>CM060689.1:194135122-196535122 GCA_030686995.1 Artemisia argyi | reverse complement strand
GAAGGGGGGGTAGGGGTACTTGGTATTTAATTAGAAATCTAGTGTAGCGTTAAGTGTTATTACGTGTTATTCGTTAAAATCGGGTACCGGGTTTAATAGCAAAATACTGGGTAACTGAATGTTATAACTTTTATGATGTTAAAATGGATATAAAAATATGTTGGGTACATTTACTGAGTGATCGGGTGATTATTGTTTAGTTTTCACGAAAACCGTCGTTATATTCATACGCGTACGTTATAAATAAAATAAATTTCCAAAATACTGGGTAACTGAATGTTATAACTTTTATGATGTTAAAATGGATATAAAAATATGTCGGGACCATTGTGGGAATATTTAGATATATTCGTCGTGTATAAACCGGGTATTAACGTTTACTATAAATACTTATACGTAAAAACGTTAAATGTATCAAATATATAAATTTGAAAATCCTGAGAGTGGTATAACATGAAAATGCTGTTATGATGATATGCAGACTATCTCCAGTCCGTATGCAGTGTTCTTAACACTAATGAAATGAATTCGCACCTAAACCAATCCGGTTACGCGAATTTGAATACCCGTAAACTAAATTTACGATGAAATGAGTAATGCAAGTGAATGGTGAAAACTTTTCCGGAAATGAATAGTATTTAGTGAATAGTAAATTTCCCAAATGTTTCTCAGAATATCAAAATGACCTCGAAAATGATGAATAGTAAAACGATGAATAGTGTTTTGATGAATAGTGATTTATGAATAGTGTTTTTCCAAAGTTCCCGAAATGACCTGAAATGACCTGAAATGGTGAGTTGTGACAGAATGGTTTTAGTAATGCGGTATTTTAAATCTTTCTTGATTATATATGATTTGGGATTATATGATGATGTTGATATGGTATTTTGAGTTCGCGGTTTAGTTATTTTGAAACACTTACACCTACCCTACGCCGTTGTCACAGACTATGGCCTCCCGTACGCTCGATGTTGTTGAGGATATTCTTACTACACCAGTATTTCCAGCACAGTTCACCATGGCTCCTGATGACCCTTACCAGGTTGCCATGCATGCAACTACTGTGACACCGACAGGTTCTACTTCAGCACCACCTGCTGCATCTATGCAGGGACCCTCATCTTCTCTAGGGCTCCCTGGTACATCGAGGCAGCTTACACTTCATCAGGCTTTGGCTCGTGTGGCTCCACGTTTTGCCCACCGAGCTACGGCACGTATGTTGGTACGCCCTACTTCACCACCTTTACAGATAGATGCTCACTCTCTTCTGTCAGAGGAGCGACCTGCATCATTGCGTCGTCGTCCTAGATCACCTACCCCTTCACCACATGGTTCACCTGTTAGGATACGACGATTGATGAGGTACTCTTCCGATGAGGAGGAGGAGGAGTACGAGGGTGAGGATGAGGCTGATGACCCTCAGGAGGCTGAGCAGGATGATGATGATGACCCTGAGGAGGAGGATGACCCTCAGGAGGAGGAGATGCCTGATGATGATGATTTGTTAGTGTCGCCAGCTCAGGCTGAGGAGCCTGATTCACCTATACATCCGATTGAGCCTGATTCACCTGATCATCCGTTTTTGGTGGAGTTGCCACCTGGTAGTCCCGTTGAGTCGGATGCACCTTCTGAGGTTTCTGCTGAGCATGCAGAGTTAGGTGAGATTGGTAGGATGTGGGCTCAGATTACTGATCTTGGTGAGAGAGTTACACGTATATCTGATCGACTTAAGAGGGTTATTAGAGAGTTCATAGCGGATCTGAGAGTTGATATGACTGTGGTTGTGGGCAGGACTACTGAGATGAGGAGAGTTTTGATGGAGGTTCACGAGCATATCGAGAGTTTACAGCGAGGTTTTATTACAGCTCGAGAGGCCGACCGCAAGTTATGGCAAAGGAATGCCGAGCTGGAGAAGGAGGTGGCTGACCTCAAGAGAGACAGAGACACCCATAGTGTGGAGTTAGGATCATTATGGAGAGATCTTGATGGCTTGAGGCAGGATTGAGGAGCCTCCGCCAGCAGCATGGCTAGATGTTTGAGCTATGTTATCTTGTTGTTTTCTTAACCGAGGAGTGTTCGGTTAGAAAAGCTAGTTATCCTATTTTGATGTATTTTCCGTTGATTACTGATGCGTGGGAATCGCAACAGGCTTTACCTCTCGAGGGATCTCGAGAAGCTTACAACCCCCATCAGGCAGTATACCTGATCATTGTAGTATAGTATAGTGACAAGTACTGGGGGATTGATCGTTCAACTTGGGAATAGTGTCGCTAGGATTAGAAAGCCTAATTACTAGTTCTAAAGGTGAGGGATGATTATTTTTGTGTTTTTATATTTTTTAGAAAGCAAGTAAAAATCTCGGGTTTTGGAAGAGTGGGCGGAATTAGTTGCTATTCAACTAACCCAAAACTAAGATGCAATCAAAATAAAATACTAAAAATGAAGATAAACTAATTATACTAAGGTTGTGAGCAGTAATTGGAGAAAATGTGTTTACTTAGATTTCACTACTCCCTGGATATCTTTTACACGTTAATTACTTGTTATAATTGTATGGATGACGGATTGTATTCCTTAATACCATTCATGGGGTGGCATACATAACTCCCCAATTCTATGAGCTCTTATCTCCTCCTACACCATGCCCAGCACAACTATAGGGATTGTAAACAGTGGCTCATGCATTAAATACAACCAATAAAGACCTAGTACGCCTCGGTTCATGTCTCTTAAGACGTTCAAGCATGTTACCATTTGGAGATCTGCCAGTTTTCTTAAGCCTAACATATAAAATCATTCATCCAAGACAAGAATAAACAAGTAATCAACACATAATCAATATCTAGGTTTCATTAGATCTAAGCAAACACAAAAGAGATCTAGCCTAGCATAATGGAATTGAGACAAGAACAAGATATAGACAACCAACACATAGACATATTGATTGAATTAGAAGAACACTTATCTCAATTACAATGCAAGGTATCAAGGGTTTGGAACCCTTGAAAAACCTGTAAAAGTTGCACCAACATCGTCTTTAGGGTTTCTCCAAAACTTCTCTTCTTAAATGTGAAAAACTAGAAAACTATATATAGGAAAATAGGGATGACGTCGTCAAGAACAAAGGTGTGACGCCGTCATCTCGCCGCCAAATACTTCCTCGGACGGCCTTGATCTACTTCTGACGCCCTGTGTGACGTCGTCATCAACTACGGATTTTTATTCTTGGGATTTTGACGCCGTCAGGAAGAACTCTTGACGCCTTCATGTACTGTTCCCAGCATGGAAAATTAAGACTTTGCCGTTTTCTTCACTTTTATGCTCCAAAAACGTCCAAAATGGCTTCTTTTCCAGAATTCACTCTCCAAGTACCTAAAATCACAAAAGGAACGATTTAGGGCAATATTTGATCAAATAAAGTCGGATTCGGGCTTAAATGACCCACTAAAAACGGACCATTTTTCGCCTCATCATATACCCTTTCACTTGAGATTTGCTTGTCCTAAAGCAAATGCGCTTTTATTCTACTCAAAAGACAAGTTATGGGTCATTTAACACTAATATAAAAGTAATTACAGCAAATAATCGTTCCACTAAAGACCAATAAACAAGCTCGGAGGTCATACACAAGCACCTCACAAATAGTGTTTAGATACTCACATCTCTCGGGTGTAATAAAGTAATATAACATTATAGAAATGGAAGATATCTCTCACTACCTGTCATAGCAAAATAGATTACCATAGGCTTGGGAAAGGATCAAACCTCCACCACATGGCGTAAGCACCTAGGATAAACTATCAAAGAGGTCTTTTAAAGGGTTGTAACGTTAGGTATAGGGACATGAATTACACGGTTTTGTTGGATAAAGGAAGTTTTACTGGTGGCGAGTTAACAATCTTGGTTAATTACATGTACAAGATGGCGTTGCTAAGCCAAGACTAGACTCGACTTAAGCTAACAAATGAAAAATAACTAAAAACATAAAATGAACATAGAATGAAACGGGATGGTAGTCCGTATGGTTTTTCTCTTTTTCCTTTTTCTATTTATTTTTTTTTTCTTTTTCTTAATTTTTTTTTTTTTTTTTTTTTTTTTTTTTTTTTTTTTTTTTTTTTTTGCATACACTCTTACCCTACCATCCAAAATAATACATCATAGGGAATGAAAATTCCCCTTACACTTGAATCTTTACATACTTTACATTCAACTAATCTAATGACTCGAATTAAGAAAATCAAAACACTTGGAGCACTTTTAAGATTAACGCACATATGGGGGTAATAAATGATGTTCTTCCCCATTACTCCATAGAATAAGTACTTACCCATGAGTCCCAATCGTCCCAAAACAATATGTACAATGATATGACTCGACTTAGCAACCATGTAATCAATTAGAAAGTTAACTTAGGGTTTAACAAATAACAATAATGCACTAAAAATGAGCGCATACACGGAAGGCTAAGGCGATTTGGTTGTACATTTAAGTGGGGTGTAACAAATTCTTTCTTTAAGTAAAATGCTTAAAGTTAGAAACGAAAAGATAGGCTCGGAGGGGTGTACTAGGGGTTTCGTGTACTAAAAATGAGTACAACGCTAAGGGTGTGGGAAAAATTAGTTGACTTAACTAGTCAAGTAGTATGACTTAAATGGTCAAGTAATTATAATACGGGTTTAACACAAGGGTGATCCTAATGCCTTTTATCATGTAGTAAATCCTACCACACGAATGTAGTCTCACTAGCGGTCTCGGGATGCATCACTAACGCAAGTTCTAGAATCTAAATGCTACCGGTACACTCATAAGCACTAATAATAAATGCTTTCCCTATCAAATCTAATGGCGAACCTCACATTCTTGGGTGGAAATGTTTTCTGAATATACGGTTATGTGCTAGTCATACAATCTCCTATCCAGGAGACGCTTGCTATGGCTAAAGTTTCACTCCTAAATGTTGTAAAAAATTTTAAATTTGGCGCTAAAATTACACTAACAAGTATTTCTCATAGTTTTATTACACATCTACTATCAAACAAAACAAACTCAAGCGAAAGTGCATATGTAAGGTATCATCTTTTTACCCTCCCCTTACACTTAAGATGAACATTGTCCCCAATGTTCAAGTAAAGAATGTAAAAGTGAAAAAGTAAAGAGAATGAAATCAAATACTCCCCTGATTTGCTCGGTATGGATTATAGGTTGGCTAGGTTAGATCTTCCTCCAAGAAAACGAACAATCAAAGCTTCCCTTCCAGAATATAAATCATCTCCTTGTCGAACATAACCTGTAAATCCTGACAAAAATAGACAAGACAACCTCGCGTAAAATCGGCGGCATCCTATATGAGTTACTAAATCCTAGAAAACAAAGTAAGATATAATGCTTGTGGAATGAAGTTTGCAGATTTCCTGGAGATTATAAAACTTAATAATTCACAAAAACCATAAGACTCCGTTAGAAAAACAAAACCGGTAAAATTTCCAGATTTTAACTCCTGACGCCGTCAAGAGTAAAACTCTGACGCCGTCAGAATGGACCTGCAGAAATTCTTATGTTAAGTTTCTGGAAAATTTCTAGAAAAACTTGGTCCTACTTCCTGGAAAATCCTGCAAAACTTCATTATGACTCAATACAAGCATTTGACTCTAACAAATACGAATATACATGTTCATCTAATATTGTGGAGAATCATGATCGGTTTGTTTCTTGAAAACATATTTGGGGTTTCCCCTTGCACTTATCTTTTGCAAAAATACTTTTAGGTTGGAGTTAAGACTAGGCCAAACAACATAGTAAAGTATTTCCACATTTTAATTTAGAGACATGATCAACCAACAATAAAAATAAAACATGCTTACGGAAGCAAATAACAATCAAACAAAATGAAAATCACACAAATCATGGGTTGCCTCCCAAGAAGCGCTTTTCTTTATTTACGAGTCTTGTAGCTAGAATCAAGGTCATGGGTTATCACGTGATTCGGGTGAGTTCCTCGTTGAGGATATCTTTGGGATCAAACTTAGGTTTCAACTTTCTATCGGTTTCCTTAGTATGGTATGACCTTTCAAACTTTTCTCCATCCGGATCATACAAGGTCATTCTAATATGCCATGACCCGTCACCTTCTTTAGGTGGCTTGTCCCACCTCCATTTACACTTATCTCCCTCTCTTTTCCATTTATTCCTTTCTATGTTAATGGGCATTACGCTTAACAACTCAATCATCTTCCTAAAGACTAAGGGGTCCTCAAAGGGGTCTAGCTCCTTATCTCTAGCTATGAGTTGTTCTACCGAATGTGTCTTTTCAACAAAGTCTTTTTCTAGATAGAATGGGCATTGAGGTCCTATAAAGTTCCTTTCTATCCAAGGTCCATATCTAGACGGTCTCCTATTCATCTCTACCCAATGCAGTGTTGGTTCATCATCACAATCATAACTATGCTTCTTAACATCATACACCGACCAAGTATCGCCTTCACCTACCGTTATATTTGATTCCTTGCAATCTATCATGGCACTAGCGGTTGCTAAAAATCCTCTTCCTACCAATAATGGGCATGTAGTGTCACTAACCATGTCTAGGACGTGAAAATCCGCTAATATAGTTAACTTTCCTACGTGAACAACTACATCCTTAATCATTCCAACCGGGTGTGCAATACTCCCATCCGCTAGCCCTATCAATACCTCAGTTTCCTCTAACTTTCCTAACTTAAGAGCGGTGAATAAGGATAAGGGAATCAAGTTGAGGCTTGACCCTAAATCGGCTAGTGTGTCGAAAGCTTCGGATCTTCCTATCTTACAAGGCAAAAAAAATATCCGGGTCATCAAGCTTTTTAGGAAACTTGTTTTGAACGAAGGCGGTCCCATTTTTACCTAGCTTACATTTCTCATATTTTTCTAGGAGGGCACTATAGTAGGGAGCACGCGCTAAGACATCAATGACGGGGCGTTCAAGGTGAAGTTCTTTGAATTCATCGTCAAGGTCTTGCGTAAGAGGTGTTTCAACAATGCTTTTGATCGGCTCTATAGTGGGTGTTTTATTTGATTGGTCCTTTTGGGGAACTTGGTTTTGTTTGAAACACGTGCTCGTTGATTTAACCGAGTAATATTGTGGACACGAAGTGGGTAACGAAACTGAGGATATGGAATTAACGGTTAGTTTCGGATTCTTGACCGTGTCACTCGGGAGTGCTCCCATTTCTCGGTCATTGAGAACTTTCAACAATGCATCAATTCTAGTGGTCATCTCGCTTTGCTTTTGTTTGAAATCGGCTTCAAACTTAGATATGCGAGCTTCTTGAGATGCCATGAACATTGACATTAATCCTTCAAGATTGTTGGTACTACCATAGTTGTTAGAAGGATTGTTGTTGAAAGTATGGTTGGATGGTGGACCGTTTGGTTGGTAACTATTAGGCGGATCAGAAGAATTGGGTTGATTTTGTCTCCACCTAAGGTTTGGGTGATTTTTCCATGAGGGGTTGTATGAATCACCGTATGTGTTTGGCTCAGGCTTGAAAGTGTACCACTTATCTCCCGCTTCATCGGTATGCGTAGTCCGCAAAAGCTGTTCCGGGGAGTTCCACACAATCACGAGTGTCATGGGGACCACTACATAATTCGCATGAAGAAGTAATTTTGTTCACTTGGCTTGAAGGCTTCGGAGCTGTGTAAGATTTCATGAGAAACTTGACTTGGTCCTCAAGTTCCATGATCCTACGGTCGGGAGTGCTAAAATTGTTCGAAGGCAAAGATATTGCCTTGACCGTTTTGTTCAAATCACGGGGATCATTCCAACTTTCGTTGTCATAGAGAGCAAGATCTTCTATGAGTTCCCATGATTGTTCCGCACTAAGATCACGTAGCTTACCACCGGCCGATTGGTCAATGGTTCGCCTCGTGGAGATGTCGATACGGTCATAAAAAATTTGGACTTGGAGCCAAAGATCTATGCCATGATGAGGGACTTTTTGGAGTAAGTCCTTGAAACGAGTCCATGCTTTATAAAGAGATTCATTTTGGCGTTGTTGGAACATCAAGATGTCATTCCTAAGCTTAGTAGTTCTCCCCGGTGGGAAAAATTGAGCAAGGAAACGAGTGGTGAGATCATCCCATGTGGTGATGGATCCCGCGGGTAAACGCTCAAGCCATTGACCAGCTTGATCCCGTAGAGAGAATTGGAATAGGCGTAATCGGGTTGTCTCTCTAGTTTCAACACCTAGGTCTATGGAGTCTACGATTTTGGGGAAGTCCTTAAGATGTTGATTTGGATCTTCGGAACGAAGTCCATGGAATGCACATCTGCTTTGCACCAACCGGATGGTGTCGGATCGCAAGGGGGTCACATTGTCTCCAGTGAGCTCAATGGTGTTTCGGTAGCCTTGGTGGCTAGGTCGGGAATACTCTCCTAAGGTTCGGGGCCTAAGGGGTTCAAGTGGTGGGTTTTGTTGTGGTGGGATGACGGGTTCAAAGATGTTACCACCTTCCATGATGTCGGATGGTAAAGAGTTACGAACAAAGGCACGAAGAAATAAGATAGACTAAAGAAAACCTAAAAATAAAAATAAAATCTTACTAGAAAGGAATCTAGCAAGTAGACCTAATAAAAAGAAATTCTAACCTAGACAATAACTATTCCCCGGGCTGCGATGCCAAAAACTTGATGCGTGGGAATCGCAACAGGCTTTACCTCTCGAGGGATCTCGAGAAGCTTACAACCCCCACCAGGCAGTGTACCTGATCGTTGTAGTATAGTATAGTGACAAGTACTGGGGGATTGATCGTTCAGCTTGGGAATAGTGTCGCTAGGATTAGAAAGCCTAATTACTAGTTCTAAAGGTGAGGGATGATTATTTTTGTGTTTTTATATTTTTTAGAAAGCAAGTAAAAATCTCGGGTTTTGGAAGAGTGGGCGGAATTAGTTGCTATTCAACTAACCCAAAACTAAGATGCAATCAAAATAAAATACTAAAAATGAAGATAAACTAATTATACTAAGGTTGTGAGCAGTAATTGGAGAAAATGTGTTCACTTAGATTTCACTACTCCCTAGATATCTTTTACACGTTAATTACTTGTTATAATTGTATGGATGACGGATTGTATTCCTTAATACCATTCATGGGGTGGCATACATAACTCCCCAATTCTATGAGCTCTTATCTCCTCCTACACCATGCCCAGCACAACTATAGGGATTGTAAACAGTGGCTCATGCATTAAATACAACCAATAAAGACCTAGTACGCCTCGGTTCATGTCTCTTAAGACGTTCAAGCATGTTACCATTTGGAGATCTGCCAGTTTTCTTAAGCCTAACATATAAAATCATTCATCCAAGACAAGAATAAACAAGTAATCAACACATAATCAATATCTAGGTTTCATTAGATCTAAGCAAACACAAAAGAGATCTAGCCTAGCATAATGGAATTGAGACAAGAACAAGATATAGACAACCAACACATAGACATATTGATTGAATTAGAAGAACACTTATCTCAATTACAATGCAAGGTATCAAGGGTTTGGAACCCTTGAAAAACCTGTAAAAGTTGCACCAAAATCGTCTTTAGGGTTTCTCCAAAACTTCTCTTCTTAAATGTGAAAAACTAGAAAACTATATATAGAAAAATAGGGATGACGTCGTCAAGAACAAAGGTGTGACGCCGTCATCTCGCCGCCAAATACTTCCTCGGACGGCCTTGATCTACTTCTGACGCCCTGTGTGACGTCGTCATCAACTACAGATTTTTATTCTTGGGATTTTGACGCCGTCAGGAAGAACTCTTGACGCCTTCATGTACTGTTCCCAGCATGGAAAATTGAGACTTTGCCGTTTTCTTCACTTTTATGCTCCAAAAACGTCCAAAATGGCTTCTTTTCCAGAATTCACTCTCCAAGTACCTAAAATCACAAAAGGAACGATTTAGGGCAATATTTGATCAAATAAAGTCGGATTCGGGCTTAAATGACCCCCTAAAAACGGACCATTTTTCGCCTCATCATATACCCTTTCACTTGAGATTTGCTTGTCCTCAAGCAAATGCGCTTTTATTCTATTCAAAAGACAAGTTAGGGGTCATTTAACACTAATATAAAAGTAATTACAACAAATAATCGTTCCACTAAAGACCAATAAACAAGCTCGGAGGTCATACACAAGCACCTCACAAATAGTGTTTAGATACTCACATCTCTCGGGTGTAATAAAGTAAAATAACATTATGGAAATGGAAGATATCTCTCACTACCTGTCATAGCAAAATAGATTACCATAGGCTTGGGAAAGGATCAAACCTCCACCACATGGCGTAAGCACCTAGGATAAACTATCAAAGAGGTCTTTTAAAGGGTTGTAACGTTAGGTATAGGGACATGAATTACACGGTTTTGTTGGATAAAGGAAGGTTTATTGGTGGCGAGTTAACAATCTTGGTTAATTACATGTACAAGATGGCGTTGCTAAGCCAAGACTAGACTCGACTTAAGCTAATAAATGAAAAATAACTAAAAACATAAAATGAACATAGAATGAAACGGGATGGTAGTCCGTATGGTTTTTCTCTTTTTCCTTTTTCTATTTATTTATTTATTTATTTATTTATTTATTTATTTATTTTGCATACACTCTTACCCTACCATCCAAAATAATACATCATAGGGAATGAAAATTCCCCTTACACTTGAATCTTTACATACTTTACATTCAACTAATCTAATGACTCGAATTAAGAAAATCAAAACACTTGGAGCACTTTTAAGATTAACGCACATATGGGGGTAACAAATGATGTTCTTCCCCATTACTCCATAGAATAAGTACTTACCCATGAGTCCCAATCGTCCCAAAACAATATGTACAATGATATGACTCGACTTAGCAACCATGTAATCAATTAGAAAGTTAACTTAGGGTTTAACAAATAACAATAATGCACTAAAAATGAGCGCATACGCGGAAGGCTAAGGCGATTTGGTTGTACATTTAAGTGGGGTGTAACAAATTCTTTCTTTAAGTAAAATGCTTAAAGTTAGAAACGAAAAGATAGGCTCGGAGGGGTGTACTAGGGGTTTCGTGTACTAAAAATGAGTACAACGCTAAGGGTGTGGGAAAAATTAGTTGACTTAACTAGTCAAGTAGTATGACTTAAATGGTCAAGTAATTATAATACGGGTTTAATACAAGGGTGATCCTAATGCCTCTTATCATGTAGTAAACCCTACCACACGAATGTAGTCTCACTAGCGGTCTCGGGATGCATCACTAACGCAAGTTCTAGAATCTAAATGCTACCGGTACACTCATAAGCACTAATAGTAAATGATTTCCCTATCAAATCTAAAGGCGAACCTCACATTTTTGGGTGGAAATTTTTTCTGAATATACGGTTATGTGCTAGTCATACAATCTCCTATCCATGAGACGCTTGCTATGGCTAAAGTTTCACTCCTAAATGTTGTAAAAAATTTTAAATTTGGCGCTAAAATTACACTAACAAGTATTTCTCATAGTTTTATTACACATCTACTATCAAACAAAACAAACTCAAGCGAAAGTGCATATGTAAGGTATCATCTTTTTACCCTCCCCTTACACTTAAGATGAACATTGTCCCCAATGTTCTAGTAAAGAATGTAAAAGTGAAAAAGTAAAGAGAATGAAATCAAATACTCCCCTGATTCGCTCGGTATGGATTATAGGTTGGCCAGGTTAGATCTTCCTCCAAGAAAACGAACAATCAAAGCTTCCCTTCCAGAATATAAATCATCTCCTTGTCGAACATAACCTGTAAATCCTGACAAAAATAGACAAGACAACCTCGCGTAAAATCGGCGGCATCCTATATGAGTTACTAAATCCTAGAAAACAAAGTAAGATATAATGCTTGTGGAATGAAGTTTGCAGATTTCCTGGAGATTATAAAACTTAATAATTCACAAAAACCATAAGACTCCGTTAGAAAAACAAAACCGGTAAAATTTCCAGATTTTAACTCCTGACGCAGTCAAGAGTAAAACTCTGACGCCGTCAGAATGGACCTGCAGAAATTCTTATGTTAAGTTTCCGAAAAATTTCTGGAAAAACTTGGTCCTACTTCCTGGAAAATCCTGCAAAACTTCATTATGACTCAATACAAGCATTTGACTCTAACAAATACGAATATACATGTTCATCTAATATTGTGGAGAATCATGATCGGTTTGTTTCTTGAAAACATATTTGGGGTTTCCCCTTGCACTTATCTTTTGCAAAAATACTTTTAGGTTGGAGTTAAGACTAGGCCAAACAACATAGTAAAGTATTTCCACATTTTAATTTAGAGACATGATCAACCAACAATAAAAATAAAACATGCTTACGAAAGCAAATAACAATCAAACAAATTGAAAATCACACAAATCATGGGTTGCCTCCCAAGAAGCGCTTTTCTTTATTTACGAGTCTTGTAGCTAGACTCAAGGTCATGGGTTATCACGTGATTCGGGTGAGTTCCTCGTTGAGGACATCTTTGGGATCAAACTTAGGTTTCAACATTCTATCGGTTTCCTTAGTATGGTATGACCTTTCAAACTTTTCTCCATCCGGATCATACAAGGTCATTCTAATATGCCATGACCCGTCACCTTCTTTAGGTGGCTTGTCCCACCTCCATTTACACTTATCTCCCTCTCTTTTCCATTTATTCCTTTCTATGTTAATGGGCATTACGCTTAATAACTCAATCATCTTCCTAAAGACTAAGGGGTCCTCAAAGGGGTCTAGCTCCTCATCTCTAGCTATGAGTTGTTCTACCGAATGTGTCTTTTCAACAAAGTCTTTTTCTAGATAGAATGGGCATTGAGGTCCTATAAAGTTCCTTTTTATCCAAGGTCCATATCTAGACGGTCTCCTATTCATCTCTACCCAATGCGGTGTTGGTTCATCATCACAATCATAACTATGCTTCTTAACATCATACACCGACCAAGTATCGCCTTCACCTACCGTTATATTTGATTCCTTGCAATCTATCATGGCACTAGCGGTTGCTAAAAATCCTCTTCCTACCAATAATGGGCATGTAGTGTCACTAACCATGTCTAGGACGTGAAAATCCGCTAATATAGTTAACTTTCCTACGTGAACAACTACATCCTTAATCATTCCAACCGGGTGTGCAATACTCCCATCTGCTAGCCCTATCAATACCTTCGTTTCTTCTAACTTTCCTAACTTAAGAGCGGTGAATAAGGATAAGGGAATCAAGTTAAGGCTTGACCCTAAATTGGCTAGTGTGTCGAAAGCTTCGGATCTTCCTATCTTACAAGGCAAAACAAATATACCCGGGTCATCAAGCTTTTTAGGAAACTTGTTTTGAACGAAGGCGGTCCCATTTTTACTTAGCTTACATTTCTCATATTTTTCTAGGAGGGCACTATAGTAGGGAGCACGCGCTAAGACATCAATGACGGGGCGTTCAAGTTGAAGTTCTTTGAATTCATCGTCAAGGTCTTGCGTAAGAGGTGTTTCAACAATGCTTTTGACCGGCTCTATAGTGGGTGTTTTATTTGATTGGTCCTTTTGGGGAACTTGGTTTTGTTTGAAATACGTGCTCGTTGATTTAACCGAGTAATATTGTGGACACGAAGTGGGTAACGAAATTGAGGATATGGAATTAACGGTTAGTTTCGGATTCTTGACCGTGTCACTCGGGAGTGCTCCCATTTCTCGGTCATTGAGAACTTTCAACAATGCATCAATTCTAGTGGTCATCTCGCTTTGCTTTTGTTTGAAATCGGCTTCAAACTTAGATATGCGAGCTTCTTGAGATGCCATGAACTTTGACATCAATCCTTCAAGATTGTTGGTACTACCATAGTTGTTAGAAGGATTGTTGTTGAAAGTATGGTTAGATGGTGGACCGTTTGGTTAGCAACGATTAGGCGGATCGGAAGAATTGGGTTGATTTTGTCTCCACCTAAGGTTTGGGTGATTTTTCCATGAGGGGTTGTATGAATCACCGTATGTGTTTGGGTCAGACTTGAAAGTGTACCACTTATCTCCCGCTTCGTCGGTACGCGTGGATGCGTAGTCCGCAAAAGCTGTTCCGGGGAGTTCCACACAATCACGAGTGTCATGGGGACCACTACATAATTCGCATGAAGAAGTAATTTTGTTCACTTGGCTTGAAGGCTTCGGAGCTTCGTAAGATTTTATGAGAAACTTGAATTGGTCCTCAAGTTCCATGATCCTACGGTCGGGAGTGCTAAAATTGTTCGAAGGCAAAGATATTGCCTTGACCGTTTTGTTCAAATCACGGGGATCATTCCAACTTTCGTTGTCATAGAGAGCAAGATCTTCTATGAGTTCCCATGATTGTTCCGCACTAAGATCACGTAGCTTACCACCGGCCGATTGGTCAATGGTTCGCCTCGTGGAGATGTCGATACGGTCATAAAAAATTTGGACTTGGAGCCAAAGATCTATGCCATGATGAGGGACTTTTTGGAGTAAGTCCTTGAAACGAGTCCATGCTTCATAAAGAGATTCATTTTGACGTTGTTGGAACATCATTCCTAAGCTTAGTAGTTCTCCCCGGTGGGAAAAATTGAGCAAGGAAACGAGTGGTGAGATCATCCCATGTGGTGATGGATCCCGCGGGTAAACGCTCAAGCCATTGACTAGCTTGATCCCATAGAGAGAATTGGAATAGGCGTAATCGGGTTGTCTCTCTAGTTTCAACACCTAGGTCTATGGAGTCTACGATTTTGAGGAAGTCCTTAAGATGTTGATTTGGATCTTCGGAACGAAGTCCATGGAATGCACATCCGCTTCGCACCAACCGGATGGTGTCGGATCGCAAGGGGGTCACATTGTCTCCGGTGAGCTCAATGGTGTTTCGGTAGCCTTGGTGGCTAGGTCGGGAATACTCTCCTAAGGTTCGGGGCCTAAGGGGTTCAAGTGGTGGGTTTTGTTGTGGTGGGATGACGGGTTCAAAGATGTTACCAGCTTCCATGATGTCGGATGGTAAAGAGTTACGAACAAAGGCACGAAGAAATAAGATAGACTAAAGAAAACCTAAAAATAAAAATAAAATCTTACTAGAAAGGAATCTAGCAAGTAGACCTAATAAAAAGAAATTCTAACCTAGACAATTACTATTCCCCAGGCTGCGGCGCCAAAAACTTGATGCGTGGGAATCGCAACAGGCTTTACCTCTCGAGGGATCTCGAGAAGCTTACAACCCCCACCAGGCAGTGTACCTGATCGTTGTAGTATAGTATAGTGACAAGTACCGGGGGATTGATCGTTCAGCTTGGGAATAGTGTCGCTAGGATTAGAAAGCCTAATTACTAGTTCTAAAGGTGAGGGATGATTATTTTTGTGTTTTTATATTTTTTAGAAAGCAAGTAAAAATCTCAGGTTTTGGAAGAGTGGGCGGAATTAGTTGCTATTCAACTAACCCGAAACTAAGATGCAATCAAAATAAAATACTAAAAATGAAGATAAACTAATTATACTAAGGTTGTGAGCAGTAATTGGAGAAAATGTGTTTACTTAGATTTCACTACTCCCTAGATATCTTTTACACGTTATGTGACAACCGGCAGTTTAGGGAGCCATTTAAAAAAAATCTGCATTTCGATATAAGTTCGTTTATAATTTTTATTTGAAATTTTCATTTCACAACGAACTTGTAAGACCTATTTTATGGAAATTTTATTTAATGACGTTATGGTATTCGTGAATTATGTTCATAATTCGTTTTTGATTATGTGATCGGTGATGTATATTTGAATTCTCACTTGGTACTACGTTGACTTTGGCACTAGGATTACCTAACATAATTTTATGATTCGTCTTAACGAGCCGTTATTATTTTAATTGATTACGAGAGATTCTCGTGTGATATGGAAATTTTAAAATGAGTTCGGGTTCGGGCCACGTGTTTTTACATCTACCCACATTACCCGCTCAACGGTAATAATATCTTATTATTACTATTATTATTATTATTATTACACTTATTATTATTATTATAAAAAGAAAAAAAAAAAAAAAAAAAAAAAAAAAGAATGAAAAGTTAATATAGGGTGTGTTTGCCCGGTTTTACACACACACACAACACTCTTTTTTTTTTATTATCTCTCTCAAACTCTCTCTTCTCCCTCACTAATCCTAACCCTAGCCGCCCCCTATAAAATCCGGCCACACCACAGCCACCGCCGGCCACCACTCTAAAACACCACCATAAATCGAACCTCCATCATCCCTACTCTTAGATCTACTATAACACGCGCCTATAAACCCCATATTTCACTTCGAGTCATCATCTCATTCACCACTATTCGTTGTTTCTTGAAGGGTTATCACGGTTTGGAGTTCTAGATCGAAGGTGAGACGAGTTTTCACTCGTATGGTTAATAAAATCGTGACCTAGGGTCACGACATGTTGATATTCGAATGGGTTTTTAATTAAAAACGAGTATTACAAATGGATCTTGGATGAAAAACGTTTTTTTTAATAAGTTTGGTATCCGGGTTGGTTTATCTTCGTCGGGTCGAGGAGTACCCGAGGGTGTAACCCTCGGTTTGAGCTTGTTCATCCGTATAACTGGTCTTGTTGATCTTGGTGTTCGATGAGGGTGTTTGGAACCTCATTTTGTTATTTGACCGATTATGGTTGATCGTGGTTAACCATGGTTATCGAGTGGAATGTTTGGCCGACGACCCTAATAGGTCGTGCGGGCTGTTTGGCTCATTTGGAGCTAGCCGAGACCATGGAGGTCTCGGGTGGGAACCACACTAGTTGTGGAGAAGTGTTGCCTCGGGTTCGGCTTGGTAAACCGACCCGAACACTAATTTGGTTAAATGTTATTTTGTGTTAAATGTGAACTAATTGTTTTATTATTATTGGTTATGATTGTTTTTGGTATATTGGTTGTTGTGGTATTATATTTCTCGGCCGAATGCATTGGGTCGAATTGGTTATTGAATTTGGTAATTGAGAAGTTGTTGGCGATTGGTAAATGTGATATGAGGACCGGTTATGAGACGGTCGTTAGATGACGGAGATAGGTTAGTCGGGTACCGTAGTCGGACCTTATTGTTGTAGCCCGTGGTTGAGATTGTGATTGGACGGAGTTTATTGTTTGTGACTTTGGTTTATTATTGGACTTGGACAATGAGCCGAGAGTCATGACTCGGACATATGACCATTTCGTGAAACTCAATAAATATTAAAAGTAAAACGAGAATAATAAAACTCGTAATAATAATTATTAGTAATATGAACGTTTATACGAAAGTATATACGTGAGTAACGTATATATAACTATATAAACGCGTATATTAATAATAATAATAATCACGAGTCGTATTATAAATAATACGATTAGATACATATTAGGCTACGAAAGTGGCGTAATATTAATTAAACGTATTATTACTATTAGAAATTGTGTTGTAAACGGGAAACTCCCGATAATTATGAAACGTTTAATAAAAAGTCATTTTGGATATATAACGGATAAACTTATTGAGTTAGGCGAAATTGTCGTCACTCGGGTCCAGGTAAGTTATTATTTGCGACATTCGTGTTGTCTCGGATATATGACGACTAATATAGAGGTTTTCTATAAGTAAATAACCACCCAACCGTAAGGTTGAGCCGTGTTGTTTGGTTATATGAAACGAATATATTAGTGGGCATCGTATCCTACGACGCCCATAGGTTGTAGTATATGTAAAGGGTAATAGATTGCGAGTGTATATATCGGGAAATCTGGCCAATTTGACGATATATACGAGGAATTTATTAAACTATGATATATACTATATAGTAATTACGTGCTATATGCTTTATATGTGCTTTAGATTGGGTGTAATCTTGGAACGGTATATTACGTAAATAAATATGAGGATTATCAAATCGACGGATTTGGTAAACTTTGGCGATTTATTTAAATGATATATTGGGCTAATATTAGATCTATAGTTTATTATATGTTCTATGTGTGCTCTTATTGGTTTGTTTTGAGTCGACCCACCACCCGTATGGATACCAAACGCAAATACACCAAACTAATACGAAATGGATTTTCGGTAATAAAACGGATTCTCGTCCGGGTTTGGGAATATTATATATTTGAGGAAATGATTTCTGAAAGAGTTAATATTGTTAGGTCGTGCCAAGTCCGTAGTTGCTGTTTCGTGAGTTATCATACATCTTATTGCTACCTACCTCGTCTTGCTATATTTCTGGACTTGAGGTGAGTCATAGCCCCACTTTTTTACTCTTGAACTATGTTTTCAACGATTGGGGTGAGAAACGTGCAAATTATTTTACGTGGACTATTATCGCTTTTATATGCTTCTAAACTTGCTATGCGTATGGACTAGGATCTATTGTCAGCTTTAGTCACACCTTTTGTGTGCACTATTCAAGGTTGGCTTATTTGGTTATTTGGATTGTCAGCTTTAGTCACATAGTTTTGTGTGTACTATTCAAGGTTGGCTTATTTGGATTGTCAGCTTTAGTCACATAGTTTCGTGTGTACTATTCAAGGTTGACTTATTAGATACTATAGTGTGCACCTATAGGTTATTATTACTTCGGAGGTTATCCGATTAATTATTGGTATTGCGGGGGTTACCCGAATACTTATGTTGTTACGGAAGGGTATCCGTGTGTTTTGGCTATTACGGAAGGGTTTCCGTGTGTTATGTTGAGAGCGGAGGGTATCCGCAGGCTTTTAGCGAATCCTTAGTCTAGCTAGCAAGCGTTTTGCATACATGTCCACTATATTATTAGTTGAAATTAAACCTATGATCTCACGTTTAGCACGTTTTCTCAGGTAATTAAGTGTCGAGGTGCATGCTTGGATTGGAAGGCTCGGCTGTGGCACACGGTTATGGATCTATATTTTCTAAACTCTGATAATCAAATTTGGACCTATTGTTATTTTATTTTGGGCCTAACTCTGAGTGATGTTGGGATAAATGTAAACCTTAAAACCCCGTATTTGGTTGTGTTTTTACTATGTTTACTTTATCTCGTTCTATATTGTCTTGTGTTGGATACCAATCCCCGTAGCACCCCGAAAGCTTGTTGAGTCTTCCGCTGTATCAAATTTTGGGGGTGTTACAGATTGGTATCAGAGCCAGGTTATAGAGAACTAGGTAAATAAACGCCTAAACTATAACCGTATATTTTTATAGAAAATGATCCTTGACTACCGCCCGCCAGCCCGCCAAGCCGAAGCATCTTCTATTATTTGAGGTATTATGAGATATTTGAGATGATTTGAAGTTTATGGATTTAGTATAAGATGGCGTTCTTGAGGATTTATATGGTCTATATGTTTTATAAACATTTCTAGAAATGCGGTGTTTGAAATCCCTTATTAAGATTATATGGTACTATTTGATTTGCATATTTGGTACGATTTTATGAGTTGTGATTTAAGTTGTTTTGAAACACTTACACCTACCCTACGCCGTTGTCACAGACTATGGCCTCCCATGTGCCTGATGTCGTCGAGGACATCCTTACTGCACCAGTTTTACCTGCACAGTTCACTATGGCATCTGATGACCCCTACCAGATGGCCATGTCTACAGCTATTGTGTCACAGGCAGCTTCTACTTCAGCACTACCTGCTGCATCTACGCAGGGACCCTCATCTTCTCTAGGGCTCCCTGGTACATCGAGGCAGCTTACTCTTCATCAGGTTTTGGCTCGTGTGGCACCACGCTTTGCCCACCGAGCTACAGCACGCATGTCGGTACGCCCTACTCCATCACCTTTACAGATTGATGCTCATTCTCTTCTGTCTGAGGCGCCACCCACATCATTGCGTCGTCGTCCTAGATCACCTACTACATCTCCACATGGTTCACCTAGTAGGAGACGACGAGTGATGAGGTACTCTTCCGATGAGGAGGAGGAGTACGAGGGTGAGGATGAGGCTGATGACCCTGAGCGGGAGGATGACCCTCAGGAGGCTGAGCATGGTGATGATGATGACCCTGAGGAGGAGGATGACCCTCAGGAGGATGAGATGCCTGATGATGATGATGATGAGTTAGCACCACCAGCTCAGGCTGAGGAGCCTGATTCACCTGTACACCCGATTGAGCCCGATTCACCTGATCATCCGTTCTTGTTTGAGTTGCCACCTGGTAGTCCCGTTGAGTCGGATGCACCTTCTGAGGTTTCTGCTGAGCATGCAGAGTTAGGTGAGGTTGGCAGGTTATGGACTCAGATTACGGCTCTTGGTGAGAGAGTTACTCATATATCTGAGCGGATTGATAGAGTGACTGTTGAGTTTATTGGGCAGTTGAGGGTTGATATGGTTATGGCTGAGAGAAGGGTTACCGAGATGAGGAGAGTTTTGATGGAGGTACATGAGCATATCGATAGTATTCAGCGAGGGTTTATTACTGCTCGTGAGGCCGACCGCAAGCTTTGGCAAAGGAATGCCGAACTAGAGAAGGAGGTGGCTGACCTCAAGAGAGACCGAGACACCCATAGCGTGGAGTTAGGATCGTTATGGAGGGATCTTGATGGCTTGAGGCAGGAGTTGAGGATTCTCCGTCAGCCCCGTGGCTAGTTGCTTGAGTTATATTATCTTGTTGCTTTCTTAGCCGAGGAGTGTTCGGTTAGAAAAGCTAGTTATCATATTTTGATGTATTTGTTTGGTATTCGTCTCTTTTGGAACGATTAGTATGTTTGGTGTTATCCGTTGGTTGGAACGATGTTAGATCGCTATTGTATGATTGATGGTTGTTAGTATATGGTATTATGTGATTTTGGGTGTTATGGAAATTGAGTCCTTATTCGCTTATTATTACATAGCGTGTCGTTGCCATTCTTGCTATGACTTGATTTCGTTGAGATGTTTTGTTGAGCATGTCGATAAGTTCTAATGGAGATTTATGAACTTGTGTGATGTTACAGATCAATGGCACCCCGTCGAAACCCTGTTAGGTCTACCAGGACTGGTCCTGCTGTGACTACTCCTACTCCTGCTCGTCGAGGTCGTCGACCTACTCGAAATGTTGAAACCCCTACTCCTGACAACCTGGACACCACTAACCGTAACAACAGGAATCAAAATGTCGATGTTCAGGGAAACAATGGTCATGTTCCACTTAATGCACCTACTGTGGATCAAGCAATGATCAACCAACTCGTGGAGCAAAGAGTTGCTGAACTACTCGCTGAGTCAAATCATTCCAACAATTCTGCTGGAACTTTTCCACCTGTTCGTGCTAATGGATGTCATTATAAGGAATTCAAGATTTGTGGACCCATTGAGTTTGGTGGAAATGAAGGAGTGGTTTACTTAGTTAGATGGATTGAGAAGACTGAGTCAGTGTTTAATGTCAGTGGTTGTGCGGAGAATGCGAAAGTAAAGTTTGCTTCTTTTACTTTCAAGGATGAAGCTTTGACTTGGTGGAACAACTACCGAAATGCAGTTGGGAGTGATGTAGCATATGCTATGACTTGGGAGCAATTTAAGTCCTTGTTGATTCAGACTTATTGCCCAAGGAATGAGGTCAAGAAGCTAGAGATTGAGTTTTGGAATCACAAGGTGAAAGGTAATGATATGGCGACTTACAATCGTCGTTACCAGGAGTTAGCCTTGTTGTGCCCTGACATGGTGAAAACCGAGACTCAAAAGATTGAGAGGTATACGGATGGACTACCTGTAGCTACGAGGAATGATGTAATTTCTGCTAGGCCTGCTAACATCCATGAGGCAATCACAATTGCTCAACAACTTATGGATTCGTTGGAATTAGAAGAAGCTGATAAGGAGAAGAATGGAAAGAGAAAGAGAGACCGTCACTCTAAGAGTAATGATCACCGAAGCAAGAGACAAGCTAAGGCTTATGCCATTGGGAATGGAAATAAGAAGAATCAGAACGGTGATGCACCCAAGTGTGATCGTTGCCATCAGCATCACACCGGATGGTGTAGTGTGACATGCCAGAATTGCTCAAGGAAAGGACATACAGCTAAGGACTGTAGAGCTCGACCTCTTGCAATGGTTCAAGCTGCTCCTGAGATGAGAAACAAGGCAGATGTTACCTGTTATGGGTGTGGAAAGAAGGGACACTATAGGAATGAGTGTAGAGAATCGCGGAACCGTGGGAATCAAGGCTCGGGTGGTAATGGGTACAATTATGGAAACCGTGGAGCTGGAGGAAATCGTGGACGACAAGACAATGGGGACCAACGTGTGGAAGCTGGAGCTGCTCAAGGAAGAGTGTATGCACTCGGGAACGAGAGAGGAGAAGATCCGAACGTCGTTACTGGTACGTTCCTTCTCAATAATCGTTATGCTTCCATACTGTTTGATACTGGTGCCGATAGGAGTTTTGTGTCCACTACATTTGCACCCTTACTAGGGAAACCCCCGATGGCCCTAGGAATTGGATATGATATCGAGTTAGCTAATGGAAACCTAGAAAGGATTAATACCATCATTCGCGGTTGTACACTAAATTTCTTGAACCGCCCTTTCAACATAGATCTTCTACCCGTCACGTTAGGAAGTTTTGATGTAATCATTGGTATGGATTGGTTGTCGAAGTATCGTGCTCACATACTTTGCGACGAGAAGATCGTGCGTATACCATACGGAAAGGAGGTCCTAAATATATTAGGAGACCGAAAGGATTCTAGGAGCCCATCCCGATTGGCAGTGATTTCTTGCACTAAGCTACCGAAGCTAATGGAGAAGGGATGTTATCTTTTCTTAGCTCAAATTTCTGAGAAGGGAGAGACGAAGAAAAAGGAAAGGTGCATTGGAGATGTGCCTATAGTTCGTGATTTTCCTGATGTATTTCCCGATGAATTGCCGGGAATCCCACCGACTAGACAAGTGGAGTTTCAGATTGAGTTGATACCCGGTGCTGCACCTGTAGCACGAGCACCTTATCGTCTTGCACCTACTGAACTGGAAGAGTTGTCGAAACAATTGGCGGAGTTAGCAGAAAAGGGATTCATAAGACCAAGTTCATCACCTTGGGGAGCCCCAGTCTTGTTTGTGAAGAAGAAGGATGGATCGTTTCGTATGTGTATTGACTATAGAGAGTTAAATAAGTTAACGGTGAAGAATCGATACCCGTTACCTAGGATCGATGATTTGTTCGATCAACTCCAAGGATCAAGTGTGTATTCGAAGATCGATTTGAGATCAGGATATCATCAACTTCGAGTTCGTGAGGAGGATATTCCGAAAACGGCTTTCAGAACCCGTTACGGGCATTACGAGTTTCAGGTGATGCCGTTTGGGTTGACTAACGCACCAGCAATATTCATGGATCTCATGAATCGTGTGTGTAAGCCATACTTGGATAAATTCGTGATTGTATTCATCGATGACATTCTGATTTATTCAAAGAGTGAGAAAGAGCATGAGGAGCATTTAAGACTCATTTTGGAATTGCTCAGGAGGGAGAAACTTTATGCCAAGTTTTCGAAATGTGAATTTTGGATTCCGACTGTACAATTTTTGGGTCACGTGATTGATAGACAAGGAGTCCACGTGGATCCTGCAAAAATTGAAGCAATAAAAGATTGGGCTGCACCTACAACCCCAACCGAAGTTCGTCAATTTTTGGGTTTAGCTGGCTATTACCGAAGATTCATCGAGGGATTTTCGAAGATAGCTAAACCATTGACCAAATTGACTCAAAAGAGTGTTACGTATGAATGGGGAGATAAAGAAGAGGAAGCGTTTCAATTGCTTAAGAAAATGTTGTGTAGTGCTCCTATCTTAGCGTTACCAGAAGGTAACGAGGATTTCGTCGTCTATTGCGACGCTTCACATAAAGGCTTAGGAGCAGTGTTAATGCAACGAGAGAAGGTGATAGCTTATGCTTCCCGACAGCTCAAAAAGCATGAGAAAAACTACACTACCCATGATTTGGAGCTTGGTGCTGTGGTTTTTGCTTTAAGAATATGGAGACATTACTTGTACGGAACCAAGTGTGTTGTATTTACTGACCATAAAAGTCTACAACACATCTTGAATCAAAAAGAGCTCAACATGAGACAATGACATTGGATCGAGTTGCTAAGCGATTATGATTGTGAAATTCGCTACCATCCTGGTAAAGCAAACGTTGTTGCTGATGCTCTTAGTCGAAAGGAAAGAATACCACCATTACGAGTTAAGTCATTGGGAATGACTATCGTATCGCCATTACCATCTCAGATACTCGAAGCTCAAACAGAAGCATTGAAAGCAGAAAATAGATCTGCCGAGAACATATTTGGGATGGCTGATAATGAGAAAGGATTTGTTAAGCGTTCGGATGGATTGTTATGTTTTGGAGATCGGATTTGGGTACCGTTATATGGAGAAATTCGAGAATTGATTTTGCATGAGTCGCATAAGTCAAAGTACTCCATTCACCCTGGTTCCGATAAAATGTACCAAGATCTTAAGAAGTTCTATTGGTGGCCAAATATGAAGGCAGAAATAGCGTCGTACGTTAGTAAGTGCTTGACATGCGCCAAGGTTAAGGCTGAACACCAGAGACTGTCAGGACTGCTAACGCAACCAGAACTTCCAGTCTGGAAATGGGAGCGGATTACTATGGACTTCATTACCAAATTACCGAGGACGGCTAGCGGTTGTGACGCTATCTGGGTAATTGTGGATCGTCTGACAAAGTCTGCTCATTTCCTAGCTATTAGTGAAGATGATAGTGTGGATAAGCTTGCAAGGTTATATGTGAAGGAAATTATTTCGCGTCATGGAGTCCCGATATCTATTATTTCGGATCATGATAGTCGTTTTACGTCAGCTTTGTGGCGATCACTACAAACGGCTTTGGGGACGAGGCTTGATATGAGTACTGCATATCATCCCCAAACCGATGGTCAAAGTGAGAGGACCATTCAGACGTTAGAGGATATGCTTCGTGCATGCATCATAGACTTTGGTAAAGGCTGGGAGAAGTATTTACCCCTTGCGGAATTCTCCTATAATAACAGCTACCACACAAGTCTTAAGGCTGCACCATTCGAAGCTTTGTATGGCAGAAAGTGTCGTTCGCCTATTGGTTGGGCAGAAGTTGGAGATAGTCAACTTACAGGCCCTGAGCTTATTTTAGAAACTACCGAGAAAGTAACTCAGATTCGTGATCGGTTGCAAGCCGCCAGAGATAGGCAGAAGAGCTACGCCGATCAGAGACGTAAACCTTTAGAGTTCCAGGTTGGAGACAAAGTGATGCTGAAAGTCTCGCCTTGGAAAGGTGTAATACGTTTCGGGAAACGTGGTAAACTCAACCCGCGCTACATTGGACCATTCTTGATCTTAGAAAGAATTGGGCCCGTGGCTTATAGGTTGGAATTACCGTCTGAACTGAGCAAAGTTCATGACGTGTTTCACGTGAGTAATTTGAAGAAATGTCTTTCTGATGAAATGCCCGTCATTCCAATGAGGGACATTCGTATTGATGAGAAATTGAATTTCGTGGAGGAGCCGATCGAGATTTTAGATCGTGAAGTTAAACGACTCAAGAGGAGTCGTATTCCGCTCGTCAAGGTTCGTTGGAACTCCCGACATGGACCGGAATTTACGTGGGAACGTGAGGACGAGTTCAGGAAGAGATATCCGAAGCTTTTCACTTCGTAGATGGACATTTTTCCGAGTGAAACCCGGGACGGGTTTCCTTCTGAGACGGGGAGGATGTGACAACCGGCAGTTTAGGGAGCCATTTTAAAAAAATCTGCATTTCGATATAAGTTCGTTTATAATTTTTATTTGAAATTTTCATTTCACAACGAACTTGTAAGACCTATTTTATGGAAATTTTATTTAATGACGTTATGGTATTCGTGAATTATGTTCATAATTCGTTTTTGATTATGTGATCGGTGATGTATATTTGAATTCTCACTTGGTACTACGTTGACTTTGGCACTAGGATTACCTAACATAATTTTATGATTCGTCTTAACGAGCCGTTATTATTTTAATTGATTACGAGAGATTCTCGTGTGATATGGAAATTTTAAAATGAGTTCGGGTTCGGGCCACGTGTTTTTACATCTACCCACATTACCCGCTCAACGGTAATAATATCTTATTATTACTATTATTATTATTATTATTACACTTATTATTATTATTATTATTATTATTATTATTATAAAAAGAAAAAAAAAAAAAAAAAAAAAAAAGAATGAAAAGTTAATATAGGGTGTGTTTGCCCGGTTTTACACACACACACAACACTCATTTTTTTTTATTATCTCTCTCAAACTCTCTCTTCTCCCTCACTAATCCTAACCCTAGCCGCCCCCTATAAAATCCGGCCACACCACAGCCACCGCCGGCCACCACTCTAAAACACCACCATAAATCGAACCTCCATCATCCCTACTCTTAGATCTACTATAACACGCGCCTATAAACCCCATATTTCACTTCGAATCACCATCTCATTCACCACTATTCGTTGTTTCTTGAAGGGTTATCACGGTTTGGAGTTCTAGATCGAAGGTGAGACGAGTTTTCACTCGTATGGTTAATAAAATCGTGACCTAGGGTCACGACATGTTGATATTCGAATGGGTTTTTAATTAAAAACGAGTATTACAAATGGATCTTGGATGAAAAACGTTTTTTTTAATAAGTTTGGTATCCGGGTTGGTTTATCTTCGTCGGGTCGAGGAGTACCCGAGGGTGTAACCCTCGGTTTGAGCTTGTTCATCCGTATAACTGGTCTTGTTGATCTTGGTGTTCGATGAGGGTGTTTGGAACCTCATTTTGTTATTTGACCGATTATGGTTGATCGTGGTTAACCATGGTTATCGAGTGGAATGTTTGGCCGACGACCCTAATAGGTCGTGCGGGCTGTTTGGCTCATTTGGAGCTAGCCGAGACCATGGAGGTCTCGGGTGGGAACCACACTAGTTGTGGAGAAGTGTTGCCTCGGGTTCGGCTTGGTAAACCGACCCGAACACTAATTTGGTTAAATGTTATTTTGTGTTAAATGTGAACTAATTGTTTTATTATTATTGGTTATGATTGTTTTTGGTATATTGGTTGTTGTGGTATTATATTTCTCGGCCGAATGCATTGGGTCGAATTGGTTATTGAATTTGGTAATTGAGAAGTTGTTGGCGATTGGTAAATGTGATATGAGGACCGGTTATGAGACGGTCGTTAGATGACGGAGATAGGTTAGTCGGGTACCGTAGTCGGACCTTATTGTTGTAGCCCGTGGTTGAGATTGTGATTGGACGGAGTTTATTGTTTGTGACTTTGGTTTATTATTGGACTTGGACAATGAGCCGAGAGTCATGACTCGGACATATGACCATTTCGTGAAACTCAATAAATATTAAAAGTAAAACGAGAATAATAAAACTCGTAATAATAATTATTAGTAATATGAACGTTTATACGAAAGTATATACGTGAGTAACGTATATATAACTATATAAACGCGTATATTAATAATAATAATAATCACGAGTCGTATTATAAATAATACGATTAGATACATATTAGGCTACGAAAGTGGCGTAATATTAATTAAACGTATTATTACTATTAGAAATTGTGTTGTAAACGGGAAACTCCCGATAATTATGAAACGTTTAATAAAAAGTCATTTTGGATATATAACGGATAAACTTATTGAGTTAGGCGAAATTGTCGTCACTCGGGTCCAGGTAAGTTATTATTTGCGACATTCGTGTTGTCTCGGATATATGACGACTAATATAGACGTTTTCTATAAGTAAATAACCACGCAACCGTAAGGTTGAGCCGTGTTGTTTGGTTATATGAAACGAATATATTAGTGGGCATCGTATCCTACGACACCCATAGGTTGTAGTATATGTAAAGGGTAATAGATTGCGAGTGTATATATCGGGAAATCTGGCCAATTTGACGATATATACGAGGAATTTATTAAACTATGATATATACTATATAGTAATTACGTGCTATATGCTTTATATGTGCTTTAGATTGGGTGTAATCTTGGAACGGTATATTACGTAAATAAATATGAGGATTATCAAATCGACGGATTTGGTAAACTTTGGCGATTTATTTAAATGATATATTGGGCTAATATTAGATCTATAGTTTATTATATGTTCTATGTGCGCTCTTATTGGTTTGTTTTGAGTCGACCCACCACCCGTATGGATACCAAACGCAAATACACCAAACTAATACGAAATGGATTTTCGGTAATAAAACGGATTCTCGTCCGGGTTTGGGAATATTATATATTTGAGGAAATGATTTCTGAAAGAGTTAATATTGTTAGGTCGTGCCAAGTCCGTAGTTGCTGTTTCGTGAGTTATCATACATCTTATTGCTACCTACCTCGTCTTGCTATATTTCTGGACTTGAGGTGAGTCATAGCCCCACTTTTTTACTCTTGAACTATGTTTTCAACGATTGGGGTGAGAAACGTGCAAATTATTTTACGTGGACTATTATCGCTTTTATATGCTTCTAAACTTGCTATGCGTATGGACTAGGATCTATTGTCAGCTTTAGTCACACCTTTTGTGTGCACTATTCAAGGTTGGCTTATTTGGTTATTTGGATTGTCAGCTTTAGTCACATAGTTTTGTGTGTACTATTCAAGGTTGGCTTATTTGGATTGTCAGCTTTAGTCACATAGTTTCGTGTGTACTATTCAAGGTTGACTTATTAGATACTATAGTGTGCACCTATAGGTTATTATTACTTCGGAGGTTATCCGAGTAATTATTGGTATTGCGGGGGTTACCCGAATACTTATGTTGTTACGGAAGGGTATCCGTGTGTTTTGGCTATTACGGAAGGGTTTCCGTGTGTTATGTTGAGAGCGGAGGGTATCCGCAGGCTTTTAGCGAATCCTTAGTCTAGCTAGCAAGCGTTTTGCGTACATGTCCACTATATTATTAGTTGAAATTAAACCTATGATCTCACCAGTGAAAGCTGACTTTTAGCACGTTTTCTCAGGTAATTAAGTGTTGAGGTGCATGCTTGGATTGGAAGGCTCGGCTGTGGCACACGGTTATGGATCTATATTTTCTAAACTCTGATAATCAAATTTGGACCTATTGTTATATTATTTTGGGCCTAACTCTGAGTGATGTTGGGATAAATGTAAACCTTAAAACCCCGTATTTGGTTGTGTTTTTACTATGTTTACTTTATCTCGTTCTATATTGTCTTGTGTTGGATACCAATCCCCGTAGCACCCCGAAAGCTTGTTGAGTCTTCCGCTGTATCAAATTTTGGGGGTGTTACACGTTAATTACTTGTTATAATTGTATGGATGACGGATTGTATTCCTTAATACCATTCATGGGGTGGCATACATAATTCCCCAATTCTATGAGCTCTTATCTCCTCCTACACCATGCCCAGCACAACTATAGGGATTGTAAACAGTGGCTCATGCATTAAATACAACCAATAAAGACCTAGTACGCCTCGGTTCATGTTTCTTAAGACGTTCAAGCATGTTACCATTTGGAGATCTGCCAGTTTTCTTAAGCCTAACATATAAAATCATTCATCCAAGACAAGAATAAACAAGTAATCAACACATAATCAATATCTAGGTTTCATTAGATCTAAGCAAACACAAAAGAGATCTAGCCTAGCATAATGGAATTGAGACAAGAACAAGGTATAGACAACCAACACATAGACATATTGATTGAATTAGAAGAACACTTATCTCAATTACAATGCAAGGTATCAAGGGTTTGGAACCCTTGAAAAACCTGTAAAAGTTGCACCAAAATCGTCTTTAGGGTTTCTCCAAAACTTCTCTTCTTAAATGTGAAAAACTAGAAAACTATATATAGGAAAATAGGGATGACGGCGTCAAGAACAAAGGTGTGACGCCGTCATCTCGCCGCCAAATACTTCCTCGGACGGCCTTGATCTACTTCTGACGCCCTGTGTGACGTCGTCATCAACTACGGATTTTTATTCTTGGGATTTTGACGCCGTCAGGAAGAACTCTTGACGCCTTCATGTACTGTTCCTAGCATGGAAAATTGAGACTTTACCGTTTTCTTCACTTTTATGCTCCAAAAACGTCCAAAATGGCTTCTTTTCCAGAATTCACTCTCCAAGTACCTAAAATCACAAAAGGAATGATTTAGGGCAATATTTGATCAAATAAAGTCGGATTCAGGCTTAAATGACCCCCTAAAAACGGACCATTTTTCGCCTCATCAATTACTCGTCTTGTTGGAACGATTATTATCTTTGTGTTTTCGGTAGTTGGAACAATGTTGGATCTTTATTGTATGGTCGATGGTTATTATTATATGGTATTATGTGGTTTTTGGATATTATGGAAATTGAGTTCCTATTCGCCTTATTGATGTTTTAGGGTGTATTGTTGATATTCTTTCCATGACTTGGCTTCGTTGATTAAATTCTTGTTGAGCATATGATAAGTTCTATCGGAGACTCACGAACTTGTGTGATGTTTCAGATCAATGGCCCGACGACGAAACCCTGTTAGAGCTTCCAGAACTGGACCTGCAACGACTACCCCTGGTCGTCAAGGACGGCGTCCTACTCGAAATGTTGAGACCCCTACTCCTGATAACCTGGACACTACTAACCGCAACAACAGGAATCAAAATGTTGATGTTCAGGGAGACAATGATCATGTTCCACTTAATGCACCTACTGTGGATCAAGCAATGATCAATCAACTTGTGGAGCAACGAGTTGCTGAGCTACTAGCTGAGTCAAATCATTCCAACAATTCTGCTGGAACATTTCCACCTATTCGTGCTAACGGATGTCACTACAAGGAGTTTAAGATTTGTGGACCTATTGAGTTTGGGGGAACTGAAGGAGTGGTTTACATGGTCAGGTGGATAGAGAAGACTGAGTCAGTGTTTAATGTTAGTGGTTGTGCGGAGAATGCGAAGGTAAAGTTTGCTTCTTTTACTTTCAAGGATGAAGCTTTAACTTGGTGGAATAATTACCGTAACTCGGTTGGGAGTGATGTGGCTTATGCTATGACTTGGGAGCAATTTAATTCTTTGCTGATTCAGACTTACTGCCCAAGGAATGAGATTAAGAAGCGGGAGATTGAGTTCTGGAACCATAAGGTGAAAGGTACCGATATGGCAACTTACAATCGCCGTTATCGAGAGTTAGCCTTACTTTGTCCTTATATGGTTAGGACTGAGACTCAAAGGATTGAGAGGTATACCGATGGGTTGTCGGTAGCCACAAGGAACGATGTGATTTCTGCTAAGCCTGCAAACATTCATGAGGCTATCACTATTGCTCAACAATTGATGGACTCGTTGGCATTGGAAGAAGCTGAGAAAGACAAGAATGGAAAGAGGAAGAGGGATAATTATTCTAAGGGTAATGATCACCGAAACAAGTGACAAACAACTACTAGAGCTTATGCTATGGGAGATGGAGACAAGAAGAACTACAATGGAGATGCACCCAAGTGTAACCGATGTTATGGGAATCATTCTGGACGATGTACTGTGATGTGCAAGAATTGCTCTAAGATGGGACACATAGCTAACGATTGTAGAGCTCGACCAATTGCTATGGTTCAAGCTACTCCTGAAACTATGAGTAAGCCAAATGTTACTTGCTATGGATGTGGAAAGAAGGGACATTATAGGAATGAGTGTAGGGAATCGTGGAACCGAGGAAATCAAGGATCGGGTGGTAATGGGTACAATAATGGAAACCGTGGAGCTGGAGGAAATCGTGGACGACAAGATAATGGGGACCAACGTGTGAAAGCTGGAGCTTCTAATGGAAGAGTGTATGCACTTGGGAACGAGAGAGGAGAAGATCCGAACGTTGTTACTGGTACGTTCCTTCTCAATAATCGTTATGCTTCCATACTATTTGATACTGGTGCCGATAAGAGTTTTGTATCCACTAAGTTTGCACCCTTGCTAGAGAAACCCCCGATGGCCTTAGGAATTGGTTATGATGTAGAGTTAGCTAATGGGAACATAGAGAGGATTAGGACTATCATTCGCGGTTGTATGTTAAACTTTCTGAATCGTCCTTTCAACATAGATCTCCTACCCGTCACATTAGGGAGTTTTGATGTTATTATTTGTATGGATTGGCTGTCAAAATATCGTGCTCATATAATTTGCGATGAGAAGATCGTGCGTGTGCCATACGGCAAGGAGATTCTGAACATACCAGGAGATAGAAAGGAATTGAGAGGCCCATCTAGATTAGCGGTCATATCTTGCACTAAGTTGCCTAAGCTAATGGAAAAAGGATGTTGCCTTTTCTTAGCTCAAATTTCTGAGAAAGGAAGGAAGGAGAAGAAGGAAAGGTGCATTGGAGATGTGCCTATAGTTCGTGATTTTTCGGATGTGTTTCCCGATGATTTTCCGGGAATTCCGCCTACTAGACAAGTGGAATTTCAGATTGAGTTGATACCTGGTGCTGCACCTGTAGCACGAGCGCCTTATCGTCTTGCACCTACTGAATTGGAAGAGTTGTCGTAACAGTTAGCGGAGTTAGCCGAAAAGGGATTCATAAGACCAAGCTCTTCGCCTTGGGGAGCCCCGGTCTTATTTATGAAAAAGAAGGATGGATCATTTCGCATGTGTATTGATTATCGAGATTTGAACAAGTTAACGGTGAAGAATAGATACCCGTTACCGAGGATCGACGATTTGTTCGATCAACTTCAAGGATCGAGTGTGTATTCGAAGATCGATTTGAGATCGGGATATCATCAGCTTCGAGTTCGCGAGGAAGATATTCCGAAAACGGCTTTCAGAACCCGTTACGGGCATTACGAGTTTCAGGTAATGCCGTTTGGGTTGACTAATGCACCGGCGGTATTCATGGATCTCATGAATCGGGTGTGTAAGCCTTACTTAGATAAGTTTGTGATTGTGTTCATTGATGACATTCTAATTTATTCGAAGAGTGAAAAGGAGCATGAGGAGCATCTAAGACTTATCTTAGAATTGCTCAGGAAGGAGAAACTGTATGCCAAGTTTTCGAAATGTGAATTTTGGATTCCGACGGTTCAATTTCTGGGTCATGTGATTGATAGACAAGAAGTTCATGTAGATCCCGCTAAGATTGAAGCAATTAAAGGTTGGGTTGCACCTACGAACCCAACAGAAGTTCGTCAATTTTTGGGATTAGCCGGTTATTACCGAAGATTCATTGAGGGATTTTCGAAGATAGCAAAATCGTTGACCAAATTGACTCAAAAGAGTGCTAAGTATGAATGGGGAGATAAGGAAGAGGAAGCATTTCAGTTACTCAAGAAAATGTTGTGTAGTGCTCCTATCTTGGCGTTGCCTGAAGGTAACGAGGACTTCGTTGTCTATTGTGACGCTTCTCATAAGGGTTTAGGAGCTGTGTTAATGCAACGAGAGAAGGTGATAGCTTATGCTTCCCGACAGCTGAAGAAGCACGAGAAGAACTACACCACCCATGATTTGGAGTTAGGTGCTGTGGTTTTTGCTTTGAGGATATGGAGACATTACTTGTATGGAACCAAGTGTATAGTGTTTACGGACCACAAAAGTCTGCAACACATTTTGAACCAAAAAGAGCTTAACATGAGACAGCGACGTTGGATTGAGTTGCTAAGCGATTATGATTGTGAAATTCGCTACCATCCGGGTAAAGCAAACGTTGTTGCTGATGCTCTTAGTCGAAAGGAGAGAATTCCACCATTACGAGTTAGGTCATTAGGAATGACTATCGTATCGCCATTACCGTCTCAAATATTAGAAGCTCAAACGGAAGCGTTGAAAGCAGAAAATCGACCTGCTGAGAACATATTTGGGATGGCAGAAAATGAGAAGGGATTGGTTAAGCGTTCTAATGGAGTATTATGTTTTGGAGAGCGAAGTTGGGTACCATTGTATGGAGGCATTCGAGAGCTGATTATGCATGAGTCGCATAAGTCAAGATACTCTATTCATCCTGGGTCTGACAAGATGTACCAGGATTTGAAAAAGTTGTATTGGTGGCCAAATATGAAGGCAGATATAGCGTTGTATGTTAGTAAGTGTTTGACTTGCTCTAAGGTTAAAGCCGAACATCAAAGACCGTCAGGATTATTGACGCAGCCAGAACTCCCAGTTTGGAAGTGGGAGCGTATCACGATGGACTTTATTACCAAATTACCAAAGACAGCTAGCGGTTGCGACGCTATATGGGTAATTGTGGATCGTTTGACTAAGTCTGCTCATTTCCTGGCGATTAGTGAAGATGATAGTGTTGACAAACTTGCGAGATTGTATGTGAAGCAGATTGTTTCTCGGCATGGAGTTCCGATATCGATTATTTCTGACCGCGACAGCCGCTTTACGTCAGCGTTGTGGCGATTACTTCAAACTGCTTTGGGGACGAGGCTTGATATGAGTACTGCATATCACCCCCAAACCGATGGTCAAAGTGAGAGAACTATTCAGACTTTGGAGGATATGCTTCGTGCATGCATAATAGACTTTGGTAAAGGCTGGGAAAAATATCTACCCCTTGCGGAGTTCTCCTACAACAATAGCTACCACACAAGTCTTAAGGCTACACCATTTGAAGCTTTGTATGGTCGTAAATTTCGTTCACCTATTGGTTGGGCAGAAGTTGGAGATAGCCAACTCACAGGCCCTGAGCTTATTTTGGAAACTACTGAGAAGGTAACGCAAATTCGAGATCGACTGCAAGCAGCTAGAGATAGGCAGAAAAGCTACGCCGATCAGAGGCGTAAACCCCTAGAATTCCAGGTTGGAGACAAAGTGATGCTAAAAGTCTCGCCTTGAAAGGGTGTGATACGTTTTGGGAAACGTGGGAAACTAAATCCCCGCTACATTGGACCATTTCTTATTTTGGAAAGAATTGGGCCCGTAGCTTATCGATTGGAATTGCCAATGGAATTGAATAAAGTGCATGATGTGTTTCATGTTAGCAATCTGAAGAAATGCCTTTCGTAGGAAACGCCAGTTATACCAATCAAGGATATTCGTGTGGATGAGAGTTTGAATTTTGTGGAAGAGCCGATTGAGATAGTGGATAGAGAGATCAAACGACTTAAGAGAAGTCGCATCCCGCTCATCAAAGTTCGTTGGAATTCGCGGCATGGACCGGAATTCACGTGGGAACGTGAGGATGAGTTTCGAAAGAGATATCCGAAGCTTTTTACTTTGTAGATGGTTTGTTCCGAAAGAAACTCGGGACGGGTTTCTTCTGAGGCTGGGAGGATGTGACAACTGGCAAAATAGGGAGCCGTTTTTAAAACCCGCATTACATTAAAATTTATTATTTTGGAATTTTTGAAAAGCTTATTGTGACGAGATGTTTTATGAACGTTGGAATGTGTTTTTGATCGTATGTTTATTATGAGGATTTGATTATTTATTTATGGTTTGGTTTGATTCGTTCGTGATGATTTATTTTGAGATTGTTACTTTGGCACTACATTGACTCCGGCACTAGGATAACCTAACAATTTTATTTATTTTAATTACGGGTTCAAGTATTTTATATTTGGTAACGACCTCGATTTGAGTGAGTATCGGTTTATTTAATTAAGCTTCGGGTTTGGTCCGCGTTATTGACCTTGGGTTACCTCACCCACTCTTTTTAAGACCACTCACTAATATTATTATTTAAAACTTTTTTTTTAAGAGTAAATTTCATAAAATCGTCCTTGTGGCTGCAACACAACACAAACATCAACACCCTCACCAACTATACTCTCTCTCTCTCTCTCTCTCTTCAAACACAACCATCACCGCCACCCCTAATTCCCTCCAAAGCACCATCACCGCCGCCCCTACATTAAATCCAACACCACCATCTTAACCATTTTCTTCCGATCTATCTTTTGGTGCAAACCACGCGCGATTTGGACCACTATAACACCCTTTTCGAATTTAATCACCACGTATTCATCACCATTTTTTTTTGTATCTTTTTGGAGTTCTTTTCGATTTGGCCTTGGAATTTGAAGGTAGGTCGAGTTTTGACTCGAGTTTTGGTTCGAACCGTGACCTAGGGTCACGAACCTTATTTTCTTTTCGGGTTTTATGGTTAATGATACAAGATTCAAGTGGGTTTTGATAATAATGGGTTAAATGAAGTTTGGTATCCGGGTTCATTTGTTCTCGATGGGTCGAGACCCAACCGAGAGCTTTTGCTCTCGGCTTGGATGATTATTGTGATGTTTTCTTGAGCTCTCGGTGTATATTTGATCTTTGGTGCTCATTTGTGATGTTCGGATTGTTCTTAGTTGGGTTCGGATGACCCTTGTGGTCGTTTGGTTTCTTGGCCGACACCCCCAATGGGGGGCTGTTTGGTTCCGTTTGGCTCAAGGAGCTAGCCGAGAACCATGGGTCTCGGGTGTGACTCCCGTATGATGTTTCGGGCATATTTTGACCCGAGTTGACTTGGTAACTCAACCCGTGACTTATTTGGTTTTCGGATATATGGTTACTTGTCGATTTATTATTATTATTTTTGTCGTGGTTGTGATGTTTTGACCATGGTACCTATTGGAATATTATTTGGACTTGAGTGGCATTCTTGGGTTGCTAGATATTTTGGAGATGTGTTGTCGAGTGTGGAATTGGGGACCGATTGTGAGACGGTCATTAGATGACGGAGATAGGTTAGTTGGGTGCCGTAGTCGGACCCTCATGTTGTAGCACGTGGATATGGGATTGATTGGACGGAGATGATATATTTATTTTGACTTGATTCTTATTTTGGACTTGGACTATGAGCCGAGAGTCATGACTCGGACATGTGACCAAATTCTATGACTCGATAAACATTTATAAGTCAATATTAAAAATAATACTCGTAATACTATTATTAAGAATATAATCGTTTATATACGTATATAGACGTGTTAAACGTATATATATATATATATATATATATATATATATATATATATATATATATACATATATATATATATATATATATATATATATATATATATATATATATATATATAGTATAGCTTTCAAATGAGAACCATTTTAAATGCAAGAACTGCGAAAACCACTTTCATCCAATCAGAATTTAGTTAATTGATTTCATTTTATTTTATTTAGTTAATATTATAAGGGCATGAATGTAATTTACCATATATTTCATAAAACCTGTAACTATTTTCATTAAACAAAATCTTTTTCAATTTCAAATCTTCCTACAAACAAGGAATTTATTCATTATCAAACATTACGGTTTCAATTTTTTTTCCCAGATCCTCTTTTTGTCATTGATCGTATCCAACAAACCCTAAATCAATTTAACAACTTCATCAAACACACAATTATATTATACATTACGCTTTTCATAAACATGGAAAACATTGTTGATGAACAAGATGAAGAAATTCACCACCAGAATAATCGATTGCTTATGTTATCTGAGCAACCATTTGATTCCGAGTTTATGGAACATGATCAAAACGTGATTATGGAACATGATCAAGACGTGAATATTGGTATTTTTTTGATCAATTCTTTTTCCATGTTAATATTGTGTGTGGAAACATGATCAAAACGTGCATGTTATAGGTTTTGTATAAGATGTGTTTTTATAAGAGTTTTACATGTTTTAATGATGTCATACGAACAAGATGGAAAAAATGATTGCGTGTTATTTATTTTAGGGTTTCTTTCATATGAACAAGATTGTGTTTTCATCTTTTTCCCTGATAATATTTTTAGTCGAATGTTGGATTGTTTTTTCATTTTGTTAGACATAAAAAAATTGGATGTTATTTATTTTAGGTTTTCTTTCATACGAACATGAATGTGTTTTCATCTTTTTCCCAGATATTATTTTTAGTCGAATGTTGGAATATGTTTTCATTTTATTCGAATGTTGGATTTTGTTATTAGTAGTTATTTTGTTTGATTATACGAGTGTTTGATTGTGTTTTGCATCTTTTTCCCAGATCCTGTTAATACATGTTTTATGCATGTTATTTTTTTTTAAATGTTGTGTTGTTGTTTTATTTTAGTGTTTCATCATGTGATTTGTGTTTGTTTATGTGTAGATTCTAATGATGTCGATATTTATGAGCTTGATCCGGAGTGTATTCCCATACCCCATGGTGGTAGATATTGGGTACCTGATGTCCCTGTGAATGAGAAGCCTAAAGAGGGTGATGAATTTGCAACTTTTGACGAAGCCTATAACGCGTACAAGGAGTACGCTGCTAAGGCTAGGTTCTGTGTTCGTAAAGGTGGAACAAAAAACAAGGATGGCCAAGTAACACACAAGCACTTGGTATGTCATAAATATGGTAAACCTAGGAAGAGTGTTGAAACAAATACACTTATTGATTCTCCAAATCAGGATGTTGAAGATGTTGAGAATGAAAATGTGAAACGCAAAAGGAAACGTAGATCGACGACGTCCGTTACTGATTGCAAAGCACATATAAGTTTAAAACGTATTGTTGGAACAAATTCGTACGTGATACTCAAGTTTGTTGAGAATCATAATCACAAACTCATTGACCCGGCTAATATGGATCTTTCTCGAGCTAGACGACAGTTGGAATTTGGTGATCATGTTTTCATTCATCGTGCCTCATTATCTAGTATTGGTCCACAGAAAGCACATAAGCTACGAGTTGCACTATTGGGTGGGTTTGATAAAGTTCGTGGCATGCCTGTTGATTGGAACAATTTTCACCGGGGTATGAATTCATTTATAGGTGAAAGGGATGCTCAAATGTTAGTGGACAAGATGCTAAAGAGGAAGGAACATGTACCTGGTTTTTCGTTTCATCATCACACAAAAAAAAAGAGCTTTGCCGTATGTTTTGGGCAGACGAAACCATGAAGTGCAACTATGTTGCATTTGGTGATGTTGTTTCTTTTGATGCTACTTACTATACTAATAAGTAAGTTCCATCACTATTTTATGTTTTAATTGTAAGGATAAAATCACATTGTCCTGTTATAAATTAATATATCTGTATAACATGTTTGTTTTAGGTATGACATGATTTTCGTACCATTTACTGGTGTTGACCACCACCAAAAATGTGTAACTTTTGGTGCCGCTTTATTGTCTAACGAAAAGTATGAATCGTATTGTTGGATACTTGAAGCATTTTTAAAGGTTCATGGGAAGCAACCACCTTTGGTTCTTACAGACCAAGATGGTGCAGTGCGTAAGGCTGTTTTAAAGATGTTTCCCGAATCACACCATAGGTTATGCATGTGGCACATTACCCAGAAACTTCCCGGAAAGATATACTTATTATGTGCGTATATGTTTTACATATTAATTTTTTGTTAATTAAATGAACATTCAAGTATATATTATTGTATGCCCAACAAACCAATTTAATATAAAACCATTTTTATACTTTCAGGTAATGGGTGATGTCGATAAAGAATCTCAATTTAAGAAAGAGTTTCACAAATTAGTTTGGAATATGTACATTGACCCTCAAATATTTGAACAACGTTGGCATGCTTTAATAGATAGGTATAATCTTGGTGAGAACAAGTGGTTAACTAATATGTTTGCTATAAGGGAAAGATGGGCTCCAGGTTACTTTTCCACAATACCTATGTGTGGTTTGATGAAAACAACTTCTAGATCGGAGAGTTCCAACGCATGTTTCAAGTGTTATTCAAACCCAGGTAACTCGCTAGTCCATTTTATGTTGTGCTTTGAATCGGCTATGGAAAAACAGAGGTATAATCAACGTGTGTTAGACAACACATCGGAAGAAAAGACTCCTGTTATGAAGACAAATTTACCTATCGAGTCTCATGCGCGTGATGTGTACACACATTCTGTTTTCAAGGAAGTGCAACACGAAATATATAAATCCTTATATGGATGTTCACAGATTGGTTCTCGTATAGAAGGAGATGTTGAATTTTGTTCGCTGCAACAAAGGGATAAGAGCTATAATACGGTCGTACACATAACGGTATGTACCTTATTCATACGTGTTTATAAAACATTATTGTTATATAAATATAGTAAACCTTTAATTTTTCAATAACCTGGTCGTTTATTACATTTTTTTGGTAATACTTTTTATCACATTAAGTATTATATATTTTTTATTTTTCAATAACCGAACATGTATGTTTTTTATATAACACACCAATTTTCATCATATTTTTTATTAATTATCATTTTATATATTCTCTTTATCAACCGTTTCAGGTTTCTGTAAATCATTCCGATGGTACATTTGAATGTTCTTGTGGTCATTTTAACCGCCATGGTTATTTGTGTAGACATGTGTTCGGTGTTTTTCGTATTCATGGAATAGACGCCATTCCACATAAATACATAAGTAGTCGTTGCTGTAAAAATGTACTACCTGCTCATTTACTTGATAAGCGTCATCGCTATGGTCCGTGTATTGAAGAAACGGAGGTTATATCATCCGAAATTATGTCAACAGTTGAAGCTTCAATAAATATGATTAGAAATGACACCGACAAGTTATCTGATCTTCTTTCAAAGGTTAAAGGTTTGAAGACAGATATATGTTCTGATGTCCCCGTACAAAGTGATCCACAAAACAAGGATGCATTGTATGAGGATCTTTTAGGTGTTACCGCTCCTTCTAAAGTTGTCATTAGGAATCCCAGAAAATGTAGACCTAAGGGTTCAACACGAATTAAAGGTGCAGTTGAAAAAGCTAACGAACAAAAGAAATCAAGAATTAACAGGAAAGTACCTTTCAGACAACGCGCGTGTAGTAACTGCGGTCAACTAAAGCAACATGTAAAAATCCAAAGGTCCAGTTAGTAGACGAGTTTGATGCGGAAGACCAGGAAGATGAGGAAGATGAACAAGATATAGATGAAGACCCGGAAGATGAGGAAGATGATCAAACTGACTCATGTAGTGCGGATGAATGAATATTCATTCGATGCGTAATATGCTAGGATTTTTAAATTTTAATATGCATCGAATACAATATTTTATGATTTTATTTTTGCTACTTTTTGGATATTTTAAATATTCATACTATGTTATGTTTTTTTTTAATTTCATATTCTTAGTTAATAAACATACAATACATGTGCACATACAACATACATGTTTTTATTACATTTTATTACTTTTTAAACATGTATGTTCACATAAAACATATATGTTTTCATAATATAAACTATATGAGTAACATATATGTTATGGAAAAACATGTTTGTTTTAAACCTATCACTTAATAACATGTTTATTTTACTATACAACTTAGTAACACCACCTTATAAACATACATGTTCACAAATAACATACATGTTTGAAAACATGCATGTATGTTTTATGTAAAAAACATATATGTTTGAAAACATATATGTTTTCTTATAAAACATGTATGTTTTTTCCAACTTAACTTAAAAACATGTGTTTCTTAAAACAAACTTATTAAAAATACCATATGTTTTTCATTCAATAACTACACATGCTGACTATATACAAACTAGATACATAAACATGTTAATTAGATCAATCACATTCATTCAATAACATTTATGCATATGTAAAATTGCCTAAACAAACCAATAATTTATAAACCACAAAAGCTATTGTTCAGATACGTTTCCAACAAAATAAACCATAAACCGTAACATATATGCATTAAAATGGTTCATGCATATATGTATCTAACAAAAGAAACCAGAAAACATATGTCTTTAAAAAACAATAAAATATTTCCATTCAGACACCTTTTTTTGTTACTTTCTTTTTCTTGGCATTCGCATCTCGAAATTTCATCATTTCTGCGGCAATTTTATCCTTGTTTATGTTGCAATCAGAAAGCAATAGTCTAGCGGCATACTTCTTTCTCAATTTTCCCAACTGGTTTGTTTGCTTCCTACCTTCATTCTCTATTCCACAATCCCACCTTTGTATATTCATCCCCATGTAATCCTCCATGTGCCTCATAACAAATACGCCACAATCCTTTGGCCTTTTATCCGTTTGCCAATGAAATTCCCCACGAGTTATTTCACTTTTCAATATTTCATCGGCTTTTTCATGATTTTTGTTTTTCATGAAGTTTCCAAACTTCTTTTGCTGCAATCATTAACGTTCCAATAAGTTGAATTTCATAAACAAATCACAACACATATGATAATTAGTCCATCATTAATGTACATACTAGGATTGTCGCAACTATAATGCATTCTGTATCGGTCGGATTCTGTAGTTTCTTGTTATCAAACACCATAACCGCCAGTTTCTTTATATTGAAGCAGACTACAAACTTATGTTCACCATTACTAACCGGTATGAAAACCTATGTTCATATATAAGATTGACAAAATCAGGTTATCATATATAAAATTTATGTTTTTTTTATACCACAATAGTTAATAAACACAAACATTTCCCTATACCACAATAGTTAATAAACACAAACATTTATGTTTTTGTAAAAATACACCCATGTTATTATCCCAGAACATCCATTTTTTTATACCTTTAAACATCTACCTTCATATTCACCACCAATGTTTTTCAACAATACACACCTTTTATTAAACCAGAACACACAAGTTTCGTAACAACAATGATAACTATTTTACTTACAATGTCCACATCCTTGAGCATATGTTGTTTCCCGGCACGAGCAGCCATCAACTCCACATTAGCTAAATAAGCTTCCACGATATAACCTGCCCTTATGTCACTAGTAAATTCCTTCTTATCCTGTTTACATGTTAACTTTCACGATATATCTTGAGTATGAGAATAAACATTTTGTACAAAAATTTAAATAACTTACCACATCAAAATTTGGTAAATAGTATCTTGAATGGCTCGCCGGATCTTTATATTGCTCCAACGAATTAAGAAATAAACTTCAGGCGTCCACAACACGACTATCGATATTATCTACGCCCATTAATGTCATTAACTGTGCAAACGTAACCTTCACACCAGTACCGGACTCAAACAAAACATCACTGTCATAAAATTGACACAATAATTAAAACTACATTGAAACTAATCATATGTAAAATTAAGTAACAAAAATATTCACAAAAAAAATTAAGAGCATACTTGAACTCAATGTCGCTTGTGGTTAACAGGTATGATTCCAGTAGCTTTTCTTCCGTGGTATACCTACCATCAATATCAATCACTCTTGCCAAGAAAGGGGATAGCATTGTTCCCAGTTTTGAACATACCCGTTTCTCACGAACAAAGTCTAGTTTAACAACACTTAATGGGACTACATTCACTGCCTTTCCTTTATCTTCAATCCCACTTTCTTTCCCCGCATTCACGTTACTAGCACTTCCATATTTACCTATCTCAGTTTCGTGTACTGCTACTTCATGTTCGTGACCCTTTCTAGACCCACTACCTTCCCCCTCCTTTTGTGTTGCCCACAACGGGTCTTGTGTTAACCCCAGGGTGAAACTCGGTTTATCCATTTCCATTCTATTTTTTTCAGCATAGAAATCTTCACATGCCTTATCGGATGATCTAAACACCTCCAGCTGTGTTTGCGGCCCCATCCTGAACCCGGGAGAACCAAATGGTTCTTCATTCGAATCATTTATCCTTTCCTCATTATTACCTCTACCACTACCCTCACCAGCCTTTTCTTTCAAACCATCTATCCCTTCCTTATTTGTACCTCTACCACTATCCTTGCCAGAATTTTGGACCATCAATGTTTCATGGTATTGTTGATTCAAATCAGACATCAACAAGTTACCTGGAAACATTACTAGTCCCGACTCCAAAGTCTTTTCAAAACAGCTCCTTGCATTCCTAATACCTTCTATCAGTTTTGACAACTTCCATACAATTCCCTACATGCAATGAAAATTATCTTATGTTACAATCATACTTGTCACGTACGTAAAACATGTATTAAATAATACAAATAATATAAATACTACATTACCTCCTCATCACTTGGCATTGGATCCGCATCTTCTTTAATATACGGTCCTTGCTTAGCACCCATCCCTAGACCTACCCCATCACATTCTTCCTTTTCCCTTTCTTTCAACAACTCAAATGTCCAAATTTTTGTAGGTGGTCTAATGCGAGGGACATAGAAGCTGTCACACATGATTCCATCAACATAGGCCATCTGTTTCAGACATAAATCTCAAATTAACAAAACATTTATGATAACAAAAATTATATTAAACGTAAATTTAAATAATAAAAACAATAGCGAACTTACAGTTAGCAATGTTAATGGGCCCAGAAAATAACTGTTTGTCATTTCTCGTTTCCACCCATCTTTACAGCTTTTCAGCCCTCGATAAACATACTCGCACCAGTTTATTGAAGCGAGATCCGTATCACTTCGTATATGATCTAGAACCCTTAGATCACACACCGCCTTCCCTTTCACACCACCCATCACATTAGCAAACAAGACAATGAAATTTAATTTAAAATTCATGTCCGCTACCTTCGACTTCCTAATCTCAGCCTTAACATCCCCCGTTAGAATTTCCTTTTTATCATATTGATCATTCCAACTATCCAACATATCTATATCCTTCTCAATATCTTCCTCCATAATATCCTTACCATCATTTCTAATTCCTAGCAATTCTCCTATCAAATCCTTAGTAATAACAATAGAATCATTGACCAACTTGATCTCCATTGTTTCTGGATTAAACTTATCAACAACATAGAATGCTAGTTTATTTGGAATTCCATCTAGTTTGAAGTCCAGAAGCCCTCCTAATCCAATACGTTCCAAACACATTTTTTGCACCGGCGTTAGTGTTTGGATAGCATTAAAGAGCTTTTTTGGACTACTTCTTGTCTGGAACGTATATGTTCTACTACATTCAACTTTCGAAGTTTCACCCTTCTTTCTCTTTGGTTTATGAACATTCTCAATATCATCACCTATGATTAATAAACAATTAATCAGTATACGTATAACTAAAATTGTATTAATTTAAATTGTTAATTCAAACAATCCTTATCATTATACCAAATGCAATGTATATAAACACCAAGTACGTACTACTTACATTTAACAACTTTCTTCCTTTTTGATCCTGCTCCTTTATCGGCCTTGACTCTTTTGTTCTCATTATCATCTGTCACATAGATACCATATTAACAACACTCTCAATATACATTTTATATTTGCACTTGTGTTTATCGAATTAATTAACAACGTTCAAAATATTAACATCACTTTCATTGTTTTCTTTTATTAACTATACTACAATTGCTATACATGAACAACAACATACCTTTGGTATCCGAACTCCCTTTTACATCTTTTCCTCCTTCTGTTTCAGTGTTTCCTTTATTCCGTCCACTTCTTCTTAAACCTAAAACGTATACATTACACTATTGTTTAGTACACTCATAACATATAATAAATTTAACAGGTATGTTCGTTAACTATTGTTGTGCAATAACATAAACAAATAACCCTATTAGAACTTACCAGAGTTGTTCCATTGATCGACAACAAAGTCATCATCATCATCTGCTTCAACATCAATTATATTTTCTTCAACAGCTTTTTCCACAACGATCTCCTTCCCTTTTCTCTTTGAACCTACCATATGTAAATTATTAGCATATATTTATACCCGTTGTTCCCAAACACCACTGGTTCACAAACACCAATGTTTTAAATACACAACTGTTTCACAATGTTTTATTATACAAAACTAAACACCATGTTAAAATACACAACTGGTTCACAAACACATATGTGTTAAAATACACAACTAGTTCAAAAACACATATGTTTTAAAATACACAACTGGGTCACAAACACATATGTTTTAAAATACACAACTGTTTTCACAAACACCTATGTTTTATCATACACAACTGTTTCACAAACACATATGTTTTAAAATACCTATGTTTTAAAACATCCATGTTTCAAAACCACATTAGTTTATGTTATTCACATCCTAACACCGAATTCGGACTTTACAAAAACACATTCATTTATGCAAAACACACCCTTGTAACATCTTTCAACTTAACCCAAACTCAATACTAAATCTTATATCATATACACACCCTTGCACATCGTAACATCCATGTTACCACATTCTTATATAGTATAACTAATCACATCAAACTACCATTGCACATCGTAACAGCTTTCAAACTATAATCAACCAAAACACCCTTGTCTTTACAACACAAGAAATCGTAACAGCTTTCAACTAATCGCATCAAACCACCCTTGTTTTTTTCATTCTTATATCCTATAAATAATAACATCAAAACACACTTTCTCATCTTAACATATATGTAACCACATTCAACCACGTATAAAAAAAAAAAAAAAAAAAAAAAAAAAAATCAAACATTACAATCGGTATCATCTTCTACACCCAAAAATCAATTCACAATCAAATTGCATTCAAAAAGCAATCAATCATTCGTATTTAATTATAAAAAAAAAAAAAAAAAAAAAAAAAAAAAAAAAAAAATTCAATCGGTATCATCTTCTACAACTAAACATAAAATCATAATCAAATTGCATTATAATCACAATCAAACATTCGTATTTATTTTTAACAAAAAAAAAAAAAAAAAAAAAAAAAAAAAAAAAAAAAAAAACATGCATTATAAATTACGATCGGTATCATCTTCTCCAAACTAATTGATGACAATAACAATGATGTCATACCTTCCATAGATGTATTTGTCATTTGATTCAATTAAAAACCAAGATCCGTATGTTTTTATGGCCGATTGATATGCGGTATATATATTGGGGGTTTAGGTTAGGTGTATGTTGATGTTCTTGGTTTAAATTGTGAATATGGGATATATCTTGAGAGATAAATAATAAATCTTATACAAATATAGTTAAAATCGTGTGTGTTATATGCAGCAACTAGTATCATGATCATTATCAATGAGAAAAATTTGGAAGCAATCCCTGTATTGTAGCATGCAGTTAATGAGAGTCTAAAAAATAAAATACCTATATGTAGTTTCATTTAATTACAAAAAAACCATTTTGCATTAATATGTTGCACCCTATCCATTAATTATGGTACATAAGTGGTTTTCGCAGTTCTTGCACATAATATGGTTCTCATATGAAAGGGACTCTATATATATATATATATATATATATATATATATATATATATATATATATATATATATATAAATGCGTATATTAATAATAAGACGATCACGAGTAAACGTTATAATAATATAACGATAGTTATTATGCTATGCAAATAGTGTAATAAATGTTGGACTATTGTTATAAATAATAACTATATAAATAATGGCGAAATAATAAGTCGAGTAAATAATAATTAAAGACGTGATTTTATAAATTTAGAAACTTATCGAGTTATACGAGTTGTGGTTATTTAAAGTCCAAGTGGGCTTATTATTGTGACTTTTGTGTTGTCACGGATATATGACGATTAATATAAACATTTTATATGTCAAGTGACTTATTTAATCGACGGATTAGATCGAGTTATTTGACGATATAAAATGAGTATATTAATGGGCATCATATCCCACGACGCCCATAGGTTGTGGTATATGTTTTAGGGTAATAAATTACTATGTATCTCGTGGAATTTGGCCGATTCAACGATCTATATAGGGAATTTATAGGACTACGATATATACCAAATAGAATTCTTTGTGCTATGTGCTTTAGGTTGGGTATAATTTTGGAACGATATATTACGTAAATAAATATGGGAGATTACCAAATCGACGGATTTGATAAGCTTCGATAATTATTTAAATAATATGTTGGGCTAATATTAGACCTATAGTTGGTTTATTATTTTGCTTGTTGTGGCTTTTTGGTTTGAGTTGTGTCGACCCTTCACCCATATGGATACCAAACGTCGAATTTCAAATTAATATGAAGTAATTCGAGAAACGGATATTTTTGGAAAGTAAAATGGAATACGTTCGGGAATGGGAATGTTTGATTTTGAGGAAATGATTTCTGAACGAGTTTGATATTGTTAGAAAGTGTCGAGTTTGTAGTCGCCGTTATGTGAGTTGCTTGAGTTGCTTACGTCTTTCTTCTATCGATTTCTTTTGAGGATTTCTGGACTTGAGGTGAGTCATAACCCCACTTTTTACTCTTGAACTTTGTTTTCAATACTTGGGGTGAGAAACGTGCAAATGTTTTATGTGGACTATTATCGCTTTATTTATTGTAAAACTTGCTATGCTTATGGAACTAGGTAGTGTAGAGCATGTCGTATCCTTACGAATGCAGCTCATGTCGTATCCTTACGAATGCAAGAACATGTCGTATCCTTACGAATGTTGGGCATGTCGCATCCTTGCGAATGCCTATTGATTTGAATTGGTTATAGAGCGAGGCCTAGCCTAGAGCTAGGTAAGCTATACAACGAGGCCTAGACTAGATCTAGGTAAGTTGAACATGTCGTATCCTTACGAATGTTGGTTATGTTGTATCCTTACGCATACATATTGATTTGATTGATTTGAACGAGGCCTAGACTAGATCTAGGTAAGCTATTGGATTGATTATAGAGCGAGGCCTAGACTTGAGCTAGGTAAGCTATTGATTGGATTGATTTGAGCTATAGCGTGCACCTATAGGGATTATTTGATTTGGTTGGATTATATTGGATGAATTATTTTGGTTGGATGATTGAGGTCGAGTCTAGCTAGCAAGCGTTTTGCGTATATGTCCATTATATTGAATTATGAATTTAAACCTATGATCTCACCAGCGAAAGCTGACTTTTAGCACGTTTTCTCAGGTAATTAAGTGATGCTCCATGGATGCTTGGGATTGGAGGCTTGGCAATGGCACCGGTTATGGATCTATCTTTCTAAAACTCTGATAAACTATTGTGGACCTATGTTTATTTCTTTTGGGCCTTACTTTAGATAATTGTTGGGATAAATGTAAACTCTAAAACCCGTTTTGGTTGTGTTTTTCTTATGTTTACTTTATCTCATTCTTTCATGACTTTGAATGGATACCAATCCCCGTAGCACCCCGAAAGCTTGTTGAGTCTTCCGCTGTATCAAATTTTGGGGGTGTTACATTTTAAGTAAATATTTCTTAATCAAACATTTGTTTGAAAACAGAACGAGATAAATTTACCAAAGCCCAAAGTGCGTTTACGGTTTGAACGTTGCATTAATACATTAAAACGAATTACAAAATTCTATTTCAGTATTTTCGATAATTAGATCTTTAAGAAAATAAAATACCCATTGGTAAATATTCATATAAACCATAGTACTTTCTTAAAGCTAGGATCCAAATTGACATAGTACCATTACATCAGTTGATCTGCTAGTAATGATAATATTCAATAAGGTAATTGTCGAACAATAATTGCCAATATCATATTGCAATTCCTAGATCATTATGGGATTGACTTTCACAAAACTTTTGCAAAGTAAGCATGTTTCATCCCCATCTAATGCCTTGAGTCCAAGCTCTCACTTTCTATTCAATTTAAGTCGTCTAACTTAAAAACTGCAAACTCATAAATCCATTACATCAGTTGATCTGCTAGCAATGAAATTATGAAATTTACCTCTCCATTGTAATCTCGCGAAGTTCTCACATGACATAAATTACAACTTCAAGTGTTCTTAATTAGATGGCATTTGACTTAATTTTATAAGGGTATTAATTTTGACGTGTAGTCAAAATAATGTATGAAGAAGCATGCATACAACTTCATAACATTGGTTTTATAAAACAATTTTATTACCAATTTCACTAAGAGTAAAATAGCAAAGTTTTGATTGATGTATCGGGTTCACCAATTAAAGAATTACCAACAATTATCGTCCACTTATATCGTACTTTTGCATAAGCCCTAAAGCTTAGTGTTTCGGATAATCATTGTGGAATTGTGGTCAATTCACCCTTAAGATGACAGTGTACATGTAATGGTTGTTCGGTAAGTCTAATTTACACACAAACGAGCGTTAAGACAGAATGTTGTCTATCTAAGGCCACAATTTAATGCGAAGCCAACCTTATACTATAACATCTCGTAAAATTTTCCTACGATCAACACATTATTACAACATAAATTAACCATTTTTACCCATAACAATTTTTTTTATATACTTTGTCAATTACAACGTTATTCACCCTTACCTTGAAACGACATTTGAACCTAAACGTTAATAACCTAGATACCATACATAACTTAAAACATTGATACTTAATAAGTATACGTTTCAATAATTAACAAATGCAATTTAAATAAATCCCGAGCCTACAAAAATTTCCATGTGTACTCGCTAATAATATTTGACCTCTAAGAAACATGAATGACAATTGCTATCCACCTTCAAATATAATTATGATACTAGAATATTAATCAAGTTAAGGCACCTCACAAATAATAACTTTGTTCCAATAACAATTCATATGAATTCTAATAAACCACCAACTTTCTGTAACGTATTTAAATCCCAATTTTAAGGCCCTTCTGCTCCGAACCAGGAAAAGTGTAAAACACGAAAGTTGTCCGAAATAATGTTTTACGTCTATACTCACAAGATTTTGAACCAAAAATGTAAATCGTGGCTGTTATCTATAAAATACAACCTGACCCAAGTAGACCTCCCTCAACTATAACCTATAACTCACACCTTCACCCTCCCTCACTTGTTTCTACCCCAAGTATGATCTACGAAACCCATATGCAGCTCTTACACACCACCTCCCACCTCCTTTGCTCCCCAATGATTACAAACCAACTCTAATGTCTAAGTAACTTGTCAGGAATATTCATACACGATTCTTACACATTCTCTTGTCCATTTTGCTTATACGATCTCATTTGGTCATGGTTGGAGGTGATATGTAATATAGTAGCTCATTCACACCCTCCCTCGCTTAATACTACCTTAGGTATAACCTAGGGGACACCATGTGCAATCCTAAACGCCACCTCCATTATGGCCCAATCCAGGAGCATCGTACATTCTATCCTACCACTTGTGGCATTCTAGATTGAGTACTTATAGGCTCATGCAAATCGAAATTCATACTACAACTCACATCACATACAAACCTGTAGTCTTTCTAGTCGAGCCATGGTAGAGGAGAAGCATGGTTATGGAAGCTAGTAACTGATCTTGGATTCCTAGCTGAACACTTAACCGAACCTTACACCATCACCTTTTCACATCTCACTATCACAACACAAAACACAGATGCTACCACACTTTTCCTACCTCCTGTCATGTGAGAAACAAAGAACAGCAAGGCGTGGGTTGATCTCCAAGTCCTAAAAGTCTCTCCTTATTTCTTGTATGTAACGGGTTAAGTCTTAGCCGCTTCGGGTTTCACGTTGTCTATCATTCACTGTCGAGAAAGGAGGAGAACAAGGAAGTGCACAAAGACCTTGGGATTTTTTTCCTCTTGGGTTTACCTCGACACTCATGCATGTAGTGCCCACTGTAAGCATTGACATCTCCCAATCACATTTACCACTTTGTTTCTTTTCATTTACAAGCGCATACACTGTTAACATAACACACTTTCACTTTCGACCTTCATAAAATCAAGTGGCGTCATACGAAAACTTGTGTGGTAAAATCTTAATATATACTTTACTAATAAGCTACCCACTGTCAACATATGCTTGTACATATACACATTCATATATATACATGCATGCAAGGTGTGGCTAGATAGTGATTAAACTTGTGTGGTGGATAACTAGTTGAACAACATTTATAAACCTCCAACCCTCTCATGCCACAAGCTCACGTCAAACCTATTCGAAAATCTTGAACATGATAGTAACGTTACTGATAACTCACTATAGAAACTAGATGAAAAGATAACAAGGATCAGTTGAGAAAAAGATGAACCATGAACGATTTTGTAAACACAAACAAACCCACGACACAGTTTTCATCAAGTAATATAACATAAATAATTAACACATGAAACTAATCTTTAAATATAGTTTTATGAAGAAGTTTATCAAATAACTCCCTAGCTCAGTTGGCTATGTCTCTTGGTTTCAAACGAAAGGTCAAGGGTTCGAACCCTGCACCTCACTTTTTATTTGTATAATTATTTTTGCAACTTTCACATTTTAACAATTACAAGCCCTCAATTATACTCTACTTGTCACATTTCTAAAAGTTTCACAATTATTAAACTCTTATGTTATTGTTACAATTTCAGCACCTCAATTCTAATACGTGACATTTTTCACCTAAAACTTTTATAAATATGAACGTATATAGTTTTTACCAATCTTCGTCTAAATGAAAATATGGTTAACACTAATTTTACTTGGTAACCACATCAACGTAAACAATGAGCTATATATATAAGTCCTAATATATTATCACGAATTTAATAAATATATACTTTATATATTTTCACACCTCGAAAACTTAACAAGAATGATAAATATAAAAATGACGACATCATACTGACGTATATAGAAACCTACATTTTGAGGAGATAATGAAGTAATAATTATGAATAACTATATATTTCTGAATATACATATATATAATTTATAACGTAAATTATATGACTTGACGATATTATCGGTTAACATGAATAGACATTAAGAAATGGTTATTCCTACAATAAAACTCATTGATTCACTTAACTAGGGGTAACGTACAATTACTATAATTTATCATTCACCAACCTTCGATACATATTATAAATTCATGACGAGAAATATATAGATATTAAACAATACTTATACATAAAGACAAGTTATATTGTATATAACTTGCTCTTGAACTATTAAGCGTTTTGCCACGCAAGCCACCTCTGCCACAAGTCATTTTGTCATCGAACACTATTCAAATCATGATTCTCGATAAGTCGAACTTATCACGGACTTCCATATCATTCAGGTTATCTCTTGAAGTCAATTCCATCTTCACTTCTGACATTACTTATACTCTGTCTACCGTACTACTAAGGTGAGTCATAGCCCCAACTCTTACTTGTTTTACAATGATTTATAAACGTTTTTGGGGGAGATACATGCTTAACTATTGTTTTATACTTTTACAAGTACTCGTTAACTATTTACATATTACTATAAGTTCATAGCTACACTTTCTATCGTTTAACTGTTTTATAAACTCTTTGGAAGAGATGCATGTGTAACAACTTTTCTAACGATTTTACTATCGATATTTGGAATTATGGAACAAACTGTTTAAATACGGTTTCAACTGTTTAAATACGGTTCTCCGCACACTGTTTGGATACAGTTTCAACTGTTTAAATACGGTTTCCCGCAAACTGTTCGGATACAGTTTCAACTGTTTAAATACGGTTCCCCATAAACTGTTTATGTTATGGACGCAACAATGTGGCCCAAATATCGAATCTCGTGTTAAATGGATTTATAAACCAATTACTATTTTGGATGTTGACCCAGTGAAGGGCAAACCAATGAACTATTTTTGAATTGATAAGGAAATCACTCATTTTCTAATTAATAATTAAAACTATAATCTCTATGAACTCACCAACCTTTGTGTTGACACTTTTTAGCATGTGTTTATCTCAGGTAACTAAAAAAGAAGGAACTTGAAGGCACGGAGTGGGCTTGTAACCCGGCATGGGCTTAAATAAACATTTTGACATATTTCAAATAAACTTGTTGTTTAAATTATGAAACATCTTGATGTCTCGAATATTTGGTATTTTGAATGAATTAAACTTTAAAGCGTCACTTTTGTGTCGTTTTCTATGATTGTGATAAAGATCCTCGAAGTAACACCCAAAAAGTCTTCCACTGACATTTTAAGTCTTCCGCTGACGTGATGATTTTGGGGGTGTTACAGATTGGCATCAGAGCTACAGTTATAGAGAACCAAGTGTTTTGAACATTGGACTATAACTACACTTTTAAAACGGACCACTTTTACAAAATACCACCTTATGCCCTCCGTGCCTACGCGTTTCCAACATCTGCTAGAGACATTACTTTTACATGATTTCTTATATATGTTAACATGTTATAATTATGCTAATGAATTATATTTACTAATTGGGATTATTACAAATACCGTGTCTTCATACTTTCCATCCGCCAGACGATTATGTGACTTTTAGATAGTTTATGCTACAAAAACACTCTAGTATATTAATATATATATATATATATATATATATATATATGCTCCCCAACTATTTTGAGTACTATACCAATCCTCCTTAATTATCTCGCTCTCATCTTTATAGATGCATATGACATACTCTTTTTGTACTCTTGGAAAAATCTACGCATAAACTTGTCGATTAGTATGAGTGTTGAGTCAGAAATTCTTAAGTAGGATGATTTACAATGTCTTTATTTGAATGGATTGGGATGCCTTTTTATTGAAATAAAGAAATTGTAAACCCGAACCATAAGTTTATACTTCGTTATTTACATGGTTTGGTACACTTCTCTATGTAAATAACGAATTATAAATAAGTGGGCTTAATTGTATCTGAAATGGCATGCGTATAAAGTTCATAAAACACTAAAACTTTAGCCAAAGACTCACGATTTCCTTCTGCGTATACCTAATTTTAAGGCATTACGGCACAATCACATTTCTTCAATCATGTACTTACTTTACATTATGGCGATTTATGAAACCTTTTCACGACATTGTATGTGATTACAATGGTCTCTCTTACTTCTCCGGCACTATGAGTGATATAGTAATCTCCGAACCTTTCACAACTTTACCTAAAATCCATAATTTCCTCTAATAAAAATTCAAGATATGGGATTGCTAAGGAACAAACAGATTCATCATCTACAAAAGCTTGAAACCAAATACCGTGTTGTCACTTAAAACTATATTTAACAAGTTTCTCTTTACAAAAGCTGAAGTTCAGCAACTTTCTCTTCATTCAACAAGTTTCCACTTGAAAACTCTTATTATTAAAAATCTGTTAACCACCAACTAGTTTAACGGGTAGGTTACCCGCGGAGATCTTGATGTTCACAAAACAAGATATTGTGAACCATGTTTATCTTCAAAACATGTTAAAATAAAAATCTTCATTCAAAATGGAATTGTTTCTTAAGTCAAGTTAATCAAAAGGAATTGAACATAAAGACAACGTAAGTAGTTAGAACTACTCAACAATTATGACTTTGAGAAATGCTATCATCAAGGAAAAAGCTAATGTAGTAGTAGATACGTTAAGCTAGAAAGAAAAATTAAAAAGAAGAAGCTAATGTAGTAGTAGATACGTTAAGCTGGAAAGAAAAATTAAAAAGAAGCTAATGTAGTAGTAGATACGTTAAGCTTGAAAGAAAAATTAAAACCGCTCAGGGATTAGATCGTTAGGAATGACTATTTATTCACCCCTTCCACTCACCTTTACAACTTCCTTACCTTGGAATCTCGGGACAGGATTCAGTTTAAAGGGTAGGTAATATAACATCCCGTAAAATTTTCCTACGATCAACACATTATTACAACATAAATTAACCATTTTTACCCATAACAATTTTTATTTTTTTTATGTATATACTTTGTCAATTACAACGTTATTCACCCTTACCTTGAAACGACATTTACACCTAAACCTTAATAACCTAGATACCATACATAACTTAAAACATTGATATTTAATAAGTATACGTTTCAATAATTAACAAATACAATTTAAATAAATCCTGAGCCTACAAAAATTCCCATGTGTACTCGCTAATAATATTTGACCTCTAAGAAACATGAATGACAATTGTTATCCACCTTCAAATATAATTATGATACTTGAATATTAATCAAGTTAAGGCACCTCACAAATAATAACTTTGTTCCAATAACAATTCATATGAATTCTAATAAACCACCAACTTTCTGTAACGTATTTAAATCCCAATTTTAAGGCCCTTCTGCTCCGAACCAGGAAAAGTGTAAAACACGAAAGTTGTCCGAAATAATGTTTTACGTCTAGACTAGCGAGATTTTGAACCAAAAATGTAAATCGTGACTATTATCTATAAAATACAACCTGACCCAAGTAGACCTCCCTCAACTATAACCTATAACTCACACCTTCACCCTCCCTCACTTGTTTCTACCCCAAGTATGACCTACGAAACCCATATGCAGCTCTTACACACCACCTCCCACCTCCTTTGCTCCCCAATGATTACAAACCAACTCTAATGTCTAAGTAACTTGTCAGGAATATTCATACACGATTCTTACACATTCTCTTGTCCATTTTGCTTATACGATCTCATTTGGTCATGGTTGGAGGTGATATGTAATATAGCAGCTCACACCCTCCCTCGCTTAATACTACCTTAGCTATAACCTAGGGGACACCATGTGCAATCCTAAATGCCACCTCCATTATGGCCCAATCCAGAAGCATCGTACATTCTATCCTACCACTTGTCGCATTCTAGATTGAGTACTTATAGGCTCATGCAAATTGACATTCATACTACAACTCACATCACATACAAACCTGTAGTCTTTCTAGTCGAGCCATGGTAGAGGAGAAGCATGGTTATGGAAGCTAGTAACTGATCTTGGATTCCTAGTTGAACACATAACCGAACCTTACACCATCACCTTTTCACATCTCACTATCACAACACAAAACACAGATGCTACCACACTTTTCCTACCTCCTGTCATGTGAGAAAGAAAGAACAACAAGGCGTGGGTTGATCTCCAAGTCCTAAAAGTCTCTCCTTATTTCTTGTATGCAACGGGTTAAGTCTTAGCCGCATCGGGTTTCACGTTGTCTATCATTCACTGTCGAGAAAGGAGGAGAACAAGGAAGTGCACAAAGACCTTGGGATTTTTTTCATCTTGGGTTTACCTCGACACTCATGCATGTAGTGCCCACTGTAAGCATCGACATCTCCCAATTACATTTACCACTTTGTTTCTTTTCATTTACATGCGCATACACTGTTAACATAACAAACTTTCACTTTCGACCTTCATAAAATCAAGTGGCGTCATACGAAAACTTGTGTGGTAAAATCTTAATATATACTTTACTAATAAGCTACCCACTGTCAACATATGCTTGTACATATACACATTCATATATATACATGCATGCAAGGTGTGGCTAGATAATGATTAAACTTGTGTGGTGGATAACTAGTTGAACAACATTTATAAACCTCCAACCCTTTCATGCCACAAGCTAACGTCAAACCTATTCGAAAATCTTGAACATGATAGTAACGTTACTGATAACTCACTATAGAAACTAGATGAAAAGATAACAAGGATCAGTTGAGAAAAAGATGAACCATGAACGATTTTGTAAACACAAACAAACCCACGACACAGTTTTCATCAAGTAATATAACATAAAGAATGAACACATGAAACTAATCTTTAAATATAGTTTTATGAAGAAGTTTATCAAATAACTCCCTAGCTCAGTTGGCTATGTCTCTTGGTTTCAAACGAAAGGTCAGGGGTTCGAACCCTGCTCCTCACGTTTTATTTGTATAATTATTTTTGCAACTTTCACATTTTAACAATTACAAGCCCTCAATTATACTCTACTTGTCACATTTCTAAAAGTTTCACAATCATTAAACTCTTATGTTATTGTTACAATTTCAGCACCTCAATTCTAATACGTGACATTTTTCACCTAAAACTTTTATAAATATGAACGTATATAGTTTTTACCAATCTTCGTCTAAATGAAAATATGTTTAACACTAATTTTACTTGGCAAGCACGTCAACGTAAACAATGAGCTATATATATTAGTCCTAATATATTATCACGAATTTAATAAATATATACTTTATATATTTTCACACCTCAAAAACTTAACAAGAATGATAAATATAAAAATGACGACATCATACTGACGTATATAGAAACCTACATTTTGAGGAGATAATGAAGTAATAATTATGAATAACTATATATATTTCTGAATATACATATATATAATTTATAACGTAAATTATATGACTTGACGATATTATCGGTTAACATGAATAGACATTAAGAAATGGTTATTCCTACAATAAAACTCATTGATTCACTTAACTAGGGGTAACGTACAATTACTATAATTTATCATTCACCAACCTTCGATACATATTATAAATTCATGACGAGAAATATATAGATATTAAACAATACTTATACATAAAGACAAGTTATATTGTATATAACTTGCTCTTGAACTATTAAGCGTTTTGCCACGCAAGCCACCTCTGCCACAAGTCATTTTGTCATCAAACACTATTCAAATCACGATTCTCGATAAGTCGAACTTATCACGGACTTCCATATCATTCAGGTTATCTCTTGAAGTCAATTCCATCTTCACTTCTTACGTTACTTATACTCTGTCTACCGTACTACTAAGGTGAGTCATAGCCCCTACTCTTACTTGTTTTACAATGATTTATAAACGTTTTTGGGGGAGATACATGCTTAACTATTGTTTTATACTTTTACAAGTACTCATTAACTATTTACATATTACTATAAGTTCATAGCTACACTTTCTATCGTTTAACTGTTTTATAAACTCTTTGGAAGAGATGCATGTGTAACAACTTTTCTAACGATTTTACTATCGATTTTTGGAATTATGGAACAAACTATTTAAATACGGTTTCAACTGTTTAAATACGGTTCTCCACACACTGTTTGGATACAGTTTCAACTGTTTAAATACGGTTCCCCGCAAACTGTTCGGATACAGTTTCAACTGTTTAAATACGGTTCCCCGTAAACTGTTTATGTTATGGACGCAGCAACGTGGCCCAAATATCGAATCTCGTGTTAAATGGATTTATAAACCAATTACTATTTTGGATGTTGACCCAGTGAAGGGCAAACCAACGAACTATTTTTGTATTGATAAGGAAATCACTCATTTTCTAATTAATAATTAAAACTTTAAACTCTATGAACTCACCAACCTTTGTGTTGACACTTTTTAGCATGTGTTTATCTCAGGTAATTAAACAAGAAGGAACTTGAAGGCACGGAGTGGGCTTGTAACCCAGCGTGGGCTTAAATAAACATTTTGACATATTTCAAATAAACTTGTTGTTTAAATTATGAAACATCTTGATGTCTCAAATATTTGGTATTTTGAATGAATTAAACTTTAAAGCGTCACTTTTGTTCTATGATTGTGATAAAGATCCTCGAAGTAACACCAAAAAAGTCTTCCACTGACATTTTAAGTCTTCCGCTGACATGATGATTTTGGGGGTGTTACAGATACCCATCTTTTAGTGTGTAAACTTCGGTCGAGCCTAGTTAACCATTACGTACAAAAACATCAATCAATAAACCTTTGAAATTTTGACTCTTAAAACCAAAACAATTTCGCCATTTATTTAGTCCATATTATTTTTCTATTCAAAGATTACCCTTTTTCGTTTATAAACAGGTCTCACATAATAATAAACAAAAACAAGTAATACATAATAAAAAATAAACAACCAAATAAACATATACATAACATAACAATTAAATATGTATAAACATGTAGCCACATGCAAATTTTATTCAATAGTCCTATTAATAATCAAGTCAAGGTGTATAATGCATTTATTCAATTAAGGCTTTCTTCTTCAAAGGAAAAAGAACCACATACATCGATAAATCGATTGCGTAAGCCAAAACAAAACAAATACCACATAGCACGTAATTGATTACTTAATATTGGAGTCTTCCCCAATTCGACATCTATTAATATATTTACATGTTTCGATATAACTTAACAATTAATTCATATATCCAATTTAAACCATTTAAATTTCACACAATAAAATCCATGCAAACATGCACTTTTCATGGATTATGCTTAACAATTAACATATTGCACCAAGATCATTTACTAAAACGCAAAACCAATTACATGACATCCTAGGGTTGCTAATCATATTAAAAATTCAAAAATAAAACCCTAATAGGTCAATCGACCTAATTTAAAAAAATTAGGGTTAGGAATCGAAAATCCCTAAAAACATGTAATTAAACAAATCAAGATTCAATTTTTATGCGTTTCAATAATTAATTACACATTATAACGGCTCATGATGCCACTGTTGGAATTATAATATCATGACATGCATATAAATAAACCAATAACATCAAGTAAACACATGCGGAAGCGTTATAACAAGATCATATAACATGTAATTAATTAATCAATAATAAATAGTAAACATACCTTTGTGATTCTAGCCCGAACAAGAATCAATTGCAATCTTCAATTCAAGAACCCTAATTAGGGTTTATGTGGATTATAAGAATTACCCCTTACCTCTTTTGTAATTCAATCCAAGAATCAAACAATAGTGTGTTTGAATCACGTTCTTGTACACACGTACTAATTCAAGTAAAAGTTTATGCAAGTAAATCAAACACAAAAACCTTTTAGCTATAAAAATCAAAAACCTTTAGAGGTTTAGGTTTTGGATCGACAAGGACAAGAAGAGGAGAAGAAAAACACCAAGATGTGTGTGTTCAAGTTCTCTGAAACAATGAATCTTGGGTTTGTTTATAAACTTGAGTTTCCTTGGAGCACAAGGCAAAGAGGAGGTGGAAACCCACCCCTTGGCCGATCGGTTCTAGGCTTCCTCATGGGATTCCAGAACCTTCTCTTGTTTCCAATTAAACACAAGTATTAATTTCCTAATCTTCGTCTAATAGTCGTTAGTCATTCTCTGTTAAATACTAACGGTCGTTACTAGTTTTGTGTTTATTAATAATTACATATAACATTTATAAATAATTATTCTTTTACTCTTCATACGTATTGTGTGCAATCCCGTGATCTCGAGTTCGATCCTAACATACAACTACTAAAATAATGTTCATAATCTAACAACAACAGCTAGTAGAGTAGTAGATAAGTCTAACTTGCATGTAAACCTCTTCTATAAATCCAACTTATAGATTTAAGACTACAACACATAGTTCATTTATCACACTAATGATCCAACTAATATCTCATATCAATATTCAAACCACACTTGTACCAGTATACAAATTAATAATCATTTAAACAACATGACTTGAATATTAATTAAAAACACATTTATTAAACCCTTAGAGATCAGATTGTGGCTCTCGCATGTAACCTTTAAAGCGTAATTAAGAACCTTTAAGATTGTTGAATAAGTTAACTACATATTGTTGCACCAACTTGTACAACAATATCATAGAGCAAAGAATCAAGTAGCTGGATATGATACCTGATTAATTGATGCGTGGGAATCGCAACAGGCTTTACCTCTCGAGGGATCTCGAGAAGCTTACAACCCCCACCAGGCAGTGTTCCTGATCGTTGTAGTATAGTATAGTGACAAGTACCGGGGGATTGATCGCTCAGCTTAGGAATAGTGTCTCTAGGATTAGAAAGCCTAAATACTAGTTCTAAAGGTGAGGGATGATTATTTTTGTGTTTTTATATTTTTTAGAAAGCAAGTAAAAATCTCGGGTTTTGGAAGAGTGGGCAGAATTAGTTGCTATTCAACTAACCCAATACTAAGATGCAATCAAAATAAAATACTAAAAATGAAAGTAAACTAATTATACTAAAGTTATGAGCAGTAATTGGAGAAAATGTGTTTACTTAGATTTCACTACTCCCTAGATATCTTTGACACGTTATTTACTTGTTATAATTGTATGGATGACAGATTGTATTCCTTAATACCATTCATGGGGTGGCACACATAACTCCCCAATTCTATGAGCTCTTATCTCCTCCTACACCATGCCCAGCACAACTATAGGGATTGTAAACAGTGGCTCATGCATTAAATACAACCAATAAAGACCTAGTGCGCGTTGGTTCATGTTTCTTAAGACGTTCAAGCATGTTACCAATTGGAGATCTGCCAGTTTTCTTAAGCCTAACATATAAAATCATTCATCCAATACAAGAATAAACAAGCAATCAACACATAATCAATATCTAGGTTTCATTAGATCTAAGCAAACACAAAAGAGATCTAGCCTAGCATGATAGAATTAAGACAAGAACATGATATAGACAACCAACACATAGACATATTGATTGAATTAGAATAACACTTATCTTGATTAATCATGCAAGGTATCAAGGGGTTGGAACCCTTGAAAAACCTGTAAAGTTACACCAAAATCATACTTAGGGTTTCTCCCAAAACTTCTCTTTTTAAATGTGAAAAATTAGAAAACTATATATAGAAAAATGGGTTTGACGGCGTCAAGAAGAAACATGTGACGCCGTCACCTCGCCGCCAAAACTCTTCTCGGACTGCCTAGATCTACTTCTGACGCCGTCAAGACTTATATGTTTCCAGGCCGTCATGACTCTTTTACTCTTGACGCCCTTCCTACGTGACGCCGTCAAATCTTCTCTGGGTCGTCATGGATTTTCATGAAATTTGCTCTTGACGCCGTCAAGGTTTTGCTCTTGACGCCGTCACCTACTGTTCCCAGCATGGAAAATTAAGACTTTGGCGTTTTCTTCACTTTTATGCTCCAAAAACGTCCGAATTGCTTCCTTTTCCAGATTTCTCGTCCAAAGTACCTAAAATCACAAAAGGAACGATTTAAGGCAATATTTGATCAAATAAATTCGGATTCGGGCTTAAATGACCCCCTAAAAACGGATCATTTTTCGCCTCATCATATACCCTTACACTTGAGATTTGCTTGTCCTCAAGCAAATGCGCTTTTATTCAACTCAAAAGACAAGTTAGGGGTCATTTAACACTAATATAAAAGTAATTACAACAAATAATCGTTCCACTAAAGACCAATAGACAAGCACGGAGGTCATATACAAGCACCTCACAAATAGTGTTTAGATACTCACATCTCTCGGGTGTAATAAAGTATAAATTACAATATGGAAACGGAAGATATCTCTCACTACCTGTCATAGCAAAATAGATTACCATAGGCTTGTGATGCGTGGGAATCGCAACAGGCTTTACCTCTCGAGGGATCCCGAGAAGCTTACAATCCCCACCAGGCAATGTACCTGATCGTTGTAGTATAGTATAGTGACAAGTACCGGGGGATTGATCGTTCAGCTTAGGAATAGTGTCGCTAGGATTAGAAAACCTAATTACTAGTTCTAAAGGTGAGGGAAGATTATTTTTGTATTTTTATATTTTATGGAAAGCAAGTAAAATCTCGGGTTTTGGAAGAGTGGGCAGAATTAGTTGCTAGTCAACTAACCCAAAACTAATATGTAATCAAAATAAAAAACTAAAAATGAAATTAAACTAAATTATACTAAGGTTGTGAGCAGTAATTAGAGAAATTGTGTTTACTTAGACTTCACTACTCCCTAGATATCTTTTACACGTTAATTACTTGTTATAATTGTATGGATGACGGATTATATTCCTTAATACCATTCATGGGGTGGCATACATAACTCCCCAATTCTATAAGCTCTTATCTCCTCCTACACCATGACCCAACACAACTATAGGGATTGTAAACAGTGGTCATGCATTAAATACAACCAATAAAGACCTAGTATGCCTCGGTTCATGTTTCTTAAGACGTTCAAGCATGTTACCATTTGGAGATCTGCCAGTTTTCTTAAGCCTAACATATAAAATCATTCATCCAAGACAAGAATAAACAAGTAATCAACACATAATCAACATCTAGGTTTCATTAGATCTAAGCAAACACAAAAGATATCTAGCCTAGCATAATGGAATTGAGACAAGAACAAGATATAGACAACCAACACATAGACATATTGATTGAATTAGAAGTACACTTATCTCAATTACAATGCAAGGTATCAAGGGTTTGGAACCCTTGAAAAACCTGTAAAAGATGCACCAAATTCGTCTTTAGGGTTTCACTAAAACTTCTCTCTTTTTAATGAAAAAACTAGAAAACTATATATAGGAAAACCGAGGTGACGGCGTCAAGAGGAATGGTGTGACGCTGTCATCTCGCCGCCAAATACTTCCTCGGACGGCCTTGATCTACTTATGACGGCCTATGTGACGCCGTCAGCAACCACGGTATTTTATTCTTTGGGTCTTGACGCCGTCAAGAGTAAGTTGTGACGCCTTCATGCATGGTTCTAGTATATAAATTTGAGACTTTGCCGTTTTCTTCACTTTTATGCTCCAAAAACGTCCAAAATAGCTTCTTTTCCAGAATTCACTCTCCAAGTGCCTAAAATCACATAAAGTCGGATTCGGGCTTAAATGACCCCCTAAAAATGGATCATTTTTCGCCTCATCATATACCCTTACACTTGAGATTTGCTTGTCCTCAAGCAAATGAGCTTTTATTCTACTCAAAAGACAAGTTAGGGGTCATTTAACACTAATATAAAAGTAATTACAACAAATAATCGCTCCACTAAAGACCAATAGACTAGCACGGAGGTCATACACAAGCACCTCGCAAATAGTGTTTAGATACTCACATCTCTCGGGTGTAATAAAGTAATATAACATTATGGAAATGGAAGATATCTCTCACTACCTGTCATAGCAAAATAGTTACCATAGGCTTGGGAAAGGATCAAACCTCCACCACATGGCGTAAGCACCTAGGATAAACTATCAAAGAGGTCTTTTAAAGGGTTTTAACGTTAGGTATAGGGATATGAATTACACGATTTTGTTGGATAAAGGAAGTTTTACTGGTGACGAGTTAACAATCTTGGTTAATTACATGTACAAGATGGCGTTGCTAAGCCAAGACTAGACTCTACTTAAGCTAATAAATGAAAAATAACAAAAAACATAAAATGAACATAGAATGAAACGGGATGGTAGTCCGTATGTTTTTTCTCTTTTTCTTTTCCTTTTTCTATATTTTTTTTTCTTTTTCTTGATTTTTTCGATTTTTTATTTTTATTTTTATTTTTATTTTTATTTTTTTTGTGCATACACTCTTACCCTACCATCCAAAATAATACATCATAGGGGTATGAACGTTCCCCTTACACTTGAATCTTTACATACTTTACATTAAACTATTCTAATGACTCGAATTAAGAAAATCAAAACACTTGGGGCACTTTTAAGATTAACGTACATATGGGGGTAATAATATGATGTTCTTCCCCATTACTCCATAAAATAAGTACTTACCCATGAGTCCCAATCGTCCCAAAACAATATGTACAAGGATATGACTCGACTTAGCAACCATGTAATCAATTAGAAAGTTAACTTAGGGTTTAACAAATAACAATAATGCACTAAAAATGAGCGCATACACGGAAGGCTAAGGCGATTTGGGTGTACATTTAAGTGGGGTGTAACAAATTCTTCCTTTAAGTAAAATGCTTAAAGTTAGAAACGAAAAGATAGGCTCGGAGGGGTGTACTAGGGGTTTCGTGTACTAAAAATGAGTACAACGCTAAGGGTGTGGGAAAAATTAGTTGACTTAACTAGCCAAGTAATATGACTTAAATGGTCAAGTAATTATGATACGGGTTTAACACAAGGGTGATCCTAATGCCTCTTATCATGTAGTAAATCCTACCACACGAATGTAGTCTCACTAGCGGTCTCGGGATGCATCACTAACGCAAGTTCTAGAATCTAAATGCTACCGATACACTCATAAGCACCAATAATGAATGCTTTTCCTATCAAATCTAAAGGCGAACCTCACATTTTTGGGTGGAAATTTTTTTTGAATATACGGCTATGTGCTAGTCATACAACCTCCTATCCATGAGACGCTTGCTATGGCTAAAGTTTCACTCCTAAATGTTGTAAAAAATTTTAAATTTGGTGCTAAAATTACACTAACAAGTATTTCTCATAGTTTTATTACACATCTACTATCAAACAAAACAAACTCAAGCGAAAGTGCATATGTAACGTATCATCTTTTTACCCTCCCCTTACACTTAAGATGAACATTGTCCCCAATGTTCAAGTAAAGAATGTAAAAGTGACAAAGTAAAGAGAATGAAATCAAATACTCCCCTGATTCGCTTGGTATGGATTATTGGTTGGCCAGGTTAGATCTTCCTCCAAGAAAAGGAACAATCAAAGCTTCCCTTCCAGAATATAAATCATCTTCTGGTAAAAAATAACCTGTAAATCCTGACAATAATAGACAAGACAACCTCGCGTAAAATCGGCGGCATCCTATATAAGTTACTAAATCCTAGAAAACAAAGTAAGATATAATGCTTGTGGAATGAAGTTTGCAGATTTCCTGGAGATTATAAAACTTAATAATTCACAAAAACCATAAGACTCCGTTAGAAAAACAAAACCGGTAAAATTTCCAGATTTTTAACTCCTAACGCCGTCAGAATGGACCTGCAGAAATTCTTATGTTAAGTTTCCGGAAAATTTCTGGAAAAACTTGGTCCTACTTCCTGGAAAATCCTGCAAAACTTCATTATGACTCAATACAAGCATTTGACTCTAACAAATACGAATATACATGTTCATTTAATATTGTGGAGAATCATGATCGGTTTGTTTCTTAAAAAACATATTTGGGGTTGCCCCTTACACTTATCTTTTGCAAAAATACCTTTAGGTTGGAGTTAAGACTAGGCCAAACAACATAGTAAAGTATTTCCACATTTTAATTGAGAAACATGATCATCCAACAATAAAAATAAAACATGCATACGGAAGCAAATAACAATCAAACAAATAAAATCACACAAAATATGGGTTGCCTCCCAAGAAGCGCTTTTCTTTATTTACGAGTCTTGTAGCTAGACTCAAAGTCATGGGCTATCACGTGATCTCATCATTGGTTCCACTCTCTAGGTCGTTTTCTAAACCAGTTTTGTATTCCGGACCTAGTTGCAAGCACTCTTTGTAGAAACCAAGCATCCTATTTCTAACATACTCTACTCCTCTACGTCTATCCTCCTCATTCCTATAATAAGCTGCTTGCTTATGTTCCTTTTCGAAATTAGAGAGAAGGCGGTATTGTTCGATCTTGTAGGGCATTTGATAAGCAACCTCATCATTCTCTTTCTTGAACCTAACTATCCCTAAAGTCGGATCATAACTCATCCTAGTGGCCTCAACAAATGGTTTCCCAAATATTATTTAGCTTAGGCAAGCATCTATCACCGGACTAGTGTCTTCCACTATCATAAAATCAATCTCATAGGTGAGATTCCCTATAATCACATGTACTCCCTTAACTCTTCCTGCAAAATTACTTATCCAATTTTTACCGGGCATCATCCTAAAATTGAGTTGCTTCTTCATCACCCAATTGTAATAGGTCCTAGTCATAATGTTCACGGGGGATCTAAGGTCGATGTAAGCTTTCCATATATGCATGTGCCCGATATTACATAGGATGTTAATGTTAGAGGGGTCTCCCATTTTGATCAGGGGGGTCGCCAAAGATATATGTTTTCTCGGGACTATCGAATAAATCCTTATGGTATTCCCGTTCTTCCTTGGTTGGCAACTTATCAAAGTATTCCTCTATAGGTTCTACCTCCTCTAATTCCTCATCCTTATTAACCTCAACTTCCCTACTCTCATCCTTACTATCGGCTTCTACTCTAACTTCATCCTTGTCACTCTCCTCTATCTCCTTATCTATCGGCTTAATCGTGACAACATTGACAAAGTGGACATGTTTAGATGATGAGGGGTCCTTAATTTGGGTTCCACTATTGGTGTCCCTAGTGTCCTTCCTAGGTGTGATTAATGTTTGGTTGTTGAGGGCTTTCAACAAGTTGTCAATCTTGTTGGTCATCTTCGTTTGTTGTTGGTTGAATTCATTTTCGAACCCAGCTATGCGGGCTTCTTGAGATGCCATGAACTTTGACATTAATCCTTCAAGATTGTTGGTACTACCATAGTTGTTAAAAGGATTGTTGTTGAAAGTACGGTTGGATGGTGGACCGTTTGGTTGATAACGATTAGGCGGGTTGGAAGAATTGGGTTGATTTTGTTTCCACCTAAGGTTTGGGTGATTTTTCCAAGAGGGGTTGTATGAATCACCGTATGTGTTTGGCTCGGGCTTGAAAGTGTACCACTTATCTCCCGCTTCGTCGGTACGTGTGGATGCGTAGTCCGCAAAAGCTGTTCCGGGGAGTTCCACACAATCACGAGTGTCATGGGGACCACTACATAATTCGCATGAAGAAGTGATTTTGTTCACTTGGCTTGAATGCTTCGGAGCTTCGTAAGATTTCATGAGAAACTTGACTTGGTCCTCAAGTTCCATGATCCTACGGTAGGGAGTGCTAGAATTGTTCGAAGGCAAAGATATTGCCTTGACCGTTTTGTTCAAATCACGGGGATCGTTCCAACTTTCGTTGTCATAGAGAGCAAGATCTTCTATGAGTTCCCATGATTGTTCCGCACTAAGATCACGTAGATTACCACCGGCCGATTGGTCAATGGTTCGCCTTGTGGAGATGTCGATATGGTCATAGAAAATTTGGAGCCAAAGATCTATGCCATGATGAGGGACTTTTTGGAGTAAGTCCTTGAAACGAGTCCATGCTTCATAAAGAGATTCATTTTGACGTTGTTGGAACATCAAGATGTCATTCCTAAGCTTAGTAGTTCTCCCCGGTGGAAAAAATTGAGCAAGGAAACGAGTGGTGAGATCATCCCATGTGGTGATGGATCCCGCGGGTAAACGCTCAAGCCATTGACTAGCTTGATCCCGTAGAGAGAATTGGAATAGGCGTAAACGGGTAGTCTCTCTAGTTTCAATACCTAGGTCTATGGAATCTACGATTTTGAGGAAGTCCTTAAGGTGTTGGTTTGGATCTTCGGAACGAAGTCCATGGAATGCACATCCGCTTTGCACCAACCGGATGGTGTCGGATCGCAAAGGGGTCACATTGTCTCAGGTGAGCTCAATGGTGTTTCGGTAGCCTTGGTGGCTAGGTCGGGAATACTCTCCTAAGGTTTGGGGCCTAAGGGGTTCTAATGGTGGGTTTTGTTGTGGTGGGATGACGGGTTCAAAGATGTTACCACCTTCCATGATGTCGGATGGTAAAGAGTTACGAACAAAGGCACGAAGAAATAAGATAGACTAAAGAAAACCTAAAAAAAAAAAAATCTTACTAGAAAGGAATCTAGCAAGTAGACCTAATAAAAAGAAATCCTAACCTAGACAATAACTATTCCCCGGGCTGCGGCGCCAAAAACTTGATGCGTGGGAATCGCAACAGGCTTTACCTCTCGAGGGATCCCGAGAAGCTTACAACCCCCACCAAGCAGTGTACCTGATCGTTGTAGTATAGTATAGTGACAAGTACCGGGGGATTGATCGTTCAGCTTATTAATAGTGTCGCTAGGATTAGAAAACCTAATTACTAGTTCTAAAGGTGAGGAAAGATTATTTTTGTATTTTTATATTTTATGGAAAGCAAGTAAAATCTCGGGTTTTGGAAGAGTGGGCGGAATTAGTTGCTAGTCAACTAACCCAAAACTAATATGTAATCAAAATAAAATACTAAAAATGAAATTAAACTAAATTATACTAAGGTTGTGAGCAGTAATTGGAGAAATTGTGTTTACTTAGACTTCACTACTCCCTAGATATCTTTTACACGTTAATTACTTGTTATAATTGTATGGATGACGGATTGTATTCCTTAATACCATTCATGGGGTGGCATACATAACTCCCCAATTCTATAAGCTCTTATCTCCTCCTACACCATGACCCAGCACAACTATAGGGATTGTAAACAGTGGCTCATTCATTAAATACAACCAATAAAGACCTAGTACGCCTCGGTTCATGTTTCTTAAGACGTTCAAGCATGTTACCATTTGGAGATCTGCCAGTTTTCTTAAGCCTAACATATAAAATCATTCATCCAAGACAAGAATAAACAAGTAATCAACACATAATCAACATCTATGTTTCATTAGATCTAAGCAAACACAAAAGATATCTAGCCTAGCATAATGGAATTGAGACAAGAACAAGATATAGACAACCAACACATAGACATATTGATTGAATTAGAAGTACACTTATCTCAATTACAATTCAAGGTATCAAGGTTTTAGAACCCTTGAAAAACCTGTAAAAGATGCACCAAATTCGTCTTTAGGGTTTCACCAAAACTTCTCTCTTTTTAATGAAAAAACTAGAAAACTATATATAGGAAAACCGAGGTGACGGCGTCAAGAGCAATGGTGTGACGCCGTCATCTCGCCGCCAAATACTTCCTCGGATGACCTTGATCTACTTATGACGGCCTATGTGACGCCGTCAGCAACCACGATATTTTATTCTTTGGGTCTTGACGCCGTCAAGAGTAAGCTGTGACGCCTTCATGCACTGTTCCAGCATAGAAATTTGAGACTTTGCCGTTTTCTTCACTTTTATGCTCCAAAAACGTCCAAAATAGCTTCTTTTCCAGAATTCACTCTCCAAGTACCTAAAATCACAAAAGGAACGATTTAGGGCAATATTTGATCAAATAAAGTCGGATTCGGGCTTAAATGACCCCCTAAAAACAGATCATTTTTCGCCTCATCAGCTTGGGAAAGGATCAAACCTCCACCACATGGCGTAAGCACCTAGGATAAACTATTAAAGAGGTCTTTTAAAGGGTTGTAACGTTAGGTGTAGGGATATGAAATACACGGTTTTGTTGGATAAAGGAAGTTTTACTGGTGGCGAGTTAACAATCTTGGTTAATTACATGTACAATATGACGTTGCTAAGCCAAGACTAGACTCGACTTAAGCTAATAAATGAAAAATAACAAAAATATAAAATGAACATAGAATAAAAAGGGATGGTAGTCCGTATGTTCTTTCTCTTTTTCTTTTTTCTATTTTTTTTCTTGATTTTTTTCGATTTTTTTTTTTTTTTTTTTTTTTTTGCATACACTCTTACCCTACCATCCAAAATAATACATCATAGGGGATGAAAATTCCCCTTACACTTGAATCTTTACATACTTTACAATTAACTATTCTAATGACTCGAATCAGGAAAATCAAAACACTTGGAGCACTTTTAAGATTAACGTACATATGGGGGTAATATATGATGTTCTTCCCCATTACTCCATAAAATAAGTACTTACCCGTGAGTCCCAATCGTCCCAAAACAATATGTACAAGGATATGACTCGACTTAGCAACCATGTAATCAATTAGAAAGTTAACTTAGGGTTTAACAAATAACAATAATGCACTAAAAATGAGCGCATACACGGAAGGCTAAGGCGATTTGGTTGTACATTTAAGTGGGGTGTAACAAATTCTTCCTTTAAGTAAAATGCTTAAAGTTAGAAACGAAAAGATAGGCTTGGAGGGGTGTACTAGGGGTATCGTGTACTAAAAATGAGTACAACGCTAAGGGTGTGGGAAAAATTAGTTGACTTAACTAGCCAAGTAATATGACTTAAATGGTCAAGTAATTATGATACGGGTTTAACACAAGGGTAATCCTAATGCCTCTTATCATGTAGTAAATCCTACCACACGAATGTAGTCTCACTAGCGGTCTCGGGATGCATCACTAACGCAAGTTCTAGAATCTAAATGCTACCGGTACACTCATAAGCACTAATAGTAAATGCTTTTCCTATCAAATCTAAAGGCGAACCTCACATTTTTGGGTGGAAAAATTTTTCTGAATATACGGTTATGTGCTAGTCATACAACCTCCTATCCATGAGACGCTTGCTATGGCTAAAGTTTCACTCCTAAATGTTGTAAAAAAATTTAAATTTGGCGCTAAAATTGCATTAACAAGTATTTCTCATAGTTTTATTACACATCTACCATTAAACAAAACAAACTCAAGCGAAAGTGCATATGTAAGGTATCATCTTTTTACCCTCCCCTTACACTTAAGATGAACATTGTCCCCAATGTTCAAGTAAAGAATGTAAAAGTTAAAAAGTAAAGAGAATGAAATCAAATACTCCCCTGATTCGCTCGGTATGGATAATAGAATGGCCAGGTTAAATCTTCCTCCAAGAAAATGAACCATCAAAGCTTCCCTTCCAGAATATAAATCATCTTCTTGTCATACATAACATGTAAAACCTGACAAAATAGACAAGACAACCTCGCATAAAATCGGCGGTATCCTATATAAGTTTCTAAATCCTAGAAAACAAGATAAGATATAATGCTTGTGGAATGAAGTTTGGAGATCTCCTGGAGATTATAAAACTTAATAATTCATAAAAACCATAAGACTCCGTTAGAAAAACAAAACCGGTAAAATTTCCAGATTTTAACTCCTGACGCCGTCAAGAGTAAACCCATGACGCCGTCAGAATGGACCTGCTGAAATTCTTATGTTAAGTTTCCGGAAAATTTCTGGAAAAACTTGGTCCTACTTCCTAGAAAATCCTGCAAAACTTCATTATGACTCAATACAAGCATTTGACTCTAACAAATACGAATATACATGCTCATTTAATATCGTGGAGAATCATGATCGGTTTGTTTCTTAAAAACATATTTGGGGTTTCCCCTTACACTTATCTTTTGCAAAAATACTTCTAGGTGGAGTTAAGACTAGGCCAAAACAACAAAGTAAAGTATTTCCACTTCTTTGTTTAGAAACATGATCTACCAACAATAAAAATAAAACATGCATACGGAAGCAAATAACAATCAAACAAAACAAATCACACAAAACATGGGTTGCCTCCCAAGAAGCGCTTTTCTTTATTTACGAGTCTTGTAGCTAGACTCAAGGTCAGGGGTTACTACGTGACTTCATCATTGGTTCCACTCTCTGATTGCAAATATTCTTTGTAGAATTCAATTACCTTTTTTTCAACCGCTCCCATAATCTTTTGGGAAAATTCTTCATCGACTTTATCAAGCAATCTTTGTAGTAAAGTCTCCTTTTTTCCCATACATAGTCCATGCCCTTTTTCTTATCCTTCTCATCAATATCCTCAAAAGCACCAACGTTGTCCTTATCAAAACAAGATATAAAGCGAAATTCTTTCATCCTATTAGGCATCCTATACGTGATACTATCGGTGTTACTTGCAAATCGGATCGTACCTTCTACCTCATCATATTCCAACTTAGACTCCTCAACAAATGGTTTGCCAAACACAACATTGGATAATCGACAATCGATAACATTAGCAAGATCCTCCACAATCATAAAGTCGGTGACAAAAGTGAAATTACCAACAAAGACACGTAAACCTTTAACACTCCCGACAAAGTTACAAACTCCACCGGGGTACTTGGGATCCCTTCTAGGTTCAAGTCTTGTTTTCACTATACCATTATAAACCGTTGAGGACATAATGTTGATTGGAAATTTAAAGTCAATGTAAGCATTGCTAATGTGCCTATATCCAATCATACATGGTATCTTAGCATTCTTAGGATCGCCTCTCTTGATCTTAGATTCAATTATGGTGAAAGGAGATCGCGGGTTATCAATAAGATTATTATAATATGCAATCTCCTCCTTAGTGGGGTATAGATTAAAGTGGTCGTTAAGCTTCGGATCTATTTCCTCCTCTTCAAGTCCCTCAACAACATTCACAAAGTCATTAGGCCCTAGGTCCTTATTTGAATACAAGGCGGTTGCTAGGTCACTAAATGTATGTACGAGTTCAATCTTAATCAACCTATTAAGCTCTCTAAGCTCCCTAATCTCACTCTCAATTTGTTCCCGTAACACAGCCACTTCTCTAGGGGACAGGGGTGGATTCGCGTTTTCCATAATGGTCAACGGAATAGTCAATGAGTTTAATTTACTAACAGAGGCACAAAGAAATGAGATAGACTAAAGAAAACCTAAAAATAAAAATAAAATCTTACTAGAAAGGAATCTAGCAAGTAGACCTAATAAAAAGAAATTCTAACCTAGACAATAACTATTCCCCGGCAGCGGCGCCAAAAACTTGATGCGTGGGAATCACAACAGGCTTTACCTCTCGAGGGATCTCGAGAAGCTTACAACCCCCACCAGGCAGTGTACCTGATCGTTGTAGTATAGTATAGTGACAAGTACCGGGGGATTGATCGTTCAGCTTAGGAATAGTGTTGCTAGGATTAGAAAGCCTAAATACTAGTTCTAAAGGTGAGGGATGATTATTTTTGTGTTTTTATATTTTTTAGAAAGCAAGTAAAAATCTCGGGTTTTAGAAAAGTGGGCGGAATTAGTTGTTATTCAACTAACCCAATACTAAGATGCAATCAAAATAAAATACTAAAAATGAAAGTAAACTAATTATACTAAAGTTATGAGCAGTAATTGGAGAAAATGTGTTTACTTAGATTTCACTACTCCCTAGATATCTTTTACACGTTAATTACTTGTTATAATTGTATGGATGACGGATTGTATTCCTTAATACCATTCATGGGGTGGCACACATAACTCCCCAATTCTATGAGCTCTTATCTCCTCCTACACCATGCCCAGCACAACTATAGGGATTGTAAACAGTGGCTCATGCATTAAATACAACCAATAAAGATCTAGTGCGCGTTGGTTCATGTTTCTTAAGACGTTCAAGCATGTTACCAATTGGAGATCTGCCAGTTTTCTTAAGCCTAACATATAAATCATTCATCCAAGACAAGAATAAACAAGCAATCAACACATAATCAATATCTAGGTTTCATTAGATCTAAGCAAACACAAAAGAGATCTAGCCTAGCATGATAGAATTAAGACAAGAACATGATATAGACAACCAACACATAGACATATTGATTGAATTAGAAGAACACTTATCTTGATTAATCATGCAAGGTATCAATGGGTTGGAACCCTTGAAAAACTTGTAAAGTTACACCAAAATCATACTTAGGGTTTCTCCCAAAACTTCTCTTTTTAAATGTGAAAAATTAGAAAACTATATATAGAAAAATGGGTTTGACGGCGTCAAGAAGAAACATGTGACGCCGTCACCTCGCCGCCAAAACTCTTCTCGGACTGCCTAGATCTACTTCTGACGCCGTCAAGACTTATATGTTTCCAGGCCGTCATGACTCTTTTACTCTTGACGCCCTTCCTACGTGACGCCGTTAAATCTCCTCTGGGTCGTCATGGATTTTCATGAAATTTGCTCTTGACGCCGTCAAGGTTTTGCTCTTGACACCGTCACCTACTGTTCCCAGCATGGAAAATTAAGACTTTGGCGTTTTCTTCACTTTTATGCTCCAAAAACGTCCGAATTGCTTCCTTTTCCAGATTTCTCTCCCAAAGTACCTAAAATCACAAAAGGAACGATTTAGGGCAATATTTGATCAAATAAATTCGGATTCGGGCTTAAATGACCCCCTAAAAACGGATCATTTTTCGCCTCATCATCAATCAACCCAAGATGAACTCAAAGTAGTACCAATATTAACCGAGAAGGCGAGAATGGCTGCAATGAACTAGCCCAAAGAGCAACAAGATCAAGTACTTTGATGGTACTTAATAAGAATCTGATTCACAGTAAACATCCACGGACAGAATACTATTAATACCAATAATGCAGCGACAAAAGAACCTGGAGAAAAAACTGTTAAAGGAGCTCTGCACGGGAGTATAGTTCCCTGTCCTTAAAGGTTCTTACGTGCTCTATTCGCCGCGAGCCTTCGTACGTAAACACCCCAGGAAGTCTCATTCCTTATTTATAGCCACTAAACTATCATCATGGTGATCAAATATGATGTAGTATTTGCCACAAAATAAGGGATCATGGGGAGATCATGGTTGCAAACTTATGGTTGCCTTCCTAATCAAACCTCCATGTTCCTTTTACATGGTCAATCACACATACACTAACTCCCCAGATAGTTGCTGCATCATCAGCTTATACCACACGCTTAGGTACATGTACTAGCAGGTGCTGCATCACCCACTCGTACATTTTGCTTCTTGAATAGTAAAACTTACCAAGCTCATAAATAATTCCAACACTTAGTAGAAGAGGTTCCATCATCTTCAAAATCTTCTTCTTCTCGTTCCCTATGCAAATAAACCCATAACGTTGATATAAATAATGTTTAAAAACGTTATTAATATTTCTCAATAAATCCATGTTTTGATAATCACAAAACTCAAATCAAATTAAGTCAAGATTAAAACGTAAACAAGTATTTAGTAACAAATATTTACCTCTACATCTAATATCACTTAAGGTATGCATAAACTAAGCATCTTATGCATTACATGATCAAATGAAACCTTGTCTTAAGACATAACATTTTATAAAATGATATTAACATTTTATATATATTAGTAAATCATTTTTGGTATTGTTGTATTAAACTACAAAGATATGATTTCAAATTTCCAACCAAAAAGGGCAAATTTTATCCAGAAAAACTTTTCAAACGTTCAGGAGGGCGGCCCCCTTAATTATACTAGGCGGCCCCCTTAATCATTAAGGGGACCGCCCCCTAATTAAGGGGACCGGCACGCTCCAGAACAGTATTTTCTGGCCCTTTAAATACTGGATCATTCCACATACTTTTCTCACCTTTTTGCACTAAAAACTTTCTGATCCAACCTCCATTTCTATATCAAAAATCCTTTGATCATATAATTCATAAGTCTTTGTTTCCATGTGATCCAAAGCTTCATCCACTCAAGTGCAAGAAGAATAACACTCCTCTACGTCCATTTAATTGTAGTAGTGTTGTGATTAGCTATTTTCATATTGTAGTAGTGTTAGATATTTGTAAAAATGTTGTGAGAACTTGTTGATTGTAGAAACTAGGTGTGTTGTAAAGGAGTGTAGTAGTTGTGATTTAGTTGTGCATAGAAGAAGGTGTGAAGTTGACAAGGTGTGAAGAAGGTGTGAAGTCTTGAAGAAGTTGTGAAGGTGTGAAGAAGGTGTGAAGTCTTGAAGAAGTTGTGAGATTGGTTCTAGCTACGATTAGAACTCGACATTTAGCTTAGTGTCGTTATCTCGTGTAAGTCAAGGTGTGTAAGGTTTCTCCACCATAAGGAGTTTGTTGACATAGTGAAGAAAACTCTCGAGTGTGGTACTCGGGGAGTGGAGTAGGGCAAGGAAGGTGTCTTTGTAGACGAACCACTATAAATTTGCGTGTTGTGGTTTGATCTTTCTAACTCTATCTTTTCTTCATTCTATTTCAATACTTTCATTGTTAGATTAGATTTGCTTATATTGGTTGTTACGTGAACTCACTTGAGATCGAATCGAAAGTTTTTATAAGCTACAAAATATTTTGGAAATAAATTTAAAAAGGACGTAAAACTATTCAACCCCCCTTCTAGTTTTCCACAATTGGTATCAGGAGCCACATCTAGCAAGATCTTTAAAATATATTGTATTTTAAAACTTGTAACGATCTATGGAATCTGACAAATATTTAGAAGGGCAATCTATGCAAAGACCACCACTATTTGAAAGTGATTGATTTTTATATTGGAAAAATCGATTCAAAACTTATGTGAAGTCAAAAGATCTAGATCTTTGGCATGTTATTACTAATGGTGATTTCTTACCTATTCAAAATAACCCTGAAACAATGAAAGATGAAATTGTACCTTTTGAAAAACAAAATGATGATTTAAAAAGAAAACTTGCTAAAAATAATGAAGCTAAAATGGTCATTTATAATGCGCTACCACGTAAAGAGTACGAAAGGATCTTTATGTGTGAAACCGCATAAGAAATTTGGAACTCTTTATTAATAACTCACCAAGGTAATAGTCAAGTCAAAGATAATAAGATAGATCTACTTGTTCAACAATATGAGCAATTCACGATTCCGGAAGAGGAATCAATTGATAATGCTTTTGCTAGATTTAACACTATCATCACAAGTTTAAAAGCACTTGATGAGAATTTTTCTAGTAAGAATTTTGTTAGGAAGTTTCTTAGGGCTCTTCACCCAAAATGGCGAGCTAAAGTGACGGCTATTGAAGAATCAAAGAATTTGTCAACATTACAACTTGATGAATTAATTGGAAATTTAAAAGTCTACGAAGCAATTATAAAGAAAGATTTCGAAATGGTCAAAGGAAAACGAGAGCAAAGCAAGTCAATCGCCTTGAAAGCTAGAAAGGAATCTAGTATCGAAGATAGCTCATCTTCCGAAAGTGATGACGAAGAATATGCCATGGCCATAAGATATTTCAAGAAATTCTTCAAAAGGCGAGGAAGATTTGTAAGACAACCACATGATGAAAAGAAAGCATTTCAAAAGAGTAAGGATGACAAGAATTAAAGGAAATGTTTCAAGTGTGGTGATCCAAATCACCTCATTGGAAAATGTCCAATGATGACAAGAGATCAAAATCAAAGAGCATTTGTTGGAGGAGCTTGGAGTGATAGCGATGAAGATGAGAAAGAAACGACAAAGGAGAGAAGTGTCTTATGGCGAAGACATCAAATGAGGTACGTTCCGAAACCGAATATTTTAGTGATGAAAATTTATCATTAGATGAAAAAGACTTAGATAATGAATATAATAGACTATGCAAATTAGGACAACTAGTTATGGCCAAAAACAAATCACTAAAATACATAAACAATCAATTGGAAAATGAAGTACTAGAACTAAAAATTAAAATACATCAACTTGAAAAAGGTAAAGAAATTTTTGAAGAATGTAAATCATGTCAAGAGCTTAAAGGTGAAAACAAAATACTCAGGGAAGAAATTCGCAAACTTGATAAATTTGAAAATAGTAGTCACTCACTTAGTAAAATAATAAGTATTCAAAGAGTATCCGGAGATAAAACCGGTTTAGGATTTAACTCAAATGAAGCTTCAACAAGCGAGATTAAAAATGTCAAATTCGAAAATGAAATTAATGAACAAAAACCTCTAAAATCTACTCATAAGTATATACTTATTAATGATAGAAAAATACCTCTTGCCAACAATGAAGAAGTAAAAGCTTTTTATAAACCATCTTTAAAAACCGAAGTAGAATCTTCTAAACCTAAGACAAGATCTAAAACTCCACCACCTAGAAAACCAAATAACCCTCATCCTAGGTCTAAAACACCTCAACCAAGAAGAAACCAAAATAGACAAAACTACAATAACAATAGTAATCAAATGTGGAACTATCAACAAAGCTACAATCCTTGGGATATACTACCACCTTTCATGCATCCTAGTCAAATGTTAAACATGTTTGGACCAAATAACTTTGGACCAAAGAGGCAATGGGGACCGAATAGCTAGATGAACATTCCTTGAGGCAATCTTGAAGTTTTCTCACCATAGACTTTTTCAAAGTCTATATGTCATCTTGAAGATTTTGAAGATTTTTGTTGAAGACTGCCGGGTACGCCATTCTTTCACAACTCATTGCCATGCTTAGTTAAATATGCTTTGGTTGATTACGTTGTTTGTATAGATATAGCTTTCTATCTTTCTCTCTTTGTTTGATCATATATATATATACATATATTCTCATACTTATTATATTATATATATATATATATATATATATATATATATATATATATATATATATATATATACATATATACATATATATATATATATATATATATATATATATATATATATATATATATATATATGCTTGCACATAACCTAGATACGTCATTAGTTGACTTTCTAGAACTCCAGGAAATTGTTCGTTATTGAACCCTTTCCTTCCCCCTCGTGTTACTTTTGATCTTTTACGTTCAACATGAAATTCTATTATGTCCACTTTTAGAAGACTCATGATGATGAAGGGATATGAGTCAAGTAGACTATTATCATGTAAGAACGCCTTCGCACGTGAACACTATGGATGAAACAAACTCCTTTCGCCGACTATATTCGATCTCCGTTATCATCTCTCAAACCTCACCTATCACCCATCATTCACTCACATATATATATATATATATATATATATATATATATATATATATATATATATATATATATATATATATATATATATATATATATATTTGTTCCAGAAACTAATACCGCGAATATTCAAAAATTCAAGGGCGGCCCCCTTAATAATTAAGGGGACCGGCTTGTTATCGGGGGCGGTCCCCTTAATGTTTAAGGGGGCCGGCCATCTGATACTTTCAAATCCGTTTTCCACCTTAAATCTTTTGCCAAATACTCCATTTGTTCATAATTCCCTTCCTCACCTCTGCTGAGTACGAACCAAAACAACCAAAACCATCAAAATCTTTCACCAAATCACCAATCCGGGGTTGTTTCGCAAGGGGCAAACGCTAACCAAACATATAACAACATCTTTTGTAAGTTTTCCAACAAAAATTTCATCACATTTCATTCAATTTGGTGTCTAATCAATAATTAGGTATTTTATTAAAATTTATTTTAATTCGAATTTTAGTGAAATAGAAGCTAGGAATTGAACAACCAAATGCTTCCCATAGGATTAGGATGATGTATTGCAACTCAAACTTAGTTTAACACATCATTTTGTCAAAATCTTTAATCGCCCATAAACCCTTGTTGAATTTCATTTTTCAAAAGGCACATTGTTGATATAACTCTTAAAAACTAGTTAAAACTTACTACATTATATTAGTTTAATGTTGTAAACAATCAAAACATACTTCTCAATTAGTTATAAAATGGTTCATGAAGACAACATGGGCGTTTGGTTCATGAACAAATTATAATTATATGTAGTTATTTAAAACTTAAAACTAGCTCATAAATTTTGTTAAAACTAATAGAGTCAATAGATGTCATCAAGATATATAATAAATATATATATATATTGATGTTTTAGGTTGTATTCATCTTGTTAAGGGAGCGTTTATTTTATCTTGAAAAAGATATTTTGAAAACCAATATTCATATTTTAACCTTTTAAACATGTTTATGCTGAGTCAAACTCTTATGAAAAAGCAAGATATATAATCTAATATATATCTACGCCTTACTTCGAAATGAATTATGATATCATACTCTTTGACATCATATATTCTAAACGAGTTTAAAATCAAAATACAAGGAACATTGTGAAACTACTTCATAGAATTTTTTTTTGTCGAAGTAGAATTTCGTTCCACATATATTGCATATAATTGTGTGTGTGTATATATATATATATATAACATATGCATGATAGTTGTTTTTGTCTTAATTTTATTTTTGTTGTTATATTGTTTAGGTGAAAATGCCTAAGACCACGGTTGGTGATGTCTCCAAAACCAGACAATACATTCCAAATGTTTCCTCTACTCCCGGCATGTCTCCTTCAGTTGCATGTTTCTATCGTCCCATTAAAAATAGAAACATTCATGAAGGAAGAATTGTCGATCCATCTTTCTATGACTTTGATCAAACCGAACGAATGTTCTCCAATATTCGTTTTGAATGTCTTTACCAAATCAACGAACCAATCATTCCTCGTTTTATCCTCGACTTCTATAGCCAAGCGACGGTGCAAACCGATCCTTATGGTGTCACAACTCGTAATTTCTAGTCATTTTCCAAACCTCGACAATTTACTATTCACAGGTTACTATTCATCATTTACTATTCATCGATCACTATTCATCATTTTTGAGGTCAATTTGATATTCTGAGAAGCGTTCAGAAATTTTACTATTCACTTAACACTATTCATTTCCGGAAGAAATACACTATTCACGTGCATTACTCATTTCATCATAAATTTAGTTTACGAGTATTCAAATTCGCGTAACCGTATTGGTTCAGGAGCGAATTCATGCATTATCATTGGGACACTTTGTACGGACTAGAAATAGTCTTCATATTATCATTATGGCACTTGCATCCTATTCCACTCGTAGGGTAATTAAATTAATACTTTTGGTTTAATTAACTTTTACGTATAATTATTTCTAAATAAACGTTAACAAGCGATCAATAATGTGACTAACACGTCCGACATTCCCGACTATGATCCCAATATATTTTTATATTCATTTTAATAATATAAAAATTATAATATTAATTTACCCGGTGTTTTCAAATCAATTGCTACATTTTTCGGTAGGAGCTTATAACTCCGTCGGTTTGCGTTATTTCAAACCGATAAATATTTTAACACCCAATTCTCATCAGGAATGTAAATTTATAATTCTTACAATGTCATCACATTTTATTTGGTACAGTTAAACTTTATTTCTAGCAAACTCGGTACCCGGTATCCCCTAAACACTAAATTTCTACCTAATATACACCAAAGTCTTACTAAAGTCACATGTTTTCTCCCTTTTCTCACCAAATGCCGCCCCCTCCCCCTCCTTTTCTTCCTTGAATTGTGGATCTTGTTCCTTACCTCATTTTCATAAGTCTTTACTTGTACATTTTTCTCATAATACAAAACTAGCTAAAAAAAAGTTTTGTTCTCTCTTTTTCTCTTCCTCTTGAACCAGTCAAGGAAGAACACAAGCAAGACACCATAAAGTTTTCAAGATCAAATATATTCAAGCTCATTTGGTAATCCTTGTTAAGGTTTTGAAATAAAAACCTCAAGGATAATTAAGTATCTTTCATCAAAAACTCTCTAATCTTTCAAGTAAGTATGTCAAACTAATTTTCATAATTTTACCAAATTCTAATTATGTTCATATGATTTTTATACAAGATTTACATACATATGTTAGTTATACCACTTCAATTTATACATATCTAATTTTTTGAGCCATAGAAAGTGATTATAGTTAGATCCACTTGGTTTATGATGTTTAGGAACCCATGACACCCTAAGAAGATGTATGGTAGGATTAGACTAGTTTTGTGGTGATTGAAAGTGGTTTGATTGAAGTTGGAACTAGATTAGAACCTTAGAAATGGTTTTTGAAACAATATATTTACCTACTGTTGCTATTTTGAAAACGTGGGAAACTCAGTAGGTTATGGGTAATTTTTGACCAAAGATTTATAAAATACTTTCAAAAACGAAACTTTAGGCGAAAGAACGGATTAAAACGAGCTTATAACGAAGAAGTTATGATTTTTGCAAATTAATTGACGAAAACTATTTCCTGAAAAACTGCATGCTGTTTGGAAGTTTTCGACGGACAAATAGAGGCGTTAAACGTAACCTAGAGGAGCCGAGTTATCAAAAATATATTAGTACTTACTAAAACGAATTCGTGGATATAAAGAACGAGGAAAATGAACTTAAAACGACCAAGTTATACACGTTTTAAAATCGTCAAAACTATATAGATATATATATATATAGTCACTACTAGAAAATAATATAACTACGTATTAAATGATTTATTTTCTAGATTTCTTATTCAAGGAGTTTATTTTAACTAACGAAGTACGTACGAGTCAAGGTTAATTACGCGACTACTAGACATTATTTTAAGGTTTTCAAGACGAAGAATATAACACTAACATTTTTATACGATATATATTACGACAAGTTTTTATAACTCTATTTGGACTTATTTTTCCTAAGTATGGAAAGTATTTTATTTGACAATAACTAGTATTTCCAAGTTACGAGTGGTATAGGTATCATGTGCATGTGCATTCATTACATCACGGCATGATCTAAAATAGATCGTTATTACTTATCTTAGGTTGCGGCTAATGTTCGCGCCTTGTTGTCCCTATCATTTCACGTCATAGTATCATCATTTCGAGGTGAGTCATAGCCCCACTTTTACTTGTTTAATTTCTTTACAACTCTTTGGGGGAGATACATGCTTAAATACTTGTTTTATACTTTTATACGATTTGAATTACTTCTGGGAGAGAATACACTGCTTTAATTAGTTTTGTACAATGCCAAGTATTACAAATTCCATACATTGCTTAAGTTGCCTTATTACCACGTCTTGACAAGTCCCCTTTATTATCATAGACCGTTAATTAAGTTCCAAGCGAGAGTGAATGAATAGATCTATTGAGGGTGACTCATCCATCTGTGTTTGGGTTGCTCCAACAGAATTACAGATGCATGTCATGTCTTTATTATTAGAGTGCCTGGTAACCACTCATTGGGGCCAAGTAACGTCTAGCTTCGGGGTCATGAGCTTAAGAGACAATGTAGTTTTACGACTGAAAAACTTATTACTTTACTTTATACTTGGGCTATTGTACATACGATTAAAGTTATATACTGATGGTTTTTATAAACTTTATTACCGAATTACGATGTTTTTACATCAATCCTATTACTGATTTATTACTGGATTATGATGCTTTTGCATCAACCTTATTACAGATTTTCCATTTGACTGATTTATTATATGGCCTCATGGACTAAATTATTTATATAGCTGTTTTGCTATATTTATCTTCAGAATTTAAATACAAGTATTACTTTTGTTCACGTAAACATATTACTTTTGGCAGTGGGTCGTAAACACACAGGTTACAAGTCTCTTATGGCGGGACTTGGAACTGAGTGGATTTACGATGCCTTTGCTGGGATATCTTCATACATATGCATTACATTCTTTTTCACAAGACTCTATGAACTCACCAACCTCGTGTTGACACTTTAGCATGTATTTTCATGTTTTAACCAATGGCATGCTACGGGAGGTTTTGGCAGGGCATGGCATGGTCATAGAAGACTCTGATTATTTATATGGGGACCGTTTTTAAGCTATTTTAAGGGCCTACTTCCGCACTAGTTTTAACGATGTAAATTCAACATTTTTGATTAAACGATTTTATTCTAAATGATTAAAGTGAAAACCATTTTTGTACTTGTGTTGTGATACCGATTGAGTTACACCCCCAGCTACATGTATGCTTCCGCTGGACCCGATTTTGGGGGTGTGACAGATTGGTATCAGAGCTTTGGCTATAGCGAACTAAGTGTTTTTAAAACCTAGACTATAGCTACTTTCAAGAAAACTTAACCCTATGACCGTCATGTGCCTGCCTGTCAAGCTGAAGCCTCATTTGTGGTTAGTTGCTGACATAGGTGATGAGATTTGTATCTCATTATCTGATATATTATATTCATTTATTCTAATTGATTACTACAATTGTCTTTCATATAAGCATGTTCACGTATCATATATGTCATCGCATTATGCTTTTCCTTGCATAGTTTCATCATTTGCCCTCGAGTTTGGTCACCTGCTTTTGTCTTTCAGAACGTCTTGATATTTGTGAAGGACATGGTATTAGTATAACTGAGCTGAGTATTTCAAAATTCATGGAACCTCGGTGGAATATAGAGTGGTCATTTATATTCAACCCGGGATAGTGAGATATAGGCTGACCACCTATGTCTGACTCAGAAATGAATTTTGCAACACTAAGAATGGTTATAATAAAATTTTGTCCGGAATAAATTCTCAACTCATTTTCCAAATGCTTCATTTACGTGTGTGTATACTCTCGTTGTCATAACATTCCTACTTTTCATCACTTCGTAAACCACCGATTGGAAGCTTGTCAACTAGTCATTTTATTTCATGAACTTTCATATTTATGCACAATACACTTACATCACAGTACTTTCTATTATCACAATCTCATTTTGTTGCAGTTGTCACAGTCTTTTCCCTTCTCACCATCACTATCATTTCCTTTCCCACCCTCATATATATATAAGGAATTAGCTAACACTCTATAAATTCTGATGTCACTCATCCCTCACTACTCCCTATATTGATAAGTGGATATTATCAATGACCTCCCTAGGAAAGACTTTCCATACCAACTATGAGGAGGATCCCTCGGTACATTAAGACCATTCAAAACTCAACAGAAATCTCAGGATATCATGAAACCATTCGAACCACTATCACTGGCCAAATCGCCAAAATTCTATCATCTAGAAAGTATTGACTTGACTAAATTACAAGATTAGTTTTGATGCGAATGCTCACTAAGCAACAATATAGAAATACATCCAGCCTCCTAACCAAGACTATAGAACCTTTAATTGAACATGTCCTCACGAATAGACTTTATCCAAACATGTTAGACACCTATGCATTTGTGCAGACATACCTACCCGACTATTTTATCCCCTTAATACTTTCACTTTTAAATGGATTTTTCTCTAAACTACAGTTATACAAAACATATATCTTGTAAGAAATATTTTTTGAGGCACTTATTTTGACAAGAAAATTCCTTTTGGTTAATCTTTTGCAAATCTATTTGATGTTAAGAAATTTTAAATATCGATCTTTGGTAAAACATACTATCCACCTCATGTTGAAAACAATCCTATCTTGCATAACTATTAAATTTTGAAACATCAAGAAAAATGTTACTTAAAAAGCCTTTTGCTTAAAATTTTAAATTCATTTATTCAGGGAAGGTTTATGAACAAAACACACAATCTCAAAAAAAACTTTGAAAAATCAATCACTATATAACATCACTTATACATTTAGGATTTTATGATTTGATGACATAGAACTTGGGAAAAATCTTAGTAATGGAGGCTAAGCATCGTAGGTGGAGAAAGACTCAATTCATGACATCCTGCGGAGGATCACAACCTTATCCTAATCTATTATTTTCAACAACACCCTTTGACGGACTTAACCTTGTAAGTTTTTCCACAAGATTCATGATATCCATTTCAATTATTCCTAATAGAGGAATTTAATTCACCTCAAATTCCTAGCGATTACATTAAGATTCCTTTGGAACCACACCAACTATCATCTACAGACCAATGGTCAGAGAATGATTCAAACATAGGAAGATATACTCAAAGCATGAGTGATTGACTCTAGAAATGGTTGGATTAACCATTTGCCATAAATCAGATTCCTTTATAACCATAGTTACCACACGAGCTTAGAGACTACACCATTCGAAGCACTCTATGGTCGAAGTGCCAACATCCATTGACGGATCAAAATTTGGAAAAGCCCAACTCACTAGTCCCGTAAGCATTCATGAAATAACCAGGAATTTCCTACAAATCAAGAATCAATTACAAGTTCAATAAGTTGCAAACCCTTAGAATTTCAAGTTGGTGGCAGGTTTATGTTGAAAGTTCTGCCTAGAAAAAGGTATGATACCATTCAGAAAGATTCAAGAAGTTAAACCCGATATGCACTGGACAATTAGGTTATACAAACATGTTTCACGTAGGTTACAGAGTAGGCCTAGTGGCCGTCAGACTTGAGCTCCCAGTGGCTTACACGATAAATATCACCATCTTTTCACCAATACCATTCTAGAGACTTACACAAACTGAACTTCGGGACGAAGTTCCTGTTAGAGGGGAAGACTGTCACAACTCGTAATTTCCGGTCATTTCCCAAACCTCGACAATTTACTATTCACAGGTTACTATTCATCATTTACTATTCATCGATCACTATTCATCATTTTTTAGGTCAATTTGATATTCTGAGAAGCATTCAGAAATTTTACTATTCACTTGACACTATTCATTTCCGGAAGAAATACACTATTCACGTGCATTACTCATTTCATCATAAATTTAGTTTACGAGTATTCAAATTCGCGTAACCGTATTGGTTCAGGAGCGAATTCATGCATTATCATTGGACACTTCGTACGGACTAGAAATAGTCTTCATATTATCATTATGGCACTTGCATCATATTCCACTCGTAAGATAATTAAATTAATACTTTTGGTATAATTAACTTTTACGTATAATTATTTCTAAATAAACGTTAACAAGCGATCAATAATATGACTAACACGTCCGACATTCCCGGCTATGATCCCAATATATTTTTATATTCATTTTAATAATATAAAAATTATAATATTAATTTACCCGGTGTTTTCAAATCAATTGCTACATTTTTCGGTCGGAGCTTATAACTCCGTCGGTTTGCGTTATTTCAAACCGATAAATATTTTAACACCCAATTCTCATCAGGAATGTAAATTTATAATTCTTACAACGTCATCACATTTTATATGGTACAGTTAAACTTTATTTCTAGCAAACTCGGTACCCGGTATCCCCTAAACACTAAATTTCTACCTAATATACACCAAAGTCTTACTAAAGTCACATGTTTTCTCCCTTTTCTCACCAAATGCCGCCCCCCTCCCCCTCATTTTCTTCCTTGAATTGTGGATCTTGTTCCTTACCTCATTTTCATAAGTCTTTACTTGTACATTTTTCTCATAATACAAAACTAGCTAAAAAAAAAAGTTTTGTTCTCTCTTTTTCTCTTCCTCTTGAACCGGCCAAGGAAGAACACAAGCAAGACACCATAAAGTTTTCAAGATCAAATATATTCAAGCTCATTTGGTAATCCTTGTTAAGGTTTTGAAATAAAAACCTCAAGGATAATTAAGTATCTTTCATCAAAAACTCTCTAATCTTTCAAGTAAGTATGTCAAACTAATTTTCATAATTTTACCAAGTTCTAATTATGTTCATATGATTTTTATACAAGATTTACATACATATGTTAGTTATACCACTTCAATTTATACATATCTAATTTTTTGAGCCATAGAAAGTGATTATAGTTAGATCCACTTGGTTTATGATGTTTAGGAACCCATGACACCCTAAGAAGGTGTACGGTAGGATTAGACTAGTTTTGTGGTGATTGAAAGTGGTTTGATTGAAGTTGGAACTAGATTAGAACCTTAGAAATGGTTTTTGAAACAATATATTTACCTACTGTTGCTATTTTGAAAATGTGGGAAACTCAGTAGGTTATGGGTAATTTTTGAAAAAAGATTTAGAAAATACTTTCAAAAACGAAACTTTAGGCGAAAGAACGGATTAAAACGAGCTTATAACGAAGAAGTTATGATTTTTGCAAATTAATTGACGAAAACTATTTCCTGAAAAACTGCATGCTGTTTGGAAATTTTTGACGGACAAATAGAGGCGTTAAACGTAACCTAGAGGAGCCGAGTTATCAAAAATATATTAGTACTTACTAAAACGAACCCGTGGATATAAAGAACGAGGAAAATGAACTTAAAACGACCAAGTTATACACGTTTTAAAATCGTCAAAACTATATATATATATATATATATATATATATATATATATATATATATATATATATATATATATATATATATATATATATATATAGTCACTACTAGAAAATAATATAACTACGTATTAAATGATTTATTTTCTAGATTTCTTATTCAAGGAGTTTATTTTAACTAACGAAGTACGTACGACTCAAGGTTTATTACGCGACTACTAGACATTATTTTAAGGTTTTCAAGACGAAGAATATAACACTAACATTTTTATACGATATATATTACGACAAGTTTTTATAACTCTATTTGGACTTATTTTTCCTAAGTATGGAAAGTATTTTATTTGACAATAACTAGTATTTCCAAGTTACGAGTGGTATAGGTATCATGTGCATGTGCATTCATTACATCACGGCATGATCTAAAATAGATCGTTATTACTTATCTTAGGTTGCGACTAATGTTCGCGCCTTGTTGTCCCTATCATTTCACGTCATAGTATCATCATTTCGAGGTGAGTCATAGCCCCACTTTTACTTGTTTAATTTCTTTATAACTCTTTGGGGGAAATACATGCTTAAATACTTGTTTTATACTTTTATACGATTTGAATTACTTCTGGGAGAGAATACACTGCTTTAATTAGTTTTGTACAATGCCAAGTATTACAAATTCCATACATTGCTTAAGTTGCCTTATTACCACGTCTTGACAAGTCCCCTTTATTATCATGGACCGTTAATTAAGTTCCAAGCGAGAGTGAATGAATAGATCTATTGAGGGTGACTCATCCATCTGTGTTTGGGTTGCTCCAACAGAATTACAGATGCATGTCATGTCTTTATTATTAGAGTGCCTGGTAACCACTCATTGGGGCCAAGTAACGTCTAGCTTCGGGGTCATGAGCTTAAGAGACAATGTAGTTTTACGACTGAAAAACTTATTACTTTACTTTATACTTGGGCTATTGTACATACGATTAAAGTTATATACTGATGGTTTTTATAAACTTTATTACTGAATTACGATGTTTTTACATCAATCTTACTACTGATTTATTACTGGATTATGATGCTTTTGCATCAACCTTATTACGGATTTTCCATTTGACTGATTTATTATATGGCCTCATGGACTAAATTATTTATATAGCCGTTTTGCTATATTTATCTTAGAATTTAAATACAAGTATTACTTTTGTTCACGTAAACATATTACTTTTGGCAGTGGGTCGTAAACACACAGGTTACAAGTCTCTTATGGCGGGACTTGGAACTGAGTGGATTTACGATGCCTTTGCTGGGATATCTTCATACATATGCATTACATTCTTTTTAACAAGACTCTATGAACTCACCAACCTCGTGTTGACACTTTAGCATGTATTTTCAGGTTTTAACCAATGGCACGCTACGGGAGGTTTTGGCAGGGCATGGCATGGTCATAGAAGACTCTGATTATTTATATGGGGACCGTTTTTAAGCTATTTTAAGGGCCTACTTCCGCACTAGTTTTAACGATGTAAATTCAACATTTTTGATTAAACGATTTTATTCTAAATGATTAAAGTGAAAACCATTTTTGTACTTGTGTTGTGATACCGATTGAGTTACACCCCCAGCTACATGTATGCTTCCGCTAGACCCGATTTTGGGGGTGTGACATATGGTCATCTCCTTATTTCCTTCATGATCCAAAATCAATTCATCACTCTTACTCTTTCTCAATTTGGACAAATTCTTAGAATCCCATACAACGACCAAGCCGTATTCTCAAATGAATGGGATCTTTCCTCTCTTGAAAGAAATCGTCCCCAGGATGGCCCATACTATTCTGAGATTCCTTGTCCTGAAGACATTCGTCGACTGCTTGAACTAGAACGTCGTACGACTAGTCGAGTAATCAAGTCGAAGAATGTCAATATTCATGCAAATCAAATCCTCCTCAAAGAGCTAAGCCACGATATGAAAAAGTGGGAAGAACTCATCCGCGAGAATGCGTTTGGTACTGGTGGTCACCGTGATCATGTCACGGCAAGCATTGCCCACATGTTATATTGTGTAGTTGCTGAAGAGAACTACAATTTGGCTTATCTTTTTGTTCATCGAATCACGTCTGCCAAAAACACCCCAAATGCCAATCTTCCTTACGGTATGTTCCTTACACGACTTTATCGTTATGTCATGGAACATTACCCACATCTTCAAAGAGATTACTACGTGCAAATCCTTCCTACTTTGAACCAACTTACTCTTGTTCGTACTCGTCGTTCTCGAAGTGACAAAGGAAAATCTCGTGTTCCTTTGTTCTCTATGCCTCGTGGGTCTACATCTCATCGTGACGATGATGATGATGAGGAGGAAGACACCTCACGTGTTAGTACTCCATCCCCCACGACCTTTGTTGATGATCTTCCTGATCTTAACTATGCCAAGTATCAAGTTCCTCTTCCTCATGAACATACCGATGAACTTCTCTTCACTCGTCAAACGTCCATTATCAACCAACAACAACAAATGCATGACTAAATTCGAGGAGGATTCAAATCCGTTAGAAAGATATTTAGAAAGATGATTGGGAAGAAGAAGAAATAGATGATGTTGATGTATTGCTACTTATTATTATTATTATTCTCTATTAGACATTTGTATGGCTTGTTATTTGTCCGATTTATTCGGAAATACTTATGTTATCTCTTGTTTATTTCTTGGATGATGCTTAGACTTTAATTATTATCATGCTACTATCTTCATCATATTTTAATGCTATGCTATGTTTCTTTTAAAAGTGGAATATAATATGTTTGTTTACATGCATAATTTATTTATATATATATTTATATATCATCATTCCTAGAGTATATACTTCTAATAGAGCTTGCTGGAAACACACACTTGAAAAATCACCCATTTCTGCAAATTTTGGGTTTCTGGTCGTCTGGGAAAACACCAGATGGGCGGCCCCCTTAATTTCCTAGGCGGTCCCCTTAATTATTAAGGGGGTCGGCCTACAATTAAGGGGACCGGCCATCTAGAACTGGGTTTACTGTTTTCTTTTGCATCTTGTGAACTCTTTCTCTAGTATCAGCTACCATTTCCCATTTTAACCCAACTGATTTTAGAATCTCATTCAACCATTTCAAATACATACCTAAATCAACCATTTCCATACTATTAATTCCCTCCATAATCACCATTCTTCATCTCATCATTCCTCATCTAAATCATCGTGACTCCACCAAGCACCTCAAACTCCAAGGCCTCTAAGAAACAAAAGATTGTCATCATCCCTCCAAAACAACTCTTCATTGACTTAACAAATGAAGACAACAAAACCCCATCACCTCCACCTAAATGCTCATCTCCAAGTGCACCTAATGCACCATCCAAAACACCTTCCACTCATGGAACTTCCTCATCCTCCATACCCTCAACCTCATCAATCAATGACTACATAAATTCACACTTGTCACCACAAGCATCATCACCAAATCCTACACAAGAACCTATCTCCACCCATCTTACCATCTCACTTACACCAATAACACCACTTGATGCCCATATCTCATCTCCACCAATTACACCACCATTCTTTGTCAATCCCGTAACTTGGGGTTACTTGAATCACATGGTGATACTTGTCTTTGTTGCATCCACAACCAAACCATAATCTTTGGTCTCAAAGATGAAATTCAATATATGTTTTCATATATTGAACATTTGCTCACTAACCCACAACCACCACCAACTCCACCATGCTTTCCAATTATTCCTCCACCACAATTCTCACCCATTCCTCCACCATCACCATCATGCTCTCCAAATTAAGCATATGATATGCTTAATAAATAAAGCCTTTACGACCCTTTTGCTTGCAAGCTCTATGAAGCCCATGTACTCTTTGCATGATGAAATATTATTCTAGTTGTTAGTTTATGTAATAGCTATCCTACTTGTAATCTTTTTTTTTTTTTGTTGCTACTTGTATTGTTGTGTCTTGACACAACTATTGCTTTAATATGAATGCTTCTTTTCAAACATGCTTAATTATATTCTTATCACCTTATATATTTGCAAGTATCTACTTGTGCTTCTAATATTTTTGTTTTGCAAAGCATTCCATAGATTGTTCTCTTGGTGCTCCCAAACGAGGGGGAGTACACATCAATGGGAAGATATCTTCCCGTCAAATTTTTACGTCTGAAAATTGTCGGCATAACCTTTTTGATTCTACAAAAAAGGGGAGAAGTAAATATAAACTCACTAAAATACTTGTTTAAAAACTAATTTTTGAGTTAATGAGTTTAAGTTTTGTAATCATCAGAAAGGGGGAGATTATTGATATAAATAATGTTTAAAAACCTTATTAATATTTCTCAATAAATCCATGTTTTGATAATCACAAAACTCAAATCAAATTAAGTCAAGATTAAGACGTAAACAAGTATTTAGTAACAAATATTTACCTCTACATCTAATATCACTTAAGGTATGCATAAACTAAGCATCTTATGCATTACATGATCAAAGGAAACCTTGTCTTAAGACATAACATTTTATAAAATGATATTAACATTTTATATATATTAGTAAATCATTTTTGGTATTGTTGTATTAAACTACAAAGATATGATTTCAAATTTCCAACCAAAAAGGGCAAATTTTATCCAGAAAAATTTTGCTAACGTTCAGGAGGGCGGCCCCCTTAATTATACTAGGCGGCCTCCTTAATCATTAAGGGGACCGCCCCCTAATTAAGGGGACCGACACGCTCCAGAACAGTATTTTCTGGCCCTTTAAATACTGGATCATTCCACATATTTTTCTCACCTTTTTGCACTAAAAACTTTCTGATCCAACCTCCATTTCTATATCAAAAATCCTTTGATCATATAATTCATAAGTCTTTGTTTCCAAGTGATCCAAAGCTTCATCCACTCAAGTGCAAGAAGAAGAACACTCCTCTTCATCCATTTAATTGTAGTAGTGTTGTGATTAGCTATTTTTATATTGTAGTAGTGTTAGATATTTGTAAAAGTGTTGTGAGAACTTGTTGATTGTAGAAACTAGGTGTGTTGTAAAGTAGTGTAGTAGTTGTGATTTAGTTGTGCATAGAAGAAGGTGTGAAGTTGACAAGGTGTGAAGAAGGTGTGAAGTCTTGAAGAAGTTGTGAAGGTGTGAAGAAGGTGTGAAGTCTTGAAGAAGTTGTGAGATTGGTTCTAGCTACGATTAGAACTCAACATTTAGCTTAGTGTCGTTATCTCGTGTAAGCCAAGGTGTGTAAGGTTTCTCCACCATAAGGAGTTTGTTGACATAGTGAAGAAAACTCTCGAGTGTGGTACTCGGGGAGTGGAGTAGGGCAAGGAAGGTGTCTTTGTAGCCGAACCACTATAAATTCTTTTGTTATGGTTTGATCTTTCTAACTCTATCTTTTCTTCATTCTATTTCAATACTTTCATTATTAGATTAGATTTGCTTATATTGGTTGTTACGTGAACTCACTTGAGATCGAATTGAAAGTTTTTATAAGCTACAAAATATTTTGGAAATAAATTTAAAAAGGACGTAAAACTATTCAACCCCCTTCTAGTTTTCCACACATAACTTCCTCTCCGCGTCAAACTGCACACACGAATCCCGTTCATAGTGTAAACGGTCCAATGCACCACTAACAACTTGATGTACTTGAGCATCAGAAACCTCTTCTACTATAAATTACGAGTCCCGGATTAAAGTACAAACATCGGCACGTGTTCCGATACTTCCTGGTAATCTAGTAGCTGCGTCTCGAACCAGGCAAAGAATAGTCACATGGGGTGCCCGATCTTTTTTCAGCATGAAATGATCACGGGCTTTTGATGTTGGCTTTCCTGCACCTCTTCTTGAAGGAGCTACGCATGACTTTTTACCATCAGCAGCTGTATATGCAAATGCCCGGTCGGGTATTAAATACCGAAGAACTTCTTCTTTACGAAAATATTTCCGAATTTCTTCAGAGCTCGGATTTATCGTGTTGAGACTTTTCTGAGCTCGCAAGTCCCTAGTACCTTTGTTATCAGTATCAAGAGCTTTCCTTATAAGTTCAATACCCGCTGAATCGTATAACATCATCTCAGTAAGATCATTGTACTCAATTCTGTCCTCCATGACCAACTCCAATCTAGAAGTTAAACAAACAAAAGCGTAAACTGAGTACATGATTACATCTGATATAAACTATATAAAATGTATTCAGTTAATATAAAATTATAAATAACATACTTGTTGTGCTTGTAGAAGATCCCCGCATCAATCTTGTTTCCTCTCATTTCTTTTAATGTAGATGCTTGAGTAACCATTCCGCCCTACTTTCTTTTTGTAGAACCTCTTATACTCATCTAATTCCTGATAACAATATATGATTTTTTTCAATACGAAAACTGAGTTGATAAATATAATGTTATTATAAGGTCCCAAGAACGAGTACTGATACTATAAGCATCTAAAACTCAGCGAGTCATTGACTCACTACTTATGACATGAGCCAAGTGAATTTACGAGTTAAACTACTGAGTCGCTTTGTTATAGGTGTAATTTGACTAGACTAGTATGAGTTTAACAAATATATTAAAGGTTATAAAGAATACATGCAAGCATAGGATATCAACATCAAGATTCTTGAGAACATCAAGAATTACGGGTATACGAGTTTCCTTCCTGTGACAATATCACACAGAAGATTAGTATTATCATAATAACTTCAAATTAAGCATTAAACTTTTTGTAAGAAAAATCAACGTTTAATACCGACTGTGACTGTAAGCACCAGTTGCTCTTCCAGGAATCTGATCAAGGATCTCCCATGCTCGATTAATGGAATCTGCGCTGTCAGAATTCACCACCAAAGTCACAGTAAGATATGAGACATGTAATGAACTAAGTTTAATGACATGCATCAGGTTACTTGAATGCATACAAAAACTTCAGAAAAATTACATTATATGAGTTTAAATGATGTGGTTCATGTTAGGCCACTTCTCCTTTTCACAAATAGCTTTTTGTTTAGTTTCGTGAAGAGATAAAAAGGTCTATAAGCAACTGGTAAGTACTACTTATCTTTCAGAAGTATATCGGGCACAATCAAGTATGGCTATTTATAGTTGAATCTAAACTCAATATCACTACTAAGGCGCTAATATGCATGAGTTTTGCTAATGCAATAACATAATTAATTTTAAGACCAAACCTGTCCATGAATCTATGATAAGCTGGTAAATTCAACAATCCCCATCACATGTCAATCATATTTTAAGTTCTTTAAGTTGTGCTCTATCTCAATTACACCTATTACCCTTACACCTCAACCACTAACCATGGATGTCAACCTATATAGTTCAAATCCTTAGACAATACTCCTGCATCAGATACATGAAAAAGGCAAAGCTAGTACGGGTTTGTAGCTGCTGGTGGCCATTTTGACCCATTCACTTACAAACGGGTCCAACAAAATGAATTTGCTTAGGTCGATGTTCACTACATTAGGGTGGTATAGTAGTAGTATAAAGCCGCATACAAACACTATCTCATACAATCCGTATTATTACAACTGATTCTCTAATTATGATACTAGAGAATAAAGAATTCACCAAAACGTGAATCCAAACGTCTTAAATAAGAACCCTTTGGATTCACGTTTTGATGAATTCCTTTAAAACCGTTAAATAAGGTTACTTGAAGGGGTGTTTGGGTAAAAGATTATTTTGGCAGCTTCTATCAGAATCCACCAATGCAAGTACACAAAACTCATATTTAACAAAATTTCAACAATCCAAACAACTACGTAGTAATTAACTAACTATTCCACATACACAAATTCATTCTCAAAACAGATAACTAACTTGACAAACGATCAACTAATTAACAAACAACTAATTAACTAACTATTCCACATACACCCTAATTAACGAAACTAAAAAAAAAACGATCCAAAAACTGAAACAAATGATAAGTGTAATTGAGAAGGAAATAATAATTAACCTGACTTTAATTTCTTAGCAGCTCCATTGGGTTTAGTAAAAGGGAATCCTCTCTTATGAATATCCATTCAATCAATTGAATTTCGTTTATGAAAGGCTGACCACTGAAAGTTAAGAGAGTTATTAGGGCTTGGGGAGAAGAAGAAGATGGAAGAAGCTGGTTTAAGTGTGTTTATTTAGTGTATAAGTAGAAAAAAATACTCCGTAATGGAGGCGTGTGTTAATGTGAGTCCAGGGAAAAAATAGTTTAGGGTCGAGGGAAAAAAATAAGTCGAGGGAAAAATAGTTACTGACTTTTACAGTCTGCCCGTAGGGGCAGGATAATATTTGGTAAAAAGATATTAAGATTGGACACATGTCAAAATCTTACGGAGTCTAGCTAAAAAAAACTGAGTCTATCATTTAAGTGGTCTGTTTTTGGAATTTTTTTTCCAAAATGCCAAAATGGTCTATATAGTGGAAAAAAATTTCTCGTGGTCTCTTTAAGTCATTGGCCCTAATATTGACTAAAAGTTGAATGCTCGTCACATTATTTTCAATAAACTTACTTGCTAACGAATCAATAGTATTAGCGCATTTGTCGGTATTGCATGAAGTAAAATATTGCATGTTTGATTTGTAACGTACTATTAATATGAATGCTAAGTATTCATTCCACCGGTGGCCGTGGCGTTGTTCTTGTTGTTGTTGTTGTCTTTGTCGTTATTGTTCATTGGCCTTTTGCATGTTTTGTTCTTGATAAAATTTTTGTGACTTCTAGATCTATTTCTTTAATGCTTCTTGACGCGCTGTAAAAAGCAATTAGATATAGTTGATCGTTAGTAACTTAAATAAAGTTAATCAATATATTGCATTTTCGATCAAATTGAAAATGTTCGTGCATGTTCCACTTAATAGATAAGACAACGATGTGTAGGATCACTTAAACCATTAGAGAAGATGATGTTACTACCAAACCACCTAAGCACCATCTTTATGTCTTACATTGTTACACAAACAAAACATACATGAAATTTACATAAAACAATATAAATCAATATGCTAAATAAGTAAGACGATATGATGCTTACTTTACCACCATAATAAGTTGTAGCTCAATGTGCACGCGGTGTGTAGGAAGTTGTGGTTTATTGTGTGTGATTTTTGATACATTATATAGTTGATAAAATATTTGTAACTCATGGACGGGAAGGTAAAAAGATTAACCACTATTAACTGGGACGTTTGAGTTGCTTGAAATCAATGTACACATACTAATTGAGATATTTGAGTTGTTTGAAATCAATGTTGAAGGCTTCATATGATAGAATCAATTCTTGAGATATTTATTATGACCCTTTTACATTTATAAGGTTACTTAAGCTTTATATAATATAAGATAGATAAAGATTATTTAATCAATTTAAATGAACATCAATTAAATCCATCAATCAAGTGTGTAGACCAAAAGTCAAGAGTGTATATAGCGTTAGCCAAACTTAATTCTTGAGGAGTATGTATGTATACAAGGCAACTTTTTTCCACTTATTACATACACAGCTCATACAATTATACATTGTTCCCTTAATTGCCCATATAACCCAACTCAACTCATCAATTTTTCTTCTTTATATAGGAAGCATTAAGTGAGAAAAAGAGACATATAGCTTGAGGGCAAGATACCTAAGTTGCACGAAGATGGAAACGGGAAATGGGGACGAGTACGGGTACCGAAAAACAGCAACATTTTAAAATTCAAGAAACGGTTACGGCGAGGAAATGTCTATGTGTTTTATAATATTTTAATGTATGGCAAATTGTCTTCCAAAAAAGAATAGTTAAAAACCCAAAAAAATATTACTCATAATAATTAATTAAAAACTTTTAACCATTAAATTGTTTTTCAGAAAAAATATTTAAGTAAAAAAAAAAAAAAAAAAAAAAAAAAAAAAAAAAAAAAAAAAAAACCATCAATTAGTTGTAATATCCTCAGAAAATGAACTTAAATCTCATCTATGACTTCTTTCAAAATCGCTCCATACATCTATTTGTAAACTCGTAAGAATGGACAACATTTTGAACCGACCTTCTCAATGGTTCAAACAGTTGAAACGATTTTGAAAACCACGTTATAGTTTTTATTTCTCATTTCCAAAGTATAAAAAAGGAAACGCCATCAAATATTTGGAATATATTATATATATATATATATATATATATATATATATATATATATACACACTAATAGGCGGAAAGTGCCCCGTTCAAAATGCTTTGTTTCTATTGGACATTTCCCCGTAAGTTACTGTTTGAATCACTGTTCATTAGAATACTCCTGTAGCAGCTCCGTTTTCCGTTTTCTTGCACAATAAATTTTCCCCCAATCTACACATACCTAGAACTTTCCTTCCTCATCTCCATCTAAAATACCTATCTCACTCATATCTTTCCAGAAAACATCTTCCCCTTATTTCTCTATATCTGAAAGACAAACCCAAAATACTACAAAAAACTAACACCGTTGTTTCCCCGGTGAACACAAAATAATTTGTTCATATCATTAACCAACAATGGGAGCCTACCATTGCAGGTAACCTAAATATATTTTGCATTTTTATTTTTTTATTTTTATACCAAAACTCAACTGCACACACAAGCGGTGGGTTTTTGTGGTTTTTGATTTTATTAATTTGTTGATGTATGTTAACTGTTTGATTTCTTTCTTTCAGGCTAACATATTGATCGGATTACTTTTTGGGTCCTCTTTCGGCTTAAAGTAAACACCCAAATTTCATTTTTTTTTAACAAGTTTAGTTTAATATATATGAAATCTGCAATTTTTATTGTTGCATATTATGTGTTCGATGAAATTTCTGAGTGAACATTGTTTTATTTAATTGAACTGAATTCAACATTAGTATTTGCTTATGTATATTGTGTTTAATGATTTAGATAAAGAAGGTAGCTATAGATATTGTTTGTGGATTAAACGGGTCAGATGATGGATTGCCGTTGCTTGGTAGCTATTCTAGGATGGCACTTCCAGCTTTGTCGCGCCTCCTAGCTGAAAAGAAGGTGGTATGTTGTTTACGACTTTACGCCTTTATGTTCTGTTTACTCCTTTAAGTTTTTGGTTGAAGATTGCCAATGTTAGTACTGGTATACCTGAATGTATAAAATGGTTGAGTAAAACAGCCCATGTGTATGGTCTTTAGAAAAGTGGCTTTAAAATGATTTTTGGTTGCTTAAATTTGTGCAGCAAACTGTTTATAGAACTTTTTAGTTTTATACTAATTTACAAAACTGAGGAGTGTGGTCGGGAAATGTGATTTATTGGTATATAACCTTGGCGTAATTTTCAGCAGAATGGTTGGTTGCAGATGTATGTCGCTTGCTATACAGTCACTTGGTGCATCGCATATATGCTTCACTAATTTCTCAGTGCCTGATGTTTGACTCTCGCGAAAGGTAATCATCAGTCTCTATATCTTAGAATGTTATGGTAAACGAATAGTAGAGTTAGATATTTATTGTGGTATTTCAGATATGCAGTCGGGAACAACTTTGATTAGAAATGTGTCATGCGAGGGACTGATGATGCTAACATTGTCAACAGGTCATACTTCAGCAGCCAATTTGAACCCATCTCTCATGATTTCATTTTCCGCGCTACATCATGACATGACAAAAATAGTCGCTAGGTACCCGGATTGAAGCATAAGATGCGTAGGCACATATGAAAGTTATTGATTCTCTATGTTAGGTACTAACGAATGCTATTGTCTCAATTGCTTTTGTGTGCTAGGATATCTTTAGTGTTTCGCTTTTGTGTCGTACGATATCTTTGGTGTCCTATTAATGGTGCATGTTATATTGGTGAGTTTGAGTATGTTGATGACCACATATCACAAATATTGTTGTCGACCTGAATGTACGCTCGAACAACTGTGGTATAGCGTGTGATTGAGCAAAATCAGTCACTTCTGGTTGTTAGAGCTTGACAGTTAAACGAGATAATGTAATATACCGTGTCTTTCTATCTCTCTCTTCCTCTTCTTAATAACCCGTTACATGATACAGAAATTTGGTTTGGGTTTGAGGTACTATTTTTGGTATTTCATTTAATTTATGATTTACGCCCCTTTGTTTTCAGGTATGGTGATCTTCAAGGTTTAAACAAGCAAGAAACCGTTGAAATATTTGGTAACGACCAAGTTAACTGTCGACATAGAAGTTACGTTGTTCGGCCGCCTAATGGTGAAAGCTTGAAAATGTGCCTAAAAATAGCTGATACAGTCCTTTTTAAGCTGTAAGTTTCTTTATGTTCCTTTTCATGCAATTAAATTTACATGTTTATAGAATTATAATTTAGGGGTACTATTGGCTGCGGGAGTGCTTTGATGACCTTTTTTTGTCCGTGTTTATCCGTTATCATTGGTACGAAAAACAATAGTTAACAAAAGACTGTTTGAATTTGCATTTGCTACAACAAAATGAACTTAAATTCATCAATTCAATACAAACACCGAAATGGCATTTCTTCTCTAAGGTGGTAAAAATACATTACAAAACCGGCAATGGTAATGTCCTGCATAGTGAACGCCTTCTGGACGAGGTATGGTGATTAACTTATTATGTTTGGATCGTGTATTTATGTAATTTTAGACGCTAAAAAGTTAGTTATTAGTAATAGCACAAATAATGGTTGCAGCTGCATGATGTGTGAACCTGCTGTGCCATGGGGTCCCAGGGAACCTTTCTCTAAATCTAAGTATTAAGGGTTTAATTGGTTTTTCTAAATCTCAGATTATCAAATAGGGTTAATTGTTTATTATTATTATTATTATTATTATTATTATTATTATTATTATTATTATTTTTATTATTTATTTATTTATTTTTTTATAATCTGGCATGGGGTCCTGAAGTATTAACTTATTATGTTTGGATCTTATATCTATTGATCCTTTTATGCTACAAGAAGTAACGTTATATGTTGATAAGAACCTGAAAGTAGCCAGAATTGTGCGTCTACGAGAATAATAAAGTTTTTTGGTGCATTTTTTATATGACAATCTAAGCCTATTTTTAAATGTGTCAAATCAGAAAATTAAAGGTAACGGGTCAACTTTGTTGAGTTTAAACGTTGCTCAAAGTTTAACTAATATCTCTATTGTTTTTTATAGGTACTATGGGAAAATATTGTACATGCTTGAGAACATATGCATACTAATATCAAACAACCTGGGTTGAATGGTTATTTCCTAATCAAGCAACATGGTATACTCATTTTAATGGACAATCGAATCATGACTACTATGCATGTTAGCCAACAACCTCACTTTGAATGTTATTTCTACACCTGCAGGCGAAAGAGCGCGTCCGTAGTTTTATGGGACAGATAGAAATACTGTGAACCCACATTCTATGAGTCAAGGTGAGTTAATGAAATCGTTTTTATGGAGCCTGTTCACCACATTTGGTAGATTATTTTATTCATCATTTGGTCCAGTTGTATCTCGCTTATATTGTGATGCACGTGTGCTTGATTTTCACTCATTTTTTTGCATATATTTTGCGATCATTCATTACAATGATACAGCTGCTTAATCAGTTTTCATTGTAAAAGAAAACAGATCTGCAGTGCGCAAACACCAACAGAAAACGGCTCAGTTTCAGGTATGGTGGTTCTATTAGCATTCTTATTCGTCTATTGGCTACTAGAAGAACCAAATTCTTATTCGCCTATTAGTCAAGGGTAGAGATAGTTACTTATGTACTTTTATTTGATTTATAATCGTTATTCTAAATGGCAAAACGGACATGACGGGTAAAGGGTCAAAACAAGTTCTTTTTGTATAGGGATTCACACAAATTGGTTTAGTATGCAAATATGATGACTTGAATAAGGGCTGTTTGGGAAGAATGTGTTTAAGGCATGTTTAGGCAGAAAAAGGTTTTAGGGACTGTTTGGACACAGCCTTTTTTACGGGATGTTTGGACAAAGAACTATTTTAGGGGTTGTTTGGTCATAAGGGGCTGATTGGAAAGAATTAATTTAGGGGCTGTTTGGACGGAAATACAAACCAAAACTATTGATCTAAATAATGTTTATAGTTATCTGTAACTATAAATAATAACACCCTTTGGAACAAGAATCAATATTGATTCATGATACTTTTAAACCAAGATTCTCGATATTGCCACCACATCAATATTTTTTTAAACTTTATGACAAATTATCTGAAATTTTTAATAATCTATAACCATTGGTTAATCTTTCTGTTTTCTCTTCAGGAATACGATGTTCCAAAACACTCCCGCAGCATCGCGCGGGTTTACCCGCTCGTTATTAATAAAAATCAGAAATAAGACTACCTAAATAAACTTTTTTTGACAAATTGATGGTACAAGAATAATAAATAAAAAAATAATAAGGTTTGGTTTCTCACGTGTCAAATTGAAAGATGAAAGATGTGCAAAGGCAAAAAGTCTCTCTCCACTTTTACACCAATCAAATTCTATCTTCGTCTTCCTTGTTTAATCATAAATCTCGCATGAAAAATAAATAAATAAATTAGAGGGGCTGCCGATACAAATACTAATAAAAAAAAGAGGCAAATATGTCCGGGAGAGGGCAAGATTATGTAGGGCTAAAAGAGAGATCATTGGAGGTAACACCATCTTGGGCAGTAGCAGGGGTGGTTTTTGTGATACTCATCATTTCAATTGCTCTGGAATACGCTCTTCATTTCCTCAGTCGTGTACGTTTCTTCCCTTTATTACTTTTCGTGTAAATACATAGAAACATTCAAACCTTATTTTCAAGCCAAAATCTTAACTCCAAAGTTGTTACTACAAGATAACAAATCTCCGGCCACTACAAAAAACCTGCACTTTGAGACGATATTCTCGTCCCAAACATCCAAAGGGCCTCGTCCCAAACAAAAAATGGTACGACAACTTGTCCCGTTTTGATAGTCTCGTTTTGGTTGTCACAAAAAAATTTGGGACGACATGGTAGATGCAAATTTGGGACGATATACTGTTGGGCTCCACGAGCAAGTCAACACTAAAAAATGAAAATGTTTTTTAAAAAACAAAAGGGATGACATTTAAAAATAAAAAGGGACAATATTATGTCCCAAAGTGTGTGTGGGGTTATTTGTTACTGTATTGAGTAAGCTGCAAAAAATGTCTCTAAACTTTGCAAAAAATGCAAATATTGTCCTTTTACAAATTTGCAAATAATGTTCCCGACCGATCTTCTTTCTGCAAATAATGACCTTGATGTGTTACTGTTCATGCACAAAAGGTTTTTTGAACTAATGCTAGTTAACTTTTCACGTTAGTGGCGTGTGAAATGACTATTTTACCCTCGCTCAGTGGCGGAGCCAGGAAATACGATCACGGGGGGCAGCGAGGCAAAAGAGGGGATAAACAACGTCGGAAAATGTTACTTTTTAACGTAATTTGAAACAATTCGGGTCGGGTTTCATATAAAAGCAACAAAAGTGTTATATTGTAATGCAATTGACACTAATTATAAGTTTAGGTGTCTATAAAATATGTCGCGTGTTGTAAAAGTTGTATTAAGCGCTTGTGGTTTGATAATGATTTAACTAAAACTGTAAATTGTAAAAGTGTATCAAAACTGAAAATTGTAAAACTATATTTTAGCTAACACCGTGATTATTTTATCAAAATTTTAAATTGTAAAAATTATTTGAAAAGAACTAATTGCAATAAAAATGCTTATGTTTTTAACAAAATTTTATTAGAAGTGTATCATATTTTAATGTCGTATACTAAAATTTATAAAAAAAATAATAAAATAATAAATGATACAACAACAAGAACTTCAATTGGTCAAGTTGGTCAAATGTAATACTATTAAAAATATTACTGTACTCCATATATACGAGTATATGATACTAGCCCAGTAACCCACTAAAGCCAGTAGCACACTCCCCCAGGACGGAACCAGGACATAAAACGACCAGGTGCACTTAAAATAAACTAAACAATACTGCAAACACAAGTTTTAAGGACCGGGTGCATTTAAAAAAAAATCGATGTTTTTTAACAAAATTAACACTACGCTACAAAAATTCATGGGTGTCCCGGGACCTCCCGGGACACCCCTGGTTCCGTCACTGACTCCCCCATACCCACATCCCCATCATCCCCTTCATTTCATTTCTCCGTCGAAAAAAATGTCAACACCACCACAAAAGCAGGTTTTATTTCGCATTATAGCACACTTGAATTGTTATCAAGCTTAGAACGATGAGGGCACTTTGATTTTGCGGGTGAGGGCACTGACATTTTTTCATCCAATTTTTGCATTTTTTCCACACAACTTAGGTGTTCCGACGAAACACTATTGGGGGCATTTCCCCCCTCTCCTTTAGAAGTGGCTCCGCCCCTGTCCTAAGGACATTTTTTGCAAGTTTACTATTCATTTTCTTTTTAACTTTCCTCACCACCACTCTCTACCACCACACAACCATCACCACCAACACACAACCATCACCAACCACCCTATACAATTTGACGGAATGCGTATAACATATATATCATATAAGTAAGTAGGATCATATACATTTTCCTTGTATACTGAATTTCGATCTGATTCCCTTTCAAAAACATTATAGGCTACTTAAAACTGCTAGTATTGGAAAGGTTTATTGTATTGTTGTATATAAAGAGTTCATACTCAACTATGCCTTGTAGAATTAAAAGAGTTTTGACGTCTATACTGTTTTACATTGGTTTTTGACTATTAGGTTTGAATGAAACCAATAACTTGACAACAGCAAAAACATCTGCTTTTGATCCAAAGCTATCAAGGAAACCGAAAATCCAAGCCATATATCGAATTCTCGTTCCATTTTGTCTGATTTGACATATCGGTTATATGCATATAGTAAAGACCTTACTTACTTTTCCCGATTATTTCTTCTTTGCAAACTACTGTCTTAAATGACAATTTATAAAGTTTTTTTTTTTTTTTTTTTTTTTTTTTTTTTTTTTTTTTTTTTTTAATCAACTGTTACGATTAAAAAAAAAAAAAAAAAAAAAAAAAAAAAAAAAAAAAAAAAAAGAATTAAAATAAGTTTGAACTTTTCAGAGTCGCTTTTTTAATTATTGGTCTACATGAGGATATCTGGAACGATACAAGTTCTAACTAAATCGGGTAAGGGTTGTTACTACAGTCCCTTATGGTTCAGGTAAGGACTGCTACTACAGTCCCGATTTCCTTGTAACTTGTAACCGATCACTTGGAGAGCCCTCACCTATTTATGGAAAAAAATATTGTTATTATAAACATGTCGACGAGCACGAGTGAGATGGAAGTAATTTGGTAAAAAAAAAACATAGTTTTGACCCATCTTTGACGTTGACTAGTTTCCGAATTTCAACCAAGACAGGTTTGTCGCCGTTGGGTGTGATACATACGCGTATATTTATTGAAAAAGAGGAAATGCTTCCGATAGTATTGGATGTAGAACTACATGTGGTACAAGCAGCCACATCAATAACGAGTCATGTTCGGGAATTGGGTGTTGCAAAATAGCAATCCCAGAAAGAATGAGCCCCTATGTGTTGTCTGCACGTAGTTTTGAAAACCATACCAATAGAGCGTTTTCCGGGTTGGCCTCCATCATCTTTTGGTAATACAAATCAGTTTTATCATGTCCATGATCCGAACCACCACCAGATCTATTCCCGTGACCAAGACATAATCTCCCACCATTGTCACCCCCACCCCCTATCACACCTGCAGCATTTTATTGCTTTTGTCACCATTATTCTTTTTCACATGTTCACCTAAACCTGTTGCAGAGAGGATACACAATGGAGTTGAGGCAGTTCGGGTTAGGAATACCCGGGGTTGGGGTGATGATTGTTTGGATGGAAGGGAATGGAGAATAGGTGCTGAAGAGCATCTCAACAGCATGATTGGATGTTTTTTATAGTACATAGAAGGGCAGTAGTAAGGGTGTGTTTGTTTCATTAAGATGTTTTAGGTCTGAATCTGACTATCACATCTTACCAGTAAGAGCTGGCTAAAAAAATCTAAATATGAAGAAAATAATGTTGTTTGTTTTTGTATAATTGTCCGAATGATTTTAAGTGCTCGTTTCTGCAATTTATTTAAGTAACTTATATAAATATGAAATAAGACTTTTTGTAATAAATGTAACATAGTTAATAAACCATCGAATATATTATATTAACACGAGTTTTCAATTTCTTATCGAGTAAGAGACAGTAAGACAAGTCCTCCACCTCTTACTGGGTAAGATGTTATATGGCTAACTGGTCTGACTCAAAAGAAGAAGGGGTAAGAAAAGCAAAACGTCTGCCCACCTCTTACTGGTAAGAGTAAGAGGGCTAGTAAGATTTTTATTTTTATTTATTTATTTATTTTTCTTTAAACAAACACACCCTAACTTGATTCAAGCAGCACTAAATGTCATACGGAGCAACACTAAAATAATAAGCAGCATAAACTTGCCCTATCTCTTTTTCACAGCATTCGACATAGCTTCTTTGAACATCAAATCTTAACCACGATACAGCCAATAAAGATAAACAAACAAGTGATAATAAATACCCTATATCGATACCAACAGATCCCTTAGGGAATGGAAAATAGGTGCTGAAGAGCATCTCAACAGCATGATTGGATGTTCTTTTTAGTACATAGAAAGTTGGAGAGTATGGAGTAAAGCTCTTTCAGAAACTTATCACTGAAAAAGATAGCTCTTTCAGAAACTTAAGGTGGCCTATGGACTTGTGACATATACCCATGGTGACATGGGTTATATATAAGATACATATTCTGTTGTGTTTTGTGGCCTTTGGACTTGTGTGAAATAATTTAACATATCTTTCATTTGATAATGACTGATGTAGCTGATTAACTACTTCGCTAATATCAGGTATCATGTCCATTACACACAACCAAATCAAACTTAATTCGGTATTAGAAAAACAAAACCAAGTACAGGGAGTTTCATTTGTCATTTCCTATATAAATATGCAGAGATGGAGACAGTGGGGGAGCCAGGTGGTGCTCGGCCCCCTCCAACACGCCCAATCGCTTTACTATTTACCTTATAAAATTTAAGCATATGACGTAACTATAGGCAAATGACCACCCTAACCTTTAGTTAAATTACTTTGTTAGCTTGAGAAAAAAATTTTCGGCCCCTCTTATTCCTAATTCCCGGCTCCGTCCTTGTAAATATGGATCCAAACTTAAATCATTTAAATCCTTAATACATAACAATAAACCATTGTGTGATATCATATCAATGTCTAAATAACTAAATTTCTCATCCTGAGTTAATCAATGGGCCCAATATAAAAGAGTATATGATTCAATCAAAATATCTTATGATGCACATGATATGATACAGCTGATATTTTCGCACAGAAAGAAATTGTGGGTGAAAACAGATGTCATTTAATCAAAAAACGAGGTAATGAACGGTCCTCATTAAGCCTGCTAGAAAAAGGAGAAATAGGGTAGAGCGGGATTGTAACTGATTATTTGGATTTAACCAAGTCCATGTGGATGGAACAGAAGCTAATCGCGTGTATATTTCCAATTAGAGGTCTAAAAATACTGGAAACATATGAAGTAAACTGGATAAGAATTACAATCCGTCAAATGGTAGAGGGTGGTTGGTGATGGTTTTGTGGTGGTGGTGATGGTTGTGTGGTGGTGAAGAAAGTTAAAAAGAAAATGAATAGTAAACTTGCAAAAAATGTCCCTACAATAGCGAGGGTAAAATAGTCATTTCACACGCCACTAATGTGAAAAGTTAACGAGTGTTAGTACAAAAAACATTTTTTTTGCATGAACAGTAACACCTCAAGGACATTATTTGCAGAAAGGAGATCGGTCAGGAATATTATTTGCAATTTTTTTTTGTAAGAGGACAATATTTGCATTTTAAACAAAGTTTAGGGACATTTTTTTCAGTTTACTCTTTATTATTAAACGGTTTGGGACGAGACTAGGTGGCAGTCAGAGCACATTTGGGACGATAAAAATCAGAACTAACCTCCCAAATATTTTTATACTTTCACAGTGGTTACATAAAAATCAGAAGAGATCTCTCCATGAAGCCCTTGAAAAGATCAAAGCAGGTACGAATTTATTATCTTTATTTAACTGTTTACTTTTTATATTGTTGCAGTATTGTTTATCTTCTTGTTTTCTTGAATTCTGCTTCTAGGGTTCATTTCTCTTCTACTAACAGTGGGTCAAGACCCAATTGCTGATATATGTATTCCAAGTAAAATTGCAAGAACATGGCACCCATGTAATAAGGATAAGGAAGACGATGAATTCTATGATCCTTGTCTTAAGAAGGTATGTTGTATCATATATGCATCTTGGTATTGCACACATCCAACTCAGTTAACTAACTAGATAAACTAAAAGAAACTTAATGCATGCACTTCTGTATATATGTTGGGTATATGTTATTTATTTTTTTCTCGTGTATGCACGTAGTAGTTGCTGATTAAGTGTCTTAAGACAGATCTGTGAGTTCGGTTTATATTTATGTTCATAGCAAATTATGTTATTTTAAGATACTCTAAGTTAATTTAATTAATGTGTAAAAGCTTTGTAAACTTTGTTCAGGGAAAGGTGCAACTGGTGTCAAATTATGGGATACACCAGCTTCAAATATTTATCATCGTGTTAGCACTTCTTCATGTATTGTATTCCATTCTTACTTTGGTCTTGGGTAGACTCCAGGTAATTTCTTGAATGGCTTTCTATAACTACACACACGCACACCAATCATGCAATTAAAACTTCCTTAATAACGTGACCCGATCTGAATCTCTTATGAAAATGTGTATAGATGAGGAAGTGGAGGGCTTGGGAAGATGAAACAAAGACTTTCGAATTCAAATTCCAACATGGTAAGTGTGTTAAAGTTCAATGCTTTTAGTATATGATGATCACTTCATCTAAATCGAGTTTATATATTGATATTTGCTTACAGATATCTATTTTTGTTCATTTCGATCATTTTTCAGATCCTACAAGATTTACATTTGTAAGAGAGTCTTCATTTGTGCGTCGGCATTTGAGATTTTGGAGTAACTCGACAATTCTCCTGTGGATTGTAAGCACGCATACAGATTTTTCATAAATAAACAATGTTATTTGAAAATTAGGAACAACAACCCTATGGTTGTAGTTAAGCATTCCATAATTAGCATATTAGCATTAAATAAACTAATATATTCTATAATTATACAAATTTATTCATTTTAAACATGAAATGTGATATTAAAAATAGTATGTTTGGTGTTTATTAATTGTTGATTTTTTAATAAAGAATACTTAACAACAATCCATAGGGTTGTTGTTAGTAAAACATTTTGAATTAATATAGTAGCTATTTAGCTCGGGAAAAATATACACAATTCTATTATTTTATTTTCTTTAACGGTTAACACATTAGTTATGTTATCTACAACTAAATGAAATCATTTAAGTTATTAATTGACCCAATACCGACTACAGTAAAACATCTATAAATTAATACTCGATAAATTAATAACTTTTATAAAATTAATGATTTCTCCGGTCCCAACTTGGGACTAGTACAAATTTAGACACTAATCGATAAAACAATAAGATAATAATTTTTTTAAAACCCTTGTGTATATACACTGGTCCCAACGATACTATAAATTAATAATTACTAAAAAAATTCCACAATTTCTTCAATACCTTGAACATCGTAACATTCATTAGTATACATTCATTAAGTGCCCGTTTGGTTTAAGGTTATCGGTGGGTTTTGAATCAAAGTTTAGTTAAATCCATAGTTTGGTACAATTTTGATACCTTTGGTACGGTATTTGGAATAAAAATCTGAAAGCAACCTATTTTGGTGGATTTCAATGAATCCAACCAATCAAATTCTTTTATTTTACTTGACGAATTTTTCTAGCCACATGTTATTAATTCTTTTATTTACTTTTTCCTTTTTTTTTTTTTTTTTAATTTCAAATAAATACATACTAGTAAAACTTATTAAACATATATTCCGTATATAATTAATTTTCTCTCCTTCTTTTATTTCAACCCAATACTAAATCCAAATCCAATTCGAATCTCACTTATAAACTAAACGGACACTAATTTCTTCAATGACTTTAATTCATAAATTGTTAATTGGAACATGTTTTTTTTAATTTATTTTTCATCATCTAACTAGTATACATTGTAACTAATATATTAGATTTGCAAATTTAAAGGTCACACGTAAAACCTCTTTAAATTAATAAATTATTAATTTATCGATATAATAATATCTCGTTAAATTAATAAAATATTCCAGTCCCAACATCATTAATTTATAGAGGTTTTACTGTATAGATAAATTATCGATTGATTGGAGTTGAGATCAATGTATAACTAAAATTATTTAAAGATCTAATAAATCAATTCTAGCCACTCATTTTTTCATCAAAAAAAAAAAAAAAAAAAAAAAAAAAAAAAAAAAAAAAAAACAAACTACTTTTCAACTTTTTTTTTTTTTTAAATAAAGTATCTTACAAACGGTAAATTGTCAAGTGAAACAATTTATACCATCGCGACAAGTACTTTTTTATCTTTCAGTAGATGGGTACTTGAATATACTTTCGACGATTTTTTTCCGTTTTTTTTTTCTTCAGTTACGTCTGAAAAAATTATGTGATGTCATAAATCACATTTGTGATACAAATCACATGTGATTTTTTCAGATGTAACTGAAAAACAAATCGAAAAAAAAGTTAGTTGAAAGTATATTTAAGTGTCCGTTTATAAAAAGATGATTTAATTCTCGTCGCGATAGTATAATTTATATTGCGTAATGATTAACAATTTGCGAAGTATTTAATTTTTAAAACTATAGTAAATGTTTATTTTTTTGTTTTGATCGAAAAATAGTCTTTAAAAACATATTGAATGTATATATTAAGAACGCCAAACATGTGCTCAAGTTGACTTTTATACATGTAAGAAAATCACATATAAGCAAATGAAGAATGTGTCTACGCCTCTAAGACTGAAATACCACCACACGCTAGGGCCACTTTTACTGACATTTAAATATGGGGTAGGTTTTACAAACTCCCTCTTTTTTACAAAGGACGTTCTCGTGTTTTTATTTTAATAATTTTGTTTATATCAAAAAACTATAAAACGAAAGAATGGAACAGAAAATATAAAGGTTAATAAGTAAAAAGCTTAAAATTGACAAAAACACGGAATAAAAGCTAACAAAAAAATGTGTTGTACTGAGGAGACAAAAAAATGTTTTGACGTTTAAACATTACAATACTTGGGATAATAATAAAAACACTACAAAGACAGCTAAAACTTAAATGCAAACTAATAATAATAAAACTTAAACATAAACTAATAATCTAAGTTATATATTATTTTGATTGTTGCCTTTATATCAATAAGTTCACGTTGTTGTCGTGCAGACAAATTTGGGTCGATTGCTGAATTGTAGAAAATTATGCCTCTCTTTCACTTGACGTCGGATCTCCTCATTCCCAAATGGGGATAAACGAGAAGTCGCTTTTTATTTTTTTGGGTAAAAGGTCAACGACCCAGTAAATATATTACTCCAAAAAACATTTAAGTACAATTGATATGGGTGAATCTCATATCTCAGCCCGTTACATAGGCAAAAAGCTTACATAACAAGATACTTCCTATTTCTAGACAAGAAACAAACCACTACTCAAATAATAACATAAGATATATCAAAATAAGATTACTTCCTAAGACCTTGAAGTTTTGTGCCGTACATGGCATTAAAAGCATCCAAATTTCCTGGAAGATCGTAAACTTGTTTTGCATAGTCATCGTAGTCATAGTTATCATAATCTTCTTGTTACTCTTGTCCACCACCGAATAGATTAGCAGACTCATCAAATGTGTTAAGAACCTCTTCATCTTCAAAATCAGAAACCACGATCTCTCCCACCTTAGAAAAAGGGTTAACCCTCTTAGTAGAAGAGATGGGCGAAGTAGAAGAATAACTAATTTTAGGAGCCACAACCGACTCCGTCTCTTTTAATTCACTTACAAGGGGTTCTTGTGATGCATTACATGTCTTAGTAGACTCATCCTCATTAACTTCCATTGTACAAACAAAATCCACATCCTTGTTAGTGTCATTAGTAGGAATACCAAAAGCATCCGTATCATCCATATTAAGAGCATTAAACTGGTTAGATGTAGAAATCTTTGAGCCACTCGAACTAGCCACATCCGAAGTCTTCTTTTTAGTGCCATCCACTTTCTTAGGTTCAGGAGGAGTCTTTTTGGATTGATACTGAAATTGCTTACCCACAACAAGTTTAGTAAACCCTCCTTGACTCGTAGTAGTATAACCACTTTGCTTTCCTTTCTTCTTGTTATATCTTGAAACCATCATTAACAGGGGTAGAACAACTTTAGGAAATTCAATCAGATTATGACCAAAGATCTTACACTTATCACAACGAGGTGGTTTCCACTCATATTCAACCCGTATCTTCTCCGTAGTCGAACCCGAACCATCAAGTAAAGGTATCTCAACAGTGATGATATCCCAAAGCACCTGATCCGACGTCACTTCAATCATGCATCTAGCAAAACTACTATGGCCCCATGATTCCTTGCACATTTGACTGGTATAAGCATCTAACCTTTTGGGCGTACCAATCAATGTGACAAGAAGACTAAGGCCATCATCAGAAAACATAGCAAGAGGAACATCATGGAATTTAACCCATACCGGGATGTTGGTCAAATCCTCTTTAAACAAGTTGGTGTTCAATGTCCATGGTTTAAGAATAATAGGTACATTTCTAATTAACCAAGGACCGTTTTCAAGAACATCATTAACACCTTTCTTCGAGTTAAACTTAAAGAAAAAGAACCCTTTTGCATTCATCATTACCTTCTGTATACCAAACTTAGTCCACACATTGCGTACATAGTAATCGACAACAGGAAAAGCAAGTCATTGGCCAAGGAAGTACCCATACAGAGTATTCTCAAACCTAGTGTTCACCTCTTCAACCACTTTCATAGGTACAGAAAGATCCACACCATTTGATTTCTTGCTACACTCCAGCCTACGAAAGTTAGACGTGTATTTCGTAGGTTCATTAGAAGTAACACCAGCATACGATGTAGAAGGTTGTTTCAAAGTATCCACATCAACCTTCTCAATATCAACAGCCCCATGTGCATTCGTATCAACCTTATCAGAACTATAAGACTTGTTAGAAGCCCCATGTTGACCATTCAGATCATTAACTAATGGATCAAGTAAAACCGGCTTCACTTGATTATTCTTATCCACAACCGTAGATAGTTCAATATCTCCATCATCAACACTCCACTCAGTAATAATAGGACCAGACGATGAACGTATAGTCTGATTAGAACTAGGATTAACAACCTTAGGCTTCTTATGTTTCCTCATAGTCACTTTCGACAAATCAACAATAGCATTCAATTCATCAATATTCACATTAACAGGTTGTGTTAATGTATTATTTCCCTCTCCCAACTGTGAAACCTTAGTAGACACTCCAGCCTCAATAGGAACAGATTTAACACCATGATCTCCCATCCAAGAGGTAACAGATTCGACATAGGGATAACACCACCTCTAGCAGCTTGCCTTGGTGTACTACCACCAGAGTTTATTCCCTTTAACCTTTTGAACTGATCACTCAGCTCCTCAACATTCACACTAGGCAAAAGTCGTGCACTAGTCTTGTTCATCTCTCCAGAATTCGACATCACAAAGATCAAATACCCTTACACAATGCAAACAATCATAAAAACAAGAAGACAAGGTCGACAGTTCTTCAAAACACACCCGAGAAAACACTAATTAAATATTAGGGTTTATAGCATTCATGCGCATAAACTAACCCATAATCAATTAATGATGTCCAATCAGTAATGAATGATAATGATAAAGAATTTAAATCAACTAGAACCGACTTAAATCCCCACCAGTAACAAGCAGCGATCAAAGATAAGACTCAAACTTGAATCAAAGTTGTAGTGAGAAGGATTGGAAATCGATCGGATTGAGTAGGAGGGTTAGGGGTTTCGTAAAATCACCAAAATCGCCAAAGGGTATGGAGAGTTTAGATTTAGTTGGATGGCTTATGGTGCATTAAAGGTTAAGAACCCACTTTTTATAGAGAGGAACATAATGATTATCCCTGCCCGATGGAGTTGGTCCGGTTTTGTTTTTTCCATCAATTAAATTTGCCGACGTTAGAGCTCAATTTTTTCATTTCCAACTCCTTTTCTCGCCGAATTCTAGCCTCTTCTATCTCCATCTTTTGTTTCCTTGGGTTTATATAGCCCTGTGTGATCTCTTTATTTTTTCCCACTTTTGTCGACTTGAAGTTGAAGTACTTCTCGGCTAATGAACTAACAAATGATGCAAGTGGTTCACGAGAGGATGCAGATGATTTTTTCTTAGATGTGTCACGACCAATTGGTCATGATTCTCGAGTCTCTTCCTCCTCAGAATCATCTACGTTGTGCAAATTTAAAACACCTTTTGTTGACCCCGAGGTTGTTTCCGAAGTCTTGGATTTCTTCCGACCCCTTCTGTTATTGTAGAAAGAAGGCATTTCAATATCCTTTCAAACAACTTGATCCTTCAAAACTTTCCAGCACTCCTCTAATGTAAACTCATGACCGTCAATTGGTATTCTTTAAGAGCTTTTTGGTAAGAATCAAGGTCATTTGCACCACTTTCGTGATTATTCTCGATATTCTTCATGATTGCACAAAATGCACCAACCCTACAACGAATCCTATTCTTCTATTTGGTCATGATCGAGTTGTATGTTCTTTCTGAACCAGTTTCATTTTAAAATTATTGTATTACCTCGTCCCAAAACCCCGACTTATTGATAGCGTTTCATCCCTAGAAATTTTCTGACACATGAGTCCAAGCTTTACACAGCGCGACCTCTTCCTCCTTTGTCCATGCTTTGGGCTTTGGCTCTTGGGTTGCTACATTTTTGTCCTTTACCTTTGCAACATGTCTCGAAGGCTTCTTTGTTTTGACGGGTAATGTCTCTTCGACATCGCCATCATCTTCAACCGGAATGGAACCTTGAAACGAACCTTGGTGGAACCGTGTCCCGAACCTTGCCCCATCGAAACATCTTGACTCGGATAGTTTTGACTCAGGTAATGTTGAGTAGGATAGTTTTGACTCGGGAATGTTGAGTCGGATAGTCTTGCATTAACTCCTCCAAATCCACTTCAAGATTAACACCCTCAAGCGGGGAAAACGCTTGATTCTATTCGGAAGATTGCGAGAAATCCATGTTAGGATGATACGATGACCCACTTGGTGATTGGTGAAAATCGGTATTAGTACGATACAGTGGGACATATGGACGATTAAGGTAAAATGCGTTTTGATTTTGATTCGGTTGTGGTAGTCATGTTTGATATTCAAAAGCGGGTGCATGAAAGTGAATACGTTGATTTGGTGGTAGTGTTATACCGGTTAATTGGAAATTCGGATCCGGCGAATTCAAATTCGGGACATTTTGAGGTAGTCAAGATTTTGGGGTTTTTGATTTGGGAGTTTGTTTATTAACATGATTAATATTGATGAGAAGTTGTTTGAATTGTATTTGAAGTTGTGTGTTTAGAAGTGTATTTGAGGTTGGTATTTTATAATGTTGTAAAAGTGGTAAAAGTTAAAAAAAAAAAATGTTTTTTTAAACGGAAAAAAAAATGTTTTTTTTAAACGGTCATTTTTTTGTTGTTTTGTGAGTTTTGAACTCGGTCGAGAAAACGACCTAGTCGTTGGTTTTGTTCCATGCCTACCAATAGCGATTGAACACCTACAATGGGCGACCGAGTGTGACTGATCAGTCGGTCGATCGACCCACCATTGTTCATAGTCTAAGAATGTTTGAAATTGCACAAACTATATATGATAATTAATAATATATAATTTTTGAAAATATATTTCAGTATATTTGATCATTAGTTTTGTAATATTAAGATATGTTTTTGACCATTTCTGTGGATACAAAGAGTTGACAAGCTTTTTATCCATACTCATCATAAAAGGTTTAGGAAATTCTAAATATAGCAGTTTTAAACTTTTTAAAACTAAAAACATTTTTATAAAAAGTCAGCATACATATAATTAATGTTTTAAATTCTCATACTTGATGCATCCTTCAATATTGATGCATCCCTTTTTTTTTAACATCCCATCTAAACCATATGAAAACTTGTATAAAATCCCTATAAAAACTTGTAACAACCCATTAAAATCGAGTCTTGCCCTAACCTTAAGTATGCATACTGCACACCAGCTTATCACACACCAACACATAAAAAACACAAACAACCCACTGACAGGTTATCTCTCAGCTCAGTTACTTTTGCCACCACCGTCATTGCCGCCACCATAAGACCCCTCCACTACCGGATCCCTCAAAAACATTTACTCGCCACAAAAATAATCACTAAGTACCTGCCGTCCAGTACCGTTCTAGTTTTTAATAATACAAAGAGTTAAGCTTTTCATTCTTAATAATTACACAATGATTTTAATAAAGGAATAATTTGACGAACTTATATTGCATTTGTTTTCAGTATTAGCCTATTAGGTGGTGTTCGAAGTTTGACCTATTCGCTTGCTCATGTAATTTTCAGTTTATGCATTGGAATTTTCTTAAACGTTCTTTATAACTAATATACCTTTAAAACAATTGTACCAAATGCATTCTATTTTATATTTGTTGATGAGTGGTCCGAATTTACAAGTTACATATAGAGATATCAAGTTAATTTTCCTGGAGATTGATGGAAAATTCTTACTACGTGCATCCTTTTTGTGCGTTAGCTAACCCTTCTAGAATGATCTAACCCCATATAATAAGCATATGTTTGAGTGACCTTAATATTACTCCATTCGTCCTAAACTAAGAGTTCAGTTGACTTTTTAAAGTATTTTTTTTTCAACTTTAACCTTAAATATTTTTGTTTGTGTTATATAATATTTGATGAAAATTTTATTAATAAATATACATTTATAACTTAATTCATTCATATATTTTGGATCAAGTATTGTATAACACAAACAAAAATATCTAAGGTCAAAGTTGAAAAAGAAAACTTCAAGAAGTCAAACTACATACTTAGTTTGGGACGGATGTATTACTTATTTAGTCTTTTGATCATTTTCTTTTAATCATAATTACTCCAAGCTAGGAAGAATGAAATACATGCTATAACATTAGATTATTATAAGAAAACATTATAATTTTTTAAGATGCTAAAAAACATTTATCCAATTTATATTGTGCTTATATTCTCTATTGATTAAGGAAACAAAACACTGACATTATATGCAAAACTACTGTTTTCTGTTATATGTGAACTATTTAAAGTTGCTGCATATAGGATTGTTTCTTCACGCAATTTTTCACATCAATTGCAAAGGTTGATTACCTTACCCTTAGACATGGCTTCATCAATGTAAGTACCCAAAAAGTGTATCATGATATTCGATCTAATAACTTTTTAAAATATATTTATCTTGACAAAATTTGTTCATGTATAGACACATTTAACTCCCGAGAGCCAACTACACTTCAGAGTCCTGATACAGTTTATTTGCAGTTACGTAACAGTGCCTTTGTATGCATTAGTAACACAGGTTTGGTGAACTTCTACTATATATACATTCTTATGACACATTATCTGTCAAGGCACCCTTGTGAACAATAACAAGTACAAGCATGGTTTAACCTTTGAGTTTTTTTGTTAACTTTTCAACAGATGGGATCAAGAATGAAACCAACCATTTTCAGTGACAATGTAGTAAAAGCACTAAAAACATGGCACCACACAACCAAAAAGAATGTCAAACACGGCACCCTTTCAGCTCCAAGTTCATCATTCTCAAGGAGACCGGGAACTGCACTACATGGAAGTACATCTCCAATGCATCTTTTACATCCCTTACAGAATGTTAGTCTTGAAAGTCTTTCAAATTCTCCAAGACACTCAGGTTTTGAGCATGAAGGCTGGGCCAACGAGTCTCCTTCCACCCACCACCACCACAGATACCAAGAACGTGAAAACTTCAGAAGAGATGATATAGAAGATGAGATACGTGATGAAGTACCTGATTTTGAAGAAATTAAGATTCAAGAACCAAGCTCTAGTTCGACCCAATTGCCATCAGGACCAAGACTGGTTAGGACTCAACATGAGCTATGAGGTTGATATTTCAGATTTTTCATTCGGGCAGAGTAAGTAAATATTGTATATGAAAGAATACCTTCACAACTACTCCCTCCGTCCCATATTAAATGTCATGTTTCATTTTTCAAAGTCTTTCTTTCTCAACTTTGACGTTAAATATTTGTGTTTGTGTAATATAATATTTGATACAAAATATATGAATAGATTAAGTTTTAGATATAAGATCATTTTGAGAACCAAACATTTTTTACATACCAAGGGACTAATCTCCACCCTCCATCTTTATTTGATCTAATGGATGAGATTAATCCCAACAATTTAAAAAACCCATTTTTATCATTTTTTTTTCAAATATTAATATCTTTCAAACCGTTAATCGTTAAGCGAAAGAAATTATACCGTTACGACGGGCATTTAATTATCTTTCTATAGATAGGCACTTTGACATATTTTCGACAATTTTTTTTTTTTCATTTTTTCACCTTTTTTTTTCGTGGCCGAAAAAATCATATATGATATTACATATCATATATGATATGTAATATGATATTATATGTAATATGATATTACATATCATATATGATATGTAATATGATATTATATGTAATATGATATGATATGTAATATCATATATGATTTTTTCGGCCACGAAAAAAAAGGGTGAAAAAAACGATTTTTTTTCTTTTTCGAAAGTATATCAAAGTTCCCGTCTATAGAAAGATAATTAAATGCCCATCGCGATGGTGTAATTATTTTCGCTTAAAGATTAACGGTTTAATAGATATTTAAATTATAAAAAATGAGTGAAATATTAAAATGTTTTTAATGTGAACCATTGATTTCTTTTTTAGATGGATGGCGGGGGGATGAGTCCCTTGGTATGTGAGTAATGTTTGGGTTTTTAAATAACTCGACTCTTAAGTTTTAAATATATTTTCATTGCGTATAATTTTAAGGGTAAAGTCTATAAATTAGCAACGTACTTTCCCAACTTTACAGAGTTAGGTAACAAACTATTTTTATTACCAATTTAGTATGTAAAACCGGCTAATTTTTGACATTATAGTGATTATTACCGGCCACTTATCCAAATACCCAATTTTAATTTCTACGTGTATTATTTATGTTTTTTTAAAAGCCACCTAGACAATCCACCCGGCCCGTATAACTTATTTAACCCTAAAACCTGACCCAGCGTTATTTATTTTACCCTAATTTCATTAACACGACATAACATTTATCCTCAAATTGAAAACCTAACTGCACAGTAAAATTGAAACCAAATCATGTCCATCTACCTTCATGATCAAACATGTGAATGTGAGCTACCCGTAATGGTTTTAACATCTTGGAAAAACACTAGTCCATCTCGAAGGTTTCTTGTTTGTCCAAATCGTTACAAACCCGTGAAGAAGAAGTGTGAGTTTTGGGATTGGTATGATCCAGAGAGGGATAGTGAATGGTACAGGATGCATTTGTACGAGATGTACACTCTTTTGAATCCACAACAAAGAAGACAATTGGGACAAGAGGGCAACCGTGAATGGAGGATTGGACAACTTGAAGCTGAGTTGGGTGAAAAGAACAATGAATTCCAGAAAAGTTTGACCTCTTTGAGTTTTTGGAAGTCAACTTTCTTTGCATTTGCAATTTGTATGTGTTTGGTATTGGCAGTGAAATAGAAGTTTATGGCAATGAAAATAGATGGTTTAGTGACTGAAATAGACATGGTAGGTTATGTATGATGTACTTTGGTTGTATCAGTTGCCATAATCAATGGAATTGTTTGTTCAGCATTCATACTGCATAACTGTCTTGTTTATGGTTTTGGTTGTATCAAATGGCAAAGTATTTAGTTCATGGTTGTCTTGTGGTTGTACCAAAGTGAAAACTTTATTAAAAAAGGGTCAAAATTGCATTGAACTGCTTTATGCACATGCATTTGACAGATACCAAAGCATTTATAGCATATCTACCACACTGCATACTTCACATGTTACTGCACAGGGACACATGCCAAATGACAAAAGAACAAAGACCAAGACAAAATATTGAATTAAACTAGTCACTTTGATACAGTCAAAGGGACACCATTCAGTAAAGTAGACCTAAATTCAGTACAAGTGGAGAACACACGCATTGTTTAACACAATCATGTTACCAACACAAAAGATAAGGTATTGTATCACAACCATACATGGCTGCAAATAAAGCTACCAAAAGATAAAGTATTGTTTTACATCCATGAAATGATCAATGTTAATGCTAAATCTAAGACTTCAAGGAGTAGCATCTAGACTAACGTCAAATGCTTTTTCAGGTGTTGAACCTGTACCTTTTGCATCAAACTTGAAATTTTTTCCTTGCATCATCTTGATCCTCTCTGATCTTCCTCTCTGTTTCGGATATGTCCTGTTTTCTTGACTAACAGCAGCTTTCTTTTGTTTTTTTGCCTGTTTTTTGCCTTCACTTGGACCTTGAGTTTGGAGATCTGAATCCTGAATACTTGAACCTTGAGGAGGAACACCATGAACCTGTGAAGCTTCAACACTAGCAGTAACTACATCTGATTCCTGAATAGCTGTTGGGATCAAAGTTTTACTATTTTATCAAGTCTCGGTCATTTGTAATAATATTAGGTTGCTTAGTTATTATTTACTTACACTTATGTAATGTTACTAGTTTACTAGACTTAAGACAAATGGTCCATGGGCTTTAAGCCCACACGATTTCATGTATGGAAGGAGAGGGAGTGTTGCCCTAGTTCCTTCCCTATATATAGTAACCTTAGGTCACTTGTAAACTTGGTTGGTTATTTGATATCTTAAGGAAACTTTTGCTCTCATTATTCTCTCATTCTTATAATCACCCAAATCCTTATATCTATCTCATTCTTGCTTGTGTGATATCAATATGGTGACCTAACAAGTGGTATCATTCGCCATATGAAGGTATAGTTATTGTTTTTTCATTGAAATCGATCCTAAACTTGTTTTTTATCTCGTTATTTTGTTGAATTTTTTGTCATTTCTTGTTTGTTTCTTGTTTTCTATCACATCTTTGCTTACAAACTTGTGTTACAAAAAATTACAAACAAAAAGTTTCAAAATTTCATTCAAAACATACGAATTAGGTTTTTGTACTATTTTTCGAAATTTTTTTTATTTTTGAAAAAATCTATCAAGTTTTCAACTTTCTTCAAGAAATCATCATTTTATACCTAAAAGTACAAGAATATTTAAACTAAAACGAGTTTGTGGTGTGCTTTCTTTGAAAACTCATTTTCTACCAACTTTCGAAATCGTGATATTGTCCCTATTTCGAGATCTACACTACTTGCTTCTCATCGAATTCAGTTTTGTGGACTCAGTCTTTTCTCTCTTGTATAAGAAAGTAAAGTACTTCGACTTTTGGATAACTTTCGAAATTGTATAATTTTGAAAGTGGGTTAGTGAATCCGTGTTCTCGAAAAAGTCATTTTTTCGAAATCACATTTCTTTTCTCGCAAACTTTCTTAGTTTCGAAAAGATACCATACATTCACTAAGTTTCGCGAAAATACTGAAGCCACGAGGCTATTGCAATCTAACATTTTCGAGATCCTTCATTTCGCAATCACTTAAGTCACAATTTTCGCAATCACTCAAGTCAAAGTTTTTCGCAATCATTACTTGTGCAAGTTTTTGAAATTTGGCCTATACCTTCTACAAAGATCCATCTTTTCACACAAGTGTTTCAATATGTCTCAACCACCGTACTACAACTTTAACCATCCTCAGCAACATCAGAATCAACAGTATCATCAGCAACAACAACAGTATCAATAATCACCACAATATTATCAACAACCGGTTTACTCACAACAACATCTTCTCATGCAACAACATCAGATGGTTCCAATGCAACAAACCTATCCAATGTCACAACAACAAAGCCAACTCCCATCAAAACCTACTCACTGGTTTGATAGGATGTGTGAAGTCATTTCAACTCAACAATCCAGACATGAAGTAGGATCTATTGACACACCACCAATGCTAACACCGGGTAATTATGTTCAGTGGGCAAGTCGATTCTTAAGGTTTATAGAACTTAAGAAACCCAATGGTAAGTACATGAAACTGATGAGGCGAAAAATGAACAACTTTTAGGGGGTCATTTAAGTCCGGAATTGAATTTATTTGATCAAATATTGCCCTAAATCGTTCTTTTTGTGAGTTTAGGTACTTTGGGAGTGAAATCTGGAAAAGGAAGCAATTTGGACGTTTTTGGAGCATAAAAGTGAAGAAAACGCCAAAGACTTAATTTTCCAAGCTGGGAACAGTGGATGACGGCGTCAAGAGCAACATTTTGATGGCGTCAAGAGTAAATTGCATGACGGCCCAGTACAGAAATGAAGGCGTCACAAGGAAGAGCGTCAAGAGTAAAATACGTGACGGCCTGGAAAAAGTTAAAACGTGACGGCGTCAGAAGTAGATCAAGGCAGTATGAGAATTCTTTTGGCGGCGAGATGATGGCGTCACCTATTTGGTCTTGACGCCGTCAGCCTCAATTTTCTATATATAGTTTTCTAATTTTCATTCATAAAAAGGAGAGAAGTTTTGGAGAAACCCTAAGGCCGAACTTAGTACGAATTTTACAGGTTCTTCAAGGGTTTTCAGCCCTTGAACCCTTTCATGTGTAATTGAGATAAGTGTTCTTCTAATTCAATCAATATGTCTATGTGTTGGTTGTCTATATCTTGTTCTTTTCTTAATTCCATCATGCTAGGCTAGATCTATCTTGTGTTTGCTTAGATCTAATGAAACCTAGAAGTTAATTATGTGTTGATTACTTGTTTATGGTTGTATTGGATGAATGATTTCGATGTTAGGCTTAAGAAAACTGGCAGATCTCCAAATGGTAACAAGCTTAAACGTCTTAGGAAACATGAACTGACGTGCACTAGGTTTTATTGGTTGTATTTAATGCACGAGTAAATTCTAATGATCCCATGTTAGGAGCTTCTTAGCCGGCTCGACATAGGAGTGAAGTAGGCACTCATAGGATTGGGGAATTAAGTGCGCCACCCCATGAATGGTATTAAGGAATACAATCCGTCATCCATGCAACTATAACAAGTAATTAACGTGTAAAAGATATCTAGGGAGTAGTGAAATCTAAGTAAACACAATTTCTCCACTTATTGCTCACAATCTTAGCTAATTTACTTTATTTTCATTTCTAGTATTTTATTTTGATTGCATCTTTAGTATTGGGTTAGTTGACTAGCAACTAATTCCACCCAAATCCTGCAAACCTGAGATCTTTACTTGCTTTCTAAAAAAATATAATACAAAAATAATCATCCCTCACCTTTAGAACTAGTATTTAGGTTTTCTAATCCTAGCGACACTATTCCTAGCTGAACAATCAATCCCCTGGTACTTGTCACTATACTATACTACAACGATCAGGTACACTGCCTGGTAGGGGTTGTAAGCTTCTCGAGATCCCTTGAGAGGTAAAGCCTGGTGCAATCCCTATGCAACAAGCTTTTGGCGCCGCTGCCGGGGAATAGTTATTGTCTAGGTTAGAATATCTTTTTATTAGGTCTACTTGCTAGATTTCTTTCTAGCACAATTTTATGTTTATTTTTAAGTTTCTTTAGTCTATCTTATTTCTTTGTGTTTTTGTTCGTAACCCTTCACCACCCGACATCATGGACGATGGGAACATCTTTGAACCCGTCATCCCACCACTAGAACCTCTTAGGCCCCGAACCTTAGGAGAGTATTTCCGACGTAGCCACCAAGGCTACCGAAACACCATTGAGCTCACCGGAGCCAATGTGACCCCCTTGCGATCCGACACCATCCGGTTGGTGCAAAGCGAATGTGCATTCCATGGACTTCGTTCCGAAGATCCAAACCAACATCTTAAGGATTTCCTTAAAATCGTAGACTCCATAGACCTAGATGTTGAAACTAGAGAGACAACCCGATTATGCCTATTCCTATTCTCTCTACGGGATCAAGCTAGTCAATGGCTTGAGCGTTTACCCGCGGGATCCATCACCACATGGGATGATCTCACCACTCGTTTCCTTGCTCAATTTTTCCCACCGGGGAGAACTACTAAGCTTAGAAATGACATCTTGATGTTCCAACAACGTCAAAATGAATCTCTTTATGAAGCATGGACTCGTTTCAAGGACTTACTCCAAAAAGTCCCTCATCATGGCATAGATCTTTGGCTCCAAGTCCAAATCTTTTATGACCGTATCGATCTCTCCACGAGGCGAGCCATTGACCAATCGGCCGGTGGTAAGCTACGTGATCTAAGTGCGGAACAATCATGGGAACTCATAAAAGATCTTGCTCTCTATGACAATGAAAGTTGGAATGACCCCCGTGATTTGAACAAAATGGTCAAGGCAATATCTTTGCCTTCGAACAACTCTAGCAATCCCGACTGTAGGATCATGGAACTTGAGGACCAAGTCAAGTTTCTCATGAAATCTTACGAAGCTCCTAAGCCTTCAAGCCATGTGAACAAAATCACTTCTTCATGCGAATTGTGTAGTGGTCCCCACGACACTCGTGATTGTGTGGAACTCCCGGGAACAGCTTTTGCGGACTACGCATCCACGCGTACTGACGAAGCGGGAGATAAGTGGTACACTTTCAAGCCCGAGCCAAACCCTTACGGTGATTCATACAACCCCTCTTGGAAAAATCACCCAAACCTTAGGTGGAAACAAAATCAACCCAATTCTTCCAATCCGCCTAATCGTTACCAACCAAACGGTCCACCCTCCAACCGTACTTTCAACAACAATCCTTCTAACAACTATGGTAGTACTAATAATCTTGAAGGATTGATGTCTAAGTTCATGGCATCTCAAGAAGCTCGCATAGCTAGGTTTGAAACCGAATTCAACCAACAACAAACGGAGATGACCAACAAGATTGACAACTTGTTGAAAGCCCTCAACAACCAAGCGTTAACTACACCTAGGAAGGACACTAGGGATACCAATAACGGAATCCAAATTAAGGACCCCTCAACATCTAAACATGTCCACTTTGTCAATGTTGTCACCATTAAGCCAATAGATAAGGAGATAGAAGAAAGTGACAAGGATGAAGTTGGAGTAGAAACCGAAACTAGGGATGAAAGTAGGGAAGTTGAGGTTAATAAGGAAAAGGAGTTAGAGGAAGTAGAAACTATAGAGAAATACTTTGATAAGATGCCCACCAAGGAAGAATGGGAATACCATAAGGATTTATTCGATAATCCCGAGAGACCATATATCCTTGGCACACCCCTTATCAAAATAGGAGACCCCTCTAACATTAACATACCATGCAACATAGGGCATATGAATATATGGAAAGCTTACATCAACCCTAGATCCCCTGTAAACATCATGACTAGGACTTATTACAATTGGGTGATGAAGAAACAACTTGATTTTAGGATGATGCCCAATAAGAATCTGATAAGTAATTTTGCAGGAAGAGTGAAGGGATTACATGTGATTATAGGCAATCTCACTTATGAGATCGATTTTATGATAGTAGAAGACACTCGTCCAGTGATTGATGCTTGCCTAAGCCAAATAATATTTGGACAACCATTTGTTGAGGCCACTAGGATGAGTTATGATCCGACTCTAGGGATAGTTAGATTTAAGGTAGAGAATGATGAGGTTGCCTACCAAATGCCATACAAGATTGAGCAATACCGCCTCCTCACTCATTTAGAAAAGGAACACAATCAAGTGGTTAATTATAGGAATGATGAGGATAGACGTAGAGGAGTAGAGTATGTGAAGAATAGGATGCTTGGTTTCTACAAAGAATGCTTGCAACTAGGTCCGGAATACAAAACTGGTTTAGAAGACGACCTAGAGAGTGAAACCAACAATGAGGTCATGTAGTAACCCATGACCTTGAGTCTAGCTACAAGACTCGTATATAAAGAAAAGCGCTTCTTGGGAGGCAACCCATGCTTTGTGTGATTTTATTTTGTTTGTTTGTTTGTTATTTGCTTCCGTATGCATGCTTTATTTTTATTGTTGGTAGATCATGTTTCTCAATTAAATAGTGGAAATACTTTACTTTGTTGTTTTGGCCTAGTCTTAACTCCACCTAAAAGTATTTTTGCAAAAGATAAGTGTAAGGGGAAACCCCAAATATGTTTTTAAGAAACAAACCGATCATGATTCTCCACAATATTAAGTGAACATGTATATTCATATTTGTTAGAGTCAAATGCTTGTATTGAGTCATAATGAAGTTTTGCAGGATTTTCTAGGAAGTAGGACCAAGTTTTTCCAGAAATTTTCCGGAAACTTAACATAAGAATTTCTGCAGGTCACTTCTGACGGCGTCACGAGTTTACTCTTGACGGCGTCACGTGTAAAAATCTGGAAATTTTATCGGTTTTGTTTTTCTAATGGAGTCTTAAAGTTTTTGTGGATTATTAAGTTTTATAATCTCCAGGAAATCTGCAAACTTCATTCCACAAGCATTATATCTTATTTTGTTTTCTAGGATTTAGTAACTTATATAGATTGCCGCCGATTTTACGCGAGGTTGTCTTGTTTGTTTTCTCAGGATTTACAGGTTATGTATGACAAGAAGATGATTTATATTCTGGAAGGGAAGCTTTGATTGTTCATTTTCTTGAAGGAAGATTTAACCTGGCCACCTTATTATCCATCCCGAGCGAATCAGGGGAGTATTTGATTTCATTCTTTTTACTTTTTCACTTTTACATTCTTTACTTGAACATTGGGGACAATGTTCATCCTAGGTGTAAGGGGAGGGTAAAATGATGATACCTTACATATGCACTTTCGCTTGAGTTTGTTTTGTTTAATGGTAGATGTGTAATAAAACTATGAGAAATACTTGTTAGTGCAATTTTAGCGCCAAATTTAAATTTTTTTACAACATTTAGGAATGAAACTTTAGCCATAGCAAGCGTCTCATGGATAGGAGAATGTATGACTAGCACATAACCGTATATTCTGAAAAATTTTCCGCCCAAATATGTGAGGTTCGCCTTTAGATTTGATAGGAAAAGCATTTACTATTAGTGCTTATGAGTGTACCGGTAGCATTTAGATTCTAGAACTTGCGTTAGTGATGCATCCCGAGACCGCTAGTGAGACTACATTCGTGTAGTAGGATTTACTACATGATAAGAGGCATTAGGATCACCATTGTGTTAAACCCGTATCATATTACTTGACCATTTAAGTCATATTACTTGGCTAGTTAAATCAACTAATTTTTCCCACACCTTAGCGTTGTACTCATTTTTAGTACACGAAACCCCTAGTACACCCCTCCGAGCCTATCTTTTCATTTCTAACTTTAAGCATCTTACTTAAAGGAAGAATTTGTTACTCCCCACTTAAATGTACAGCCAAATCGCCTTAGCCTTCCGTGTATGCACTCATCTTTAGTGCATTATTGTTATTTGTTAAACCCTAAGTTAACTATCTAATTGATTACATGGTTGCTAAGTCGAGTCATATCCTTGTACATATTGTTTTGGGACGATTGGGACTCATGGGTAATTACTTATTTTATGGAGTAATGGGGAAGAACCTCATTTATTACCCCCGTATGTGCGTTAATCTTAAAAGTACTCCAAGTGTTTTGATTTTCTTAATTCGAGTCATTAGAATAGTTCATTGTAAAGTATGTAAAGATTCAAGTGTAAGGGGAATGTTCATTCCCTATGATGTATTATTTTGGATGGTAGGGTAAGAGTGTATGGAAAAAAGAATGAAAAAAATCAAGAAAAAGAAAAAAAATAGAAAAAAGAAAAAGAGAGAAAACATACGGACTACCATCCCTTTTCATTCTATGTTCATTTTATGTTTTTTTGTTATTTTTCATTTATTAGCTTAAGTTGACTCTAGTCTTGGCTTAGCAACGCCATATTGTACATGTAATTAACCAAGATTGTTAACTCGCCACCAGTAAAAACTTCCTTTATCCAACAAAACCGTGTATTTCATATCCCTACACCTAACGTTACAACCCTTTAAAAGACCTCTTTGATAGTTTATCCTAGGTGCTTACGCCATGTGGTGGAGGTTTGATCCTTTCCCAAGCCTATGGTAATCTATTTTGCTATGACAGGTAGTGAGAGATATCTTCCATTTCCATGTTGTAATTTATACTTTATTACACCCGAGAGACGTGAGTATCTAAACACTATTTGTGAGGTGCTAGTATATGACCTCCGTGCTTGTCTTTGGTCTTTAGTGGAACGATTATTTGTTGTAATTACTTTTATATTAGTGTTAAAGGACCCATAACTTGTATTTTGACTAGAATAAAAGCGCATTTGCTTGAGGACAAGCAAATCTCAAGTGTAAGGGTATATGATGAGGCGAAAAATAAACCACTTTTAGAGGGTCCTTTAAGCCCGGAATTGAATTTATTTGATCAAATATTTTCCTAAATCGTTCATTTTGTGATTTTAGGTACTTTGGGAGTGAAATCTGGAAAAGGAAGCAATTCGGACGTTTTTGGAGCATAAAAGTTATGAAAACGCCAAAGACTTAATTTTCCAAGCTGGGAACAGTGGATGACGGCGTCAAGAGCAACATTTTGACGGCGTCAAGAGTAAATTGCATGACGGCCCAGTACAGAAATGAAGGCGTCACAAGGAAGAGCGTCAAGAGTAAAATACGTGACGGCCAGGAAAAAGTTATAACGTGATGGCGTTAGAAGTAGATCAAGGCAGTCCGAGAATTCTTTTGGCGGCGAGATGACGGCATCACCTATTTGGTCTTGACGCCGTCATCCTCAATTTCCTATATATAGTTTTCGAATTTTCATTCATAAAAAGAGAGAAGTTTTGGAGAAACCCTAAGGCCGAACTTAGTACGAATTTTACAGGTTCTTCAAGGGTTTTTAGCCCTTGAACCCTTTCATGTGTAATTGAGATAAGTGTTCTTCTAATTCAATCAATATGTCTATGTGTTGGTTGTCTATATCTTGTTCTTGTCTTAATTCCATCATGCTAGGCTAGATCTATCTTGTGTTTGCTTAGATCTAATGAAACCTAGATTTTAATTATGTGTTGATTACTTGTTTATGGTTGTATTGGATGAATGATTTCGATGTTAGGCTTAAGAAAACTGGCAGATCTCCAAATGGTAACATGCTTGAACGTCTTAGGAAACATGAACTGACGTGCACTAGGTTTTATTGGTTGTATTTAATGCATGAGTAAATTCTAATGATCCCATGTTAGGAGCTTCTTAGCCAGCTCGACATAGGAGTGAAGTAGGCACTCATAGGATTGGGGAATTAAGTGTGCCACCCCATGAATGGTATTAAGGAATACAATCCGTAATCCACGCAACTATAACAAGTAATTAACGTGTAAAAGATATCTAGGGAGTAGTGAAATCTAAGTAAACACAATTTCTCCACTTATTGCTCACAACCTTAGCTAATTTAGTTTATTTTCATTTCTAGTATTTTATTTTGATTGCATCTTTAGTATTGGGTTAGTTGACTAGCAACTAATTCCGCCCAAATCCTTCAAACCCGAGATTTTTACTTGCTTTCTAAAAAAATATAATACAAAAATAATCATCCCTCACCTTTATAACTAGTATTTAGGTTTTCTAATCCGAGCAACATTATTCCTAGCTGAACGATCAATCCCCCGGTACTTGTCACTATACTATACTACAACGATCAGGTACACTGCCTGGTGGGGGTTGTAAGCTTCTCGAGATCCCTTGAGAGGTAAAGCCTGGGCTTTACCTCTCAAGGGATTGCACCAGGCTTTACCTCTCGAGGGATCTCAAGAAGCTTACAACCCCCACCAGGCAGTGTACCTGATCGTTGTAGTATAGTATAGTGACAAGTACCGGGGGATTGATCGTTCAGCTAGGAATAGTGTCGCTAGGATTAGAAAACCTAATTACTAGTTCTAAAGATGAGGGATGATTATTTTTGTATTTTTATATTTTTTTATGAAAGCAAGTAAAAATCTCAGGTTTGAAGGATTTGGGCGGAATTAGTTGCTAGTCAACTAACCCAATACTAAAGATGCAATTAAAATAAAATACTAGAAACGAAAATAAACTAAATTAAACTAAGGTTGTGAGCAATAAGTGGAGAAATTGTGTTTACTTAGATTTCACTACTCCCTAGATATCTTTTACACGTTAATTACTTGTTATATTTGCGTGGATGACAGATTGTATTCCTTAATACCATCCATGGGGTGGCGCACTTAACTCCCCAATCCTATGAGTGCCTACTTCACTCCTATGTCGAGCCGGCTAAGAAGCTCCTAACATGGGATCATTAGAATTTACTCATTGCATTAAATACAACCAATAAAACCTAGTGCACGTCAGTTCATGTTTCCTAAGACGTTCTAGCATGTTAACATTTGGAGATCTGCCAGTTTTCTTAAGCCTAACATCGAAATCATTCATCCAATACAACCATAAACAAATAATCAACACATAATCAACATCTAGGTTTCATTAGATCTAAGCAAACACAAGATAGATCTAGCCTAGCATGGTAGAATTAAGACAAGAACAAGATATAGACAACCAACACATAGACATATTGATTGAATTAGAAGAACACTTATCTCAATTACACATGAAAGGGTTCAAGGGTTGAAAACCCTTGAAAAACTTGTAAAATTCGTAATAGGTTCGGCCTTAGGGTTTCTCCAAAACTTCTCTCCTTTTTATGAATGAAAATTAGAAAACTATATATAGGAAATTGAGGCTGACGGCGTCAAGACTAAATAGGTGACGCCGTCATCTCGCCGCCAAAAGAATTCTCGGACTGCCTTGATCTACTTCTGACGCCGTCACGTTATAACTTTTTCCAGGCCGTCACGTATTTTACTCTTGACGCTCTTCCTTGTGACGCCTTCATTTCTGTACTGGGCCATCATGCAATTTACTCTTGACGCCGTCAAAATGTTGCTCTTGACGCCGTCACCTACTGTTCCCAGCAAGGAAAATTAAGACTTTGGCGTTTTCTTCACTTTTATGCTCCAAAAACGTCCGAATTGCTTCGTTTTCCAGATTTCACTCCCAAAGTACCTAAAATCACAAAAGGAACGATTTAGGGAAATATTTGATCAAATAAATTCAATTTCGGGCTTAAATGACCCCCTAAAAGTGGTTCATTTTTCGTCTCATCATATACCCTTACACTTGAGATTTGCTTGTCCTCAAGCAAATGCGCTTTTATTTTACTCAAAATACAAGTTAGGGGTCATTTAACACTAATATAAAAGTAATTACAACAAATAATCATTCCACTAAAGACCAAAGACAAGCACGGAGGTCATACATAAGCACCTCACAAATAGTGTTTAGATACTCACATCTCTCGGGTGTAATAAAGTATAAATTACAATATGGAAACGGAAGATATCTATTACTACCTGTCATAGCAAAATAGATTACCATAGGCTTGGGAAAGGATCAAACCTCCACCACATGGCGTAAGCACCTAGGATAAACTATCAAAGAGGTCTTTTAAAGGGATGTAACGTTAGGTGTAGGGATATGAAATACATCGTTTTGTTGGATAAAGGAAGTCTTTACTGGTGGCGAGTTAACAATCTTGGTTAATTACATGTACAATATGGCGTTGCTAAGCCAAGACTAGACTCGACTTAAGCTAATAAAGGAAAATAACAAAAACATAAAATGAACATAGAATAAAAAGGGATGGTAGTCCGTATGTTTTTTCTCATTTTTATTATTATTATTTTTTTTTATTATTTTTTTTTGCATACACTCTTACCCTACCATCCAAAATAATACATCATAGGGAATGAACATTCCCCTTACACTTGAATTTTTACATACTTTACAATAAATTAAACTAATGACTCGAATTAAGAAAATCAAAACACTTGGAGTACTTTTAAGATTAACGCACATATGGGGGAAATAATATGATGTTCTTCCCCATTACTCCATAAAATAAGTACTTTACTAATGAGTCCCAATCGTCCCAAAACAATATGTACAAGGATATGACTCGACTTAGCAACCATGTAATCAATTAGATAGTTAACTTAGGGTTTAACAAATAACAATAATGCACTAAAAATGAGCGCATACACGGAAGGCTAAGGCGATTTAGGTGTACATTTAAGTGGGGTGTAACAAATTCTTCCTTTAAGTAAGATGCTTAAAGTTAGAAACGAAAAGATAGGCTCGGAGGGGTGTACTAGGGGTTTCGTGTAATAAAAATGAATACAACGCTAAGGGTGTGGGAAAAATTAGTTGACTTAAGTAGCCAAGTAATATGACTTAAATGGTCAAGTAATCATGATACGGGTTTAACACAAGGGTGATCCTAATGCCTCTTATCATGTAGTAAATCCTACTACATGAATGTAGTCTCACTAGCGGTCTCGGGATGCATCACTAACGCAAGTTCTAGAATCTAAATGCTACCGGTACACTCATAAGCACTAATAGTGAATGCTTTTCCTATCAAATCTAAAGGCGAACCTCACATATTTGGGTGGAAAATTTTTCTGAATGATATGGTTATGTGCTAGTCATACGACTCCTATCCATGGGACGCTTGCTATGGCTAAAGTTTCACTCCTAAATGTTGTAAAAAAATTTAAATTTGGCGCTAAAATTAAACAAACAAACTCAAGCGAAAGTGTATATGTAAGGTATCATCATTTTACCCTCCCCTTACACTTAAGATGAACATTGTCCCCAATGTTCAAGTAAAGAATGTAAAAGTGAAAAAGTAAAAAGAATGAAATCAAATACTCCCCTGATTCGCTCGGTATGGATAATAAGGTGGCCAGGTTAAATCTTCCTCCAAGAAAATGAACAATCAAAGCTTCCCTTCCAGAAAAATAATCATCTTCTTGTCATACATAACCTGTAAATCCTGAGAAAACTAACAAAGCAACCTCGCATAAAATCGGCGGCAATCTATATAAGTTACTAAATCCTAGAAAACAATGTAAGATATAATGCTTGTGGAATGAAGTTTGCAGATTTCCTGGAGATTATAAAACTTGATAATTCAACAAAAACTTTAAGACTCCGTTAGAAAAACAAAACCGGTAAAATTTCCAGATTTTTACACGTGACGCCGTCAAGAGCAAGCTCATGACGCCGTCAGAAGTGACCTGCAGAAATTCTTATGTTAAGTTTCCGGAAAATTTCTGGAAAAACTTGGTCCTACTTCCTGGAAAATCCTGCTAAACTTTATTATGACTCAATACAAGCATTTGACTCTAACAAATATGAATATACATGTTCACTTAATATTGTGGAGAATCATGATCGGTTTGTTTCTTAAAAACATATTTGGGGTTTCCCCTTACACTTATCTTTTGCAAAAATACCTTTGGGTGAAGTTATGACTAGGCCAAACAACAAAGTAAAGTATTTCCACTATTTAGTTTAGAAACATGATCTATCGACAATAAAAATAAAGCATGTATACGGAAGCAAATAACAAACAAACAAAATAAAATAAAAATCACAAAAAACATGGGTTGCCTCCCTAGAAGCGCTTGTTTTTGTTCCAGTCACGAGCCTGACTCTACCCTTATTTAACGGAAATAGGGGAGGTTTTCCCTACACTTAGGATTAAGTGCGGGTGGAAGTAGCGATACACACCCTTGGGTGGAAGTATGGCACGTGAGAAAATAGGGGTGGATGAATTATATGCTCAAAGGGGTGTGCTCCTATCATCATAACCTTACCTAATTCAATCGGGTTAATGGGTGGATTACGATTTTCTCCTAGAAAGGGATCATTTTCAATCAACTTCAAGAGACTCCTAGTTGGGAATCCATCTTGACCTAATAAACCCGGTTTAAACCCATAATGTTTCTTGTGATCAATCATAAATGGGTGATGTAAGCATGTAAGGTCATTTTCTACTCCTATATTGGCTTCCTCTCTACAAGGCTTAGAGTCCACTACCTTTGTCCTAAGACTACCCGGACTATATGGTTTGATGGGTGGATCCAAACCTATTTCAATTCCTAAATTTTCATCCAAGGCTGGAAGATTAGGTAATGGTTTTGGTTGAGGCTCCGATTCATCAAAGCTAGGAACTCCCTAAAAATAAGAGTAAGGTTATCATTATAAGTATTCAAACCTATATCCTCTAGTTGTGTTTGGTTCAAAGGTTCTACCTCTATTGGGGTTCCTAAAGTCTCTTCTACTTCATCCAAATAAGTCACGGGCGGTGTATATGCCTCAAATGATGGTAGGACTTGTGGGGTACTTGGTGAGTTTAAATTTTCAACTCTATCCTCCATCTTATCAGGATTACCAATGTGCTCAGCTTGTATTGTGGTGAAATCAAACCACCCCATGTGCCCAGTTATCTAATCTATAGGATTATCCCCAAACAATCTTCTTGCTTGTTCCCTTAAACTTGCTATCAATTGATCCGTAACAACGTTTGTTGGGTTGACCATTTTTTTGGCAAGTATGGCACAATTCTCTATGGTTTCCCATACTTCATAAACACTTAATCCCCAAAGGTCACCATATGCGGCATGGTCAATGTCCATTTTGGTATAGTGGTTGACACGATGGTAAAATATTTCAATTTGGGACCACATATCGAAATTATGATGAGGGACTCTTTGGAGTAAATATTTAAAACGAGCCCATGCATCATAGATAGGTTCATCCTCATATTGTTTAAACATCAAGATGTCATTTGGAGTGGGTGAATTTCGTGGTTGGTAGTACGGCGGATTCGCGTTCTCTATAATGGCTAACGGAATAGTCAATGGAAAGGTTTTTACAAACAAAGACACAAAGAAAAGATAGACTAAGGAGAACCTAAAAATAAAATCTTACTAGAAAGGAATCTAGCAAGTAGACCTAATAAAAAGAAATTATAACCAAGACAATAACTATTCCCCGGGCTGCGGCGCCAAAAACTTGATGCGTAGGGATTGCACCAGGCTTTACCTCTCGAGGGATCTCGAGAAGCTTACATCCCCCACCAAGCAGTGTACCTGATCGTTATAGTATAGTATAGTGACAAGTACCGGGGGATTGATCGTTCAGCTAGGAATAGTGTCGCTAGGATTAGAAAACCTAATTACTAGTTCTAAAGATGAGGGATGGTTATTTTTGTATTTTTATACTTTTTTATGAAAGCAAGTAAAAATCTCAGGTTTGAAGGATTTGGGCAGAATTCTTTGCTAGTCAACTAACCCAATACTAAAGATGCTGTTGGGAATTCTGTGAAGTAAGAATTCTGCTGCTGTTTCTGCTGAAGAGTTGGTTTCTGCTGAAGCAGTGTATCTGCTGAAGACTAGTTTCAGCATTATCAGTTTCTGCGGATATAGTATTTCCGTATTTTATGTAATGTAGTTTGGATATGCATGAGTTTATTTAGGAAGTGATAATGCATATCTTTTAGAAGTTTCAGAATATACGTTTCTTGAGAAACGGTTTAGGGTTCCTTGTGTATAAAAGGAACACACGGTTTATGTATTGAATAACTTCTCGTGAATACTCTTATTATAATTAAAAGATCCATAGAGGATCAAGAGTTCTTAGTATCAAGCTTGTGTTTTGTTTCCGCTTTATAAATACAAGTTGCAGAGATTGTCTATTAGTGTGTTATTGATTACAGTGACATTACTAACTATTCTAGAGTGCTCAAGAAGATCTATCAAGGTCTTATAGTTTCAACAAGTGGTATCAGATCCTCAAGAGAGTCTCTGTCATACTAAGAAACACACATCTTACACCCTAAGAATCTAAACAAATCTACAAACATGCCTGGATCTGATGATGATGTTGATACAACCCATAACATTAACACCACTTCTCTTCAACAACTCAATCTCTCTAACAGTAATGCTAAGTTTCCATACTTGAAGAATGCTGATGAATATCATCTGTGGTCCATGAAGATGCAGAACCGGATCACTAACATAGATTGGAATCTATGGGAGATTGTCAAAAAGGGGAATAGTCTGAAGAAGCATGTTACTGATGCCGATGGAGTTGTTACTATTGTAGGTCCCAAAACTGCTGAAGAGATTTTGGCTGTGCAAAGGGAGAGTAAAGTCAGAATAATTCTGCTCCAAGCTATTCCAGATGACCACATGGGTGACTTCCACTTTATGGAGGATGCCAAGAACATTTGGATGGCTATAAAAGCAAGATTTGGTGGAAATGATGAATCAACAAGGTTGCAGAAGTCTATGCTGAAGCAAAAGTTCCAAGAATTTCAGATATCTGAAGAAGAGGGAATTCATAAGGGTTATGACAGGTTTCATCGAATATTAAGTCAACTTAATCAGTTGAAGGCTAGACCCGATAATGAGGACTGTAATGCTAAATTTCTGAGATCTCTGCCGCCATCTTGGTTACAAGTTTGTATTGCTCTCAAGACCAAAGGTGGGTTGGACATGATGTCCTTGATGACCTCTACAATAGGCTTAAAGCCCTTGAGCCTGATGTTAGAAGTCCCATTCGTCCATCCACTCATTCTGCATTTGTTGGTGCCTCTACAAAACCTGTGCATCAAGCCTCAAGTTCATATTCATCAGGAGCATCTTCTCAAACCCATACTCAATCTGCTCCTAAATCAAAATCCAGTAGTGTGTTGGAGGATATTATTCATTCATTTGTGGCTGAATATGAGCATCAACAGTTTCTTGCTTATGAGGATTTTGAACAGGTGGATCCATTGGAGATGGAGGAGATGCACTTGAAATGGGAGCTTGCAATGATCTCCATGAACATTAAGAGGTTTGAAGCCAAGTCTGGAAGGAAGTTTGGTTTTAATGGAAGAGAGGCAGCAAGGTTTGATAGAAGGAAGGTTAAATGCTACACTTGTGGTCAAGTGGGACATTTTTCAAGAGAATGCAAGGAGAGAAAGGCTGGAGATGAAGTTAGATATGGCTCTTATCCAGTGGAAGCAGGGAATACCAAGACTGTACCTCCAAAGGCTATGGTGACTCTGGATCACCAAATTGATTGGGCTGACCATGAACCTGCTGGAGAGGAAGCTTCTACTTCTTCACAAGTGAATCTGCTGGCATACTCACCTTCAGAAGACAAGAAGGAGCAAGTCTCCTTGATGGGTATCTCTCAGGTACACAACTGTGTGTTTGGATGTAGTGTAAGATACAATGAGCTTAAACAAGAACTTGATGAATTGAAACCAAAATACAATGAGTGTTATGTTGAATTAGAGTCTTATAAAATGGCTTTAAAAACTTTAGAGAAACAAAAAGTATGGTTTCAAAAGAATCAAAATATGATGAAAAGATAAGAGTTCTAGAAAGTGATTTAGAAATTGCTAAGATAGACTTAAAACGTACTGAAAAAGAGAAGGATGATCTAGAAAAGGAAAAACAAGAGTTACAAGCTAAATTTGATAAAGAGATAGCTGGTCGTATGAAATGGCAGGAAGGTGCATCTAATTTAAGTAAATTAATTGATGGTCGTCAATCTGTTAGGTCTATAAAGGCATTAGGATATGAGAAATATATAGACCCTGAAGAGTTAACCTATCCTGATATGTCTAGTGTTTTTGACCCTGAACCAGCCTTAGCTTATCAAACACCTGTTAAATATGTTAAGGAAGGGGGAATGAATGCTGTACCTGGACCTATAAGAGGGGAACACATGCCTATAGACTTGTCCATACCTGTTGACTTTGATGGATCACACCATTTATATGGCAAAAAGTCAACTGACTTGCCAGACCCTATTATTAAATCTACTGACTTTGTCTCTTGTTGTGACAGTGACAAGTCTTCTGATGAAGGGTCCACCTCATTTATCAGCTGTGATTCAAGTGAGAAGTCTGACCTGCCCAAGACCACTCCCAAGACCACCCCCAAGACCATACCAAAGACATCACCCAAGACTCCTCAAAAGCCTTCTAGAGTTGCTTCTGATAACAAGACAGTTTCTGCTGAAGACTTGTTTTTAAATTCTTTGCATAATAATACTTTTTGGTTTTGTTAAAAACAATTCTGTGTGTCATGGTGATTTGAATACTTTTTCATGTTATAGAAATTCTTTTGGTTTGAATAAATCTTCTAAAAGGAAGAAGTATTTTGTGTGTGGAAGTAAATATCACTTGATTAAGGATTGTACATATCATGAGCAAAGAATGGGTGAATGTGTTAGTCAAAGAAAATCTAGGCACATGTGGAAGAATGTTAGTGAAATACCTCCTTTTGTTCCACATCAGCATAAACCCAATTCTGCTGAATCTCATTCTTCATGGAGAAGAACCAGTACTAGACCATATGTTCGACCCACTAGTTCTTTCTTTTATAATGGTTATTGGCCTAATCACTTTGACTCAATGTATAATGGTGGTGGGAAATGGAATACTGCTTTGAAGCCCTCAGCAGGTTGCTCTTGGACAAAGAAGGGACCTAATATGTATTACAGGCCCAAGAACAATGGTGGATCTAAAACATCTACATGGCCTATCACTAATGATCCACAAGGTAGGCTCAAGTCAGCAATGACTTGAGTCTCCAATGTGTACTAACTTTGTATAAATTTTTGTTGTTGTTGTAGGAACATCCTTTGAAAAGTACTGAAGTTGGGATTATTGATAGTGGTTGTTCTAGAAGTATGTCAGGGAACAAGGATAAGATGCATGACTTTGAGCCCATAGAAGGAGGAGGCACTGTAACCTTTAGTGGTGGAGATGGCAAGATTACAGGGAAAGGAACAATTAAGACACCCTTGTTACATTTTGAAAATGTTTATTATGTGAAGGAACTGGAGCATTTTAATCTATTCTCTGTATCACAAATTTGTGACACTAAGAATAAGGTTTTCTTCTCTGAAGTTGAGTGTCTTGTACTTTCCAAGGACTTCAAACTCCCAGAAGACACAACTGTATTGCTGAGAGTTCCAAGAACCTTCAACTTATACACATTCAATCTGAATGATGTCAAGCCAGAAGGTGATCTAACATGTTTGGTAGCCAAAGCTTCCCTGGATGAATCTAATAAATGGCATAGGAGAATGGCACATGTGAATTACAAGACTATCAACAAGTTGTCCAAACTTGGTCTTGTTAAGGGCCTTCCTTCTAAACTCTTCACCAATGAACACAATTGCATTGCTTGCAACAAGGGAAAGCAACACAGAGCCTCTTACAAAGCAGTCAAAGCTGTGAGCACCATTTCTGAACCTCTTCAGTTGCTGCACATGGATCTCTTTGGTCCAACTCCCATTAGAAGTATTGATCACAAGTACTTCTGCCTGGTTATCACAGATGATTATAGCAGGTTTTGCTGGGTATTCTTTCTCAAAACTAAAGATGAAACAACTCCAATTCTGAAAGAATTCATTATCTTAGTTGAGAACCAGCTGGATAAAAAGGTTAAAGGAATTAGGTGTGACAATGGTACAGAATTCAAAAATGTTGTATTTATAGAATTCTGTAAGTCTAAAAGGATTAGAAGGGACTATAGTACTCCTAGAACCCCACAACAAAATGGGGTTGCTGAAAGGAAAAATAGGACCCTCATTGAGGCAGCAAGATCAATGCTTACAGACTCCAAACTACCCACAATGTTTTGGACTGAAGCAGTAAGTATTGCTTGTCATGTCTTGAACAGGGTATCCATCACTAGACTTCATGTCAAGACACCTTATGAACTTCTCACTGGGAAAGTTCCAGACATACATTACCTTAAGCCTTTTGGATGCAAAGTAACTATTTTGAATACTGCTGATATACTGGGTAAGTGTGATGGGAAAGCTGATGAGGGATATAAAGTTGGTTATTCAGCTCATAGCAAGGCCTATAGGGTTTATAATCTGAATGCTAAAAAGATTGAAGAGACCCTTAATCTAAGATTTCTTGAAGATCAGCCTAATATTCAGGGACAAGGCCATTCTTGGTATTTTGACCTAGACTATTTGACTGACTATTTGGGTTATACTAGGCATGCTTCTAATCCTGATGCAGGTTCCAAAGATCCAAATTCTAACCCTGCAGGTTCCATGGATGATGACTCAGAATGTGATTCTGAGCCAGAAGAGAATACCATTGTTGTACCATCTTTTCCACCTAACCATTTTATAGGTAATCACTCTGCTGCTGAACAAGATGATGAGTCACATTATGCAGAGGATCTTGCACAATTGCAGAAGCAAGAACATGCTGCTACTAAGGAAGCTCAGAAACTCAATGACAAGGTTACACAAGAGACTGAAGCTCTCCTCCATCAATCAGCACAAGCAGTCAGTGGAAACAAGGATACTGCTGATGATTCTACTGAAGGCATACCTCTTCCCACTGATAAGATCCCAGATGCTGATTCTGCTGATCCTCACTTTCCCATCTCTATTGAAGTATCAGCAGACTTTGATAAGCCATTTACAAGATTTCCAAGTCCTTCTGATCTTGGGAATTATTAGCCCAAGCCTGGCTTGTTTCACTCAGCTTCTTATGATACTGAGTTTGGGCCTACAGTCACCAACCTTGATGCCAAAATTGATGTTCCACCTATAGCTACAAAAAGGATTCATAATGCTCATCCCCTATCAAAGATTATTGGAGATCCTAAAGACCCTGTTAGAACTAGAAGCACTGTCAAGAATACAAAATATGGAGAAGTTGCTTTCATCTCTTATGTCTACAATCAAAAGAGGAAATATCACACAGACTTCAAACATTGTCTGTTTGCCTGCTTTCTTTCTCAGATAGAACCAACTAGTGTTCCTCAAGCACTGGCTGATTCCAGTTGGCTTGAGGCAATGCAAGAGGAGATGCTACAATTTATGAATCAGCAGGTTTGGATTTTGGTTCCTCTTCCTGATGGTAAATATGCCATTGGGACAAAATGGATTCTGAAGAATAAAAGAGATGCACGGGGTATTGTGGTGAAGAACAAAGCAGGACTAGTGGCTCAAGGTTTTAGACAAGAGGAAGGCATTGACTATGATGAGGTCTTTGCACCAGTGGCCAGAGTTGAAGCTATAAGGATCTTTTTGGCCTATGCCTCTTACATGGGCTTTATGGTTTATCAGATGGATGTTAAAGGTGCTTTCTTGGATGGTGAGATTGAAGAGGAGGTTTATGTGACTCAACCCAAGGGATTTGAAGACCCTGATCATCCTGAGTATGTGTACAAGGTTGTTAAAGCTCTCTATGGACTTCATCAAGCTCCACGAGCTTGGTATGCTAGACTTTCCACATTTCTTCTGAAGAATGGTTACAGAAGATGTGCCATTGACAAGACTCTATTCCTCAAGAAAGATTCCAGGGATATTATTCTTGTGCAAGTGTATGTGGATGATATTATCTTTGGTTCAACCAAAGAAGCATGGTGTAGAGAGTTTGAAGATCTGATGAAGGGTGAATTTCAGATGAGTGCGATGGGAGAACTCACTTTCTTTTTGGGTTTACAGGTTCAGCAGAAACCTGATGGTATTTTCATACATCAGGAGAAATATGTAAAATATATGTTGTCCAAGTTTGCTATGGAGAATGTCAGGACCGGCACTACTCCCTATGAGGCTCCCATACCAAAGAACAATCTTGCTCCTGATCTCCCTGTGAATTTTCATTTATACCGGTCCATGATTGGTTCTTTGATGTACTTGACTGCCTCAAGACCTGATATTACATTTGCTGTGAGTGCATGTTCAAGGCACCAAGTGATGCGTGGGAATTGCACCAGGCTTTACCTCTCAAGGGATCTTGAGTAGCTTACAACCCCCACCAGGCAGTGTACCTGATCGTTGTAGTATAGTATAGTGACAAGTACCGGGGGATTGATCGTTCAGCTAGGAATAGTGTCGCTAGGACTAGAAAACCTAATTACTAGTTCTAAAGGTGAGGGATGATTATTTTTGTATTTTTGTATTTTTTATGAAAGCAAGTAAAATCTCGGGTTTTGGAAGAGTGGGCGGAATTAGTTGCTATTCAACTAACCGAAAACTAATATATAATCAAACTAAAATACTGAAAATGAAATTAAACTAAATTATAGTAAGGTTGTGAGCAGTAATTGGAGAAATTGTGTTTACTTAGACTTCACTACTCCCTAGATATCTTTTACACGTTAATTACTTGTTATACTTGTATGGATGACGGATTGTATTCCTTAATACCATTCGTGGGGTGGCATACATAACTCCCCAACTCTATGAGCTCTTATCTCCTCCTACACCATGACCCAACACAACTATAGGGATTGTAAACAGTGGCTCATGCATTAAATACAACCAATAAAGACCTAGTACGCCTCGGTTCAAGTTTCTTAAGACGTTCAAGCATGTTACCATTTGGAGATCTTCCAGTTTTCTTAAGCCTAACATATAAAATCATTCATCCAAGACAAGAATAAACAAGTAATCAACACATAATCAACATCTAGGTTTCATTAGATCTAAGCAAACACAAAAGAGATCTAGCCTAGCATAATGGAATTGAGACAAGAACAAGATATAGACAACCAACACATAGACATATTGATTGAATTAGAAGACCACTTATCTCAATTACAATGCAAGGTATCAAGGGTTTGGAACCCTTGAAAAACTTGTAAAAGATACACCAAATTCGTCTTTAGGGTTTCACCAAAACTTCTCTCTTTTTAATGAAAAAAACTAGAAAACTATATATAGGAAAACCGAGGTGACGGCGTCAAGAGTAAGGGTGTGACGCCGTCATCTCGCCGCCAAATACTTCCTCGGACGGCCTTGATCTACTTATGACGGCCTATGTGACGCCGTCAGCAACCACGGTATTTTATTCTTTGGGTCTTGACGCCGTCAAGAGCAATAGGTGACGCCTTCATGCACTGTTCCAGCATAGAAATTTGAGACTTTGTCGTTTCCTTCACTTTTATGCTCCAAAAACGTCCAAAATAGCTTCTTTTCCCGAATTCACTCTCCAAACACCTAAAATCACAAAAGGAACGATTTAGGGCAATATTTGATCAAATAAAGTCAGATTCGGGCTTAAATGACCCCCTAAAAACGGATCATTTTTCGCCTCATCACCAAGTCACTCCACTTACATCTCATATGAATGCTGTTAAAAAGATTTTTAAGTACCTAAAAGGCCAACCCAAATTAGGTCTTTGGTATCCCAAAGAGTCTCCATTTCAGCTAGCAGCTTATAGTGATAGTGACTATGCTGGTGCAAATTTGGATAGAAGATCCACAACTGGAGGTTGCCAATTCCTTGGCAGAAGACTGATTTCTTGGCAATGCAAGAAACATACCATTGTTGCTACCTCTACTACTGAAGCAGAGTATGTTGCTGCTGCCAATTGTTGTGGACAGGTTCAATGGATTCAGAATCAATTGATGGATTATGGGTATAACTTTATGAATACTACCATTTTCATTGACAATCAAAGTACCATTTGTATTGTTAAAAATCCAGTTTTTCATAATAGAACCAAACATATTGAAATCAGGCACCACTTTATCAGGGATGCTTATGAAAAACATTTGGTTAAAGTGGTCAAAATTCACACAGATGAAAATGTGGCAGATTTGTTAACTAAAGCATTTGATGGACCAAGGTTTCAATATTTGGTGGTCCATATTGGAATGCTTAACCCTTAACTGCAAAGTTTAATGGGAGGCATAGGCCTCAGGGGAGGCATATGCCTCAGGGGAGGATTGTGAGTGTAAACTTTGTAGATTTGTATAAGTTGAATAATTTTTGAGTTTTAACACTAACCCATTAACTGTTTTGCAAGTTGTTTGGTGTATTTGCTTGTTTGATGTCAGTTTTGCAGATGTGTATTTGCTTGTTTGATGTCTGTTTTGCAGATGTGTATTTGCTTGTTTGATGTCTGTTTTGCAGATGTTCTGAGAATGTAAGTTTCATGTTAAAGTCACCAAGAGCAGAAGTCAAAGGAAAGTGGTCAAAAAATGCTGAAACATGGTTTCTACTGATAAGTCGATTATGCTGAAGGTCTTACAAAGTTGATAAATTAAGAAGATCTTTTCATTCATTCATAGAAACAAGTTACAACATACATTCAAAGTTTCAACTGAATTACAATGATCATTCCTAAACATTTGGCTAATTAAGTACTACTATTTGGCTAATTAAGTACTACTAGCTTCTATCACTTATTACAAAATACTTGAGGCTATGACAAGTACAATGATGAAGCTGAAGATGAAAATGGAAAAAGAAGAGAAGGAAGACTATGAAGATGCTCATGAATAAAAGTCAAGAAAACACTCAAGAACTTTATTCCATGGCAACATTCCTCAATCATCTACTTCAGCTTCTCCTTTCCCTTACGTATGATTTCATCCTTCTTGCTCTGTCTAATATGTTCTTGATGTGGAAGACCAGGTTTTGGAGCAGGAAGATCCAACACCAAATTTTGTGATATTGGAAGAGATGGATCCCTCTTACTTGATCTTGGTTGGGATCTCTCTGGTGTGGAAGAAGGAAGAAAGGTTGGATCTTCATTTTCTTCCTCTGAAGAGTCTTCATCAGAGGTATAGATGAAGGGAGAGACAAGCTCTCTCTCAGCAGGAATGGGTACATTGCTTGGTTCACCCTTCCTATGAGCATTCCATTGTCTTTCTTGTGCATCCCATCGTTTCTCCAGTACGTGCCCTTTCAAAGTCAGAACCATCAAGCTCCCATGGATATGGTGGTAAATCTTCTTCTGCTGATGGGGAAGAGGAATTTGGATCTGAGTTTTCTGGGTGTGATGACATGGTTTTGGTGAAGAATTGGGGTTAATTGGAAAATTAGGGTTTGTAAGATGATTTGGGGTAAATTGATGACTGAGATGTGATTTGGGGGTGACTAAATAAGCCATGTTTAGGAGTTACGATAATTAATGCGAGTTGGGTGGCACAGTAAAACCAAGATATTGTTACTTTTGGTTGATTCTGCTCATGTTGACCATTCTTCAGCAGATTTGACTTTCATTTCTGCTGATGGGTAAATTTTCAAATTGGAAGTTTTTAAACTACTTGTCAGACTTGGTCAATAATTTGTTCCGATAATTTTGACCACGATTGAGGAACTTCCAAATTTAACCCACTTTGCATATCTATTCCTAAACAAAATTATTCGCTTATCACTCCTTTCATAACCGTCTCACGCACGATTATTCCAATGGCACAACTCGAATTGAAAGGCGACCATAACAAGTATGCTATTCTGAAAAAGGCAAAGGGACATGAAGAATTCGATTTAATGGTGGAGTTTCTACAAAGGTCGAAGATTCATTATGCTCTGACTTGTAGTCCCAATTTGGTGTGTGAATCCTTGGTGAAGCAATTTTGGGCATCTGCTGCTAAGATATCTGCTACAGAGATTGTAGCTGTAATTGATGGTGTAGAGTATGTGGTGACAGAAGGGTTGATTAGGATAAAGCTTAAGCTGAATGATGAGAATGGTGTATATCGTTCCAACACTGCAGAGATTCTTGCTGGGCTAAGAGAAGCTGGTTATCAAAGTACTGATACATCCAAGTGGCACAAGAATCAATTTTGTCCTAAGTGGAGGTATTTGGTGCATCTGTTGCTTCAATGTATCAGCAACAAGTGTGGTGGATGAAACCAATTCTCTCTGCAATTGGGTTGTGGTATTGTTTGTCTTTCTAAGGGTCAAACTTATAATTTTTCTAGGCTTATTTTTGATAATATGCTAGAAAATATAGATAAGCAACAATATAAGTTCTTAATGTACCCTAGATTCTTACAAATAATTTTAGACATAACCACTGTAGATAGAACCCATGTACCTATTAAAAGTCTAGTTTCTAAGTTGATTGCCTCAATGAAAACTAATTATACTGGGGAACATCATCCTATGTTGGAAGCTATGTTGCCACAAGGCAATGCCAATGTAGAGGGTGATGATGCTGGAAATATGCCTGCTCCCAATGCTGCTGATGATGGTAATCCATCTTCATCTGGTGTTGCTGCTGATGGTAATCCTTCAGTGGTAATGGAGGAAGATCCAGCTACAACTGCTGAACCATTACCTGATTCTACTGACTTACCACCACCTACCCCTGTACATATGTCACCTAGTCCTACCATTTCACCAACTCAGGATGCTCCAGCTGAGCAAATTCATGAGTTTGAAGATAACTTACAGACTCTTGAACCTGAGCTTACTAGACTATCTTCACCCAGTCCTTTGGGAGAGCAAATTAATGCAGGTTCTCCTAATGTTGTACATGAGTCTGTTTCTCCTGCTGGGTTCAATGACGCTCCACATACCACTGAGCAATCTGCTGGTAGAGCAGAGGACCCTATTGCTCTCACTTTTATATATGATTCCCTTAGCAGGTACATGAAAATCACTGAAGATCTCCAGAAAGAGCTTGCTGAGACCAAGACTACTCTTGGTAATGAAATTAAAAGTTTGAAAAACAAGGTTCAAGATTTGGAGGCACAGCTAAGTCAGCAGAAGCAAAATAAAGATGGATTGGATTCTACTGAAGTAGCAAAGGAGGCAAATTTGGATTCTCTTGAGATTCTAGCTGAAGTTGCTAGACAGTCTCATGTTGTATCTCCTACAGTTGCTGAAGTACCTCAATCTAAACCAAAGATACTAGTCCACAGAAGAAGAAGTACAAGACAGTATTTGGCAAGGAAAGCTGCTGAAACTTCAAAAGTGACTGGTGGTGATAATGATGTGCTGATGACTGAAGCTGTGGATATACTTCAGGAGAAACAATCATTAAGTAGGGTTGCTGCTGATCAATCTGCTGATAAAGGAAATACATCAGGAGAAGCATACTTTGTAGCAGGGAAAGAATATTTGAATTCTCCTATTCATCATTCATCTAAGAATCAACAAGTTTCTTCTGATAGAGAGGTTCAAGATGTACATGATGAACCTATGACAGATGTGAATGTTTCTCATGATGATATTACTACAGAGAATGTTCCTCATGATGATTTGGATGAGCTTGTAACAGCTGAAGATAGAGCTGTACAAGAAAACCTATTTCAAGAATGGGACGATTATAAGAAGAGTGCTAATCTAGCTGAGGAAGTACAAGCCAAGTTTGATGCAGAATTAGATACAGTCACTCAAAGATATGTTTCTACCTTACCCATTGAAAGACAAAGGGAGTTGGATGCAGCTGTTCTAGAGTTGGATGAGTCAGATTGGCAGCAGATTGGACAACTGATGCTTGATAATCCTGCTGTAGCTGCTGAAATTATTGGTAAAAGGGTAGAGGAGAAAGACTATGATTATGAGATTGTGAAAGTGTTAAAGATGAGGAAGAAGGTAGCAGATGAGTTAAAAGCCAAAACTAAAAGAGATAAACCTATGACTCAAGCACAGCAGAGAGATTATATGAGAACATATGTGAGAAGTCAAAGCAGTTCATTATTTAATACTGCTTGGTCCAAATCAAAAGTGTGGGGACTTCCATTTGACAAACTAGTTGAGATTTATAACAATATCAAGGCTAGGAATGACAATGCTGGAATGGGTGCTTCCAAGAATATTCCTCTCCTCAATGCTGATGCTGTTTCATTTGTGAATATTCCTATTGCTGCTGAACAAGTATCTTTACCTGATACTTTTGCTGATATACCACATGTTGCTGCTTATGTGGATAAAGGTAAAGCAAAAGTGATAACATCAGATGCTCCAACTAGAAAGAGAACTAGGAGACAATTGGAGCAGGAAAGATTGGGTGAAGAGACTGCTAGGAGGTTGACTGAGGAACAAGAAGCTGAAAAAAAAGCTGAGCTTGCAAGATTTCATGAACTGAAGACAAGAGAAGTTGAAATTCAAGCTTCTAGAAACAAACAAATAAGGAAGGCTATAGATGAACAATATGCCTCTGCTGCACTTGAATCTTCTCAAGATTCTACTGATGAACAATTAGATACTCCATCAGTGGAAACTGATGCTGCAGAAGGTGATTCTGCTGAAGCAGCAGTTCATGCTGCTATTTATGTTCCTGGAAGAAGAGGCAAGAGAATGGCTAAAGTCAGATCATCACATTCAAAACAAAGTCTAATTAATGTGAATGATTCTGATGCTTCATTTATAAGGGAAGGATCCTCTGATGATTGGCCTGAAGGAACTAGGGATGTTTTGGTTCATTGGGAGTTAAGTAAAGATGGTCAAGTGAATACCATTTATAGATTGAATAAAACTTCCATATCCTTTACATTTCTTCAACAGATTCTTCATCTTGTGAATCATCAAGATTTAGTCACTCTATATGAGTTGGTTATTAAGTACTATGCAACTCATACTCCTGAAGGGTCTGGATTGTATTTGTTGGGTGATCCTCAAGTGTTGTTTGATTCTTCTACTCCCACTGGTGCACGCTATGATATCTGGAAGAATAATCAGAGATGGAAAGTTCAGAGTTGAAAGTTCTATCCTATGCCTTATGTTCATGTGCTGGAAACTACCACTGGTCTTAGGCTTATTATGGATCTTACCAACAGATATCCTTTGAAGGTATCTCTGATGGAGAAAATGTTACAACAGAAGTTGGAGATTCCTCTTAATCCAGTTGGAAATACACGATTGTTTGCTGAATCTTTGGTGAAGGTTTTCAAACAAAGGATTAAGACTTCCAGAGCAGCATCTGAATAGGGATATCATATTGTATATTTGTTTTATTTTATTTATAAAAAAAAAAACATCTTGTTGTATAGTATTTGTATGCAGGTTTGGTTATCAACTTACCTGATGTTGACTATTCCATCATAAAGTTGGCTAGTCCAAAGGGTACAGCTTTGGTAAAGACACATCAAATCTGTTGATAGTTGTAATGGTTTTCTCAAAACCATAGGGTTTTCAACTCACCCATGCTTTGTTGCTGAGTCGTTGAAATGGTTGTCAATTGACCATGGATTTTTCCTATATGGATTCTGAATAATTGGCTAGCCCACATGTATATGGCCTGTGGTAAAGGCAGTGGAAAACCATATTTGGTAATCCGTTAACCAAGATGATTTTCATCAAAATAATTGGCTAGTCCTGAGCAAACGGCTACAGGTAAAGACATCTCAAATCCGTTTATAGCTGATGATTTGCTAAAAATCATGTGGTTATCAGTGTACCTTAGAACACTTGCCTACTCCAGTAGTGATGGCTATTGGTAAAGAGACACCAAATCCATTATTTTCCATGATTCACGTCTCACAGGAGTTAACACACCTGTAAGTGATGAGAATAGTATGAAACTAATTTGTTTTGATGTACATTTGGTCATTTGTTGCTGCAAAGAATGGAGCTTTCAAGTATTTGCTGATCATAGAGATTCTGCTGAAGATGATTCTTTGCTGGTGCTATCTTATTACAATCCTCTTGGTATGTTATTTTGAAGATCTATCAAGAATGTTGAACTTAACCAGGTCAAATTCAAGATTAGGGGAGGATTGTTGGGAATTCTGTGAAGTAAGAATTCTGCTGTTGTTTCTGCTGAAAGGATCCTGCTGAAGAGTTGGTTTCTACTGAAGCAGTGTATCTGCTGAAGACTAGTTTCAACATTATTAGTTTCTGCGGATATAGTATTTCCGTATTTTATGTAATGTAGTTTGGATATGCATGAGTTTATTTAGGAAGTGATAATGCATATCTTTTAGAAGTTTTAGAATATACATTTCTTGAGAAACGGTTTAGGGTTCCTTGTGTATAAAAGGAACACACGGTTTATGTATTGAATAACTTTTCGTGAATACTCTTATTATAATTAAAAGATCCATAGAGGATCAAGAGTTCTTAGTGTCAAGCTTGTGTTTTGTTTCCGCTTTATAAATACAAGTTGCAGAGATTGTCTATTAGTGTGTTATTGATTACAGTGACATTACTAACGATTCTAGAGTGCTCAAGAAGATCTATCAAGGTCTTATAGTTTCAACAGATGCAATCAAAATAAAGTACTAGAAATGAAAATAAACTAAATTAAACTAAGGTTGTGAGCAATAAGTGGAGAAATTGTGTTTACTTAGTTTTCACTACTCCCTAGATATCTTTTACACGTTAATTACTTGTTATAGTTGCGTGGATGACGGATTGTATTCCTTAATACCATTCATGGGGTGGCGCACTTAACTCCCTAATCCTATGAGTGCCTACTTCACTCCTATGTCGAGCCGGCTAAGAAGCTCCTAACATGAGATCATTAGAATTTACTCATTGCATTAAATACAACCAATAAAACCTAGTGCACGTTAGTTCGTGTTTCCTAAGACGTTCAAGCATGTTACCATTTGGAGATCTGCCAGTTTTCTTAAGCCTAACATCGAAATCATTCATCCAATACAACCATAAACAAGTAATTAACACATAATCAACATCTAGGTTTCATTAGATCTAAGCAAACACAAGATAGATCTAGCCTAGCGTGGTAGAATTAAGACAAGAACAAGATATAGACAACCAACATATAGACATATTGCTTGAATTAGAAGAACACTTATCTCAATTACACATGAAAGGGTTCAAGGGCTGAAAACCCTTGAAAAACCTGTAAAATTTATAATAGGTTCGGCCTTAGGGTTTCTCCAAAATTTCTCCTTTTAATGAATGAAAATTAGAAACTATATATAGGAAATTGAGGCTGACGGCGTCAAGACAAAATAGGTGACGCCGTCATCTCGCCGCCAAAATAATTCTCAGACTGCCTTGATCTACATCTGACGCCGTCATGTGTTAGCTTCTTCCAGGCCGTCACGTGTTTTACTCTTGACACTCTACTTGTGACGCCTTCATGTTTGCACTGGGCCGTCATGCAATTTACTCTTGACGCCGTCAGGGTGTTGCTCTTGACGCCGTCACCTACTGTTTCCAGCAAGGAAAATTAAGGCTTTGGCATTTTATTCACTTTTATGCTCCAAAAACGTCCGAATTGCTTCCTTTTCCAGATTTCACTCCCAAAGTACCTAAAATCACAAAAGAAACGATTTAGGGCAATATTTGATCAAATAAATTCAATTCCGAGCTTAAATGACCCCCTAAAAGTGGTTCATTATTCGCCTCATCATATCATGATCGAACCAGGGGAATCACTTGAATCTTACTTTCATCGTTTCACCAATGTCGTCAATGACTTAGAGAGACATGAAGTACACCTTCCAAGGATCGTTGTCAACACAAAATTTGTTAGTACTCTGGGTTCTCAGTGGCAAAAGTATGTAACATTTGTGAGACAAGCTAAGAATCTTCATAGAGATCTATATGGTTTGCTGTACGACTATCTCAAGCACTATGAGTCTGAAGTTGAAAAAGATAAAGCCGCACAAGGAGGATATACACCACCACCTACTTCTAATCCCCTAGCACTCGTTGCTCAATCCCATGTTGCACATCCTCTGATGTCTAATCATGCTTATGATCAGGAAAAGAATTATTTCAGTTACCAGCAACCTCCTACTTCACACAAAATGGTCCCATATGAATCATCCTCGCAACACGCTTCTACTCAACCTGCTCCATATGACAACCATGATAGCATGTATTATTCTAATCAGATTGAAGATGATGATGATGACGTCAATACGTTGAATCAAGGACTTGCTCTTATTGCTCGTGCTTTTAGCAAATTCTCTAACAAAACCAATAACCGTCTTCGTTCTTCATCAAATACAAGGAATCAAGCTGTCATTCAAGATGGTCGAGTTGAGATACAGAACCGTAATCCTGGACGTTCAGGCTCAGGAGGGTATTCTGGAAATTCTGGGTATAGACAAAGATTCAACAACAATGGGGGGGGGGGGGATTCAGGAACAATTCAGGTGCTCCTCATAGAAGTAATGACAATGTGGCAAATAGCAATACAATATCTGGGAATGCGATATGGTGCTACAACTACAACGAAAAAGGTCATATTGCAACAGCATGTCCTAAACCGAGAACTCGCGGCAGTCAGTTTCACAAGCAGGTATTACTAATGGCTCTCAAAGATGAAAAGGAAGGAACTTTCAATGAATAAGAGAACAGTTTCTTTGCTAATGCTTACAATGATGATGATATGGAAGATGTTGAAGCCAATGCTGTTGTGATGCTTATGGCCAACATGCAAGAACATCAGTTGAATGACTCAGGCCCAGTGTTCACCATTGATGGTTTGTCTCAGGTAAATGACCTAACCACATGCTCCATAGAATTTAATGCATCACCCTCTGCTTCTTAATCAGATCAGGCGCAAGTTGTTCCATCTGAATCATTTTTATCTTCTCAAGAGGATGAACAATTAGACACAGTTGTTATATTTGATGATGCACTGTCGTTTCTTTTGATGATCCTATTGGGTAAGACAAAAATGAGAATATTGAACAACATGAACCTTCTTCTGATCCAGATCCTGACTGTACTATCATGACAAAAAAAATTAATGAACAACTTCTTACTACTCACCTAATGGACGAGCAAAGTTTTGAAAGAAACTAATGCCGATTTGAAAAAGGACATTGAATGTTATAAAATACAACTTTCACATTTTCAAAATGAAGTTCAACGTGAAAAGTGCTTTGAAAAGTCATTTCTGGAATCATATGTAAAGAACAAAATCTTCAAAAGCAAATATATGACATAATTGAGTCAAACGGTAAATTGGTTTCCAAACTGGAAAATGAAAACATAATCTTCAAAAACAAGTTGTACAACTTCAAAAGGAACTTTCAAAAACACAAACAGAGGTGACAACTTGCAAACAGGAATTTTACGAACACAAAGTGCAAAAACGAGAAAAAGAAAATTCTTTAATTGAAGAGAATTTCATTCTCGAACGTCAAATTAAAGGGTTTCAAAATATCGTTTATAAACATGGAGAATCTGTAACGACAATTCAAAAGTTTACTTTAAAACCAAGACACGATAAAGGTTTTGCCATTGGCGATTACAGATCTACTTTTCTTCGCACTGCATTCAAAACAATTCCTAAGCTTTACAGTATGGACCAATTGATGGATAATAATATTGTGCGTGTTATTGTACATAATACCGAGGAAGAATACGAACTTGAAGAAAAGAGTCGATAAAAAATGAGTCAAGTTAAATATTGCAAACCATATGATTACTCGAAAGCTCCTCACATTTCAAAATCTTTTGTTCCATCAAAAGAAATACCTGAGAAATCATGGTATGTAACTGAGTCTTATGTTTCATATTCCAATAGGGCTCCTGTCAAACCCGTGGAACAAGTAAATGGTCCATTACCATCTTCTGGTACTGTGACACCATTACCAACACGTTGTAAAGTTTTAGATTATTTTCAAACATTCATGAAAGGCATCGATAACTTGGAAAACGTAATTGAACATCATTCGGAAATTTAAATTGCTACTTTTCAATCAGCTTACGAGTGGGAAAAGTGATACATTTTTCAAAAACAAATTCTGCCTTTAGTTCAAAATTTGCGTTATTGTGCTACTCGTTGGGAACAGGAACTCCAAAAAGAAGTTACAGATATGAAAAACATTTTTGCTTTAAATGAAAATGCAATTTTGGTTCAACAACGCAAAAACCAAATTTTGAAAACAGATTCTGATCGACTCTTAGAAAAACTCCTCACAGCTGATATTCATACTCTCATCATGAATGATCTCTATTATTCCAGCAATGCTACGGTATTTGAAGATTACTGTGCTGATATTGATTTGCTGAAGTCTGAAGCTGAAACATTGAAACATAAATATGAAACGTTGCGTCAAAACAGTGATGATGTGATAAACAAACTTTCAAACGAAATTTGTCAACTCAAACAAAGGCTTGAATGGTGTCAAGCTCAAAGTCTTGAAACCAAATTAAACTACAAAACAAATGTCTTCAATATGAAAATGAAATTGCGGAGTTAAAAATTGAAAACGTTGAGTGGCAACAAAACCGCGATGACATTCATTATTGCAATGGTTTACTTGAGTCTGATATTCAGGACAAAAATCACATCATCATTGATCCGAAAGAGAAAATTAAGCTACTTTAAAAAGGAAAGTTTATTGACACCACATTGATAGTACCGGGAATGTTTCAAATAGACAGAACAGATAAGGGTAATCATGCTAAGAGTTATAATGTTAGTTCTTCCACTTCCACAGGACTAGTTTCCCTTAAGAGCGTTAGCAGCCCAAAGCCAAAAAGCGTTAAGAAGACTAAAAAGACTAGGATCTGGCAACGTAGAAGAGGAACACTAGAAGTGCAAGAAGTAGAAGATCACCTTAGGAATTTGAATAAAACTCATGTTGCATCTGATTTAGATTCTAATCTGGCAAATTGAAATCAAAATCTTAATGTAACAAATGCTAAACCTTCAAATGTTTTGAATATTAATGCATCTTGTGTGTTTTATCATCAAAGTGTGTTATCTGGTGATCATACCAAATGTGTAGCTAATAATCTCTTACATCATAAAAAGAAACGTAGATCCGGCTTTCCTTCTAGGCCCACTAATGCCTCTAAGTCAACCTTAGGAAAAATGCCAACTACCGTTTCAAATGATGTTGCAGTCAACCCAAGAGCAGAAATCAACAAATCTAGGAACACGCCAAAAGCTAGTGCAATCACTAAAAACAAAGCAAAAACTAGTTGAAATTGGCAACGTTGGTTACAATACAAACCAAATTTTAAATGGATTCCTAAACTATTAAATACTTATGTTTCTAACCAACAGGAACCCACTATTTCTTCGGGTTCCACCCTTACTTCTGTTCCATCTCTGTTGTCTACTTGTGATGCAGGTGGTTTAGATCGTTCTCTGGATTGTTGATAGCGGTTGCACCCGACATATGACAAGCAATCTCAAACTGTTAACTAACTTTGTCTCAAAGTTTATTGGAACTGTCAGATTCGGGAATGATCAATACGCTTTAATCATGGGTTACGGAGACTATGTGAATGGGAATATTGAAATTAGCAGAGTATATTATGTTGAAGGCTTGGGTCACAACCTCTTCTCAGTCGGTCAATTTTGTGATGGGGATTTAGAAGTAGCATTTTGAGAGAAAACTTGTTTTGTTCGTGATCTACAAGGAAATGTTTTAATGTCAGGCAAACGTAGCACTAACCTTTACACAATTTCAATGTCTGACATGATCGCTTCATCTCCTATCTGTCTTCTATCCAAAGCTGAAATGACTAAATCCTGGTTATGGCACAAATGCCTTTCTCACTTGAATTTCAAAACGATAACTGATCTCGCTCGTCACAAATTAGTTGAAGGCTTTCCAAGATTCCGCTATGCCAAAGATCACCTATGTCCAGCCTGTTAACAAGGAAAAAGTACCCGTGCTCATTTTCCCTCAAAACCTGAACACAGTACTAATCATGTTTTACAAATGCTTCATATGGATTTGTGTGGTCCGATGCGTGTTCAAACGATCAACGGTAAACACTACATTTTAGTAATTGTTGATGATTACTCTCGCTGGACTTGGGTTTATTTTCTTTGAAGTAAAGATCAAGCTCCTCAAATGATCATCACCTTTCTCACCAAAATACAAGTTCAGCTACGCAACACAGTCAGAATTGTTAGAACTGACAATGGAACAGAATTTAAGAAGCAGAGTCTAAGGTCGTATTTTGAGAAAGTGGGAATTGAACACCAAACATCTATTCCATGAAAACCCGAACAGAATGGAGTTGTCGAAAGATGCAACAGAACGTTAGTGGAAGTTGCTCGAACGATGTTAATCAATGCTCAATTACCAGACTACTTATGGGCGGAAGCTGTTTCAACCGCTTGCTACACTCAAAACCATTGTATGATTACAAAACGCCATCACAAAACCCCATATCAGATTGTTCACAAAAGGAAACCGAACATCAGTCACTTTCATGTATTTGGAGCTTTATGTTACCCAGTCAATGATCGTGATGATCTAGGTAAACTTAAAGCAAAGGCTGACATTGGAATATTTATAGGATATTGTGAAAATGAAAAAGGCTTTCGGATATGGAATCGTCATACTCGGGAAATTCAAGAAACTATTCATGCTAATTTCGATGAACTCACTCAAATGGCTTCTGAGCATAACAGCTTAGGACCCGCAACCAACCATCTAAACTTTCCGGTATCTTCGGCTGAACCGTTGTCACTTTCCCGTAAAGAAGTGGAAACCTTGTTTGCTCCATTGTTTGATGATACGCCTGTTAACCGTCCTTCTGAGGCCACACCAAATTCCGCTGCACATCTTGATCAACATCAAGTACATGATACACCTCAACAAACAACAATGATGAGGCGAAAAATGAACACTTTTAGGGGGTCATTTAAGCCCGGAATTGAATTTATTTGATCAAATATTGCCCTAAATTGTTCCTTTTGTGATTTTAGGTACATTCGGAGAGAAATCTGGAAAAGGAAGCAATTCGGACGTTTATGGAGCATAAAAGTGAAGAACACGCCAAAGACTTAATTTTCCAAGCTGGGAACAGTAGGTGACGGCGTCAAGAGCAACAATTTGATGGCGTCAAGAGTAAATTTCATGACGGCCCAGTACAGAAATGAAGGCGTCACAAGGTAGAACGTCAAGAGTAAAAAACTTGACGGCCTGGAAAACCTTAATACATGACGGCGTCAGAAGTAGATCAAGGCAGTCCGAGAATTCTTTTGGCGGTCAGATGATGGTGTCACCCATTTGTTCTTGACGCCGTCAGCCTCAGTTTTCTATATATAGTTTTCTAATTTTCATTCATAAGGAAGGAAGAAGTTTGGAGAAACCCTAAGGCCGAACCATATACGATTTTTATAGGTTTTTCAAGGGTTTTCAGCCCTTGAACCCTTAAATGTGTAATTGAGATAAGTGTTCTTCTAATTCAATCAATATGTCTATGTGTTGGTTGTCTATATCTTGTTCTTGTCTTGATTCCACCATGCTAGGCTAGATTTATCTTGTGTTTGCTTAGATCTAATGAAACCTAGATGTTGATTATGTGTTGATTACTTGTTTATGGTTGTATTGGATGAATGATTTCGATGTTAGGCTTAAGAAAACTGGCAGATCTCATGTTAGGAGCTTCTTAGCCGGCTCGACATAGGAGTGAAGTAGACACTCATAGGATTGGGGAGTTAAGTGCGCCACCCCTTGAATGGTATTAAGGAATACAATCAGTCATCCACGCAACTATAACAAGTAATTAACGTGTAAAAGATATCTATGGAGTAGTGAAATCTAAGTAAACACATTTCTCCACTTATTGCTCACAACCTTAGTTTAATTTAGTTTTATTTTCATTTCTAGTATTTTATTTTGATTGCATCTTTAGTATTGGGTTAGTTGACTAGCAACTAATTCCGCCCAAATCCTTCAAACCCGAGATTTTTACTTGCTTTCTAAAAAATATAAAAATACAAAAATAATCATCTTTCATCTCTAGAACTAGTAATTAGGTTTTCTAATCCTAGCGACATTATTCCTAGCTGAACGATCAATCCCCCGGTACTTGTCACTATACTATACTGTAACGATCAGGTACACTGCCGGGTGGGGGTTGTAAGCTTCTCAAGATCCCTTGAGAGGTAAAGCCTGGTGTAATCCCTACGCATCAAGTTTTTGGTGCTGCAGCCCGGGGAATAGTTATTGTCTAGGTTAGAATCTCTTTTAATTAGGTCTACTTGCTAGATTCCTTTCTAGTAAGATTTTATTTTTATTTTTAGGTTTTGTTTAGTCTATCTTATTTCTTTGTGTTTTTGTTCGTAACTTTTCACCACCCGACATCATGGACGATGGGAACATCTTTGAACCCGTCATCCAACCACAACAAAACCCACCACTAGAACCCCTTTGGCCCCGAACCTTAAGAGAGTATTCCCAACCTAGCCACCAAGGCTATCGAAACACCATTGAGCTCACCGAAGCCAATGTGACCCCCTTGCGATCCGACACCATCCGATTGGTGCAAAGCGGATGTGCATTCCATGGACTTCGTTCCGAAGATCCAAACCAACATCTTAAGGACTTCCTAAAAATCGTAGACTCCATAGACCTAGATGTTGAAACTAGAGAGACAACCCGATTACGCCTATTCCAATTCTCTCTACGGGATCAAGCTAGTCAATGGCTTGAGCGTTTACCCGCGGGATCCATCACCACATGGGATGATCTCACCACTCGTTTCCTTGCTCAATTTTTCCCACCGGGGAGAACTACTAAGCTTAGAAATGACATCTTGATGTTCCAACAACGTCAAAATGAATCTCTTTATAAAGCATGGACTCGCTTCAAGGACTTACTCCAAAAGTCCCTCATCATGCCATAGATCTTTGGCTCCAAGTCCAAATCTTATATGACCATATCGATCTCTCCACGAGGCGAGCCATTGACGAATCGGCCGGTGGTAAGCTACATGATCTAAGTGCGGAACAATCATGAGAACTCATAGAAGATCTTGCTCTCTATGACAAAGAAAGTTGGAATGATCCCCGTGATTTGAACAAAACGGTCAAGGCAATATCTTTTCCTTCGAATAACTCTAGCACTCCTGACCGTAGGATCATGGAACTTGAGGACCAAGTCAAGTTTCTCATGAAATCTTACGAAGCTCCTAAGCCTTCAAGCCAAGTGAACAAAATCACTTCTTCATGCAAATTATGTAGTGGTCCCTATGACACTCGTGATTGTGTGGAACTCCACGGAACAGCTTTTGCGGACTACGCATCCACGCGTACCGACGAAGCGGGAGATAAGTGGTACACTTTCAAACCCGAGCCAAACCCTTACGGTGATTCATACAACCCCTCTTGGAAAAATCACCCAAACCTTAGGTGGAAACAAAATCAACCCAATTCTTCCAATCCGCCTAATCGTTACCAACCAAACGGTCCACCCTCCAACCGTACTTTCAACAACAATCCTTCTAACAACTATGGTAGTACCAACAATCTTGAAGGGTTGATGTCTAAATTCATGGCATCTCAAGAAGCTCGCATATCTAAGTTTGAAGCCGATTTCAAACAAAAGCAAAGCGAGATGACCACCAAAATTGACGCATTGTTGATAGTTCTCAATGACCGAGAAAAAGGAGCACTCCCAAGTGACACGGTTAAGAATCCGAAACTAAACGTTAATTCCATATCTTCAGTTTCGTCACCCACTTCGTGTGCACAATACTACACGGTTAAATCAACGAGCACGTGTTTCAAACAAAACCAAATTCTTCAAAAGGACCAATCAAGTAAAACACCCAATATAAAACCGGTCAAAAGTATAGTTGAAACACCTCCTACGCAAGACCTTGACGATGAATTCAAAGAACTAGGTAAAAATGGGACCGCCTTCGTTCAAAACAAGTTGCCTAAAAAGCTTGATGATCCGGGTATATTTGTTTTGCCTTGTAAGATAGGAAGATCCGAAGCTTTCGACACACTAGCCAATTTAGGGTCAAGCCTCAACTTGATTCCCTTATCCCTATTCAAAACTCTTAAGCTAGGAAAGTTAGAGGAAATGGAGGTGTTGATAGGTCTAGCGGATGGAAGTATTGCCCACCCGGTTGGAATGATTAAGGATGTAGTTGTTCACGTAGGAAAGTTAACTATCTTAGCGGATTTTCACGTCCTAGACATGGTTAGTGACACTACATGCCCATTATTGGTAGGAAGAGGATTTTTAGCAACCGCTAGCGCCATGATAGATTGTAAGCAGTCTAAGATAGCGGTAGGTGAAGGCGATACTTGGTCGGTGTACGATGTTAAGAAGCATAGTTATGATTGTGATGATGAACCGACACCGCATTAGGTAGAGATGAATAAGAGACCATCTAGATATGGACCTTGGATAGAAAGGAACTTTATAGGACCTCAATGCCCATTTTATTTAGAAAAGGATTTTGTTGAAAAGACACATTCGGTGGAACAACTCATAGCTAGAGATGAAGAGCTAGATCCCTTTGAGGACCCCTTAGTCTTTAGGAAGATGATTGAGTTCTTGAGCGTAATGCCTATTAATATAGAGATGAATAAGTGGAAAAGAGAGGGAGACAAGTGTAAATGGAGGTGGGACAAGCCACCTAAAGAAGGTGACGGATCATGGCATATGAGGATGACTTTGTATGATCCGGATGGAGAAAAGTTTGAAAGGTCATACCATACTAAGGAAACCGATAGGAAGTTGAAAGCTAAGTTTGATCCCAAAGATGTCCTCAATGAGGAACTCACCCGTATCACGTAGTAACCCATGGCCTTGAGTCTAGCTACAAGACTCGTAAATAAAGAAAAGCGCTTCTTGGGAGGCAACCCATGCTTTGTGTGATTTTATTTTGTTTGTTTGTTATTTGCTTCCGTATGCATGTTTTATTTTTATTGTTGGTAGATCATGTTTCTAAACTAAATAGTGGAAATACTTTACTTTGTTGTTTTGGCCTAGTCTTAACTCCACCTAAAAGTATTTTTGCAAAAGATAAGTGTAAGGTGAAACCCCAAATATGTTTTTAAGAAACAAACCGATCATGATTCTCCATAACATTAAATGGACATGTATATTCGTATTTGTTAGAGTCAAATGCTTGTATTGAGTCATAATGAAGTTTTACAGGATTTTCCAAGAAGTAGGACCAAGTTTTTCCAGAAATTTTTCAGAAACTTAACATAAGAATTTCTGCAGGTCACTTCTGACGGCGTCACGAGATTACTCTTGACGGCGTCACGTGTAAAAATCTGGAAATTTTACCGGTTTTGTTTTTCTAACGGAGTCTTAAAAGTTTTTGCTGAATTACTAAGTTTTATAATCTCCAGGAAATCTGCAAACTTTATTCCACAAGCATTATATCTTATTTTGTTTTCTAGGATTTAGTAACTTATATAGATTGCCGCCGATTTTATGCGAGGTTGCTTTGTTTGTTTTCTTAGGATTTACAGGTCATGTATGACAAGAAGATGATTTATATTCTGGAAGGGAAGCTTTGATTGTTCATTTTCTTGGAGGAAGATTTAACCTGGCCACCTTATTATCCATACCGAGCGAATCAGGAGAGTATTTGATTTCATTCTTTTTACTTTTTCACTTTTACATTCTTTACTTGATCATTGGGGATAATGTTCATCTTAAGTGTAAGGGGAGGGTAAAATGATGGTACCTTTCAAATACACTTTCGCTTGAGTTTGTTTGTTTAATGGTAGATGTGTAATAAAACTATGAGAAATACTTGTTAGTGCAATTTTAGCGCCAAATTTAAATTTTTTTACAACATTTAGGAGTGAAACTTTAGCCATAGCAAGCGTCTCATGGATAGGAGATTGTATGACTAGCACATAACCGTACTTTCAGAAAAATTTTCCACTCAAATATGTGAGGTTCACCTTTAGATTTGATAGGAAAAGCATTTACTATTTGTGCTTATGAGTGTACTGGTAGCATTTAGATTCTAGAACTTGTGTTAGTGATGCATCACGAGACCGCTAGTGAGCCTACATTCGTGTAGTAGGATTTACTACATGATAAGAGGCATTAGGATCACCCTTGTGTTAAACCCGTATCATAATTACTTGACCATTTAAATCATATTACTTGGCTAGTTAAATCAACTAATTTTTCCCACACCTTAGCGTTGTACTCATTTTTAGTACACGAAACCCCTAGTACACCCCTCCGAGCCTATCTTTTTTTTTTCTAACTTTAAGCATTTTACTTAAAGGAAGAATTTGTTACACCCCACTTAAATGTACAACCAAATCGCCTTAGCCTTCAGTGTATGTGCTCATTTTTAGTGCATTATTGTTATTTGTTAAACCCTAAGTTAACTATCTAATTGATTACGTGGTTGCTAAGTCGAGTGATATCCTTGCACATATTGTTTTGGGACGAATTGGACTCATGGGTAAAGTACTTATTTTATGGAGTAATGGGGAAGAACATCATTTATTACCCCAATACGTACGTTAATCTTAAAAGTACTCCAAGTGGTTTGATTTTCTTAATTCGAGTCATTAGATTAGTTTATTGTAAAGTATGTAAAAATTCAGGTGTAAGGGGAATTTCCATTCCCTATGTTGTATTATTTTGGATGGTAGGGTAAGAGTGTATGCAAAAAAAAAAAATCGAAAAAACAAGAAAAAATAAAAAAAAAAGAGAAAAAGAAAAAAGAGAAAAAACATACGGACTACCATCCCTTTTCATTCTATGTTCATTTTATGTTTTTGTTATTTTTCATTTATTAGCTTAAGTCGAGTCTAGTCTTGGCTTAGTAACGCCACATTGTACATGTAATTAGCCAAGATTGTTAACTCGCCACCAGTAAAGACTGCCTATATCCAACAAAACCGTGTATTTCATATCCCTACACCTAACGTTATAACCCTTTGAAAGACCTCTTTGATAGTTTATCCTAGGTGCTTACGCCATGTGGTGGAGGTTTGATCCTTTCCCAAGCCTCTGGTAATCTATTTTTCTATGACAGGTAGTGAGAGATATCTTTCATTTCCATATTGTAATTTACAATTTATTACACCCGAGAGATGTGAGTATCTAAACACTATTTGTGAGGTGCTAGTATATGACCTCCGTGCTTGTCTTTGGTCATTAGTGGAATGATTATTTGTTGTAATTACTTTTATATTAGTGTTAAATGACCCCTAACTTGTATTTTGATTAGAATAAAAGCACATTTGCTTGAGGACAAGCAAATCTCAAGTGTAAGGGTATATGATGAGGCAAAAAATGAACCACTTTTAGGGGGTCATTTAAGCCCGGAATTGAATTTATTTGATCAAATATTGCCCTAAATCATTCCTTTTGTGATTTTAGGTACTTTGGGAGAGAAATCTGGAAAAGGAAGCAATTCGGACATTTTTGGAGCATAAAAGTGAAGAAAACAACAAAGACTTAATTTTCCAAGCTGGGAACAGTAGGTGACGGCGTCAAGAGCAACAATTTGACGGCGTCAAGAGTAAATTTCATGACGGCCCAGTACAGAAATGAAGGCTTCACAAGGTAGAGCGTCAAGAGTAAAATACGTGACGGCCTGGAAAACCTTAATACATGACGGCGTCAGATGTAGATCAAGGCAGTCCGAGAATTCTTTTGGCGGCGAGATGACGGCGTCACCCATTTGTTCTTGACGCCGCCAGCCTCAGTTTTCTATATATAGTTTTCTAATTTTCATTCATAAGGAAGGAAGAAGTTTGGAGAAACCCTAAGGCTGAACCATATATGATTTTTACAGGTTTTTCAAGGGTTTTCAACCCTTGAACCCTTACATGTGTAATTGAGATAAGTGTTCTTCTAATTCAATCAATATGTCTATGTGTTGGTTGTCTATATCTTGTGCTTGTCTTGATTTCACCATGCTAGGCTAGATTTATCTTGTGTTTGCTTAGATCTAATGAAACCTAGATGTTGATTATGTGTTGATTACTTGTTTATGGTTGTATTGGATGAATGATTTCGATGTTAGGCATAAGAAAACTGGTAGATCTCCTAATGGTAACATGCTTGAACGTCTTAGGAAACATGAACCGATGTGCACTAGGTTTTATTGGTTGTATTTAATGCATGAGTAAATTCTAATGATCCCATGTTAGGAGCTTCTTAGCCGGCTCGACATAGGAGTGAAGTAGGCACTCATAGGATTGGGGAGTTAAGTGCGCCACCCCATGAATGGTATTAAGGAATACAATCCATCATCCACGCAACTATAACAAGTAATTAACGTGTAAAAGATATCTAGGGAGTAGTGAAATCTAAGTAAACACATTTCTCCACTTATTGCTCACAACCTTAGTTTTATTTTCATTTCTAGTATTTTATTTTGATTGCATCTTTAGTATTGGGTTAGTTGACTAGCAACTAATTTCGCCCAAATCCTTCAAACCTGAGATTTTTACTTGCTTTCTAAAAAATATAAAAATACAAAAATAAACATCCTTCATCTATAGAACTAGTAATTAGGTTTTCTAATCCTAGCGACACTATTCCTAGCTGAACGATCAGTCCCCCGGTACTTGTCACTATACTATACTACAACGATCAGGTAAACTGCCTGGTTGGGGTTGTAAGCTTCTCAAGATTCCTTGAGAGGTAAAGCCTGGTGCAATCCCTACACATCAAACAATGACTGTTGGAAGAGACGATCCTCCAGTCATATATATCACCTACAACAACAGGACAAATCGGGTCCAACTCACGACAATCAGCTGGAGACACCATACCTTTATTTGTTCCACAAACCGCAGAGCGTGACCCAGAACCATTCATTAACCCATTTGCACAGGCTCAACCTGTCCCGGACATTGCTGAGTCATCTACACACAATCTGGGTGCTGCTCACTTGCCAGATACTTATCAACTTCATCCCTCGACACACAAATGGACTAGAGATCACCCCTTAGTTCAAATTATTGGCCATCCAGATGCACCAATTATGACAAGACAACGCCTTCACACAGACGGTGAAACTTGCATTTATGCACTCACAATTTATGAAACTATGCCTAAAAACGTCAAAGAAGCTATGACTTATGAAAGCTGGATTGAGGCTATGCAAGAAGAATTCGAATCCTTTCAAAGATTAGAAGTCTGGGAAATGGTTGATAAACCAGAAGGAATCATTGTCATTGGATTAAAATGGATCTGGAAAAACAATCTAGATGCTGAAGGCACTGTCATACGCAACAAATCATGCTTGGTAGCAAAAGGATACTCTCAAGAAGAAGGAATTGATTTTGAAGAATCATTTGCTCCAGTAGCTAGACTTGAAGCTGTACGGATATTCTTAGCATTTGCTGCTCATCGGAATATGGTTGTTTACCAAATGGACGTGAAAATGGCTTTTCTGAACGGTCAACTCCGTGAAGTAGTTTATGTCAGTCAACCTGAAGGATTCGTTGATCCAGAACGTCCCAATCATGTCTACAAGCTTAAGAAGTCTCTCTACAGTCTCAAGCAAGCCCCCAGAGCATGGTAGGATAAGCTTTCTAAATTCCTGTTGGCTAATGATTTTACACTAGGCTCGGTGGATCCAACACAGTTTACAAAAACATACGGGATGGACTTATTAATCGTTCAAATTTATGTCGATGACATTATTTTTGCTTCAACCAACACAAATTACTCAATGGATTTTGAAAAATTAATGACAGATAATTTAGAAATGTCCATGATGGGTGAACTTACGTTCTATCTAGGACTACAAGTTCATCAATCACCCCGTGGAATTTTTCTAAATCAGTCCAAATATGCTCTTGAGATTTTAAAGAAACATGGAATGCAAAGCTGTGATACAATGAATACACCTCTGGCCAATTCCACAAAACTAGATGCTGATATACATGGGACTCCTGTTGACCCTACCAAATACCGAAGTATTATTGGGTCCCTCATGTATCTCACATCTAGTAGACCTGACATTGTATTTGCTGTCTATATGTGTTCTCGATATCAGTCTAAACCAACTGAGAAACACCTCAATGAGGCAAAAAGAATCCTTCGATACATAAAGGGAACCATCCATTTGGGGATCTGGTATCCGAAGGATTTTGGTTTTGAACTAATAGCTTTTTCAGACGCTGACCATGCAGGATGCTTAGACACGCAAAAAAGTACATCAGGTGGCTTACAGTTTCTTGGAGATAAACTTGTGTCTTGGCAATCAAAGAAGTAGGACTACACTTCACTATCATCTACAGAATCTGAATACGTAGCTATGTCTGCTTGTTGTGCTCAAGTCATTTGGATGAGATCACAACTTAAAGACTATGGCTACCTATTCAATAAGATTCCGATCTACTGCGATTCCAAAAGTGCCATTGCAATCTCCTGCAACACAGTTCATCACTGGAAATCCAAACACATTGATCTCCGATATCATTTCATCAAGGAGCATGTCGAGAAGGGTGCATTTGAATTATATTTTGTGGGTACTGAGTACCAATTGGCGAACTTACTTACAAAAGCCTTAGCTCCATCAAGGTTTGCAAGTTTAATTCACCAAATTGATATGTGATGTTTGACACCAGAGGATCTGGAAAAGTTTCTAAAACAAAATTAAAATGTCAAACATCAAAACTTAAACTATCTTTGTAAAATATTTTTTTCTCTTATTTTTCATAAACCTCAAAAACACAAAAATAATTTTTCATAAACTTTTGCTCTAAAAAAAAAAAAATAAATAAAAAAAAAACCCCGCAAGTATATCGCTTTCTTTCAACACCTTGTTATTTTACAAGTGTTGAAGGAGAGACACGCTCACATTTTTCTCATTTTTTTAAAAATGGTATACTTGCATATTACCTTTAGATGCGTTGTTTCGGGATTTTATTGATATTTCATATCATGTTTCCTTTTCTCAAAATGGTGTCGTAAGGTAGTATTTCTTTGATACTCAACTTGTATCTATCTTTTGGACTCATGCTACATTATTAATAGTTAAGGGACTAATAGTGACATTTTTCAAAAATTCCATAATATTAAACAAAAAAACAAACACCCCGTTTTTTCTTAAACCTCACAAAAATACTTTCAAACCTTAAACCCTTTCGAAATCCACGACTCATATTCAAACAAGAAATCCAAGCTACCAATCTTCAAACCGTAAGTTACTACGTGATCTTTAGACGCTTTCTAACAATGGTTTTCATTTAATTGCAAAACTAACGGTTAGATATCTTGATTTTTCGATTTGATAATCCAGGGTTTGTAGAATTTTGGAAATTTTCAAAACGTGTGTAAGGTGTTAAATTTTGATAGGGGTTTTGTTACATTGCATGTTCCTAACCTTCCTATATCATTTAATCTTACTTTCTATCACGTTTGTGCTAAATTCGAAAGTTAGGGTTTAGTAACGATTTAGGTTTTTTGTGATTTTGTTGTTTGTTTTATTGGTGGGATGTGTTGACATGAGTGATAGAATAATTGTTGTGCCTTTTAATTTGACCCATATCCATGTGTACTTGATTCTTGATGAGTAGGGTATTTCGTTCATAGTGGATATCTCTCGTTCTTTGTTTATATATGATGATATCTGTGCTTAACTTGTTCATACACATGATTTAAGATCCTTGTTACAATGTCTATTAAGTGGATTCATGATTTTGAATTTTTACGAAATCATGTTCTTGACTAAGTTTCGAAATCAGTAGATATAACATAATGCTATGACACTAATCGTCGCATATCATCGTTTACGACAGCTTACAAAATTTGGACCTCATAATTTCACATAGAAACGTACGTTGGCCTTATTTCGATATTCTTGTATAAGAATTTTCGAGAAAACTTTTTCGCAATTACCAGCCAGAATGAAAATCTTTCGAAAACACAGTTAAAACAAGTATTTTCAAAAAATTTCAAAGTGTTGTATTTTTTCGAAAATACCCACTTTGTTATCCTTTCAAAAATATTTATTTTATCTGTTTTCGAAATTTCTCATTTTTAGTCATTTTTCGAGATCACAAACAAGACAATCTTTTCGCAATCACTCATCATGAGTATTTTCGAAAAATACTTCTATAAACCTGTTCTCGATAAACTTTTATCGAAAACACAATTTGGAAATATTTTCGAAAATACTCACTATGCATGTTTGCGAAAATATTCCTTTTTTGTCTGATTTTTAGAAAATCTTGGTACTTGTAACTGTTTTTCGAGAACATGTAATGTATTTATGTGTTTACGATAAATTTGGCTTTATGTACTATTTCGAGAACATTGTAACTTTGTAATTTTGAAAACATGTTTATGATGATTATGATCTCTATTAGATGTATCATGTGATGTTATTTATGTATCTTGGATGATTTTTGTGCACGTGTGATCATATAAGTACTTCATAATTTTAAAATCAACTAAGTATACCTCACTTATCACTATACATGCAATAATTGAACCATCCATGCTTAAATGATTCTAAAATGCTTATCTATAATCAAACTTTGCAATCATGCTAACACGTAACAAATCTGGATGTTTGGTTTATGATAATGCTTTTCAGATTAACATGGCTGAACACAACGAGAATGTCCCTGAACAAAGTCTACCACTTCTCACCATGGTTGACATCACTCCCGCTGACTACAACGTTAAGATTGGCAACAACAATCCACGAGTTGACTTTGAGAAATTGAGAATTCCTGAGAACTCGTGCAGGATTGTCAAAGATATTCTACTTGCACATCCATGCAAGTATCTGCTCAACAGATCTACTTCAGTTCTTTTGTTTTACCTTCATCAGTCCTGGCTTACGGCTAAGGTTAATTTAGATGATGAGTCTTTCACTATTACGCTGGATCGACAAGTCTACACTGTAGATCACGATGTCCTTCGTACAGTCTTCCTTCTGCCTCAACCTGACAATGAATTTGCTCCAATACTGCCTGAACTGGATCTCCTGGATTTCTTCATTGAATTAGGATACGATGTTGATGATGACTTACCTATGATTAAACATTCCAGATTCAATGCAAAGAATATACCTCAGCCCTGGAGAACGTTCTGTCTGTTAGTTGTAAGATCTATATCAGGAAGAAAAAGTGGTCACGAACATCCCAGACTTGTGCATCTACAAGCATTTTGGGGAATGGTGACCATGTCACCTATTGACTTTGCAGTTCCAATCATGAACGATATAGTCTACATCATCCAAACCAGACGTGAAAAGACTATGATCCCGTTTACAAGATTCACAAAGCTTCTCATTGAATATTTCTGCAAAGACACACCAGAATTCATCAAAAGAATGGGAGAACCTAATGAGCCTAAGCACCTCTTCGAGGACGACTTCACCACCTCTTTTATCAAGACGACCACTTCCTCTACCAAGCAAAAAGGAATGAGGCTTCCCGAATACCTTCTTGATGACAATATCAAGAAAAGTTTGAACTACAAATTCTACGATGATGCTTACAACGGGATACAGGAAGAAGCTACAATACAGACTCGCAGTGTCACACCCCCAATTTACCTGACTTGCAGTGGAATGGAATACCTGGGGGTGTCTGTCACAGCACCACATTTACAGTTACATTGAACGACCTAAAGTGTCGTTTGGAAAATACTTCGTTTGATCATTGAAATAATCCAGAGTTTACAAAATGAGGTCCCCAAAAAGTGTTGCAAGTTTATGAAAAACAAGTCATACTAGATCAAACGTTTACATAAGTGCATGAAATAATATTGAGACGCGTCGACTCCGCGACTCCATGAAGGTCCAAATGCATGCAACATGAGCTACCTTAATAACCTGAAAATACATGCTAAAGTGTCAACACGAGGTTGGTGAGTTCATAGATTTTAGTGAACAAGTATGTAATGTAAAACATTTGAAAGAAGAATTCCCAGCAAAGGCCTCGTAAAGCCACTCAGTTCCAAGTCCCGCCATATGAGACTGGTAACCTGTGTGTTTACGACCCACTGCCAAAGTATGATTTGGTTTATGGAACAAAAGTAATAGGATTGATGCAAAAGCATCGTAATTTAGTAATAAGGCTGATGCAAAAGCATCGTAAATCAGTAGTAAGACTGATGCAAAGGCATCGTAATTCAGTAATAAGGCTGATGCAAAAGCATCGTAATTCAGTAGTAATAGTGATGAAAAAGTATCGGGAATTTATAAGTAATTTTCGTATGTACAATAGCCCAAGTATAAAGTAAAGTACTAAGATTTCAATAATGAAACCCACATTAGCTCTTAAGCTCATGACCCTGAAGCTAGACGTACTAAAATTTGCCCCTAATGAGTGTTTACCAGACACTCGTACTATATTAGTCATGAAATGCATTCGTAATTCCGTTGGAGCAACCCAAACACGAATGGAGGAGTCACCCTCAATATATCTATTCACTCACTCTCGCTCGTACTTTAATTAACGGTCCATGATAATAAAGGGGACTTGTCAAGATGTAGTAATAAGGCAACTTAAGCAATGTAAGAAATTTATACTTTGGCATTGTACAAAAATAATTAAAGCAGCGTATTCTCCCCCAAAAGTAATTCAAATCGTATAAAAGTATAACACGAGTATTTAAGCATGTATCTCTCCCAAAGAGTTTATAAAGTAATTAAACAAGTAAAAGTGGGGCTATGACTCACCTGATATGATGGTTCCATGAACATGTAATGAGCTGAAAAACAAGGTGCGCACACTAGCCGCAACCTAATATGAATGATGAACGATCTACTTTAGATCATGAAATGATGTTATGAATGTCCATGCACATGTTTCCTATACCACTCTATTCTTGAGAAAATACTTGTTGTTATCAAAATAATACATTTTCCAATACTTAGGAAAATAAGGCAATTAGAAAATAAAACTAGTTGAAATGTATATATATATATATATATATATATATATATATATATATATATATATATATATATATATATCGTATGTATCAATGTTAGTGTTGAAATCCTCGGTTTGAAATCCTTGAAATAACGCCTTGTAGTAATGAAAATATACTTATAATCACTAATACTTCATTAGTTATGAATTTAGGTACTTGGTTAATATTTCTAGAAAATCTAGAATTTAGTACGTAGAAGTAGTATTATTATTATTACTAGTAAAAGCTGCCAATTATAGAGGATTTTTACCGATATTGAAACGTGAATATCTTTGTCGTTATAAGTCCGTTTTACTTGTTCTTTATATCCACGGTTACATCTTAGTATGTAGTAATATATTTTGGAAAGCTTGGCTCCTCCGGGTTACGTCTAAAGCCTCTTTTTGTCCGACGAAAAACGTCCAACAGCATGTATTTTTCCGGAAAATAGTTTTCGTCAATAAACTTGCAAAAATCATAACTTCTTCGTTATAAACTCTTTTTAATCCGTTCTTTCACCTACGGATTCGTTTTTGAAAGTATTTTCTAAAAATTTTACCAAAGTTTCCTTTATGTTTACTGATTTTCCTGGATTTACCAAAATGGGACAGAATGTTTATATACTTGTTGCAAACCCATTTTTCATGTTCAAAACTAGTTTAAACCTCAACCAAAACTCTTGCAAACTCCACAAATCTATACTAATCCTACCATACACCTTCTTAGGGTGCCATGGGTTCCTAATCACTACTAATCATGTTAATTTAACAAAGGAACACCTAAATCAAAATCTAGGGTTTGTATGTTCAAAAAGTTAACAAAAATAATGTGGTATAGCTAACTTGTACATGAAATTAAGCATGAAAACTATAAGATACAAGTGTTAATTAGATAAAAACATGAAAATAAATTTGATAACTCACTTTGAAATAATGGGTGATTAGATGATGAGAAAACCTTGAGTTACTTGTGTTTTTGTTGTAAGATTCTTGATTAGAATGATGAAATGAACAACTTTGATGCTTTGTACTTTGAAAAATAATGGATTTTGGTTCATGGATGAAGTTGGGTCATGGGGTATGAGATGGAGAAGGAAGGAAGAAAACTTTTTGGCTTATGAAATTGTGATGTTATGATTCTAGGAATTTGTTAGGTTTATGTTTAGGAGGTTTATTGTATAATAAGAGCACATGTATGCATGAGGTGAAAAATAAAAGCCAAGTGGTCTAGGGATGTTTATATGGCCGGTTTTCAATGTTAAAAAGAGTAGCAAAGTCGGTTTTGATCACTTAGGAAATGTAGTGTAATAATAGTTGTAGTTTAGTGTAAGTATTAGTTATAATCGGGTACCGGGTTTGATAGAAATAAATGTTAACAAAGTTAACCGGGACTTAATAAAGTCATAAAAATGTTAAAAATATGTTGGGTACAATTACTGAGTGTTCGGGTGATTATTGTTTAGTTTTCACGAAAACCGTCGTAATATTCTTAAGCTCACGTTATAAATAAAATAAATTTCCAAAATACTGGGTAAACGAATGTTATAACTTTTATGATGATAAAATGGATATAAAAATATGTCGGGACCAATGTGGGAATATTTAGATATATTGGTCGTGTATAAACCGGGTGTTAACGTTTATTTATAAATAATTATAAGGAAAACGTTAAATGTATCAAATATGTAAATTTGAAAATCATAAGAGTGGTATAACATGTAAATGACCTACTGATGATATGCAGACTGTCTCTAGTCAGTACGAAATGTCTTTACTGATAATGCATGAATTCGCACCTGAACCAATACGGTTACGCGAATTTAAATACCCGTAAACTAAATTTACGATGAAATGAATAATGCACGTGAAAGATGAAATCTTTTCCGGCAATGAATAGTGTTTAGTGAATAGTAAAATTTCTGAATGCTTCTCTGAATGTCAAACTGACACCAAAAATGATGAATAGTAAACTGATGAATAGTGTTTTGATGAATAGTGTTTTTCCAAAGTTTTGGAAATGACCTGAAATGGTGAGTTGTGACATGCAGCAAAGGAAGTGTTAAATCAGGGAGTACTACAAGCACCACTGGCTCACCTCAGACTAAGTCAAAGCCTACTCCCAAGACCAAACCATCTGCCAAAACCAAAACTTCCACCAAACCTAAACCTGCACCCAAAACTAAGCCTGCAACCAAGCCAAAGAAGAAGGTAACACCAAAGTTCGCTCTTCAAGATGAAGCTACACCACCACCCTCTGAAAGCGACTCCACAGAATCTGAAGAAGAAGAGCAAGATTTTGAACAAAGAGTTAGAGTACCTGAAGAAGCATTTCCTGGAACGGAGATTGCTGTTCAACAAAGTCTTGCAACCTTTGAAGCAGATTCAAGAAAGAGGAAAGGGATCACTATAAATGAACCTAATGATGATGAAGAAGACGAACCAATCATTGAACAATTGGTCGACAAACGCAAATTGAAAAGTATAATTGTCGACACACGAGTCGAAGAAAAGCAATTTCTCAAAGTACAGAGGGAAGCAGCACTCCTCAGCCGACTTCAGTCTCAACCTTCACCACCACCACCTGTCGATCAATCAGAACATGAAGGTGCTACAAGCAGCATGGTTCCTTCCACTGAGTCTACTATTTTAGAACCAGCCTCACAACCTGATGACGAAGTAAAAGACATAGATGATACAGGAGACATCACCATGACTGAGACTGCAAATGTAGAGGAGAATGTTGGCGAACAGGAGAACGTTGCTACGGACCTGGAATTTGACCACTTCACAACTCCAGAGTTTCTTGCACAGGAAGAAGAGGAACGCAGAAGAAAAGAAAATGAAGAGAAGGAAGCATTCGACACCAACATATTCCTTCAATCATCTTCGCAATCTAAGCAAACATCTTCACTGCAACCTCCACCTCCTCAAGACTCTCCACCAAAGGATCCGACTCCTCCAGCTTCTTCTTCAAGTTCCCATAATGAGTCGTCATCTGAATCATCACCTAAGCATTCATCTCCCACACCTTCTGAAACCGCATCTAAACAACATTCAATCAATGAACCGACTAAAGCAGTTGATCTTCAGGAGCAAGTCAACACTCTCACAACCATGGTCACCGGTCTTGTTAAACAAGTTGAAAACTTTCAGGAGGCAAAGCAGCAGATCGATAAGTTCATGAAAGCTGACTTGTCAGGAATGATCAAGACTTTCACACTAGATTATCTTACTGATAATCTGGTTGAAATTATCACTCCTGAAGTTACAAACCTTATTGCACCAATCAGGGACAACTTGGATCACAGAAACAGAAGTGTTGTTAAGAAAATGTTGTCAACAACACCATTCACGCTTCATCCTACTAAAGCTTCTGCACCAACTCCAACCATCCCTGAACCATCTTTCGATGACCTGCTTGCTCAACTCTACGACAAAGTTGCCTATATAACCACACAGACTACTGAAGAAAAAGCACTTGTTGATGCTATTTTTGCCAACTTGTCTAAAGAGTCGTGCAAAGATGCTGCTGGAACCCTGAAGAGGTCAAGGAAAGATGACGACCCGGACCCGAACTCAAAAGATAAGAAACATAAGTCTGGAACCGGTCCATCATCTTCTCAACAACCACTAAAGGATTCTACTCCTCCTGGAAATCAACAACACACCTCAGCTACCGGTCAAGGTCCAACAGATGATGAAGAAACTTTAATGCACCCAACTGATGATTACCAAGGTCAACCCGATACCGATTACCGTGCCTCCCCTATTCCTGATTCTCAAGCTAGACCATCGTCACCATCAAAGGCTAAAGACAAGGATCCTACATCCAAATCTAAGAAATCAAAGAAAAGAAGACGTCATTCATGGCTCGACAATGATGACACACCTGAGAATGATTGGTTGACAAAATTAGTCAAAGCTCAACCTCCTCTCGAAGATGAAGAACTTCTTCCAGGTAATACACTACAATTTACTCAGGTTATAATGAAGGATCTTCAGATTGAGAAACTCACGAAGGCGGAGCTAAGAAGAATCAATCGGGATGCACAGGAATTCCTAAAGTCAAGATCTGGAAACAAGATGGAATACGAATTTCACATGCAGAATATAGCTAGTGCAATGTCTGGAAAGTTTGACTGGCTAAACCCTGAAGTGAATATCGACATCAGTTCCAAAAACCACGAAAAGCCTTACTTCACTGATTGGACTAAACCATTACCTCTGCAAGGATTTCCGGAAAAACCCAAGTTACCTTACAGCTTCTTCTTCAACAAAGATCTTCGTAACCTCCAACTCACCCAAGAGAAATCTAAGAAGAAATATGCTTCCTCATTAACTATCTCAGTACCAGCCGCAAGATACGAAGTTCCTGCAATTGAAGAATCTACTCCAGTATTCAGCAACTCTATCGTAGCCTACGACAGAGATGCTCTACACGGGATTCAGCACTGGCCAGAACGTCGCAGTCTCGGATATACTCACAGATTAGAAGAAAAATCATTAGAGAATGTAAAGCATAAGTCTAAGATCATTGCTATCTTGGAGATTCAAGAGTCGAAACGGTTTAACTATATGTTCATGAATGAGATTGTAGCTAAAAGACAAGATGAAAAGAAGTACAAATTTTCCGAAGCAGACTTTCCTGACCTTTATCTAAATGACATTGAAGACATGTATCTAGAAAAAGTTCAAGGAAGAATGCGTTGATTCGATAGAGAAATTCAATACAACTTCATGGCATCTCTACTTTTCTTCATCCGACGATTGATAGTTCAAGAAAGAGTGGAAGATCTTCAGCTTGGAGTAGAAAGTTACCAACAGAAGATCAATTTGACTAAGCCACAATTCACATTTGATGGAATCTATCAAACTTCAAAGTATACTCTCAACCAAAAACCTTCATTTGGTTTCACCTACATCAACAGCAAAAAGCTACAAAGCTTCATGAGGCTCGATGAGATACACAAGTTCTGTGATGTTACGCTTACAACCGTTCGTGATAGGTTTAGTTAAAAGTTTGAATGATGATCTCAGAAAGATAGCAAAAGGTGAAACTCCAAGGTGAAAATCCAGCTCCAGAAGACAAGTTCGTAACTTTGTCCATAAGATTGAAGAAAGGTTATTTCGTCGGGAACAGATCAGACGATTGGAAAGCTATATCGGTGTCAGACCTTCATTTCCCATCAGCCTCTTCAAAAGACCAGAACCACAGTTCACTGACTTTGATGCTCCACTTACTAATGAAGCTTAAACTGGTACACATGGGTATTAACTTTTCAATATTAATTGTTTCATTTGATTGAATTGTTATCACTATGGCTTGTGCACACATAAAAGTGTACAACCCGTACTTGTAATGAAAGTACCCTGAGGTACGCATCAGTGCCTCAATCCTTATATAAGTAGCGAAGGCTTCTTACTTTTGAGTAGAATTAATCAAACAATTTCTGATTTTCATAATTCTGCTCAAAAGACAAGTATTTCACCTCAATGAGTATTCACTTATTGAGGGGGAGCACTTGATAAACTCATCGTTTGAAAAACAAAAGTTCTTGTTGATATCTCCCCATAAGACTCAAAAAGCATATTTTAATCAAAAGTTTATCAAAAACAACATCTCATATGCTATTTTTGAGGGGGAGAAAAGTGAAAGTGATTAAAATATGAAAGTTCAATGTTGCTTAAAAATCAAAATCTCATGCCAGCTAGACTCAGATTCACCCAAGAATTGACGAAATATAAAAGTTAATAATCGAAAGGACTTATCCTTGACGGGTAATAACATCAAGTTAGTTACTAGAGCTAGTTGTCACCTAAAAGCTGACAATGGAACTCTTTAACTAGCCACGTAAGCGTGTCTCGAAAAGGATTTGTCTTAGTAGAAATGTACCATTTCAAGAAACTTTATGTGAATTTGACCAGGCCGGGTAATAACTTCAAGCTAGTCTAACTAGTGATGTAAGCGTGTCTCGAATCGGTTGGGTTCACTGAAAGTGGATCAATTCAAAAAGTGCTTGTTCCTCCCGCATGTGCAAATTTATTAAAACACTTATGAGCACATGTGAAGGGGGAGCCCTTCAAAAGTAAACACAAAACTCTCAAAGTGTTAAATAAAATGTTTGATAATCACAAACACTTTGAGAGATTTTTAGTCAAAGGTTTCTTGGCTATTGTCGGATATTCATGGAGTTATAAGGTGATTAAGATAGGAAAAACCGTCCTATGATCCGCCAGAGTTGGAGGGATCTACCCAAGGACATCACCAATAGTTAGAATTTGAAGTCCTTAGGTATGATACGATAAAAGGAGAAAAGAATGAAAGGGGAAAGAAGGAGTTGAAGAATTAAAAAGAAAAGTAAAGAAAAGGGTGAAAAGAAATAGCCCTCCATATGTTCAACCTTAGGGCAGAAATCGGGTTCAATTCATATGCTACTGGTTGTTACTAAGGTGACGCCGGTATTGAAGATAAAGCCGTCATGGACCCAGTGACGCAATGCACTAAACCTCCTAGCCACTCAAGTTCTCTTAAAAGAGCTTGTTTCATTCTCACGGGGAACCGATGTAATCTATTGACCTATCTCTTATAGATGGTTGATGTTGAAGCAGGAGACCCCTCCCTAGTCTCCGCATAGGAAACCTAAGTGTGCACTTTTCGAGTCTAGAGCCATGAGATACATCAAAGATCTCTTAGGAACACTTAGTATTTCTACAACTGGTGTTCCACATCAATGGACACTAGCTGTAAATTTTTGAGTCCTTCGCAGATCTTAGAAATCTGCCGAGAACGTTTATGAGAGAATTTACATTAGTATTTCTCAATGATTGAACGGAAATCCTGCCAGGGTCAACATCAAACAGCCCTGACAGCAGGTCACTTCGGTAACTCCTTGTGGGTTACACTTAGTGTTTACGGTGGTTTCTTAGCGGTCTACAGTCGTGGAGTGATCCCCAACGACTCACCCAGTCATTGAGCTACCTAGTAGGTCTTGTAAGCTCCTTCGGGAGTATCTGACATGGAAACGGCCTTGATAAGGGTTAGAAGGAGTCTTCACACTATGCTGTTGACGATCTCTAATTCCTTATCTGTAAGTACCAGATGTTTTATTGCTAACTATTTACCCGCAGGTACACATCATCTCCATGGCAACGGATTCCACATGGTCATACATGCATCTTGAAGTCATCAAAAGCTCCCTCAAAGATCAACGCAACACAAATTTCAAAGAAAGATTCTACGCCAAAAAGAAGAATCTACAAAGTATAAAGACTAAAGATCAAAAGTGAAAGAAAGGGAACTACGTGCATGTATGAGTCAGTATTCAAAGATGTATGAGCATGTTGGAATGGCGGACTACCACCACAGACGTGGAAGTGACGAAAGGCAGACAACTTCATAACATGATCACTATCACAACAACAACGAACAAAGAACAAAGAATGATGAATGATTTTTGAAAGACGTCTTAAGCTATGAAAGTCAAAGATGAAGAAATGACAAAGACGTCAAGCAACCATGATGACCGACCCTTAGGGGGAGATTGTTGGGATCAAAGTTTTACTATTTTATCAAGTCTCGGTCATTTGCAATAATATTAGGTTGCTTAGTTATAATTTACTTACACTTATGTAATGTTACAAGTTTACTAGACTTAAGACAAATGGTCCATGGGTTTTAAGCCCACACGATTTCATGTAAGGAAGGAGAGGGAGTGTTGCCCTAGCTCCTTCCCTATATATAGTAACCTTAGGACACTTGTAAACTTGGTTGGTTATTTGATATCTTAAGGAAACTTTTGCTCTCACTATTCTCTCATTCTTATAATCACCCAAATCCTTATATCTATCTCATTCTTGCTTGTGTGATATAAATATGGTGACCTAACAATAGCATATCTAGCTTGAACTTGTGATTCTTGGGTGGGATGAACAAATTTAATAGAAGCTTTCATTTCCCTATATTCTATAATATCAAGATCATCCTCTGGGAATCTCTCTGGGAAATTGCAATCAAAAGTAGGATCCATCATTTCTTTCAAACCAAAATTGGTAGCCATTTGCTACTCCATAGTTGGCTAAGGCTAGCTTCAATTTGTCAGGATGCTTATACCTCATACCTAAGACAGGTGTCATTTTGTTCCAAGGAGTTTTAGGGTCATGTTTGGGATAAGAAACACCTTTTTTTACTTGACAACTAGGGTCAATGTTATCAGCATCACGGTCATCTAAAGCCTCACATTCTGCTAGAGGGACTGAGTGATCATGATAGTCAACATATATGTCACTGTTGGGGCACATTTTATTTAGGAATGGGTCTTTAGTGGGTAAATTCTTTATAACTACATTGTCTTCCCCTTCATTATGAAAATCAACATTAGGGAAATCCTCACACTTATCACTACTATAGTATTCATCACTTGAGCCACTACTTAAAATCCCATTTGCTTACTCATTTATAAAGTCCATGGCATCATAGTCAAAATGTTCCGCATACAAGTCAATATACCATTTGTTTTCATACCCAACCCTAAGAAACTCTTCAACAACATTATCTGTCTTAATTTCTTTAATACTGTTAGCATTAAAAATATGTATAGAAAAGTGATGGTTATTCTCATATGTGTAACTTTGTAATGTATCATAGAATACAATAGAATAGTCAAAGGGCTCATGGATTGGGCTAAGCTAATAGGTTAATATTTATATTAAGCTAGTCCATTTATGTTAAGAAGATATTTATTTAAAAAGCCCATGGAAAGCCTTTAGGGCATCATGTAAGTTACTATATAATCACCTCAAAGGCTCATTTGAGGTGTGTGCTTGTGTGTGTAAGTGTGTGTGTTTTGCTTATAATAAAAGTTCTCTTTTCATCTTATTCTCTTATATTTCATACGCCACATACATATATTCAAGTCACCATCTCTACTTCATTTACGTGTCATATTTGAGATAGGGTTGATAGATATAAGGTTCTACAAGTGGTATCAATCGCCTAACACTGATTTAGGAGTGTGTGGAAATCGTTATTTATCAAACTTTTTCTTTAAAGTTGCGTTTTTTCCTAAAAAACATGGGATTTTCTTTAAAAAGTTTTGATCTTTACATGTTTTTATTGTTAAAGTTTTTGTTTTTATTAAAGTTTTTGTGATTATAATTGTTTTGGAAGAGATTTGATCAAAAGAAACAAGTGGAAAACAAGTTTTGGTTGAAAAAATCGAATTTTTTGAACTTTTTGGTCATCTTACACGTAAAAGGACAAGCACTACCCAAGTTTTTCACTGAAATAGTACAAATAGTAGTGTTTACGCGTAAGTTTAAGCATAAAACCCTCTTTTTATGCATAAGATTGATTGTTACGCATAAGTTTTACGCAAAAGATTGGGTTTTACGCAAAAGATTGGTTTCCTACGCAGAAGATTAGTTTTCCTACGCTTAAGTTGAAGTTTACGCAGAAATTCTGTTCTTATGCCTAGGATTGGAAAGTTACGCGGAAGTTGTTATGTTTACGCAAAAGGTTGCTCTTTAAGACTCTTCTTTGTTCAACGGTGACTCAGTACTTTCCTAGCTTGGACAAGTTAGTGGAATACTTTGACACGGGATATCTTTCGAGCTTGGACAAGTTTGAAAGATTTGTTTGGTTGCTAAACCTTACGCATAAACCTAAACTTACGCCTAAGCCAAAGCTTACGCGTAAAGGTTAATCTTACGCATAAACTCACTGTTTACGCATAAACTTACCCTTTATGCATAACCTAAAGTTTACGCCTAAGATCAAAGTTACGCGTAAGATTCAAGTTAACCATAAGATCAAGGTTTACACATAAGAACATACCATCAGTGTTGACTTTTGCTGCTTAGAATTTGACTTTTGACGACCAAACTTCAAATGGCCATAACTTTTGAACCGTAACTCCATTTTCAGCGAAATACCTGTCAAAATGACCGTGAGACCGAGGAGCATGACACGTTGAATGGATTTATCGATTTAGGAGAAGTTTGGAGGCCCAAAAAAGCTTCGGGAAGAAGTTATTGAGGTTTTAAGGTTTTAGATCAAATTTTTCACCACAAAAACTTGCATCAAATTACATTAAACACAACTCCTACTTCCTTGAACCGATCCAAGATCAACTTGATCATTCATCAATGGCAACTCAGCAAGATATTCATGTAGCCGGTGCAGAAAACCGACCTTCCATGCTGTCAAAGGGTGGTTACTCACAGTGGGCTAGTCGTATGATGCGCTATCTTAAGAGCAAATCAAATGGAAAACTTCTTATCAAATCCATTGTGGAAGGACCCTTCAAACCAAGACAAGTACTAGACCCTGGAGATCCTAATGGGTCCCCCCAGTACAACCATACTATCGAGATCAGAATGAGACTGAGTATACTGAGGAAGACAGACAACAGATTGCAGCTGATGATCCGGCATTTCATCTCGTCGTTCTTGGTCTACCTGAAACCACTTATGTAAATGTTGATAGTGAAGGAAGTGCACATGTAGTCTGGGAAAGAGTCAAGAGGTTAATGTATGGGACAGACATCGGGAAACAAGAAATGGAAACATAATTGCTCAAAGAACTACGCAAGTTTACTTCAATTCCTGGTGAATCTATAGAGTCGTATTATCTCAGGTTCTGCAAGATCATGAATGACTTATCAAGACCCAACCTCAGTCAGACGAATATTGCTAACAACACCAATTTTCCGAATAAGTTACAACCAGAATGAGGAAGATACGTCACTATTGTTTATCAGACAAAGAATTTGCATGAAGTGACTTATGATCAGTTGTACGACTTCTTGAAGCAAAATCAAGCTGAGGCAAATGAAGTAAGGGCTGAAATACTTGCTAAAAAGCATGATCCTCTAGCATTAATGGCTAATACACCAACACCTCTACCAGTGAACACACAACAACAACCATCATCATCATCTTCCCCTTACAACTACATGCAACCATCATACATTCCACAACCAACACCTGTCTACCAACAACAATTCTAACCACAACTACAACATGTTACTCCACAACAACAATACCCACAATTACAAGAAGCAGAATTCACTGACAATGATGAAGCTACTGCAGCCTTGACACAAGCATTTGCTTTTTTGACAAAGGCATTCCAAGGATGTTATTCTACACCAACTAACAACAACCAAAGGATTTCATCGAACACTCGCAACAAGCAGAATGCTCAGCCGAGTTTCAATATGGGCAACAGAGGCCAAATGGTTGGAATTATTGGGAATCAGCATGGATATGCTACTGGATTTCACATGGGTAATCAGAATATGCAGAATGTAGGTCAGTATGCAGGGAATTAGTTTGAACAGTAAGCAGGGAATCAGATGGGCCAATTTGTTGGAAATCAGAGGGGTCAGAATGTTGGTAATCAGGCAATGGGTAATCAGAATTATGGAAATGTGAATCAGGGTAATCCGGTAAATTGTTTCAACTGCCAAGGTGTAGGTCATATGGCAAGGAATTGTCCTATTAAGCCGAACAAGAAAGACCCAGAGTATTTGCATAAAGCATTGCTGTTGGCACAAAAAGAGAAGGCAGGGTTTTAGTTAAATGAAGAGGAAAATGATTTTATGGCGCTTATGGATGACATGGAAGATAGAGAGGATATCTATGCGAACTGCATTTTCATGGCAAATCTTCAGGAGGCTAAGTAAGACACAGATTCAGACACACTTCATGTTTATGACACCAGTGCACCATCTGAGGTATCAAACTTCAATACATGCCACAATAATGATATATTTGATATGTCTCCTCATGAGGAACAACATTTTGAGAAGCTAGCACCCACTTATGATACATTCCTAGATACGCCAAGTAGTAGCAATACTGTAACAACTGTTTTTTTGGCAGGTCAGTTTGACTGATAGTCTTGACTCGGTTAAAGTTTGTTTGGTGTGTCTTAGATGATTGAAGTGATATATATATATATATATATATATATATATATATATATATATATATATATATATATATATATATATATATATATATGATATAGGTGAGTTTTAGCACTAAATCCCTTTGTGTAAATGGTTTTTATTGTGATTTGGAGAGTTTGGAATTTGGGAAAGTTCATTTTGATCACCTTTGTGGTGTAGAAATGACTTGTGTAGTTTTGGTGTTTCTGTGTTTTTGCGTAACGAGTCTTCGTTCAAGTGTTTGAGCGTTACCGGGTTACGACGAGTTTGTTTTTATGAGTTATGTTTCAAAAGAGTGTGGAATTCTATTTTTGGAAACTTTATTTTTGAAAATGATATTTTTCCGGTTTGTTGTAAAATTAAGATTTATCGCGTAAAACGTTAGGTTTCGATATAGGAATACATAAAATATAAAAAGTATGAGGTTTTGAGTGTAATAAATTAATTTATATAAAAAAATAAAATATATATATGTGTGTATAAAATTCGGCTAAAAGGGATAAGGGGGAAAAGGGAAACCCAATTTGAGTCCAAATATGACTCTTAGGCCAAGGATTATCCATAATTAATATAAATACAAACCAAACAACCCTCAAACATTTTTTTATGATTTTAGTCGTTCAAGGGAAGCCAAGGAAGAAGAAAAAAAAATAGGGTTTATAATTTGGAAGCAATAATCAAGAATCAATGTAAAATTCTTATAACCTATGTTCAATTAATTGATTAATTATTGAAATTCATGTAATATTAAGTATGATGGATCTAGGGTTTGTAAACTTCTGTAAATTTATGTTATGAAACATGTTGGGATCAATTAATGATTATATTATAATGATTGGTGAAGAGAATTGAGCGTAAAACATGCTAGTTATTGAGTTAGGGTTTGGACAGAACACTATGGCTGTAAAGATGTGAGTGTATTTAACAAATGGTGATGAGTTAGGTCACGAATTTTAGGTCTAAATTGAATTTTAATGAAAGAGTTTTCCAAAACGTCCAGCCACGATTGATTTCAAGTCGGGAAGTTGGTCTTTTGATCTTTCTTTGTTAAGGTGTCAAAGCTGTCAAACCGGGACAGAATTTCGGTAAAAGTTTAATAGTGTTTTGTGGTTGTAAAAGTGGTATTTTGACTAGGCCTCCTGGAATAGTTAAGTATTAGGTTACATTATACTACCACGAAAAGGATTTGCGATAAAAACTTGTGGAAGTATTTTATGTTAATCAAAACTTTTTTGTGTGCGTTCAGATCCGAATTTGAGTAGTTGACAAGTTTGATTTTCTTTTGAGTACTTGTGTGTGTTATTGGTCCATGGCCTTCTGGAATTAGCTTGTATGCTTATGAGAGACCATGGTAAATTTTTGGTGTGAGTTGTTGAGCTTTATTTGTCGTGATTTCATGTGGGCGAATGTACCCAAAAAATTCTGCGTTTTCTGATTTTATAAGTGCAAGGGATTTAGTGAGTGTTAGGTTATGGTAGTAGTTAGTATGGTGTCTAGGAGATCCATGGTGGGTCATATGAGTTTTAGACATCCATCATATGAGTATTACATGGGTTGTAGCTTTTAGCTTGACCTTGTGTAACGTGGACTTATTTGTGTTGTTTAGATTTGTGATTTGTGTTGTGGAAGCTGCAAGGTTTGAGGTGAGTTCATAGTCCTATATTTTTACCTTGTTTTAAAATTGGGATGGGAATTATGCTTGTATTAAATGATTTGAATTACTGTGATTTTGTGTATGTGTGTTAAAGAGCTCGGACTTTTAATGTTATCGTATTTATGCTATATGTGAATGGTAATGATATGATGTGTGATTCTGTGTGGTCCAATTGGGAGGGTGCTTACCTGTTGCTCGTGCATACGACCTAATTGGAGAGTAGCAGCCCTACTCACTTTTATTCTGTGTGGTCCGATCGGAGGGTATTAATTTACCCTTTTTTTTAGGAGCGGGGGTCACATTCCGGCCCGGTATGTTGTGAATTTGGATCGGTGGGCACATTCCGCCCGATGGTTGCCTTATGTGTGTTGTTTCCTTATGAATACATGTAGCTTATATGATAACAGTAATTATTTGTCCAACTATATTTTATAATCACAGTGATTTTGGTTGCCTAGTGTGTATGAGTCTTAAACCTATGAATCTCACCAACGTAATGTTGACATTTTAAGCATCATTTTCAGGTGAGCATTCTAAGGCTATGATAGAAGGAAGTGATTAGATGAGACCCTAGTTGCATTGGAAGTGGTTTATCATTTTGTTTGGATCTTATGTTTTGTTTTGGATTTTGTTTTGGTTATTTGATTTTGGGGTATTTTTACAACACTTTGTGTATGTACTTTGCTCTGTTTTTGTGCATGTAGTTGTTCTCTATATAGACACCAGGTATTGTGATGATATCCATGAAGTTACACCCTCGCGTTTCCGCCTTGGCGAGGTGTGACAAATACTCCTTCAGCAACTCCAAATGTGAATCATAATGGAGGCTTCGTTTCACAGCATGCTGAGAATGATGAGGAAACACGTGCTTTATTTGAATCATTATTGAATAATTGCAACATTGAAATTGAGAAAGTTAAAAAGGTCAATCGCGAAGTTAGAGCCGCGAATGAGAAATTGACCACCAAGCTTGAGAGATATAAGGAAAATTCTAAAAGTTTTCAAATTGACACAAAACGCGAGTCAGAATTTGAAATTGGTTATAAGAATTTACTTGTTAAAGATGGAGAATTGCAAAGCAAATTTGACAATCTTGAAATTAGTTCAACTAAAACCATTAATTCTTTAAAACAAGAAATTTCTTATTTAACAAACCAACTTTCAAAACAAAAATTAGCTTATACAAATCTTGAAAAAGAACGGGATGAGTTGAAAAAGGACTTTCCAAAGAAAGAAGATAAACTTTTGGACGAAATCATAGAGTCAGAACACAAGATTGCAAAATTAGAAGACTTAATGGTTAAGTAGGGTCAGTCAAGTCAAACAATGCATATGATTACAAGTCAAACTAATTCGATTTACCATACGAAACATAAAATGGCTCTTGGTAACAAAACCCCTTGCATTCTCAAGAAAGCTCAGGAAGAACAGAATGTTTTGTATAATGGTAATGTTATATATGCTAAACATGATCCTCCCGTCGTTTGGGATTCTATGCAAACGATGAAACTTGTTGAAGAGAGCATAACTAAAATGAAACAAAAGAATCCGTATTTGAAACCAATTAATTACACCAAACTGAACAAACTTTTGGAATTACTTTTGTTCCACAAAAACAACCATCGGTGTTTTCAATAAAACGACCATTCTCAAAACTAGTTTCTAAACAAGTAGTTGCTTCCAAATCGCTTTCAAACATGGAACAGATGTCTTCAAACAAAACTTTTAACCTAAGTGCTGCAAGGGGATATCTTGATGATCTTAAAACCAGAGTTGGGCAACTTAAAACGACTTTAGAATCTAAAACGAGACTAAATGAGATCAATTGGAATTCCACGGTTCATTTATAGCTTAAAAGATTATTGAAAGTGAATTTGCTCCTCAAATTAATAACATTCATGCTCGAGTAATTCATTTTGAACAAGCATTTTTTAAAGAAACAATTGACTTTGTCAAGGATCACAAATCCCTGATAAAGAAGGCTAATGAATCTTTTGAACAAATCAATGTTTTGGAAAATTTAAATGATTCTCTCTTCGAAGCAGTTATGTCTACTGATATTATGTCCATCATTTTACAAACATATTATGTTCAAGATAATAAAAGATTGAGAGCTGAGACCTCCGCAATTGTTTCAAAATATGAAAATGCTCTTATAAAACTTGAAAAAGAAAATGTGTCATATTTTAAACAACTTGATCGAAAAAGCGAAGAATGCAAGTATGACAAACTATCGTATGAGCGTGCCTTCAAGAATATGAAAGGGAAAAATGATCTTTTGAGGGCTCAACTTGAAGGTCTAAAATGGAAGGGTGTAGATACTAAGTTTGCAAAAACATCGACCTCAGACAAACCTAATACCTCAAAAACGGTTGTTAAACCAAAAATGCCGATTTCTCAATCTGTTCCGAAAGTCGATGTGAAAAATGATTTGACAAAACCAGTCACTCCAACACCCTTGCCCAATCAAAATGAAAATGAAAAGATTGTTGATAAAGGAAAAGCGATTGTTGAAACACCAAAAGTGATATCACCTGGCCTTTATAGGATTAGTCCCACTATTGCATCTGCCTCCACATTTAAAACATATGGAACAAACGACAAAAGCGTAAAAGATAATCCTAAAGATTCTAGGAATGCTAAATCAACTTCTCAAGACAACAATACAAATCCTAATGCGTGTGCCTTACCTTCTACAGGACTAGAAAGCACCTCTAGGAGCAACAGACTAAAGCCTAGGAGCAATACAAGGAACAATAGAGTCTCGCCTGCATCTAAAAGTAGTAGCAAGAATAAAGTTGAAGAAGTAGAAGAACACCCTAGGAATTTATCGCTTTGTAATAAGAGACATATTTCATCTGAATGTAATGTCAAAAGTACTGTTTCTAATGCATGCAATGACTCTGTTTGTTTAATATACAAGAATTGTTTAATTAATGATGTTCATGATGATTGTGTTTCTAAGAATGTGAATGTTATGCCTGAACAGAATAATGTTTCAAAAGGACCTAGTGCTAAATCTATATATATTGGTAGACTAATTAAAAGAATTAGGAATACCACCAATATTCGAAAACCTAGGAACTATCTTAAGTATTGTGTATAGATTCCAATGGGTAGAGTGTTCATTCTCCAGGATGGAAAATTGAAACTTGTTCAAAATAAACAAGTAGCAACCTTTAATGAGTGTGATATGGATTTTACTCCTAACCCCATAGAATCAAATTCAAAACGGTTTGCAAATACAAACTCTTCTGTTCTTGGAAGGTTATCGAAATATGTCTTTGGATCGTCGACTCGGGTTGCTCCAAGCACATGACCGGGAACTTAAAGCTGCTGATCAATATTGTTTGGAAATTCATGGGAACCGTACGCTTTGGAAATGATCATGTAGCAGCTATTCTGGGTTATGGAGACCTTTAGTTTGGGAATTATTTAATCACTCGAGTTTACTACGTCAAAGGGTTAAAAGCTAAGGGTGATATTGGAATCTTCATTGGATACTCAGAAAACTCGAGGGCATTCAGGGTGTATAATAGACGAACCAAAAGGATAATGGAGACGATGAATGTGAAGTTTGACGAGATTTCACAGATGGCTTCTGAGAGACTCGCTCTAGAACCCTCGCTTAATCCACTGGCTTCTAATCAAAACGGATTAGGACCCACACCAAGCCAGCAGACTTCTGGACATAGTAGTTCAGGACTCGTACCTCAAGGAGCTCAATCAACTAACACTAAAAAACCTACAGAACAAAAACTAGAAATTTTATTCGAGTTAATGTTTGATGAATACTATGGTGGAACTTCGACAAATGCATCTCAACAACATTCCGCTGCACCCACTAAAAAGCATCAACCACCAACACCACCACAAGATGCATATACAACAATCGAAGCTGAAGCACCAACTACATCTACATCATCTACATCTACTCAAGAAAATCCAAATCTTGAAATTATTCTACCAAGAGTTGATGAGCAAAATCAAAACACATCATTTCAAGAAGAAACAACACCTAATCAAAACGATGTTGTGTTAGAAGAAGTATTTGAAAACCCGTTTGCAACAGACTCTGCTGAATCTTCTTCAAGGTTACAAGAACCATCTAACAAGCATACGTTAAACCCAAGGTACCCTTCTACACTCAAATGGACTACAGACCATCCAATTGAACAAGTTATTGGTGAACCTTCAAGGCCAGTTCAGAAGAGGAGACAACTTGCCACAAATCCCAAAATGTGTATCTACATTTGCTCAATTAGCCTCAGAGAACAAAAGAACATTCAGGAAGCAATGGCAGAAAATGCTTGGATTGAAGCGATGCAGGATAAAATTCTTCAATCCCAGTTACGTGATTGTTGGGAACTTGTTGAACGACCATTTGACAAACTTGTCATTGATCTCAAATGGTTGTGGAAGAACAAAAAGAATGAGGAAATGACTGTAATTCGCAACAAATCTCATCTCGTGGCTAAAGGATATGCACAAGAAGAAGGGATAGATTTCGAAGTATCCGCCTGTAGCTAGACTTGAAGCAGTTTGGATTTTCTTAGCATAAGCATCTCACAAAAACATCACAGTATATCAAATAGACATTAAGACAACCTTCTTGAATGGAACTCTGAAAGAAGAAGTGTATGTGAGTCAGCCAGAGGGATTCATTGACAAAGATCATCCTGACTACGTCTACAAGCTTAAGAAAGCCATTTATGGTTTAAAACAAGCTCCAAGAGTGTGGTATGACGAATTTTCATCTTTCTTGCTAAAAAAACAATTTCACCAAAGGAAATGTCGATTCTACCTTGTTTACAAGAAAATACAAAGATGACATTTTGATTGTTCAGATTTACGTGGACGACATTATCTTTGGGTCCACTAATCCGTATCATTCAAAACATTTTGCAAATCTCATGAAAAGCAAATTTGAAATGTCCATGATGGGGGAACTTAAATTCTTTCTTGGTTTACAAATACATCAATCCCCTCGTGGTATTTTTATTAATCAAGATAAATATACAATTGAGATTTTGAAAAAACATGGTATGGAAAATTGTGATTCTGTTGGTACACCAATGGTCTTCACCAAAAATAGGTGCAGATTTATTTAGGAAACCCATCGATCCAAAGAAATATCGAAGCATGATTGGTTCTCTCATGTACCTTACTGCTAGTCGACCCGATATTCATTTTGTTGTTTGCTTATTAGCACGGTTTCAGGCAAAGCCTACCGAACTTCACCTCCAAGAGTTTAAACTAATAGCCTTTTCAGATTCCGACCACGTAGGTGATCAAGATACAACAAAAAGTACATCAGGTGGAGCACAATTTTTGGGTGAAAAGCTAGTAAGCTGGTCGTCATGAAAGCAAGATTGTACTACGTTATCAACCGCCGAAGCCGAGTATGTGTCTCTATCTGCGTGTTATGCCCAAGTTCTTTGGATGCGGACACAACTCACAGATTATGGCTTTACTTTCGATAAAATACCTTTGTATTGTGACTCGAAAAGTGACATAGCCATCTCGTGTAATCCCGTACAACATTCAAATACTAAGCATATTAGAGTCCGCTACCATTTCATCAAAGAGCACATAGAAGAGGGTACAGTTGAATTATTTTTCGTGAAGACTAAATACCAACTCGCCGATCTATTTACTAAAGCCCTTCCAAAAGAACGGTTTGATGATTTAGTTTGACGAATTGGCATGCAAAACCTAACTCCTGAGGAGCTAGAACGTCTTCTCGAATCTTCTTGAAAAATGTTAAGTCGCTTCGCTGTAAATATTTCTGAAAAAAAAAATACAAAATTTGAAAAACCAAAAAAAAAAACAAAATACAAAAATATAAAATTTCAAAAAATACAAAAACAATATAAAATCAAAAAAATCAAAAAATATTCTTCTCACGACATGTCTCTCGTATAAATCAATATTCTGTACGTTTCTAGAAATGTCATTCAACAATGATACGGACATGTATAGATGCTTGAACGGGAGTTCTTTAAAATATTTTTCTAAAAACATGTCGTTTCTCAAAAGCTTTTTCACAATGGCTTTCGTATACTTCAGTACGAAACCCGGGCTTAAATGATGACTTCTGATTAATTTTAAATCAAGGACTCATACGTTCAAAGATGAAATCATTTTCAAAAGTTCGAGTATAAACAAACGAAAAAGATTTCAAACAAAAACTCGTTTTCAAAACTAAATTCTTGAGCACTTTTTCAAGATTGTTCAAAAGATTTTTCAAAATCTCTCAAAATTAGTGCTCAAGATAACTCCCTCCAAACCCTTAATTGATTTAAAAATTAGCTATCATTAAGGGGGAGTATAAAAACAAAAATGTTCCGATTTCATGCATAATCAAATCTATCTATCTCTCCAAAAAGCTTTTTCTTAGTCAGTTGATATCAAAAACATGCTATTTTAAGGGGGAGAAGACATGATTAAAATATGATAAAAAAATGTTTAAAGATTGTGGCTGAATCTCGAAAGAGCTAGACTCAGATATAACCCTTGAATTGATGAAACTTAAATGTCAGTTATCGAAAAGACTTGTCCTGGACGGGTAATAATTTCAAGCTGGTCTAACCAGTGATGTAAACGTGTCTCGAATAGGACTTGTCTAAGTAGAATGTACCAATTCGAGAAACTTTATTTGGACTTGACCTGGCCGGGTAATAATTTCAAGCTAATCTAACTAGTGTTGTAAACGTGTCTCAAATCGGTCCTGTTCACTAAAAGTCGATCAATTCAAAAGTGCAAACTCAACCCAACATGTGCTAATTTATCTTTAAAACTTATGAGCACATGTGAAGGGGGAGTCATTCAAAAATTACAAAACTCTCAAATTGGTAACAACAATGTGTTTTATTATCATAAACACCTTGAGAGATTTTCACAAAAAGGTTTTATGGCATGTGATCAATATATCTAGGATAATCATGGAGTAATAAGGTGATTATGATTAGGTTTATGTCTGATGATCTGCAAGAGCCGGAGGGATCTACCCAAGGACAAATCTAATAGATTAGAATCAGAAGTCCTTAGGTATGATTGAAAAGGGGGTAAATGAGAAAGGAGAAAGAAGGGGTTGAATAATTAAAAAGAAAAGCAAATGAAAGGGTGAAAAGAAATAGCCCTCCTAGTGTTCAACCTTAGGGCAGACACCGGGTTCAATTCATATGCTACTGGTTGTTACTAAGGTGACACCAGGTTTTGAAGACAAAGACGTCATGGACCCAGTGACGCACTGCACTAAACCTTCTAGCCACTCGGGTATCTCTTAAAAGGTACTTGTTTCATTCTCATGGGGAACCCTGCATAATCTATTGACCGCTCATTATGAGCCATATTTATATTGAAACAGGAGACACTGCTCCAGTCTCCGACTACCTAAATGTGCACTTATTGAATCTAGAGCCATGAGATTCATCAAAAGATCTCATAGGAACACATGATATTTATACACTGGTTGTTCAACATTAAGGACACCAGATGTAAACTTAAGAGTCCTACGCAGATCTTACCAATCTGACAGAACATTTATGAGAGGATTCACTTTTGTGATTCTCAGTGATTAAATGGAAATTCCTGCCAGGATCAACGTCAAACAGCCCTGACAGCATGTCACTTTGGTAATCTCTTGTGGGTTACGCTTAGTGTTCGCGGTGGTCCCAAAATGGTCTGTAGTCGTGGGGTGACCTGCAGCGACTCACCTGAATCATTGATATACTCAAGTAGATCTAGTAAGCCCTCTCGAGGGTATCTGTTTCAGGAACGGCCTTGGTAAGGGTTAGAATGAGTCTTCACACTATGCTATTGACGATCTCTAATTCCGAACCTGTAAGTACCGAATATTTATTACTAACCGTTTTCATGCAGCTACCCTTACCTCATTATTATCATCACCACCACACTAGTTTCTACATGCTCATACATACATCTCAAATTCAAAGAAAAGTTCTCATCAAAGATCAAAGCAAAGAAAAGTTCAAAGAAAGATTCTACGTAATGTGAAAGAATCTACAGAAGTAAAGTGACAAAGATCAGTGTGAAAGAACTGGAATAGCAAATGTATGTATCTCAAAGACTAAAGACGTATGAGCATGTTGGAAAGGCCTATAACCAACAAAGAACAAGAAGTGACAAAAGGCAGATGACACCATATCACAAAACAACAAAGAACTAAGAAAAGTCAGTTCTCAAATTTCACAAAGCATGAAGGAACAAAGACTAAAGACTATTCTACATTGACACACAAAGTTCAAGACAAGGAATACATAAGACCTAATCACGTGGAGCATCACTCGAATGACCACCCCTTAGGGGAGATTGTTAGCATTAAAAATATGTATAGAAAAGTGATGATCATTCTCATACATGTAACTTTGTAATGTATCATAGAATACAATAGAATAGTCAAAGGGCTCATGGATTGGGCTAAGCTAATAGGTTAATATTTATATTAAGCTAGTCAATTTATGTTAAGAAGATATTTATGTAAAAAGCCCAATCCATCACCAAGCCCATGGAAAGCCTTTAGGGCATCATGTAAGTTACTATATAAACACCTCAAAGGCTCATTTGAGGTGTGTGCTTGTGTGTGTAAGTGTATGTATTTTGCTTATAATAAAAGTTCTTTTTTCATCTTATTCTCTTATATTCCATACGCCACATACATATATTCAAGTCACCATCTTTACTTCATTTACGTGCCATATTTGTGATAGAGTTGATAGATATAAGGTCCTACAATATTGCAAATAGTGCTCCATCTCCATGGCCCAGATATCATACTCTTCCTTCTTGAGAATTAGGAATTTGATATTGGATATGGTAGTGGATGTTGACACCAATTGTTGTTACTACTTAGGTTTGCTATTCTCTGATGCAGCATCATTGTGTTGTGATTCTTCAGAATCAATGTGTGAAGAGAATTCATCAACAGCAGGTCCAGACATCTTGTGGGATTGATGAGTGTTTAAGTGTTTGGTTTCTGATGAAGCAAAAAGTGTTACGCTTTTAGGGGGTCATTTAAGCCCTAAATCGTGATTTTATGATCAAATATTTCCCTACATCATTTCTTTTCTCATTTTAGGTACTTGGGACGTGATTTCAGGAATATGAAGCATTTTGGAGCGTTTTGGACGTTTTTATGCTCAAGAATGAAGAAAACGTGAAAGTCAAGAATCCAAGCTAGAAATAGTACTTGACGGCATCACGTTCTATAGGTGACGCCGTCACTCATTGATAAAGAGGAGGATAATTATTTTACACTTGACGCGCCAGAAAGGATTTTGGTCACGTGTTAAAGTGTGATGAGTATGCAAATACTCATCATTTCACCACCAATTTTGATACGTAAAAATACAAAAAAGGCCAAAAACAATATAGATATCCTTGGTTTCGTGTTTTTAAGTGTCTCAGGTACAAAGGATTGAAATCCGGGCGGAAACATACAATTTTGATCAACAAACGTGCATTTTTGAACAACTCGACAATAAATTGAGCATACTGTGATATTAAAGACGAAGTCGAGTAAATTTTGGATGTGGTTGTGTGATATTAATCCAAAACTATGCTTAACCATTATCCAAAACAAGTCCAAATCAAACCTGGCCCACATCCAATCACGAGGCCCAACCATCACCCTAGCCCAAAACCACCCTTTGCGTTCTTAATAATACATGCCAGGGAAAACAAATATCAGCCACCTCCATCTACTTTACCTTCCCCCAGAACATCACAAGCAAGACAAAGAACTACACATCCTCCTAAACAAATCCAGCATATCCCACATCCTCCAAGTGTCTTGTCTCCGCCCCTATCCCCAATACTCCTGCTCCAGCCACCTTCTTGTTCCCTCAGTATCTCCCTAAGATATTTAATCTCCAGGCTGGCACATCACAACCCCAAAAATTGGCGCCAAAAATACAATGGAGGGCTGAGATTGTTTCAACAAAATTCAATGGGTGAGATTTGTTCTAAACAAGCACAAGTGAAGACTCCTAGTTGGTATTTTAGTATAAATAAGATTGCATGTAAGCCTTTGATGGCAAGTAGGTTTTTAACATAGTTTTAAGTTTAATTGTTGTAATATGCTCTTTCAATTCCAGTTTTAAGATTTTAGTGTCAAGCCTTGTATTACAATTTCAGTTATAATAAAAGTTCTAAGTTCTAGTAAAAGTTATTTTCATGATTTTTATTTAGTATAAGATATCTTTATGCTTTAATTGTATCTCCTAGTTGAATGTTGTAATCTTTTTCTCCCAATTTGATTTAAGTTTGCAGCTTGCTGCTTGATTTTTAAAAGTAATGACAGTTTTGTTTATGCTTATTTGTGGTCTCAACCTTTCATAAGCTCATAGAAATCTTCAAAATTATAAAAGGTTGTGTAAAGAGAACAGAAAAACAAGAAGAGAACAAGAGACTGTAGCTGTGAGAATCATGGTTCAAATTGGTTTAGCGCTTCATGGGAAGCATTAGGATAGGTTGAAATTAATGTCGCTACGGCAGTTAGATTAAAGGTTCTACACGCTTATTTCCTAATTTCTGCAATCCTGGTATAACGTTGCACAACTTGTATTTACTAGTTTTAGTGATAACCTGCCATTTGTTTCTGATTTTAACTGCTTGTTTCTGCTTGTTGTTGTTTATCCCAAACTAGTATGACCTTGTAGCTTCGTAGTGTAATTCATCTTTTACCCCATTAATGTTCCGTAGTAGTGTTTAAGTTATGTTTAGATTGGTTCATTAATTGGTACTCATAACTGTTTAATACTTACTCTTAGTTAATATAGATATCTAGAAGTCTAACTAAGATAGTAGTAACATTAAAACCATAGAAATCTTTAGTTAATTTTAGTTTACTCAACCTGTTGATATTTTTAGTTTATATAACCTACACTTTAAGTTTAAGAGTTGTTTAATTTATTTAATTTAGTTTTATTGTACATCATTTTCAGTCAAGTAGAAGTGGTCTTAAACTTACTTTAGTCAACTTTGAGAAAAAGTCAAAAAGGTTTCTGAATCAGTAAAATGGGGCAAAACACCAGGAGGATTCCAGCCTTCATTATTTATTATGAATAGATGAATCTTGTTGTTCTAAGTCAACTCGTGGTTGGTGAATCTGAATCAACTGAAATATTCAATTTTCGAGCTCATTTGCTATGTATAAATCAATTCCAAAGTGACCTGGTTGGCCATTCTATTGCCCTGCACCAGGATGTCGCTACTTTGACCCGTTTTTCTATGACCAATAACCAGCCCATTATTTAAGCTCATCCCTTGGTTTTTAGTGGTTTGGAAAGGCCTTAGTACTATCTTGCTGGATTTACTTTTTGTTTGAACTCAGTAGCTAAGTTGTTCAGCTTATTTAGCCCCTCTTGTTGCCTCCATTAAGTTTGTGTTCTGCTGTTACTTCAGTTTCTACTGAGTTTGTTTAATACGTGTTTTAGCCGGATCATAGCTTGTTTAATTGATATACTTTGCATGTTAGTGTTACCTGTGATTGTGATTATATATGCTTTCTTAGGTTTCAGTTTGCATTTTATTTAAGTTAACTCGGAATTTACTGTGATAGTTGCTATTTTCGTTTAATATCACTTTAGCATAACACCTTGAACCTGCTGGTCTTTCAACCTGTATAACCTTTCATCAATAGTTATTTCATAAGAAGTCATTTGCTTCAGTTGTTATGAGGTTTTGCTAAAATAAAAATAATTGAAATTAAATTGTTTGCAAAAAAATAATATAAGTGAGATTTGAACCCACGATACTCAGTTCACCATACCACACACACGACCATCTACTCCACTGCTTCTCTCTTGTTAAAACTTGCATAGTTTGATATTTAACTAGTTAGTCCCTATTTGCTTGTCTTAGATAATCAGTTATAGATAGCTTATTTGCTGCTTATTTTTGCGCTATGTCGCACCTCCTACTATTTTTCCTAGATCAGTAAATACTTGTAGAATTTATCTAACAAGTTCTAGATTTAGTTGTGTAGTTGTAATATTTATTAGAAGTAAATTAGTGACTCAAAGTTTTTCATTAATAACAAGTAGAATTTTAATCAAAAAGTTAATTTTCTTATTCCTAAACGTTTCTTTTGTCATCTAGTTTGTAGGAAAATTAGTTTTATGCCCGTAGATCTAGTCGCGTTTAGTATTCACCTTAGTATCTATTAGACTTATATTGTTTTCTTTTAATTAAATAGCTTGTTTTTAGTTTCTTATACGTTTCATAAATTGTTGTTTTATGTTTCTGATTCACAATACCAAATAATCTCATAATCGTTCCTACAAGCATTTTAATCTCGAACCTCAAACGATATTTGCCCATTCACACCTCGTTGGGACACGACCCGGGTGATCACTTGCCCGGTATCACATATACATATAGTATTCACGGGTTTTGCACGTCGGTCCTTTCACAAAGGTCGATTAATCAAATTCCACGCATACTTTGTATGTATCATTGATATCCGTTCGCACGAAAACGGCGTATCAATTTTGGCGCCGCTGCCGGGGAGGTTGTGTTGCGACAATATCGTTAAGGCTTTAACGATTAGTGACTTGTAGATCCTTCGTCAAGAAGTTATCGCTTTTATAAAACATAAAACACAAAAATATTTTCCTTTTTCTTTGTGTATATATATATATATATATATATATAAAATATAAAAACCCAAAAACATTTTTCGTTTCATTGATAATAAATACATAAAATATTACCGCCGCAAACCAAGGTAGAACACCTGCCAACTGGGGGTGTGAACATAATAAGTTCCCAAACCAAAGATTAAAACTTGCTATTGTATCCTTGTGAGTGGTGTACCCTTTTTCAAAGAAGCCATTCATTTGTGATCATTAGTTTAAGTTCAACTTGTCTTTTTGAGTTGGTCTGTTTTAATTGAGTTGTTCTAGTTCGTGTATGTCTAAGCCCTTCACTTGAACTCGTAAAAATTCCTCGAAGACGTACCCGAAGATTATCAGAAATAGTCGGGTCTGAGATCTGTGCTGTTTCCACTCCAGCTGTCACCATGGCGGAAGACCGCCCCATGTGTGAACTTCTCTAGGCCCCCATTGAGGGTTATAGAGATGCTATTGTAGTTCCAGCCATCGTGGCTGACAATTTTCAGCTCAAAACCGGGTTACTTAATCTTGTAACCTCAAGTCAGTTCTACGGTTTTGAGAGGGACGACCCTCATGCTCACATTCGATGGTTCAACAAAATAACGTCAACCATCAAGTACAAGAAAGTCCCATCTGAAGCAATCAAGCTTCTTCTCTTCCCATTCTCCCTCGAGGGACAAGCCCGGATTTGGTTTGAAAAACAATCCCCTCGCTCCATTGAGACATGGGAGGATTTGGTAAAAAAGTTTGTGAATGAATTCTTCCCACCTTCTAAGACCACGAGTCTTAAAAACGAAATCACCAAATTCACTCAAAAATATGATGAATCATTTGGTGAAGCGTGGGATCGTTTAAAAGAATTACTTCGTAAGTGTCCTCATCATGGTTTCTCCGAGTTGATGCAACTCGATACTTTCTACAACGGCGTGAGCCAAGTTGATCAGGATTCTCTCAATGCCTCCGCGGGAAGTAGCTTTTTGAGTAGAACCACCAAAGAAGCCTTAGCAATCATCGAGATCAAGTCCAAGGTCCGCTCTACACGAAGCAAGCCGGTTGTTTAACAAATTAGTGCGGGTCCTTCCGCTTCATCTCCTTTGAGTCAGTCTAGCACCGATGCTAAGATTGACAAGCTTACTGAGGCTATTCAAGCTTTGGTTCTCGCCCAGCAAAAGAAAGTCTCTTTTCCACAATATCCTCCACCTGCTGAGGTTAAAAAAGTGGAAGTCTGTGTAACTTGTGGTGGGCCGCATGCCTACTACAATTGCACAGCTACTAATTGTTCTCCGTTTGAGGCTCATGCTGTAGTCGGGTCATCTAATCAAGGAGGTAACCAATACCGTCGTCAAATGGACCCAAGCTATCATCCTAACCACTACCCTGGGCCACCTGGTTTTAATCAAAATCAAAATGTTCAAAACCGTAACCAAAACCAAAATCGAATGAACCAAAGTTATCAAAATCAAGGGAATTTCAATCAAGGTCAAGGTTTCCAAAATCAAAATCAAAGTTTTCAAAATCAAGGAAACTTTAACCGAAACCAAGGTCAAGGTAACTTCTATCAAGCGTATTTCCATGGAAATAACAACCAAAATCAAGGAAATTTCAACCAAGGTCCTAACCAAAACAATCGTGCTCAAAATTTTAATAATTAACCTCAAGCCATTGTTCCAACTGGGCCTTCATCTAACGAGTTGTTAAAGCAATTCATGAAATCCCAAGAAGAGATGAACAAGTTTTTGGTTAGCCAGATTTCTAAAATCAAGAAGTCTTTAAATTATCGACCCTCGGGCTCAGGAACACTTCCGAGCAACACGATCGCTAACCCAAGGGGCGATGCAAAGGCAATCACAACTAGAAGTTGTTTTTCATATAATGAACCCGCGATTCCTACTACCTCTTCTTCCTCTCCTCCAAAGGTAGTGGAACGTGAACCTGAGGTGACAAAGGACAAGGTGTAAACTCCTAGCTCACGAAGTACCGTACACGTCCAACCTCAGGTTATTCCAGAAACCAGATGAAAGCCTGGAGTTGTCTTTGAACCACGTGAAACTCCAATGGACAACCCTAAATCCAAAACTTCTATTCCTTACCCATCACGTCTCAATGAATAAAAGCTCCGCGAAAAGGCTAGTCACCAAGTGGATAAATTTTTCCAAATCTTTCAAGATTTGCATTTTGAAATTAGTTTCGCGGATGCTATTCTCTTGATGCCCAAGTTTGCATCAACAATCAAGAATCTGTTAAGTAATAAGGAAAAACTCTTTGAGATGGCTAGAACTCCTTTGAATGAGAACTGCTTAGCAGTTCTTTTGAAAAAGCTTCCCGAAAAGCTTGGAGACCCCGGAAAATTTCTCATTCCTTGTGTTTTCCCGGGTATGGTTGATTGCTTCGCCTTGGCTGATCTAGGTGCTAGCATTAACCTGATGCCATATTCTGTGTGGAAGAAACTATCTTTTCCTGAGCTCACTCCCACGTGCATGACTTTGGAGCTTGCCGATCGTTCAATCTCACGTCCACTTGGAATTGCCGAGGACGTATTCGTTAAAGTGGGAAAGTTCCATTTTCTGGCCGATTTTGTGATTGTTGACTTTGATGCCGATTCAAGGATCCCTCTAATTCTTGGAAGGGGATTCCTTAGAACTGGGCGCGCTCTCATCGATGTATTTGAGCAAGAGATCACATTGCATGTTGGAACTGAAGCAATCACCTTCAACCTTGATCAAACTTCGAGGTACTCCTCTAATTATGACTCTGAATCGGTAAACCGAATAGATGTCATCGATGTAGCTGCTGAGGAGTACGCTCAAGAGGTTTTAGGTTTCAATGATAATTCTTCGAGTGGAAACGCCACTCCATCTTCTCATCCCATCATTGCCAATTCTTCTCCTTCCCTCACTCCGTTTGAGGGAAGTGACTTTATCTTAGAAGAGATTGAGGCCTTTCTCAAAAGTGATTCGATTCCCGATGGAATCGATAACCAAGAGATTGACCCCGAGGGGGATATTCTTCTCCTTGAGAAATTATTAAACGAAGATCCCTCTCCTCTTCCTGTTCTACCACAACAACTTCATAATCAGGAAATCAAATGAGAAAACTGATGAGTTTCCTGAGGTCGAACTTAAGGACTTGCCGCCTCATCTTGAATATGCATTTCTGGAAGGTGATGATAAATTACCCGTCATAATTGCTAAAGATTTAAATGTTGAGGAAAAGGCTGCTCTAATAAAGGTTTTGAAGTCACATAAACAAGCAATTGCTTGGCGACTCTCCGACATCAAGGGCATTAACCCCGAATTTTGTACCCACAAAATTTTAATGGAGGGTGACTTCAAACCAGCAGTCCAACAACAAAGAAGGGTGAATCTAAAAATTCATGAGGTTATCAAACAAGAAGTTTTAAAACTTCTTGATGCCGGATTGATTTACCCTATCTCAGATAGTCCTTAGGTTAGCCGAATACATTGTGTTCCAAAAAAGGGTGGCATTACTGTTGTCACTAACGAAGAGAATGAGTTGATTCCAACTCGATTGGTTACGGGTTGGCGTGTCTACATTGACTATCACAAGTTAAATGATGCCACCCGCAAAGGCCATTTTCCTCTGCCCTTTATGGATCAGATGCTCGAGAGAATAGCGGGGAATGAGTACTATTGCTTCCTCGATGGTTTCTCGGGTTACTTTCAGATTCCCATTGATCCGCTAGATCAAGAAAAGACCACTTTCACATGCCCCTATGGAACTTTCGCATATAAACATACACCATTTGGTTTATGTAATGCTCCGGGCACGTTTCAAAGATGTATGATGGCCATATTTTCCGACATGATCGGGAAGACTATGGAGGTCTTTATGGACGATTTTTCGGTCATTGGGGATTCGTTCCAATCATGTCTCTCCCATTTAGACAACATGCTCAAACGTTGTGAAGACACAATGTTATGTCTGAATTGGGAGAAGAGCCACTTTATGGTCAAAGAGGGCATTGTCCTCGGCCATAAAATTTCAAAAAACGGAATTGAGGTTGACAAAGCCATAGTTGATGTCATCGCAAAATTACCTCATCCCACTACCGTCAAAGGTATTAGGAGCTTTTTGGGTCATGCCGGTTTTTACCGTAGGTTCATTAAAGATTTTTCCAAAATCGCCCGGCCTATGACCCATCTCCTCGAAAAGGATGCTCCTTTTATCTTTTCACCCGAGTGCATCGAAGCTTTTGAAACATTAAAGAAAAAGCTTACTGAGGCACCGATTCTTGTTGCCCCCGATTGGGACTTGCCCTTTGAACTCATGTGTGATGCTAGTGATTATGCAATAGGGGCAGTCTTGGGGCAATGCAAATCAAAACACTTTCAGCCGATACACTATGCGAGCAAAACAATGACCGAAGCTCAAAGTCATTACACCACCATTGAAAAAGAATTATTAACTGTGGTGTATGCTCTTGAAAAATTCCGGCCATACTTGATATTGACCAAGAGCATAGTGTATATGGATCACTCGGCTTTGAAGTACCTCTTTGCAAAACAAGATGCAAAGCCGAGACTACTCCATTGGGTTCTCCTCTTGCAAAAATTTGATATCATAATTCGTGATAAACAGGGAGCTGAAAACCTAGCTGCTGATCATCTTTCCCGTTTGGAAAACCCCCACCAAGATGTCTTCGAGCGGAAATAAATTAATGAAACCTTCCCTCTCGAGACACTCAATGCGGTCGCCTTTCGTGGAGATTCTATTACCCCATGGTTTGTCGATCTTGCAAACTACCATGCGGGTAACTTTGTGGTGAAAGGGATGTCGTCCCAACAAAAGAACAAGTTATTTAAAGATGTGAAACATTACTTCTGGGACGACCCCTACCTTTTCAAAATCTGTGCGGATCAAGTCATTCGACGATGTGTTTATGGGCAGGAAGCCACTAAAATTCTCAAGGCTTGCCATGCTGGTCCCACGGGGGGCCACCATAATCCAAACTACACCGCCAAAAAGGTGTTTGATTCTGGCTTTTATTGGCCCACAATCTATAAGGATGCCCAGGAATTAGTCAAATCTTGTGACGCTTGTCAACGTCACGGGAATCTTTCACAAAGGAATGAAATGCCACAAAATGCAATTCAAGTTTGTGAAATCTTTGATGTATGGAGCATCGACTTTATGGGGTCATTTCTGTCATCTTATGGAAACAAGTACATACTCGTGGCTGTTGACTATTTGTCAAAATGGGTTGAAGCGAAAGCTTTACCCACTAATGATGCCCGAGTAGTTTTGAAATTTTTGAAAGCTCTTTTTGCTCGATTTGTAACTCCACGTGCTTTAATCAGTGATCGCGGTACGCATTTCTGCAATGAAAAATTTGATAAAGTCATGCAAAAGTATGGTGTAACTCACCGTCTTTCTACTGCGTACCATCCACAAACAAGTGGACAAGTAGAAATTTCCAATCGAGGAATTAAAAGAATATTGGAAAGGACTGTAGGTGAAAATCGTGCATCGTGGTCGGATAAATTAGCTGATGCACTCTGGGCTTTCCGTACAGCTTATAAAACACCCATCGGGTGTACGCCTTACAAGCTTGTGTACGGGAAAGCGTGCCATCTACCGATCGAGCTTGAGCACAAAGCCTATTGGGCCCTCAAGCATGCAAATTTTGACCTCAAAACTGCGGGTGATCATAGAAAAGTTCAATTGAATGAATTAAGTGAACTTCGTGATCAAGCTTACGAGAACTCTTTGATCTACAAGGAAAAGACAAAGAAGATTCATGACTAAAAAATCAAGAACCGCGTTTTTAACGTTGGTGATCGAGTCCTTCTTTTCAACTCTAGACTCAAGATCTTCTCGGGAAGGCTAAAGACCCGTTGGACTGGCCCATTCACTATAGTAAAGGTTTATCCTTATGGCACCGTTGAGTTATCTCAAAATGACGGTCCTAATTTCAAAGTGAATGGGCATCGGTTGAAGCATTACTTTGGACAGGACATACCATCCATGGTTGTCCTGGTTCTCCAAACTTTCCCCAAGGACAATTGATATAGTCGTTTTAGTATAGGTTTATTTTACCGAAGAAATGCTTAGGAAAGTATTTCCCCGGATCGTGTCCCAGCGAAGGTGTTAATGGAATTTCGAATTCCCGAATCGTGAAACGTGTCGTGAAAACGGTAAAAAGAGATTTTGATGATTTTATACTAATGAAATAGTAAATGAAGCACAAATTACTAACTAAGCACGTAAATCAACTAAACAAACTTAAAACGTAACGTAGAATCGAAAACCGTAAACTAAAACGTAAAATAAACGTCAACGCGCGAAATAAAACGTGAATTTTAAGCTATACTACTCCTACGGACTTGGAAATAATTTTGAAATGTTAAAAATGATAAAAGAAAATTTTGAGAAAAAGAAAAATATTTTTTTTGACTTTTTATTTATTTTTTATGAATTAAAAACTAATTTAAATAATTAAAAATTAAAAGAAAATGCAAATAAGGTGAGAAAAATGAAAAATAAATTTTGAAAATTATAAAATAACTAAAAAGTAATTTTAAAATTAAAAACTAATTTTTTTTTTTGGCTTTTTATTTAATTTCTATGAATTAAAAAGTATTAAAAATAATTAAAAACTATTTAAAATTCAAATAAAATTGAAAATAAATGGGAAAAATGAAAAATTAATTTCTAAAATTTTAAAATAAATGAAAATAATTTTCTAAAATATTTTTGGATTTTTCTGGGATTTTTCTGATTTTTTCTTATTTTCTAGTAATTAAAAAGTAATAAAAAGTGATTAAAAATGAAAATAAAATAAGAAAATAGTAAATGGACTCAGAAAAATTTGAAAAAATTACAAAAAATCTAAAATAATAAAATGAGCTTGAGAAAAAAATTTTGAAACTAAAATAAGCTAGTAAAGTATTGATAAGCTGAAAACTGCTTATTTGGAGTGCTTATTTGATAAGCACTTTGACCAAAATTGACCAAATCTTGACTGAATGATATTAGGACTAAAAGAAGCTCAACTGAACAGGAATAAGACCAAAAACATACAGAAACACAGATGAGAGCACAAACAGGGACAATAAGCAATTTGGAATAAGCTATAAGTCAAACAGAATAAGCAAATGAACCAAAATCAACTGAGAACAACTACATAAGGAACAATTGAACTAAGATGAACCATAAAACTCATATTACCAACTCAGAATCATACTAGCAGCCCTTAATCAGAAAACCGATCTTGTCTCAGGTACCCTACTTGCAGCTTAAATTTAAAGTACTAAATAAGCTGATTATTGAGAAGTGATGGGGGCAAAATGAAGCTTTAACTACAGGGAATCTAGAAAACCAAAAAAATCACTCCCACAAACTGATTAGAATACTTAAAATAGCCTGAGATCAGATGCTATTAGAACTGCAGGCTTCAGTTTTGACTTTTTCCTATTTCAAACTAAATTTGACTAACTGACTTTACAATGATCAGAGCTTATTCTAAATGTAATACAAGGTAATTTATAACTTAATTATCCTAGATGCAAACTAATTCTAAATAGGTTCACAGTTCACAGATTTTGATTCATACAGAGATGCAAAATGAGAGTGATATTTGACTTATTGCCTAAAACCTATGAGTTTTATACTATAGCTAACTTATAAATGCCTAAGATAACCTATTAATGCAGCAGTAACAACTAGAGAACACTAATACCACAGTGAATTAACCTAATCCAAACACCCCTGAACCAACAGCTTACACTACGTTTAGCAGATTTAAACTATGATCCACCCAACCAATGAACAAACAACTAATCTAAATTGAGTTGAGAGCTATTTGAACAATTAAATTCAACAAACAACCACTAGAACCTAGATTTGCAATTTCAACTAAATTAAGGCAGTAGCATACTAAAACTGAGATTAAGCATACATAAACCTTACAAAGGTACTTAAATAACTAAAAGAAACTGAACTAATCCTAAATAAACTAATGACTACAACAATAAGCTATCAAAATTAAGTATGCGGCAGACTAGAGATAAGAAGACTTACTTGAATTATAAATGCAGAAGGAAGGGCTATGCAATTAACTTGTATACTATGGCATAAGCTCACAAAAAGCACAAGGAAGCTTCAATGGGCTTATGTGAAGGGGTTTATTCAACTTATAAAGCTTATGTACCCTTAGCAAAACAATATTATGATTTTTTTATATATTTATATATATATATATATATATATATATATATATATATATATATATATATATATATATATATATATTTATGGAAAATAATAGCAGAACTTAAATTTGTAAAAGCTAAGTAAACTTAAACATAAATTGAGAGCTTATGAAACTAATTTGAGATAAGAATAAACAATCAAAAGCATTTATAAATTGAGACAAGGAATTCAAGCAAACCGAAATTAATTAAAATTTAAAAGGTTACAAAGTTTTAAAATAAGACTGAAATTACAATAAGCTTAAAAGAGACAAGCTAAATTAAACTAAAGTTATGCTACTCCTACTATTATCCCCTAAAACTACTGCTTCTGTGAATGAGGAAGGGGAGCTTTATATAGTTGAGGGGTGAAACTTCTAGTCCTTGCCAGGTCATCGATCCGTGATGTTGTGTTTCTTTAGAATCAATCTCAGCCCTTTGATCACATCCATTAATCCTTCTATCACCACAGCCCTTGGATTCATGTGCCCTCACACGGATTGCCAGCGTGGCATTCCGTGTGTTTCTGACCCGTCTGACACATGTGCAGTGTTCTAGAACATCCCAATCATTGGGTAATTATGAGGATACGAGGTAATTTGGGAGTGGGGTAATTCTAGGGTTTTGGTGAATAGTGAATTTTTTGGGTAAATATAATTTTGGGGGGCGGGAGTGTTTAGGGTAGTTTTTATTAATAGTTTGAGGTTTGACCGAGTGGTTAAAAGTTTGACCGTGGGTAGAGGTGTGGATGGGTCGGGTAAAATGGAACGGGATAGTGGGCTTATGGTAATTTTTGGGCTTGGGTTTTTAGTTTTAGGTAATATGTTGGGCGAGGCTAGTTGTAAGGTTTTTTAAGGTTTAGGATTTATAAAAGTACATGGACCACTTTTGTAAAATTTGAAAACTTTAGGGACCAAAGCTGTTATTCATCAAAAATATTCTCCAAGGGCCATATTTGTAATTCTATGATACATGGAGGGCCAAATTTGACTTTCTCTTCTAAAATTCCTTTAAAGGACCAATTTTGCCAATATGTGAAACTTGGAGGACTGAAATCGTCAAAATCTTCAAACTTTGACCAAGGATCATTTATGCAACTTCATGAATTCCTGAGGTTTTCTTTTGATGATTTGAGCTTTCTTTGATCATTTTGCTTCCCCGGCTCCGGCTTTTGACCTTTTTCCAATCTCGTGCTCGTTTTTGTCGGTTTTGGTTTCGTTCTTGTTTATTTTTCACATATCCGTACCTGCACATACACAAATACAAAAACATACATTCTCTTGGCATTTTTTGTTAGTATTTGGTATTTTTGGTCTGAATTAAGGCCTAAAAAGGATGTGTGATTAATCACTCATCAAAATCCCCCAAACTAAGGTATTGTCGTGCCCTCACGCAATGTCATCACCTCACGCTTAAAAGATAAATAATTTCAAAACCTCTCTTTACTGACGTTATAAAGTAGCAATGATGTTCAAAAGAGATAGTAATATCATTTATTCTCAAAAACGCTTTGTTTTCCGATTTTTATGAATAACAACTACAACTACTATTTTTGTACTTTTTCATTTTTATATATGTGACGGTTTGCTTTGAATTTCATTATCAATTTTTATCTGTTGATTACTTTCAGGGTCAACGAGTAGAAACACTTCTCACAGAGAAGAGACCATATAGATAAAAATCGTCATCCTTGATTTTTCACAAGCTCCCAAACTAAGCATAAAATCGAGATCATTGTTTATCCACAAGTTAGGTGCTAACACTACCCACAAAAGTTAATTGTGTATTACCTCTTGTTCCCAGGTCCTAATTTTTGTATCTCAAGATTTTAATTTGTGAGAAATGAATTGCTTCATATTTTCTCGTTTTGAAAGTTATTAGTCCGATAAGAGCACAAAATTTGAACGCTAAGCAGTTTCCAAACTTTCCCTCGAAAACCCCTGCATACAGAAATCGGGTCCACATGCAGGTCTCTGATTTAACACGATTTGTAGTGGTTCCCTTTTTATTTACGACCGAGACATACCATGTTTGATACCCGAAACGGAAGCTTTTTATTAGGGAAACCCCCGGAGTCAAAGCTTGGCATTTTTGCATAATCATAAGCACTTTAATAATACTTTGGTCCATAGTCCTTTATTTCTTTTACAATCAACGGTTTATGAGCCGCCAAGATGTAAGAGCTTTATTATGACTTTGGATTTCTATCCGCTGCTTTTTTATAGCTTTGGATTCCTCTGCCTTTTTATTTGGCTTTGGACTATTATTATTGATATTCATAATCATATGCCAAACCCCGAGTCCTACGGCTTTTACTAAGATCACAACATCGGCTGCGAACCGGCAAGATGCAATAGTCTATTTTACCGTAACACTGGCATTACCCCTATGTGTACCAAACCCCCATATGCAGAGATTTTGTGTGGAATGAGAAAAAACTGAGTATTACCCAAACCGTATACCCTTAATTAAACCTAGAGATCTATTTCTATTGGTGTTCAAGCTTATGGGAACAAGGAGGCCACAAGTACCTTTCGTGGGCTCTAAAGAGATCCAACTACTCCACGTTTAGCACGAAACTTTTAAATAAACTCTATCATTCCTCGATCTTCGCAAATTTAAAATCCCAAGTAACGAGATCCGCGGATGCTTAGCCATAATCTTTTGATTATTTTTGTTAAGGGAGATGAGCTAGGGCTCAACACGCCCGGTCAAGTCGAAACATTTATTTCTACTCTCGCCGGTAGGAAAGTCAAAACAAGGTGTCAAATCTTATTATTCATATCATATATATTTTTTTTTTCATTTTTTGACCTTTTTTTTATAAAGCGGTGATAAAAATTAAAATTTTTGGTGGAAAACGGAGTTGCGTAAGTTAAACAGCTCAGACGATGGTACAGGTCAAATCGAATCGAAGATACACCCCCCCCCCCCCCAGACTAAAGTGAAACATTGTCCTCAATGTTTTAAGGGTAAAGGTAATCCTACATAAAATCTAGGCCGTTTATTAAGTATGCCAAGAGATAAACGTTAGTCGATAAGATTTTGGATATGGTGAATTTCTGAAAGAGCAGCGAAGGATGAGACTCGAGTGGAGAGAACGACAAACCACGAGCACGAGAGTCCTCAAACTTCGGGGAAATTCCTGAACATTCACAAACAACCACAAAAACATGAGTTTGGAAAGGGTCGCCCCCCTCACGTCACGTTATTAAAGAAAATAGAAAATAAAGAAAGTGAAATTGGATAAGCATGGGGTGCCTCCCACGAAGCGCTTGTTTTTTATTACCGAGTCACATGAGCTTGACTCGATCCCCGAATTAGTTCGTCCTTGGAGAGAGCAGATGGAACGGACACCAGGCATGATAAATGGAGATGCCGGGGTCAAAAACGGTATCCTCACTCACGGTGGAGTGGAAAATTGAAGAAATGGGGGGATAGGAAAAGAACGTTTGAAAAACCCAATTGGTAAAAGCAAAGTCGATTTCTAAATCATGGGTGGGTTGGGTGGGTAAAATATTGAGCATTGGAACATCTTGTTTAGAAATCTCGTCCACCACTTCAAAAATATCTTCATTCGTATCTGATTCAAAATCTACATCCGGTGGTTTCGCGGGCGGACGAGAAGAAGGTAAATCAAAGATAGATGAATCAGAATCGGTAAGTACATCATTATCACGTATTTCTTCAAGAATATTACTTTGAAGGCCATTATCGTCATTCTCAATACCCGGTGGTATCAAGTCATCCTCAGCAAGAAATCGACCGGTATTCTCTAAAAGAGAGTCACGTGACGGATTATCGGGAATAAGCTCAAAATCAATTTCGAAATCAAAACGCTCATAATCCGGAAGAGAGATATCAGCATGAATAGTGGGAATGCCACTACTCGTCTCTTCAAATCGAAAAATTTCAAGCTCGGGTAAGAAATCATTATCCATAATGAAGATAGGAAAAGAAATCGGAGGTTCTTTCAATGCCTCGATCTTAGAAATGAGAAGATAAACTTTGGATAATTTCTCACGAAGAGTTTCATCTTGAATTTCCGCATCATCATCTTCATCATTATCATCGATATCTCCATAAGAATCTTCATCACTCGTAGTATACTCATTGTGAGAATCGGAATAACTTTCAACTTCATCAAAATCTTCATTGCTCATCGGAGGGAGAGAAGTTGACGGTTCTTTATTCAATAATTCTTCAATCAAACAGATATCTCCCTCAGGATCAAAATTAGTATCATCAACCATCGTCGAAGTGGAATGATTAGCAAGACAAGCCTCGATCTCATCTAAAAAGACATCACTCCTCTCAACCGGTGTGAAAGAAGTATCAGAAACAATTTCAGAATCACCATTTGAAATTTCCCCGGACTCACTTGGGATTGGGACGAGGTTTCCTACACTAGACTTATTGAATTCGTCCGATTCCGTTGCCGGAATAGTGTTTAGATGCTCGTCCCCCATTTTTAGAGAGTCCTCGGGTTCTACGGGAGAAACAACGGAATCATTGTGAGGATTAAGAACAATCGTAATTTTCTCATCATTGTCGTCAGAATCATAGTAAATAAAATTCTTAAAAGGATTAGACGCTCTCTCTTCAGCAAGTAACTCTGCAATAGTCTTCTCACGAGGCTCGGGAGCATGCGTATAACGATTAGCTACCAACTCTTTTATCTTCTCAATCAAGGATTTAATTTCAAAAATATTATTTGTAAAATCGGAAGTTTGTGGGGGTTGGTTAAAACCATAAGAATCGTAACTTGAATTTGGCTCATAGTAAAAATTTTCAAACGATCCCCCACAATTTTCAAAATTTGATGAATCACCATTAAAATACGGTACTTGCTCATAAAAGTTTTGAAAAGGAATATTGAAATAGTTTTGAGGATAATTATCAAAACTTGTATCACAAGCGTAAGACGTTTCAACACTCGGGGCATAACATATACAATTCGTATATCCACATTGAGTACAAAAACATTGTCCACACGGTAATCCCTCATCGGATGGATTTCCACAATTAAAGCAAGTGAACGGAGACGGCGGTGATGTTGGATAGTATTCAGGAACGTTTTGAAATATTGCGTTTCGAACATACTCGGGAGTATTACAAAACAAACAAACTCCATCGTGAATATCGTTACAACATTTTTCGCACGTACACCAAACACATGAACCTTCAAAGAACGGTTCACCACATTTAAAACACATCGGATCCATAAGAATTATCGGTTTAGACAGTTAAAGAAGAAGAATTAAACGATAAGAGGATAAGAAGATTATTTTTGGATTTTAATTATCATAAAATCAAATAAAAGGAAAATCAAAATGGATAAGGAAAATTTTTTTATTTTTATTTTTAGAAAACAAAATTCAAAAACTTTAAACTTTTATTTTCTTTTGTTTCAAACGTTACGTTAATCGTAAACCGTTTCCCTTAAATCTACTCGCGACGGAACGGGAGAGAAGAATGGATCTCTCTTCAGCATGCAATTTAATGTCAAAGCTTCCGTATTTTCCGCTTATTCGGTCGTAGAATTAAAGTAATTCGATTAGCAACTAATTTCACGCGTTGTTATATTGTGAAGCTTATTTGGTTTACAACGCTCTTCCTTTCGGTCGAGACGATGCTGTAACTTTATTATTATTATTATTTTTGGTATTTTTGAAAACACTTTAGGAAAAGTGTTTTTGATTTTTAAATTTTTTTTTTTTTTTTTGGTTTTTATAGAAAATATATACAAGGTTTTCAAAACACAATTTCGAAAAACGAAAACGAAAAATTCACTTCAACCTTCCCGGGCAGCGGCGCCAAAATTTTTGATGTAGTCTTTTTATAGTATAATGTTTGTTTTACCGAAGAAATGCTTAGGAAAGTATTTCCCCAGGTCGTGTCCCAGCGTAGGTGTGAATGAATTTCGAATTCCCGAATCGTGAAACGTGTCATGAAAACGGTAAAAAGTGATTTTGATGATTTTATACTAATGAAAAATTAAATTAAGCACAAATATCTAACTAAGCACGTAAATCAACTAAACAAACTTAAAACGTAACGTAGAATCGAAAACCGTAAACTAAAACGTAAAATAAACGTCAACGCGCGAAATAAAACGTGAATTTTAAGCTATACTACTCCTACGGACATGGAAATAATTTTGAAATGTTAAAAATGATAAAAGAAAATTTTGAGAAAAAGAAAAATATTTTTTTTTTTACTTTTTATTTATTTTTTATGAATTAAAAACTAATTTAACTAATTAAAAATTAAAAGAAAATGCAAATAAGGTGAGAAAATGAAAAATAAATTTTGAAAATTATAAAATAACTAAAAAGTAATTTTAAAACTAAAAACTAATTTTTTTGGCTTTTTATTTAATTTCTATGAATTAAAAAGTATTAAAAATAATTAAAAACTATTTAAAATTCAAATAAAATTAAAAATAAATGGGAAAAATGCAAAATTAATTTCTAAAAATTTAAAATAAATGAAAATAATTTTCTAAAATATTTTTGGATTTTTCTGGGATTTTTATAATTTTTTTTTTATTTTCTAGTAATTAAAAAGTAATAAAAAGTGATTAAAAATGAAAATAAAATAAGAAAAATAGTAAATGGACTCAGAAAAATTTGAAAAAATTACAGAAAATCTAAAATAATAAAATGAGCTTGAGAAAAAAATTTTGAAACTATGAAAAGCTAAGAAAGTATTGATAAGCTGAAAACTGCTTATTTGGAATGCTTATTTGATAAGCACTTTGACCAAAATTGACCAAATCTTGACTGAATGATATTAGGACTAAAAGAAGCTCAAGTGAACAGGAATAAAACCAAAAAGCATACAGAAACACAGATGAGAGCACAAACAGGGACAATAAGCAATTTGGAATAAGCTATAAGTCAAACAGAATAAGCAAATGAACCAAAATCAACTGAGAACAACTACATAAGGCACAATTGAACTAAGATGAACCATAAAACTCAGATTACCAACTCAGAATCATACTAGCAGCCCTTAATCAGAAAACTGATCTTGTCTCAGGTACCCTACTTGTAGCTTAAATTTAAAGCACTAAATAAGCTGATTATTGAGAAGTGATGGGGGCAAAATGAAGCTTTAACTACAAGGAATCTAGAAAACCAAAAAAATCACTCCCACAAACTGATTAGAATACTTAAAATAGCCTGAGATCATATGCTATTGGAACTGCAGGCTTCAGGTTTGACTTTTTCCTATTTCAAACTAAATTTTACTAAGCTGACTTTACAATGATCAAAGCTTAATCTAAATGTAATACAAGGTGATTTATCACTTAATTATCCTAGATGCAAACTAATTCTAAATAGGTTCACAGTTCACAGATTTTGATTCATACAGAGATGCAAAATGAGAGTGATATTTGACTTATTACCTAAAACCTATGAGTTTTATACTATAGCTAACTTATAAATGCCTAAGATAACCTATTAATGCAGCAGTAACAACTAGAGAACACTAATACCACAGTGAATTAACCTAATCCAAACACCCCTAAACCAACAGCTTACACTACGTTTAGCAGATTTAAACTACGATCCACCCAACCAATGATCAAACAACTAATCTAAATTGAGTTGAGAGCTATTTGAACAATTAAATTCAACAAACAACCACTAGAACCTAGATTTGCAATTTCAACTAAATTAAGGCAGTAGCATACTAAAACTGAGATTAAGCATACATAAACCTTACAAAGGTACTTAAATAACTAAAAGAAACTGAACTAATCCTAAATAAACTAATGACTACAACAATAAGCTATCAAAATTAAGTATGCGGCAGACTAGAGATAAGAAGACTTACTTGAATTATAAATGCAGAAGGAAGGGCTATGCAATTAACTTGTATACTATGGCATAAGCACATAAAAAGCACAAGGAAGCTTCAATGGGCTTATGTGAAGGGGTTTATTCAGCTTATACAGCTTATGTACCTTTAGCAAAACCATATTATGATTTTTTTATATATTTGTATATATATATATATATATATATATATATATATATATATATATATATATAAATGGAAAATAATAGCATAACTTAAATTTGTAAAAGCTAAGTAAACTTAAACAGAAATTGAGAGCTTATGAAACTAATTTGAGATAAGAATAAACAATCAAAAGCATTTATAAATTGAGACAAGGAATTCAAGCAAACTGAAATTAAATAAAATTTAAAAGGTTACAAAGTTTTAAAATAAGACTGAAATTACAATAAGCTTAAAAGAGACAAGCTAAATTAACTAAAGCTATGCTACTCCTACTACTATCCCCTAAAACTACTGCTTCTGTGAATGAGGAAGGGGAGCTTTATATAGTTGAGGGGTGAAACTTCTAGTCCTTGCCAGGTCATCGATCCGTGATGTTGTGTTTCTTTAGAATCAATCTCTGCCCTTTGATCACATCCATTAATCCTTCTATCACCACAGCCCTTGGATTCATGTGCCCTCACACGGATTGCCAGCGTGGCATTTCGTGTGTTTCTGACCCGTCTGACACATGTGCAGTGTTCTAGAACATCTCAATCATTGGGTAATTATGAGGATACGAGGTAATTTGGGAGTGGGGTAGTTCTAGGGTTTTGGTTAATAGTGAATTTACTAGGTAAATATAATTTTGGGGGGCGGGAGTGTTTAGGGTAGTTTTTATTAATAGTTTGAGGTTTGATCGAGTGGTTAAAAGTTTGACCGTGGGTAGAGGTGTGGATGGGTCGGGTAAAATTAAAAGGGATAGTGGGCTTATGGTAATTTTTGGGCTTGGGTTTTTTGTTTTAAGTAATATGTTGGGCTAGGCTAGTTGTAAGGTTTTTTAAGGTTTAGGATTTATAAAAGTACATGGACCACTTTTGTAAAATTTGAAAACTTTAGGGACCAAAGCTGTTATTCATCAAAAATATTCTCCAAGGGCCATATTTGTAATTCTATGATACATGGAGGACCAAATTTGACTTTCTCTTCTAAAATTCTTTTAAGGGACCAATTTTGCCAATATGTGAAACTTGGAGGACTGAAATCGTCAAAATCTTCAAACTTTGACCAAGGATCATTTATGCAACTTTATGAATTCCTGAGGTTTTCTTTTGATGATTTAAGCTTTCTTTGATCATTTTGCTTCCCCGGCTCCGGCTTTTGACCTTTTTCCAATCTCGTGCTCGCTTTTGTCGGTTTTGGCTTCGTTTTTGTTCATTTTTCACATATCCGTACCTACACATACACAAATACAAAAACATACATTCTCTTGGCATTTTTTGTTAGTATTTGGTATTTTTGGTCTGAATTAAGGCCTAAAAAGGATGTGTGATTAATCACTCATCAACAATTGAATTCGGGGATCGAGTCAAGCTAGCGACTCGATAAACAAAAACAATAGCTACAACATGGGTTTTCACCCATGTCTCTGACTTCTTTCTACTTTCTAACACCCTAGTGTGGGGGAGTGGCCGTCCCCTGCAGCTATTTGAAATGTATAAATCTTAACAAAAAAAAATGTGTGTGATTGTATGTACATATAAATAAACTGAAAAATTACAAAACGATATTTCCACAGTTAGCTTATAATATTATCTTTTTACGTTCAAAGAGTCGGCATAGTAGCCGGGACTTTAAATATTGAGGACAATATTAAATTCTAAGTGTGGGGGGGGGGGGGGAATTCTAGCGAATTTTATCACATTATATCCTCTAGAATCCCCGTTTTTGGCCCAAAATTTTCAAAATTTTTTTTCACTTTATTTCAATTTTTTTGTGGTTATCAGTCGCCATGTCTAAATGACAAAAGGATTGGCTAATCTAGGAGCAAACGGCTCTTGGTAAAGATATCTCAAACCCGTTGATGGCTTGCAATTTGCCCAAAATTGTATGGTATCTCAACTCGCCATATCCAAAAAAGTGAATGAGTTGCTAGCCCGCAAGATTATGGCTTGTGGTAAAGGCAGTGGAAAAACCATATGTCACACCCCCAGAATCGGGTCCAGCGGAAGCATACATGTAGCTGGGGTGTAACTCAATTGGTATTACAGCACAAGTACAAAATTTGTTTTCACTTCAATCATTTAGAATAAAATCGTTTAACTAAAAGTATTGAATTTACATTGTTTAAAATTAGTGCGGAAGTAGGCCCATAAACTAGTTTAAAACGGTCCCCAAATGAATATCAGAGTCTTCTATGACCATGCCATGCCCTGCCAAAACCTCCTGTAGCGTGCCATAGCTTAATGCCTGAAAATACATGCTAAAATGTCAGCATAAAGATGGTGAGTTCATAGGTTTAAGTAAACAAGTATTTCGTGGAACACAAGATTTTTAGTAGGGATAACCATTATAACAAATACAACGTTACCCCAAAAATAAAATACAATGCCTTAAGCTCATGACCCCGAAGCTCGACGTAATCGTATGCAATCAAGCATAATGATGCCCCAAGTAAGTGTTTGCCAGACACTCGGAATTAATCCGAATGATATGCGCCCGTTAGCCTACCCGGACAAGTTGGCGCGACCAACCCGGACGGGGTGTCAACCCAAATAGATCTATCCATAGCATTCGCGCTCACACGCATGTAATTAACGGTTCATGATAAAGGGGACTTCAGTGGCAGTAATAGGTAACTCAGGCAAAGTAACAGTTTTGTATTTATGTCCGCAAAAGCATGCACTTGTGTCCATAAGAAAGTAATCAAGGATGGAATAAGTAATTCATAATGTATTCAAGTATTCAGTCAACTATTTCAACCATCCAGTAGTGTTTGAGAAAATGAATCGCGTTCAAGTAAAACAAGCATTGAATTTAAATAGTAAGGAGCATGTATCTTCCCCCAAAACAGTTGTGAAACAAGTAAAAGTAGGGGTTATGAACTCACCTGGTGCGATAGCTACGATGACAAAAGGGAATACACAGAAACGAGGCACGATCTCTAACCGTAACCTAACATGAATGGTATGATCTAATGTAAGAAATGAAATAATGCTACACATGCAAATACGTATGTTATCGATACCACTCGTTAGTTTTGAAAATAACGTTTATCGTCGAAAAATACATTTTTGACGTCTCGTTAAGTTAATAACCACTTTTCATGTAAATATGTTGAAACGGTACTCCACGATCCTTGTTTGATGTTCTATCGGCAATTATATATATCTAGAAGTCGTGTCATTTAACTTTTGGCTATACGGGTCTTGATCGATGAGAAAATCGACTCTCATTGTTGTTACTTGAAAATATTATGTTCAACACTTAGAAAAATTCTATTATAGTAAAAGCTGTCAAAAATATATATAGTTTATCGGGTATATAGATGAGGTCGTAGTTTATTCGTTATAAGCCTATTCGATGAACGGCCAATTGATTTGAAAAGTAGTCTGGGAATACTTGATTTTACTTAACTACGGCTCGGACTCAAACTGATCCGATCATAAAGAAAAATAGCCGTGAAAGTGGTGTCTCGCAAAGACAGTTTTGCGGCAAAAATTGTAATAGAAAAGCTGATGGAAATATATATATATCGCCGGATTTCAAACACTTGTATCTTTTTCGTTATAAGCCCGTTTTCTATGTTCTTTATATCCCTGCGAAGGTAATCAAGTATACTTTAGGTTTCTCAAGGTCTCGGCTAGTCTAGATATCATTAAATCTCAGTTTTCCTAGCTAGAAAAATCGGGACAGATTCAATATTTTCAGAAAATATAGTTTTCGTCATTAATCTTGAAAATAGCATATCTTTTTCGTCGTAACTCGGATTTTAGTGATTCAAGCGGCCGCGGTTTCGTATTTGAGAGTATTTTCTGAATATCTAACCCAATATTACCCAGAAACCCCTGAAGTTTCCACGTTTAGCAAAGATGGACAGCAACTATATTTGAAAATATTTTTCATCGTTAAATTTCGGAAAATCATATCTTCTTCGTTGTTAACTCGTTTTTATCCCCGTTTTCGGCCATAGTTTTGTCTCGGAATGTATTTTCTAAATCTTTGGTCCAAAGTTACACCATAGACCCTGAGTTTCCCATGTTTTACAAAAATGGACAGATATATATATATATATATATATATATATATATATATATATATATATATATATATATATATATATATATATATATATATATATATATATATAGTGTTTAAAACTCTATGTTTATAAACAAAAATAAATAATAAGCGGTATGGATCATAGTATATTTGCATGTTTTTGTTACTAGATCATGAAAATATATATAAAGTAGATGTTTAAAAGAGTAGGAAAGATTGTTAGTAACTTCCTTGAAGATTTGATGATTTTTGAGCAAGAAACCATTAACTTACTTGAAGATTTGATGATTCTTGAAATTTCGCAACCCGACAGAGTTATAAGCTCCGACCGTGAAATATAGTAATTAATTAGGAAACACCGGGTAAATTAATAATATAATTTTTATATCATTATAATAAGTATGAAAATGTGTTAGGATCGTAGTCGGGAGTATCGGGTATACGTTCGTAGTAAAACCTGAGTGGTAACGTTAATTACAAATTAGGCATACGTATATAGAAATAATGCATATCCGTGTATGGCCTAAAGTACTGATGATGTGTAGACTACTCTAGTCCATATGACGTGTCATTAATGAATGATGCATGAATTTGTAGCTAAACCACATTGGTTACGCGAATTTGAAGACTCGTAAACTCAGTTTACGTAATGGTGAATGATGATCATGAATACTGTCACATGAATAGTAAAATTTCTGAATGCTTCTCGGAATCACAAACTGACTCTGAAAATGATGAATAGTAAAATGATGAATAGTGATCGGTGAATAGTAAATGATGAATAGTAAATGATGAATAGTGAATAGGAGAAATGTCCTGAAAATGCGGGTTGTTACAGTCTCACCCCCTTAAAAGGAACTTCGTCCCGAAGTTCAGTTTGTGTTGGTCTCTGAAGTTGTATTGGTGAAAAGATGATGATTTTTATCGTGTAAGCTATTGAGCTCTAACAAGGTTCAAGTCTGACGGCCACTAGGCCTACTCTGTCTAAAATATTGAATGGTCCAGTGTATATCGGGTTTAACTTTCTGAAGTTTTCTGAATGGTATTATGCCTTTCCTAGGCAGAACGTTCAACATAATCCTGCCACCAACTTGAATTTGTAATGGTTTACACTTATCGAACTTGTAACTGATTCTTGATTTGTAGGAAATTCCTGGTTATTTCATGAATGCTTACGGGACTAGTGAGTTGGGCTTTTCCAAGTTTTGATCCATCAATGGATGTTGGCACTTCGACCATAGAGTGCTTCAAATGGTGTAGTCTCTAAGCTCGTGTGGTAACTATGGTTGTAAAGGAATCTGATTTATGGCAAATGGTTAGTCCAACCATTTCTATAGTCAATCACTCGTGCTCTGAGCATATCTCCCTATATTTGAATCGTTCTCTAATTCCTGACCATTGGTCTGCAGATGATAGGTGGTGTGGCTCCAAAGAAATTTTAATGAAATCGCTAGGAGTTTGAGGTGAATTAAATTCCTCTATTAGGAATAATTGAAATGGGTATCATGAATCTTGTGGAGAAACTTACAAGGTTAAGTCCGTCAAAGGGTGTTGTTGAAAATAATAGATTAGGATAAGGTTGTGATCCTACGCAGGATGTCATGAATTGAGTCTCTCTCCACCTACGATGCTTAGTCTCCATTACTAAGATTTTCCCCAAGTTATATGCATCAAATCACAAATTCCTAAAGGTATAAGTGATGTAATATAGTGATTGATTTTCAAGGTTTGTTTTGAGATTGTGTGTTTTGTTCATAAACCTTCCCTGAATAAATGAATTTACAAATTTTTAAGCAAATGGTTTTCTAAGTAAAATTTTCTTGATGTTTCAAAATTGAATAGTTATGCAAGATAGGACAGTTTTTTTTTTTTTTTTTTTTTTCAGCATGAGGTGGATAATATGGTTTACCAAAGATCGACATTTAAAATTTCTTAACATTCAATGGTTTTGTAAAAGAATAACCAAAAGGAATTTACTTGTCAAATAAGTGCCTCAGAAAAGTATTTCTTACAAGATATGTGTTTTGTATAACGGTAGGGTGGAGAAAAAATCCATTTAAAAGTGAAAGTATTAAGATGATAAAATAGCCAGGTATGGATGTCTGCACAAATGCATAGGTGTCTAACATGTTCGAATAAAGTCTATTGGTGAGGACATGTTCAATTTATATTCTTGGGTAAGAGGTTGGATTTATCTCTATGGTGTTGCTTAGTTAGCATTCGCATCGAAACTAATCTTGTAATTCAATCAAGCCAATACTTTCTAGATGGTGGAAATTGTTGGTGATCAGGCCAGTGATAGTGGTTCGAATAGTTTTGTGATATCTTGATACTTTTGTTGAGTCTTGAATGGTCTTAATGTACCGAGGGATCCTCCTCATAGATGGTATGGAAAGTCTTTCTGATGAGGCGAAAAATGATCCGTTTTTAGGGGGTCATTTAAGCCCGAATCCGAATTTATTTGATCAAATATTGCCCTAAATCGTTCCTTTTGTGATTTTAGGTACTTTGGGAGTGAAATCTGGAAAAGGAAGCAATTCGGACGTTTTTGGAGCATAAAAGTGAAGAAAACGCCAAAGTCTTAATTTTCCATGCTGGGAACAGTAGGTGACGGCGTCAAGAGCAAAACCTTGACGGCGTCAAGAGCAAATTTCATGAATTTCCATGACGACCCAGAACAGATTTGACGGCGTCACGTAGGAAGGGCGTCAAGAGTAAAAGAGTCATGACGGCCTGGAAGTGTATAAATCTTGACGGCGTCAGAAGTAGATCTAGGCAGTCCGAGAAGAGTTTTGGCGGCGAGGTGACGGCGTCACAAGTTTATTCTTGACGCCGTCAAACCTATTTTTCTATATATAGTTTTCTAATTTTTACACATTGAAGAGAGAAGATTTGGGAGAAACCCTAAGTACTATTTTGGTGTAACTTTACAGGTTTTTCAAGAGTTCCAACCCCTTGATACCGTGCATGATTAATCAAGATAAGTGTTCTTCTAATTCAATCAATATGTCTATGTGTTGGTTGTCTATATCATGTTCTTGTCTTAATTCTATCATGCTAGGCTAGATCTCTTTTGTGTTTTCTTAGATCTAATGAAACCTAGATATTGATTATGTGTTGATTACTTGTTTATTCTTGTCTTGGATGAATGATTTATATGTTAGGCTTAAGAAAACTGGCAGATCTCCAAATGGTTGAACGTCTTAAGAAACATGAACCAACGCGGTCTTTATTGGTTGTATTTAATGCATGAGCCACTGTTTACAATCCCTATAGTTGTACTGGGCATGGTGTAGGAGGAGATAAGAGCTCATAGAATTGGGGAGTTATGTGTGCCACCCCATGAATGGTATTAAGGAATACAATCCGTCATCCATGCAATTATAACAAGTAATTAACGTGTAAAAGATGTCTAGGGAGTAGTGAAATCTAAGTAAACACATTTTCTCCAATTACTGCTCACAATTTTAGTATAAATTAGCTTATTTTCATTTCTAGTATTTTATTTTGATTGCATCTTAGTATTGGGTTAGTTGAATAGCAACTAATTCCGCCCACTCTTCCAAAACCCGAGATTTTTACTTGCTTTCTAAAAAATATAAAAACACAAAAAATAATCAACCCGGACCTTTAGAACTAGTATTTAGGCTTTCTAATCCTAGCGACACTATTCCTAAGCTGAACGATCAATCCCCCGGTACTTGTCACTATACTATACTACAACGATCAGGTACACTGCCTGGTGGGGGTTGTAAGCTTCTCGAGATCCCTCGAGAGGTAAATCCTGTTGCGATTCCCACGCATCAAGTTCTTGGCGCCGCAGCCCAGGGAATAGTTATTGTCTAGGTTAGAATTTCTTTTTATTAGGTCTACTTGCTAGATTCATTTCTAGTAAGATTTTATTTTTATTTTTAGGTCTTCTTTAGTCTATCTTATTTCTTCGTGCCTTTGTTCGTAACTCTTTACCATCCGACATCATGGAAGGTGGTAACATCTTTGAACCCGTCATCCCACCACAACAAAACCCACCACTAGAACCACTTAGGCCCCGAACCTTAGGAGAGTATTCCCGACCTAGGACCAAGGCTACCGAAACACCATTGAGCTCACCGGAGCCAATGTGACCCCCTTACAATCCGACACCATCCGGTTGGTGCAAAGCGGATGTGCATTCCATGGACTTTGTTCCGAAGATCCAAACCAACATCTTAAGGACTTTCTCAAAATCGTAGATTCCATAGACCTAGATGTTGAAACTAGAGAGACAACCCGATTACGCCTATTCCAATTCTCTCTACGGGATCAAGCTAGTCAATGGCTTGAGCGTTTACCCGTGGGATCCATCACCCCATGGGATGATCTCACCACTCGTTTCCTTGCTCAATTTTTCCCACCGGGGAGAACTACTAAGCTTAGAAATGACATCTTGATGTTCCAACAACGTCAAAATGAATCTCTTTATGAAGCATGGACTCGTTTCAAGGACTTGCTCCAAAAAGTCCCTCATCATGGCATAGATCTTTGGCTCCAAGTCCAAATTTTTTATGACCATATCGACATCTCCACGAGGCGAGCCATTGACCAATCGGCCGGTGGTAAGCTACGTTATCTTAGTGCGGAACAATCATGGGAACTCATAGAAGATCTTGCTCTCTATGACAACAAAAGTTGGAATGATCCCCGTGATTTGAACAAAACGGTCAAGGCAATATCTTTGCCTTCGAACAATTCTAGCACTCCCGACCGTAGGATCATGGAACTTGAGGACCAAGTCAAGTTTCTCATGAAATATTACGAAGCTCCGAAGCCTTCAAGCCAAGTGAACAAAATCACTTCTTCATGCGAATTATGTAGTGGTCCCCATGACACTCGTGATTGTGTGGAACTCCCCGGAACAGCTTTTGCGGACTACGCATCCACGCGTACCAACGAAGCGGGAGATAAGTGGTACACTTTCAAGCCCGAGCCAAACACTTACGGTGATTCATACAACCCCTCTTGGAAAAATCACCCAAACCTTAGGTGGAAACAAAATCAACCCAATTCTTCCAATCCGCCTAATCGTTACCAACCAAACGGTCCACCATCCAACCGTACTTTCAACAACAATCCTTCTAACAACTATGGTAGTACCAACAATCTTAAAGGATTGATGTCAAAGTTCATGGCATCTCAAGAAGCCTGCATAGCTAGGTTTGAAATCGAATTCAACCAACAACAAACGGAGATGACCAACAAGATTGACAACTTGTTGAAAGCCCTCAACAACCAAGCATTAATCACACCTAGGAAGGACACTAGGGACACCAATAGTGGAGTCCAAACTAAGGATCCCTCATCATCCAAACATGTCCACTTTGTCAATGTTGTCACCATTAAACCAATAGATAAGGAGATAGAGAAGAGTGACCAGGATGAAGTTAGAGTAGAGGCCGAGATTAAGGATGAGAGTAGGAAGGTTAAGGTTAACAAGGAAGAGGAGTTAGAGGAGGTAGAGCCTATAGAAAAACACTTTGATAAGTTGCCCACCAAAGAAGAACGGGAGTACCATAAGGATCTATTCGATAGTCCCGAGAGACCATATATCTTCGGCACACCCTTTGTCAAAATGGGAGACCCCTCTAACATTAACATCCCATGCAATATCGGGCACATGCATATATGGAAAGCTTACATCGATCTTAGATCCCCCGTGAACATCATGACTAGGACTTATTACAATTGGGTGATGAACAAGCAACTTAATTTTAGGATGATACCCGGTAAGAATCTGATAAGTAATTTTGTAGGGAGAGTCAAGGGATTACATGTGATTATAGGGAATCTCACCTATGAAATCGATTTTATGATAGTGGAAGACATTCGTCCGGTGATAGATGCTTGCCTAAGCCAAATTGTATTCGGAAAACCATTTGTTGAAGCCACTAGGATGAGTTATGATCCGACTTTAGGGATAGTTAGATTTAAGGACGAGAACGATGAGGTTGCCTATCAAATGCCCTACAAGATTGAACAATACCGCATTCTCTCTAATTTCGAAAAGGAACACAAGCAAGCGACTTATTATAGGAATGAGGAGGATAGACGTAGAGGAGTAGAATATGTAAAGAATAGGATGCTTGGTTTCTATAAAGAATGCTTACAACTAGGTCCGGAATACAAAACTGGTTTAGAAGACGACCTAGAGAATGGAACCAATGATGAAGTCACGTAGTAACCCATGACCTTGAGTCTAGCTACAAGACTCGTAAATAAAGAAAAGCGCTTCTTGGGAGGCAACCCATGTTTTGTGTGATTTTATTTGTTTGATTGTTATTTGCTTCCGTATGCATGCTTTATTTTTATTGTTGGTAGATCATGTTTCTAAACTAAATAGTGGAAATACTTTACTTTGTTGTTTTGGCCTAGTCTTAACTCCACCTAGAGGTATTTTTGCAAAAGATAAGTGTAAGGGGAAACCCCAAATATGTTTTTAAGAAACAAACCGATCATGATTCTCCACAATATTAAATGAGCATGTATATTCGTATTTGTTAGAGTCAAATGCTTGTATTGAGTCATAATGAAGTTTTGCAGGATTTTCCAGGAAGTAGGACCAAGTTTTTCTAGAAATTTTCCGGAAACTTAACATAAGAATTTCTGCAGGTCCATTCTGACGGCGTCAGGGGTTTACTCTTGACGGCGTCAGGAGTTAAAATCTGGAAATTTTAGCGGTTTTGTTTTTCTAACGGAGTCTTATGGTTTTTGCGAATTATTAAGTTTTATAATCTCCAGGAGATCTGCAAACTTCATTCCACAAGCATTATATCTTATCTTGTTTTCTAGGATTTAGAAACTTATATAGGATGCCGCCGATTTTACGCGAGGTTGTCTTGTCTATTTTGTCAGGTTTAACAGGTTATGTATGACAAGAAGATGATTTATATTCTGGAAGGGAAGCTTTGATTGTTCATTTTCTTGGAGGAAGATTTAACCTAGCCATCTTATTATCCATACCGAGCGAATCAGGGGAGTATTTGATTTCATTCTCTTTACTTTTTCACTTTTACATTCTTTACTTGAACATTAGGGACAATGTTCATCTTAAGTGTAAGGGGAGGGTAAAAAGATGATACTTTACATATGCACTTTCGCTTGAGTTTGTTTTGTTTAATGGTAGATGTGTAATAAAACTATGAGAAATACTTCTTAGTGCAATTTTAGCGCCAAATTTAAAATTTTTTACAACATTTAGGAGTGAAACTCTAGCCATAGCAAGCGTCTCATGGATAGGAGATTGTATGACTAGCACATAACCATATATTCAGAAAAATTTTCCACCCAAATATGTAAGGTTCGCCTTTAGATTTGATAGGAAAAGCATTTACTATTAGTGCTTATGAGTGTACCGGTAGCATTTAGATTCTAGAACTTGCGTTAGTGATGCATCTCGAGACCGCTAGTGAGACTACATTCGTGTGGTAGGATTTACTACATGATAAGAGGCATTAGGATTACCCTTGTGTTAAACCCGTATTATAATTACTTGACCATTTAAGTCATATTACTTGGCTAGTTAAGTCAACTAATTTTTCCCACACCCTTAGCGTTGTACTCATTTTTAGTACACGAAACCCCTAGTACACCCCTCCGAGCCTATCTTTTCGTTTCTAACTTTAAGCATCTTACTTAAAGGAAGAATTTGTTACACCCCACTTAAATGTACAACCAAATCGCCTTAGCCTTCCGTGTATGCGCTCATTTTTAGTGCATTATTGTTATTTGTTAAACCCTAAGTTAACTTTCTAATTGATTACATGGTTGCTAAGTCGAGTCATATCCTTGTACATATTGTTTTGGGACGATTGGGACTCATGGGTAAGTACTTATTTTATGGAGTACTGGGGAAGAACATCATTTTATTACCCCCATATGTACGTTAATCTTAAAAGTGCTCCAAGTGTTTTGATTTTCTTAATTCCAGTCAATAGATTAGTTTATTGTAAAGTATGTAAAAATTCAAGTGTAAGGGGAATTCTCATCCCCTATGATGTATTATTTTGGATGGTAGGGTAAGAGTGTATGCAAAAAAAAAAAAAAAAAAAAAAAAAAAAAAAAAAAAAAAAAATCGAAAAAATCAAAGAAAAAAAATAGAAAAAGGAAAGAAGAAAAAAAAAACATACGGACTACCATCCCTTTTTATTCTATGTTTATTTTATGTTTTTGTTATTTCTCATTTATTAGCTTAAGTTGAGTCTAGTCTTGGCTTAGCAACGCCATATTGTACATGTAATTAACCAAGATTGTTAACTCACCATCAGTAAAACTTCCTTTATCCAACAAAACCGTGTATTTCATATCCCTACACCTAACGTTACAACCCTTTAAAAGACCTCTTTGATAGTTTATCCTAGGTGCTTATGCCATGTGGTGGAGGTTTGATCCGTTCCCAAGCCTATGGTAATCTATTTTGCTATGACAGGTAGTGAGAGATATCTTCCGTTTCCATTTTGTAATTTACACTTTATTACACCCGAGAGATGTGAGTATCTAAACACTATTTGTGAGGTGCTTGTGTATGACCTCCGTGCCTGTCTATTGGTCTTTAGTGGAATGATTATTTGTTGTAATTACTTTTATATTAGTGTTAAATGACCCCTAACTTGTATTTTGAATAGAATAAAAGCGCATTTGCTTGAGGACAAGCAAATCTCAAATGTAAGGGTATATGATGAGGCGAAAAATGATCCGTTTTTAGGGGGTCATTTAAGCCCGAATCCGAATGTATTTGATTAAATATTGCCCTAAATCGTTCCTTTTGTGATTTTAGGTACTTTAGGAGTGAAATCTGGAAAAGGAAGCAATTCGGACGTTTTTGGAACATAAAAGTGAAGAAAACGCCAAAGTCTTAATTTTCCATGCTGGGAATAGTAGGTGACGGCGTCAAGAGCAAAACCTTGACGGCGTCAAGAGAAAATTTCATGAATTTCCATGACGACCCAGAACAGATTTGACTGCGTCACGTAGGAAGGTCGTCAAGAGTAAAAGAGTCATGACGGCCTGGAAGTGTATAAATCTTGACGGTGTCAGAAGTAGATCTAGGCAGTCCGAGAAGAGTTTTGGCGGCGAGGTGACGGCGTCACAAGTTTATTCTTGACGCCGTCAAACCTATTTTTCTATATATAGTTTTCTAATTTTTACACATTGAAGAGAGAAGTTTTGGGAGAAACCCTAAGTACGATTTTGGTGGAACTTTACAGGTTTTTCAAGGGTTCCAACCCCTTGATACCTTGCATGATTAATCAAGATAAGTGTTCTTCTAATTCAATCAATATGTCTATGTGTTGGTTGTCTATATCATGTTCTTGTCTTAATTCTATCATGCTAGGCTAGATCTCTTTTGTGTTTGCTTAGATCTAATGAAACCTAGATATTGATTATGTGTTGATTACTTGTTTATTCTTGTCTTGGATGAATGATTTATATGTTAGGCTTAAGAAAACTGGCATATCTCCAATTGGTAACATGCTTGAACGTCTTAAGAAACATGAACCAATGCGCACTAGGTCTTTATTGGTTGTATTTAATGCATGAGCCACTGTTTACAATCCCTATAGTTGTGCTGGGCATGGTGTAGGAGGATATAAGAGCTCATAGAATTGGGGAGTTATGTGTGCCACCCCATGAATGGTATTAAGGAATACAATCCGTTATCCATGCAATTATAACAAGTAATTAACGTGTAAAAGATATCTAGGGAGTAGTGAAATCTAAGTAAACACATTTTCTCCAATTACTGCTCACAATTTTAGTATAAATTAGCTTATTTTCATTTCTAGTATTTTATTTTGATTGCATCTTAGTATTGGGTTAGTTGAATAACAACTAATTCCGCCCACTCTTCCAAAACCCGAGATTTTTACTTGCTTTCTAAAAAATATAAAAACACAAAAAATAATCATCCCTCACCTTTAGAACTAGTATTTAGGCTTTCTAATCCTAGCGACACTATTCCTAAGTTGAACGATCAATCCCCCGTTACTTGTCACTATACTATACTACAACGATCAGGTACACTGCCTGGTGGGGGTTGTAAGCTTCTCGAGATCCCTCGAGAGGTAAAGCCTGTTGCGATTCCCACGCATCACTTTCCTAGGGAGGTTATTGATAATATCCGCTTATCAATATTGGGAGTAGTGAGGGATGAGTGACATCGGAATATGTAAAGTGTTAGCTACTTCCTTATATGTATGTGGGTGGGGAAAGGAAATGATAGTGATGGTGAGAAGGGAAGAGACTGTGACAACTGCGACAACATGAGATTGTGATAAAAGAAAATACTGTGATGTAAGTGTATCGTGCATAGACGTAAATGTTCATGAGATGAAATGACTAGTTGACGTGCTTCCAAGCGGCGGTTCACGAAGTGATGAAAAGTATGAATGTTCTGACAACGAGGGTATGCACACACATGAATGAAACATTTGGAAATTGAGTAGAGGATTCAATCCAGACATAATCTTATTATAACCATTCTCAGTGTTTCAAAATTCACTTCTGAGTCAGACATAGGTGGTCAGCCTATATCTCACTATCCCGGGTTGAATATAGATGACCAGTCTATATTCCACCGAGGTTCCATGAATTTTGAAATACTCAGCTCAGTTATTGATGAGGCGAAAAATGATCTGTTTTTAGGGGGTCATTTAAGCCCGAATCCGACTTTATTTGATCAAATATTGCCCTAAATAGTTCCTTGTGTGATTTTAGGTACTTGGAGAGTGAATTCTGGAAAAGAAGCCATTGTGGACATTTTTGGAGCATAAAAATGAAGAAAACGGCAAACTCTCAATTTTCCATGTTGGGAACAGTACATGAAGGCGTCAAGAGTAATTCCATGACGGCGTCAAACCTCAAGAATTAAAATCCGTAGTTGATGACGGCGTTACACACAGGGCGTCAAGAGTAATTTGTGTGACGGCCTAGGCCTTGACGGCGTCAGAAGTAGATCAAGGCCGTCCGAGGAAGTATTTGGCGGCGAGATGACGGCGTCACACCATTGTTCTTGACGCCGTCATCCCTATTTTCCTATATATAGTTTTCTAGTTTTTCACATTTAAAGGGAGAAGTTTTGGAGAAACCCTAAGGACGATTTTGGTTCAACTTTTACAAGTTTTTCAAGGGTTCCAAACCCTTGATACCTTGCATTGTAATTGAGATAAGTGTTCTTCTAATTCAATCAATATGTCCATGTGTTGGTTGTCTATATCTAGTTCTTGTCTCAATTCCCTTATGCTAGGCTAGATCTCTTTTGTGTTGGCTTAGATCTAATGAAACCTAGATATTGATTATGTGTTGATTACTTGTTTATTCTTGTCTTGGATGAATGATGTATATGTTAGGCTTAAGAAAACTGGCAGATCTCCAAATGGTAACATGCTTGAACGTCTTAAGAAACATGAAACGAGGCGTACTAGTTCTTAATTGGTTGTATTTAATGCATGAGCCACTGTTTACAATCCCTATAGTTGTGCTGGGCATGGTATAGGAGGAGATAAGAGCTCATAGAATTGGGGAGTTATGTATGCCACCCCATGAATGGTATTAAGGAATACGATCCGTCATCCATGCAATTATAACAAGTAATTAACGTGTAAAAGATATCTAGGGAGTAGTGAAATCTAAGTAAACACATTTTCTCCAATTCCTGCTCACAACCTTAGTATAATTAGTTTATTTTCATTTTCAGTATTTTATTTTGATTGCATCTTAGTTTTGGGTTAGTTGAATAGCAACTAATTCCGCCCAGTCTTCCAAAACCTTAGATTTTACTTGCTTTCATAAAAATATAAAAATACAAAAATAATCATCCCTCACCTTTAGAACTAGTATTTAGGCTTTCTAATCCTAGCGACACTATTCCTAAGCTGAACGATCAATCCCCCGGTACTTGTCACTATACTATACTACAACGATCAGGTACACTGCCTGGTGGGGGTTGTAAGCTTCTCGAGATCCCTCGAGAGGTAAAGCCTGTTGCGATTCCCATGCATCAAGTTTTTGGCGCCGCAGCCCGGGGAAATAGTTATTGTCTAGGTTAGAATTTCTTTTGATTAGGTCTACTTGCTAGATTCCTTTCTAGTAAGATTTTATTTTTATTTTTAGGTATTCTTTAGTTTATCTTATATCTTCATGCCTTTGTTCGTAACTCTTGACCATCCGACATCATGAAAGGTGGTAACATCTTTGAACCCGTCATCCCACCGCAACAAAACCCACCACAAGAACCCCTTAGGCCCCGAACCTTAGGAGAGTATTCCCGACCTAGCCACCAAGGCTACCGAAACACCATTGAGCTCACCGGAGACAATGTGACCCCCTTGCGATCCAACACCATCCGGTTGGTGCAAAGCAGATGTGCATTCCATGGACTTCGTTCCGAAGATCCAAACCAACATCTTAAGGACTTCCTAAAAATCGTAGACTCCATAGACCTAGGTGTTGAAACTAGAGAGACAACCCGATTACGCCTATTCCAATTCTCTCTGCGGGATCAAGCTAGTCAATGGCTTGAGCATTTACCCGCGGGATCCATCACCACATGGGATGATCTCATCACTCGTTTCCTTGCTCAATTTTTCCCACCGGGGAGAACTACTAAGCTTAGGAATGACATCTTGATGTTCCAACAACGTCAAAATGAATCTCTTTATGAAGCATGGACTCATTTCAAGGACTTACTCCAAAAAGTCCCTCATCATGGCATAGATATTTGGCTCCAAGTCCAAATTTTTAATGACCATATCGACATCTCCACGAGGCGAACCATTGACCAATCGGCCGGTGGTAAGCTACGTGATCTTAGTGCGGAACAATCATGGGAACTCATAGAAGATCTTTCTCTCTATGACAACGAAAGTTGGAATGATCCCCGTGATTTGAACAAAACGGTCAAGGCAATATCTTTGCCTTCGAACAATTCTAGCACTCCCGACCGTAGGATCATGGAACTTGAGGACCAAGTCAAGTTTCTCATGAAATATTAAGAAGCTCCGAAGCCTTCAAGCCAAGTGAACAAAATCACTTCTTCATGCGAATTATGTAGTGGTCCCCATGACACTCGTGATTGTGTGGAACTCCCCGGAACAGCTTTTGCGGACTACGCATTCACGCGTACCAACGAAGCGGGAGATAACTGGTACACTTTCAAGCCCGAGCCAAACACTTATAGTGATTCATACAACCCCTCTTGGAAAAATCACCCAAACCTTAGGTGGAAACAAAATCAACCCAATTCATCCAATCCGCCTAATCGTTACCAACCAAACGGTCCACCATCCAACCGTACTTTCAACAACAATCCTTCTAACAACTATGGTAGTACCAACAATCTTGAAGGATTGATGTCAAAGTTCATGGCATCTCAAGAAGCCCGCATAGCTAGGTTTGAAACCGAATTCAACCAACAACAAACGGAGATGACCAACAAGATTGACAACTTGTTGAAAGCCCTCAACAACCAAGCATTAATCACACCTAGGAAGGACACTAGGGACACCAATAGTGGAATCCAAATTAAGGACCCCTCATCATCCAAACATGTCCACTTTGTCAATGTTGTCACCATTAAGCCCGATAGATAAGGAGATAGAGGAGAGTGACAAGGATGAAGATAGATTAGAAGCCGATAGTAAGGATGAGAGTAGGGAAGTTGAGGTTAATAAGGATGAGGAATTAGAGGAGGTAGAACCTATAGAAGAAAACTTTGATAAGTTGCCAACCAAGGAAGAACGGGAATACCATAAGGATTTATTCGATAGTCCCGAGAGAACATATATCTTTGGCGACCCCCTTATCAAAATGGGAGACCCCTCTAACATTAACATCCCATGTAATATCGGGCACATGCATATATGGAAAGCTTACATCGACCTTAGATCCCCCGTGAACATCATGACTAGGACTTATTACAATTGGGTGATGAAGAAGCAACTCAATTTTAGGATGATGCCCGGTAAGAATCTGATAAGTAATTTTGTAGGGAGAGTTAAGGGATTACATATGATTATAGGGAATCTCACCTATGAAATCGATTTTATGATAGTGGAAGACATTCGTCCGGTGATAGATGCTTGCCTAAGCCAAATAGTATTCGGAAAACCATTTGATGAAGCCACTAGGATGACTTATGATCCAACTTTAGGGATAGTTAGGTTCAAGAAAGAGAATGATGAGGTTGCTTATCAAATGCCCTACAAGATCGAACAATACCGCCTTCTCTCTAATTTCGAAAAGGAACATAAGCAAGCGGCTTATTATAGGAATGAGGAGGATAGACGTAGAGGAGTAGAGTATGTTAGAAATAGGATGCTTGGTTTCTACCAAGAGTGCTTGCAACTAGGTCCGGAATACAAAACTGGTTTACAAGACGACCTAGAGAGTGGAACCAATGATGGGATCACGTAGTGACCCATGACCTTGAGTCTAGCTACAAGACTCGTAAATAAAGAAAAGCGCTTCTTGGGAGGCAACCCATGTTTTGTGTGATTTTATGTGTTTGATTGTTATTTTCTTCCGTATGCATGTTTTATTGTTATTGTTGGTTGATCATGTTTCTCAATTAAAATGTGGAAATACTTTACTATGTTGTTTGGCCTAGCCTTAACTCCAACCTAAAAGTATTTTTGCAAAAGATAAGTGTAAGGGGAAACCCCAAATATGTTTTCAAGAAACAAACCGATCATGATTCTCCACAATATTAAATGAGCATGCATATTCGTATTTGTTAGAGTCAAATGCTTGTATTGAGTCATAATGAAGTTTTGCAGGATTTTCCAGGAAGTAAGACCAAGTTTTTCCAGAAATTTTCTGGAAACTTAACATAAGAATTTCTGCAGGTCCATTCTGACAGTGTCAAAGTTTTACTCTTGACGGCGTCAGGAGTTAAAATCTGGAAATTTTACCGGTTTTGTTTTTCTAACGGAGTCTTATGGTTTTTGTGAATTGTTAAGTTTTATAATCTCCAGGAGATCTGCAAACTTCATTCCACAAGCATTATATCTTACTTTGTTTTCTAGGATTTAGAAACTTATATAGGATGCCGCCGATTTTACGCGAGGTTGTCTTGTCTATTTTGTCAGATTTTATAGGTTACGTATGACAAGAAGATGATTTATATTCTGGAAGGGAAGCTTTGATTGTTCGTTTTCTTGGAGGAAGATTTAACCTGGCCAACCTATAATCCATACCGAGCGAATCAGGAGAGTATTTGATTTCATTCTCTTTACTTTTTCACTTTTACATTCTTTACTTGAACATTGGGGACAATGTTCATCTTAAGTGTAAGGGGAGGGTAAAAAGATGATACCTTACATATGCACTTTCGCTTGAGTTTGTTTTGTTTGATAGTAGATGTGTAATAAAACTACGAGAAATACTTGTTAGTGTAATTTTAGCGCCAAATTTAAAATTTTTTACAACATTTAGGAGTGAAACTTTAGCCATAGCAAGCGTCTCATGGATAGGAGATTGTATGACTAGCACATAACCGTATATTCAAAAAAATTTTCCACTCAAATATGTGAGGTTCGCCTTTAGATTTGATAGGAAAAGCATTTACTATTAGTGCTTATGAGTGTACCGGTAGCATTTAGATTCTAGAACTTGCGTTAGTGATGCATACCGAGACCGCTAGTGAGACTACATTCGTGTGGTAGGATTTACTACATGATAAGAGGCATTAGGATCACCCCTTGTGTTAAACCTGTATCATAATTACTTGACCATTTAAGTCATACTACTTGACTAGTTAAGTCAACTAATTTTTCCTCACACCCTTAGCGTTGTACTCATTTTTAGTACACGATACCCCTAGTACACCCCTCCGAGCCTATCTTTTCGTTTCTAACTTTAAGCATTTTACTTAAAGGAAGAATTTGTTACATCCCACTTAAATGTACAACCAAATCGCCTTAGCCTTCCGTGTATGTGCTCATTTTTAGTGCATTATTGTTATTTGTTAAACCCTAAGTTAACTTTCTAATTGATTACATGGTTGCTAAGTTGAGTCATATCCTTGTACATATTGTTTTGGGACGATTGGGACTCATGGGTAAGTACTTATTTTATGGAGTAATGGGGAAGAACATCATTTATTAACCCCATATGTACGTTAATCTTAAAAGTGCTCCAAGTGTTTTGATTTTCTTAATTCGAGTCATTAGATTAGTTTAAATGTAAAGTATGTAAAGATTCAAGTGTAAGGGGAACGTTCATACCCCTATGATGTATTATTTTGGATGGTAGGGTAAGAGTGTATGTCAAAAAAAAAAAAAAAAAAAAAAAAAAAAACGGACTACCATCCCTTTTCATTCTATGTTCATTTTATGTTTTTGTTATTTCTCATTTATTAGCTTAAGTCGAGTCTAGTCTCGGCTTAGCAACGCCATATTGTACATGTAATTAACCAAGATTGTTAACTCGCCACCAGTAAAACTTCCTTTATCCAACAAAACCGTGTAATTCATATCCCTATACCTAACGTTACAACCCTTTAAAAGACCTCTTTGATAGTTTATCCTAGGTGCTTACGCCATGTGGTGGAGGTTTGATCCTTTTCCAAGCCTATGGTAATCTATTTTGCTATGACAGGTAGTGAGAGATATCTTCCATTTCCATAATGTTATATTACTTTATTACACCCGAGAGATGTGAGTATCTAAACACTATTGTGAGGTGCTAGTGTATGACCTCCGTGCTTGTCTATTGGTCTTTAGTGGAACGATTATTTATTGTAATTACTTTTATATTAGTGTTAAATGACCCCTAACTTGTCTTTTGAGTAGAATAAAAGCGCATTTGCTTGAGGACAAGCAAATCTCAAGTGTAAGGGTATATGATGAGGCGAAAAATGATCCGTTTTTAGGGGGTCATTTAAGCCCGAATCCGACTTTATTTGATCAAATATTGCCCTAAATCGTTCCTTTTGTGATTTTAGGTACTTGGAGAGTGAATTCTGGAAAAGAAGCCATTTTGGACGTTTTTGGAGCATAAAAGTGAAGAAAACGGCAAAGTCTCAATTTTCCATGCTGGGAATAGTACATGAAGGCGTCAAGAGTAATTCCATGACGGCGTCAAACCTCAAGAATTGAAATCCATAGTTGATGACGGCGTCACACACAGGGCGTCAAGAGTAATTTGTGTGACGGCCTAGGCCTTAACGGCGTCAGAAGTAGATCAAGGCCGTCCGAGGAAGTATTTGGCGGCGAGATGACGGCATCACACCTTTGTTCTTGACGCCGCCATCCCTATTTTCCTATATATAGTTTTCTAGTTTTTCACATTTAAAGGGAGAAGTTTTAGAGAAACCCTAAGGACGATTTTGGTGCAACTTTTACAGGTTTTTCAAGGGTTCCAAACCCTTGATACTTTGCATTGTAATTGAGATAAGTGTTCTTCTAATTCAATCAATATGTCTATGTGTTGGTTGTCTATATCTAGTTCTTATCTCAATTCCATTATGCTAGGCTAGATCTCTTTTGTCTTTGCTTAGATCTAATGAAACCTAGATATTGATTATGTGTTGATTACTTGTTTATTCTTGTCTTGGATGAATGATTTATATGTTTGGCTTAAGAAAACTGGCAGATCTCCAAATGGTAACATGCTTGAACGTCTTAAGAAACATGAACCGAGGCGTACTAGGTCTTTATTGGTTGTATTTAATGCATGAGCCACTGTTTACAATCCCTATAGTTGTGCTGGGCATGGTGTAGGAGGAGATAAGAGCTCATAGAATTGGGGAGTTATGTATGCCACCCCATGAATGGTATTAAGGAATACGATCCGTCATCCATGCAATTATAACAAGTAATTAACGTGTAAAAGATATCTAGGGAGTAGTGAAATCTAAGTAAACACATTTTCTCCAATTACTGCTCACAACCTTAGTATAATTAGTTTATTTTCATTTTCAGTATTTTATTTTGATTGCATCTTAGTTTTGGGTTAGTTGAATAGCAACTAATTCCGCCCACTCTTCCAAAACCCGAGATTTTACTTGCTTTCATAAAAATATAAAAATACAAAAATAATCATCCCTCACCTTTAGAACTAGTATTTAGGCTTTCTAATCCTAGCAACACTATTCCTAAGCTGAACGATCAATCCCCCGGTACTTGTCACTATACTATACTACAACGATCAGGTACACTGCCTGGTGGGGGTTGTCAGCTTCTCGAGATCCCTCGAGAGGTAAAGCCAGTTGCGATTCCCACGCATCAGTTATACTAATACCATGTCCTTCACAATACCAAGACGTTCTGAAAGACAAAAGCAAGTGACCAAACTCGAGGTCGATTGATGAAACTATGCAAGGAAAACATAATACGGCGACATATATAATACGTGAACATGCTTATATGAAAGACAATTATAGTAATCAATTATAATAAATGAATATAGTATATTAGATAATGAGACACAAATCTCATCACCTAAGTCAGCAACTAACCACAAATGAGGCTTCAGTTTGGCAGGCAGGCACGTGACGGTCATAGGGTTAAGTTTTCGTAAAAGTAGCTATAGTCTAGGTTTTAAAAACACTTAGTTCGCTATAGCCAAAGCTCTGATACCAATCTGTCACACCCCCAGAATCGGGTCCAGCGGAAGCATACATGTAGCTGGGGTGTAACTCAATTGGTATTACAGCACAAGTACAAAATTTGTTTTCACTTCGATCATTTAGAATAAAATCGTTTAACTAAAAGTATTGAATTTACATTGTTTATAATTAGTGCGGAAGTAGGCCCTTAAACTAGTTTAAAACGGTCCCCAAATGAATATCAGAGTCTTCTATGACCATGCCATGCCCTGCCAAAACCTCCAGTACCATGCCATGCACGCTACTGGAGGTTTTGGCAGGGCATGGCATGGTCATAGAAGACTCTGATATTCATTTGGGGACCGTCTTAAACTAGTTTAAGGGCCTACTTCCGCACTAATTTTAAACAATGTAAATTCAATACTTTTAATTAAATGATTTTATTCTAAATGATCGAAGTGAAAACAAATTTTGTACTTGTGATGTAATACCAATTGAGTTACACCCCAGCTACATGTATGCTTCCGCTGGACCCGATTCTGGGGGTGTGACACCATAATTGGTAATCAGCTCACCAAGATGTTGACTATGTCCATCAAGAGTTGGCTAGTCCAGAAGCAAACAGCTTTTGGTAAAGACAAACCAAATCCCTTGACAGCTGACGATTTGCTCAAAATCATATGGTCATCAAGTGGACCATAGTTCTTACTTGAACTGAAAACATTTGGCTACTCCAGAAGTAATGGCTTTTGGTAAAGAGATTCAAATCCATTAAATTTTCTCAAAAGATTGCTAGGGACTAGCAATAGTTTAGTGTGGGGGATTGATGAGTAAGCAAATACTCATCATTTCACCACCAATTTTGATACGTAAAAATACAAAAAAGGCCAAAAACAATATAGATATCCTTGGTTTTGTGTTTTTATGTGTCTCAGGTACAAAGGATTGAAACCCGGGCGGAAACATACAATTTTGATCGAGAAACGTGCATTTTTGAACAACTCGACAATAAATTGAGCATATTGTGATAGTAAAGACGAAGTCGAGTAAATTCTGGATGTGGTTGTGTGATATTAATCCAAAACTATGCTTAACCATTATCCAAAACAAGTCCAAATCAAACCCGGCCCACATCCGATCACCAGGCCCAACCATCACCCTAGCCCAAAACCACCCTTTGCGTTCTTAATAATACATGCCAGGGAAAACAAAAATCAGCCACCTCCATCTAATTTACCTTCCCCCAGAACATCAAAAGCAAGACAAAGAACTACACATTCTCCTAAACAAATCCAGCATATCCCACATCCTCCAAGTGTCTTGTCTCCTCTCCTATCCCCAATACTCCTGCTCCAGCCACCTTCTTGTTCCCTCAGTATCTCCCCAAGATATTTAATCTCTAGGCTGGCACATCACAACCCCAAAAATTGGCGCCAAAAATACAATGGAGGGCTGAGATTGTTTCAACAAAATTCAATGGGTGGGATTTGTTCTAAACAAGCACAAGTGAAGACTCCTAGTTGGTATTTTGGTATAAATAAGATTGCTTGTAAGCCTTTGATGGCAAGTAGGTTTTTAACATAGTTTTAAGTTTAGTTGTTGTAATCTGCTCTTTTAATTCCAGTTTTAAGATTTTAGTGTCAAGCCTTGTATTCCAATTTCAGTTATAATAAAAGTTCTAAGTTCTAGTAAAAGTTATTTTCATGATTTTTATTTATGCGTATAAGATATCTTTATGCTTTAATTTTATCTCCTAGTTGAATGTTGTAATCTTTTTCTCCTAATTTGATTTAAATTTGCAGCTTGCTGCTTGATTTTTAAAAGTAATGATAGTTTTGTTTATGCTTATTTGTGGTCTCAACCTTTCATAAGCTAATAGAAATCTTCAAAATTATAAAAGTTTGTGTAAAGAGAACAGAAAAACAAGTAGAGAACAAGAGACCGTAGCTGTGAGAATCATGGTTCAAATTGGTTTAGCGCTTCATCGGAAGCATTAGGATAGGTTGAAATTAAAGTCGCCACGGCAGTTAGATTAAAGGTTCTACACGCTTATTTCCTAATTTCTGCAATCCTGGTATAACTTTGCACAGCTTGTATATACTAGTTTTAGTGATAACCTGCCTTTTGTTTCTGATTTTAACTGCTTGTTTCTGCTTGTTGTTGTTTATCCCAAACTAGTATGACCTTGTAGCTTCGTAGTGTAATTCATCTTTTACCCCATTAATGTTCCGTAGTAGTGTTTAAGTAATGTTTGGATTGGTTCATTAATTGGTACTCATAACTGTTTAATACTTACTCTTAGTTGATATAGATATCTAGAGGTCTAACTTGGATAGTAGTAACATTAAAACCATAGAAATCTTTAGTTAATTTTAGTTTACTCAACCTGTTGATATTTTTAGTTTGTATAACCTACACTTTAAGTTTAAGAGTTGTTTAATTTATTTAATTTAGTTTTATTGTACATCATTTTCAGTCAAGTAGAAGTGGTCTTAAACTAACTTTAGTCAACTTTGAGAAAAAGTCAAAAAGGTTTCTGATTCAGTAAAATGGGGCAAAACACCAGGAGGATTCCAGCCTTCATTATTTATTATGAATAGATGAATCTTGTTGTTCTAAGTCAACTCGTGGTTGGTGAATCTAAATCAACTGAAATATTCAATTTTCGAGCTCATTTGCTATGTATAAATCAAGTCCAAAGTCACCTGGTTGGCCATTATATTGCCCTGTACCATGATGTCGCTACTTTGACCCGTTTTTCTATGACCAATAACCAGCCCATTATTTAAGCTCATCCCTTGGTTTTTAGTGGTTTGGAAAGGCCTTAGTACTATCTTGCTGGATTTACTTTTTGTTTGAACTTAGTAGCTAAGTTGTTCAACTTATTTAGCCCCTCTAGTTGCCTCCATTAAGTTTGTGTTCTGCTGTTACTTCAGTTTCTACTGAGTTTGTTTAATACGTGTTTTAGCCGGATCATAGCTTGTTTAATTGATATACTTTGCATGTTAGTGTTACATGTGATTGTGATTATATATGTTTTCTTAGGTTTCAGTTTGCATTTTATTTAAGTTAACTCGGAATTTACTTTGATAGTTGCTATTTTCGTTTAATATCACTTTACCATAACACCTTGAACCTGCTGGTTTTTCAACCTATGTAACCTTTCATCAATAGTTATTTCATAAGAAGTCATTCGCTTCAGTTGTTATGAGGTTTTGCTAAAATAAAAATAATTGAAATTAAATTGTTTGCAAAAAAATAATATAAGTGAGATTTGAACCCACGATACTCAGTTCACCATACCACACACACGACCATCTACTCCACTGCTTCTCTCTTGTTAAAACTTGCATAGTTTGATATTTAACTAGTTAGTCCCTGTTTGCTTGTCTTAGATAATCAGTTATAGATAGCTTATTTGCTGCTTATTTTTGCGCTATGTCGCACCTCCTACTATTTTTCCTAGATCAGTAAATACTTGTAGAATTTATCTAACAAGTTCTAGATTTAGTTGTGTAGTTGTAATATTTATTAGAAGTAAATTAGTGACTCAAAGTTTTTCATTAATAACAAGTAGAATTTTAATCAAAAAGTTAATTTCCTTATTTCTAAACTTTTCTTTTGTCATCTAGTTTGTAGGAAAATTAGTTTTATGCCCGTAGATCTAGTCGCGTTTAGTATTCACCTTAGTATCTATTAGACTTATATTGTTTTCTTTTAATTAAATCTCTTGTTTTTAGTTTCTTATACGTTTCATAAATTGTTGTTTTACGTTTCTGATTCACAATACCAAATAATCTCATAATCGTTCCTACAAGCATTTTAATCTCGAACCTCAAACGATATTTGCCCATTCACACCTCGTTGGGACACGACCCGGGTGATCACTTGCCCGGTATCACATATATATATATAGTATTCACGGGTTTTGCACGTCGGTCCTTTCACAAAGGTCGATTAATCAAATTCCACGCATACTTTGTATGTGTCATTGATATCCGTTCGCACGAAAACGGCGTATCAAAGTGCCAAGGACGTCAGGTGTTATTATAAAGAGAGGCGGCCCAGAAGACCATTGAATGTGACGGCATCAGGAATGAACCTGACGACGTCAGAGGTTAAAGAGTGATGACGTCAAAATGACGACTTGCACAAGAAGAAACCTTAGTAAAACCGTCACATGTTGATCAAGACAATCACAACTTACGCGCGGAGTAGCTGACACTGTTTTGGCCATAACTTTTGCATACGAACTCGGATTTGAGTGATTCAAAAAAGGAAACGATCGGGACGAAAAAATATTCGATTTGGTGAAAAAATGGTCGTGACACCATCAAGTGTTAAGGCTGACGCCATCAGATCAGGTCGGACAGAAAACAGCCTATAAATACAACCTCATAACTTCACTTTTTGAAAGCCCTAAACCCTAAGGCCGATTCTAGGGTTTAGGTAGGTATTTTTCCAGCAACTTAGAGGGTCTTAATCACTCCATAAGCATCTTGTAATGGTTTGTTTATTGATTCAATCTTATGTTATGTCTTCAATTATGATTATTGTTGATTGCTCTTCATTAATTATGCTTGGCTAATTCACCTTGTGTCTACTTATGATTGTGTGAAACTTGTATATAACTAATTAGATCTTATTGATGTCTTTGTTGATGTTTGTGTCTATCTTCATCAATTAAGGTGTGACAACTTCAATAGGTCTAGTTGATTTAGCTTATAATTCTTGTTTCCTATTGTCTCTTGTTTGATTGATTGATATCGATGTTAGGCTTAAGAAAACTGGCAGGCTTCCAATTGGTAACATGCTTGAACGTCTTAAAAAACATGAATCGGATGTGTACTATGATTATATGGTTGTATTTAATGCATAAGTGACTACTAAGGATGCTATGTTAGGAGCTAGTTGTCAGCTCGACATAGGAAGAGGTAGAAGCTTATAGATTTGGGGAAGATCGTACACAGCCCCACGAATGGTATTAAGGAATACAAACCGTCATTTAAAACAAGGATGTGACAATTCAATAGGTAGAATTTGATAGCTAGCAAGGAGTAATACATCCGTAGATACGCTTCACTTCCCTTGTAGAATCTTAATTTACTTTTCTTGCACATTAGTTTAATTAGTAGCCTTTGGGTTAGTTGATTAGCAACTAATTCCGCCCACTCTTCCAATACCCGAGATTTTTACCTGCTTTTCATAAAATATAAAAACACAAAAAGAATCATCCTTCACCTTTAGACCTAGTTAGATTAATTTCAATCCTAACGAACACTATTCTTTGAGTTGAACGATCAATCCCCCGGTGCTTGTCACTATATTATACTACAACGGTCAGGTACACTGCCTGGTGGGGATTGCAAGCTTCTCAAGATCCCTTAAGAGATAAAACCTTTTGCAAGGTTGCAAAACCACGCATCAGTTTCTGTGTTTCTTCTTACTCAGAGTCCCTTTACAGGCTCTGATACCACTTGTAGGTCCAAAGTTCTGGATCTAAGTAGCCTTTGTAAGACAATAAACACCTTGAATAAAAAGTATTTATATGAGACACTCTTAAGAACAATGTATACTTGATGTTAACACGGAATATTAACACAAGCTGTAAGAACAACACAGGGATTTACTAACTTTATATTCTATTAAACTTTTGAGAACTTGGCATAGAATACAATGCCGTAGGGTTCTTTTTATACTACAAGGAAACCCTAATTCTACAAAACGTGTGAAAGGATGTATGCATATCTTCTCCTAAGATATCTAACCGTGTGCATATCCTTTCCTATAATATCTCCTAAGATATCTAACTTGTTAAGCAAAATAGACTTAACAGTCTAAACATAAACAGACTTAACTAGTATCTGCCAGACTTAACTTAATACTGGCAGACTTAACTATCTACCTAACTTAACTAACTATTCCAGACTTACAAATAATTCCCAACACTAGCTTGTACCCCCATATTAATACTATCCTTCCTCTCTAATTCAAATGATTTCTCAGTCACATTAACTTTCCCAGAACTATTATTCAAAATCACCTTCTTATTAACATCAACATCTTTCTCATTTCTATTATGCCCCAAGCTACTAACAACATGATTCTCAAGCTAAATCGGAGCCCTAGGATTTTGTTTCGATGTTCTTTGATTCTTTTTATTCGTCATAACTACTAATAGCTAAATCAAGTACTCTAGAAACAAATCAAAGTGAAGTAGATTGAATTCAAGGCAACATTAAAGAAGAAAAATGAAAAATGAATTTTCCCGCCAAATTGTTGAATTTGGGGGTTTCTTCAATACTAACTAAAAAGCTAATTCAGACTAACCATTAGATGCGGAATAACGAGAGGAATCCAATGGTGCCAGAATTGAAATTCATTGAGTATTCTAAGAGAAATTAAAGGAAAATGGTGAAAATTGAAATGTGTGAAAAATGGGAAAACGGTTAGTAGAGAAAATAGGAGAGATAACAGAAGCGATTCTTGAAGGATTGGATCTAATTGTGCTAAGGAAGTTTGGATTTTGGAATGAGAGGTGCGAGTTTTTGAGTGTGATGTATTTGAAAAAGTGAGATCTAAAACTACCGCCAAAAATAAGTGAAAAAATTAAATTGGACTTTTGGACCGACTTTATTTAGCGGAACAGTTTATTTATTAAATAATATAGGCCTGTGAATGTAATGCCACCCGGTCTAGATGCATTTTTATTTTAAAGACGTGTCCTTATCAAATGGACGGGTCTATATACATTTGAGCACGCAAAAAACCTATTTAGACCCGTGATTTTGTTAGAAGATCTTTATGAGGCGGTCTAAAAGCCTTTTTTTGTAGTAGTGTCATTATAATGGAAATTGCATCACATGACCAACTCCCATCTCACCATTCTTCACAACTTGAATAAATATATCTTCCATATAATCACACAAAAAACACCACAAACCCTTCAAAATACAAAACTTACAAAATGGTGTGATTCCAACAAACACAAGAGACGAAACCTTAGCAACAAGTGGCATTCATCAAATCCCGAATACATTAGAACCCAAGATGAACTAACAACACCTAACAACATTTTCGACGAAGAGAAGAAAGATCAAGGACCAAAAGTCCTGACCATCGATTTGAAAAGCATCAACTCCGACGTCCCAAAAACACGCAAAAGTGTTGTAATGAACTCATGAAAGCAGCCAGTGAGTGGGGTGTCATGCATAACATCAACCATAGAATTTTCATATACATTAGTTCAAGCAACAACGTGAATTTGATTTCATAATAACTCATATAAGCTTTAATAATAAAAATCACACATTATATTACACATATGAAATTATTTCTTTCAATGTTGGTGCAATATATGTTCCACATCGGAGGAAAACTTAAAGAAATGTGTGTGTGTATATATATATTACAAGGTTATGAAGCCTTTTTATGTGATGTATGGGTGCTATCTACTTTTCATTTGTGTAGCTATGTTCATTACATTGTTATTTGTGCATGTACCTCTATTTTTTTCTTCTACTTAACAAGTGTAAGTTAACTAATATTTTGAAGAGTTTTATAAATAAGAAATGCTAGGGCCACAGAAAGTCCCAAAAAAAATTCACAAACTGATGTGACAGAGACTGATTGGTTCAGTAAGAGAAAGGAGAGATAAACTGTTACACATTACACAAATAAAACGCTGACACGTCAGCTTGTGGATGTTTTTATAAGAGTTTTTTTGTGGGTCTAACATACCTCTATATAAATATGTTGAAGAGTAAATTACACTGTTTAGAAATAAATACACCAAATTCGACGTCTCCTTGTTATAAATACGCTCACTACATTGTGTGTGCACATGTGCATGAAACTATGCATTAATACAATAATGTGATATAATTTTTGTGGATGCTAGCTTATTTCTATTTCAAAGAAACAACAATAATATCATCTCTTTCATTTTGCTGATTTTATGAAATAGAAATCTTTATAGTAATTAGTTAGCCACGTGAAAGCAGAATGCTAGCTGTATCCTCATGCATGCATGTTGGGGTAAAAATTGAATACAACAAACTATGAAGATGTTTTTTGCTTCATTTCTTCATGTATACTTTTAGAAACCATGTGAATGTTAAGCTACTGATTGTTTAAGCATTTTTTTGGCGAGAGTTACTTGTATAAGAGAGCTCGGGTTATATATATGCGTACATTGAAGTATGCTCCAATTAAAACGAACATCCCTCACACGCACACCTTACAAAAAAATGGCACAAACCATCTTAACCACCACCCTCCTCCTCCTCCTCTTCATCTCAGCCACACCAGCGCAAGCAGCAGACTGTTCAACAGTAACCCTACCCATGGCTGACTGTTTGTCATACGTTGCTGCAGGCAGTATAGTTAAGAAACCAGAAGGAACATGCTGTTCTGGTTTGAAAACTGATGCAGAGTGTTTGTGTGAAGCTGTTAAGAATCGTGCTATGTTGGGTGTTAGTTTGAATGTTACTAAAGCTATGGGTTTGTCTCAAGCTTGTAAAATTAATCATGCTCCTGTTATAAGTTACGTATAAATATTAATTAGTAAATGACTAGCATCGAACCCGAGACCTCAGGATTGCACACATTACAAACGAGAATTAAAGATTAATAAATATTAATTGTTATGTATATTTATTAATAACACAAGTATAAGGACTAATGATCGTTAGTGATTAAATGTATGGACTAACTATCGTTAAATAATAAGGAAAGGGACTAGAATGTAATTTGGAAGACAAGAAGGATCCGGAAACCCCTTGAGGGGTGCATGGCCGGTCGACCCTAGCCCAAGGGGATCGACCCATGCCTCTTCTTGGTCACCAAGTTACATATACTATATATACAAACCCAAGGGTCTTTTGTTTAGGGTCTTTTGTTTCTCACCTTTTGTGCACACACAATACCCTAAGTTTGGTTTTCCTCCCTTGTTTCTTCCTTGGCCGATCGTACCCTAAACCCTTAGGGTTTGGATCGAAATTTTTATAACAAAAATTATTCTTGTGTTTAATCTTGCAATTACTTTAATTCGGTATTAGTTTGTGTGTACAAGAACGAGATAATTACTCACTATAGTAATTATCAAGATATCGATAAACAAAAACGGTAAGGGCTTTATCATTGATCTAGTTTACACAAGATTCAAGATTTATTGAAGTGCATCGGGTACGTTACTATTTATGTTTTAGTTAATCTTTGTATATGTTATACTTGATCCTAGCTTCCGCATATTTATGTACTTTGATTGTTAAATTCTAACAGTGGCATCACGAGCCATGTATAACATGTAATTGATTACTAAAACCTAATAAAAATCGGATCTTTAATTATTTTAGATACATGTTTTTGATCTAGGGTTTTTTCTTTAATTTTTTTTTATAAAATTTGAAACCCTAACCCTAATTTATGAGGGGGGTCGATTTTCCACATAAAACCCTAATTAGGGTTTGTGGTTTACTTGATTAAATTGTAATCACTAGAAATCCTAGGTCTTTAACCGGTTATGTGAACGTATCTTGTGACCTATGTGCTAATTGTTAGGTTTAATCCATGACGAAACATGCATGTTAGTCATGGATCTTGTTTTTTTTTATGTCACATGTTTTAGATAGATCTAAAATTGGGGAAGACTCCAATACATAAATATATTAAAATCAATTTATATGCTATGTGGTGTGTATATTAGCTTTGGCCTACGCAATTGATTCGTCAATGTATGTGACTCTCTTCCATTAAGAGGAGAATGCCTTAGTTGATTACATGCATGTTTATACCTAGACTTGATTTTATTATGATCTTTTCTAATAAGGAATGCATGTGGCTATTTATTTCACTTTAATTATTATTAGTTGTTGTTTTTCTTTGAAATACTTGTTTTTATTGTTTCTTAATTGTTTGACTTGTTGTAAGCAATAAAAAGGGTGATTTTCATAAAGAAAATAATACGGACTAATAATGGTGAAACCCTAAGCGGAGTCTTATGTACCAACAACGGTTCGCTTCGCACGGTAATTCGCTCCAAGGCGAGACTAGCAAGATTCATACTTTATTACATGATTTTGAGATTGAATCCATAAACTTTTGCTTGATTGATGTTTTGTACAAATATGCTTCTAAAAGTAACTCTTTTAAGACAATATTCATAACCGTGATTTGAAGGCTTAGAAAAGAGCCTTAGAGTCTGCCTTGGTTATCACAATCTTGAATACGTCTTAAACAAATTTCTTTTAAAATCATGCTTGTAGAAAGTCATCTTAGGGTTTTTAAACTTCAAGTAAAACTTTGTGTATTAATTTCACGAATAAGTAATAAAAAGGTTTTGAAAATTATGCTATGAAGATGAGTGCATGCATCTTTATACATATTTTGACTGACATATCAAAAATTGAATACCCTTAAAATTTAAGTTACATGCCATCTATCTATAAGGAACACTTGGAATTTTAATTTAGTAAACGTGAGACCTAGGCTAAATTATTATAACAAGGTAAAATTCTTTTAGCGCGTGAGACCATAATTGTAATTTTACAGTTTCTAAGGTATATGACTTAATTAAGTTGTGCGTGAGACCTAGAACTTAAGGCATGAGATGGGATGAAACATGCTTACAAGGAAAATTGATGAATCAATTTGATGTAAATCCCATAATGATCTAGGAATTGGAAATCTTGTTTGCCAATTATTGTTCGACAGATTACCATCTTTTGTACTTTCACCACTAGCAGATCAACTGATGTGGTGGAACTATGTAAAGTTGGATCCTAGATTTTCAAAAAAAAATTGGTGGTTATATGAATATAGCCTATGGGTATTTTATTTTCTTGAAGATATTTATTATCGAAAATACTAATGTTTGAACTTTTATCTGTAGATATGGCTCAACCCGATAACCCAACTTTGATTTCTGCTTTCCAGAGTCATCTTGAGAGAGAAAAATTGACTGGAAAGAATTTCAATGATTGGCACCGTTCGGTCAGAATTGTCTTGAGGGCGGCCGGTAAGCTCAATTACTTGACCGAAGAATGCCCAGTTGAGCCTGCTGCTAATGCAACAGAAGCAGTTAAGGCGGAGTGGAGGGAGAAACATGCTAAGTTTAATGAGGTTGCTTGTTTAATGCTCGCTAGCATGAGTGCTCCATTACAAAAGAAGTTTGAGTACTTTTTCCCAAAAGATATGCTTGAAGTACTTCAGCAGTCTTATGAGAAACCTCCCGCAGTTGAATTGTATGATGAACTTGACAAGTTACACAACTGCAAGCACGGTGATGGTAAACTAGTTGAAGATTATGTGACTAAGATGAAGGAATCTTTTGATCAGCTTCACAGAATTGGATTTGGTTACCCCGAGAATGTGCAAGTGCACTTGATCAATAGGGCGCTTAATAAGGACTTTGCTAGTTTTGTGCAGAATTTCAACATGCACTGCTCGGGGAAGACAGTCTCAAAATTACTCGCACTGCTTGTTGATTATGAGAAAAGTCTACCAGCCAAGGTCAAGGCTCCTACCCCGCAAGTGTTGGCAATTCATGGGGGGAGAATCCAGAAGAAATTGCATGTGAACAAAGGCAAAGGGAAAGGTAATAAAGGCAAGCAGGTCATGGCCTATCAACCTCAACCCAAGGTGAAGAAGCATCAGCCTAAGCAGAACAAGGTGAATCCGCCAAACAAGAAGGATCAGGCTTGTCACCATTGTAATGAAAAGGGCCATTAGAAACGCAATTGCCCTCTCTACATTCATGACTTGCGACTCAAGAAGTAGGGGGATGAAGCTGGTAACCCCAGTTCATCAGGTGCGTTCTTTATGATTGAATTATTCACTCTTACTCCTAAATTGAATTCATGAGTATATGATACGGGATGTGGCATTCATATTTGCAATACCTTGCAGGGGCTTAGAGTTGAGAGAAAGCTGGCCTATGGACAACAATTCCTGCACGTGGGTAACGGAGCATATGCAGCAGTTGAACCTATAAGAGTTTTTAATTTAGTGTTGCCTTCGGGCTTAGTACTATCTTTAAATAATTGTCATTATGCACTGTCGATTGTTAGAGGTGTAATTTCATTTTCATGTTTGTTGAACCTTGGTTTTCATCATACTATTTCTAACAATGGAATTTCAATTTCTTTAAATGGTGTTTTTTTATTTTAATGCTATTGCTGTGAATGGTGTCTTTGAAATTGATATGAATGATAATGATAATGCTTTTGTTAAAAATAATTCAATGTGTAGCATCAATAATAAGAGAATCAAGAAAGGTCTGGAATCGTCTTATCTTTGGCATTGTCGACTTGCTCACATTGGCAAAGATCGCATGAAAAAGCTGCAACATGATGGGCTTTTAGAAAAGTTCAATGATGAATCATTTGATAAGTGTGAATCTTGCATTGCTGGGAAGATGACTAAAAAACCCTTCAAAAATAGGATTGAAAGGGCTAATGATCTACTTGGTCTTATTCACACAGATGTGTGTGGACCACTTAGACATGTGTCAAGGAGAGGTGCTAGCTACTTCTTAACATTTACGGATGATTACAGCCGTTATGGTTATGTTTATTTACTTAAACATAAATATGAGGTGTTTGAAACATTCAAAGTGTTTAAAGCAGAAGTAGAGTTGCAACTTGGAAAGAAGATTAAAGCTCTTCGATCCGATAGAGGTGGTGAATACCTGAGTCAGGAGTTCATAGATTACTTAGCAAAGGAGGGAATTGTCCAGCACCTTACTTCTCCATATACTCCACAACAAGATGGTGTATCTGAGAGAAGGAATAGTACATTACAAGACATGATACGATCTATGTTTAATCTAACAACTCTTCCTTACTCGTTTTGGGATTATGCCTTGGAATCTGCGGTTCGCATCCTTAATATGGTTCCAACAAAGAAGGTAGATAAGACACCATATGAGTTATGGAGTAGAAAAGCTCCTAACTTGTCTTATCTTAAGGTCTGGGGTTGTCAGGCGTATGTTAAACGTGACTCAGCAGACAAACTCCAACAAAGATTTGTGAAGTGCATCTTCGTAGGATACCCTAAGGAAACTATGGGTTACTACTTTTATTACCCAACTGAAAACAAAGTTTTTGTTGCAAGGTATGGAGACTTCTTGGAAAAGGAGCTCATATCTCAAGAATTCAGTGGGAGAGTATATGATCTGGAAGACGATCATGAAGATGTAGAACCTTCTGAAAACACTAGCCAACTTCCTGTGGAACCTGAAAGTTTAGGTCCTCCACCTGAAGTGCTTCCCGTTCGTTCGTAGGTCATCTAGACCTGTGAAGGCTCCAACACGTCTATGTATTAACATGGAGTGTAATGATAACTTGATAGGAGATCTTGATGAACCTACAAGTTACAAAGCTGAAATGAATAGTCCTGAATAGGAAAAGTGGCAGGGAGCTATGAATGAGGAAATGCAATCCATGAAAGACAATGAACTCTGGGAAGAAGTAGACCTACCTTCGGGTGCCAAGCTAGTTGGGAGTAAATGGCTCTACAAGAAAAAGACTGGTATGGATGGCATTGTACACACCTATAAGGCCCGTTTGGTAGCTAAAGGCTATACTCAAACTTTTGGTGTTGACTATGAGGAGACCTTTTCTCCTGTAGCTGACATTAGGGCTATTAGGATTCTTATAGCCATAGCCGCTTACTATGACTATGAGATTTGGCAAATGGATGTCAAAACCGCCTTCTTAAATGGTCGCCTAGATGAAGACATCTATATGGCACAACCTGAGGGGTTTGTGAATCCAGAATTCCCAAATCGTGTATGCAAGCTCAAAAGGTCCATTTATGGATTGAAGCAAGCATCACGACAATGGAATATGAGAATTGATAGTGAGACTAAAAAGTATGGATTCACTCAAAATCTCGATGAGCCATGTGTATATCACAAAGCTAGTGGGAGTAATGTAATTTTCCTTATTTTATATGTTGATGACATATTGATCATGGGGAATGACATTCCAAGTTTGCAAAAGGTTAAGGCATATCTTGGAAGTTGCTTTTCTATGAAAGATTTAGGGGAAGCTGCATTTATTCTGGGAATCAAGATATATAGAGATAGATCTCAGCGATTAATTGGATTAAGCCAAAGTGCTTACATCGATAAAATATTGAAGAGATTCAATATGCAAAATTCCAAGAAGGGATATTTGCCGATGCAAGAGCAACATGGCCTGAGCGAGAAAGTTTGTGCTTCAACACCTGAAGAGGTGCAACGCATGAAGAGAGTACCTTATGCTTCGGCTGTGGGATCTATTATGTATGCGGTAAAAAGCACAAGGCCTGATGTGGCATTTGCTCAGAACTTAACCAGTCGATATCAGCAAAATCCAGGTGAAAAACATTGGACTGCTGTTAAGAATATTCTTAAGTACCTTAGGGCTACTAAAGAGATGTTCTTAGTTTATGGGGGTACTCCATCTGCAGAACTTGATGTTACAGGTTACTGCGATGCTTCTTGGAAAGGTGATAAAGATGATACGAAGTCTCAGACGGGATATGTCTTTGTCATTAATGGAGGAGCTGTGGATTGAAGGAGCAGAAAGCAGAGTATACTAGCGATGTCTTCTATAGAAAGTGAGTATATAGCTGCTTCAGAAGCTGTAATGGAAGCTGTTTGGATTAGGAAGTTTGTTTCAGGGCTTGGGGTTATGTCGTCGATTCAACGACCTATAAAAATGTATTGCGACAATTCAGCTGCAATTACATTTGCCAATGAACCTGGAATCATGAAAGGCATCAGACATTTGCCGATTAAGCACCACTATGTTCAAGAACAAGTCGAAATAGGTGTGTTAGCATTAAAAATATATATATATTAAAGTGATGGTCATTCTCATATTGTAACTTTGTGTCGTTAGTAATAGTTTAGTCATTGGGCCTTGGACTTGGCAAGCTAATATGTTATTTGCTATGTTTCATAAGCCTTGTTATCTTATCATGTAACCAAGTCCAAGCCCAAGCCCATAGAAAGCCCATAGGGCATCTCATGTATCTTACTATTTAAACACCTCAAAGGCTCATTTGAGGTGTGTGCTTGTGTGTGTATTGTGTGTGTTTTTTAATAAAAGTTCTCTTCATCTTATTACTCTATTTCTACAAATCTAACGCCACACATACTATTCTAAGTCACCATCTTTTCTTCATCTAGTGCTTATATTTGTGTTAAAGTTGATAGATCTAAGGTCCTACAAGTGGTATCAATCGCCTAACAATGATTTAGGATTGTTTTTTATCAAGTTTTTTGTTAAAATGTTACACTTTTCATTCATTTTGTGTACTTTTTCTTCAAAAAGTTTTGATCTTTAAGTGTTTTAGTGTTAAAGTTGTTGTTTTTCTTGAAGCTTTAGTGATTCTAAGTGTTTTGGGAAAGATTTGATCAAAAGAATCAAGTGGAAAAAGTGTTTTTGGTTGAAAAAATCAGATTTTTCAAGCTTTCTGGTCTCCTTACGCGTAACTTGGGTGAATAGTACGAATCTACAGCTGTGAACAGTACTTTCTGTCCTTTTTACGCATAAGATTTGGTCAAAATCCTTTTCCTACGCGTAACTTTAGTCAAAACCCTCTTTCTACGCATAAGTTGGAAGTCTACGCCTAAATCCTACGCTTAAGTGAAGATTCTACGCCTAAGTCCTACGCAGAAGAGTTTCTACGCCTAAGTTCTACGCATAAGTCAAAACTTACGCCTAAGTTTAATCTTACGCGTAAGTACCTATTTTCTACGCTTAAGTTTCTTCAAAGGTTCTCTCTTCGTGCTACGGTGACTCGGTACTTCCCTGACTTGGATAAGTTTGTGGACTACTTCGACAAGGGATATCTTTCAAGCTTGGACAAGTTTGAGAGATCGATTTGGTTGAAAAACCTTACGCGTAATTTTTCTTACGCATAAACTCAAAGTTTACGCGTAAAAATCAAAGCTTACGCATAAACATTTTGTTTACGCATAACCTTAATTTTTACGCATAACCTGAAAGTTTACGCATAACTTTTCTTATGCGTAAGATTTGAAGTTAACCATAAGATTTGAAGTTAAGCATAAGAATTACTGTTTACGCTTAAGTTCAGGGTTTATGCATTAGAATTTGACTTTTTGACAACCAAACTTCAAACGGCCATAACTTTTGAACCGTAACTCTGTTTTCGACGAATCAACTGTCAAAACGACCGCGAGACCGAGAAGAAGGACACGTTGAAAAATGTAAAGATCATTCAAGCCAAGCTTCAAGGCCCAAATCCACTCCGAACGGAAGTTATTGAGGTTTTAAGGTTTTAGATCAAATTTTTCACCATAATAACTTGCATCAACTCACACTAAACACAACTCCTACTTCGTTGGAACGATCCAAGAATCAACTTTATCAATCTACACTTAATCAATGGCTACTCAGCAAGATATTCATGCAGCTGGTGCGGAAAACCGACCTCCAATGCTTGAAAAAGGTGGATATCTCCCATGGACAAGCCGCATGCTTCGTTACATCAAAACAAAGCCTGATGGTAAATTAATGATCAACTCCATTACAACTGGTCCATTCAAGCCACGACAAGTTCAAATTGAAGGCAATCCAAATACAACACCTCCTACTCAACCATTCGTGCGTGAACAAACAGAAGCAGATTACACAGAGGAAGACAAGAAGCAGATTGCCGCTGATGATATGGCAATGCATTTAATCCAACTTGGATTACCACGGGAGATCTTTGCTGCGGTCGACAGCTGTGAAACTGCTTATGCTATGTGGGAACGTGTTAGGAGGATATGTCATGGAACAGAGATTGGACAACAGGATGTTGAGAACAAACTTCTTACTGAATGGGAGAATTTCACATTCACTAAAGGTGAACAGATTGAATCTTACTACACAAGGTTTTGCACTCTGATGAATGAGTTAATCAGAAACAAGTTGACACCTCGAACAATTGCAACAAACATCAAATTCATCAATAACCTTCCAGAAGAATGGGGTCGTTATGTTACAATTGTCAATCAAACAAAGGATTTACATAAGGTGAACTATGATCAACTCTATGACTTTTTGAAGCAAAACCAAGCTGAGGCTAATGAAGTAAGGAAAGAAAGATTGGCAAAGAATCATGATCCTCTCGCATTAATTGCTACTAGACCAACACCGCTACCAGTGAACACACAACAATCATCATCATCTTCCACTCACAACTACATGCAACCATCATACATTCAACAACCAATACCGGTCTACCAACAACAGTTCTACCCACAGCAACAACAACACGTTATTCCACAACAGCAATACCAACAATTCCCAGAACCAGAATTCACTGAAAATGATGAAGCTACTGCTGCATTAACCCAAGCGTTTGCTTTTCTGTCAAAGGCATTCCAAGGACGTTATTCTACACCAACTAACAACAACCAAAGGATTTCATCGAACACTGGCAACAAGCAGATTGCTCAGCCGAGTTTCAATATGGGCAACGGAGGCCAAATGGTTGGAGTTTATGGGAATCAGCAATGATATGCTACTGGAATTAACATGGGGAATCAGAATATGCTGAATGCAGGGAATCAGTATGCAGGGAATCAGTTGGGTCAGTTTGTTGGAAATCAGAGGGGTCAGCATGTTGGTAATCAGGCAATGGGTAATCAGAATAGAAATGTTGCAGCACCAGTAGTTGGGAATTTGGGAAATGTGAATCAAGCTAATCCGGTAAAGTGTTTCAACTGTCAGGGTGGAGGTCATATGGCAAGGAACTGTCCTGCTAAGCCGAACAAGAAAGACACAGCGTACTTGCAGAAAGCATTACTGTTGGCACAAAAGAATGAGGCAGGGTTTCAGTTGAATGCAGAGGAGAATGATTTTATGGCTCTTATGGATGACATGGAAGATAGAGAGGATATCGATGCTAACTGCATATTCATGGCGAATCTTCAGGAAGCTAAGTATGACACAGATTCTGACACACTTCCTGTTTATGACACCAATGCACCATCTGAGGTATCCAATTTCAACACATGTCACAATAATGATATATTTGATATGTCTCCTCATGAGGAACAGCATTCTGAGAAGCTAGCACCCACTTATGATACATACTTGGACACGCCAAGTAGTAGCAATACTCCTTCAGCAACTCCAGATGTGAATCATAATAGAGGCTTCGTTTCACAGCATGCTGAGAATGATGAGGAAACACGTGCTCTGTTTGAATCATTATTGAATAATTGTCGTATTGAAATTGAGAATGTGAAAAAGGTCAATCGCGATGTTAAATTGACCGCTGAGCTTGAGAGTTACAAAGAAAACGTTAAATCTTTTGAATTTCATAACAAAAGATTGTCTGAATTAGAAACTGGTTATCAAAATTCCGTTTCAAGGGAAAAACAATTGCAACTCAAGTTTGATACACTTGATGTTAATTTTTTCAAAAAGATAAAATCTTTAAACGCGGAAATTTCTGATTTACAAAACCAACTTTCTAAACAAAAAACAGCTTATATCAATCTTGAAAAAGAAAGGGATGAGTTGAAAAAGGACTTTGCAAAGAAAGAAGACAAACTTTTGGCCGAAATCGTAGAGTCAGAACACATGATTGCTCATTTAGAAGAATTAGTGGTTAAATCGGGTCAGTCAAGTCAAACAATGAAAATAATTTCAAATCAAACTAATCCGGTTTACCATACGAAACATAAAGTGGCTCTTGGTAACAACACCCCCAGTAATCTCAAGAAAGCTCAGCAAGAACAGAATGTTTTGTATAATGGTAATATGATTTACACCAAACATAATCCTCCCGTCGTTCGGGATTCTGTGCAAACGATAGAACATGTCGAAGAGAGCATAAATAAAATGAAACAAAAGGATTTGAAACCCATTGATTATAACAAATTGAACAAACTTTCGGGAATTACTTTTGTTCCACAAAAAGAACCATCTGTGTTTTCCATAAAACGACCATTCTCAAAAATGTTTTCTAAGAAAGTAATTGTTTCCAAATCTCTTTCAAAAATGGAACAAATTTCTTCTAACAACACTTTTAATACAAGTGAGGCTAGAGAAATTTTGGATGACGTTAAAAAGAGAATTCAAGAATTTCAAAATATTGTTGCTTCTAAAACTACAATCAATATTAACAACTGGCATTCTAGATTTCATATTGAGCAGAAAAAAGTTTTTGAAAACGAAATTACTATCCCACTGAATAACATCAGTGCGAGGGTAATCCATTTTGAACAAGCTTTCTTAAAAGAAACGGCCGACTTCGTCAAGGACCACAAATCCCTGGTAAACGAAGCCAATGATACTCGTGAAAACATGAATGTTTTGGAAAACCTAAATGATTCTCTCTTCGAAGCTGTTATGACCACTGACATTATGTCCATAATTTTACAAACATATTCTGTTCAAGACGATGAACGACTAAGAGTTGAGACCTCCGCAATTGTTTCAAAATATGAAAATGCTCTTATAAAGCTTGAAAAAGAAAATGTGTCATATTTTAAACAACTTGATCGGAAAAAGGAAGAATGCAAGTATGACATATTGTCGTATGAGCGTGCCTTAAAGAACATGAAAGAGCAAAATGATCTTTTGAGGACTCAGCTTGAAATTCAAAAAGGAAAGGGTGAGGAAACTAAGTTTGCAAAACCATTGACTTCGGAGAAACCAAATGTTTCAAACACGGTTCAAAAACCAAAAATGTCAATTTCACGGTTTGCTCCAAAAGTCAATGAGAACAAGGATTTGACAAAACCAGTCACTCCAACACCCTTGCCCAAGAAAAGTGAAAATGTTAAGATTGTTGATAAAGGAAAAGCGGTTGTCGAAACACCAAAAGTGATAGCACCTGGCCTTTTTAGGATTAGTCCCACTAATGCGTCTGCCTCCACTTCTAAGACAAATGCGTGCAAAAAGGATAATTCTAAAGAGTCTAGTGATGCTAAAAAGGACAACAATATAAATCCTAATGTGTGTGCCTTACCTTCTACAGGATTAGAATGCACCTCTAGGAGCAGCAGACTAAAGCCTAGGAGCAATACAAGGAACAATAGAGTCTCGCCTGTTTCTACGAGTAGTAGCAAGAATAAAATTGAAGAAGTAGAAGAACACCCTAGGAATTTATTCGCTTTGTAATAAGAAACATGATTCATCTGAATGTAATGTCGAAAGTACTGGTTCTAATGCATGTAATGACTCTGTTTGTTTAATATGCAAGAAATGCTTAATTAATGATGTTCATGATGAATGTGTTTCTAAGAATGTGAATGTTTCGCCTAAATAGAAGTATGTTCCTAATGCCAGATCTAGATCTATAGAAAGATTAGTTTCACGCTTTAGGTCTACCACTAGTAGTCGAATGCCTAGGAACTACCTTAAGTTTTGTATGTGGAAACCTACGGGTAGAGAATTCATTCTTCAGGATGGCAAATTGAAAGTTGTTCAAAATGGACAAGTAGATACCTTCTATGAATGTGATTCAGATTTTACCCCTAATCACATGGAACCAAATTCAAAACGGTTTTCAAATACAAACTCTTCTGTTCTTGGCAGGTTATCGAAATATGTCTTTGGATCGTCGACTCGGGTTGCTCTAAGCACATGACCGGGAATTTAAAGCTGCTGATCAATTTCGCCTGGAAATTCATGTGAACTGTACGCTTTGGAAATGATCATGTAGCAGCTATTCAGGGTTATGGAGATCTTCGGTTTGAGAATTTTTTAATCACTCGAGTTTACTACGTCGAAGGGTTGGGACACAATTTGTTTTCAGTCGGGCAGTTTTGTGATGCAGATTTAGAAGTCGCATTCAGGAGAAACACGGTTTTTATAAGAAATTTGGTTGGTGATGATCTCTTAACTGGTAATCGTGGTACAAACTTGTATGCTATCGACATCAACCAAATGGCTTCTACATCACCAATTTGTCTTATGACAAGGGCAACTGAAACTAAGTCCTGGCTGTGGCAAAGAAGATTATCCCATCTCAATTTCGACACCATCAACAAGTTAGCCAAAGACAACATCGTCACCAGACTTCCTAAGTTCAAATACACCAAGGAACACCTATGTCCATCATGCGAACAAGGAAAAAGTAAAAGAGCATCATATAAACCCAAAACCGTACCTAGTTCGGAAGCAAGGTTACATATGTTGCACATGGACTTATGTGGCCCAATGAGAGTTGAAAGCATTAATGGGAAGAAGTATATTCTCGTTATTGTTGATGATTATTCAAGATACACTTGGGTAAAGTTTTTGAGATCAAAAGACGAAGCACCAGGCATCATCATCACCTTTCTGAAGCGTATTCAAGTTCTACTTCAAGCTCCAGTAAGGATTATAAGAACAGACAATGGCACAGAATTTACAAACCAGGAGTTACGAACTTACCTTGAAGATGTTGGAATCACACACCAAACATCAGTTGTTAAAACTCCACAGCAGAATGGGGTAGTTGAAAGAAGAAATAGAACTCTTGTGGAAGCTGCTCGCACAATGCTGATTTTTTCTAGTGCACCACTATTCTTATGGGCTGATGCTGTAGCCACTGCTTGTTTTACTCAAAACCGATCTCTAGTCCATCCAAGATTCAATAAAACCCCATATGAGCTAGTGAACAACCGTAAACTTGACATCTCTTACCTTCATGTGTTTGGCGCTTTGTGCTATCCGACGAATGACAGAGAAGATCTAGGGAAGTTAAAAGCTAAGGGTGATATTGGAATCTTCATTGGATATTCAGAAAACTCGAGGGCATTCAGGGTGTATAATAGAAGAACGAAAAAGATAATGGAGACGATGAATGTGAAATTTGACGAGATTTCACAAATGGCTTCTGAGAGATACGCTCTAGAACCCGCGCTTAATCCAATGGCTTCTGAGAGATACGCTCTAGAACCCGCGCTTAATCCAATGGCTTCTAATCAAAACGGATTAGGACCCGCACCAAACCAGCAGACTTCTGGACACATCAGTTCAGGACGCGTGCCTCAAGGATCTCAATCAACAAACACGGATAAACCAACAGAACAAGAACTGGAAAATTTCTTCGAGTTAATGTTTGATGAATACTATGGTGGAACTTCGACTAATGCATCTCAACAACACTCCGCTGCACCCGCTCAAAACCATCAACCACCACCACCACCACAAGATGCATCTACAACAATCGAAGCTGAAGCACCAACTACATCAACATCATCTACATCTACTCAAGCAACTCCAGTTATTGAAACTGAAATACCAAGAGTTGATGAGCAAAACCAAAACACAAATTTTCAAGAAGAACCAACAAATAATTCAAACGATGTTACGTTAGAAGAAGAAGAAGAAGTATTTGAAAACCCATTTGCAACAGACTCTGCTGAATCTTCTTCAAGGTTACAAGACCCATCTAACACACATTCGTTACACCCGAGGTACCCTTCTACGTTTCAATGGACAAAAGACCATCCAATAGAACATATTATTGGTGAACCTTCAATGCCAGTTCAGACGAGGAGACAACTTGCCACCGATCTCGAATTGTGCATTTACATTTGCTCAATAAGCACCAAAGTACCTAAGAACATTTGGGAAGCAATGGCAGAAAACCCATGGATTGAAGCGATGCAGGAGGAATTTCTTCAATACCTGTTACATGATAGTTGGGAACTTGTTGAACGACCACTTGATAAACGAGTTCTTGATCTCAAGTGGTTGTGGAAGAACAAACTGGATGAGGAAATGACTGTCATTCGCAACACAGCTCGTCTCGTGGCTAAAGGATACCCATAAGAAGAAGGGATAGATTTCGAAGAATCATTCGCGCCTGTAGCTAGACTTGAAGCAGTCCGGATTTTCTTAGCCTATGCCGCTCACAAAAACATCACAGTCTATCAGATGGATATTAAGACAGTTTTCTTGAATGGAACTCTGAAAGAAGAAGTGTATGTGAGTCAGCCAAAGGGATTCATCGACAAAGATCATCCAGACTACGTCTACAAGCTTAAGAAAGCCATCTATGGTTTAAAACAAGCTCCAAGAGCGTGGTATGACGAACTATCATCTTTCTTGCTCAAAAACAATTTCACAAAAGGAACGGTTAATGACACCTTGTTTATCAAAAAATTCAAATATGACATTTTGATCGTTCAAATTTACGTGGACGACATTATTTTTGGATCAACCAATCCTAACCATTCAAAATATTTTGAAAATCTCGTGAAAAGTAAATTTCAAATGTCCATGATGGGGGAACTAAAATTCTTTCTTGGTTTACAAATACATCAATCCCCTTGTGGTATTTTTATCAATCAAGCTAAATACACAATAGAGATTTTGAAAAAACATGGAATGGAAAATTGTGATTCTGTTGGTACACCAATGGTCACTTCACCAAAAATAGGTGCTGATTTGTTTGGGAAACCAATTAATCCGAAGAAATATCGGAGCATAATCGGTTCTCTCATGTACCTAACTGCTAGTCGCCCCGATATTCAATTTGCTGTATGTTTATTAGCAAGGTTTCAGGCAAAGCCTACCGAACTTCACCTCAAAGAGGTTAAACGGATCTTTTGGTACCTACGAAGCACCATTAACATGGGACTTTGGTATCCGAAGGATTCGGGGTTTAATCTAACAGCATTTTCAGATGCAGACCATGCTGGTGATCAAGTTACAGCAAAGAGTACATCAGGTGGAGCACAATTTTTGGGTGAAAAGCTTGTAAGCTGGTCTTCAAAGAAACAGGACTGTACTGCGCTATCAACCGCCGAAGCCGAGTATGTGTCTCTATCTGCGTGTTGTGCCCAAGTTCTTTGGATGCGGACACAGCTCACAGATTATGGCTTTACTTTTGACAGAATACCTATGTATTGTGACTCAAAAAGTGTCATAGCCATCTCGTGCAATCCCGTACACCATTCTAAGACGAAGCATATCAAAGTCCGCTACCATTTCATCAAAGAACACGTGGAAGAGGGTACTATTGAATTATTTTTCGTTAAGACTGATTATCAACTCGCCGATCTATTTACTAAAGCCCTTCCAAAAGAAAGGTTTGACTATTTAGTTCGACGAATTGGCATGCGAAGCCTAACTCCTGAGGAGCTAGAACGTCTTCTCGAATCTTCTTAAAACAAGTTTTCAAAATCGCTTCGCTGTAAATATTTTTGAAAAAACAAAATACAAAAATATAAAATTTTCAAAAAAATACAAAAACAATATAAAATCAAAAAATCCAAAAATATTCTTCTCACGACATGTCTCTCGTATAAATCAATATTCTGTACGTTTCTAGAAATGTCATTCAACAATGGTACGGACATGTACAGATGCTTGAGCGGTAGTTCTTTTTAATGTTTTTCTAAAACATGTCGTTTCTCAAAAGTTTCTTCACAATGGCTTTCGTATACTTCAGTACAAAACCCGTACTTCAATGACGACTTCTGATTATTTTCAAATCATGGACTCGTACGTTCAATGACGAACTCTTTTTCAAAAAGTTCGAGTCTAAACAAACGAAAAATATTTCAAGCATAAACTCGTTTTCAAACAAAATTCTTGAGCACTTTTTCAAGATTGATTCAAAAGATTTCTCAAAATCTCTCAAAATTTGTGCTAAAGAAAACTCCCTCTAAACCCTTAAATTAATTTTAAATATGCTATCATTAAGGGGGAGTATAAAAAGAAAAAATGTTCTGATTTAATGCAAAATCAAATCTGTCTTTCTCTCAAAAAAAAAAAAAAAAAAAAAAAAAACTTTTTATTAATCAGTTGATATCAAAAATATCACGTTATGCTATTTTTGTGGGGGAGAAGACATGATTATAATGTGATCAAAATGTGTAAAGATTGTGGTTGAATCTCAAAAGAGCTCGACTCAGTAAGTACCAATGAATTGACGAAGCTTAAAATGTCTGTAATCGAAAAGACTTGTCCTGGACGGGTAATAATTTCAAGCTAGTCTAACTAGTGATGTAAGCGTGTCTCGAATAGGACTTGTCTGAGTAGAATGTACCATATCGAGAGACTTTCTTTGGACTTGACCAGGACGGGTAATAAGTTCAAGCTAGTCTAACTAGTGATGTAAGCGTGTCTCGAATCAGTCATGTTCATTGAAAGTGGATCAATTCAAAAGTGCAAACTCCTCACGCATGTGCAAATTTCTTAAATATTCATGAGCACATGTGAAGGGGGAGTCCTTCAAAATTGCAAAACTCTCAAAGTGGTAACAACAATGTGTTTTATTATCATAAACACTTTGAGAGATTTTCAATAAATGGTTTCATGACAACAATAGGATAGTCAAGGAGTTATAAGGTGACTAAGGTTAGGAAAAACCGTCCTATGATCCGCCAGAGCCGGAGGGATCTACCCAAGGACAATTCCAATAGATTAGAATTAGAAGTCCTTAGGTATGATTGAAAAAAGGAGAAAATGAGAAAGGAGAAAGAAGGGTTGAAGAATTAAAAGGAAAAGTTATGAAAAAGGGTGAAAAGAAATAGCCCTCCATATGTTCAACCTTAGGGCAGACACCGGGTTCAACTCATATGCTACTGGCTGTTACCAAGGTAACACCGGTATTGAAGACAAAGACGTCATGGACCCAGTGACGCACTGCACTAAACCTTCTTAACCACTCAAGTTATCTTAAAAGAGCTTGTTTCATTCTCACGCGGAACCGGTGTAATCTATCGATCTGTCTCTTAGAGATGATTGATATTGAAACAGGAGACCTCTTCCTAATCTCCGCATAGGAAACCAAATGTGCACTTATCAAGTCTAGAGCCCCGAGATTCATCAAAAGATCTCATAGGAACACATGATATTTCTACACTGGTTGTTCATCATTAAGGACGCCAGATGTAAACTTAAGAGTCCTACGCAGATCTTAGCAATCTGCCAGAACATTTATGAGAGATCACTTTTGTGATTCTCAATGATTGAATGGAAATTCCTGCCAGGGTCAACATCAAGCAGCCCTGACAGCAGGTCACTTCGGTAATTCTTTATGGGTTACGCTTAGTGTTCGCGGTGGTTTCAAACGGTCTACAGTCGTGGAGTGATCCCCAGTGACTCACCCAGTCATTGAGCTACTAAGTAGGTCTCGTAAGCTCTCTCGAGAGTATCTGACATGGGAACGGCCATGGTAAGGGTTAGAAGGAGTCTTCACACTATGCTGTTGACGATCTCTAATTCTTATCTGTAAGTACCAGATGTTTTATTGCTAACTGTTTATATGCAGGGACACTTCATCTCCATGGCGACAGATTCCACATGCTCATACATGCATCTCGAAGTCAAAGGAAAGTTCTCACAAAGATCAAAGCAAAGAAAGGTTCAAAGAAAGATTCTACGCAATGTGAAAGAATCTACAGAAGTAAAGTGACAAAGATCCGTGTGAAAGAACAGGAACTACAAATGCATGTTTCACAAAGACTGAAGATGTATGAGCATGTTGGAATGGCAAACAACCACCACAGACGCAGAAGTGACGAAAGGCAGATAACTCCACATCTCAAAGGAACAAAGAACGATGAAAAATCAGTTATCGAAGATCACAAAGCATGAAGGAACAAAGACTAAAGACTATTCTATAACGACACACAATGTTAAAGACAAAGAACACGGAAGACCCACTCACGTGGAGCATCATTCGATTGACCATCCCTTAGGGGGAGATTGTTAGCATTAAAAATATATATATTAAAGTGATGGTTATTCTCATATTGTAACTTTGTGTCGTTAGTAATAGTTTAGTCATTGGGCCTTGGACTTGGCAAGCTAATATGTTATTTGCTATGTTTCATAAGCCTTGTTATCTTATCATGTAACCAAGTCCAAGCCCAAGCCCATAGAAAGCCCATAGGGCATCTCATGTATCTTACTATTTAAACACCTCAAATGCTCATTTGAGGTGTGTGCTTGTGTGTGTATTGTGTGTGTGTTTTTAATAAAAGTTCTCTTCATCTTATTACTCTATTTCTACAAATCTAACGCCACACATACTATTCCAAGTCACCATCTTTACTTCATCTAGTGCTTATATTTGTGTTAAAGTTGATAGATCTAAGGTCCTACAAGGTGAAATCGAAATACTCAAAGTTCACAGATGAAAACTTAGCAGATCAATTTACGAAACCTTTACCTGGCACCAAGCTTTAAAAGCATTCTGAAGGAATAGGACTTAAATTAGCTAAAAGTTTCATGCCCATTTATGATTAGTATTTGGATAAGGGATGTAATGTACAATTATTATTTTAATGAAATAAAATATTATTTATGTTTATTTATTCATTGTCTTAATAATATATCCTATATTTGCATGTTTAAGATCCATGAATAAGTTATTATTCTAAATTGTCCGTTGTCGATAAATGATATGGGAATATCATTAAACTAAGATAATTTTGAATATTGGTTAAGGATATACTTGAAAGTATATTGATGCGTAGTCATACCAATTTCACATGATATTCAATGAATTGAGTATTAGACTTATCCCAACAATATGATTTAATATTTAATGTGAGAATCATATTTAAAGTTATCCTCAGACTTGAGATACCAGATAAGAGTCATGGATGTAGTGCATTTTTGTGAGGCAATCTACCGCTTACCGTAATTGGAAGCCATAAGGGTTGTTTTCAGAAGTGTTGCAAAGTTCATGGGTTATTCTTGTAGTCAAGAGAGAATTTGTTCCTTCTGATTTGTTCAGAAGTTTAATACTGTTGGGCCCCTCGTAGGGTTAACAAAATGTTTGCGTGGCCACGCTCAAAGTCTATCTAGAATACGTTCAGATATTTTGGTAATTTTGTTTAATCATAAAGAGACGAGAAACAGAATATTAATAAAGAATCTCACATCTTTATTAAATGTAGTATTAGAAACAAAAGGATAATTATAATGATGAATCGTTAAAGGTTTTCCAGGAAACCTAGCTCGAGTCGTGCTGGGGGCATTGGAGTGTTGCAAGACGCCAACCAATGTCAATTTACTATTAATAGATATACGAGTGGGAGCTGTTATAAGTTACGTATAAATATTAACTAGTAAATGACTAGTATCGAACCCGAGACCTCGGGATTGCACACATTACAAACGAAAATTAAAAATTAATACATATTAATTGTTATGTATATTTATTAATAACACAAGTATAAGGACTAATGATCGTTAGTGATTGAATGTATGGACTAACTATCGTTAAATAATAAGGAAAGGGACTAGAATGTAATTTGGAAGACAAGAAGGATCCGGAAACCCCTTGAGGGGTGCATGGCCGGTCGACCCTAGCCCAAGGGGATCGACCCATGCCTCTTTCTTAGTCACCAAGTTACATATACTATATATACAAACCCAAGGGTCTTTTGTTTCTCACCTTTTGTGCACACACAATACCCTAAGTTTGGTTTTCCTCCCTTGTTTCTTCCTTGGCCGATCGTACCCTAAACCCTTAGGGTTTGGATCGAAATTTTTATAACAAAAATTATTCTTGTGTTTAATTTTGAAATTACTTTAATTCGGTATTAGTTTGTGTAAGAATGAGGCAATTACTCATTATAGTAATTATCAAGAGATCGATAAACAAAAACGGTAAGGGGTTTATCATTGATCTAGTTTACACAAGATTCAAGATTTATTGAAGTGCATCGGGTACGTTACTATTTATGTTTTAGTTAATCTTTGTATATGTTATACTTGATCCTAGCTTCCGCATATTTGTGTACTTTGATTGTTAAATTCTAACAGCTCTTTCTGCTAGTACTACTAACTGTGGAAGTAAGTTTTACAACATTTTTATTTTATTTTTTGGGTTTTAAGGTTTATGAGATACATTCTTTTTTTTTTTTTTTTTTTTTTTTTTTTTTGCAGTGAGTCTTGGAACTGGTATGAATGCTGGTATGTTTACAGATGTGGACTATTATTAGTGTTTTTGTTTATGTCTTTTGGTTAATTTTTGGACATGAAGTAACGATGATCTTGATCTGTTTTTAATTATCTGATGGATATTTTTCAATAATAATGTCAATCACATGAAACACAATAGTTTGTCATGTCTTGTAAATTTGTTCTAGACAGTAACAATGCTACAATTAGTTGTACGTTATATTTTGCATTCATGGTTGTACTTGATATGAACTTAAGCAAAGCTAAAACCTTGATTAGGAATTTTTTTTTTTTTTTTTTTTTTTTTTTTTTTAGCATGTGAGCTCTTTGAGTAGGGTTTTCATTTGTTTGTTAGGTTTTGTGCAACTTCTTTTTTTTCTAATCTCCAAATTAGTCTCTTAGGTTTTGTGCATATCACAATGGAAAAAACCTTCTTTGTTTGTATGTTCATCTTCTACATGTTGTTAACTACAAACTGCTTCATGATTGGTGTTAATTGGTATGGCAGCTGGCTTCACCAAAGAAGAATGCCCCCAGTGTGGTACTGGTAAGACATTTGTCGATCGTATTAAAAATTAAAGTCACTCTTTTCATTTGTTTTTTTCTTATATCGTCTAACATCATCTTGTTTTGTTTTTGTTGCGCAACAGGCACAGGAGCTGAACCTTCTTATCATGTTCTTAATTCTCGAACACCTACACATGTAATTGTTGTGAAACACATACATGTAATTGTTGTATTGTCCACTAATTTGCATGTTGCTCGCCATATAAACGGCTGGCTTATTTGAATGTCTACATGAAATCTATTATAAAGCCGTGGGCTTTTTCTTGTTAATGTCACTTTGTTGCTTGAAATGGAAGAATGTTATTTAGAATTTGCGACAATGTTGTTCTTGACTCACATCCTGTTTTCATACTTTGTTTATTTGCATTGGCGATGTAGTTTATTTTACTTCAAACGTGTTAAAATTATGTTGTATTGCAACTTATTTTGATTGAAATAGTACAATATAATCTATATAACCTTGTAGACGAAGCCTATCCATCACAAGCACAATAAATAATCAAACAAAGATACCTTTATACTTCATCGCATCCAAAAAAGTATATATCAATAATAATTATTCCATTTTTTTTTTGAAAGGCAAACAGTGAATATATATACATGTCGGTCGTCGCGCGGTCTCTATTTGGTCAAGTAGTTAATATTAAGAAAATTTTCTCCAACACCCAATGATTTGGTTTTGGTCTTTTGCTCTCTATAATATCACCATCAAACAATATCCATCAACTCAAATAACCACCATATGAAAAGCCTCTCAACTAGAATTGAGAAAAAGAAATGTTTGTATATATAGTTGATTGTTACTCTAGTTGCTGTTTTATTGTTATTTTTGCGTGTGTTCGATTTATTAGCCAAACTGTTTCACAACTATCATATAAAAACATTCAAGTCGATGTTATCACAAGATACCACGAAATTATCTAAAACGAAAAATAAAAGCACCACAAGAGACTGCGAACTATCTAGAACAAAACATACGAAAATTTTAGTGTTAGCCCGATTAGTCGCTTTTCATGAATATGTGTTCAAGTGTTGAGTCGGTTTGGCCATATGAACAACTTGAATCTAACAACCTTTTGAGGTTTACAAACAAGGTTAGTTGTGTTTGTTGGACCTTGATTTTGCCTAATATTGGATCTTCCGACCGAAAAGACTTGTTTCGGATGGTCCAGTCTCTTCATGTACCACAAATAGTTGATCATATATGTTACAAGATGTAGATGCTAAACTAATATAATCGTGCACTATAACTATCAATTTTTAACAACGCCCAGTAATATGCTAACTTGTGAGAAAACGAGGTTATTAGTTTTATAGAGAATAGAAACCTATACAGTACAGTGTTTATTTCATAACAACACGTAAATATTGATTACTCCTATTATGTTCACACATTATTATAATAGTAAAGGACGAATCATTATTTGCTTACAATTTAAGAAGTTTAAAATTTGATGTTTAGTGCTATTTTTGTCCCACATTGAAGAAAGACAAAAACGAACCTTTATATATAAGGTTGATAGTTACTCTCTTTGTTGAATTGTTACAAGTTGGGCGGTTAATGTGTTATGTTAAGTCACCTTCACAGTAAAACAGTGACTTCAATTTTGAAATTAGTTAAAATTATCCTTTGTACCAAAATAAGTTATTACAAGGCATTTCAGTTGATTTAACTTAAAAATAATACTAACGAATACTCGTAACTAGGGGTGAAAACGAGCCGAGCCCGAGCCTGCCAGAGCTCGAGCTCGTTTCGAGCCTAATATTTTGAGCTCGAGATCGGCTCGTGAAAATTTTCATAAGCTCGAGCTCGGGCTCGACTAATTTGTATGATGTTTAAAAAAAAAGTTAAAATGGAGCTCGGCTCGTAAATTACATAAGGCTCGAGCTCGTTTACTACTTTTAAGCTCGTTTATACGTATAGACAATATATATATATATATATATATATATATATATATATATATATATATATATATATATATATATATATATACGCATATAATTCTATGGCTCGTTTTGGCTCGCGAGCCTACTCAAGCTTTTTGTATAGAGCTCAAGCTCGAGCTCGATTATTAAATGAGCCCAAAATTAGGCTCGAGCTCGGGCTCGAGCTCGTTTAAGCTCGGCTCGTTCGAGCTTTTTACCGATCCGATCCCGAGCTTTTCACGAGCGGCTCGGCTCGTTTCCACCCCTACTCGTGACAATAAATATATGCTATCTATTTCGTTTGTTTACTGATAAATGACTTTTTATCTAAGGTTTTGAAGGATAGTTGCTCTAAATAAGTTATTACAAGGCATTTCTATTTCGCTTACTCCTGCTGCTTTTTAACACGAACTTATAATGTGAAAAAGTTTTGTGTTGAAACTTTTTGAATCGAACAAAAACATCAAAGAATTATTTACTCATCTTAGAATGGACTTCAACTGTATCCGTTTTCCCCTTTGTGGAAGTGGAATCGAAACGTGGGAACATTGCTTCTACCGGCATTCAAGAGTCGTGAAGGGATGGGAGAACGTTTTTAAGTGATGAAAGATGGGTTATTTTAATCCCGGGTCGATATATAGTCGATATCATCACTCACAAGGGCCACAATCTTTTTTGTTAAGAGTATCTTTTTGGTTACTACTAGTACTAGAATTATTTTGTACTTGTTTTACTTATTGAGAGTATATATATATATATATATATATATATATATATATATATATATATATATATATATATATATATATATATATATATTCACTTTAAAGTGCTTTGGCAAACACATTTGGCAGCGCTTGACAAACATTAATTGTTTGGTACTTTTTTTCGCTTAATAAAATAATGTATCTTCAGTTATGACCTTAGTTAGAACGAGTTTGGTACCCGCGCGTTGCTGCGGAATTCTTTTGTTGCCGTTAGCTACTTAACGTGAAGTTAGTTACTTAGGACTGATTTTGCAATTGATGTATAACATGAAGGACCATTTATGTAAATTATTTGAGGACTAAATTTGCAATAAACCATTGAGATAAAGGACAAAGTGCGTATATTTTTTTTTTAATGTTAAAGATAACGGTTGTTAGTTAACAGCCGTTAAATAACTAACGACCGTTAATACTTAAAAAAAAAAAAAAAAAAAAAAAAAAAAAAAAAAAAAAAACTGTAGCAAGCACAGTGCTTACTACAGTAACCTCTTACCTTTTAGTATATATATAATAATAAGTTGGAATAACATCTTCTACTTCCGGCCTTTGTATATATAACTTTGATTGTAATATGTGGCTTAAGTTTTGGCATCAGTTATAAAGATTTTGACATTGCCTTTTCAAACTTTTGTGTATGTAATTTTGTACTAGGACAAGTTTTTTATTATTGCACATAGTATTGCAGAAAAAACAAACCAATGTCTGTTTTTTGGTCGGATTGAACAAGCCTTAAGTAAAGTCCACCCAGCTTGGTCTATTTTGTATTTTTTGTACCCAATTTAGTAATGTGTCAACTAAACTTAACCTGTTGTGGGTTTATTTTAACTATCAAATTCACATATTAAAATAGCAAAAAATGAAAAAAAAAAAAAAATTATTTCAACATACTAGAAGTCGTGATGTTTAATGTTGGTGCAATCTACATCCCACATCGGAAGGAAACAGAAAGAAATTAATAATTGTGGTGTTGTAATTTTTTATTTCATTTTTACGCAAATAAATAAATATGGGGTTGCAAATTTGTATTTCAATTGAATTATTTAAGGGTTTTTTCTAACTTGTGACATAGGGGCACAAGTTAAGCACACTAAAAGGACGGCAGGCCCTATGAAAAAGGACATTCGGACCCCACATCTTTTATTTAAAAAGTGTACTTTTCTGTGAGTCCGGACGTACTTTTTATGGGTTCCGTCATCCTTTTAGTGTACTTAACTTGTGCTCCACGGCACAAGTTAGAAAAACCCCTTACTTAAATCAATAATTGTGGTGTTGTAATCATCACCTTCTTATTTTTTACGCAGATAAATAGTTATGGTTTGTTTTTTTTTTTTTTTTTTTTTTTTTTTTCATTTGACTTGCTAATATGGTTATGAAACTATGGCAATCGGACAATCACTTGATAATTAAACAACGATATGACTTTATCTACAAAATATGCTTATGTTGTAACAAATCATGTATTAATGATTGAAATCACAAATTATGTATATAAAAAGGAAAATATTTCATCATTTAATAAATACTTGTAAGAGCATGAGTCATGATTGGCCTGACTACATCAGTCCACGTTGTGAAACGAAGTTGTGTTTGTTTTGGTGGCTCCAATTTTCAATGTTGCCACTACGGGTATACAAAAGTTCATTGTTGTATGGCGTTGATGTCGCAACGCTTTTAGATAACAGGTTGTTACGACACCTAGTGCTCAGCTCGAACATTTATGCTTAAACGTTGTTTGGGATTTTCTAATTTAAGGGCTTGCAGTTTCAAGTGTTTGGCAAAAACTGATTCTTTTACAATGATAAAAGTACTGAAAAATCAGCGCACATGAGCACAAACTTCAACTAAACAAATCAAGTTTCCAAGACTTGATCCACAAAATATGTTTATCTTATGACAACTCATGTGTTGCGTGGCATCAATGTCCCACATCGGAAAAATATAAAAATGAGCGTCTATTTATATTTAAGCTTGATAGTAAACATACAAGTTGGTGACTAAAGTTGGTGTGTAGATATTTAATGTTCACACTAATTTAACTTGCTGACTTTTTGGCACAAACGTTTGATGTAATCTGTTCTTGTTCTTGTTTTTGTTTTTTTCTTTCCTACCCATTTGACCTATTTAGTAAAATGTAACTTAATTTTTTATATTAACGAGGCATGCAGAACCCGTGCTACGCACGGGCTAAGAATCTAATTGTTAATCGTGTATTCTTTCTCTATATTGGCGAGTGTATACTTAATTATTGTTTAGTATATCCTATGAAATGTTTTAACTTTCTTGTATAAAAATTTAAAAGTGTTTGATGTTGTTTTGGTTTTTTGGTGTTGTATTCTATATGTAGGCTTTTGGTTATTAAGTTGTGATGACTTTGTTTTTTTTTTGCCTATTACTTATTTGCATGATGAAAAAATGACTTTGTTTATTTTGTTCTATTACTTAGCCTTACAATACTTGTCTATTAGATAGTTTTTGTATGATAATATGAAGCACACAGGGTCTATCTAATTGGTCATATTTTAATGTGCGTTTAATATTTTCTTTATTAAGTTTGTAAGTTAAAGTTTGTTTAATAATGTATATATAATAATGCAACATAGACTGTATAAAAATTTTTACAAACCTTTTTAGCTTCACTCATTTTATTATACAATTAATTTCATTGAAAATTAACATTAAAATCTAACTAATATTAATAAATGTTATCAATAAACTCGATACTAAATAGCTAACTAAATGAATATTAATTAACACATTATTAATAATTCCTAAAACCTTTGGACTCCACTATTATATCTTAAACTTAATTTTTTTTAATTTACAAATGGGTTTGAGCAAAAATTATATACTTTTTCTTTTATATTTATTATTCAAGATGCATGCTTACATAAACTAATCATGCTAAAAAGTATCATTTAACCATTTAAATGTTGTTTTTCATACATGCTCGTGCATATTTTCTTTAATCAATTCGCACATGTGAGCTACATCAATAGAAAATACACCTAAATTACTTGTATATGAAAATGCATTAACATAATACATATATCTATATATATTACATTCGGTTAAATCATCAATTATTATTGCAACCTTTTTAACTTAATCTCGATCCATAACCGAATTTTAATTGTATACTAATTACTAAATATCATGTGATAAATTTCAGCAAGCCTTACACTTCCATCTCGATGTTGTATATACTTCACATTAAATGTACCGGTTTTGTTTTTCGATAAAAGTTTGAACTTTTACTTATGTTTCAAATTCAACACTTTTATTTGATATTACAATTTACAAACAGATTTAAGTCAAAATTATATATTTTTTCCTTTCTATTAATTACTCAATGTGATATTTTGAATATGTCGTATTTTGCTATTATGGCAAACTCATTTAATTGGCGTAAATATTGGTTTCTCACTAATGATTCTACATACAGAAAAAGAAAACACTTTGCGATGTGCGGAACTTCTTCTTTTCAATAATTATTCAATTGCACACGATAAATTCATTCTAATATTTCTCAAAGAGCATTCGAAAGCAACTACTTACATAAACTAATCACGCTAAAAAGTATCATTTAACCATTTAAATGTTGCTTTACATACATGTTAGTGCACATTTTCTTGAATCAATTCGCACATGTGAGCTACATAAATAGAAAACGAACATAAATTACTTGTATATGAAAATGCATTAACATGATACATATATCTATATATATGTTTATCTATAACAATCACCTAAATATGTAAGAAACAAAGAAAATAGTTGGTATCCCAATCTTTGGTTCCATTTATCTGAGCATGCATGATCTTGTGTGATTTTCATGGTACCTGCATATGATAACTAACTTAAGAAAAAAAGAAGACCAAGTTATTTACAACGATCTAAAAGATGTTTGAATCATCTCCAAAATGTTGCAAAAGAGAATTTACATACCGCTATCAACAATCAAAGATCTAAAAGATGTGTGAATCATCTTCAAATGTACATACTAAATGTGATTTTGGTCAGTTTATATAGGCATGAATTAGGTTAAATCATTAATTATTCTTGCAACCTTTCGCAACCCTTGCGCTTCATCTAACCGACTTTTAATTCTATACTAAATGTCATGTAATCAATTCGAGCAACCCTTGCACTTCATCTAACCGACTTTTAATTCTATACTAAATGTCATGTGATCAATTCGGGCAACCCTTGCACTTCATCTCCTTGCGTGATTGTATAGTTATTATGACGCTGCATTGAATTCCGAGCATTAGCTATCTTGTACTCTACGCAACTACTAAACGACTCCAACTTGTTTCTAACTCTAAAAACTCCATCATCATAACTCCACATTAAATTTAGGGACTGGATCTTATAGTATTATAGATTGTCAATAAGTTGACAGTTTATAATTTTGCACAAAAATAATCTGTTACAAAATATTGGCATATCATTGCTATGAATAACTCAAAAGTGAAAGAAATTGTTTGAGTATAAAATTGTTTCTTAAGCTCCAATCTAAGTTAGTCGAGTTATACTTGCCTTTTTAATTAAGTCACTCGAATGGAAATTGCATCACATGACCAACTCCCAACTCACCATTCTTCACAACTTGAATAAATTTATCTTCCATATAATCACACAAAAAACACCAAACTTACAAAATGGTGATTCCAACAAACACAAGAGCTGAAACCTTAGCAACAAGTGGTATTCATCAAATCCAAAAAGAACCCAAGATGAACTAAAAACATTTTCGAAGAAGAGAAGAAAGATCAAGGACCAAAAGTCCCAACCATCGATTTGAAAAGCATCAACTCCGACGACCAAAAAACATACAAAAGTGTTGTAATGAACTCATGAAAGCAGCCAGTGAGTGACATGGGGTGTCATGCATAACATCAACCATGGAATTTTCATATACATTAGTTCAAGCAACAACGTGAATTTGATTTCATAGTAACTCATATAAGCTTTAATAATAAAAATCACACATTGTAATAACACATATGAAATTATTTCTTTCAATGTTGGTGCAATATATGTCCCACATCAGAGGAAAACTTATAGAAATGTGTGTATATATATACAATGTTAAAGCCTTTTTTATGTGATGTATTGGTGCTATCTACTTAACCAAAATGAAAGAAAAAAAATGTTCAATTGGTAACCAAGTTTATGAAATACGGTTTTTGTACATTTTTGGAAATTTCCTCTGTATACATTATTGTTCACTTCACAGCAACAAAACTACACTTTTTGTTATTATTCTTTATATTTTTCATTGTTTTATTTTTCTTATTAAAGAGAAAATGTAAAATCACAAAGTTAGTATCACTTACATTAGAAAAAGAATAAAAGAGATATGGCTATTTACGTATATATTGTTGATTGTTAGTTACTCTATATATTTATTGTCAATTTGTTGTGAAGTTAACATATAAACTATGTTCACTGCGATTTTAGTTAGACTTTTAGTACTTGGGATTTTTTTTTTTTTTTTTTTTTTTGTGCAAAGGTAAAATTATATTATCACAACCAAAATGCACATCATAAGATAGCTGATATGGACATGCCCAATATCAGGTACTCATTACAAGAACCAACGAATTCAAACTAATTCTGACAACAATAACCTATATCACCAAGCACATATTTCTGTTTTGATAAAACAGATCACTTTATCTGCTATACCAGCCAGAATTCAACATTTACCTTTATGCACCAATATACCATCTAGCTACATTTCCTTTCATCCCCACTTCATGATCACTCAACCCGCATCCACAGTAATCAAAAAATAGAGACAAAAGGCATCACTAGGCACCCATAACCCTTCCAATCAAGAGCTCTTCCAAGAAACCTACATTTCCTTCTCTTAAAAAAGGCTTCAGCTTCTTGGAAACACATACCTTGAGTGAAGACCAACCATTACCTCCTTTGGTAGTGTATTGGATGGACCAAGCAGGTTCATCTTTCACTCCTCGCTATTCCACCCATCATACACTACCCACCCAGACCATATACCCTTCACAGTGAATTGCTCTATATTATGGTACATTCTTATGCATTAGACCTCTCATGTAACCATCAAAGTCCAAACAGTTCCCACCCATGGCCAAACTGATCAGAAGAATGATGTTAACATGACTACAGTCTTAGCATTAGAACTCCAAGTACTAAAGCAACTCACTGTTATAGTCTGCAAATAACAAAATTGATTGATTCCATTTAAAAATCAATCAACTGATATGTCCTGCTCATTAATCAATGATCCATACCAATGTAACAGTAATAAGCAGCAACACACCATAAACTTTGAATCAACTGTATCCATATCAATCCATACCTTTTCAGCCCAAGATTGATACTCCAAAATCACCTTACCTACATTCTGTATCATGTAACTTTCCTCATTCCTACATATTGCATTTCAACGGCCCAATTACTAGCAACTTTTTCCACATTTGCAGTCTTTTTAACTTTCAATCCCAATAACTGCAATCTAACATTCTCATCTATTGTCTTTAATACCACTTCTTTATTATGCATTTCCCCAATAAACAGTCTTGAGTTCCTTTCTTTCCAAATGTAATAAACAGTTGTGGCAAGAACAATCCTTTTGAGAACACTATCAATAGAATTATCTTGTGGACTGTTTTTGTAGTACTCAATCACATTATCCCAATCAATAAGTAGAGCACTGTCTTCCATTTTCTTTTTCAACTCCCTCCATATGTATTCAGAGAAGTCACATTCAAAAAATAGATGCCTGTGTGAATCATTAATCTTGTTGCACAATGAGCACTTCATATCCTTATTACTATGCCACTTCAATATCCTATCTTGTGTTTGTAGTCTGCCTTTAATTGCCATCCATAGAACAAATGCAAACCTTGGATTACCTTGAGAGAACCAAACAATCTTATTCCAATCCACATTATCATTTTGCTGTTGTAACTTTATCCATGCTTGTTTAGTAGAGAAATCCACCAGATTACCATGTTGGTCTCTCCATTTAGTCACATCAACAGAATTCATATTCAACTCAGGAACAGGTATGCTGTATAACATAGGAAACATTTCCTTCCACTCCTCAGGCAATTCCATCTCCCATTACTCACCATTTCATTAACTGTCATGTTGTCATTTAGTCTTGCATCATATACATCCCTTTTAGTTATTATGTTACTCAGATTACCTATATTACACCATTGATCATGCCAAATATTAGTACCATTACCATCCCCAATTACCTTCCAAACATTACATTTCATCTTGTCTCTCAAATCAAGTAAAGATTTCCACATCCAGCTGTCACTCTTATCTTTTTGCACATCCCAAATGTTCCTTCCTTTAAGTTTGTACATATTAACCCATTTAACCCATAGAGATTTCTTATCAGCAGCAATACTCCACAGATTCTTAATCAACAGAGCTTCATTCCAAACATCAAGACTCTTAAGACCCAAACCACCTTGACTTTTAGGATTACACACATGCTTCCATGCGACTTTAGCTTGTCCTCTTTTAAGCTCTCCTTTAGCTTGGTTTGGTTATTAAGAGTAAAATGTAATTTCATTATGACATTAGTTATAAATAAGTTGAAATTATCTTTTTCTACTTCCTATCTTTATATCTATAACTTTGACAATGCATGTAATGAGGCTTAGAATCTAAATCGTGTTTTTTGTGTTTATTTCATAACATCTCACATATATTTTAACTATCAAATTAAAAGTTATATGTTTAAAACCGAACCAAGTAAAATAGAAGGAAATGTGAGTATATATACATCGTGTTTTTTGTATTTATTTCATAACATCTCACATATATTTTTGTTGCCTTTTTGCTTAATCTTAATAATATTTTGCTTTTCAAGAAAAAGGAAAAAAAAATAATAATAATAAGGAAATGTGAGTATATATAGATCGTGTTTTTTGTATTTATTTCATAACATCTCACATATATTTTTGTTGCCTTTTGGCTTATTCTTAATAATATTTTGCTTTTCAAGAAAAAAAAATAAAACAAAAAATAATAAATAAAATAAAAAAACGTCACATCTGTTGGTGAGAAGGAAATGTGAGTATATATACATAAGGTTTTTTGTTTCACTTGTTTTGGCAAATTGTTGTTGCATGCATTTGTAAAACGTTTTGACGCAAATAAATAAGGTGTTGTAACTTTTGTATTTCATTTTACTTAGAGTATATTACAACGTTCATCCACTTGGTTTAGCCCAAATCTCTTCCACACTTTATGATTTCTTTTTCCAATGAATGATTTTTATTTTGAAACCTTGTAACACCATGCATCCATCCTTATCTTGAATACCCGTTGAATCCCGTCGTTAGTGCTCTTCATGTGCAAAGCGTGCGGTGATACAAGAGTCATTTTTACTCACACTCTCTATTTGGTGCAAGTAGTCAATATTAAAGAAAAATTTCTCGAACACCCACGATTTGGTTTTGGTCTTTTGCTCTCTATGATATCACCATCAAACAATATCCATCAACTCAAACAACCACCATATGAAAAGCCTCTCAACTAAAATTGAGAAAAAGAAATGTTTGTATATATAGTTGATTGTTACTCCGGTTGCTGTCTTATTGTTATTTTTGCATGTGTTCGATTTATTAGCCAAACTGTTTCACAACTATCATATAAAAACATTCAAGTCGATGTTATCACAAGATACCACGAAATTATCTACAACAAAAAATAAAAGCATCACAAGAGACTGCGAACTATCTAGAACAAAACATACTAAAATTTTAGTGTTAGCCCGACTAGTCGCTTTTCATGAATATGTGCTCAAGTGTTGAGTCGGTTTGACCATATGAACAACTTGAATCTAACAACCTTTTGAGGTTTACAAACAAGGTAATTAGTTGTGTTTGTTGGACCCTGATTTTGCCTAATATTAGATCTTCCGACCGAAAGACTTGTTTCGGATGGTCCAGTCTCTTCATGTACCACAAATAGTTGATCATATATGTTACAAGATGTAGATGCTAAACTAATATAATTGTGCACTATAACTATCAATTTTTGACAACGCCAAGTAATATACTAACTTGTGAGAAAACGAGGTTATTAGTTTTATAGAGAACAGAAACCTATATAGTGTTTATTCCATAACGACACGTCTCCTCTCATACATTGTGTTTACAATAACAACACGTAAATATTGATTATTATGTTCACACATTATAATAATAGTAAAGGACGAATCATTATTTGCAGACAATTTAAGAAGTTTAAAATTTGATGTTTAGTGCTATCTTTGTCCCACATTGAAGAAAGACAAAAACGAACGTCTATATATAAGGTTGATAGTTACTCCAAGTGTTAATTAGTGTTACAAACTGAGTGATTAATGTGTTATGTTTAATCATCTAAGCACGTAACTCTTTTTTTTTTTTTTTTTTTTTTTTTTTTTTTTTTTTTTTTTTTCTAAAAGTAAAACAATGACTTCAATTTTGAAATTAGTAAAAACTATCCTTTGTACCAAAATAAGTTATTACAAGGCATTTCAGTAATTTAACTTAAAAATAATCCTAACGAATACTTTTGACAATAAATATATGCTATCTATTTCGTTTACTGATAAATGACTTTTTATCTAAGGTTTTGAAGGATAGTTGCTCTAAATAAGTTATTACAAGGCATTTCTATTTCGTTTACTCCTGCTGCTTTTTAACACGCACTTATAATGTGAAAAAGTTGAAGTTGTTTGTGTTGAAACTTTTTGAATCGAACAAAAACATCAAAGAATTATTTACTCATCTTAGAATGGACTTCAACTGTATCCGTTTTCCCCTTTGTGGGAGTGGAATCAATGTTAGAGTTTGACAATCAAAGTACACATATTGCGGAAGCTAGGATCAAGTAATAACACGTATAAAGATTAACTAAAACATAAATAGTAAACGTACCCGATGCACTTCAAATAAACCTTGATTCTTGTACAAATAGATCAATGATAAACCCCTTACCGTTTTGTTTATCGATCTCTTGATAATTACTAAAGTAAGTAATTACCTCGTTCTTGTACACACAAACTACCAACGAATAAAGGTTTGATGCAAGTAAACAAAACACTTAATTTTTCTTATAAAAAAATCGATCCAAGAACCCTTGGAGGGGTTGAATCGATCGGCCACAAGAGAGAAAAGGGAAAAGAAAACTTTAGGGTTTTGTGTGTGTGCACAAGAGATTATAAGGTTTAACCCCAAGGCCTTCTATTTATACTAGGTGAATCTTGGAGCTCAAGAAAGCATAGGTCGACCCTTGTGGGTTGGGTTCGACCGGCCTAGGCACCCCATGGGTGTTCTAGATCCTTCTTGACTTCCAAATTACATCCTAGTCCTTTTCCTTTTGTCCCTAATGATAATTAGTCCATACGTTTAATAACTAATGATCATTTAGTCCATTAAGTGTCATAAATATATATATACGATACATTTAACATATATATATTTATTATACATTATTCTTGTTTGTAAAGTGTGCAATCCCGAGGTCTCGGGTTCGATACTAGACATTTACTTATTAATATTTATACGTAACTTTTAACAGTTCCCACTCGTATATCTATTAATAGTAAAATGACACTGGTTAGCGTCTTGCAACACTCCAATGCCCCTAGTTCGACCTGAGCTAGGTTTCCTGGAAAACCTTTAATGATTCATCATTATTATTATTCTTTCACCTCTGGTACTACATTAATAAAGATGTGAGGTTCTTTATTAAATTCTGTTTCTCGTCTCTTTATGATTGAACAAAATTACCAAAACATCTGAACGTATTCCAGATAGACTTTGGGCGTGGCCACGCAAACATTTTGTCAACCCTACGAGGGGCCCAGCAGTATTAAACTTCTGAACAAATCAGAAGGAGCGAATTCTCTCTTGACTACAAGAATAACCCATGAACTTTGCAACATTCTGAAAACAACCCTTATGAATTCCAATTACGGTAAGCGGTAGATTGCTCCACAAAATGCATTACATCCATGACACTTATCTGGTATCTCAAGTCTGAGGATAACTATTAAATATGATTCTCACAATAAATTTAAATCATATTGTTGGGATAAGTCCAATACTCAATTTATTGAATATCATGTGAAATTGGTATGACTACGCATCAATATACTTTCAAGTATATCCTTAACCAATACTCAAAATTGTCTTAGTTTAATGATATTCTCATATCATTAATCGACAACGGACTATTTAGAATAATAAATTATTCACGGATCTTAAACATGCAAATATAGGATATATTATTAATAAGACAATGAATAAATAAACATAACCAATATTTTATTTCAGTAAATATTAATAATTGTACATTACATCCTTTATCCAAATACTAATCACAAATGGGCATGAAACTATCAGCTAATTTAAGTCCTATTCCTTCAGCATGCTTGTAAAGCTTGGTGCCAGGTAAAGGCTTTGTAAATTGATCAGCTAAGTTTTCATCTGTGTGAACTTTGAGCATTTCGATTTCACCTATCTCAACTTGTTCTCTGACATAGTGGTGCTTAATCGGGAAATGTCTGGTGCCTCTCATGATTCCAGGTTCATTGGCAAATGTAATTGCGGCTGAGTTGTCACAATACATTTTTATAGGTCGCTGAATCGAAGGCATAACCCCAAGCCCTGAAACAAACTTCCTAATCCAAACAGCTTCCATTGCAGCTTCTGAAGCAGCTATATACTCACTTTCTGTAGTAGACATCGCTAGTACACTCTGCTTTTTGCTCCTCCAATCAACAGCTCCTCCATTAATGACAAAGACATAACCCGTCTGAGACTTCGTATCATCTTTATCACCTTTCCAAGAAGCATCGCAGTAACCTGTTACATCAAGCTCTGCAGATGGAGTACCCCCATATACCAAGAACATCTCTTTAGTAGCCCAAAGGTACTTAAGAATATTCTTAACAGCAGTCCAGTGTTTTTCACCTGGGTTCTGCTGATATCGACTGGTTAAATTCTGAGTAAACGCCACATCAGGCCTTGTGCTTTTTACCGCATACATTATAGATCCCACAGCCGAAGCGTAAGGGACTCTCTTCATGCGTTGCACCTCTTCAGGTGTTGAAGCACAAACTTTGTTGCTCAAGTCATGTTGCTCTTGCATCGGCAAATATCCTTTCTTAGAATTTTGCATACTGAATCTCTTTAATATTTTATCAATGTAAGCACTTTGGCTTAATCCAATTAATCGCTGAGATCTATCTCTATATATCTTGATTCCCAGAATAAATGCAGCTTCCCCTAGATCTTTCATAGAAAAACAACTTCCAAGATATTCCTTAACCTTTTGTAAACTTGGAATGTCGTTCCCCATGATCAATATGTCATCGACATATAATATAAGGAAAATTACATTACTCCCACTAGCTTTGTGATATACACATGGCTCATCAAGATTTTGAGTGAATCCATACTTTTTAATTTCACTATCAAATCTTTTATTCCATTGTCGTGATGCTTGCTTTAATCCATAAATGGATCTCTTAAGCTTGCATACACGATCTGGGAATTCTGGATTCACAAACCCCTCAGGTTGCGCCATATAGATGTCTTCATCTAGGCGACCATTTAAGAAGGCGGTTTTGACATCCATTTGCCAAATCTCATAGTCATAGTAAGCGGCTATGGCTATAAGAATCCTAATTGCCCTTATGTCAGCTACAGGAGAAAAGGTCTCCTCATAGTCAACACCAAAAGTTTGAGTATAGCCTTTAGCTACCAAACGGGCCTTATAGGTGTGTACAATGCCATCCATATCAGTCTTTTTCTTGTAGAGCCATTTACTCCCAACTAGCTTGGCACCCGGAGGTAGGTCTACTTCTTCCCAGACTTCATTATCTTTCATGGATTGCATTTCCCCATTCATAGCTCCCTGCCATTTTCCTTTTCAGGACTATTCATGGCAGCTTTATAACTTGTAGGTTCATCAAGATCCCCTGACAAGTTGTCATCACACTCTACGTTTAAACATAGACGTGTAGGAGCCTTCACAGATCTTGAAGATCTGCGAACGGGAATCATTTCAACTTCTGGTGGAGGACCTAAACTTTCAGGTTCTTCAAGAAGTTGGCTAGTGTTTTCAGAAGGTGTCACATCTTCATGATCGTTTTCCAGATCATATACTCTCCCACTGAATTCTTGAGATATGAGCTCCTTTTCTAAGAAGTCTCCATACCTTGCAACAAAAACCTTGTTTTCAGCTAGGTAATAAAAGTAGTAACCCATAGTTTCCTTAGGGTAACCTACGAAGCTGCACTTTACAGATCTTTGTTGGAGTTTGTCTGCTGAGTCACGTTTAACATACGCCTCACAACCCCAGACCTTTAGATAAGACAAGTTAGGAGCTTTCCCATTCCATACTTCATATGGAGTCTTATCAACCTTCTTTGTTGGAACCATATTTAAAATGCGAACTGCAGATTTCAAGGCATAATCCCAAAACGAGTAAGGAAGAGTTGTTAGATTAAACATAGATCGTATCATATCTTGCAATGTACGATTCCTTCTTTCAGATACACCATTTTGTTGTGGAGTATATGGAGAAGTAAGGTGCTGGATAATTCCCTCCTTTTCTAAGTAATCTATAAACTCTTGACTCAGGTATTCACCACCTCTATCGGATCGAAGAGCTTTAATCTTCTTTCCTAGTTGCAACTCTACTTCTGCTTTAAACACTTTGAATGTCTCAAACACCTCATGTTTATGTTTAAGTAAATAAACATAACCATAACGGCTGTAGTCATCCGTAAATGTTAAGAAGTAGCTAGCACCTCTCCTTGACACATGTCTAAGTGGTCCACACAAAACGCAGTTCTAACAGAAATTGCTTGTTTTTTTCACTTCTTTCACATACAAGTGATTCATTTGCGACAAAGAGATGTAAGCCACTTCTTTCACATAAAGGGTGTTTAGAATTGCATAATTCAGCTTGCACTAACATATACGTAGCTTATAAGGACTCTAAAATAAGCACCTACCTAGTACCTACCCATGTCCTTACTTAAATTGCTTATTTTATAAGAACAGAAGTAAAAAACCCAAGCACTTAAAATACAAAACTTACAAAATGGTGATTCCAACAAACACAAGAGCTGAAACCTTAGCAACAAGTGGTATTCATCAAATCCCATTAGAACCCAAGATGAACTAAGTACAATATTGTTGGAATATATGAATAATATAAAACAATAAACATATAAACATCAAAGAGTACGCAGCGTGTAACAACTCGCATTTTCAGATTAATTACTTTTCCCAGCAGGTCACCCATGTCGGTACTACTCTCACATGAGCACGCTTAACCGAATGGGCGATTAACCGTTAGACCACAAAACGAGTTTCTAAGACGTTTTGAGTTTTCAAACTTATTAGAAAAAGTCAACATAATTTTTCCCTCCTCCTTTGACCAAAAATCATTCCTTGATTTTATAAGTCATTCCTTGATTTTTAGGCTTACGGTTTGATGTCTAAAAGACATTTAACACCAACCGATACTAGACTGAGCCCAGTCTAGACATTATAAGTCATTTTAAATCATTTATATCATATTAGAAAAGTAACATTTTACTTTTCTCAGTTTTACGCAAAATTCGTACATTTTACGTATTACGCGTTTTAGACCCGTGTTTCCAGTTTTTAGCAGGGTTTACCACCCAAATGGAACCTACCACTCATTTTATATTTTATTATGAGACATACGGACATGTCTAACAATACTTTAAAGTTTCATAATTTTACGACACCCGGTTTTACGTTTTGAGGCCTAATCATTTACGGTTGGCATTTCCCGGAGTCAAAACTAACAAATATCTAGATATTATCATCCAAGCCAAGCCACCTCCCCCCCTTATCCCTTGTGAACCGCCATTAGGGGGGGGAGTCATCCCTTGGTGTGGCATGATCTTGTGCTAAGTGGTCTTGGATGAAGGACATGTATACAAGCTTCCTAAACAAGCTTTGACAAAGTCCATGCATGTAACCTCCTCAAGACACTATAAATACCCCCCTCCCCTCCTTTGTGCCGTGCATCCCCAACCCCAAAACCACTCCACACTTAGCTTATTTTCTTCAAAGTTCTTGCAAGGTTCAAGTGCTTATTCAAGAAGAAACCCTAGTTTGATCATAAGTTACCAAAAATCTTCCAAACCCTAGAATACTTGGTGATTTCTCTTGAGTTTAAATCCACTCATTTCACCTCAATCTTTATCATCCATCTTTCAAGAATACCAAGGGTAGAAAGGTTGCATGAAGTGAAAAAGGGTTGAAGCAAGTCTATCAAAGTCCATTTCCTTACTTGTTACTTTCCTTTCATCTTTGAAAGCCAAAAGTTGTAAGCCAAACCCTAACATGCTTCTTGTTAATTTATCATGTTCATATCATTTACATTTTATTCTTGCTATATTATGTCTTATATTGATGTCCATGATGTATAAAAATAAGTAAAAGATGTTATAATGGATTGTTGAAACAAGTTACTAAAACAAGCAAACTAATGAATTTCTTGGTAAGACCTGATCAAAATGGTAAAAATATGATATTTTATTATTACATATTGTGGTAGAGGACCTAAAAAGGAAACCGTAGCAATTTGAACCACCCAAAACGAGTATACGAGTCAAAAGTTACGCCCATTTGAAATTACCAAAGATTTCCGGCAAAACTGCCAAATACCATTCTGATCAAATTTGGGTTTTGAAAGTCCCACTTCTGGTCCGATTCATCAAAAAGTTAAAACACGAAAGTTGTCCGGAACGACGTTTTCGTTCAGGAACAAAGAAGCTCGAGACCTAAAAATGCTTTCCGAGTGATAAAATTCTTCAAATTCTAAACAGCCCATTTTTAGGCGAAAGTCACTAGATTATGGTTATACTTTGAAAGGAACAAGAGGTCTTATGACCTATAATCAAGACCACAACCATGGATAGAGCCAAGGTTGTGTCTCATGACCTTGGAACAAGGACCAAAGGTCATGGCTAGGCCATGACGAAATGATCATACCAACTTACATAGGCGTAAACATGAAACAATGAATTAGGCGATAACTTGAACAAGCAATTTGGATCTACTTCACTTAAAAGGGAACCATGAGATTTTACCAAGAGAATATGGTCATACAAGACTTATGAAACTACCCCTAATAACAATCTTCATGTACTAATAAACTTTCCTAAGTTTATTCAAATATCGGACATGTAACTTTTCGGATCAAAACTTATATCTATATATTTCATCAACTACTACAATAGTAGGGAGCCTCATGTGAGGAGTTCATTATGTAAGCCGTCGAGTTGAGTTGTGGATTTACGAGTTAAAGTGTCCTGGCTCCTCGAACGCTTACTAACATGACTTCTGAATTATGTCGGCCCGAACGGTAGTAAACGATATACCAAAACATACATGTTTCATGAATCTTTCTTTCAAAGACTTACAATATACATCATACCACATCATGGACTAAATGTAAGATATATATATATAGGCACTACATCATATTCTTTACTCCGAACCTAAGTCGCAACATTCTATTATAGGTTGCTCGTAGAAACCTTCGCGATTCGACCATCACATTCACTACTCACTACATAACTTAAGGTGAGTTCGTAGCCCCACTTTCTATTGTTTAACTATTTTACAAACCCATGGGGGGAATACATGCTATTATTTTTCTACTCGAACACGATGCTTTCTAATGTATGCTTCACGACGATGTTTTATTATCACTAAGTAACGATTGCCAGGTTCGAAGTCCCTATATCATGAACCATTAGTCACTACCTTTAGTGAGCGCGAATATTGTGAATAGATCTATTGGGATTGACGAATCCCATTTGTGTTGAACAACGACGAGTTCGCACAAATGCACTATATTTGAGATTTAGCGGTATAACGGCAAAAGTACCTTGATAGGGCTTCTATAATGCCAATTTTGTTGGTTCGATGTTAATGTTTTGGTTGCATGAGCTTAGTGAAATAAATAACGATTTTTGTTTTCCAAACATTGGTGTGAGCCTATAACTCACACTACCAACATATTGTGTTCAAACGATTTAACAAACTCTATGAATATCACTCAACCTTTGTGTTGACCTCTCAAGCATGTATTTCAGGTTCATGACGATCAAGGATGGTACGGAAGGGCACGGATACTCAAGAGGGCTATAAATTTTATTATCATTCAAAAACTCACTTAATGTGATTTGTAAACATTGAACCAATTGGGACCTCATTTTGTAATCTCTGATATTTATATAATTTGAATGATAAATCTTTTAAAACGACTCAATTGGAGTTCGTTTTCTATTATTGTGACTATTGTGCCGTCAAGTAACACCCAGTTCGAATTCCGCTGCATCCATGAATTGGGGGTGTTACACAGCGGAATAGATCAAATACAAATAATAAATTAACCCAATATAAATGGAAGCGTACCTCTTATTCAATAGCAATAACAAGAACTTATAAACCCTAGGAGAGGGCTTATATGGATCGACTAGGGCTAGTCACAAGGCAAGATCACCGTTAGCAAAAGTATGCTAACACTTCGTTCTCACACACACGTACTATAAGCGTTTCAATGGAAATGCTAGATTCGTAGTACACGAAAAGATTAAACTATTGGTCCTATCAATCAAAGATCGATTAGACACAAAGAAAGAGATTAGAGAAGATTAGGTTGCTATGGAAACAAGGGATGAGAAGAATGAATGAGAGGGGGTCTCATTATATACTAATCAAGATGCTTGGAGCAAAAGCTATCCCAAACCCTATGGGATTAGGGGTGGCCGGCCATGGGTTACAAAAGCCCAACCCGAACCGAACTTTCACTCTTTTCCAACTCTAGTCCTTCATGTTTCGTCTAACGGTCGTTAGTTACCGTTAAGTTTATATTTCGTGTATTTAATAATTATTCGTCACTAAAACAATAATTATCAATTCATTGAAACTCATACGTAAAGTGTGCAATCCCGAAGTCTCGAGTTCGAATCCGGTCATGATATATTAATTTATTATCCGTCAAACTAACAGCTCCCACTCGGATATAGATTAATGTAACAATGACAATGGTTAGTCTAGCATAACACACCAATGCCCCCAGAACGATCTCGAGTATGGTTTCCTGGAAAAAACCACCTTTGATGATTCATCATCATACTTATCCTTTTGATTCTAATATTATGTTAATTTGGATATGGATTGAAGTCATTCCATAATTAACTAGTGTTTCTCGTTATTTATGATTAAGCAAGATTACCAACTCTTCTGAACGTATTCCAGATAGACCTTGGGCATGGCCATGCAAACATCTTGTTAATCCTACGAGCGGCCAAACAGTATTATACTTCAAAACAAATTTGAAGGAACCAAATCCTGTATTGACTACAAGCATAACCTATGAACTTCGCATCACCTCTGAAAATAATCCTTATAACTACCAGTTACGGATAGCGTTAGATTATCTCACATAAAATGAGCTACATCCACAGTAGTTACCTAGTATCTCAAGTCTGAGGATAAATATTCATGATTTACTATAATGACAACATCCATAAGTACAATCATGTAGTTGGGATTTTGTCCTATATTTTCAATTTATCCAGTATTGAATATCATGTGAATTTGGCATGTCTACGCACCAATATAATTTATATATATTATACCAAATCTCACATTTGTCTTAGTTCAATGATACTCCCATATCATTAATTGACAACGGACAATTTGAGAATAACTTAAGTTATTCATGGATTAAACATGCAAATATAGGATACAATATTTATAAATATAAATAAACATAACACAATACTTCATTTCATTCGAATAATTATTGTTTACAATCCTTTATCCAAATACTAACCACAGATTTACATGAAACTACTAGCTAAACGAAGTCCAATGCCATCAGCAAGTCGAGTAAGCTTTTCCTTAGATAAAGCCTTCGTAAATGGATCAGCTAGATTGTTATCTGTGTGAATTTTGAGTAGATTGATTTCACCTATGTCGACTTGTTCTCGAACATAGTGATATCTTCTTGGAAAATGTCTGGCGCCCTTCATAACTCCAGGTTCATTGGCGAATGTAACTGCGGCAGAGTTGTCACAATACATATTAATAGGTAATTCAATTGACGGCATAATACCAAGCCCCGAAATGAATTTCCTGATCCAAACAGCTTCCATCGCAGCTTCCGATGCAGCAATATACTCAGCTTCTGTAACAGACATCGCAATTGTTGTCTGCTTTTTGCTCTTCCAGTCAACTGCTCCTCCATTAATAACAAAGACATAACTCGTCTGAGACTTTGTATCATCTTTATCAGTTTCAAAGGACGCATCACAGTAACCTGTAACATCAAGTTCTGCTTCTGGATTTCCCCCATACACTAGGAACATATCTTTAGTTCCTTAAATACTTAAGAATGCTTTTAACAGCGTGCCAGTGCTTTCCACCTGGATTTTGTTGATAACGACTGGTCATATTTTGTGCAAGCGCCACATCAGGTCTTGTGCATCTAACTGCATACATGATAGATCCTACTGCTGAAGCATACGGAACCTTCTTCATGATTGCAACCTCTTTAGGTGTTGAGGCACAGAGTTTGCTACTTAAGCCATGTTCCACTTGCATTGGCAAATATTCTTTCTTGAAATTTTGCATATTAAATCTCTTCAATACTTTATCAATGTAAGTACTTTGACTTAATCCAATCAACCGCTTTGATCTATCTCTGTAGATCTTGATTCCAAGGATGAATGTTGCTTCTCCTAAATCCTTCATAGAAAAACATCTACCAAGATAAGCTTTAACTTCGTTTAAACTTGGTATATGATTTCCTAATATTAATATGTCATCGACATATAGGATAAGGAAAGTAACATTACTCCTACTAGCTTTCTGGTATACACATGGCTCATCAAGATTTTGACTAAATCCAAAACTTTTGATTTCTGCGTCAAATCTCTTATTCCATTGACGTGATGCTTGCTTTAATCCATAAATGGATCTTTTAAGTTTGCATACACGGTTTGGAAACTCTGGATTCACAAACCCCTCAGGCTGCGCCATATAGATGTCTTCATCTAGGCGACCATTCAAGAAGGCGGTTTTGACATCCATTTGCCATATCTCATAGTCATAGTAGGCAGCTATGGCTAAGAGAATCCTAATAGCTCTAATGTAAGCTACAGGAGAAAAGGTCTCCTCGTAGTCAACACCAAATGTTTGAGTATAGCCTTTAGCTACCAAACGAGCCTTATAGATGTGTACAATGCCATCCATGTCTGTTTTCATTTTGTAGAGCCATTTACTTCCAACTACCTTAGCATTTGGAGGTAAGTCTACTTCTTCCCAGACTTCATTGTCTTTCATGGACTGCATTTCCCCATTCATAGCACTCTGCCATTTCTCCTTTTCAGGACCATTAATGGCAGCCTTATAACTAGTAGGTTCATTAAGATCCCCTAGTATCGTTTCCTCACACTCTACGTTAAGACATAGACATTCGGGTGCTTTCATAGTTCTTGAAGATCTGCGAATGGGTACCACTTCCACTTCAGGTGGAGGACCTAAACTTTCAGGTTCCACAGGAAGTGTGCTAGTGTTTTCAAAAGGTGATGTATCTTCATCTTCTAGATCATAAACTCTCCCACTGAATTCTTGAGATATAAGATTCTTTTCAAAGAAATCTCCATACCTAGCCACAATGACTTTATTCTCTGGTGGAAAGTAAAAGTAGTAACCCATTGTTTCCTTTGGGTATCCTACGAAGATACACTTAACAGATCTCTGTTGGAGTTTATCTTGTGAATCACGTTTAACAAACGCGTCACAACCCCAGACCTTTAAGTAAGAAAAGCTAGGAGCTTTTCCTGTCCATAATTCATATGGAGTCTTATCAACCTTCTTTGTTGGAACCATATTCAATATGCGAATAGCAGTTTCAAGGGCATAATCCCAAAAGGATAAGGGTAGAGATGTAAGATTAAACATTGATCGTACCATGTCTAGCAAAGTACGATTTCTCCTTTCAGATACACCATTTTGCTGTGGAGTATAAGGAGCCGTGAGATGCTGGACTATACCACACTCAGCTAGATAATCTTTAAACTCTTGGCTTAAATATTCACCGCCTCTATCGGATCGAAGTGCCTTAATCTTCTTACCGAGTTGTAATTCTACTTCACTTTTGAAAACCTTGAAGATATTAAAGACTTCATGTTTATGTTTAAGTAAATAAACATAACCATAACGACTATAATCATCCGTGAAGGTTATGAAGTAGGTAGCACCACGTCTTGACACATGTCTAAGTGGACCACATACATCAGTGTGTATTAATCCAAGTAGATCTGTTGCCCTTTCCACTTGTGGTGAAAAAGGTTTCCTTGTCATCTTCCCAGATATGCAGGACTCGCATTTATCAAATGATTCATCATTGATCTTTTGTAAAAGCCCATCATGTTGCAGCTTCTGCATGCGATCCTTGCCTATATGAGCAAGACGACAGTGCCAAAGATAAGACGAATCCAAATTAGACTTGATTCTCTTATTGTTAATGCTATACACAGAATTATTTCTATTGGACATGGAATCTTCCATATCAATTTCAAACACACCATTTATTGGAATTGCATTAAAGTAAAAAACATTATTTAAAGAAACAGAAATTCCATTATTAATAAATGTGTGAACAAAACCATTATCCAACATCAAAGAAACTGAAATGACACCCCTAACAATAGAGGGTGCAAAATGACAATTATTCAATACTAGTATCATTCCCGAAGGTAAAACTAAATCGAAAGTCCCTATGGCTTCAACTGCTGCACGTACTCCATTTCCTACGTACAAGTATCTTTCTCCATAGGCCAGCTTCCTTGCTCCTCTAAGTCCCTGCGACGTATTACAGATGTGAGTACCACATCCTGTATCATATATCCAGGAATTATTCTTACGAGGAAAAGAAAATAACTCAATCATAAACATACCTGAAGTGCTTGCGACGTTACCAGGCATTTTACTTTTGTTGAGGCGCAACTCCTCTAGAAACAATGGACAGTTTTTCTTCCAATGACCAGGAGTGTTGCAGTGGTGACATTTAGCCAAATCCTTATTGAAATTTTCCTTCTTCTTCTGAAAAGGAGGATTTTGCTTCTTAGGCTTCTGTTGGTGATTTGCAATCTGCTTGCCTTTACCATTACCATTGCCTTTACCCTTGACGTTCGCATTATGCGGTTTGTTGGGTTTCTTGGTGATCCTACCACCCTGTATCGCCATTACAGCAGGTGTAGGTGCCTTCTTATTCAGGCTTTTCTCATAATCTATAAGCACTGCATGAACTTCACTTACTGTCTTCCCCTTGCAATGCATATTATAGTTGCATACAAACTCACTATACAGATCCTGATTAAGGGATCGCAAAATGAGACCAATGCACACACTTTCCTGATATCCGCAACCAAGTCGCTCCAATTGATCCATATAGTATTTCATGGACAAAAAATGGGCACTCACGGATTTTCCTGCTTCCTGCTTACAATTGTACAGAGATTCTATTAGATCATATAATTCTGCAGCAGGTGGTTTCTCAAACATTCGTCTGAGTTCATTGATCATGTCCATGGGACCAAAGTTCTCAAACCGCTTTTGCAATTGAGTATCCATCCCAGCCAACATGAGACAAGCCACATCATTGTGCTTCTCATATTCAATGTTGTATGCATCCTTTACGGCTTGTGTTGCATCATCAGCAGGTTTCTCAGGTAGATGTTCACCAAGATAATCATATCTTCTGGCCATCCTTAAGGTGATTCTTAAAGATCGATACCAGTTATTGAAATTTTCACCAGTCAACTTGTCTCGATCAATCATTTGCTTGAACGCAGAACTCATGTTGCTCATATTAGTGTTTTCAGGTGTAGCCATTTCTACAGAAAAAATTCAAAAGTTAGTACTTTCGATAATTAAATTTCAATAAAATTAAATACCCTAGGTTCATAAACATATAACCATTTTAATTTTACATTGAAATACTAGGATCCAAATTGACATAAGTTCATCACATCAGTTGATCTGCTAGTGATGACGTTATTCAATAAGGTACGGGTCGTGTCCCAATTGCCAATATTCAATTGCAATTCCTAGAATCGATGGGATTTACATTATTTGCCAACCGCAGTTGCAATGTAAACATGTTTTATCCCCATCTTCTTATGCCTTGAGTGATCAGTTCCCACTATCAACTCAATTAAGTTAACCAATTTAAGAAACAACAAACTTACATAATGACACCACACCAGTTGATCTGCAAGTGATGGAATCATGTAATTTGTCCTTCCATTGCAATCTAGTCAGGTTACGCCCTGGCGTAGATCCAATTTCAGGTGTTTCCGTTTCATTGGATGGCATATAACTTAAATTTTAAGGGTAGTATTTTTGATGTGTGTAATCAAAATATATGTACAAAGATGTCATGCATTCATCTTGTAGCATATGTTTCATGTAAAAAAACTTTTACTCATTAGTTTCTTTACGAGCTTAAATCTCCAAACTTTTGATTGAGGCGTTGAGAAACTTACAACTTTGCCTTAAGTGCTTCGTAGTTATCATGGATGTTAGGTAAAGACTAAAATATGACTCACAGGCGAGCGGTAAGCCAGAATGGAGGCTCACTAAGGCCGCAATTTAATGCGTAGCCAACCTTATACCCACTTTAATAGTTTGTCATAATTAGTTCCACCTTTCAACCACTTAATACAGTCGCGATCAATCAACCAAAAGTTCAAGATTTATAAGTAAGCTCAAAACAAGATTTCACCATTATTAAGTCCGTTTAATATTTTATTTCTTGAAATTACCCTTTGTTACTATCATGTTGCAAAAACATATAAAACAAAAGTAATAAAATAAAATAAACAAACAACAACAATAATGGTCATGCAAATTACAATCAATATAAAACACACTATTGATTTAATATACGATTAATAGGGTCTTCCCTAATTTTATAATTAATCAAATTTTAGTAATCTTTATACATAATATTTACTAAACCATTTATCAATTATAATAAATCGCATAAATAAGCATGAAATCAAAACAAATCATAATCCATAACAACACATGCATAGTGTGTCATGAATGCCCATATTGCACATATTATACAAATAATCATGTCAATCAAGGAACGCAACCAAACGGCATATAACAATATCCATACACATAAATTACATGCAACCTATGGTTTCTTCAAGTTTTTATAACATAATTCAACAAACCCTAATTTCTTTTTAAATAAAAACAACTTTCGATATATATGTTAAATAAATTCGAAATAAAAAAATAAAAACTAGGGTTTATGAAAAAATAAAAACATAAGAACACCAAGCATGTTATAATCAAACGATTCAATTTTATGTGTTTCGGTAATTCATTATAATGTATTAACGGCTCTTGATGCCACTGTTGGAATATATGAATAATATAAAACAATAAACATATAAACATCAAAGAGTACGCAGCGGAATAGATCAAATACAAATAATAAATTAAGCCAATATAAATGGAAGCGTACCTCTTATTCAATAGCAAGAACAAGAACTTATAAACCCTAGGAGAGGGCTTATATGGATCGACTAGGGCTAGTCACAAGGCAAGATCACCGTTAGCAAAAGTATGCTAACACTTCGTTCTCACACACACGTACTATAAGCGTTTCAATGGAAATGATAGATTCGTAGTACACGAAAAGATTAAACTATTGGTCCTATCAATCAAAGATCGATTAGACACAAAGAAAGAGATTAGAGAAGATTAGGTTGCTATGGAACCAAGGGATGAGAAGAATGAATGAGAGGGGGTCTCATTATATACTAATCAAGATGCTTGGAGCAAAAGCTATCCCAAACCCTATGGGATTAGGGGTGGCCGGCCATGGGTTACAAAAGCCCAACCCGAGCCGAACTTTCACTCTTTTCCAACTCTAGTCCTTCATGTTTCGTCTAACGGTCGTTAGTTACCGTTAAGTTTATATTTCGTGTATTTAATAATTATTCGTCACTAAAACAATAATTATCAATTCATTGAAACTCATACGTAAAGTGTGCAATCCCGAAGTCTCGAGTTCGAATCCGGTCATGATATATTAATTTATTATCCGTCAAACTAACAAATATTTTCGACGAAGAGAAGAAAGATCAAGGACCAAAAGTCCCAACCATCGATTTGAAAATCATCAATTCCGACGACCAAAAAACATGCAAAAGTGTTGTAATGAACTCATGAAAGCAGCCAGTGAGTCGGGTGTCATGCATAACATCAACCATGAAAATTTTCTTATACATTAGTTCAAGCAGATTAAAATGAAAATTGTGAGAAGGAATTGTAGACACACATTTTAAGTAGGTGAGAAAATTTTAAAAAGAGATGCATATATATTTTTATAAGTGAATCTGAAACGTGTGTTTGTGTTCTTGTTTTAATTTTATTTATCCCTTGATCTAATTTAACTCATTTCAATTAAGTAGCTAACAATATCGTCAACAAATTAAGTATCTTGAGTAATTAAATTTTACCGCATAGGTTGTCGATGGAGCTGGGGAATACGAAATATATTGTTTATTGTAAATATAACCTACACACAATGACACATCAGTTAACATAAAGTTGGTGAGTTTATAGGTTTAAGTATTTGTAAAGGTGAACCACAAGATTTAATGTTTGTTTGACCGTTACATTCGGTTATAAACAAGTAATGGTTGACCTGGTACATTCGATCATGTATGTACATAGCAGTTTGGCCGGTTCATTCAGTTGTGTGTTTGGCCGGTTCATTCGGTTATGTGAGCATAAGCGTTTAAAATACTTGTGTCCGTATGTAAAAGTAAGCAATATATTCTCACCCTCAGTACATAACATTTTTGATAATAAGTAGCATTTAAACATGTTTAACTTGCCTTTTTACACAAAAAAGATTTGTACCAGATGGTGTGTTCTCTACAAAATATGTTTAAATGCTACTTATTATCAAAAAATGAGGTGATTACCGATTAGATCTATAATAAAGTAATAAAACCTGAATAATGGATTATTTAGAAGCTATTATAACTATTAAGGATGAATTATTTCTTTCGAAATATTTTGAATTTGTAGAGAGCTTGATGTTGCGTCCAAACTTAGTCCCACATTGAAATAAACACTAGCTTTAATTCAACTTTCATAGAAATACACCATCATCACATACCCTTTTGGATTTTCAAGTAAGGCTTAACGTGTAAACATGTGTACATACGTACCCTAAACGAGGAGATCCAAAAGCATCAGCAAATCATATGAGATAGTGAGATATTCTAGGTGATCGGTCTCAAAGCCAGCAACTGAAGCTTGAGCATAGACCATTACTTGCTCTCATTGAAACACCACATTTCTAGTTTCCCGAAAACCTTGTAGACGAAGCCTATCCATCACAAGCACAATAAATAATCAAACCTTTATACTTTATCGCATCCAAAAAAGTATATATCAATTATAATTATTCCATTTATTATGTGATAGTTTGATTGTTGTGAAGTTACTATATACATTAGAGCGCTGGGTGTGGCAACAAGCCACAACCTCCTCATTCGGGCCCCACCATGCCACATCACCAAAACACCCCAACTTCAACAAACCACAACAAACCCCCCCCCCCCTCACCAAACAACAAACATCCACTTCCCCATTCGGGCCCCACCTCTTACACACTTATTTTTTTATTTATTTCTTTAAATAAATTAAATTATTTCACAAATACTAAAAAATAACACAACACATTAATTTTATTTCATCAAAATTTAAAAAAAAAACAACAACTCAACTGTGTAAAAAAAAAAAAAAACCATTCCTTTTGTAAAAAAAAAAAAAAAAAAAAAAAAAAACAAAAAAAAAAAAAAAAAAAAAAAACAAAAAAAAAAACAAAAAAAAAAAAAAAAAAAACACCAAAACTGTTTGCTGCTTGTCTTCTTTCCAACCAAAACACACACAAACACACACTAAATAAACCTGCAAACCCAAACAAAAAAAAAAGAACTCATGTGTCAGCAACGTTCTCTTACACATGTGTCAGCAAACTCCTTCGCCGTGGCCACGACGAACTCATCAACGGCGAACAACGGCGAGGGGGTCCGGTGTGGCGGCGAGCAACGGCTCGCCGTTGGATCCGCTAGCTCGGACGGCGAACCCCCATTCGTCGACCATACCCAGTGCTCTTAGTTGTTCACTTCACAACAACAAAACCACACTTTTTGTCGTTATTCTTTATTTTTTTAATTGTTTTATTTTTCTTATCATAGAGTAAATGTAAAAATCACAAAGTTAGTATCGCATACATTAGAAAAAGAATAAAAGAGATATAACCATTTACGTATATATTGTTGATAGTTAGTTACTCTATATATTTATTGTTGATAGTACTTGGTTCGGTTATTAAGAGTAAAACGTACCTTCATTATGACATTAGTTATAAATAAGTTGAAATATCTTTTTATCTATAACATTGACAGTGTAATGTGGCTTAGAATCTAAATCGGGTTTTTTGTGTTTATTTCATAACATCTCACATATATTTTAACTATCTAATTGAAAGTATGACTTGTGTTGCTTCTACCTCATCCAACCCGACCGTATCATAACTCCTTGTATTGCATAGTTCCATGAAATTTAAGCACGCTTCCCTGGTGTAACATTAGCTTTCATTCATCGATCAACTTTTACAAAGAGACAACCTTATCACATCCTTTACGGATTTTTAAGCATGGCTTAACGTGTAAATATGGTTGTCTTAAACGAGGATATCCAAAAGCTTCAGCAAAATAGACGGATCTACAAGATTATCTGTCTCAAAGCCAGCAACTAAAGCTTGAGCATAAACCATTGCTTGGTCTGTTTGAAGCAACACCTTTCAAGTTTCTACAACAAGTTATAGAGGAACTCTATCCTTCACGGAACAATAAATAATCAAACAACGGCAGCTTTTATACTTTCTCTCATCCAAAAAGACTATGTTTGACTTTTTACGTCAAACGGGTTGTTTTTTGGTCTTTAAAGAGTATTAAAACTATGCTCAAGTTTGTATTATTTAGTTAAATAGGCCCAATTTAGAAGGTTGTCAAAATCTTGTAGACCTGTTGGTGCAATCTGTATCCCACATGGAAGGCAAAGATAAAGACATTTAAGTACATAAAAAACGATGATTAGATCTATTATAATAGTATTATTTAGGATGAATCATTTCTTTAAAATAATTAAGAAGTTTAAGATTCAATAGTCCCACATCGGAGCAAGAGAGAAGGAAATGTTTGTATATATAGCTGATACTTATCACACCTTATAGGTTGTTTGATTGCTTGGAAGTTAATTATTTTCACTTCCAAGAAATCGAACAGTTTTTGTTATGCTTTCTATTTTTCTTACTTATTAAGAGTTAATGTATGAAACGGATAAAAACATAAGAAGGATGGATGTTGCAACATTTAATCAACCAAGGGACGAAACGTGCAAAATTCTAGCAAGTTTCTTAGTTCATAATGGTTTTTTTTATTAGTTGGTTATTCATAATGAATCATTTTGGATAGTACACAGAGCATCCTTGACTTTTATCCCTTATTGGAATGTAATGGTCAAATCAAAAGTTTGATGTTGCTAACCAATACTAGTTCTTGTAAATGAGCCGGGCTATGCCTTGTGATAGCTATATCCTATATGCTGCTAAGTTAAAGCAAGTTTCCGAAATTGACTTGTCTTGGTCGAGTATTCGAGCATCAGTTGAAGAAATGTGCTGTAAATAATGTAAGAATTTGTTTAACATATACTTAATAAATAATAATTAAATATAAGAAGTTAAACATAAAATTAAACAGCTATATGCTGCTAAGTTAAAGCAAGTTTCCGAAATTGACTTGTCTTGGTCGAGTATTCGAGCATCAGTTGAAGAAATGTGCTGTAAATAATGTAAGAATTTGTTTAACATATACTTAATAAATAATAATTAAATATAAGAAGTTAAACATAAAATTAAACAGATGGCTATACAAGGAAGGAACTGGTGCAATCTCATCAGAATTGTGGTTGGTCATTTTCTCTATTAGTTCCTCTAACAATTGGATGCTATATTTTGTAGCCATCTTATATCAGTTGATTATTTAATTCTGATGATTGAATATAATATACGCATAGTCGAATACTCAAAGACCCTTTAACATAGATATAGTTACCTTGGTATGAAATCTCCTGATGTAACCAACAAGTGCTACGCCAATTGGCTCTTCACCAATTTGCTCATAACTCCTATTGAGAAAACAAGCTTGCTGAAATGAAAGCGAAAAGGGAATATGCATGTTTTATCTTCGGTTTTATGTACATTTATATGCCGGCCAGTATAGTTATCATACTGTGTGTCAGAACAAACACATAGACGTAGACAGATATCATACTTCAGATAAACAAATAAAAAAACAATATAGTTATCGCCAGAGAGACAGCGCCTTCAATTGTTTAAAAAGAGTGCAGAAGATAAACAGTTCAGGAAAAAAATACGTATCTGCCCATGTGTTAGTAAGTTTAATATCTTCTTTCTGGAAGGCAAATAGTAAGTTCATCATTTACGACTACTTCTAAACTTGTTCATATGGTTACAATAGACACTCTAGTCACAAAGTGATATTTCTGGTTTTGTTAATCCTATAGGTAACAAAATGGCCTGGCCAGTTGGGCAGGGTCAAAACAAGACAAGTTGGGCTGCGAACACTTTATTCTTTGAACCTTGCAAAGAGTGAATATATCAACAATGGTTACATTAAACTGTTATTAAAATATGATCTATGAAAAATAAAAATCAAGTGTAGAGGTTGTAAAATGCTTTGGGTGACTTTTAAACCGCTCGCCTATAATTTTTATTTTTATTTGGGTAACCATGGTATCCGACCTTTTTGCCGACTAATTTTATAGCTAAGAAAAGTTAAAGTTACTACTTTACCTGTTTAACCCATTAGCAATAAATACAGCACATACGGGGCTAATTCACATATATGAGCTGAAATTCTCTCCTCCGAGTAGCCATTAGTATAAGATTATTATATTAATGGTTAGCTAGATGGTCAATTTATTTTAGCGCAAGTAGCACCCGTGGGTAAGTGGTTTAGCCAAAGCTTAGATTCTCACAATGTTTCTTTTGAAAGAGCCACAAATACGCTCCCATCTAATGCTAACGACAATCTTTAATCGCTCCCGTGAGTGAGCTTCAACCCAACCAAAGTAGACACTCCAGATTTGACCAGGAAGATCAGAAGCTCCATTATTTGAACAATGGATAAGACATTATAATAAACAATGCTCAAAATAAGTGATAACTATACTCCAGTTGCATGTGAAATTTCTTAATTTTGAGAAAGTCAGAATAGAAAGGAACGTATAGGTGACATGGTTTTCGTCAGTATATGACAAAAACTGTTCCAGGTTAGCCATGCTCGAATCGACCAAAACCAACCCATACACAAAACAAGTTTTGGTCCGTTACCCAACCCGCCGGACTCATCCAGTTAGCCACTATATGCTTTTAGAACAGTAATTGAAATGGCAAATGTAATGAGAGTAAACTATAAACCTAAATTTTCATGCAAATATCCATTTTTGTACAATCCTTTAAATCGAATGGGTTCAATCGGCAAAGCTTTCATCACCTCTGGAACAACAACACGTTAACTTGAATTATACTACTGTTGTATCATACTACTGTTATATCACTGGTGTGCGGCATGGATGTGGCAATTTCAACCCTTTTACTTTTGAAATATATATACTGGAAATTTGCTTCTCTAACGAGTACAAATGACTCGACTTAGTGAAGATGGTCAGACATCTAAAAGCAATGTAAGTGACTCAACTTTACCTGTGAATGTACAGCCTGAGACTGTTAAAACTAGTAATGTTGAAGAGCATAAAAACTGTCAAATTGCTAAAGATGTAAATGTCCAGTCTACCATTGAACCTGCTAAAACTAGCTATGCTGAAATGACTAAAAATCGCCAGCCTGAGACTGTTAAAACTAGTAATGTTGGATTTTATTGTTAGTAATGGTCCTTGGATGGTTAATAGTAAGCCACAGTTTGTACAAAAATGGGATATTCACATGAACCTTGACAAGACTCAGCCTAAGTTGTTACCAGTTTGGGTCAAGCTTGATAATGTACCACTTGAAGCCTGGACTACAAAAGGAATTAGTGCATTGGCTAGTAGAATAGGTAAGCCTATCATGATGGACTATAAAAGATTGTGAACCCGAGTAACCCGACCAGATTATCCTTATTCGGGTTCGGGTCGGGTCGGGATTTTTGGCACCCCTAACACCAAGCATACCTATTTTTGAAACTAGTAACCAAGACAGTCCTTATTTTGGATAGCTCGTTAGTTTGTTCGTTAAGTCATAAAATGGTGAGGGCATTTTTGTCTTTTCCATTTCACTCACTTGTTTATTTATTAGCCCCACCCACCCCGCCAAACATTTCTTTGATGTTTAGTTGGTTAGCTTGTGTTGGTATTGTGGTAATTTACAGCTTGGCCTAAGTTCATATGTAAAGGTAAACTGTTGTTATTCTATGATGTCGTTTGAGATGTATGAAGTCTTTTGGGTTAATGAACGAAGAAGATCAGATTTCCAGTATATATAGTTTTTGTTTCGAGTATAAGTTAGTGTTTTGAAACATAAATGTGAAGGTATGAAATGTGGTTTGTGACATATATTTGGTTTGTTTGACTACTAAAAGTCAACCTTAAGATTACAAGACAAACAGAATACCATAACTAAACTTAAGCCTTGACTTTAAAAGTCAATGCATAAGATTACAAGACGAACATGTTATACTCTTTCGTTCAACTAGTAATGTAAACAAACACAACACAATAATCAAACTTGAGCTTTGACTTTAAAAGTCAATACATAAAATTACAAACACAAAATTATCAATTCAAATATATGAGGTGATTACTGAAGTAGTATTGTGAATAAATATATGTTCCATATAAAATTTACTAGAGCTGAAACCTTAGCAACAAGTGGTATTCATCAAATCCCAAAAGAATACATTAGAACCCAAGATGAACTAACAACATTTTCAACGAAGAGAAGAAAGATCAAGGACCAAAAGTCCCAACCATCAATTTGAAAAGCATCAACTCCGATGACCAAAAAACACGCAAAAGTGTTGTAATGAACTCATGAAAGCAGCCAGTGAGTGGGGTGCCATGCATAACATCAACCATGTAAGAGTAAGTTAACAAATATTTTGAAAAGTTTTATAAATATGTTGAAGAGTTCTTTTTTTGATTGTACTAAAATCACGCGTAAATTTCTTTTTTTTTGAAATAAATACACCAAACGTCCTTGTTATAAATACGCTCACTACATTGTGTGTGCACATATGCATGAAACTATGCAATAATACAATAATGTGATATAATTTGTGGATGCTTATTTCTATTTCAAAGAAACAACAATAATATCATCTCTTTCATTTTGCTGATTTTGTGAAATAGAAATTTTTATAGTAAGTTAGCCACGTGAAATTAGCTGAAATTAAGCTGTATCCTCATGCATGCATGTTGGGGTAAAAATTGAATACAACAAACTAGGAAGATGTATTTTGCTTTATTTCTGCATGTGTACTTTTAGAAACCATGTGAATGTTTAAGGATTTTTTTTTTTTTTTTTTTTTTTTTTTTTTTTTTTTTTTTGCGAGAGTTACTTGTATAAGAGAGCTCGGGTTATATATATAGATGTACATTGAAGTATGCTCAAATTAAAACGAACTTCCCTCACACGCACACCTTACAAAATAATGGCACAAACCATCTTAACCACCACCCTCCTCCTCCTCCTCTTCATCTCAGCCGCACCAGCACAAGCAGCAGACTGTTCAACAGTAACCCTACCCATGGCTGACTGTTTGTCATACGTTGCTGCAGGCAGTACAGTTAAGAAACCAGGAGGAACATGCTGTTCTGGTTTGAAAACTGTTTTGAAAACTGATGCAGAGTGTTTGTGTGAAGCTGTTAAGAATGGTGCTCTGTTGGGTGTTAGTTTGAATGTTACTAAAGCTATGGGTTTGTCTCAAGCTTGTAAAATTAATAATGCTCCTTCTGCTAGTACTACTAACTGTGGAAGTAAGTTTTACAACATTTTTATTTTTTATTTTTATTTTTTGGGTTTTAAGGTTTATGAGATACTAATTTTTTTTTTTTTTTTTATTTGCAGTGAGTCTTGGAACTGGTGTGAATCCTGGTATGTTTACAGATATGGACTATTATTAGTGTTTTTGTTTATGTCTTTTGGTTAATTTTTGGAAATGAAGTAGGAAATATTTTTGTATTTTTTTTTAATTAATGTATTATTTTAGGTTTAGATAGTGATGGAAATATATTTTTGGGTTGGATTAGAAACTTATAGGCTTAAATGGTGGTTATGTTTATCTATATATTTTATAGTTTAGGGTGAACTCAACTGTTTTAATAATTTTTTTTATGAATTACTCTGTGATTTTGGTTTTCTACATATGTCGATCGTATTAAAAAGTCACTCTTTTCATTTGTTTGTTATTATATCGTCTAACATCATCTTGTTTTGTTATTATTGCGCAACAGGGACAGGAGCTGAATCTTCTTATCATGTTCTTAATTCTCGAACACCTACATGTAATTGTTGTGAAACACATACATGTAATTGTTGTATTGTCCACTAATTTGCATGTTGCTCGCCATATAAACGGCTGGCTTATTTGAATGTCTACATGAAATCTATTATAAAGCCGTGGGCTTTTTCTTGTTAATGTCACTTTGTTGCTTGAATTGGAAGAATGTTATTTAGAATTCGCGACAATGTTGTTCTTGACTCGCATTCTGTTTTCATACTTTGTTTATTTGCATTGGCGATGTAGTTTATTTTACTTAAAACATGTGTTATGCTGTATTGCAACTTATTTTGATTGAAATAGTACAATATAATCTTCGTTCTGCATCGAGCAGTATTTCATCTATATATTTCCTGGCCTTTGTTCTTCTACCTCAAGAAGCTTGTATATATCATGTCGCCTATGTTTTTGTAATGGGATACACTGCCTGGATCATATGAAATGTTATCAGATAATATGAAGTTTTATGTGGACTATGGTAAAAGGGTATGTATCATATCACCTTTGATGATTTATTGCGGAAAGGTCAATCTCAGCAATCAATACCCCTTCCTCGTGTTCTAGCTTGCCAACAACTTTGCCATCCTGGAAAAATAGTCAGCAAAAATGAACCAAGGGATTGAATATTCTACGGGCATCGGGCATGTTTAGTACTGAATGTGGGTAACAAGTAAAAATGGGTTCAACTGACAGTCACAATCTTTGGTTTGTTATACAAATTCTTAAATGAGTAATTAACAAAAGTGATAATCTTTCAATAGTGATTTAAGTTTTTGAATGTAATGATCGATACTGTAGTTGTATGCACTAAAAGTAGACACACAATACAAGTAAATTTTGAGTGGCTTTTCGGTCTATTGGACTCGTACAAGATTCCAATCCGGAATCGACTCATTCATAAGTTATCAACACAAAACCTCTAATCTCATGTTGCTAAAATGGGGACTAGTAAAGTAGTAAAGCAGTTAAACGCATATTACCGGAGCAACCAGAGTAGAATGGCCCCATATCTCGTAGGAACCACTGGAGTTTCGCGAGGGTGAGCAAGTTGCTATATAGATCTTCGAGCAAATGTGAAAACAACACAACTTAGTATTAGGTGCAGATAATATGTGTCTAGAGGGTGTGATTACCTGGTTATCAATAGCCCTGAAATATTAAAAGTAACGAAACGCCATTAAAAATCATTATGTTTGACCACATTGCACCAATGCTCATTTTTTGCAAGGTGATTGGCTATAATGTACTTGCCTTGCTTGTTGTTCGAGTTCCCAAAGCATTGATCCTGTGGTTATATTAAATGCACTCGGGTAGCATATCAACTCAACACCTGAAGTTGATATCAAATGATCAAAAAACAAGAAATGCATCAAATTAGAAATGGAGTTTGAGTGAATAAAGAATGCCTTTTGCTTGGTACAACATTGCTAGCTCCGGAAACCGAATGTCATGACAAATTCCAATCCCAATACGACACACATCTGTTACATTCATAATATCGCACAATATTAACTTTAAATTTAAGCAACTATGATCAAAAGTCAACTTCTGCACTAGCCAATAGCCACATGAAACATACCTGTGTCTACAACTGTCGGTTTATTTCCTGCTGCAAAAGAATCCGATTCTTTGAAACATAGCTCTCCCGGGGCAGTATTTACAATGTCAAAAAGATGAAGCTGCAATAAACAAAACACGCTCTTCATTAAAACTCGCTGATTTCTACATTTTAAACTTTTTCGTTGAAGTTTTTACCTTCCTATGCTTTCCAAGTAACTTCCCGTTTGGGCCAAACACACAGCAAGTATTGTATAAACGATTACCATCGAGTTCAGGTACTGATCCACCTACTATTGTGATGCTGTGGATATAAGCAAGTTCTGATAACATGAAAAACGACGGGGAGCCATGTTTATCCTTGAAATCTTCAGCAAATTTTCTGAAGTAATCGCTCGAGTAAGGGCAATTCCACATTTCCTAATATCAAAATCGACGACACATCACATCTTTTAGATCATTATCATGATACAACAGTATTTGTCTTCATTAATCATTCAGAAAATGAAAGATATTAAACGGGGTTGGTTTAGTTAACTCACAGGTAAAACAACAAGAGCTGCACCTTGTTTGGCTGCAAATTCAATAGATTTTTTAGCAGACGCCAGGTTCGTTTTCTTCTCTGGACTTACCGTTAACTGGCATAGACCAATCTTGAATTTTTTCTTCAAAATACCATCAAAAGTCAAGATCATTGTAAAACATAGCAAAGTTAATAAATAAACGCAGTTTTAACAGAAATTGCTTGTTTTTTTCACTTCTTTCACATACAAGTGATTCATTTGCGAAAAAAGAGATGTAAGCCGGTTAGACTAGTTACCACGCAAAATGAAATTATTGCCCTTATTATAACTATAAAGGGTGTTTAGAATTGCATAATTTCAGCTTGTACTAACATATAGCTTATAAGAACTCTTAAATAAGCATCTACCTAGTACCTACCCATGAACATACTTAATTGCTTATTTTATAAGAACAGAAGTAAACAACACAAGCACTTAAAATATGCAATACCAAACACCCTTAAGTATAAATTGTATGCGAAAAAAAGTAACAAAAGAACTCAAAGACTTGTATGTCAAAAAAGTGAAAATTGCCTCTTGATTTAACCATGACAACTTACTGTCTGAGTGATATTGGCACCCCATGAGCTTTTTGAGGGAGCTGAAGATGACATATTTCTGGGCTCTAGATCTTTAAAAATTTTGTTATTTTCTGGCTTTTTATCTAGTTCTTTAGGTGTCCTTTTAAGTCTTCAGTTATCTATTTGGAAAAAATAGGTGATTTGACTCCCATCCTATGATAAGAATCTTTGACTATAGTAAGTCCATTGAATACAACTAGGTGATGTGACTCCCATCCTATGATAAGAGTCTTAATATTTGACTGTAACAAGCCCACTGAACAAACCTTAGTTTGTTGCATGCTTTTCACATAACTTGATGGTCGTTTTAGCCGTAATATCTGGCATGAGAAGTAAACGGCTATGTTACAGTCCTTGTCCCACATCGCTCATGAACATGGGAGATGCTGGGTATTCAATGAGTATGGGCGTTGTATCAAAAAGTAAACCCATGAGGCAGAGGTGCCAAAGCAGACAATATCTCACGATAATGGGTTGGTTCGTTACATACTATTACAGTTACCAGGTCCATCATGGAGTGACACCCACTCGGTTCCATCCCATTATAGAATCCATAAACATTGAACCGACAACCTGAACACACCAACCCATTTTGACCCGAACTCTAAATTTTATCCATTTTAACTCGTTGGTACATCTAACTTCACCAAATGATACCCCATTCTTGAGTGACCGACTTATCTCACCACATCATCGCTTACAAGTCAATTAACTAAGATTACGAATACTGACACAAAGCAAGAATCTTTACACTGTCATAAAGACCACAGATGAAAACTTTATAAAAACAAGAACGACATCCAAATACCAACATAAACCCCAGAACACACAGATAGTAATGTTTCATCCATTCTACATCGCAACAGTCATCGAGTAATACATTAGCTATGCTCAATTCAAACAATACAAAAACATTTCATTTAAACTTCCATGTAGTAAACATCTGGTAACATAAAATGCTCTCAAAATTTTAATATTTTTCATCAGCATAATACCAGCTTCCAATAACTAGAAAAACCTTGAAGCCACCTAGCCGGTTAACTAGACGTGGCCATTTGACTCTAATTCTTCAAAGGAGCCTTCTTAACTCTATCAGCTATTCGATCAGGGCCAGTTGTATGCGTCTTAAACCGACCTCTTCCTTCACTTTCCTTCTCCTGTTGGGTGCAAAATCATCAAATATATAAATTGTTTCAACCACAATAGAGTAAATAGTAACCTTAAAAATTGCTATAGTTGATGTTATATGCATGTTATGATGTTTGTCTATTGACCATATTCATTGTAACAAAGTATATGTTTTTTCTAAAACTTCTCTTCTAGTTCTTACATTCGAGCACATCGTGTGAACCAAAATCGGTGGGATATGGAAGATGGTAAAATATCATTAGACTACCCTATCAATGTATGCTAATGAGTCTATAACTTTATTTTTTTCCCTGCTGAGACATGAAACCTCAGCAAAGTCGTCCCCTTAACCTCCCGCATTGGTGTTAGTGTGCATGTGGCAAGGGTGTCGAGTGGTGATCTTTCCGCATTTACTTATGAAAGGGTCAAATAAGTACACAAAATGTAGCTAAAAAGTGAAACGGGTCAAATGGGTAAAAAGTAACCCAAGTGTATTTTCAACGAATAGAACCTTTTATCTATTCTAATAATATAATTTTGCGGATCGTATTTGGCACCATTTTAAGTCTTAATAAAATTGAACAAAAACTATTTCATGCAAAACCAGTCGTAAACAAACCAACCCGGCAGCCCACTTTGCAACCTCTAGTGTCATTGCAGTGTTGCAATCATACCTTTTTCTTGACGATCTGAACAACATCCTCGTCCTGAAGAACATGACTAAGGCCACAATGCTGGGGGGAATGCCTTGCACTTGAGCCCCATACCAGCACATATTTGACTTCCTTCACCAAGCTTCTGTGTATCTGGTTACAGAAGTCCTCTACAGAGCACCCACCTCTATCCTGAAATCGGAAAGAAACAACTATCAATGATAACAAATGCTATAAAATAATACACTACACGCAACACACAGTGGCAATTGACATACAGTCGAAAGAACGACAGGGTCACCAAAATCAGGTTGCTGGCCTTGTGGTTTTGTGTAAACCCTGACTAGCCCCATCGCTTCCCACATCTTTGCAAGCAATCTATCCAAATTCAGCTGTCGAAAGAATCAGATTAAAAGTCAGATTTTGGTGCAACTTTCATGCAAAAGGGGATGATAAAGTTAGATTTACACTAATGGCAATTGAAAAGGAACGAACCTTCAAGTTGCAACTAATGACAATTGAGTTCGGTTGCCGTGCCAATTTGTCAACATCGTCAATACCAACAACATCTATCTTGTTGTAGACATATATACACTTCATGTACTTACGATTTCCCTCAATAACGTCAATCAGATCATCCACAGTGGCATCCTCGCGAAATAACAACTGCAAAGAAAGAAAATACGGAAATAGGATAACATAATAAATGTGCCTTATGTTATATATACAGACTATACGCTGAGCTAAGACTTAAGATTACCTCTGCATTGTGAATCTTGTATTCATGTAGAATTTGGTAGCAAAGCTTTTCATCAATATGAGTCAATTGCACGGTAGTGTTAAAAGAAATACCCCCAGTTTTTTTCTTTTTGAAGTATATCTGCCATTACAGATTCAAAAAGTCAAAAAAAAAAAATGATGGAGATTAATTATCAGATGCTCATAAGTGGCATAAAAAATGAAAAAAATGAGAACGAACGGATCAATGGTCTAAAAGATTACCTGTGGTGGTTTCTTGTTTAAGCGCAAGCCAACAGCTTCCAGCTCCTTTGTCAATATCTGTCGATGCCCTTCACTCTGAAAATTTTGTTAAAATTCGTAAGAGTCAGACAGATTTCAACAAAATGTCTTCGACCTTATTCTTTACAGTATTATCACAAGATATTCATTCTTCCATTTTTTTTTTTTTTTCCTTCCTCTACACTGCTTCATATATTTCCTTTTCATCAACATTCTAGAGTTCTCCAATGAGAGAGGACGATGGAATAATAACGAGTCAGGTAGGACCATGAGTATAGATTTGATAGCATGATGGAATGAAATTAAGTGTCAAATTTCTAAACCCAACCCTTTCTGCTATATATGTATCAGACCCATTCCCTCAAACTTGAGCCCTTAAACGAAACATACCTAAACACTATCAAACCCCTGCCATCAAACCAAACACCACCTAAATGCATTGGGACAATAGGTAATCACATCACTTGTATTTCAAAATCAGATAGTATTATATATAGTTACCAGATCATAGCTTAACCAACAGAGATGGCTAAACAAAGTTTCATGTCACAGTGAGAGGACTTACTTTTGACGCATCAAGAACCATCAACACAATGTCTGAAGACTTTGAGACTGCAATAACCTGAGATGAAAACAATGATGTACATTAGCAAAGATGAATCTATACCATGTGACACCTCATTTAAAAGAAAACTTGAACCAAATCTTTGTATTTTCCGTTTTCAACTTATTATTAAATAAGATATAAGAATTCATGCATCCAGTAACAACAGTAACAATACCCAATCCCCGCCGGAGCGGGGCATGGGGGAGGTATGATTTCGACAGTCTCACCCCTACACCCTTATTAAGTCTTAACCATAGCCACAAGGATATATCACTCTTATTAAGCAAGTAACGGTCTCACCTGCCTACCACGCCCCTTGCCCTCGGAAGCTCCTTCAATGATTCCAGGAAGATCAAGCAATTGAATTTTAGTACCATTGTAGTGGATAATTCCAGGAATACAGGTAAGAGTTGTAAACTCGTACGCTGCAGCTTCTGATTGAGTTCCAGTCAACATGGTTAACAGTGTTGACTTTCCCACACTGTAAAAAGCAATAATAACAGAACACCGAGAAATGAGAACATTTTTTGCTTTTAGAGCAGCTCTACTTGGTTTCAGTTTGTATTAATAAATTCAGTCCTGGTAACAGACCTGGGAAATCCTATAAGTGCAACACGACCGTGTCCATATTTTGTAACCTCAAAACCCTCTCCAGCTCCACTAGAACCCTGTTAATCATGAAAAATAATACGACACTTTAGCTCTTGATAATCACATTCAACTACGCACATGAAAAGACAGTATAAGAGCAGGATAAAATTGTGCAAATAGTAAGTACACTGAGAAATCGTATCAATCGCTTACTTTGGGTGGCTCAAGTAGCTGTGTCCTTAGCTTGGCTATCTTCGCCTTAAGCTGACCCAAATGATACTCTGCGTTCCAAAAGAGACATAATTAGCTACTTCCTTGCGAAATTATCTTAATATAAACATTGATGCATCATCGAAAGATATATACTATACACGGTGAAGAAGCAAAAAACCCTAAAAAACTCGATATGCGTCTAAAGTCAAACAGCTTGCATAAGCCATGAGTGCTTTTAGAAATATACATATTGCACTCGGTGATATGCTAAACCAAGATAGAAAGTGCAACTAGTTTGTAAGTTGTGAGAGCAAAAACTATAAGCAAGCATTTCGCTCATTAACCTGTTGCTTTATTTTTTTGGGTCCGCGCCATCTCGGCTTCAATCTCTTTGATCCTCTCTATGATCCCCATCTTGCTTTATGATATACTGCAGATATATAGAACAAGAAATGCTTATTAGCAAATAAATCACGCACTGTTTTCCAGCATGTAAGGACCTAACATACCATACAAAAGAACACTACACGAAACACTAGCACAGCATACTAAACTAGCATTTACTAAAGTTTCTGAAAAAAGTAGCGGCACGAAAATGACATTCTGTGTATGGCATCCAATGTATCAAAATGTTTAAGAAACAAATACATGAGAAGTAACGCCTGAACTAACTGATCAATTCATAAAGGATTTGAATCCTACAAAGTGTGAACGCCATGTATGCTACCTAGATAGCCAAAAGTATCTATATATGAACATGCTATAAGTTACATTATATACACAAGGTACAAAAAATATAGATATTATAAATTGGACACAACACATATATCTGCAAAAGGTTTTAATCGACGTGGTAACCCTGACTCACCCTTCCCCAAGGACCTAGCCACTCCTTGACCGGTCAACTAGATGTTTGCCGTGGGGGGAGTGATACCACTAGGGCAATGCCCCAATGATGTCCTCACAAGATATGTCTAAAACTTGTGGGTGGCCAAGGAAAGTGTCGTAAACGGTCACGAGTAATTGCCAATTGGGACCTCCAAGTAAACCGGGTGCACAGTTTTTTTTACGAGTATAAAGAAAATATAAACGCACTAAAAGTTACAATTTCATTACAACTAGCAAACAAACAATTTAATAAGATACGTATTTGCTTTTGACAAAATTTCAGGACGAGGTTCATTTCGCAAAAACCGTGATTTCTAACGAAAACTTACACTAGGCGACAAACATCTATCGGGTTACCGTGAACCCCCCCTAGGTCCAGTAAGGCCATGTACATCTAATTATCCGCGAGGTCGATAAAATAAGCTACTTAAACAAACAGACTTAGGGGGTGTTTGGATTAGCTTATTTTATGGGCTTATTAGCTTATTGAAATCTGGAAAAGCCAATAAGCTTACTTTTATGAGCAGATAAATATAAGCTCATGGCTTAAGCCATGGGCTTAACCTCTCATAAGCCCATAAAAGTGAGCTTATCAGCTTTTCCAAATTTCAATAAGCTGTTAAGCCCATAAAATAAGTTAATCCAAACACCCCCTCCCCCCTAAATTTTCGGAAAGTCCTTAAACTAATAAGTGATAATAATCATACAGGAGTTGATCTCTCCGGTGAGTTGATACGAGTTGGACTCGGTGCCGATGATGGTGATAGTGGTGGCTGCTTTTTTACACACACTAGTGTGTGTTTTTGTGTGTGTGTGTGATCGATTGAGGGATGATGAAGGATGATGATTTGAGAATTGTTTTGAGTCCATTTCCGTGAGCCCACTCCATTATTAATTTTGGGCTTACACCCATTTGCGCTGTTAACAGTTTTGAGCCTGAGCATGGAAGGTTCAAAACCGAACTAGACTGACGAAACCAACGAAAGTTTTGCGGTTCGGTTTCGGTTTTGGTTTTTCATGATTTTCAGTTTCGGTTCGGTTCGGTTAGGCCCAAATCCGACAAAAACACACATAAATCGAACTAAATCGACAGACCTGACACAAAACCGAACCGAACCGACCATATTCGGTTCGGTTTTTAGGTTTTTCTTGATTTTCGGTTTTTGATTTTGTCAGGTCAAGTCGGTTTTATACCGATGCGCAGCCCTAGTTTTGAATACCGTTGTGACGTTTTTATAGCTTAGAACCTATAGCTTAATCTCCACGATTCAAGCTATAGAACACCCTGGGCTTGCAGCTTTTTAAAATAAAACACAAAAAAGGTTAAAAAAAAAAAAAAACCTTGTAACTTGGCTGGAGAATTTGGCGTTGAGCCTTATAACTTGAGGTATTTACAAGGTTCGGCATCAAGTGCTCTTATGGGACTAAACCATTATTGATGTTTGTAAAAATAAAAATTAGCTTTATGCTTTTGTAATACTTAAAGACCATAATGTAAAACATATGATCTATATGTGACATATTATCATACTTATACTTATAGCTTTATGTTATTTGCGCACTTTTGGATGAGTTATCGAGGGTTATTTTATTTTTATTTTTTTTATGGAAGAAAGAAAGCCAAATAAAACAGAAAAAATTGTTTCAAGTTTTTGTCAAACAGAAAAAGAAAAAAGAGAAAAAGGTTTTTTTTTTTTTTTTTTTTTTTTTTTTTTTTTTTTTTTTTTTTTTCAAAATTTGAAAGAACAAGTTTGCACTTAAACTATTTGTTTATGGATGTCTTTCTACGTTAAGAAGGCATAATTTTGGCTTACGGCTATTTGCAATTTTGTATTTTACTGTTGCGTTATCGAGTATCTTTTAGCGAACCCGCCAGTCGAGCGGGTTATGAAGCTAGTAATATGTACATGACAAATTACTATCCGTGTTTGATTTACTAGAAGCCAATATTCATTTCTAACCACTTTAACCATTTATTAATGTTTTAAATTTTTCAAAAGCAATAAAAAGATAATTTTTGTAAATAATAACATTAATCAAGGGTAAATAAACTTAAACAATTTTAATTTCTATTTTTAACAGTAGACATTTAAAAAAAAAATAATAATAATAATAATAATAATATTAAGATGTAAGAACTACAAATATTCCATAATATTACTACCTTTTTAATAAGTGAGTTTGCCTTTTTTTTTTTGAAAAAACATTATGTTGTAGAATAGCCCTGTATAGTATACATACCTTTTTAAAATTGTAAAATAACAATGTACTTTCATAAATGTTTCAATTTGGTACATGGTGATTACGTGTCATATCCGAAAGTATGACACGTAGCACAATTTATAGTATGACACGTCATCGTCACGTACCAGATTGAAACACTTATAAAAATAAATTGCTATTCTACAACTTAAAAAAAAAATACATGTATCAAAATGGTACATTTTAAAAAGTACATTGCTACTTTATAACGTAATCTCTTAAAAGGAAAAAAAATAATTAAAAAAAAAAAAAAAAAAACAAAACAAAACAAAAAAAACAAAAAAACAGTAGTACAGTGTTTCAGTTAAAAAAAAATGGGCTTCTTTAACCGTTATCTTATCAAATGTAGATTCGAACCCTAAACCAACCACCAAACAGAAACAAAAAGAATGAACCCCCAATTCACACTTCCTACCAAACACAGATTCGAACCCTAAACCTAAACCCAAATCCAAACACCCCCCAATTCACCGATGGACACCATCGTGTTCACGGCACTAGAACAAATCTGCTCCCAAGGCTTAGCCGGCCTCACCCTCCCCCACCTCTACACCAAACTCCCCCACCTCTGCCCCAACTCAAAACAAGCCCTCTGGACCAACTTACTCACCATACCAAGCCTCAGGTTCGAGTACAAAGGCGGTTTGGTTGACTGTGGAGATGTTAGGATTAGGCGCGTTGAGGAGGCGGAGAAGATGGAGGTGAAGATTGTGGCTGTGGAGTGTTTGGTTAATAGTTTTGTTGGGATTTATGATATTGTTGCGTCGGATGCCGGTGTTTCGGAGCGGCAGCGGAAGGTGCTTGAGCGTCTTGCGATCGCTAGGTATACTTAGTTATTAGTAAGTAGGAGTAATGTAGCTGCAGCTAAAATATAACGTGTAAATAAATGAAGTAAAAGTAGTGTTATGATTTTAATGATTGTAATTTGGAAGTGAACGGAAGGTTCTTGAGTGTCTTGCTTTTGCTAGGTATATTGTGTTCGTGATTTAAGAAAAATGTAATTTTTGAGACAAAAAGCAATAGCTTTATTTTTCTATAAAAGCGTTTGGTAACATAGTTTTAGTTGTAATTATAATGTGTAAGACATCCCCTAAATGCTACTTTATGGAGCGTTGGAGAAGGAGCATTCCGAAAAAATAGATAAAGCTACTTGTTGCTGTGGAGTGTTTGGTTAATAGTTTTGTTGGGATTTATGATATTGTTGCGTCGGATGCCGGCGTTTCGGAGCGGCAGCGGAAGGTGCTTGAGCGGCTTGCGATCGCTAGGTATAATTAGAAATGTGGTTATTATGGGTTACTGTTCGTTTTTTATAAAAGCTTTTGGTAATGTAGGTGTAGGAGGAGTTAGTTATTAGTAAGTACGAGTAAGTTGTTAGTTTTATAAAAGCGTTATTAGTAAGTACGAATAAGTAGTTAGTTTTATAAAAGCGTTTGGTAACGTAGCAGTTAGTTATTAGTAAGTACGAGTAAGTAGTTAGTTTTATAAAAGTGTTTGGAAACGTATTACTTTATTTTATACTAGAACGGTACCTAAGCAATGCGGCGGCAGGTACCTGCGACTATATTTTGCGTTATTCGGTTACACATTTAGTTGTATCTATGCTTTATAAGTAGAGATGGTAGAGATGATTAAGCCAAATAATTTTAGTTTAAACAATCAACTTGCTTCCTAACAAACTTCCTAACCAACTTGCTTCCTAACCAATTAATTTTGAAATCCTTCCATAACAAGCAAGTAAAAGTCTGAATTTTAAGCCTTTCTAATTATAGAATAGTCCCAAATGCATTATATAGTAGTATAGATAAGTGTCTCGTATATAATGTTTTAAAATAAATGAAATAAAAGCAGCGTTATAATTTTAATGATTTAAAACCTAAACCTAACTTCCAACAAGTATGCTCCGAAGGAGCCACATGACTAACCCTCCCCACGTGTTTCGGAGCGGCAGCGGAAGGTGCTTGAGCGTCTGGCGATCGCTAGGTATACACAGTTTAAGAAAAATGTGACTATTACGGCTTAGGATATGTTTGGAAAAACTAGTAGTGGGTTCAAGAACTGTTAGGAGCAGCTCTTCGTTTTATAAAAGCTTTTGATAATGTACTTGTTGTTGCTAGGTATATACCCTTTAAGAAAAATGTAATTGTTACGGAGTGTTTACAAAATAAGTGTGTGATAAGAAAGTGTTGGACACCAATTAAATTTCGTCTTATGTTTTAGAAATGTTTCGATAGATTGTAATTTGGAAGTGAACGGAGGTTCTTGAGTGTCTTGCTATTGCTAGGTATATTGTATCCGCAGTTTAAGAAAATGTAATTATTACGGCTTAGGTTATGTTTGGCAAAACTAGTAGTTGAGTAGATGTTATAGTGGAGCATAGCCGTTAGGCATTATTACTGTTTAGACTATGTTAGGCAAAACTAGCACTAGCAAGCTACAGTAGCTACAAGTAGTAGATGTTAGTAGTAGTAGGTGTTTTAGCAGTTAGCAATAGTAGTTAGCAATAGTTGTGTTTCATATAATAAGTGTTTTGTGAAGTAGATGTCTGTATAAAAGTTAAACACTTCTTTTAATAGCTTTTCAAATAGGAGCTTTCAAACAAAATCCAAAAGCTAAATGCTCGTTGCCAAACAATCATTATATTCTAAACGCTTCAGTAAGGTGGTCGCGAAACACAACCCAAGAGTGATCAATGAAATTGGCCATGATCCAATTATATATGGAATAAATATGGAAGTGATGGAAGAATTGTAGTTTTAAAATGATTAGGGGAAGTAAGGGATAATTGTTGATTTATGATATGTTTGGCAATAATAGGGAGAGTTGAGTGTCTGCTTTATTTGTATAAAACTTGAATAGGGTTGTGTCATGTTTGCAATGGTAGTTGTAGCTAGAAAGTGTAAAATGACATTATAAGACGTGAAATGGAAAATCATATGTGAAAGTGTGAAACACAATTAGTTAGAGCATCCACAATTGTCACACACCCACCACTGTTGGCGCTTTTGTACTCGACCGCTATCCTACCATTTTTACCCTGCAATGATTTCATCATCACCACTAACCACTCTCTCTACTAAAACTAACTACGAGCCCCTTCACGGCTTCACCCCGATCCAACGACTATTCAACTGCAAATGGTGACCACTACTATGATCAACCCTACCCTGATCCCAACCTGATCCGCTGCAAATGGTGACCACTACGGGGTATTTGGGTTAATTTTTCTAATAAAAGCTCCAACTTATATATAAAAGTTATGTTGCTCATTTATTAAAGTAGAAGCTTAAGCTCTTACATCCAAACAAACTTTTTATATATTTTATTTAATTTTTTCCCCAGCAAGAGCTTATTGTTTTAGGGTGTGTTTGGTGTGTGGGTCTAGGAATGAAGGTTTGAATACGAAAGGGATAAACTTGTATGCTTTAAGGTAATGGGTTCGACTAATCCCATTGTGAGTAGTGGGTATATATGAAACCCATGAAACAGTGTTTGTTTTAAGCTAAATTACAGGTCTGGCATCATGCTTAGCCATTGATATATTGTCTCTGACATATAAACACATTTATCTTTGAAATGCAACCCATGCGGGGAGACGCTTGTATATAATAGCTATCTGAAATTTAACTAAAGGGCGCGAGCCCGGCCCCCGGATAAGCTATCGCCCAGACTACTTAAAACTTTCGCCAACATGATTCACTGAACTCATAAGAAATGCAACACAGTGTGGTTATAAACTGTAAAATGAATGCCGTAAACAAGAAATCATTGGCATTTAACAGAAAACTATGTAAATTTTGTATTTGAGAAGAATGCATAATTTTGAAAAGGTTATTGATTTTGCTACTCTCTACTATTGCAGAACAGATGGAATAACCCAAAATGATCTTGCCAAGGAACTTGGCATAAAAAACAACGATATATTTTATGTACTAAAGGGTCTTGAATCCCGTGGGTTAATTGTGAGGCAATCAACAATAATAAGGAAGAAAGAAGCTGGCAATGAAGGGGAGTATAAAAGTGGTTCAATCGTGAACACTAATATGCTTCACTTATACCGTTATGCGAAGCATTTGGGTCACTTGCAAAGACTTGAAATTACGAAAGAGGATAAGACTTCCATTGATAATGAGAATGACGACAAAGAAGTTGCTACAGGAGATGGTGTTTCTGAAGAACGCATAGCAGACTTTGTACCTGCTTTAAGAGCTATTTGTGATAGATTAGAAAAAGCCAATGGCAAGGTTATACTCTACATTTCAGTTAATAGTTTGATTACTTTACCTTTATACTTTTATCAGGTGCTAATTGTGAATCATTTCTATGCACATGCAGGTTCTCGTCATTTCAGATCTGAAGAAGGAATTAGGTTATCGCAAAACCCCTGGACACAGAGCTTGGAGAAATGTAAGCTAATGGTTTACAATATAACATAACTCTACATCTGCTTTTCAGGTTAGTTTCTTCCTCACCAATTTAACTGTATTGCATGAATGCTCTCAGATCGTAAAAAAGTTGAAAGATGCTCATCTGGTAGAGGAGTTTATTGCTACAGAGAAGGTAGTCTTAGCTATATTGTTTTCTTCTACATCTATGATTGATGCCATATTCTCTAGTTGTTGGTCATGTATGATTATACGTTAGATATCGCAATTTAGCATGATTAATGATAATTTTTATATTATTTATTCGGGTTCATATGAGCAGTCACGCCTTTGCCTTTTTGTAGTCTATATTATATATACAGTTGAGATTATTGTGAGTCCATTTCTCCTTTTATTCCACCTTATATAACTTGTTTGTGTTACAGAAATTAAATTGCTTACGGCTGCTAAAGAAATTTTCTCCTGAAACTTTTGCGCCCAAAAGTCATGGAGGTGGAGATGATGATCTTGGTACAGAGCAACATGTTAAACTGGTAAAAAGAGGCCAAGTAACGGACCAGCTTATGGAGCTTCCTATTGAGCAACAAATTTATGATATGGTTGAGGCAGAAGGTGCAAAAGGGTTGATTATTAACGAGGTATGTCATCGTGTAGTTATAGTATCTTGTTACCGCTTCTTTAAAATATGTTTTTGACATTTGTATTGCTGTAAGCAGGTATATAAACGGCTTGGCATAAACAATAAACGGTACTATCCTCGCATTCTTGAGATGGTGTCTAGATTTGGGATGCATATAGATTCAGAAAGCCATAATAGAGGTGTAGCCTACCGAATTTGGACTTCTGGAAATTATAATAAAAAAGCTTCAAATACACCCCCTGATAATTCAAAAGATATCATAGATGAGGACCTTCCAACTCCTTTACAAGTTGGACAACTGATGCTGACTCACAATATCCAAGATAGTGACGATCAACCTCCCAAAGTTGATGATGAAGCAAGTGTAGAAGTGAACCTTAATGCCACACCACTTGATTCAAGAAGTATGAACAATCCAGAATGTCATCCATATTATATTATTCCTGACGCAGAAGAGGTTCCAGTTGTGAATGTAAATCCTGTAGAAAATAATGTTTCTTTGGAGACACCTTCATCTGCTTCACCTGCAAAGCGAATTCGCCGCTCATCTTTAATATATCCATGTATTGGTCATACATCAGTTAGCTCACTAAGGGAGCAGCGAATACTTGAAAAACTGCAGGTCATATTCTGATCCTTGGCTTCTTTTGTCACCCTGTTATACATGCTCAATATTTTTTGAATCACGGGAGTTGTGTCCTTATAGTGCTAGTTTAGTCCGTTCACTTCCCCGTTAGTATACCAGTGTTCAGTTAGTAGTTACTAGTACATGCCATTAACTGCTTGGCATGCAGTAATAACAGTTGGAATGAAATGGAATGGGGCATTACAAAAAAAGGGTAAACATGTTTGATGTTTGTATACGGTGAAGGAACCCAAATACACCACTCAATAAGAAATGTTCATTCCATGGGGAAGAGTTTTTTTTTTTTTTTTTTTTTTTTTTTTTTTTTTTTTTTTGGGAAATTCTTTATTAAATCATTATCTCTCTAAGAAAATAGCAACAAATTTATATTTTTGTAATAGGCATACATGAAATTTTTCTGATTTATAACTTTTTGCAAATAGTTTATTTTGATCAAATCATTTACTAGCCAATAATAAAGTATACATTTTTGCCTATACTACGATGACATGAAAACTACTATTTACGTCGTAAATTATAGAAATACAAGACTCATTTAGCTTTTCCTGAACATGTATAGACAACATGGTTTAATGACTCTTCAGTCCATTCATGCCAATCAGCATAAATGCATAATATTAACCCAATGTAAAGAATCATTCCAGTACCTCATTTATTCCATTCCTTCCAATAAAACTTGTCAATCTTGTCTTCTTTCGTTATCTTGTCTTTATATTTTAAATTTTCAAACTTTGCAGAAAGATAAGGTCCTTATACGAGCCGAGCTAATGGGGATGTTGGAGAGTCTCGAGAATCAAGAAACAAAGATGGACAAGAAGACTTTAGAACGTAGTTTGAATAAGCTTCAAAAAGATGGTCACTGCAAATGCATTAATTTTGCATTCCCTTCTGCCACTAACTATGGGCGAATCCGTGCAATTGATGTGGTTTTACATCCATCTGTAATCAAAGCAGAAGACCTATCAGATCGAGTACATGAAAAGTTAAGAACATTTGAGAAACAAACACGCAACCAAAATTACCGTAAATTCAAAGACAGTAAATCCGGATCAGCACCTGTGTTAACTAACGTGGAAAGAATCCATACAAATGTGAAAGACGTTATTCAGGCCAAAACAGCTGAAGCAATGAAAAACAATGGTTTTGTATTGGCGAAAATGGTTCGTGTAAAACTCCTTCATTTCTTTCTGTGGGGTTATCTCACAAAATCACCAGGTTGGGATGATGCTATTTTGGGAAAGGACGGTTATGAGCATAAGAACCCACATAGTACTTGCAAATTTTTTGAATTAGATGCAGCCATTAAGGCTATGCCACTTGAGTTGTTCTTGCAAGTTGCAGGGTCTTCTGAAACACTTGAGTCTATGGTTGAAAAATGTAAAGAAGGTTTATGCCTTTCTGATCTTCCCAAAAATGAGTACAAGTCTCTCATGGGAACTCGAGTAACTGGACTAATCTCAAGTCTTATTGACATCCTAAGACGCTTGAAGGTATTCCTCTGAACTTCTGTTGAAATATCTTAATTTTGGGATAATAGGTCAACCAAGTATTCTAAAGGGTAAATTAAGGTCACTCAAATATTAAAAATAACAAGTATCAAAATAGTTGTTTTATGCAAATTCTGGCGAAAAACTTGCTGGAAAATCGTAAAATGATAAATGCTCTGAAGTCTAATCATATTTCTTGTGAGTACATCTAGAGTGGATTCTTTTGTGTATATTTAACGTTATTTTATCTCAGACGGTTAGTTCTCTTGCGGGTCAGACGGGTAAAATTCGAAAGATTAGCTTACAAGGGAACACATTAAATGGGTCAAAATTCAGCCAAAGGTGTATTGTTAATGCACAAAACCTACTAAATCACTTTATTGTAGTTTTAGATTATTGTTGAAAATTTGAGATTATCATAATTTCGCAAGCGAAATGTATTTGTGAAAAACAAAAAATTAAATGGACGGAAAGTGTTTTCATGTCAATTTACTACAAAAAGGCTTTGCTATTGAATGATTGAATCTACAAAGAGCTTTAATAACTGGACCCCAATGGTCAATGAGCTTGAAACTTTATAAGTGTCAAATGTCTTTTACCGGTCCCAGTTAGTTAATTAGCTCTAACAAAAATTTGATCTTGCGGCAGTTAATACGGTTGATTGGTGGAGAACCACTTGATGCTCCGCTGGTTCCACATACTACTCTTAGACATTCAATAGAACTTAAGCCTTACATCGAGGAACCTGTTCGAGTGTACTTGACTTCTACTGGTGTTGATTCTTTTGATCTTCGCCCTCATGTCAGACATGATTTTGTTCTTGCAAGCAGAAAAGATGTTGATGAATATTGGAACACCTTGGAGTATTGTTATGCTGCTTCTGATAAAAAAGCTGCTTTACATGCATTCCCTGGATCTGTTGTTCATGAGGTTTGGTGTTTTTTTTAACAGATTGCATAAAAAAGTAAAAGACTTTGGCGTGATTTCTTTTTTTGTGTTACACACTTTAGCTGCACTCACTGAAAACATAAAATATAAGTTAATAGGCTTTCATGTGCCAAAGCTACTAACATGTCAGCTCCCACGTCATGATTTTGTAAAGGTTTTATTTGAAAATTATTGAAATGTGGCTACCTTTATGGGTGAAAACGTAGATGGTTAACCAAAATTTTAATCAGACTGAAGCCTGTTAACTTTTTTAAGCAATCTTACCTTTTCTTCTGTATGCCTGATTTCTACTTTTTGGATGAAAACAAAAATACCAAAGTGATCACCTCTTCATGGTAATAAATGATTTCTTTTCATCATATAGCTCTATTTTCATTCGTATTTTCTTTAACTTGATTTCATCAGACATTTCATCCTCGTTCATGGGCCTCAGCGCGAGTTATGACAGCTCATCAGCGGGCTGAGCTATCTAAAATTGTAGCAAATGATGACTTAGATAAGAAGATAAGCTACAAAAAGTGTGAGAAGATTGCGGAGAAACTTGATTTGACCTTGGAGCAGGTTTGTTCTCTTTGTATTTGGTAAAAACAAATTTAGGACCTGATTTACCATATCAGCTTTATTGATACTTTGCAAAGGTGGCAATCTTAACCCGTCTGCTTATGAATGGGTATTTGGATTATGGTTTATCTCTAATTGGTGACACTAATCTTAACCCGTTTGCTTATGAATGGGCATTTTGATTTGTTAACAGTTTAGTCTTTAGCTCATTTTGTACTATTATAATTTTATTTTGTTTTCAATTTGTGATACTAGTTATACGTAAAAAGTAGAAATTTTTGGACAGAATGTGTTTTGGGTCAACCCAACCAGAACCAACCCTCTTCAACGCGTTATAAAATGACCGATTTTGTCACCTGTAAGACTATGATCATACCACTATATTGCAATTATGTGTATTCTGATATAATTTGCATGCCTATAAAGCTTTTTGTGGGATACAAATTAGTTTATGTTTCTCTTTCTAAATCTCCCACTCTGCCTCTAGCGTATGAGAATATTTAGCTCCTGGTCTTCATTCCTTTATTTCTAAGATTTTATTAATATTTCTTACTTGTCGCCTCTAAGACTATGATCGTACCACTATATTCAAGAACTTATATGCGTAATCTGATATAATTTGTACGCATTTAAAGCTGCATGTGGAATTTAATGTATTGTATGTTTCTCTTTTTTTTCCTTTATTTCTAAGATTTTATTTATATTTCTTGCAGGTGCTCCGGGTATATTATGATAAGCGCCAAAAGAATCAAATAAAGGAATCAGCACCCACCAAAAGGAAAAGATCCCGGAAAGGAAAGCCAGTCGATAATGGAAATTCACGAGACGAAGAGTCACGCAAACAGAAGCATGCCAAAATATCCACTTCAGAAGGTCCTGCAGAAGAACAAAATGCTCTGCATGAAACGCATATGTTGTTGATTAATGAATTTGGTAGCCAGAAAGAGGCTGTAGATGATGATGTGGAATTAACTGATGATGAAAACGGCCATTCTTATTCCGCTATACATGAGTGTGCTTTGTCAAAGCTACAGTATTTAGAGCGGAATAGGTTTACATGGACGGAAGAGAAAGACAGGTAAGAATATGGTACTACCTAGTATTTTGAGTTTTCCATCATTAGTGGTGGCAAACTGGGGGGTTGGGTAACGAGTTCAAAAGGATAGTTTTTGTGTGTTGTTCAAGGGATGAGTCGGATTGGGATGATTCATTATCACTTTATTCCTTGCTTATTTGTTTGACTGCTTGGTATTGTGCATGAGATGATATTTACGTGGATGGTTTTTTTATTAGGCTGTTGGTGATCGAGTATGTAAAACACCGTGTTGCTCTTGGAGCAAAATTCAGTCGTACAGATTGGACCTCAATTGAAAGTCTACCAGCACCACCTGATACATGCAGACGAAGAATGTCAACTTTGAACAGAAACGAGCAATTCAAAAAAGCTGTTCTGAACCTCTGTAACATGCTTAGTGTGAGATATGTAAAGCATCTTCAAAGATCTAAGAACGAACGCAGAATCATTGTTCATGATCAAAATGCTGCTGCTTTTCGTATTGACGATGATACGAATGACTCGATTGAAGAACGATGGGATGATTTTGACAAAGAAGATATAAAGATGGTTCTTGATGAGGTTCTTAAGTACAAGCAGAAAGCTAAACTGGGCCCCGCCAAAGGACCTCTAAACACATCTAAGTACCGCTTGTCAGATGTTGGCGGTGAACGACATGTAAGATTAGCCTCTTTCACTCTTCACCTTTTTTACATAAGGAATTTGCTTAAAAGGTGGACAAAGCTCGAAAAAACAGTATGGGCTTTTATGTTTTGCGCAATTAAGCTAATACACTTTGTTTTGCATGATTGATCCCCGTAACGTATAAAACTGAACAGAATTCTCTTTTTTCATTATTAAATCCTTTAATTCCCTTTTTCTTTATAAAGATTCTTCTTTTTAGCTTAATTAAATCCTTTAACTCAACAAAAAGGACCTGTTTGGTCAGCTCTATATGTTACAGAATTTAACCATTACAAGACAAAGTTCAAGAACTTATCGCACAAAACATGAAGTTAATATTCTTAAATTTGTTAGAGAGGACCTCTTTAGACTGTTCTCCAAGTTACAGAATTTAATTATTTATTATAAAGTTCAAGGACTTAATCCTGCAAAACGTGAAGTCCCATAGGGTATATCATTTTTCAGATATCATAAATGTTTTGATGTTTGCTTTCAGGAATTGGATGAAAGCAATGTAGGTTCATCAACTAGCTCTATCAATAAATTGAAGAAAGATGGTAGGAAAAGGCAACCAGCTGGTCGAAAATCAAGAGCTTTTCTTCCTAAAAGCTATGTCACGCTTATGAATAAAGGAAAAGGTTTTGGTGCACAAGCATACGAATCGTTAGCAGTTTCAAATGCAATAGAGCTATTCAAGCTTGTATTTCTGAGCACTGCGAAAGGTCATCGGGTTCCAAATTTACTAGCTGAAACATTGAGACGATATTCAGAACATGATCTCTTGATCGCCTTTAACTACCTCAGAGACAGAAACTTCATGGTAACCAGAGTTCTATTATTTTTCCTTTTCGGGTAACAAACTTTAATTCGACAACAAAAGAGTAATATACATCCCTAAATTTTACTTTACGATAACCAACTATAAAAGTTTTTAGTTAGTCAAAATGATGGTGTGGCGGTAATTCTGAGTCATTGACCTTGCTGACCACTTTTTAAAATTTGGCTTACGTGGCATTAATGTGGCACTACTTGAAAGGTCGTTACCCTTTTCGGTTCCCGGAATAATGAAATTATTTTTATAGCCATAGTGACGAAAATAGTTGAACGGTAATATACTCGTCTTCTGTTGGCAGGTGAGGGGTAATGATTCTAGTCACTTTGTTCTCTCCCAGCAGTTTTTACATAATATTTCTTCATCTCCATTTCCTGTTAATACGGGAGAAATAGCTACTAAAATGGCTCAGTGGCTTCATGAGAAAGAAAATGATTTATTAGACATGGGAGTAAATCTATCTCCTGACCTACAGTGTGGAGATATCCTCCAACTGAGTGTTCTGATGTGTTCCGGTGAAATATCGGTGTTCCCCTGTTTGCCCGATGAAGGTGTTGGAGAAATTGACGATTCAAAAAAACGTAAATCGGATGATAGTGAAATGCATAATGTTGAAACAGCTAAAAATCCAACATTATTTGACCGTGAAATTTTTTCCCGTAAGGAAAAAGGTTTTCCGGGTATCCAACTATCGTTAAGCTGTAATTTAGTCTCAAAGGTTGACGCAATTGCATTATCCAGAGATGAGAATTCAAATTCACCGCCTCCGGTACATATGGGAAGACTTTTAAAGTCAAACGGTGCATCTGAGTCAACATGGGAAGCTATGACTTGCTATGCAAAGCACTTGGCATCTCATGTGCAAGAAACGTCTCCCTTTAACCCCAATCTGTTTAAAACTGTTTATTCAGCCATCCAAAAGGCCGGTGACCAAGGGTTAAGCATGAAAGGAATCTCACAGATCATTGACGTGCAAGGTATGCTGTTGATTACTTGACTGTACTCATAAGAAATTATGTTTTCATATGAATCTAAAGATATTGTCACGTGCTTTTAGGGGAAAAGATGCCGGAAGTTATTGTCGAGGTGCTTGAGGCATTTGGGCATGTTTTAAAGGTTTGCTTTATGATTACCTATCTTGGTTTCTTGAAGAGTTGGCAATATGGTCTGGTACTCTCGTTAGGTGACATGTTAAAACTGGTTTTGATCGAATGAGCAATTTTGAGAAAAAAAAAAAGAAAAAAAAAAACATTCATGGGGGATGAATGGCTGGTTTGACCTGTTAAATAAATGTAGATATTTGAACTGTTATTTTTTATTAATAGAACAAAAAACGGCATATAATATATGGACAATTTTAGATCAAATTTCTTATCTGTTAGCAACAAGAAGAAAACAGCCATTTAATGTTTGTGATTGCAAAGACTAAAATATTTGTGTATCAGGTGAATGCTTTTGATTCTGTCCATGTTGTTGACTCTCTATATCGCTCAAAGTACCTTTTGGCCTCAATGGGGTCCCACCAACAAGATCTTGATCTCGAGGTGCCAGAGACCCTCACTAACGATGGTGAGCCCAATGAGTTGCAACAAAAAAATCATGAAGATAAAGGCAAAAATATAATGGAAGAAACTTGCGCAGACCCTATTGAGGTACAAACAAGCACCGACGAGGTGAATCACAGAGTAACCATTCTAAACCACCCAGAAGAGGTTCCGCTACCTTTAAACGAAATTCAGCCAAACATTGAGATTGAAACGAGCCCACAAGAGGAAAAGTTAGAATTTGTAATTGATGATTCTCGCTCTTATAAACCAATATTGCCGTGGGTTAATGGAGACGGTACCATAAATGAGATGGTTTATAAGGGACTTGTCCGCCGTGTCCTTGGTATCGTGATGCAGAATCCTGGGATTTTGGAGGAGCACGTTGTAAGCGAGCTGAATGTACTAAATCCTCAAGTATGATACCTGGACCCTTTAATTTGGTTTATATATTTCGCTTTGGTTATTTGTGAACAGTTAAGTAATCCTTTATTTGAAAACATTTTTCAGAGCGGTAGAAAACTGTTGGAGCTGATGATTCTAGATAACCATGTCACAGTAAGGAAGATGTATCAGTCTGTATACAACGAGCCTCCAGCCATGTTGCAACGCCTGTTTGGTTCCAGCTTTAAGAAACCGAAGCTGGTTTGCAGAGAACATTTATTTGCAAACCCCATGAGTGTGAGCTATTTATAAATCATGATCGTTTCTTGCTAATCTTAGTGAACGCATTTAGTGGGTTCTATTTGGGAATAGTTAAGTGTGTGTTTTATGTTTATCTAAGCGTCTTTTGTTGTATAATCGTAGGAAATGTAAATCGTAATGTAATCCTTGTTAATTGTTACACAATGCATTCAAAGTATGAAGGAGTCGAGTAAGATACTATCCAAAATTTTTGAATAACAAGAACGTCGAACGATATAGTATATTAGACGAATACGGTGTATAGCGGCAAATAATTATATACTTGTGAACTCGTGATTATGGTTCGACCCTTGATGCAAAGCTTGTGTTTTCAAAAAGTTATCAAGTTTAAAAGTGACCAAGAAAAAAAAAACATAATTTAAAATTTTTGAAAAGTTGTTAAGTTTAAAAGGTACTCAAAAGTAATTTAAGCAAATTACATTAGTTTAGGAGCCGTTTGGTTTGTCTTTTGAATTCAAGTCATGGTTTCATTTTAAATTTTAGGGTAAATTACACCGATCGTCCCTGAACTCCGGTCCGTTCTCACATTTTTTCCCCCGTTCCGTTTTTCTCTCATATGTCGTCCCTGTTTTGGAGAACGGTTACCCGTTTGGTCCCTATTGCCCCGTTATCTCTTACCATGGTTACAATGTGTGGTTTACTGATGTGTAAGCCATGATTGTTTAGTCATTTACTCCATTACTAAGTTTTTTCGTTCGTCCCTAGCTACGCCCGATCATTGTAGCCGCTGACCTTTTTGTCCACAAGATCACTGTCAGCTCGTATCCTCAAAGTCTTGCAACTTATGTAGGACCATTTTTCCCACATCATAACGTTAAAAAAAAAAAAAAAAAAAAAAAAAAAAAAAAAAAAAAATGGTAATCTAAGTGTAGTCAAGAAGGTGTGGTGAAGAATTCCTAGACAGACAGGAATCCAGGTCCCCGTCTCTATGGTTGTCCATCAATTGTAAGTTTGGTTAGATGGTGAAATGTATATCATGTTTACACAATGTGTTGTTTATTTACAAAATGTGTTGTTCATTTACACAATGTGTTGTTGACTTGTTTCAGGGCTCCAACTGTCCTTTTCTTGGATTGTTTGATGCTCCTCTGTCCCCAAGGTCAGTATAGATTATCTCTGATTTGTTGAGGAGGATTAATGCTCTTAAAGATGTTGCTGATTTGTTTGAAGAAAAGCGGTCCAAGAACAAGAAATATCTCATCAACAGTTGGATTTTGTTTGGGTTGTATCTTTACTTTGGTTGACATCTCTTGATCCATCCACCATCAAGTTTCATTTGGGTAGGTGTTAGTTTTTTATGGTGTTAGATGAGTGTTTTTAGAATTTTTGGTGAAACAATAGATGGCAGTGTTTGGTTTGTGAAGCAGTAGTTTGTAATGGTTGTCAATCGGGGATAATGATCAATGAAAATGCTGGTTTGTAATAATAGCTAAATCGTAATGGTTTATAATCAAGTGAATGTGGCTTGTTATTGTTACGGATGTTGTTTGGGCGTTCAATGCATAATATATTTGACCTTAGGGCAGTCAACAAACCAAAAGTCTGTACTTTGAGTTAATAAAGTAAATAATATGATCCATTTTAATTATTATGTGTTTGAACAAATCCATTTTTAGTTGTAAACCTTTGTGATTCTTACCCATTTTGGCCAAATTGTTGTTTGGAAATGTACCTTTGAAGAAAGCATTGAGGTCCTTAAATGGGTGTTTGGATGTATGGAATATGATGAGCAGATGGCTAGTACTTTAATCCCTCTGCTTTGTTTGCCTTTTGTAAGCCTGTGTTACCTATTAATAGTGATAAAACGGAGGCTCTTTCTTACCCTTGTAGCCTAACTGTGTGACCATCTTGTCTACCTAAAACACCGAGAAGACATCAGTGTCATCACTATCAAAGATATCTTCTTCACCACCAACGTATTCTCTACCAGGAAACCCCCTAAATGAACCGCAATGATGTATGTGTATGATGAACAAATGGGGTGCACACGTTGCATAAAAAATGTAATTACTTAGTAAATCAACAAAAATAAACACAATATCATAGCAAAATATAGTTCAAACCAACCGGATTTAAAGTCATTACCATATGCCTTCTCACATTCGATTTCCAAGTCTTTGGTTGTTATAGCTACTCTTTTTTTCCTCATCTTCTATGTTGTTAACCCCATTGTTGACAAAGATTTGTGAACAAGATGATCAATGTGCAAATTATAGTAAGAGAAATTACGGGATGAGTGATGTGAAATTAAATGGTTGATGTGAGCGGGAAACTTGTGAGTTAACAAGCAAGGGACTTATGGGGAGTAGATACACTGAGATAGTAATTAAAGAATGGAGAGAAGGGTGAAATGACTACAAAACCGTGGCTTACACATCATCAAACCACACATTGTAACCATGGTAAGAGATAACAGGTCAATAGGGACCAAACGGGTAACCGTTGTCCAAAACAGGGACGACGTACACGAGAAAAATGAAACGAGAGACCAAATGCGAGAACGAACCGGAGTTCAGGGACCATCAGTGTAATTTACCCTAAATTTTATTTGTTTGGTTCAAGTTTATGGCAATCGAAGGGGGCCCGGTAATGAAAGATTGAATTCATGGCTAATAAGGTGTCTTTTGCAAATCATTCCTACTAGTAGGGTACCCGTGCGTTGCAGCGGCGGGTACCCTAAAATAAATGTTAACGACATCAAAAGGAAAAAGTGATAGCTAAGAGTTGTAAACCTTTTGGGCTCGAGCCCGTTGGACCGTGCTTGTTCGGGATCGAGCCCGTTTGTCCCGTGCCCATTCAGGCTCGAGCCCATTTGGCCCGTTGCCCGTTCGGGCTTGAATATTTGTATAATGTGCTTTATTATTTGTATTAGTGACATTTAATGTAGGAATTGTGTGTAAGTTGGTTGTACAATATGCTTGATAATTTGTATTCTTATGTAAGAGGTATTTTAATAACTGCATTAATTGTATTTATTGACCAGTTTATTAATGTTAGTAAATGTGTTTTAATTAGTTGTATTTTTAGCTTAAAACCTTGTAATTCCGAATTTAAGTATCTTATCTTATATACTAAAAACTTAAGTTGTCTTATAAATGCAAAGTGCTCACAATAAATGTTTCATGAATTAAAAGTGAAATGTGGAGGCTTCATGTGTTATTACATTGATTTAATAGTCATGCATAAGGGTAAGTACATAAGATTAGTGATTCGAGTAATTGAAAAAATTTGTACAGTACAAGGTAGTTTAAGCAACATCAAAAGTATATCAATTACACAATATTGGGTGACTTAATTTAATGTGCAAGATGATTTGTGCACAAATTGTAGTACGGTACAAGGTAGTTTAAGCAACATGAAAAGTATATATTTTATAATATCTAAAGATTGGAGTGCTTAATTTAATGCGCAAGAGGCACTGTGCACAAAAGTTTGTACAGTACAATATGTTTTACATGAGGAATCGTGCACAAAAATTTGTATGGTACAACATGTTTCAAGCCATCTCTAAACCTCAAATAATACAAACCAAAAATGCCATGAATGCATAAATTAAACACACCAATTAGTAGTTAGTCTTTTTACCTTTCCGTCCATGAGTTACAAATATTTTATCAACTATATAATGTTTTAAAAATCACACACAACAAACCACAACTTCCTCCACACCGCGTGCACATTGGGTTACAACTTATTATGGTGGTAAAGTAAGCATCAATCGTCTTACTTATTTAGCATATTGATTTATATTATTTTATGTAAATTTCATGTATGTTTTATGTGTGTAAGAATGTAAGACATAAAGATGGTGCTTAGGAGGTTTGGTAGTAACATCATCTTCTCTAATGGTTTAAGAGATCCTACACTTCGTTGTCTTATCAATTAAGTGGAACATGCACGAACATTTTTACTTTTATCGAAAATGCAATATATTAATTAACTGTATTTAAGTTACTAATGATCAACTATATCTAATTGTTTTTTGTTGTGCGTCAAGAAGCATTAAAGAAAGAGATCGATAATTCACAAAAATTGTATCAAGAACAAAACATGCAAAAGGCCAATGAACAACAACGACAAAGACAACAACAACAAGAACAACGCTACGACCACCGGTGGGATGAATACTTAACATTCATATTAATAGTACGTTACAAATTAAACATGCAATATTTTACTTCATGTAATACCGCTAAACGGGCTAATACTATTTATTCGTTAGCAAGTAAGTTTATTGAAAATAATGTGACGAACATTCAATTTTTAGTAAATAATTATTACTATACTTTGTTGCTGCATTTCAATATTTGTGCTCTTAATGTAGTTTTTTGTCTTGCGGTGTGTTAATGTCACTTTCTTAATTAAACGTCTTGGAATATCGCGTGACTTTAATATTTGATATGACTATGTAAATTATGTTGATGTTACATATTGAAAATGGTAGTATATAATAAAAATATCTTCACACTATTATCTTAACAATAAGAATCTTCTAAATCGAAGAAGTATATAAAGGAGAAGAAAATTGTATTTCAAATGTTATCCTACACCTATCACGAGGTAAGCATTATTCATTTAAGTTTGAGATCATGTGATTCATGTCGTCATACTGTAAATACTTAGAGTGAGTTACTAATGAATGCTCCAAATTTGATATTATAGTTTATGGAAAAATGTTGTAATAATGCATTAATTAAAAAATAAAATTTATGTAACTTACTCATATTAAAAGATTACATATGAAAAGCCTTATTTAAATACAACATTTTACAAAAAACCTCTTCACATTAAAGAAAAAGATCGAGAAGGCACGAAAATTATATCAAGAACAAAACATGCAAAATGCCAATGAACAACAACAAGAAGAACAACATCAAGAACAATGTCATGGCTACCTGTGTCAATATAGATGAATACTTAGTATTCATATTAATAGTACATTACAAATTAAACATGCAATATTTTATTATACGAATTATAATTTATACTCTTGAATATACTAATTACTTTAATATTTTATGTTTTTATAGTTTTGCTAAAATGGAAATTTGTTTTATAGTTCGCTTTCAATAATGTAATTTATTTAAACAACGAAGTCCGTCTTTCACAAAACATGAGAGTTTCAAACATGAACCGAAAATTAGTCCTGAACATTACGAAAAAAAAACAATTAGATCCAACATGTGTGCATCGTATGGGTCATGAGGCAGTCTAAACCTGTGTGCATCGCATGAGGATGAATATAAAAGGTCTCCAACATTAATGTCATTGCTTTGTATTTAAACTAATTTATGTAACTTATACATATTAAAATATTACATGTGAAGAGACTTTTTTCAATGTCAATAAACTATTTTAAATGTGTGACATGCTTGGAAATGTGATACCATCACAACTTATATATATAATGACGAAAATAAGTGATAAAGATTACGCTATAAAAACTTATATGCAGCCCATGTGCAACTCAATAAAGTATTTTAAATACGTATAAAGCTTAGCAAATGTGTGACACCATGACAACTTAAATATAAAATGACAAAAATAAATGCCGAATATTACGCTATGAAAACTTCTATACAGCCCATGTGCATCGCACGTATTTTAAATCTATGAAAACTTCTATACAGCCCATGTGCATCGCACGAGCATTGTTGACTATCATAAGAAATAGTTATAACTTAGCCGGATATATTAATATTAGTTAGTGCCAATAAAAAATGATAGAGTCAATACCAAAATAAATAGACAAAAAATATTACGTAAAAAATACATCTTAAAAAATTACATGTCAATAAACTATTTTAAATACGTATCATGCTTACAAAATGTATGCTACCATGACAACTTATATATATAATGACAAAAATACGTCTCAAATATAAAATGACGAAAATAAAAGACGGGTATTAAACTTTGAAAACTTCTATACAGCCCATGTACATCGCATGGGTTTTCAGAGTTTGCTAAAATAACAAAATATGACATATTAAAAATATCACCTTGAATAATGAATAGAATGAAAAAATTAAATAATTTTGGCTCGCAGTCATATATAAAGTATAATAACAAATAAAAAAGTTGTGTGCATCGCACGGGTCATGAGGCAGCCCGAGTTATATATTGTATTTTGAGTGTTTTACTCGACATCAATTAAAAGTAACGAAATAACGGCATCAACATTTTTCATGTCATGCTAACAGATACAACTTAGAAACTTATTGACCAACAAAATCCGTCCATGATCAAAATGACGAAAATTAATGTTGAACAATACGCTATGAACATTTAGATCGAGCCCGTGTGCATCGCACGGGTCTGAATGCCTAGTTTATATTTAAAGATTGTATTTAATGTTAGAAAATGTGTTTTAATTAGTTGTATTTTTAGCTTAAGAACTTGTAATAGTATTTAATGTTAGAAAATGTGTTTTAATTAGTTGTACTTTTAGCTTAAGAACTTACAATGCTTAATTTTAAGTATTTCCTTTTTTAGAAGGCCTAAATGCTTTATAAGATAGTATGATAATGGATCTCACATTTTTATCATCTCTCACAATGTATACATAAATTAATTGTTAAAAAACAAAATCATCCTACTTTCTCTCTAATGAACTATTTATCAAGTAGTAAAATAAACTTTTTAATAAAGTATTATTATTTTTCATTCTAAACCGAATTCAAATCCAATTTCAAATCCTTTTTACAAACCAAACGGGCCCCTAAGTTTTAAGATTCAAGTTTCAAAAAAAGAGATCAACTCTTTATAAGTAATAAAAATAGTGAATTTCGACGGCGTAATTTATTTGTAATTAATAATTCCTGCCATATTAATCTTGGAATTATTATCTAACTTTAGCGTGTATCAATTTAACATTTTTCCGATCAAATACACAAATCACCTAAATCTTTCGTAACATGATACTGGTCATTTAGTACATACGGAAAAATTTCATTGTTACCTTTTTTTTAGAAAAAAATTGATTGTTGGTCTATTGAATAAAGAAAGGAAATAAATTAATACATGCTAAATAATATTGTGACGAGTTAAATACATATTTAGTACATACAGAAAAATTCGATTCTTACTTTTTTAGAAAAAAATGATTGTTGGTCTATTGAATAAAGAAAGAAGAAATAAATTAATACATGCTAAATAATATTGTGACGAGTTAAATACATATTTAGTACATACAAAAAAATTTGATTCTTACTTTTTTAGAAAAAATTGATTGTTGGTCTATTGAATAAAGAAAGAAGAAATAAATTAATACATGCCAAATAATATTGTGACGAGTTAAATACATATTTATTACATATAGAAAAATTTGATTCTTACTTTTTTAGAAAAAATTGATTGTTGGTCTATTCAATAAAGAAAGAAGAAATAAATTAATAAATGCTAAATAATATTGTGTCGAGTTAAATACATATTGCCTTTATTATTGTTGTCATTTTGTTTGACCAAAATAAGCAGTCAATGCTTTCTCAGCCGTTGGATCTTCAACTTTTATTCATGGTTGTAATAATTGCATATTTGATACTAGCCGTCAGATTTGGGGTGCAAATTACGCGAGTATTCTTAGAGAATTACGCGGTCAATGCTCTCTCACATGCTATTCACCGTTGGATGTGTAAAAAACTGCATAAAACTGTCTGACTTTTGCTTAGAGAATTACGCGAGTATTCTTACTGTGGGGTGCGAAGCACATAACAACTACTTCACGTTTTTAAATCCTTTTCTTTCTCTCGAGTGCGAAGCACATAACAACTACTTCACGTTTTTAAATGGTCCCTATACTTTATTTTTCCCGGATCCTCTCCCTGTGGTTGCGACCCGTAACGGGTTTGGTCCCTGAGACTAATTGTCGTTAGTTTTTCCTGTTATCTAACGACCTTTTGCAAAAATATTTGCATTGTTAGTCCTATATTTGCACCGTTAGTCCTTTATACTAACGACCGTTTATACTTAACTCATTTTTTTTTTTTTTTTTAATTTAAAAAATAAAAAATAAAAAATTGGTTTTCTAATAATCTTTTTTCTAAATATCTTTAAAATTTATACACGTTTTTATGTACATTTTTATACACATTTTCATACACACATTTCCTACACCTTTTTTATACACACATTTTTATATACACGTTTTATACACACCTTTTTATATACACATTTATGCACACGTTTTTATACACACGTTTATACAAACATTTTTATACATACATTTTTATACACACGTTTTTATACATACATTATTATACACGTTTTTATACACACGTTTTTACACACATTTTTATACACACGTTATTATACACGTTTTTATAGACACATTTTTATTCACACGTTTTTATACACACATTTTTATACATACATTTATATAAAATGTGTGTATAAAACGTGTGTATAAAAACGTACATGTGTATAAAAACGTACGTGTGTATAAAAACGTTTGTATAAAAAATGTATATAAAAATGTGTGTATAAAAAGGTGTAATAAATGTATGTATGAAAACGTGTATAAAAATGTGTATAAATTTTAAAGATATTTAGAAAAAAATATATTAGAAAACCAAATTTCTATTTTTTATATTTTTTTATTATTATTATTTTTTATTTTTTTATTTTTTTAAAAGAAAAAAAAATTGAGTTAAGTATAAACGGTCGTTAGTATAAAGGACTGACGGTGCAAATATAGGACTAATGGTGCAAATATTTGTTGCAAACGGTCGTTAGCTAAAGGAAAAAACCAAGGTTGCAAAAATCGCGAATTGGTAGTCGGGCGGTCGACCACCTTGTAGCTTGTAATCGGTCTAGGCGGGATTAATCGGATTGGCAATACTGACAAATTTTGGTTATTTTCGGCAAGTTTTGTGTATTTCCCATGAGTTTATGTATTTCCGGCAAGGTATTTTCTATAAAACAACTTGTAATAGACTTAAACAGTTACTATAAGTGATTAAAATAAGTTTACAGTGAGTTTTGGGTACTTCCAGCAATATTTATAGGTTTCCGGAAAGTTTGACCACCATTGACCGCCGTTGACTACTAATGACCTATGTGTTTAACCCAGTTTCATAAATCGGCAAGGTCGGTGGCCTTGTAGCACCTAATCGGTGATTAATCGGCCTTGTAGACCTTTTTTTGCAATACTGGAAAAAACTAACGACAGTTAGTCTCAGGGACCAAACCCGTTACGGGTCGCAACCACATGGAGAGGATCTGGAAAAAATAAAGTATAGGGACCATTTTTGTTATACCCGACAAACCACAGGGACGATTTATGAACTTTACGTGCTTTATGTGTTCAAATGTAAGACGCGTGATTTTTTGTTATAAATACCCACTTAATCATGAAGCAAATACTCGTTCATACTTATTTCAGTTTCTCATATCTAAATTTCTTTCATTCCAATGGCGAGTAATAAGTCTTTTGTTTCGTCTCCTATGGTTGATGATTGTGTAAGTTTGCACGAGGAATTTTATTTCTGATTTCGTTCATGTATTAATATTTCTTTCTTATTAATGATATATTTTTTTGTGAACAGACTTCTTATACTAGTGATGAAAGTGTTGTTTCTAAACCTACTTTTCATGCCGTTAATCTTGCCATGCATGATGAGTTCATGGTTGATAAGAAAGCTAAGAATGTAAGTTTATTTTACGATTTTATCTGACTTGATCGTAGAGTTGCCATATAATGAGAATGTCTTATATTTGACATATCTAAAGTAGTTGTGGGTTTAAGTCTTGCTTAGGACATTGTAAGATCGATTTTATTGTGTATCTGATGTGAGATCATTAGTTGCCGTTCAAAAAATAAAATATGTGTAGTTAATTTATAATCACACCGTTGTAAAATAATTTAAAAAAAAGATTCGATACAGTATAACTGTTAAATAGGACTCTTATCCAAGGTTGCAAAAATCGTGAATTGGTAGTTGGGCAGTCGACCCCCTATAGCTTGTAATCGGTTTAGGCGTGATTAATATAATTGGCATTTCTAGCAAGTTTAGCATATTTCCGGCGAGTTTTGGGTATTCCTAGCGAGTTTTAGCCATTCCCGACAATTTTTTCATTTAAAAAATATCTTGGGATAAATATAAACAGTGAGTATAATTGATAAAAACAAGTTTACGACAAGTTTATGGTATTTCCAGCAAGATTTGCAAGTTTTCAATAAGTTTAACCAGTGTTGACCGCTGTTGACCGGTTTATTTGGGATGCATCGACTTGAATTAAATGCATCTCTATTCATGTTTAGATGTAGATACAAAGACGTGTAAAGATATTTAGATACAAAGACAACTCCTTGTGTAATAAATTTAGAGTGCTATATGTGTTATATGTATGTTTAGATGTAGATATGAAGACGTGTGAAGAGATCTATTAACTATACACGAGAGTCAAACAAGCGTACTATTAAGAAAAGAGGCGTAGTTTTTTCATAGTCATACCGTTACACGATAACTTTTAAAAAGATTCGATAGGTTATAACCGTTAGATAAAACACTCATCCGTGACACCTTCATCGTTTATACTCCAAACGACCTGTTATCCAGTATCTCCGATAACAATTCTCAGACCAAAAATCAACATTACACGAAACTATTTTATATCTGAAACACCAGAAAACACTACTTGCTTTTTATAAAAACACAACATAAAAAGAATTCAATCCATATTGGTTAACCATTTTTTGTGAGGCTATGAACTTATATAATATCATCTTATTTTTCATAAACTTTTTTAAAACTTTGCTGGGTAGGGTTGATGGTACCATTATAGTACACAGAGTTGAATTATCTCTCCCAGTCTAGACTTTTTATCCAACTTTTAAAACCTAAGAACATATCTTCTTAACCAATATTCTTAAAAAAAAAAAAAAAAAAAAAAAAAAAAAAAAAAAAAAAATCCTAATCTAGTAAAACAATAAACTCCTACATATGAACCCCCAAAATTTTTTATAAAAACCCCAAAATTTTTATAAAAAAAAAAAACCAAACCAAACCAAACCATGACAGAAAATAATAACAATAACAATTCATCCCCAATTCAACCCAACACAAACACACAAGCAATTGATCAAACCCTAATCCCCCAAATTGACCAATTACAAAGGTCACCTTCAGTTTCAAGGCTCAATCAAATCCAGCAATTTCAAAACAATAGTAATAATGGGTCAGGCAGGATTTACGGGCAGATGAATTTTGCAAACAACGGGCAGCAGCAAAATGGGGGGCAGCAGCGGATGGGTCAATTGAATATGGGTCAAGCTCAGGCTCAGTTGAATTTACAGTCTCAGTTATTAGGAGCTGCTAATTCGGTATTTATTTATTTTTTTATTTTTTATTTATTTATTTATTTTTAAAGAAAATGGTGAATTTGATTTGGGTTTTTTATAAAGATGGTTATTTTGATGTTGGATTTTTTTTTTTTTTTTTTTTTTTTTTTTTTTTTTTTTTTTTTTTAATTTTTAAAAGAAAATGGTTAATTTGATTTTGGATTGTTTTTAAGAATTGAATTTATCAATTTTTATTTATTTATTTATTTTAATAAAATTCTATCATTTCTGTGTAAAAAGATTGCATTTTTATTATTTTTTTTTACTGTTTTTTATTTGGGTTAAGGTTTTTTTTTTTTTTTTTTTTTTTTTTTTTTTTTTTTTAATTTAATTAAAGAAAATGGTGAATTTGATTTGGGTTTTTTGGAATGATGGTTAATTTGTTGTTGGATTGTTTTTTAAGAGTTGAATTTGGCATATTTTTATAAAATTTTATCATTTCTATGTAAAAAGATTACATTTTTATTAATTTTTTACTGTTTTTTAATTGGGTTTATTTACTAAATTTGTTTTAAAGAAAATGGTGAATTTGATTTGGGTTTATTTATTTATTTATAAAGATGTTTATTTTGATGTTGGATTGTTTTTTATGAGTAGAATTTAGCATCTTTTTTAATAAAATTTTATCATTTCTATGTAAAAAGATTACAATTTTATTAATTTTTTACTGTTTTTTAATTGGGTTAATGTTATTTATTTTTTTATATATTTTTAAAAATTTTTATCATTTCTATGTAAAAAAATTGCATTTTTATTGATTTTTTACTGTTTTTTAATTGGGTTTATTTATTTATTTTTTTAAAAGAAAATGGTGAATTTGATTTGGGTTTATAAAGATGGTTAATATGATGTTTGATTGTTTTTTAAGAGTTGAATTTAGTACATTTTTATAAAATTTTGTCATTTCTATGTAAAAAGATTATTTTTTACTGTTTTTTAATTGGGTTTATTATTATTATTATTATTATTATTTTAAAAGAAAATGGTGAGTTTGATTTGGGTTTTTTATTTGGGATTTGCTAATGAGTGCCTAGTGGGCATCTTTTAAACTATAAATGCATGCAATTAATATGTAATTAATACACTCAAAATTCCTTTTTTCAATCAAAAATGCATTTAATGAACATTAAATAATTGTAAAATTTACTATAATTAAATATGATTTTTAATTTAATACACTCAAACTTTCCATATTTTTATACTTTAAACAATGCCCAATGGGCATCGTTGTGTTTTTATAAAGATGGTGAATTTTTAATTTAATACACTCAAAATGATTTTTATGTATAAAGATAACACTTTTATTTAAAAAAAAGTATTGAGTATCATTTCCGTATAAAACTTACGTATCATTTTTGGTTTGAAAATTTGAATAAAAATGTACCGTTTGTATGTAAAAATGATTCAATTTGTTAAAAGAGGTTTACGGGTTGCATAATGACTGAAATGGTACATGAAGCTCACCTTGTGTCCATATAGCGAATTAGTGTTGTTGTTTTAATTGATAAAGGAGTTACTTTGTTTAATTGATGTTAGGGTTTTTGTTACCGTTGTGTTTGCGCGGTTTTATTTGTTGTACTTTTTTGTAACGCTAAGTCAAAGATGATTTCGTGAACCGGTCATTTTCTGTCATATTCGTGAACCGTTGCGGTCATTTTCTGTCATATTGTGACTATTAAATTGAACATATTTATGGGCTTACAAGCTAACTGAAATTTTGATAAGCTCATATTTTATGGCTTATGAGCTTAATCACTTGACTTTATAGCTTATATAAGCTCATGAACTCAAGTAGATAAGCTAATAATCCATAAAAAATGAGCTTACTAGCTTATCAAATTTTCAATAAGCTCCAATAAGCTAAGACAAACCGATTGATATCTAAGGTTTTTTGTTACCTTCATGTCAGTGCTGTTTTGGTCTTTGTATTTTTTCTATAGATTTAAGGCATTATATGACTTAATGTACGTTTCGGGTTATTTTATAGCCGTTAAATTTGAATTTTTTTTTTTATCTGAAATCTGTTATATTTGATAGCCGGTTTACATAATGACACAAATGGTACTCTAAGCCATCTATTAATGACTCAGAATGTGAAATCAAGAACAATGATTACAAACCTACAAGCATGAAAGTACATAGCTATCGTATGAAAAAACCACATTGATCTTATGTTTAAAGCACTGTGTTATTATGTTTGCAGCCGAGGCAAAAAACGGGGTTAGTTCAAGGGTCTCAATTCCATCCAGGAACTACACCGGGACAATCACTACAAGGAATGCAAATGGGGATGAACATGATGAGCTCTTACAATTTGAATTCACAAATAAGGGCCAATGGGTCTTTAGCTTTTAACCAACAAAGGTTAAATCAGGGGCAGATGAGACCTCAATTGACGCAGCAATTGTCACAGCAAAATGCACTAGCAGCTGGCCAGGTATGCATATTATCTATTTGACATACACCAGTTTACCGTAGAAAATCTTGGGTTTGATGGTTGGACTATGTGATTATTGTGCAAGTTTTTATCCGTGATAGTTTTTCTTACTAATGACTCTGCTTATTTAAGTAGCAATGTTACTTTTAGACGAAAAATATTTAAAATTTATAATTTACTTGATGGCTTGTAAAGTATATCAGGATGACAAGTGACGTTAAAAATTTGGTGCCTACTAATTTTCTTTTGGTATGATTCAGTGCGATACCGCATTTTTTTTGGGTAAGGAATCAGTGATACAAACACAAGTTTGTCATTTTTTTTTTAATTAAAAAGGTCAAGTCAGTCAAATAGTTTACCAGGGTAATCAAGGTCATGTCAAGTCAACTCAGTCAGGATTTGCTTCAAGTTGTGCATATATGGATAGATATGAGCTTTTACTTGCTTTTCAGGTTGTGCGAAAGAATAATGATAATTTGGTTAAGATTTTTTTGATTCATCACGGTGCATTAAATGAGTTTATCTGTTAAATAGCATGAAAAAGTATGTTTAAACAAGTAATATTGCTATTACCATTTTAAAAGCTTCTACTTTGCATCCTATGCCTACGTTTAAGATTTGTGAACTGAGGATGCAGAGTTTGACATAAAAGCCTTTTATGAAGTTTGTACCTTTGGAGCGGCTTAAGGTGTCAAGACGCCTAAAGCTAGCTTCCAAAATGGGACCGTTAGAAAATAAAGAGTAAAAAAAGCTTTTCCACTGGTTCGTGATTTTGTTAGTGCTTCAAATCGCCTCAACTTTTATTTTATTTTATTTTCCTTAAGAAGATGCATATTTTGAGATCAACATTATTCAGAAGATAGTGATTAGTCGTTTATAAATACTTATCATGATATAAAATAACAAAACTTAGATTAAATACAGTATAAGAGTGAGCGCACTACAACTACTTTTATAACAACTTGAGAGTAGGAGTATCCGAAGACAATTACTTTTGCGAGGAATCAATCTTTCAAAGACTAAAATGAAGTATTTTGACCCGAATACTTAGTGATTTCCCTGGTATTTGCTCAAACATTCGGGGCCTTAAAAAGCATGGGACCTAAAGCTCATGGGTGTTTGGTCTCATGGTCAATCGCCCTGGTGTGCCTAGACTAATCGTAAATAATAAGTTAAACTGCAGCGGCGGCGGCGGGTACCTTGAAACAAAAATTTTTCGATAAATAATGTATTTTAGTTTATTATGTTTTTTTTTGACAATAAATTTACGGATATCAAGAATTTCGTATAGCCCGTGCCCGTTCGGGCTTGAACCCGTTGGCCCGTGCCTGTTCGGGCTCGAGCCCGTTTGGTCCGTGCCCGTTTGGGCTCAAGCCCATTTGGCCCGTTGCCCGTTCGAGCTTGAATATTTGTATAATGTGCTTTATTAATTGTAGTAATGAAATTTAATGCAGGAATTGTGTTTAATTTGGTTGTACAATATGCTTGATAATTTGTATTTCTTATGTAAGGCGTGTTTTAATAACTGTATTAATTGTATTTATTGACCAGTTAAATAATTGACTACATTAAATAGCATTAATGTGGTGTTTTGTTGTACACTATGTTTCTTGTCTTGTACGTCTGAAAATTATGTGCATTAAAGTGTTATACACTATGTTTTTTTTCTTGTAAGTAATAGTCATTAATAACATTGACCACTTTAATAGCATTAATGTTGCAAGTCTGAAAATTACATCATACGTATTTTGTTGTACACTATGCTTATTTTGTTGTAAATATGAAAATTGGTTGCAGCTATTGTACATTGTGCTTAAATGGTTGTAATTTTTGGTGAATAGGTGTTTTTAATAGCATTAATGTTGTTTGATAGAATTTTGGTCTTAAAATGACACCACGCTTTATTTTGTTGTAATTCTGAAAATTGGGTGCATTAAAGTGTTGTAAACCATGCTTAATTTCTTGTAAGTCTTAAACTTTTGGAGAGAGTCATTCATGCTTTATATGTAGTATAGATATATGATTCCACTCCACTAACTAATAAAAAGAAAATTACGACTGTGCCATGGCGTGGTAATAAATGGGAGAAAACAACAGTAACTAGGAAAATAAATGTCTTGGTTTACTTTAAAAGTACGTACCCTTGAAATGGAACTGCAAAGAAGACGTAGATATCAACTTGTAATATCATCTCCACGGTTTATACGTGTCAAGGACCACTTAAAAACTAAGAAAAATGATTTCTACTTGAATTTTTTAACAATCTTTAATTGGACCTTGTAGGAAGAAAAAATACGACTTGCTTTTATGTCCTGATATGTGACTTAATATGTTCTTGGGTTTGACCTTTTTTGCGATTCGTTTGATTTTGTTTTGTTTCTTGTAATCATTTGTTAGTATTTAATGATTACGAATCATAAAAAAAGGGAAAAAGATTAGGTAGAAGATTTAGAAGAAAAAAAAGTTTTGCTATAAGACGAGGACGATCATAGTAGGCAGTTTTATCATTCTATTTCCATCTTGTGTTTTCGACCTTAGACCTTTTTCCTTTTAAGATATCACTAACACAGTATGAAATTAACTCGTTTTCTTTATTGTTATATCTAGCCTAAATGTATGTGATTCTCATATCCTCCATTTTTTCTTTTATGGAATTCCCAAATCCTTGCTACATGTTCTCAGAGTTCCTTTTGTTTTGTTTTGTTTTTATATATGTTTTATTTATCTCACGGCTCATATTTGGTTTTCACATTTTCTAAGGTATATCATAGCTACGCGTTACTGTATTTATGTCATTACACTTTCGGTGATGCACCTACCTCATGATGTCTTCAAAACAATAAAGACCTTCGTGGAAGTTTGAATTTTATTTTTATTGACTTAATGAAAACACGGGAAAAATGAGTATTCTCCTTTATGTTGTCATACACTATTAATAATACCTATCAAGAAACTTAAATAATTTTTTTTTTTTTGCTATATAATATGAGATGGAATATATTTCTATTCTTTTATTTATTTATTCTGAGATATCGGGTATTTACTCAATTATATTGCCATAATGGCAGCATTTAAGCCGAGCAATAAAGTGTCAATTCTTTTGGAAAGCATGACCTTTTGAAATTTGTACTTTTGCTAATTTCATGAATTTATTTCTAGAAACTACAGGCACAGGGCCTGTCGCGGGCGTCATTCATGAACCCGCAGTTGTCAGCATTGGGTCAAAATGGTCAATTAGCAATGATGCACAACAATTTAACTCAACAACAATGGTCTAAGCAAATGCCAGCCATGTCCGCACCTAATTCACCTTCATTTCGCATTCAACAACAAAGACAACAACAAGCACTTTTGGGTCAACAACAGCTTCCTTCTTCTCAATTGCACAATTCCATCTCTTTAAACCAGCAACAGATATCCCAAATGGTTCAGCAACAACACCAGCAAAATCAGCAGCAACCAATGGCGCAGCATCAACAGCAGCAATTGCCGACTCAGCAACAACTTTTGCAACAACAGTCACCAAGAATTGGAGGATCTGCGGGTCAAAAATCTGTCAGTTTGACCGGATCTCAACCCGATGCAACTGCATCAGGTACAACCACACCAGGTGGAAGTTCAAGCCAAGGGACTGAAGCCAGCAATCATCTTCTTGGTAAAAGAAAGATACAAGATTTGGTGGCGCAGGTCAGTTGATTATAGACTCTGCATTGAATTAGTAAATTTAGTACATAGTTATTCACATTAAATGCATGTTTCGGTTTTCAGGTTGATCCAAATGCAGTTTTAGATCCCGAAGTTGAAGATCTTCTTTTGATGCTTGCTGATGAATTTATCGATTCGGTGAGACTCCTTAAACTGTATGATATGAGCTATTTTATTACTTTTTCATAGGGATCAGGTAGATGTGGGAAATTGGGCGGTTTGGAGAACAGGTTTACGGTAAGGAGCCTTGTTAACTACGGTTTGAAACTGGTTGGGTCAACCCACAAACATTTTTTCTTTATTTTTATACATATATTTATGTGTTAAATAGGATTACAAAACTATGTTGTTGCAATTAGTCTAATATTTCACTTTGAAATTGCTCTTTGAAAACTTTTAATCTGTTTGACATGTTCGACTTGTTACCCTTTCCGCTATGTTTTTATTTGACCTGTTGATAACCTAAACCGAAGTAAAAAAATGGGATTTTCATCTCATAAGTTATTAACCACGGATATTTGATTTCTGTTTGATATTTATAATTTGTAAATATCTTTCTGCTGTCTCTCTACCCTCGGGTAGGGGTATGCCAATTGTAATTTCGTAAGTAAAAAACTTATCCTGGTGCCTGTGGATCTTTGTAGGTTACTTCATTTGGAGCCACCTTGGCCAAACATCGCAACTCTTCAGTTGTGGAATCGAAAGATGTGTTGCTACACTTAGGTATGTGCTTCATTTAGTGCCCTGCCCTTTGATGTATATAGTGAATCTCTTTGTGCCCTTGTGCTTCCAATGTGTTTAATTGGGTGGCAACATGGGCTGTCAGGCGGGTTGGGTAACAGGCTAGAACAGGTATATTTTTGTATGGTCTGACTTGAAAAACTTCTTTTAAAGACAATTTGGATGACAATTTCCGAAATGGAAAAACTTATCATACAATTTGGAAAACTTGCGACCCATTCTGCGCATTTTTTAGCTAACCTTTTTGTTTATTTCTTTTACACGTTTGACCCGTTAAAGATGAAACATATCCTGAATAAAACTTATTCAGAGTAAACGGGTCGAAATGACCATCTGAACTTTAACATGACAAAATATGGTCAGCAGTTTGAGTTGTGTGTAATGTTTTCCTTTATTGCAGCTTTGCATGTATTTTTTGTTTTATTGTAATGAGCAGTCCAAGATTTGTTTCCGTTTATATTTGTGCTATATATTCTACAGAAAGGAACTACAAATTGACAATTCCTGGGTACTCAAGTGAAGAGAAGAAACAAGAACCAAGCAACGTAAGTTCGTTTCTTTTGATATACATATTGCTAATTGTACTCTACATCACACTGTATTTATCTACATATACGTACGTCACTGAAAGAATAAATTATTGTTCGTATTTTGCATGAGACTAAAATCCCATTGATTGTTTGAAACCAATATGCAGCCACCTAGTGATATCCACAAGAAGCGTCTCGATCTGGTGAGCATCAAAGATAATATATTTTTCTCTTTGGATAATTTTACCGTTCTTTCTTATAACACATCCTTTATTGACTTAGATACAAGGCCTGATGGAGAACTCGTATTCTGAAACAAATGCCAATAATTCTAAGGAAACTGCTAGACCTGGCCCGCAAAATCAATTTGGAGCCAATCAGATGATGAGGCCTTCAGCAAGTTCAGACCAGTTAATTGCTCGTTCAAACTCTTCTCAAAATTTGCAACACAAACAAGGGTTTGATGGTTACTGAAATCCGTCTTATAGTCCAATCGGAACTGCTCAAATATCCGGTATGCTAAACTTTGTAGTTTTGTTTCTTCTAGTTTTTCATTTTTCCAGATTTAGTCACTGAACCTTATTGTGTACATTTGAGTCATTAAACAAAGATTTTGTGACGTGTGGGTCATAAAAAATATATCTCTGAAAGTCGGTTTATATGGTTTTCTAGTTGCATCATGACTTAAAACAAGACATAAAATCATCCTTCATTTACTTAGATGCACCAAAAAAAAAAAAAAAGTACAATGGCCAAAACCTGACAAATGAATAATTACGTTGGTACTTTATAGAGGTGGAAAGACGGGTTGGGTAAAGGTCAAACTAATTCAGGTCAAAATGGTTCTTTTTGTATTGATCAAAATGGATATGTTAGTTTGACGGTTTTGACCTCGTGTTCTGCCGACATTTATTGTTGATTATTTATAAATAATTAACTTGTTAAATGTGTTACAGAAACTATATATGATTAGTACACTTTGGGTGAGTTCTAACCCATTTGGCCTATTTCTTCTATAGCCAAGTTTCATATATTTGACCCGTTTGATATAAATGACTCGTTTACTTATCATTATTACAAAATTGCCACATTTATTGATAGTTTGGTAAAATACGAGCCTGAGTCTTTATTGAATCATGTGTCCTCTCTTGCAGATTGGAGGGCGTGAAGCGGATGAATATATAGAAGATAGGGGGAGGGGGGAGGTAGTTTCAGTGAACAGACATGGTATAGTTATGCAACATAGTTGATGGTAAAGTCGATGACAGGGTTTAAGTTAAAAAGTTTACAAATTCTGGTTATAGAGTCGGATGTTCTTGTTTTGTTTGGAAATGGTTTTTGAATTTTATGGTAATTTATCTTGGATTTTATGTCTCTTTGCTTATTTTCTATTTGTCATTTCATAATGTGACTGCATTTGGGTATGTTTACGAAAGAGCAAGGTTGGATCAAGTGGTTAACGCCCTTGCCTCTGGAGACAGAGGTCTAGGGTTCGATCCTCACCCCTTGCAAGGCCTCTCAACCTCCCCCATACACCGTGGAAGACGGTATTGGGGGTTACTTTACTTTTTTTTATTTGGGTTTGTTTACGGTTGGACTATATTATAGTCCACTTTAGAAAACTTGAAACGAGTAGTATGATAAAGGCTAGTCATAGGTGGTCAATGCAGGTAGAATGATGACAAACTGATTTATAATCAGCACTATCCTTCCAGATTAGATACTTTAATCAAATGACGTAGTTTAGGTAAAAACAACCGGTACTGAACCAATTAGGTTTCATTATAACACAGAAAGGTTTAGTTTTGTACCAGTTGCATAACGCTAGGAGAATGATACTTGACTTTGTATCATTTTGACTGTTTGGATGCACATATGTCGTTTAAGAAACCGATAGAATGCAAGTTTTAAGCTTTATTTGGTTTTTGCTATCAAAGTTCAGTTATGATACGTTACTCTTCTATATACATCGGGTTGACATTTAGGTTTTACGATTATAATTGACATTCTTACTCGGCAATCGCTGTTAATTTTTTATTAGCGATAGCTACTAGGTAAAAATGTCGAAAGAATCGTGTATGTAGAATGCAAATGTATGTTACTCTTTTTCAGAAATAACGTAGGTAAAGATCTAAAATGCCACTTGAATGCAGTTTTATGTGGTGTCTTTCATAGAGTAGGATATGGTAGATTTTTCACTACCCACTGGATTAACTTATCAGCCATAGTATCCTTATGAGACCGGATGTAACAAGGGAGTGTCATGGTGGTTTGGTGGGGTGCCGCATCTGAAATTTACTCTCACTACTCCGTAGTAGTTAAGATCAAACCCGCCGCATAGTTGGGATCACCAAACCAACATATAAAACTCATCCACCACTGGTGGTGGTGAACTGGTGCTGTAGTAAGGTTCCACGCGTAGTCATTCGTGGTGACTGGTGGTCCTGGCCCTTATTAACCCCGGTCACAGTTTGTCATCAGTCATCTGATTGAACTGAGATTATAAACTGCTTCATTGTTTCAGTAACTGTTTTAGACCATCTCTTTTAAAAAATAAGTAGATAAACTAAACATAAGTCATTTATATTACATATATAAGCTTTCCCTAAACACTCTTTCGAGGTAAAAAAAGACCTTGATACATGGTCTTAATAACTATAATATATGATTTGATGATAACATATATGATACCTAATATATATATATATATATATATATATATATATATTATATATATATATATATATATATATATTTGTCTATAAAGTGTCTTGAAATGTATTTCTTCCTAGTTGCTACAAAACAGTCACCTCGTTCACCAAATTCGGTTCCAACCTGCGCAATCTCCTCCATTCTCACCCGACCCTTGATCAAAATCATGTAGTGTGAGTCCGGTCTCTCTCGGGCTTGTATCTTGTAGCGTGGGAGAGTCATTTAGAATATTATCTGCATCTTGTGGCTGATCCTGGTTTCCGGTCCAAACCATTTCAGGAAAATCATCACATGCCCCATTTGTTATAGCGAGTAGAGGCTCACTGGAATTCCCGACCATTGTGGGCCCTGTGTCACTAGGAGATCGCTTGGCTAGCTCCCCTGCAATCAGGCTTGAACTCGAGCATATTCTTGAAACGTCGTATCTACTAATGTCAAAGTTGGTTACGGCGCTTGTTCCCCTGAATTTTATGGCTGCTATATCATAAGCTTCCGCCGCCTCCTCTTGTGTACCTGTATTATAGGACAACGATTACAATTATATGTCATAATTTACTAATTTAGGATGAAAATATTTCAATAACCGAGTGTCATGCAATATATTAGTGCAAATGTGCAATGAATGAACTTACTAAAAGTACCAAGATACAGGTCCTTATTGCCTGCAACTCTTCCAATTCTCGCTTGCCACCTTCCATGTTGATGGTGCCTGCAAATTATCAAAACTTGGTAAACCAAACAAATCTGATAATCAACGCAACGACATTTGACCTTTTTTTTTTTTTTTTTTTTTTTTTTTTTTTTTTTTTTTTTCTGTTATTTTACTATTAGGCCTTTTAGATAAAAATACACTTCTTGTGGCAAAATGGGAGTGCATGTAAAGTGATTTTGCATGGCATAAAAGTGACATTGCATGACATAAAAAGCAAGTGCCACAATCAAATAATGCCTCTTTATTCACCAAGAAAAAGATGGCCTTTTCTCATCTCATATCCATGCCCGCCTTACAAAAGCTAGAACTGTCGATTCCCAACTACTACATCATGTAAACAAAATTGATCTGCATTAGGCAGTTGCAGTAAAACAATGCAAATTTGTTTTTCTTTACCTTGTGACTCCTCTGTACATAGATGCTCCTCTTGAGAACCCACTGCTTTTCCTGTATCAGATTAAAATTTGTCAATCATAATTCGTCAAAAAAAGAATTTTTGGTTATTGACAATAATTTTATGATAAAATGTTAAGTCAACGTGTTTGATATGCATATCACCTTCTTAAGTTGGCCACAAATTCTTGCCTGCTCATATTCTTCATCTCCTCAAGCTCTTTCTCATAAGTAGCTAGCTAAATTAATTAACGTCATAAAACGGATAATGTCATGAGTATGTTCTAGTATTATATGAAAATGTGTGGATGATTTATACATATATATCTGAAATGAAAAAACTCACGGGGAAATTGATATGAGTAGTTGGACCCCAATACTTAAGAGCAGCCAAGTCATAAGCTCTTGCCGCTTTCTCTTCTTTATCATATCCCCCTAAAGATCACATACATTATATTAGAAAGTGAAAAAACAAGTATTAAAATTGATCGGTTAACCAATAACCAATATATTCAGTATCGACTTACCAAGATAAACTGATGTTGATAATGATGATCACCGATGAATGCATTCCAGAAAATCACATGAAACGAAACAAAACGAGATGTATATTAGTACTAGTAGTATCTCAAGTCCAGCACAAAAATGCAAACTGTAAAAATGTAATAGTGCATAATGTTACATTTATAGCATATTCCGAGCATGCGTGTCATATAAGCCCTTTGAAATAAGCATATGCACATGTTCTACTCTAGTCTTATTACAGCATGAAAATTACCTTGGCGTCCTTTCCTTGTTTGACCTTCTTTGCGGCAACTATTATCCCATAAGTGAGCTTCATATCTTCCCGTCCACCTATGTCTTGTCACACCGCGAAATTTGGAAGTTCTTTGACCAAAACTGTCAACCGCTTTACCATTTTTAGTTAATGCTTTTGTCTCAACCACCGCTCGCTTCCTGTCATTGTTGTTCACATGTTGATGATCATCACAATCTAATGATAAAGATGATGCTGGTGGCGCTTGTGGTGGTGGTTGTGGGATAGAAGGTTGGCGTAGCCAAGATTTGATTTCCGATATTTGAGTGATTGCACCATCATGTGGAATGTTGTCATTTGTTGCGGCCGGGGTCAAATAGTTATGTTGTGGGGTTTGGTTTGTAGCGGTGGTGGCGAAAGTGGTGTAATAAGGGTAACCGTAGTATGACATACATGGTTGTGGCAGTGGCAATGGCCCTGGTGTTGAGAATTGAGCGTCTCTAACGCCACTGCCACCAAATTCCTCTTCTTGTGAGGCTGTGGGGTAACAACCACCGCCACCCAAGAAATCTTCTAGCTTAGGACTATCGCCACTATCTCCACCATTTTGAAACGTCCACGCTATTAACAATGTTAAACAAAAAATGGTATAAAGTTGGTTTTCCGGGATTGAGTACTAAAACTACTTATCTCAATACTTCATTTTCATATTGAAAATGGCTTATTGCATTTCTTTAACCATGTGACTTTATCTCATAAGAATGCTTATTGAAATTAATTATCTACATGCACCATTTATCGCAGCGGTAATTGTTTAAGCCTTTTTTGCTTATAAACATATTTCACTCGGCTTATGTTTTATAAGCCCATTTCAAACTTATGGGCTTATATCTTTTCCATACATAGTTCATAATAAGCTCATAAAAAGGTATTTGTTTAAACTTATTTTTGAGCTTACAAGCTTATATGTTTTCTGCTAATTATGTTTCATAAGCTCATTTTTATTTTATTTTATTTGCTTATTATAACATAACACACTTATAGCTCATAAGTTTCAAAGTAACCCCAAAAGAATGAACTTACCAAACATTAGTCAGAAATGACATAAGCTCGTAAGCTAAAATACGCTTAAACAAAAAATCAATGATAGGTAGGTATATAAAGAAAGAGGAATGCTATGGCCACATAAAATCATCCATAAAATCTTTCATAAAATGACGTGTCAGATAATGATTGACTTAATCAAAGAGTAGCTATAATAAAATTCACCCATCACTTTTTCACAAGTCATTTTATGAAAGATTTTGTGAATGTTTTTATGTGGTTATAACATTCCTCAAAAACACTAATGAAATATAAATTGAATCAAATAAACTTGTGACCACACAAAATAAGCTTAAACAAACACCTCATAAACTTTCAAATAAATAAACAAGCTTAAAGACTAATATAGTTTATCAATATAAAATAAGCATCCAATAACACCTTTAAAAAATGCAAATGATTAAAAAAAAGTATCATACTTGCTACAATTTTCTTTTGTGGGCAGCAAACAAATTTATTTGCTTTTGTGAGTATTTTTTTTCAAATTCATCTTTTTAAGGTATTTTGCAAAAATTTGGGACATTTTTGCCAGTATTAGCTAACAGTTTTTTTTTTTCTTTTTTTTTTGGAAGGCAAAAATGTCATAGTACCCTAAAAAGGATAAATATGAAGAAAAAAAATATCACAAAAATAAAAAAATTTGTTCGCTACCTACAATAAAAAATAGTGGCATGTACGATATTTTTTTAATCATTTGTCCTAAAAAAAGCAATAAATACATACCTTGAGTATCAGTAGAACAAGGTTGAGAACTGTGAATAGCCATCATGGGAGAACCACCACCCTCACCACCACTACCACCACCGTCACCATCATGTTGACGATGGTGGTCAAGAGAAAAGCCCAACCAGGTATTATCATCATTATTATCGTTCATGACGGCTGGAAAACAAAAATGTTAGTTGTTGCAGAATCTTGGGACCAAGATTTTTTTTATTTAAGATTATTTTTTACTACTACTACTACAAGTTGCATGAATCATTTTATTGTTATTATATTTTGTCTTTCCTCGTTTTTCGTTCCATTCTTTTTCATTTCTTTCGTCCCTCTGACACATGCACCTCCTCTACCGTTTCTCTCTACAATTTGACGTCATTTCATACTAAAAAAATAAATAATAATAATAATAAAAAGAAGATGTAAAGCTAAATGCTAACGTTAAACGCTACTTGAAAATTAAAGGGTAAATTGTAAATTTAGTCACTAAAGTTGTTCAAATGTGAAAAAAATACACCGAGATAAAACGTTGTGCAAAAATGACATTAATGTTTCATTTTTTTTGCAAAACAGCCATCGAGAGCTAACTTTCGTTATTTTCCTTGTTAAATGTCATGTTATTGAGGGTATTATTGTCTTTTTACTGTTCATACTTATTAAATTGCCACCATAATCACCACTGTGTTGTGATGCAACATGACCTCAATAGCTAAATTTGAAAAGTAACTTCAATTGATTACACCCATAAACCCCCTACAACCCACAGCTTCTAAACCACGACTCGACAACAAAAATAAAACACGATATTCGAAAATGTAATCATCATCACCACAGTCACCAAACACCGCAATAATCACCACCACCATAACCACAACCACCACTACCAACACACACACCAAGAAACATCAACTTTGATCACCACCACCAAGAAACAACTCCCACAACAACGTCCATGTCCACGTTGTCATTCACAAGACACAAAATTCTGTTACTACAACAACTACACCACTTCACAGCCTCGTCACTTTTGCAAAAGCTGCCGTAGATACTGAACTCATGGTGCCGTTCTCCGTAACATCCCTGTTAGGGGTGGTACACGTAAAAACACTAAAAGACAAAAACTCATGAATCCCACCACCACTTCAGGTTATGTTACCACTTTTGCTCCGGTTGAGGTGCCGCCTCCACTTGCGGATGCTGCCGGAAATGTGATGGGTCCGTTTGAAGGAAACGGGTTTATGTCGTCGCTGTTGGAGGGTGCTGGGTTTGATGATGGTGTTTGGCCATTTTGTGACAGTTAATCTAGTTTCTTAGTTTAATGTTTGTCTTTTGTTTGTAGTGGTTTATGTACCCGATCTTTTGGTGAATGGTTAACTGTATGGATGTAAATTTAACTGATCTTTTGGCTACTTGTTATCTTTTCGCAGTAATTACCCAGAATTGCCCAAATTGACAATTGTGTTTGACTTTTGCATATGAATGTACATGCACAGTTGCACACAATTAACCTAAACTTGCCCAAAGTGATAATCATGTTTGACTTTTGTAAATGATTGAACATGCACAAAATTACCCAGAATTGCCCAAATTGGCAATCTTGTTTGACTTTAGCAAATGAATATACATGCACACAATTACCCAAAATTGCCTAATTTGTTGGCTTCCATTAGATTAGAGAAAATGTAATGCAAGCATTTACCCTGGTAAATTATTACACAGCCGGTAGATAAATTTTAGAACAACTAGATACTGTTATAATCTTCCACTACACCACCATAGCAGAAGTATAACAGATTATTGACGTAAACATAAAAGCATAAGCATTATTCAGCATCATCCTTAGTTTTCTTGTCAGCCATCAGTCTTCTCCTCTTGATTGATCTTCTTTGGTCTTCAAACTTTTCCTCTGCAAGAACTCCATCTTGCCCAACTCCATTTTTCGCAAGCACTTCATCTGGCTCATCTCCCTGTTTAGCAACCACTTTATCTGTAATTACATCTCCATCAAAGCTGAGATAAATCCATCCTCTCCAAATACTTCAGCACACAGATAATTTGGAATCACAATCCCATCACAAACTATTTGTTCACTATGATTGTCAGCTGAGATAATCCCTCCTCTCCAACTACTTCAGCACACGGATCATCTGGAATCACAGCTCCATCACAAACTATTTGTTCACCATCAACATCCTCTATTGCAAACATTTCTTCAGCAACGAACACAAGTGGAACCACACTGAAACTAATTGGTTCAGCAAAAATAGCATACATCTATGTTACTTCTCAGATGCAACTACGACATCAAGTTCATCCAATGCTTGATCAATTTCAGCAAACATGTCACTAATCTTTTCAGGCTCTTCAGGAACATCAACTAAATGGTATGGATCATCTTGCCATTCAACATCTATTCCTTGATCCACCTCTTCATTACTAATCCAAGTGTGAAGATCTCATTCCTTTTCCACTAATAGTAACACCATCACTTGTGTCATCATAATACGCATCATCAAAATCGAACACATCTGTAGACTCTAGGGAATCCTCACTTGAATCCTCCACCATAAACTCTTGGTCCATCTCTTCCAATAACCTCTTAAATTGAAACTCATCACTCAGCCTTTTTGTATGATTTGCAACCATTTTTTCTATACAAAATGTTGGTGGGAACTCATTGTCAGAATCAGTATCATAAACAGGTCCAACCTTCTCATGTTGGCTTGTCTTGTGCCTCTCTAACAATAGTAATTTCCCACTATTTCCAGTCTCACTATTAAGATCCTTTCCAACAACATCATTGACATCATGATCCACAATTTCTTCTATCACCACACCTTGCCCTTACGCTCCATCATCACACCAGTTTAAATATACAACTTCAATTCTCTAAATCTAGGAACATACTCCACAAGTCTCTTTGTATTTTTGTTAGATATTTGTCCTACTTGTGAGAAATTTTTGGAAAGATTTGACATGGGGTGTTTTAGCAAACATGTTTATACTAATTAAAGATGCAATTCCTAACTATGGGAAACATGATTAGTTTTATTAAACACATAATCTAATGCATGAGTTTTTCAAGTTAGTGCATAACCCCAAGTTTTTGTTTTTGTGCAAGAAATAGAATTCCTAGACTCAGATCAGGATTGTAATCATGTTAAGAATACTTACAATGATGATTGATTTGCAATGTAAATGAATGGAGGACCAAGAATTCGTAGGTGTGGATGAGTGGTGAAGTGAATAGTAGCAGCCTTGAAGTGGTGGTATGAAATAATGGGTGTTTGGTTTAATATAAACAAAGAAAATGATTCTGCAGGTTGACGGACACGGCGGAACCCTGGGTTGGGTTTCGTCCGTTATGGCTGAGGGTTCCGCTGAACCTGCTGAGAAAAATGGTTTTGGATTTGTTTTGATTTTTGTGATTTTTGTCTAATGTCCAGAACTACAATGTAGGTTCCATGAGTCCTAAGCCTAGCCTAAGAAGATTAAAAGGTTCACGTTTAAGAGGTTTTGTGAGAATGTCGGCTATGTTATCTTCGGAAGAAACTTTCTCAATTGAGATATTTCCTTTTTGGATGTTGTCACGAAGGAAATGATGACGGATTTCAATATGTTTGGTACGAGCATGTTGAACCGGGTTTTTGCTAAGATCAATGGCACCTTTGTTGTCACAAAGAATTGTGATGTCATTGAGTTGAATTCCGTAGTCGACAAGAGCTTGCTTCATCCAAAGAGCTTGTTGACATGCCTTTCCGGCCGAAACGTACTCGGCTTCCGTTGTTGAGATAGCAAGAGCCGTTTGCTTCTTAGAGAACCATGAGGTGAGACAATGTCCAACAAAAGTACAAATACCACTTGTGCTTTTTCTATCGACATAGTCACCGGCATGATCCGAGTCGGCATACACTATGGTGTCTATTCCCGTTCCTTTGGGATACCATAAACCTAAATGTGTAGTGCCCTTAATATACCTAAAAATCCTTTTAACGGCTTCGAGATGGGTAGTTTTAGGATCTTCTTGAAAACGAGCACATAGACAAACACTAAACATAATGTCGGGTCTACTAGCTGTTAGGTAAAGTAGACTACCAATCATACCTCTATATTTAGTGCTATCTACGGATTCACTTTCCTCATCCTTGGTGAGTTTAGTTTCCGTGGACATGGGAGTTTTGATAGGTTTCGAATCTTCTAGTCCAAATTTCTTAAGCATGTCCTTAATATATTTAGATTGGTTAAAGAAGATACCATCTTTTAGTTGTTTGATTTGAAGTCCTAAGAAAAAGTTGAGTTCTCCCATCATACTCATTTCAAACTCGTCATGCATGATTTTTGAGAAATCCACACATAGTTCTTGACAAGTTGATCCGAATATAATGTCATCAACATAGATTTGGACTATGATAATATGTGAATCTTTCTTCTTAGTGAAGAGAGTATTATCAACTAAGCCCATGGTATACTTATGGTCAACTAGGAATGTTTTAAGTCGATCATACCATGCTTTTGGAGCTTGCTTAAGTCCGTAAAGAGCCTTTTTAAGTTTGTAAACATGATTTGGTTTTTCAAAATCGATGAAGCCCGGTGGTTGAGCAACATACACTTCTTCATTAATGACTCCGTTTAGAAATGCACTTTTGACGTCCATTTGAAAGAGTTTAAAATTATTTGCACAAGCATAAGCAAGTAATATTCTAATTGACTCGAGCCTAGCTACCGGAGCAAAAGTTTCATCGTAATCAATGCCTTCTTGTTGATTATATCCTTGTGCTACTAGCCTAGCTTTGTTTCTAGACACAATTCCATTTTCATCCATTTTATTACGAAAGACCCATTTTGTTCCAATTATTGTTTGACTCTTTGGTTGAGGAACTAATGTCCATACATCATTCCTAACAAATTGGTTTAATTCTTCTTGCATTGCAATTACCCAAGATTCATCTTTAATGGCTTCATTAATGTTTTTTGGTTCAATGGTTGACACGAAACAAAAGTAGTTGCTTTCATTTTGAACTTTTGATCTAAGTGTTCTTTCGTTAATGTTGCCTATGACACCGTCTAATGGATGACTTTTAGATTCTTTGACATTGACAAGTTCTTTGTTTAATAGTTCATCTTCCTTGTCATTACCTAAGATTTCTTGACATTCAATTGCTTGGCTTTCAACTAAGTCATCATCTACCAAAGGTGATGTCTTAGAGGGAGGTGGACTTTCGTCAAATGTTACGTTTAACGATTCCTCGACTTTTAAGGTTTCTTTGTTCAAAACAATGTAAGCTTTACTATTTTGTGAATATCCAAGAAATACACCTTCATAAGACTTTGGGTCAAATTTGGTGAGATAATCCTTGGTGTTAAGAATGAAGCATTTACTCCCAAACACTCTAAAGTATCCTAATGTAGGCTTTTTACCTCTATAAAGTTCATAAGGAGTTTTATTCAAAAATCGTCTAATTAGGACTCGATTAAGAATGTACGTTGATGTGTCAACGGCATTACACCAAAACTTTTGTGGAATAGTTTGTTCATTAAGCATTGTTCTACTCATCTCTTGTAATGTCCGGTTTTTGCGTTCTACTACACCATTAGATTGAGGAGTACGTGGAGCCGAAAAGTTATGAGTAATTCCATTTTTATCACAAAAGTTTCCAAATTGAAATTCATTATCAAATTCACGACCGTGATCCGTTCTAATAGACACTATATTAGACCCTACTTGATTTTGAATTTTCTTACTTAGAATCTCAAATTTATCAAAAGCTTCATTTTTACTTTTCAAAAACTTTGTCCAAGTATAACGTGAGTAATCATCTACTATGACCAAAGTATAGAAGTTACCTCCATAACTTTGTATAGCGGATGGACCAAATAAATCCATATGCAAAAGTTCTAGACACCTAGATGTAGACACCATGTTTTTAGCCTTATGGCTACTATGGACTTGTTTACCGACTTTGCAAGCATCACAAAAGTGTTGGTCATATTTCAACTTGGGTAGGTTTCGAACTAAGTCTTTGGAGGAGAGGTTTTGGATTAGTCTCATGTTAGCGTGTCCTAAACGTCTATGCCATAAAGTTGAAGATTCATCTAATGAGGTAAGACAAAGTTTGTCTCTAGATGTTGAATCCAACTTCATGACGTATACGTTGTTCTTAAGGACACCTTTGGCTACGGTTATATCATCTTTAAGTATTTTACTACCGTTTTCACTAAAAAGGACATTATACTTATTACGACAAAGTTGACTAATACTAAGAAGATTAAATCCTAAGTTATCAACATGAGCAACATCATCTATAGAAAGGGAGTCATGAGAGATTGTACCTTTTCCGATGATTTTGCTCTTAGCATTACTACCAAACGTAACATTACCTCCATCACATTTGTGATATTTTGAGAAGAGGCTTTTATTACCCCGTCATGTGCCTTGAACAACCGCTATCTTTAATCCATTCATCCGGATCCAAACAAACTTTGAGGCACACCTATTTTATGAAAAACACTCAAACATTTGGTCCCCAATTTCTCATGGGTCCATTTTGGTTAAGCATGCCATTAATTTGTTCCAAGTATGAAAATAGAGCATAAGGGTTCCATGGCATGTAGTTTGAATTTTGGTAATGTCCAGGAGTGTTTTGATTCCAAACTTGTTGATAGTTTGGTCGAGCGTTGAAGTTGCTCTTTGGAAAGGGGCATTTGGGAATTGGAGTCTTAGGTCTTGGTTGAGTAGTCTTAGCTCTAAATTCATTTTTACTAAGTCCTACTCTAGTTCTAAAGGCAGGTTTTGTTCCATTTTTATATGTAACTTTAACAAATTTTGAACGATCCGATGTGGATGGAGTTACTGCTGCAGCAGACCTGGCGGAACCCTCGGGGCCAATGGGCGGAACCCTAATTTGGGTTCCGTCTGGTCCGCGGGCTGCTGTAGCAATTTTGTTTGTTTCATGTGCGTTCTTTTCTTGTTTCGTTTGACCCTTAATGATTTCTACCTTCCTGAAACCTAGACCTCATTTGAGTTGTGAGCCATGAGAGCAATATCATCATTCTTTGGCTCATCATCATCTCCTTCATAGTCACTCCAAGCACCACCCGCAAAAGCTTGTTGAGGTTTGCTCTTGGGTGGTTTTCGACATTCTCCTACAAGATGACTTGTGTCTCCACACCTATAACATTTTCTTTCAACTTTTCCTTTTCGATCATCACGATCTTTCCGGAAGGTTTTCTTGTCAACTTTAGGTTGCCTTACAAACTTCCCTCGCCTACGAAAGAACTTCTTGAAGTCTCTCACGACCATAGCATATTCCTCATCATCACTATCCGAAGTAAATTCTTCATCATTACTTGATTGGACTCTAGCTTTCAAGGCAATGGACTTAACTTTTTCTTTCTTGCCTCTAACTAGTTTCGAATATTTTTCCATTACCATTTCGTGAACTTTGAGGTTTCCAATTAGCTCATCAAGTGACATGCTTAAAAGATCTTTGGATTCTTCAATTTCCGTCACTTTTGCTCTCCACTTCGGATGGAGTGCTCTAAGAAATTTCCTGACAAAGTTCTTACTACAAAAAGATTCGTCAAGTGCTTTAAGTGAAGTAATAATGGTATTAAATCTAGCAAAAGCATTATCAATAATCTCATCTTCGGAAATAACAAATTGTTCATATTGTTGAACAAGAAGATCAATTTTGTTATCTTTAACTTGTGAGTTTCCTTGATGAGTGACAATTAAAGATTGCCAAATATCTTTGGCGGTTTTACACAAAAAGACTCTTTCATATTCTTTCTTAGGCAAAGCATTATAAAGCATCATTTTAGCTTCATTATTTTTACCTATTAATTTCTTTTGATCATCATCTTTGATGTTAGTAACTACGTTATCACCATCAATAATTATATACCACAAATCTATATCTTTAGATTTCACGTAAGTTTCAAAACGGTTTTTCCAATATATAAAACCATTTGCTTCAAAGAGTGGTGGTCTTTGCATAGATTGCCCTTCTTTGTAATTTTCAAAATCCATGGATCGTTTCAAGTTTTAAAACACAATATATTTTAAAAGCTTGAGTAACGTAGCTTTTGATGCCAATTGTGGAAAACTAGAAGGGGGGTTGAATAGTTTACCGATTAAAATCTTTTTAACTTGTTAAGTTAGCTTTGAAACTTTCCGTTTGATCAAAGATATATGCACAAACACAATATATAACAAGTAAGTAAATGAAAGAAACGATCAAACCACAACACGAGTATTTATCGTGGTTCGGCTACAAGGACTCTTTTTCCTTGCCCTACGTCTACGCCCCGAGTATCCAACTCGAGAGTTTCTTTCACTAGTCAACAAGCTCCTTTCACCGGCGGAGAAAACCTTACACGTCGCTTATACTTTTACCGACACAAAGCTAAATGTCGAGTTCTTTTACAAGGGCACAACCACTCCCGTTAGTTCTTTTACTAGGGTACAACAACTCCCAACACTCTTTGTATTTTGAGGACTAAAATACTAACCACTCACTACAGAATATACACAAACAAATGAAGTGTAAACAACACGAGTTTACACAATACTAAGCTACCAAGTCTTGCAACGTTGTGTTGGAAACTTGTAACTTTTCACGACCTTGTGAGCTTCTTTGCTACAAAGAGAAACTTCACATTAACAATGTTAAAAGGTTAGAAGAAAAGATGAGTGTGTGTGTAAAATATGATCTCAAGAGGTTAGCCAAAAATCAAGTTATGGCTTGGTATTTATAGCACATCATTCTGCATGCTCGGCGGATCAGGCGGAACCCTCAGATGGGTTCCGCCCGTGTACCCCCAGGGTACCGCCGGGTCTGCAGTAGGTTTTTGCAATAACTCTTCAAACCAAACAAGGTCTTGTCTCATAACTCCTAGCAACCAAACAATGTCACATCACTTAAAAACAAGTCAAATACAAAGCTTGCAAGCAACAACAAAGTTAGTCAAACACATTTCTTTCCATAAATGCATAATGACAAAACTTGCCATAAGTGTGATGTGACTATTTCTAATTTAAGAAATAAACTTGTGTTGTGTTTTATGAAATGTAAAATGTAGCAAAAGTCTAGTTTATGCAAGTCTTAAAAACTAAGATTATGTTTTGCTTAAAAACTAAAGTTTACATTTTTTCGTTAACAAAACTTAGCGAAGATCGTAAAATATAAATAACGTTTTTAGGCGATATTTGTATTAACAAGGTGGACAAGCAATATGAAGATGACCAGAGTAAGATTGCTCTAGAGGAGGGGGAATATCAATCTATTGAAAATTTAGATCAGATAGCTCTAGGTGAAGTGAACAATGCGACGGTAATTCCTCATCTGATTAGAATGTGTTTTGATGAGGGCTTCGACGAAGTGAAAATAAACTATCTTGGTGGTATGTGGGTTTGGATAGAATTCATGTCGTCGGCAACTTGTATTAGTTTTAAAAAACACCAGGGGATTAGACAACACTTTAAGCAGATTATTGCACCATCGGATAACTTTTTCGTCAAGGAGAGAACTATTTGGATTGAAATTCAAGGAATGCCATTATGTGCTTGGTCAATGTCGGCGTACAAGAAGGTTGCAAACATGTATGGTAACATCCTATTCTTGGATGATGAGCTGGAGGAACATAGAAGTAGTGGGAAGATATGTGTGTGTTCCAAAAGTAAAGGGCCAATTAATGAGACACGGGTTGTAGTTGTAGACGGAAAGGAGTATGAAATAAGTGTTAGAGAAATTGCAAATTGGTGGCCTGATATACAACAAATTGAAGGAGTGGGGAGTAGTTCACAAGTAGAGGAAGAGGATTCAGATGATGAGATGGATTCATTTGATACAAGTGAGAATGAGGAGGAGCCAACTAATGAAGTTACTCCAGGTACTTTCAAATATTGGAAGGAAGAATCTAATAAACAGGAACCAGAGGTAAATATGGATGGAAATGTAGAGGATAATGATACAAGAAAAGAGTCACACGAAAGCCAAATGAAAAAGGTGCAAGAGCAAGAAAAGGATCAGGCAGGCCAACAATCAGAAAATAGTAGCCATACGTTTCCTCCTGGGTTTAATGGTATGAGGTTTCAACAAAAAGCAACAAGCTCAGAAGGGATTGGTTCTATGATGAGGCGAAAAATGATCTGTTTTTAGGGGGTCATTTAAGCCCGAATCCGAATTTATTTGATCAAATATTGCCCTAAATCGTTCCTTTTGTGATTTTAGGTACTTGGAGAGTGAATTCTGGAAAAGAAGCCATTTTGGACGTTTTTGGAGCATAAAAGTGAAGAAAACGGCAAAGTCCCAATTTTCCATGCTGGGAACAGTAGGTGACGGCGTCAAGAGTAATCCCCTGACGGCGTCAAACCTCAAGAATAAAAATCCGTAGTTGATGACGGCGTCACACACAGGGCGTCAAGAGTAAATTGTGTGACGGCCTAGGCCTTGACGGCGTCAGAAGTAGATCAAGGCCGTCCGAGGAAGTATTTGGCGGCGAGATGACGACGTCACATTGTTTGTCTTGACGCCGTCAACCCTATTTTCCTATATATAGTTTTCTAGTTTTTCACATTAAAGGAAAGAAGTTTTGGAGAAACCCTAAAGACGATTTTGGTGCAACTTTTACAGGTTTTTCAAGGGTTCCAAACCCTTGATACCTTGCATTGTAATTGAGATAAGTGTTCTTCTAATTCAATCAATATGTCTATGTGTTGGTTGTCTATATCTTGTTCTTGTCTCAATTCCATTATGCTAGGCTAGATCTCCTTTGTGTTTGCTTAGCTCTAATGAAACCTAGATATTGATTATGTGTTGATTACTTGTTTATTCTTGTTATGGATGAATGATTTATATGTTAGGCTTAAGAAAACTGGCAGATCTCCAAATGGTAACATGCTTGAACGTCTTAAGAAACATGAACCGAGGCGTACTAGGTCTTTATTGGTTGTATTTAATGCATGAGCCACTGTTTACAATCCCTATAGTTGTGCTGGGCATGGTATAGGAGGAGATAAGAGCTCATAGAATTGGGGAGTTATGTATGCCACCCCATGAATGGTATTAAGGAATACGATCCGTCATCCATGCAATTATAACAAGTAATTAACGTGTAAAAGATATCTAGGGGGTAGTGAAATCTAAGTAAACACATTTTCTCCAATTACTGCTCACAACTTTAGTTTAATTAGTTTATTTTCATTTTTAGTATTTTATTTTGATTGCATCTTAGTTTTGGGTTAGTTGAATAGCAACTAATTCCGCCCACTCTTTCAAAACCCGAGATTTTAATTGCTTTCTAAAAAATATAAAATTACAAAAATAATCATCCCTCACCTTTAGAACTAGTAATTAGGCTTTCTAATCCTAGCGACACTATTCCTAAGCTGAACGATCAATCCCCCGGTACTTGTCACTATACTATACTACAACGATCAGGTACACTGCCTGGTGGGGGTTGTAAGCTTCTCGAGATCCCTCGAGAGGTAAAGCCTGTTGCGATTCCCACGCATCAAGTTTTTGGCGCCGCAACCCGGGGATAGTTATTGTCTAGGTTAGGATTTCTTTTTATTAGGACTACTTGCTAGATTCCTTTCTAGTAAGATTTTATTTTTTATTTTTAAGTCTTCTTTAGTCTATCTTATTTCTTCGTGCCTTTGTTCGTAACTCTTTACCATCCGACATCATGGAAGGTGGTAACATCTTTGAACCCGTCATCCCACCACAACAAAACCCACCACTAGAACCCCTTAGGCCCCGAACCTTAGGAGAGTACTCCCGACCTAGCCATCAAGGCTACCGAAACACCATTGAGCTCACCGGAGCCAATGTGACCCCCTTGCGATCCGACACCATCCGGTTGGTGCAAAGCAGATGTGCATTCCATGGACTTCGTTCCGAAGATCCAAACCAATATCTTAAGGACTTCCTCAAAATCGTAGATTCCATAGACCTAGGTGTTGAAACTAGAGAGACTACCCGTTTACGCCTATTCCAATTCTCTCTACGGGATCAAGCTAGTCAATGGCTTGAGCGTTTACCCGCGGGATCCATCACCACATGGGACAATCTCGCCAATCGCTTCCTTACCCAATTCTTTCCGCCGGAAAAGACTGCAATGCTTAGAAGGGACATTTTGATGTTTGAGCAACAGCGGGGTGAAACTTTCTACGAGGCTTGGGCCCGTTTTAAGGATCTCCTCCACAAGCTCCCTCATCATGGGATAAACCTTTGGTTATTAGTCCAGATTTTCTACGACCATGTTGACTATCACACTAAGCGCACCATCGACAGGGCCGCGGGAGGTAAATTGCGTGATAAGAACGCTGAGGAGTCTTGGGCAATTATCGAAGAGCTCGCTGTTGATAATCATGAGATGTAGGAATTTAAACATACGATAGAAGCGGCCATCAATGCAGTCTCGACATCTGGAGGAACCACCGAAATCCCCGATGAACTCCTATGCAAACTTGAGGCAAAAGTTGACTATTTTGAGGAAAAGCAAAGGCGACCTTTGAGTCCTAGACGGGCTACTGTCAATTCTGTCTCAAAAACAACTTCGGCACCATTATCTGAATCACCCTCTAGGGAAAACGCCGAGACCTTTCAGAACTATACCCCACATTGTTCCCCTCCCAAGGAACTTAGCTCGGAGTTTGAGGCTAGGATGAGAGAATATATGGCAACTCACTCAGATCGGCTTGCTAGATTCGAAGAAGCAGTTTATAAGCAAAAAGAGGAGATGCAGGAGAAAATGAATGAGATGTTGAGTCTATTGGAGGAGTATGCCAACCAGAGAACCCCCGAACGAATACTACTAAGGAAAGAAAGCGTCACTCCCACCACCCAGTTTGTTAACTCCATCACCATTGTCCATAAAGATAACGAGAAGGTAGAAACTCCTGCTAAACAGACCTTAGAAAAACCACCAGAATCCCAACCTTTAAGTTACTACCTGAAACATGATATAAACAAAAACACCATAACAAATTGGATTAAGGGTGATGGGCGTAACCAATCCTCCGGACAGGTTCTTGAGAAAGAGGAAGATGAGTATGATACGCTTCCTAGAGGATCAGTATTCGAGAGGTTACTGGTATAGAAAGTGGCTACTAAGCAGGTAGCGTGTGGGAACTTTGAAATACCAACGAGCATCGGGGACTTGAAACATGTTAGTGCTTTCGCCGACCAAGGATCGGAAGTAAATCTTATGCCCCTAACTATTTACATCCAACTAACGTCAAAAATGCCAACACCTACTCGTGTTAGGTTATCCCTTGTTGGACACTCGTACGTATACCCCCTAGGAATCGCAGAAGATGTGTTAGTTAATGTTGCAGGATTCATGTACCCCGTTGATTTTATGATCATCGATGATAAAGGGGATGGATGCATGCCAATAATCCTTGGGGCACCATTCCTCACCACCGCTAGGGCTGTCATTAAGTATGAAGGTAGGAAGATTGAGCTTAAATCTGGAAAAAGAAAGATTAGTTTCCCCATGACCCCGCGAAGTGGGCATGAGAATTTGAGTTGGAGAATGATCAAAAACAACATTGGCGCGACACCCATTCGTGTTCAGAATAAGATTCTTGCATGGGAGGCAAGAATCAAAAGCTATAAGAAAGCTAAGGATGAAAGGAGAAAAAGCAGTAAGGTTCAGGTTGAACTCGAACATACTCGACACGAAAAAAATCGTACACCATTTGAGGAAGGGAACTTGGTGCTCTTGAGACACTTGGAAACAACAATACCACCCGATAAACCAAGTCCTTGGTGTTATGGGCCATTCACAATCGAAGGATTGAGCCAAGATGGGGTAGCTAAATTGAGAAGCAAATTAGGTGGAATGGTGATTGCGAGTATCGATAGGTTGAGGCACTACCATCATAATAGTAATGATCGCAACTACATGGGGTATATCATTTCAAATGATGAAATCACGTAGTAACCCATGACCTTGAGTCTAGCTACAAGACTCATAAATAAAGAAAAGCGCTTCTTGGGAGGCAATCCATGTTTTGTGTAATTTTATTTGTTTGATTGTCATTTGCTTCCGTATGCATGTTTTATTTTTATTGTTGGTTGATCATGTTTCTCAATTAAAATGTGGAAATATTTTACTTTGTTGTTTAGCCTAGTCTTAACTCCACCTAGAAGTATTTTTGCAAAAGATAAGTGTAAGGGGAAACCCCAAATATGTTTTTAAGAAACAAACCGATCATGATTCTCCACAATATTAAATGAACATGTATATTCGTATTTGTTAGAGTCAAATGCTTGTATTGAGTCATAATGAAGTTTTGCAGGATTTTCCAGGAAGTAGGACCAAGTTTTTCCAGAAATTTTCCAGAAACTTAACATAAGAATTTCTGCAGGTCCATTCTGACGGCGTCAGGAGTTTACTCTTGACGGCGTCAGGAGTTAAAATCTGGAAATTTTACCGGTTTTGTTTTTCTAACGGAGTCTTATGGTTTTTTGTGAATTATTAAGTTTTATAATCTCCAGGAGATCTGCAAACTTCATTCCACAAGCATTATATCTTACTTTATTTTCTAGGATTTAGTAACTTATATAGGATGCCGCTGATTTTACGTGAGGTTGTCTTATCTATTTTGTTAGGATTTACAGGTTATGATCGACAAGGAGATGATTTATATTCTGGAAGGGAAGCTTTGATTGTTCATTTTCTTGGAGGAAGATTTAACCTGGCCATCCTATAATCCATACCGAGCGAATCAGGGGAGTATTTGATTTCATTCTCTTTACTTTTTCACTTTTACATTCTTTACTTGAACATTGGGGACAATGTTCATCTTAAGTGTAAGGGGAGGGTAAAAAGATGATACCTTACATATGCACTTTCGCTTGAGTTTGTTTTGTTTGATGGTAGATGTGTAATAAAACTATGAGAAATATTTGTTAGTGCAATTTTAGCGCCAAATTTAAAATTTTTTACAACATTAGGAGTGAAACTTTAGCCATAGCAAGCGTCTCATGGATAGAAGATTGTATGACTAGCACATAACCGTATATTCAGAAAAATTTTCCACCAAAAAATGTGAGGTTCGCCTTTAGATTTGATAGGAAAAGCATTTATTATTAGTGCTTATGAGTGTACCAGTAGCATTTAGATTCTAGAACTTGCGTTAGTGATGCATTCCGAGACCGCTAGTGAGACTACATTCGTGTAGTAGGATTTACTACATGATAAGAGGCATTAGGATTACCCTTGTGTTAAACCCGTATTATGATTACTTGACCATTTAAGTCATATTACTTGGCTAGTTAAGTCAACTAATTTTTCCCACACCCTTAGCGTTGTACTCATTTTTAGTACACGAAACCCCTAGTACACCCCTCCGAGCCTATCTTTTCGTTTCTAACTTTAAGCATTTTACTTAAAGGAAGAATTTGTTACACCCCACTTAAATGTACACCCAAATCGCCTTAGCCTTCCGTATATGCGCTCATTTTTAGTGCATTATTGTTATTTGTTAAACCCTAAGTTAACTTTCTAATTGATTACATGGTTGCTAAGTCGAGTCATATCCTTATACATATTGTTTTGGGACGATTGAGACTCATGGGTAAGTACTTATTTTATGGAGTAATGGGGAAGAACATCATTTATTACCCCCATATATGCGTTAATCTTAAAAGTGCTCCAAGTGTTTTGATTTTCTTAATTCGAGTCATTAGAGTAGTTATTGTAAAGTATGTAAAGATTCAAGTGTAAGGGGAATGTTCATTCCCTATGATGTATTATTTTGGATGGTAGGGTAAGAGTGTATGAAAAAAAAAAAAAAAAAAAAAGAGAGAAAAAACATACGGACTACCATCCCTTTTCATTCTATGTTCATTTTATGTTTCTGATATTTTTCATTTATTAGATTAAGTCGAGTCTAGTCTTGGCTTAGCAACGCCATATTGTACATGTAATTAACCAAGATTGTTAACTCGCCACCAGTAAAAACTTCCTTTATCCAACAAAACCGTGTAATTCATATCCCTATACCTAACGTTACAACCCTTTGAAAGACCTCTTTGATAGTTTATCCTAGGTGCTTACGCCATGTGGTGGAGGTTTGATCCTTTCCCAAGCCTATGGTAATCTATTTTGCTATGACAGGTAGTGAGAGATATCTTCCGTTTCCATATTGTAATTTACACTTTATTACACCCGAGAGATGTGAGTATCTGAACACTATTTGTGAGGTGCTTGTCTTTGGTCTTTAGTGGAACGATTATTTGTTGTAATTACTTTTATATTAGTGTTAAATGACCCCTAACTTGTCTTTTGAGTAGAATAAAAGCGCATTTGCTTGAGGACAAGCAAATCTCAAGTGTAAGGGTATATGATGAGGCGAAAAATGATCCGTTTTTAGGGGGTCATTTAAGCCCGAATCCGAATTTATTTGATCAAATATTGCCCTAAATCGTTCCTTTTGTGATTTTAGGTACTTGGAGAGTGAATTCTGGAAAAGAAGCCATTTTGGACGTTTTTGGAGCATAAAAGTGAAGAAAACGGCAAAGTCCCAATTTTCCATGCTGGGAACAGTAGGTGACGGCGTCAAGAGTAATCCCCTGACGGCGTCAAACCTCAAGAATAAAAATCCGTAGTTGATGACGGCGTCATACACAGGGCGTCAAGAGTAAATTGTGTGACGGCCTAGGCCTTGACGGCGTCAGAAGTAGATCAAGGCCGTCCGAGGAAGTATTTGGCGGCGAGATGACGACGTCACATTGTTTGTCTTGACGCCGTCATCCCTATTTTCCTATATATAGTTTTCTAGTTTTTCACATTAAAGGAAAGAAGTTTTGGAGAAACCCTAAAGACGATTTTGGTGCAACTTTTACAGGTTTTTCAAGGGTTCCAAACCCTTGATACCTTGCATTGTAATTGAGATAAGTGTTCTTCTAATTCAATCAATATGTCTATGTGTTGGTTGTCTATATCTTGTTCTTGTCTCAATTCCATTATGCTAGGCTAGATCTCCTTTGTGTTTGCTTAGATCTAATGAAACCTAGATATTGATTATGTGTTGATTACTTGTTTATTCTTGTTTTGGATGAATGATTTATATGTTAGGCTTAAGAAAACTGGCAGATCTCCAAATGGTAACATGCTTGAACGTCTTAAGAAACATGAACCGAGGCGTACTAGGTCTTTATTGGTTGTATTTAATGCATGAGCCACTGTTTACAATCCCTATAGTTGTGCTGGGCATGGTGTAGGAGGAGATAAGAGCTCATAAAATTGGGGAGTTATGTATGCCACCCCATGAATGGTATTAAGGAATACGATCCGTCATCCATGCAATTATAACAAGTAATTAACGTGTAAAAGATATCTAGGGAGTAGTGAAATCTAAGTAAACACATTTTCTCCAATTACTGCTCACAACTTTAGTTTAATTAGTTTATTTTCATTTTTAGTATTTTATTTTGATTGCATCTTAGTTTTGGGTTAGTTGAATAGCAACTAATTCCGCCCACTCTTTCAAAACCCGAGATTTTAATTGCTTTCTAAAAAATATAAAATTACAAAAATAATCATCCCTCACCTTTAGAACTAGTAATTAGGCTTTCTAATCCAAGCGACACTATTCCTAAGCTGAACGATCAATCCCCCGGTACTTGTCACTATACTATACTACAACGATCAGGTACACTGCCTGGTGGGGGTTGTAAGCTTCTCGAGATCCCTCGAGAGGTAAAGCCTGTTGCGATTCCCACGCATCACTCTACAACATCAGTTGATCTTCAAGGTAAAAAATTCAAATTACTCAAAAAATCATTATTCTTTGGATCGTTAATAGAAGAGATGGAAAAATATGTTGAAATTGGGAGAGTTTTAGGATACGATTTAACAGGATGCAAGAAGGACATTGTTAAATTGGTTAAACGAATGGGTGAAAAACATGGTGTCAAATGAATACGTTGTCTATAAATCTTTGTGGCATCAAATGCCACAACAAGAGGAGGTGGATAAAAAAGATTTGTATAGATCATTGTATAAGTGTGGTTGGTGTACAAGAAACTAAAATGACAACGTTGGATTTATGTCTTGTTCGTTTGTTGTGGGGTAATACTCAATTCGAAGTGGCAAGCAACGGGGCTAGAGGAAGATCAGGTGGTTTGGTTACTGTTTGGGACCCAAATGTGTTTCAAAGATCGAGAATTTGGTGTATTGAAAATTCTGTTATTGTGGAAGGAGAGGTGGTTGGTAGTGATCTAATTTGTTACCTTATAAACGTGTATGCTCCGCAAGATTGGATCCGGAAGTTAGAACTTTTGGACTACATTACACGGTTTATTACAAATCATGAAGGTGAGTTCCTAGTGTTTGGCGATTTCAATGTGGTTAGGCATGAATATGAAAGATCAGGTACGACATTTTGTAGATAAACATCATAGGACTTTAATAGATTTATAATCAATTCGGACTTGGTAGAGTTGCAAATGGGAGGAAGGCGGTTCACTAGAGTGGATAAACATTGTACTCGTATGGCAAAGCTAGATCGTTTTCTAATGTCGAATGGGTTAGTGGACAAATTTCCAAATATGGTAGGCACGATTCTTCCGAGACTATGGTCGGATCACTGTCCCATTGTGTTAAAACATGAAACAATGGACTATGGCCCGATTCCATTCAAATTATTTAATTCTTGGAGCTTTTTAGAAGGGTACGACCAGGTGGTACGGGATGCTTGGAATGGTATAACACAACAAGAGGGTGGAAATATGTTCATCAGTTTCAAAAACAAGCTCAAGAATGTAAAAGTCAAACTGAAAGCTTGGCACAAGAATATAAGTAGTAACAACAGAGGAACGAAGCACGAATATATTAGGAGATTGGATCAGTTGAATGCCCATATAGAGTTAAATAATGCAACCCATCAGATGGTAGAAGAAAGATTAGATATTATGAAACATCTAGCGGATTTAGAAAAGAAGGAAGGTATGGATCTTGCGCAGAAACTGAAGTTAAAATGGGGTTTAGAGGGCGATGAAAACTCTAAATTCTTTCATTATATGCTTAAGAAAAAAAGTAGAAAGGCAACAATTAATGGGGTGTTGGAGGATGGAAGTTGGATTTCTAATCTAGGGCAAGTAAAGGATCGGTTTTTAACATTCTTCCATAAAAAATTCAAATGTTTTGATGGGAACAAATTGGTGACGCCGAGTGCAAGACTAATGAAACTCTCGGATCAGCAGGTGAATGCTATCTCAGGTCATTTTAGCATGGACGAAATTAAACAAGCGGTTTGGTCGTGTGGTTGTGATCGAGCGCCAGGTCCAGACGGTTTTACTTTTCGATTTATTAAACAATTTTAGGACATAATGAAGGAGGATATTCAGAATTTTGTGCACGAGTTTTATGAGCATGGAGCCATCCCAGTTGGGTGTAACTCATCTTTCATTACATTGATACCAAAGGTTAGTAGTCCAGTATCTTTTAAAGACTATCGACCAATAAGCTTAATTGGGATTCAATACAAGATTCTTGCTAAACTGTTAGCTAATCGGATGGTAAAAGTTATAGATGATCTAGTGCTTCCGGTGCAATCTGCATTTATTAATGGTCGTCAAATATTATATGGCCCCATGGTGGTAAACGAAGTGATTGAGTGGTATAAGAAGAAAAAGAAAAAATGCATGCTTTTTAAGGTAGATTTGGATAAGGCGTATGATTCGGTGAGTTGGGATTATTTATTACATTATGGCGTGGATGGGATTTAGCGAAAAATGGATTCAATGGATACGGGCATGCTTGATTTCCTCTCGGGCATCGGTTTTGGTAAATGGTAGCCCGACTAAGGAATTCCTGCTCCAACGGGGTCTTCGCCAAGGGGATCCGCTTTCACCATTTTTATTCATTCTAGTTATGGAATGGCTGCATGTAGCTATGGACGATGCGGTAGAGCATGGTATTTTTCGTGACATTCGGGTGGGGCCCGGTCAAGCTCGCATTTCACATCTATTCTATGCCGATGACGCAATGTTTATGGGAGAATGGGATGTCGAAAACGTGTCTAAACTTATAACCATTCTTAATTGCTTCTATCTTGTTTCAGGTTTGCGCATCAATCTACACAAGTCCAAAATATACGGGGTTGGTGTTTCTATGGATGAGGTGGAGGAAATTTCAGGTAACGCGGGTTGCTCGGCTGCCCCTCTCCCATTTACATACCTGGGGTTACCTGTTGGGTGCAACATGCGTAGGATTTCAGGTTGGGAGGATATGATGGTGAAAGTCCAAAAAAAGCTCTCAAAATGGAAGGCCAATCTATTATCCATAGGAGGTAGGCTAACTCTTATTAAATCAGTATTGGGAAGCCTCAATATTTACTTTATGTCGATGTTCAAGATGCCCGAAGCTGTTAATAAGAAGATGGAATCTCTACGTGCTTAATTTTTTTGGGGCGGTGATGATGCAGATAGGAAAATTGCATGGGTTCAATGGAGTCAAGTTCTCAATTCAAAAGAAAAGGGTGGTCTTGGTATAGGGAGTTTGAAAGCGTTGAATCTTGCTTTGATTCAAAAATGGCGGTGGAGGTTTCATACAGATAAAAGAGGGATTTGGAACATAATTATTTCGAGTATATATGGGCAGCATGGAGGATTTAGATCAAATGGGTCTCATATGCGTGGGAGTGGGGTTTGGAGTTCTATATTAAAAGTTATACATCAGATGCATGAAAAATACATAGTGAACTATGCATCCATGCGGAAAAGAATTGGTAACGGGAGAAACACTCGGTTTTGGTCAGACGTATGGGTTGATGATAAGACTCTAAAGGAAACGTTCCCGAGAGTTTTTGCGTTGGAAAGGATCAAAGATTGTAGCATTGCGGATCGATGGCGTGACGACAATTGGAATTGGAATTGGATCAGAAATATGCATATTGGGGGTCGTACGGGACATCAGTTTCTTGACCTTCTATGTGTGCTTCAGGGTATAGAATGGTCGGAGAATGAAGATATGTGGATATGGGCACTTGATCAGGAGGGTAAGTTCTGAGTGGCATGTACGCGAATTCATATAGACAATCTTTTATTACATTCTGGGGATCTTCCAAACTAGATGGAATACCCTAGTGCCTATAAAGGTGAATATTCTAGGATGGAGGATAAGAATGGATCGGTTACCTACTCGGGAAAAGCTAGACCTATAAAGGTGAATATTCTAGGATGGAGGATAAGAATGGATTGGTTACCAACTCGGGAAAAGCTAGACCAGAAAGGGATAGACTTACCTTCTCTTCTATGCCCTATGTGTGATACGGGTATTGAAGATGTGAACCATGTGTTCCTGAGATGTGAACTTGCGTCTCAAATTTGGGATAGAATCTTCCGTTGGCTTGATATGATTCAACCGGTTTTCTCATCCATTACGGACATCCCGGATTGGATTGATTCGATGCATTGTAGTCTCAATCGCAAAAAGGTGTTGGAAGCTATTATCCTAACATCTATGTGGGTTAGGGCTGTAAACGAACCGGACGAACACGAACGGAGCCCTGTTCATGTTTGTTCATTTAATTTTAACCGAACAAATAAACGGACACGGACACTTAAACGGACAAATTTTCTTGTTCATGTTCGTTTATTAAGAAAATGAGTTGTTCATGTTTGTTTATGTTCGTTCATTAAGACACTAAACGAACGATAAACGATCGAACACAAATGAAAATAGATAAACAAATATAAACTTTATTTAATTCTTCACAATATATTGTTTTATAAGTGTTCTTTTGTTTAAATAAACTAATTTTTAAAATTATAAAATTAAAAGATTTGATATATGAACATAAATAGATAAATAAACATAAACGAATTTTAACAAACGCATAATCGGACGTTCACGAACATAAATGAACGGACGAGACTTTTGTTCATGTTTGTTCATTTAACTAAACGAACGTAAAATATTGTTTATGTTCGTTCATTTAATAAACGAACGAACATAAACGAACTTTTTACCGAACGGTTCATGAAATGTTCATTGAACGTTCAGTTTACAACCCTAATGTGGGTAATATGGAAGTATCGGAATAATAATATTTTTGGATCAATCAAGATGAAAAGGAGCTGTATTTTTGATATTATTGTGTCAAATGCTTTTGAGTGGTGCTCGAGTAGGAGTTCATATTGTCGTAGAAACTGGTCGTTGTGGTTACAAAACCCAATGCTTTATATTTTGTAATTGTTTGTGTTGTTTTCGCTAGCTTCTTGCTAGTTAGTTATAAAATTTCGGCCGTTAAAAAAAAAAAAAAAAACACCATGCTAGTCATTTATTACTCATTAAAATACCGGGATAACATATTTGTGTGCATTACTTGCCCACAAGACGATATAGCTTATTATTGGATTCCATTCATATGGAGAGATGTTATCATATTTTTCATTTTTATACAAGATTCCATGTTGATTTTATATGTCAACTAATCACAAAGATTAGTAGTCCCTAGTCCCTACCATTACATATATAAATCCTTATCATATCTATCTAACCTTCCTCCTCCTGCACTGTCCTTCAAAATTCTAAGATTTGGAAACAAATAACTTGAAAAACAGGATTTTATTTTTATTTTAATCTACTCTAAAAGCCCATAAAAACCCGGATCTTAGTTATTTAATCTATACACGTTATCATGAAATCCACAACCTCCATATTTATTTTGTTCATTCCCAACAAGATTTTTCGCCCTCACTGCCACAACAAGATTTCCGTTTCCGCCAAGAAAAGTAACAAATAGGAAACACCATTATCATCTGCTGTCGCCGCAAAAAATTCTAAACTTTGGGGAGAAACTTGGGTTAATGTTTGTGGGTGTAGTTATTTGGTCATTAAGAGGCAATATTTGATTAAGACGCATGCTAGATATCAACATTGTTAAGTAAAAGTGTTTGATAACATGGCTATATGTATTAGCGATTATAAAATGTAAAATGATGTAAAGCTAAATGCTAACGCTAAGTGTTACTTGAAGTAGTGTTTCAACCGTAGGCAAAAGGCTTCTTGTTAAATGAGCTTTCAATCTGAAATATAAACCGTAGGCAAAAGGCTTCTTGTTAAATGAGCTTTCAATCTGAAATACAAACCTAACATCAATACTTAAGTTTCGAGTTAATAATGTGCGAAGAATTAAAGTGTTCGCTATAGTAGTATAATTTGTTGCAACGTCTCATTAGCAATGTGTTGTTTGCACTTGTTTTCAGTCGTCGTTTTCATTAACCGCCTATTAATGAAATCATGTTCGATTTTCAGAAAAGAACAAGAAAAATTCAACCAAATGCATAGTACTCCATTTACAGTGGTGAAGAGTTTTGAAGAGGTATTAAATTGAAAAGCACTTAAACATACTTGTAAAAGCTTATTTAATTTGGTGATTATAACTCATAATTGCCTGCAACCTTCAATAAGCTAGCTGCCTATGACAAACTTGCATAAGTTCCTCCATATCCCCTCTTCGTGCTAGTTCTTTCACATATGTCATGAGCGATTGGTACTCGATAGAACTTGATTTCTGAATATATTCAACAAAATTTAGTTATCTAGTTAACATAAATATTTAGGGCTAATTGCATGGAAATGTATCTAACTTGTCCCTTTTTATAGTTCTCTGTAGCCACCCTATGTAGCATATAATTCAGTCTTTTGATCTATCATGTGATCAATTTGTGTGTATTATTTGTCGATTTTACCCTTAATTTATACACTCAAATTTAACCGGAAGAGGAGTAAATCGGTCACATAATACACAAAACTGGTCATACGATACACCAAAAAGATGAAATTTAAAAGTATGCTACATATATCTAGAAATAAATAATAATTGGCTACACAAAAATATAAAAAGTGACTAGTTAGATACATTTTCTTGCAATTAGCACAAATATTGATTATCCATTAGACATGTTACAAATGAAAACTATTTTAGAGCAGATGACATACCATCTCAATCTGTTGCTCTCCATGTTTATAAGCACATTTATAGGCTTTCTTCCTCAACGAAGAAATTTTTTCATGTTCCCGCTCCATACATTTGATATTCCTTCTCAAAAGATCCAACTCTAGATTAAGTTGGCCCCTTCTAACAGTACAAGATTTCTCTAGTTGGTTTGACACAATCTAGTGCGAGTAGTATATAAACATGAATTAGTTGACTAGTAATATATAATATGGACTAACAAGTGATGAACTTTAGAGAAATCTTGTATCGTTGAGGAACTGATGCAATTACCTTCAGTTGATGTTGTTTGTATCCTTTGGGAAGGGCTGGTCTCCATTGCCAACGGTCCTCAACAACTGTTGGCGGCTCTTTGTATATTTCTATTGTATCGTTGACATTTCTAATTTCATGATATAATTTTGCTTCCTCTGCCCGTTTATTGTTGCCATGTTGGAACCTGTGTACGAGGCTCTCCCTCTTTCAACATCAAAATGAAATGAACCTTTTTTAGAAACTATAATGAGGGTAAGGGAAAACAAATTTGTCGACGGCTTATCGATAAGTACCACATAGTTAAGCTCTTGTGCACCATTAATTGACTTTTTTGATAATAGAATTTCTTCCTGAACCTGTTTTGAATATTCCAAGTCCATCCTCCCTTTGTTGAGCCTATTATGGCAACGTTTCTTGTCGGTACCTATATCAATCTGCAAGAAATTAAAACTCAAAATGAATCCAATACAATTAAATCTGGTGTTATCGATTTATCAAAAATTTCTAATTCTTGTTGAAACTTCTGTCTCTAACTAACAAAGAAATTGTAAACTGTGGAACAAAACAAAAGCTAATCTACAAAAGTGTGAAACTCAAATTTTTATCGAAGCTTCTTCTAAAATTGCAATCAGATAAAAGAAAATGAGATCAAGCAGCTTACAGGTGTACTTGCTCTAGTCCAATATCTGCTAGTATCGTTTTTTGTCACAGGGAAGAAACCAACATCAGTTCTTGGAACTGATGTCATCGGTAATTCATGATCCACTTTTCCTAGATCTTTTTCAAGATCTTTGATATGTTGTTTTTTCCACTCCCTTCGCTTATCACTGCTCGAAAACCACATTATGTCGCTGCTCAAGCGAATTTCATCTTTCTGTTTTAGAATTTAGTTATGAAAGAACAAAGAGCACATGTCAGTTATATATGCTTCCTAACTTAGTTTGAAGAACAACTAAATATATATATTCGATTCTCATTGTAGGTTCAGTTGTTTAGAACAACGACATACATCTACATGTATTGCGGATTTTATTAACCTAAGTTTATATTTATATATGTAAAGGTATAATTTTTTGGTTTTAGACATTAAACATTGAACTTTCATGAAATCCTTAAACCGGTGAAGTGAAATTTATACAAGTTGCACTGTTATATATATGAATGATGACTAAAACGGTTTCGAAGTAAATATATGTATGAACATTACAATCTACATAAACTTACGTTGCACTTATCAATTTCTTGAATGATACTAGACTCACAAAAACTGAGAATTTGATATAGCTTTTCGGCGATATCCTTTTTGACCTGCTGCTGCCTTGGAGAAGCGACATTATTTGACATCTCCGGCTCGTTCGGACGTTCCTTTGGTTCTTCCATCTGATTCTGCGATACATAAAATAGATCATAAACCATACTATAACAAAAACAACAGAAAGATACAAACCAATAAATCATAAAATAGATCATATTATGGTAACATATTATGCTTCTTTCTTTAAGATCTTATAGGTTGACACTAACCGCGATTTCGGAAAACTGTGTTATCAATGAAATATGGAGAATACAAGTTTGCTTGCCAAATGTTTTAATAAGATCAGTGAGAGAGAGATCCCTAGCTATTCTTATTTCTTAAGGATCAAGAAACGGCATTTAATTAGTTTGGTTTATTAATTAATATTACCTTGCACCCCACGGCAAGTAAGTCAACCCACAAAACAAATAGTACTAACCAACATTATTCTTTATTCCAGAAAAGAAGAAAACAAATACTATTCTCAGCCTTGTATGTTTGACGAATAAGTAGCACCGGAGATAATGTTGTAGATGGAGATGAAATGGGAGATTAATTTTATAAACTACATGAAATAGCATTTGATCTTCACACGTCATGAATGATTAACTTTTATTTTAAAATCTCTTAGGTGGCGTTTGGTTCGTGAATTAAAATTTTGGAACTTCAAATTCCTGGAAACTTCAATTCCTGAGGATTTAGAATTTTTAAATTAAAAATAACTTCACATATTTGGTTGACAGAAATTCAAAGTATTTTGAAACCTATTTCTTATTGCAATTTCTTTATTAAGTAACTTACTTTGATTCTAAAACTAAGATATAAAACAACAAAAGAAAAAAGGAAAATCAAAAACAGTAAAAAAAAAATTTAAAATAGTATTTTGGTGAAATTTGATCATTTATATATATATAAATCTAAGTAAATTGAAAATCCTTATTTTTTAGAGTCATTCTAATTTTCCTCATTTTGCTATTTATAGAATTTTAAATTCCTTCAATTGACAAACCGAACACAATGCACCCTAACCAAACATGCATAACACAACAGGTTGGGTCTTTCTTTATTGTTTTTGTGATTCAATTAAAAAATATAAATTATATTTAGGGTTTATAATGGACAACTTTTCAAAAATATATCTTAATTAATCAAATGAAAGAAAAAATAAAAGCAGCCCTCAATTATAATATAAGGAAACTAAAGAAGAAGCAAAGGTTGAAACCTGGATTGGAGAAATCGTGTGAATGAATAAACACGATGATGAATGTCGAATGCGTTTGAAATAGAAATCTTAGAATACTTTCAATTTTATGTATATAGATTATGGAATGTATTTTGAGGCCCTTATTAGGCTTTGAGCCATGTGCAAATTGGTCACTCTATACAACAAACCCAAATACGGTTTATAGCCCCAAGGGCCCAATTTTGAGGAAAAATAAAATAAAATAAAATAAAAATAAAAAAATACCATCCTTTCTTTTCAAACTTTTCCTCTTTAACCCTTTCCAAAACAAAATTTTAGTGTAAGTTAATTAAATATTGTGTGAAATTGTTGGTGGTTCATGTCTTTGTTATTCTAAGGATTAATTAACTTACAAATTAGTTTTGAACAACGAGTGGTTGCTTCGCAAGCCTAGCTATATTACGGTCTAGCATTATCATCGTTATGGCGCTTTGGAACACTGCTGATCGCCACCTCTTGCAAGCAACCGTCAGTCACAAATGGGAAAAATCATATGCTATCATAGGCGCTTCTAATTTATTTGGAGATGCTAAATGCAACATGCGCTGAAACTCGCCTAGCTAGCTACTTACTACTCTACTTAACTTAAAATCAGAAAAACTAGAATTCAAATTGGTCAAGAGAAAGAACCAGTACAAGATTTTGACATAAGTCAAATTTTTAGCGAATATTCAAGTTTATATATATGTTATAATTGTTAAAGTAAAGATACAATGTATCTTAGAAGGGATATGAGAATCTTATCTTTGGGCAAGTTGATATCATGCAAGTTGAAATGAGCTCATCAATGATGTCAAGGAGCCATAAAACCTGTCTATAAAAGGGCAGTGAATCCAACATTCGAAGTATCCCATTTCCAAACGAATCACATACAAGTTCTTTGGATCTCATTCTTTCTCCTAGTGAGTAATTAGAGAGTTTGATATATTTCCTAGTACAAGAGATATAAAGTTGTATTATCCTTGTAACTAGAGAAAAGGTGTAACTCCTAGTTTTACATAGTGAAACATATCTTTCCTTGCCCGTGGTTTTTACCCTATTGGGGTTTTCCACGTTATATCCGTGTGTCATCTTTTATTCTATTTCATATTTTAGCAGTGGGTTTGCTTCAGTCCGATGTCACTTTTCTCAACAAGTGGTATCAAGAGCTAAGGTTGGGTGTGTGTATAATTATTTATCGTATGCTCTGTGGTTGCCACTAATTAGTGGACCCTCCACATCAAAAGATAAATAAGATTATACTCACTCAAAAGGTGTTCGTATACTATTATTAACTAATAATAGTTTTGTCGAAAAGTAAATTGTGATTGTAGCAATGGCGGCGAAATTTGAAATTGAAAAATTCAATGGGAATAATTTCTCGTTATGGAAATTAAAGATGAGGGCTATCCTTAGAAAGGATAAATATTTAGCGGCCATTGACGAAAGGCCAGCTGAGGTCACGGATGACAGTAAATGGGACGAGATGGACGGAAATGCTATTGCAAATCTTCATCTGGCGCTAGCAGATGGAGTTTTGTCAAGCATAGAGGAGAAGAAGACTGCAAAAGAGATTTAGGATCATCTTGCTCGATTGTACGAGGCAAGATCGCTCCACAATAAAATATTTCTCAAGAGGAAACTTTATGCTCTTTGCATGACGGAATCTACTTCAGTGACTGAGCACGTTAATAACCTGAATACTCTATTTTCTCAGCTCACATCTTTGAGTTGTAAAATAGAGCCACATGAACGTGCTGAAATTCTACTTCAAAGTTTACCTGACTCATATGACCAACTCATAATCAACTTAACCAGTAATGTTCTTTCGGACTATCTAGTCTTCGATGATGTTGCAGCCGCTATTCTGGAAGAAGAAAATAGGCGTAACAATAGGGAGGACAGACAGGCCAGTTCAAGACAGGTGGAGGCATTGGTGGTAACGAGAGGGAGGTCAATGGAACCTGGCTCCAGTGAGAGTCACAATCATGGTAAATCTAAAACAGGAAAGAAGAAGAATTTTAAATGCTTCAACTGTGGCAAGCAGGGTCACATGAAGAAAGATTGTAGGAGTTTAAGAAACTCTAATCCTCAAGGAAATGTCGCCAGCACTTCAGAAGATGGTAATGCTCTGTGTTGTGAAGCAGCGGTTACAAATGAAGGCAGGATGAGATTTGCAGATGTATGGATGTTCGATACAGGAGCAACTTTTCATATGACCGCAAGAAGAGAATGATTTCATCAATATAAACCTATCTCTGAAGGCGGATCTGTGTACAGTTGCAAGGATGAAAAACTAAAGATCATTAGAATTGGAAGTGTCATGGTGAAGGTGCATGATGGTACAGTTCGTACTATTCGGGATGTGCAACACGTGGAGGGCCTGAAAAAGAATCTTTTGTCTCTAGGACAATTTGATAATCTTGGTTGTAAGGTTGAAATACAAAACAAGATTTTGAAAATTATAAAAGGCGCGCTTGTACTTATGAAAGGTGAAATGGTGGCTGCGAACTTATACCAACTGAAGGCATAGATAGTGGAGGAGGCGGAAGCATCTGTTGCTTCACATAGTCCAAGTCATAGAGTTGCAGTAACATGGCATCAGAAGCTTGGACATATGTCAGAACAAGGAATGAAGATTCTTGTTGAAAGGAAGTTAATTCCTGGCCTCACAAAGGTTTCTTTACCTTTCTGTGAGCATTGTGTTATCAGCAAGCAGCATCGCCTAACATTCAAGACATCAAATTCTAGAAGTGTCTCTGTTCTAGAATTGGTTCATTCTGATGTGTGGCAAGCACCGGTTCTATCCCTGGGAGGAGCAAAGTATTTTGTATCCTTCATTGATGACTATTTCAGGAGATGTTGGGTGTACCCAATCAAGAAGAAGTCTGATGTGTTTGAAGTTTTCAAAGTTTACAAAGCGCGGGTTGAACTTGATTCTGGGAAGAAAATCAAGTGTTTAAGGACTGATAATGGAGGTGAATATACAGGTGATGAATTTGATTCCTTTTGCAAGCAAGAAGGAATCAAAAGGCAGTTCACGACGGCATACACTCCTCAACAGAATGGAGTGGCAGAGCGGATGAACAGAACCTTGTTAGAAAGAGCAAGAGCAATGTTGGCAACTGCAGGCTTGGAAAAATCATTCTGGGCAGAAGCAGTCAATACCGCCTGTTATGTGATAAATCGGTCACCTTCAACTGCACTTGAGTTGAAGACACCGATGGAGATGTGGACGGGAAAGCCGGTCAACTATTCAGACCTTCATATATTTGGAAGTCCTGTGTACGTGATGTACAATTCTCAAGAAACTACAAAGCTGGATCCAAAATCTAGAAAATGTTTGTTCTTGGGGTATGCTGACGGAGTAAAGGGGTATCGCTTGTGGGACCCCACTGCCCACAAAGTAGTCGTCAGCAGAGATGTTGTCTTTATGGAAGACAAAGTTCAAGAGAATAAAGAAGGTGATAGCAGTACAAGTGAAACTACATCAATACAGGTGGAAAAGCAGTTTCAGTCGAGTGATTCTTCTGAAGCCGTACCACAGCACGAGGTGAATGAGACAACTGAGTCTCAAGCTCCAACGACTCGTACTCTTAATCGTGAAAGAAAACGTCCGGTGTGGCACACGGATTATGTTATGGAGGGCAATGTTGCATATTGTCTTCTTACAGAGGAAGGAGAGCCATCAACTCTTCAAGAAGCACTGAATAATTCAGATGCTTCGTTCTGGAGAGAAGCAATGCAAGAAGAAATTGAAGCTCTTCATAAGAATAAAACGTGGGAACTGATGCCACTACCAGCAGGTAGAAAACCCATTGGAAACAAATGGGTATATAAGATCAAGAGGAACGGTGATGACCAGGTGGAGAGGTATCGTGTAAGATTGGTAGTCAAAGGATATGCTCAGAAAGAGGGAATCGACTTCAATGAAATATTTTCCCCTGTGGTTCGAATGACAACTGTTCGAGTGGTTCTGCCAATGTGTGCTACGTATGATTTACATCTAGAGCAGCTAGATGTGAAAACTGCATTTCTTCATGGAAATCTTGAGGAAGAAATTTACATGCTCCAACCAGAAGGTTTTAAACAAAAAGGAAAAGAGAACTTGGTTTGCAGGTTAAACAAATCTCTGTACGGTTTAAAGCAGGCGCCGCGGTGTTGGTACAAGAGATTTGATTCGTTCATCATTGGCCTTGGATATAACAGACTACACGCAGACCCTTGTGCATATTACAAGAGGTTTGGAGACAATGATTTTGTCATCTTGCTGTTATATGTTGACGACATGTTGGTTGCAGGCCCCAACAAAGATCGTATCAGTAAATTGAAGGCACAGCTCGCTAGGGAATTCGAGATGAAAGACCTTGGACCCGCAAACAAGATTCTAGGGATGCAAATTCACCGAGATAGAGTTAGTAGGAAAGTTTGGCTTTCACAGAAAAGTTATGTGAAGAAAATCTTGCAAAGGTTCAATATGCAAGATTGTAAGCAAATATCAACCCCGTTTCCTACTAATGTCAAGTTATCCTCCAAGATGAGCCCTAGCAGTGAAGAAGAGAGGATGGAGATGTCTCGAGTACCGTATGCATCAGCGGTGGGAAGTTTAATGTTCGCGATGATTTGTACAAGACCAGACATTGCACATGCAGTGGGAGTAGTGAGTCGGTACATGGCGGAACCTGGTAGAGAGCATTGGGAAGCTGTGAAGAGGATCTTTAGATATCTTAAAGGAACCTCTGATGTTGCATTATGTTATGGGGAATCAGGTTTAACTGTCAAGGGATACGTTGATTCTGATTACGCAGGTGATCTTGACGGAAGTAAATCAACCACCGGGTATGCATTTACACTTTCTGGCGGAACAGTAAGCTGGGTTTCAAAACTGCAGTCAGTTGTCGCTATGTCAACAACAGAAGCAGAATATGTTGCAGCTGCTCAAGCCAACAAAGAAGCAGTATGGATGAAGATGTTGTTGGAAGAGCTCGGGCACGAACAAAAGAAAATTACTCTGTTTTGTGACAACCAGAGTGCCTTGTATCTTGCAAGGAATCCAACATTTCATTCAAAGACAAATCATATACGAGTTCAGTATCACTTCGTTCGTGAGAAAGTGGAAGAAGGAACCGTGGATATGCAGAAAATTCATACTGATGATAACGTGGCGGATTATCTGTCGAAAGCAATCAACTGTGACAAGTTTATATGGTGCCGATCCTCATGCGGCCTAGCGGAAACGTAAGCAACATGAAAGTGCAAGGAAGGATACCGGTGTGAAGATCGATTTAGCTTCAATCGAATCTTCAAGTGGGAGATTGTTAAAGTAAAGATACAATGTATCTTAGAAGGGATATGAGAATCTTATCTTTGGGCAAGTTGATATCATGCAAGTTGAAATGAGCTCATCAATGATGTCAAGGAGCCATAAAACCTGTCTATAAAAGGGCAGTGAATTCAACATTCGAAGTATCCTATTTCCAAACGAATCACATACAAGTTCTTTGGATCTCATTCTTTCTTCTAGTGAGTAATTAGAGAGTTTGATATATTTTCTAGTACAAGAGATATAAAGTTGTATTATCCTTGTAACTAGAGAAAAGGTGCAACTCCTAGTTTTACATAGTGAAACGTATCTTTCCTTGCCCGTGGTTTTTACCCTATTGGGGTTTTCCACGTTATATCCGTGTGTCATCTTTTATTCTATTTCATATTTTAGCAGTGGGTTTGCTTCAGTTCGGTGTCACTTTTCTCAACAATAATCACGTGCATAACTAGAAAATTCAGTGAACAAAATCAAGTTTACCGATTATTATTCCGATCCGTTTTCGATTGGAAAGTATAAAGATAAGTTCTTGGTCAATATGGTTGAGATGGATGCTTTCTATATAATTCTTGGAAACGCATAGTTATACGAACTCAAGATATCCGTTGCTGCCAAGAGAAGTACGGCATAGGAAACACCGTTATCAACATTATAGTTTTAGTTATCTCCTTTTGGTCATGCATGTTCTCCTTGTTTGAAGGCAAGTCATAAGGAAGTATACCCCACTATGTCGAAGTACAGTACTCCATGCACGTTTACATTATTTTCATGCAAGTTTCCTTTTAGTAGATTAGTGCCTTAGTGGCCGGCGTTAGTTAGTAAGAGTCATTAGTTTCTAGTATAAATATGTAACCTTTGCATTAGTTGAGTAGTTCAAGAAGAAAGAAAGAAATTTTATCTCAGTTTTGTTAGTAGTAAAGTTTATTTTGTTTAGTACAGTAACTACATTTCTTAGTACTCCGTAGTAGTTTAGTTTAGATATTGACTATCTCTGCTTTTAGTCATATTATCATCTACGTACTGTCGCCGCCAAAAAATCTGAACTTTGGGGAGAAACTTGGGTTAATGTTTTTGTGTGTGGTTATTCGGTCATAAAGAGGCAATATTTCGTTGAAATGCATGTTAGATATCAACACTGTTAATTCCATTAGTAAAAGTGTTTGATAACGTAGCTATATGTAATAGCGATTATAAATTGTAAAATGATGTGTAGCTAACTGCTAACGCTGAGCTTTACTTGAAGTAGTGTTTCAACAGTAGGCAAAATGCTTATTGTCAAATGAGCTTTTAATACTTAAGTTTCGAATTAATAATGTGTGAGGAATTAAAATGTTCGCTATAGTAGTATAATTTGTTGCAATTTCTCATTAGCGATGTGTTGTTTGCACTTGTTTTCAGTCGCCGATTTCATTAACAGCCTATTAATGAAATCATGTTCGATTTTCACAAGAGAACAAGAAAAATTCAACCAAATGCATAGTACTCCATTTACAGTGGTGAAGAGTTTTGAAGAGGTATTAAATTGAAAAGCACTTAAACATACTTGTAACAGCTTATTTAATTTGGTGATTAACTCAGAATTTGCTGCAACCTTCAAAAAGCTAGCTGCCTATGACAAACTTGCACCAGTTCCTCAATATCCCCTCTTCGTGCTAGTTCTTTCACATATGTCATGAGCGATTGGTACTCGGTACAACTTGATTTCTGAATGTATTCAACAAAATTCAGTTATTTGGTTACCATAAATACTTAGGGCTAATTGCATGGAAGTGTATCTAAATTGTCCCTTTTTATACTTCTGTGTAACCAATCATAATTTTTTTAATGTATCGTACGATCAGTTTCTATGTATTATTTGATGTTTTACCCTTAATTTATACACTCAATTTTTAACCGGAAGAAGAGTAAATCGGTCAAATAACACACAAAACTGGTCATACGATACACCAAAAAGATATTTAAAAGTATGCTACATAGATTTAGAAAAAAAATATAGTATTGGTTACACAGACGTATAAAAAGTGACAAATTAGATACATTTCTGTGCAATTAGCACAAATATTGATTATCCATTAGACATGTTAAAAATGAAAACTATTTTAAAGCAGATGACAAACCACCTCAATCTGTTGCTCTCCATGTTTATAAGCACATTTATAGGCTTTCTTCCTCAACCAAGAAATTTTTTCAAGTTCCCGTTCCATACATTTGATATTCTTTCTCAAAAGATCCAACTCTAGATTAAGTTGGCCCCTTCTAATAGTACACGATTTCTCTAGTTGGTTTGACACAATCTAGTACGAGTAGTATATAAACATGGATTAATTAACAATATATAATACGATGGACCAACAAGTTATGAACTTAAAGAGAAATCTTGTATCGTTGAGGAACTGATGTAATTACCTTCAATTGATGTTGTTTGTATCGTTTGTCAACTGGTCTCCGTTGCCAATATCTCCTCCAAGTGTTATTAGCAACTGTTGGCTGTGTATATTTCTACTATCGTATCGTTGACATTTCTAATTTCATGATATAATTTTGCTTCCTCTGCCCGTTTATTGTTGCCATGTTGGATCCTGTGTACAAGGCTCTCCATCTTCCAACTGAAAGATGAAATGAACCATTTTTAGAATCCATGATGAGGGTAAGGAAAAACAAAAAATTGTCTACGGCTTAATTATCGATAAGTACCACATAGTTAAGCTCTTGTGCACCATCATTTGGCATTTTATTCAATTCCTTTGAAATTAGAAGTTCTTCCTGAACCTGTTTTGAGTATTCCAAGTCCATCCTCCCTTTGTTGAGCCTATTATGGCAACGCTTCTTGTTGGTACCTATATCAATCTGCAAGGAAAAAAAACTGACAATATGTATATCTAAGCTTCTTTTAAAATCGTAAGCGGATAAAAGAAAATGAGATCAAGCAGCTTACAGGTGTACTTGTTGATGTCGAATAATATCTATTCACATATTTAGTAATATATTTAGCCAAAGGGAAGAAGCCAACGTCAGTTCTTGGAACTGATGTCTTCGGTAATTCATGATCCACTTCTCCTAAATCTTTTTCAAGATCTTTGATATGTTGTTTCTTCCACTCCCTTCGCTTATCACTGCTCGAAAACCACATTATATCGTTGTTCATGCGAATTTCATCTTTCTGTTTTAGAATTAAGTTATGAAAGACCAAAGAAGCACATGTCAGTTATATTGCCTAACTTAGTTTGAAGAACAACTAAAGGGGTGTTTGTTTTAGCATATACGGCCGGCTTATAGCTTATTTGGTTTTGGGCTTTTGTTTCAGCTCACTTATTTGTGGCTTATTTTGATACTTTTCAGCTTATGTAATTCAAAATAAGCCACAAAAAGTGAGCTTATTAAACATAAGCCCAAAACCAGATAAGCCATAAGCCGGGAATATCAAAATATATATTCAGTTCTCATTGTAGGTTCAGTTATTTAGGACAACAAGATATATAGTTTACATCTAAGTGTTTTACTTTGCGGATTTATGAGCATCTGCTGCTTATAAATATGCATGAACACTACAATCTACGTACGCTTACCTTGCACTTATGAAATTCTTGAATGATACTAGACTCATAAAAACTGAGAACTTGATATAGCTTTTCGGCGATATCCTTTTTGACCTGCTGCTGCCTTGGAGAAGCGACATTATTTGACATATCCGGCTCGTTCGGACATTCCTTTGGTTCTTCCATCTGATTCTGCAATACATAAAATAGATCATAAACAAAAACCGTTAATTATGTATGTAACATATAATGCTTGTTTCTTTAAGCTCATATAGGTTGACACTAACCGCGATTTGGGAAGATTAAACTGTGTTTATGAATGAAATAATGAGAGTTCAAGTTTGCTTGCCGATGTTTTGATAAGAGTAAGAGAGATCCCTATATATAGCAATTCTTGAGGATCAAGAAACCGCATTTAGTTTGGTTTATATTAATCAATAATATATTACCTTGCACCTCACGGCAAGATAGTAAACCCACAAACAAAAAACTTATATTCTCCGTCCCCGTATGTATGTTTGACAAACGACTATTGCTAACACCGGAGATTATGTGGTAGATTGAGATGAAATGGAAGATTAAAAATAAAGACATCAAGTAGCATTTGATCTTTAAAGATCATGAAAGATTAATTTTGTTAAGATCTCTTATAACCGGACTAAGAATAAGTTTTAATGCTTATTTTTAATTTCAAAAAATAAGCATAATAGCGTACATGTTTACACAAATAAATAACGACCCCATGCATCATTTTACACGCCATAAGTGTCTAGGGTGTGAAGGGAGAGAACAAACAGGAAAGTGGGTTTCTTTTGCGGTAGTCCAAGGAAGACCCCACCATGCTTCACGAGACAAATACTCGAGTGCCGAAGCAATTTAGAGAGAGAAAAGTGATTTTTGTGGATAGAGAGAGAGTAGATTTTATTGGTTATCGTGAGTGTATGATCTTTGTGTATTAGAGGTATTTTAAATGATAAAACAATTGGGGAAATACTTAATTTTCATATTAATAATGTGCGGAGAATTAAAATGTTCACTATAGTAGTATAATTTGTTGCAATGTCTCATTAGCTATGTGTTGCTTGCACTTGTTTTCAGTCCTCGATCTCATTAACCACCTATTAATAAAATCATATTCGATTTTCAAAAGAGAATAAGAAACATTCATCCAAAAGCATAGTGATAGTTAGCGGAGTTACAATAAAAAGCACTTAAACATACATGTAAAAGCTTATTTAATTTGGTGATTGTAACTCAGAATTTGCTGCAACCTTCAAAAAGCTGCCTATGACAAACTTGCATAAGTTCCTCAATATCCCCTCTTCGTGCTAGTTCTTTCACATATATCATGAGCGGCTGGTACTCGGTATAACTTGATTTCTGAATATATACAACAATATTAGTTGTCCACCAAATATGTTACATATGAAAACTAGTTTAGGGTAGATGACATACCACCTCATTCTGTTCCTCGCCATGTTTATAAGCACATTTATAGGCTTTCTTCGTCAACGAAGAAATTTTTTCAAGTTTCCTCTCCATACATTTGATTTTCGTTCTCAAAAGATCCAACTCGTGAATAACTTGGCCCTTTCTAATGGTGTGAGCTTTCTCTAGTTGGTTTGACACAATCTAGTATGAGTGGTATATAAACATGGATTAATTAGCAATATATAATACGATGGACCGATATGGATGAGCTGTAAAGAGGTATAGACCCAATTACCTTCAATTGATGTTGTCTGTATTGTTTGTCAGGCTTTGGTTTCCGCCATATTGAAAACCTTCCCAGAGGATCAGGGTCAGGCGCTGTGTACATTTCTATTGTATCGTTGACATTTCTAATTTCATGATATAATTTTGCTTCCTCTGCCCGGTTATTGTTGCCATGTTGGATCCTGTGTACGAGACTCTCCATCTTCCAACAAAAAGATGAAACAAATGGTTTGTTAAAAACTATGACGAGTGCAAGGAAAAAAAGAAATTTGTCTACAGCTTATCGATAAGTACCACATAGTTAAGCTCTTGTGCACCATCAGTTGGCATTTTATCCGCTTCCTTATAAATTAGAAGTTCTTCCTGAACCTGTTTCGCATATTCCAAGTCCATCCTCCCTTTGTTGAGCCTATTATGGCAACGTTTCTTGTCGGTACCTATATCAATCTGAAAATAATAATAATAATAATAATATAAAATAAAATAAATCCCAGTATATAATATCTAAGCTTCTTTTAAAATTGTAATCGGATAAACGAAAATGAGATCAAGCAGCTTACAGGTGTACTTGAGCTCCAATATGTATCTTTTTTTGACACACGGAAGAAACCGATATCAGTTCTTGGAACTGATGTCATCGTTAATTCGTGATCCACTGCTACTAATTCGTGATCCACTTCTTCTAGATCTTTTTCAACATTTTTTATGTGTTGTTTCTCCCACTCCCTTCGCTTATCACTGCTCGAAAACCACTTTATAACGTTGATTATGCGAATTTCATCTTTCTGTTTTACAGTTAAATTTTGAAACAACAAAGAAGCACATGTCAGTCATATTGCCTAACTTAGTTACAAGAACATCTAAGGGGGTGTTTGTTTCAGCTTATATAGCCGACTTTTAACTTACTTGGTTTTGGGCTTATGTTTCATAAGCTCACTTTTTGTGGCTTATTTTGAAACTTCTCAGCTTATGTAAGTCATAATTAAGTTTATATAAGACGAAAAGTTTCAAAATAAGCCATAAAAAATGAGCTTATAAAACATAAGCCCAAAATCGAATAAGCAATAAGCCGGTTGGCTATATAGGTTCAGTTATTTAGAACAACAAGATATGTAGTATGTAGTTGCATCTACGTGTTCAATTTGCGGATTTTATGAGCATCTGTTGCTTATAAATATGTATGAACATTACAATCTACGTACACTTACCTTGCACTTATCAATATCTTGAATGATACTAGACTCGTAAAAACTGAGAACGTGATATAGCTTTTCGGCGATATCCTTTTTGACCTGCTGCCTTGGAGAAGCGACATTATACACATCAAGGTGTTTAGTGTTTTTACTATTTGATATCTCAGGCTCGTTCGGACGTTCCTTTGGTTCTTCCATCTGATTCTACGATACATAAAATAAATCATATACCATACTAACAAAAAACAGTAGAAAGCTACAAACAAAAATAATAAATTCTTTCTTTAAGATCTTATAGCTAGGTGACACTAACCGTGATTTCGGAAAACTGTGTTTATCAATTATGAATGAAATAATTATGAGAATAAAAGTTTGTTAGCTATACTTAAGGATCAAGAAACGATCTTTAGTTTGGTTTATTAATAATAACTTGCACCCCACGGCAAGAAAGTCAACCCAGCTAGCTAATGTTCATTCCTTTTACGGTATGTTTGGTAGCAAGCGTTTAGGAACGTTTTGAAGCAAATAGCTAGCAACTAGCGATTAGCGTTTTTGCACAAAATGTTTTGTTTGAAAACAAGCAACTAGCATTCATATTTTTTCTAAACGCTCAAAATCAAAATGCTACTTCTAGCAATGTAGCATTTACGAACAACTAATGTTTCCATTTACTAATTATGATTATAAAACTATGTTACTAAACACTTTATCAAAACAAATTGCTTCTTGCTACTGCTTACGGCTATTACTAAATCTTACTACGACTATATTTGCCGAATATACCCTTAGAGTATATATAATTACCCACAAAACAAATAATAATTTTTATGACTATAAAACTATGTTACTAACCAGCTTCAAATACTAGCCACTTTGAAACAAAAATTACCAACTTCAAATTGGCATACACACAATTATAAGGTACTCATTTTCAAAAATTTCCGGATAATGTTAGTTCGTTAATTTTTATGTAAGGTGTGTTGTGTGCACCAAATCTTTAATTAGATTCAAATTTATAATTTTTTATTATTTTTATTTTTAAGTATCAATTTATAAATAAAATTATTTTTTTACACTATGGATGATTTTTTGAATGCGGTGCTAAGAACGTCAAAAAACAATTAGGTCTGGCACGGAAAAAAAAGTGCCCCTATATTATAATATACATAGTGGGTTGAGCCTAGTACATATAATGAGTATAAAAATTTTAGTGCTCCTTATTGGGTTGGGCCCGGCTCGGTTGCTGATGGTGCGTCGGCTCAAAACCGCCCCTAAATTGAATGTTGCATACTATAAGGACTACTTGAGGCAGTCAATCTCCAAGAAGAAATAGATAAAGGAACTGAATTCTAATCACTACTTTCATAGTTTTGTTCCTAATAACTTTTCTTAAACATTTTTCTTCTCTACTTTCATAGAATGCAAATTACATAATTTGTAACGCAAAAACAATAACTGACTAATGCATGATCTCCTAGACTTTAGGAACAAAACTAACAAATAAACATGGGACTAATGCATGAAGTGGTTGTCCACTCCTCTTCCTAAATGCATGTAGACTGGACTCTTTCGTTTGGACTTGGTCTTTAACTTCAAGCACGTATCACATACCTTCTACCTTAGGCATCCCTCTGCCTTATGAAAACCCCATCTATTAAAGTGGTTAAACTGAAACATTCATGATGGATAACATAATAGGTTGGTTTTTTTGTATCCATAAAAATAATTATTGTAGATTTTATTTGTGTTTTTGTTTCTTTATTGATACTAAAATAGGATTTACATAGTGATAGAAGGTAAACGAGCGTCGCTGACCCTTTTTGATTGCAAATAAAAGCAGCCCTAAAAAAAATGGTTTTAAACCTGGATGTGAGAATCGTATGAATGTCGAATGCTTTTGAATCAGAAAATTTAGAATACAGAATGCAGCCATCAATTTTATGTATATAGATTATGGAATGTATTTTGAGGCCCAATAGTCACTCGATACAAACCCGGCCCAACGGTTTATATCCGCCGGCCCTGAAAATACTAAATCTTTTATTTTTATATAATGGGATTTTTTCATTTCAAAAAAATCAAATCATATCTTATTTAGTACTAATTTTATTTTAAAAAAATATTATTTTATTATTAGGTAACAATTTTATATTTATCCATAACACAAGTAGAAGATAAATAAAAAAAAATATAGATAGGATACAATTAACAATAAAATTAAAATTTTTAAATAATTGTCTTTAATAATAAAAAAACTATAATTAAATATCATAAATCAAACAAAACAAAGATTAAATTACTTGTTTTTTAATAAATAAAAATTTATGATTCAACACAATTTAAAAAAAAACTCGCGCGTGTGCGAGCATTATTACTAGTAAATAAAATAACATCATCCTTCTTTTCTAACTTTTTCCATTTAACCCTTCCAAAACAAAATTTTAGTACAATTTTAATTAAGTATTATGTGAAATTATTTGTGGTTCATACCTTTATTATTCTAAAAAGGATTAATTTACAACTTGATGTACATACAAGATTTTGACATATATCAAATTTAGTGAATATTCAAGTTTATATATGTTGTAATCACGTGCATACATGAGGAAATTCAGTATACGAAATCATGCATGTTTACCGAATATTGCTATATTTCGCCTTCGATTGGAATGTATAAAGATGAGTTCGTGTTCATGTTTGTCGAGATGGATGCTTTCCATATAGCTCTTGGAAAACCATGGTTCTACGAACTCAATGCAACTTGTAAGTTGTAACCGTGGAGACAATTTATTGGTGTTAAACTCAATGAAGAGGATCGGTCCATCCAGAGTGGTTGGAAAACTAAATGACAGTTCATATGTTATTGATCTACCCGAGCATCTTTTTATTTCTCCAATTTTCAGCGCGATTAATGTGATGACATATAGCCTATAGTTGGGCCACGAGCCCAAATTATAGACATTACTAAGCCTAAACCCATCACGAGTGGGCTATCATGACAAATGACTTGGGTCATAATTACCAACGGCTTGGGCTCACAAAGCCCAAAGCCCAACCAAAATGCACGGTTAAAGGATAATGATCTTCTATTTACGGAATAGATATCCTTACCCCGGATAAGCACCACGAGTGCGAAGAGTAAGGAGCAAGATACCTACACGGTTTCTGCGCCCTATATATAGAATGATATATTCTCATGAAAAGGTACGATTTACACAATCCCTAACTCTTCAACTAAACCCTAAAACCGATTACTTACTCTCACGCCGGAGTCTAATCGTGGAAGACAATCCCACGATAAGCCTAACGGTGTTGTTTGCTTTCTTAGTGTGCAGGTTTCACAAGCACTAAAATTCTAATTGGTACGAGAGCAGAAGTCCAAACAAGGTAAGCCCAACTTTTGTATCAACAAGTGGCGCCATCCGTGGGACCCTACACTAAAAACTCAAGACCAGAATGCCGAAAAACAAGAACTCAGGCTAGCGGACTTCGCAGCCGGAGAAAACATGTGATGATTCACATAGGAAGAAGCATCAAGATTCGACTCCTAAGCCGACCTCTGGAACAACCAGTGCGCCTAGCCATCGTGAGTCGAATGTAACTCCAATCCCTACCGCGGTAGAATTGCCTTTGGGGACAACCCGAACTACTACCGTAGTCTCAAGCGCTGAGGACATTCAGCGCACTCTCTTTACCACTCCCCACCAGGTGGCATCCATAGTGGACAACACTGTGCCACCAGGAGCGCCCAATAGAGAGAGGGAACCTCATGCGGAGACGGACATCCTCGCAGTAGAAGAGGATGCACCTGAGGTGACATTAAACGATTTCGTGTCCCAACATTATGAGACTTTAACTAGTCTCATGCAAGAGGAAGCAAGAAGAAGGTCAAGCCGCGATCTACAAAACCGGCTGGATTTTAACCAAGAAAAATCTCCACCGCGCCACTATGGGCGCAGAAACAATGAGAGGCGCACCAATGTTCACGATAGACTTGGTACAGCATCTAACTCTCAATACTCAGAGGATTACGAAGACAACGTGCGGCACACTAACGTCCACGCTAGGCTTGGTGGCCGCAGGATACAAGATAGACTTGGACGACAACGTTCACCAAGCATAAGCGTCTCAAGGTCAGGAAGCAGAAGAATCCAAGATAGGCTTGGGAAACACCACTCCCCAAGTGAAAGTCCTTCAAACTCGGACTCCGAGGAAAAACGGCGCAAGTGCCACAGAAGGAACAACTCCTCTTCTAGCAGTTCCTCGGACAACGAGGATAGGGAGACGGGACATTGGAAATCTAAAAACCGACGTCGGTACGAGGAGGATGAAGATATTTCCCTTCCCTGGCGTCGCCAGAAGGTTGATGCGTTTACACGACGCATAAGCGATTTCTCAGATGACAAGAGAAGGCGCATGCCTACCAATGTTAAAACATATGATGGAACAGGTGACCCTGATGATCACCTAAAAATTTTCGAGTCAGCGGCTGCTATTGAAAATTGGCCAAAACCTGTGTGGTGCCATATGTTCAACTCTACCTTAGTAGGGAATGCACGAACATGGTTCAGCAAGCTTCCACGACGAAGCATAAATGGGTTTGAAGAGTTGCGGAAAGCATTCCGCCTAAATTTCACACAACGAAAGAAGTGCGCAAAGAACCCTGTGGAACTAGCCAGAGTGAAACAGCGCCAAGGGGAATCCACAAGCGCTTACATGGAGCGCTTCAAGGATGAATGCATGCAAGTCAAGGCATGCCCCGAGGTACTAAAAATTTCCGGGTTCATGAACGGGATCAATAACCCAGAGCTGATACGGAAGCTAAATGATAAAGTACCCCAAAGCTTTGATGAGCTAACAAAGCGCACCAGATCCTTCATCCAAGGGGAAGCGGCGGCGGCGGACAGCAAAAAAGGTTACTCAACCTTTAAACCACAAGAACAGTCTAGGAGACAATCCAATGACCAAAGTGGCAATCGCAACAGGAATTACCGCAACCGAGGTAGTGGAAGGGATAACGACAAGTATGTCCCACTCACAAAAACCCCTAAGGAAATATTCGGGAGACAGAAGGAGCAAATTTTCCAAAACCTCCACCCATGAGCACTCCAGGAGAAAAGCGCATCGGAGGAGGATACTGCGAATACCATGGACAGAAGGGTCACACTACTAACGAGTGCGTTCAACTACGTCAGCTAATTGATAAATTAGTAAGAGAAGGGAAGATGGACCACCTCGTTAAAAACATCAAAGAAGGGAAAGATAGACAAAAGAATGGGGCCAAAAAGGAGATACCAAAAAATAAGGCTGATACGATATACACGATACAATCATGGCAACAAAATACGAAACAAAAATTTAGCCAAAGATTTTCCAAGGGAAACCATATCACTTTCCCCACTCTCACTGCGAACAATGCAGTGATAGAACTACTCACCATCGAGATACAAGCGGGAGGTCAATATATCCACCGCATGTATGTCGATGGAGGAGCGTCTGCGGACATCATGTACGAACACTGCTTCAAAAGGCTAAAACCTGAGATACAAAACCAGTTAATTTTGGCCAAAACGTCGCTAACTGGATTCACAGGCGAAAAGATTTGGCCCATGGGACAATTACGCATACTTGTGGTAATCGGTAATGAATACCATTTCACAACAGCCGGATGAACTTCATGGTAATCAGGACCCCCTCGTCGTACAATGGCATCATTGGGAGACCAGGGATATCAGCCATACGCGCAGTTCCATCCACAGCACATGGGATGCTTAAGTTCCCAGTGGAAGGAGGAATCGTTACCCTCTACAACACTACCGCATCTCCACGAGAATGCAACATAGTGACAGATGAAGTTCCGCGCGTTCCAGAACAACACACGACCAAGGTGACAAACCTGAAAGTTGCAATCCACCCAAATTATCCTGACCAAGAGATATCAATTGGGGGATCACTGTCCGACAAGGGCAGAGCAGCGGTGTAAGACCCGGAAATTTTGAACATCTATAAATACCCAAAATATCCCTCATTTTCAAACTTTTGAGAATACGAATTATAATTATAACCTAAGTATTGAAGTTATGATACTTGAACATTTAGAACTTTAAGACTTAAAAAAAAAAAAAAAAAAAAAAAAAAAAAAAAAAAAAAAAAAATCAACTTATACTTAAACAAAACTATCACACGTTTAATACAAGTTATGTGGGCCGAATTTTGTTCCAAACCAAAGATAAACATATGTATTAATCAAGGTTAAGCCAAAGTGATAATCATAAATCCAACACAATCCCATAACAATCGGTTCCTACCTTGTTTACATCAATCACATTACACGGTTTCTATTTATCTTTTAAACCGAATATCTTCTCACTTTGCAAACCCTAAAACCTCTCTCAAAACTTACGGCTGCCATCTCATTTACTGTTCCCTTTTCATTTGAAATCAATTACAAAGAAAGGTGATTGATCGTGTTGTTCGGTGGAGGTTTGATTAGCGGGTTATCAAGCTATTCAAAGGTGACCTAGGTTTGGTATTTTCGGCCGACTTCTTTGGTGATTCGATTTTTGATTCTTCATCTTGTTGTCACGTAGCAAAGGTAACACAATCCTTCATTGTTTGACTCTCTTTTGTTTGTTTTGTGATCATGCTCGTTCTTATTTGATTGGCTTCTAATCGAATAAGACTCACATAAAATCATAAAAATATCTACATGAAATAATAAACGTATCACATGAAATAACGATCTCTTGACATTATAATCGACATATATATAGGCTGGTACAGTCGTTTGAGCTTGGTTATGATACCTGATCGAATTGCGTCTAAAAGAAAACATGGGTGTTATAGTTCGAATGGATGAATATGGATCGGTTGTGGGTTTTGCATGCATGATTATCGAATCGAAAACCTATATAGTATGAATACAGATAGCAAATAATATAAGAGCTAAGCTGGGTGTTTTGCTAATAAGATATTTCATATGAAGTTGCATGAAATCTCAATATCGATTCACATAAAATAACGAACAAACCTATACATAATCGACTAAAACATGCGAGTGTGTGTATTGATTTATTTCGTTTGTGGCTCGACAAAACTTGGTAAAGACTTGTGTCACATAATCAGATATAGGAAACTACTAGAAAAGTTGTCTGCTTATGATTACTGACATTATACTAATGTTTAAATATATATATGTTAGCTAAGCATACTAAAACGTAATGTTTAAGTATATTCGCTACTTTTAGTAATGAAGGATTCGATATCGGTTTCGGTAATACTATAGATTATGTATGATATATGAAGAAGAAGACGTAGGACTGGATTCAAAAAGCTTCTTTAATAATAGATTTTATACTAATAGTTAATGAGTTTAATAGCAAGTCAGGCCATCATTTTATAACTATATGTATATGTACATTGACTGCTATAATTAAATAAATAAAAAGGGGTAAGCCACTTCACATATATATATTAATCTACTCATGGCGCGTTTAGGTTGTGGTATATATTTTCTGAATTCGGGTAAGTATACTTGAGTAATTTGTGAGTTACATTATGATGATACGAGGACATAAACATAGTTAAAACATGAGTAAAAGCAACACTTATTTATTATTAAAATATCGATATAAACTAAAGTAAACATTGATTGGTTAAGATACCTTAATACTATAAGCAGTTGAAAGTTTGACATACACCTAGTAGATGGTTATATGATGTATGATAATAACAGTTTAAGGTAAGCCCATATCAAACTTAGTACGTTGTTGTCATTGTTTGTATAATAAAAGTATAAATGTGGGCAAGCATATACTTTCTAAATTTTGGCTGGGCCATCGCATGAAAATTTTAATAACATTTATCAAGTTGTAAATTATATACAAGACTATCAATCATCTAAGTAAAGAAACAATAATAAGTACATAATAAACAACTATAAATAATAAAGTGGAGTATTACTTAGTTATGTCACCAAATAATAAGTGTCTCCTAATTCTCGTAGATAAATCGAAGACAGAGTAAATTGTATTTTTGGTACGCGTTGGATTGCTTTTAAGGTACAGATATTCTAACCTTTCAGTAAGGTTTCTCATGATTCGTGATCCGTTTCTTTTGCCACTACGATGACTTCTGACCCTTGTATATCCGATATCTCTGGTTCATCTTTTATGATAATTTGATATGAAAACCTTTTGAAATTATAACTTGATGTTATAGAAGGAAACTGTTTTGAAATGACACTCTATGATTTTGAAACGAAACCATTTTTTTAAATGAAGGATTAATTGGCTTTTATGAAGAATGTTTTAAAAGGGATATCTTTGTGATAAAATGGTTAAACGATTATTAAAGTTTTTAAATCTGTTTTCTCTTAACTCTTTCACATTTTATTTGAACTTATGAAACTTAATAATAAATCTTTTGTAATGAACCTTTGGAAATGAACCTTGGATATTCTGAACCATTGATATGATTTCTGATATTATGATTTTGAGATATGATACGATTAAGATTTCCCCAAGCCATTGCTATGTTCCCTTTTGATTGAACCTTTGATATGATTTTGAGCTGACTTTGAGATGAAACTTTGCTTTATGACCTTTTGTTGATTTTGAGACCTGACTCTTAGTTTGATACCCGAGCCATTTATGTTTCTTCTACCTATGGAGGTACCATAGGCATGTCTGTGATGCACCACTGGCATGACTCATGCGTGGGTGAGTGATTTCTCACGTCGTCCCTTTTTATGATTATCTGCCATGGCTATTGACTTTGAGTATATGACTTTGAGATTGACTTTGAGTAAGGGGCGTATGGATTGCAATCCTAGTTTATGATGTTTAGAGGATTTAACTATGACTTTGAGTTGACTTTGAGGTGACTGGTGCTGTGTGCAATACACGCCTTTCACAACCTTCTGGGAGCTAGCTACTCCACATTTATGATACATGAGGACACCCCTCATATTATCTGGTTGCCTGAGAGGTATCCCCTCTGATTGTGAGATTATGAATTGACGGCTTATGACTTTGAGATTATGATGTTGAGTTATGACTTTGAGTTTTGGGCTCGTGGTGGATGACTATCCTATTCTTTTCTTTCTATTATTCTCTTTTGTTTAATTCCTTATGATATTCCCAATGCACTATACTTCTGTTCTGTTTCATTATCATTACTTTGTTTATATATCTGTTCACTGAGCTTTTTAAGCTCAGCCGCATTTCCTTTTCCTGCGGCAGGTTTTAGTAGGAAGCTGAGTTATGGGAAGAGAGTGTGACTGGACTTAGAAGACTATACTTTGATAGTTATGCGGGACTAGAGATGATTAGAAGGAGTTTCATTTTATTAGACTTAGTATTTATTTTGTAACCTTGTAGTTTTAGATTTTTCATTTGTAAACCCTGAATTTCTTTTGTATTTATGAATCACATGCTTGTGTTTGTTCTGATATGTCACCGTAATGTAATCCTTCTACCCTTATCGGGTTGGGGTGTAAGAAAGAAGACGATGTGAAAATTCCCTGAGATGATTTCTGAAGTTGCCTTTGCACTCGTTACCACATTTGTGAGTTTGAATGATGCCAATGGTGTTGGCTAGAATAATCACGTTTTCGCGTGTTTTGGACAAATTGTCATAGTATGACATTGTGTTGTGTTCTAAAACGAAAGAAGAACATAGAGATTATTGGTGAGATTGAAGACCGTTATCGGAGTTAGAAACCTGGTGGAAGAGTAGTAGAAGATGGTTGCGACGAGCATTACCATGGAAGAAGCATACAAGAAGAAGTGAGGAACTAGGATAGTGCTCAATCATGCGTCACGCAACACGTGAAGATTTCAGTTTGGGCATCAAGACAACCAGACCAAAGAAGTCGAACCATTCAACACACAACCTGGAGTCGACAACAACATCATGTACCTTAAAACCTGGAGCCATGACAGAAGACCTGTCGAAGACACGCAGTCTTGTTTCTCTATTCATTTTAGTTGTACTAAGGTGAATTGAGAGCAGAAGCAGACCTGCGGATGGAGGGATGCACAGTGATCGTGTCAGAGACTGCCGCCACGACGCCACAGTACCAAGAAGAGTTGCTGACGGCTTGAGGAACCAGACTCGAATTTTAAATTCTCTTAATCATGAGGTAAGACAGACAAGAATAAACAGACTACTCCAACTTGGAAGAAATTTTGAAATTTGTAAATGAGTGGACGGATTTTGAAGCGGACATTGTGTTTAGACGAGATGATGCTGTAAAGAATTGACGTTACTGATGACGTACCTTAATTTTGAATGACATTCTCGGATCTCCGTTACTCTTCGAGTAATTTCGTTCTCTTAGTTATGTTGTTTGATTTTGGTGACCTTTGAGACTGTAGAAGTACTAGGTGGATTAAGATAGGTGGTTTTGACTCACGACTTGAGATAGAGGATGACCACCATGAGGGCATGTTATGTGAGGCTAGTATTATGACGCCTGATCAACGTGATAATACTAACGTCATATAAAGTGCACTTGTTGTGGGCATAGGATATCTTGAGGAGTGCCTTAGAGAAGCCTTGGATTTCTTTCCGTTGGCGACTATCCGCGATATAGTGAGACTTTAGGTTCATTCTACCTATACGTTTGATCTGCTATCCTTGATATACGATTCGATACGTTTGGACTCTCGACACGTGTTTTGCTGATCTTTGCAACTTCTGATAAGAATCTTAAGTTCTATTATGAAATTTCTGCCGTTGACGATATCTAGCGATATGCTTTCTGCCCGTATACGTTTCGCATTCGCTGAAGTCGTTTATTATGATCTGCTATGAGTAAAATATGTGATTGTGGACTTTAAGGAAATGAGACCTGCTTGTTTATGAGAATACCTTGGAAGGTTATCTGAAAGCTGAGACTATGTGAGAAGCTGAGGAGTTAAACCTTATATCACCCCATGTTTGCTACAATTCAATGTATTCTCATCTAATTCGCCTAATCAATTCGATGAAAATCCTATGCATTTTTATACCTCTTCCTGGAGAATTCGTTTATCATCCGTTATGTTTGGTACATTATCCTTTTGATTCAAATTCAATATGATATGCCCTTCTGAGAAATCTAAAACTGTTTTGACAATAATTACGAGTCATGAGAAACCAGTTGGTCTGAACATCTTTTGGAAGAACCTCCCCGGGCGTGAGAATGTTGTGACGACTTTTGCGGTTTGCTACGACTTCGTCTAACTTTGCGACTTCAAATTTCGCGGACGAAATTTTCTTTTTAGAGGGGAAGAATTGTAAGACCCGGAAATTTTGAACATCTATAAATACCCAAAATATCCCTCATTTTCAAACTTTTGAGAATACGAATTATAATTATAACCTAAGTATTGAAGTTATGATACTTGAACATTTAGAACTTTAAGACTTAAAAAAAAAAAAAAAAAAAAAAAAAAAAAAAAAAAAAAAATCAACTTATACTTAAACAAAACTATCACACGTTTAATACAAGTTATGTGGGCCGAATTTTGTTCCAAACCAAAGATAAACATATGTATTAATCAAGGTTAAGCCAAAGTGATAATCATAAATCCAACACAATCCCATAACAATCGGTTCCTACCTTGTTTACATCAATCACATTACACGGTTTCTATTTATCTTTTAAACCGAATATCTTCTCACTTTGCAAACCCTAAAACCTCTCTCAAAACTTACGGCTGCCATCTCATTTACTGTTCCCTTTTCATTTGAAATCAATTACAAAGAAAGGTGATTGATCGTGTTGTTCGGTGGAGGTTTGATTAGCGGGTTATCAAGCTATTCAAAGGTGACCTAGGTTTGGTATTTTCGGCCGACTTCTTTGGTGATTCGATTTTTGATTCTTCATCTTGTTGTCACGTAGCAAAGGTAACACAATCCTTCATTGTTTGACTCTCTTTTGTTTGTTTTGTGATCATGCTCGTTCTTATTTGATTGGCTTCTAATCGAATAAGACTCACATAAAATCATAAAAATATCTACATGAAATAATAAACGTATCACATGAAATAACGATCTCTTGACATTATAATCGACATATATATAGGCTGGTACAGTCGTTTGAGCTTGGTTATGATACCTGATCGAATTGCGTCTAAAAGAAAACATGGGTGTTATAGTTCGAATGGATGAATATGGATCGGTTGTGGGTTTTGCATGCATGATTATCGAATCGAAAACCTATATAGTATGAATACAGATAGCAAATAATATAAGAGCTAAGCTGGGTGTTTTGCTAATAAGATATTTCATATGAAGTTGCATGAAATCTCAATATCGATTCACATAAAATAACGAACAAACCTATACATAATCGACTAAAACATGCGAGTGTGTGTATTGATTTATTTCGTTTGTGGCTCGACAAAACTTGGTAAAGACTTGTGTCACATAATCAGATATAGGAAACTACTAGAAAAGTTGTCTGCTTATGATTACTGACATTATACTAATGTTTAAATATATATATGTTAGCTAAGCATACTAAAACGTAATGTTTAAGTATATTCGCTACTTTTAGTAATGAAGGATTCGATATCGGTTTCGGTAATACTATAGATTATGTATGATATATGAAGAAGAAGACGTAGGACTGGATTCAAAAAGCTTCTTTAATAATAGATTTTATACTAATAGTTAATGAGTTTAATAGCAAGTCAGGCCATCATTTTATAACTATATGTATATGTACATTGACTGCTATAATTAAATAAATAAAAAGGGGTAAGCCACTTCACATATATATATTAATCTACTCATGGCGCGTTTAGGTTGTGGTATATATTTTCTGAATTCGGGTAAGTATACTTGAGTAATTTGTGAGTTACATTATGATGATACGAGGACATAAACATAGTTAAAACATGAGTAAAAGCAACACTTATTTATTATTAAAATATCGATATAAACTAAAGTAAACATTGATTGGTTAAGATACCTTAATACTATAAGCAGTTGAAAGTTTGACATACACCTAGTAGATGGTTATATGATGTATGATAATAACAGTTTAAGGTAAGCCCATATCAAACTTAGTACGTTGTTGTCATTGTTTGTATAATAAAAGTATAAATGTGGGCAAGCATATACTTTCTAAATTTTGGCTGGGCCATCGCATGAAAATTTTAATAACATTTATCAAGTTGTAAATTATATACAAGACTATCAATCATCTAAGTAAAGAAACAATAATAAGTACATAATAAACAACTATAAATAATAAAGTGGAGTATTACTTAGTTATGTCACCAAATAATAAGTGTCTCCTAATTCTCGTAGATAAATCGAAGACAGAGTAAATTGTATTTTTGGTACGCGTTGGATTGCTTTTAAGGTACAGATATTCTAACCTTTCAGTAAGGTTTCTCATGATTCGTGATCCGTTTCTTTTGCCACTACGATGACTTCTGACCCTTGTATATCCGATATCTCTGGTTCATCTTTTATGATAATTTGATATGAAAACCTTTTGAAATTATAACTTGATGTTATAGAAGGAAACTGTTTTGAAATGACACTCTATGATTTTGAAACGAAACCATTTTTTTAAATGAAGGATTAATTGGCTTTTATGAAGAATGTTTTAAAAGGGATATCTTTGTGATAAAATGGTTAAACGATTATTAAAGTTTTTAAATCTGTTTTCTCTTAACTCTTTCACATTTTATTTGAACTTATGAAACTTAATAATAAATCTTTTGTAATGAACCTTTGGAAATGAACCTTGGATATTCTGAACCATTGATATGATTTCTGATATTATGATTTTGAGATATGATACGATTAAGATTTCCCCAAGCCATTGCTATGTTCCCTTTTGATTGAACCTTTGATATGATTTTGAGCTGACTTTGAGATGAAACTTTGCTTTATGACCTTTTGTTGATTTTGAGACCTGACTCTTAGTTTGATACCCGAGCCATTTATGTTTCTTCTACCTATGGAGGTACCATAGGCATGTCTGTGATGCACCACTGGCATGACTCATGCGTGGGTGAGTGATTTCTCACGTCGTCCCTTTTTATGATTATCTGCCATGGCTATTGACTTTGAGTATATGACTTTGAGATTGACTTTGAGTAAGGGGCGTATGGATTGCAATCCTAGTTTATGATGTTTAGAGGATTTAACTATGACTTTGAGTTGACTTTGAGGTGACTGGTGCTGTGTGCAATACACGCCTTTCACAACCTTCTGGGAGCTAGCTACTCCACATTTATGATACATGAGGACACCCCTCATATTATCTGGTTGCCTGAGAGGTATCCCCTCTGATTGTGAGATTATGAATTGACGGCTTATGACTTTGAGATTATGATGTTGAGTTATGACTTTGAGTTTTGGGCTCGTGGTGGATGACTATCCTATTCTTTTCTTTCTATTATTCTCTTTTGTTTAATTCCTTATGATATTCCCAATGCACTATACTTCTGTTCTGTTTCATTATCATTACTTTGTTTATATATCTGTTCACTGAGCTTTTTAAGCTCAGCCGCATTTCCTTTTCCTGCGGCAGGTTTTAGTAGGAAGCTGAGTTATGGGAAGAGAGTGTGACTGGACTTAGAAGACTATACTTTGATAGTTATGCGGGACTAGAGATGATTAGAAGGAGTTTCATTTTATTAGACTTAGTATTTATTTTGTAACCTTGTAGTTTTAGATTTTTCATTTGTAAACCCTGAATTTCTTTTGTATTTATGAATCACATGCTTGTGTTTGTTCTGATATGTCACCGTAATGTAATCCTTCTACCCTTATCGGGTTGGGGTGTTACAAGCGGTGTGCGCATTATTGCAAAAGAACCTAAACATCTTTGCATGGGAACCCAAACATATGACCGGAGTGCCAAGAGCCATCACGGAACACAAGCTAGAAATCCGACAAGGATATCCTCCAATACGACAGAAAAAGCGGGGCCAAGCTCCAGAATGCGCAAAAGCTATCCTGGAGGAAGTACACAAGCTCGTGGACGCAGGTATCATGCGAGAAGTTTATTACCACGATTGGCTTTCCAACCCAGTGATGGTAAAGAAAAGTGATCGTAGCTGGAGAATGTGCGTGGACTTCACCGATCTAAACAAAGCATGTCCACAAGACTGCTACCCGCTACCAGAAATTGATTGGAAAGTAGAATCCTTGTGCGGATATCCTTTCAAATGCTTCCTAGACGCATACAAAGGATACCATCAAATTCAAATGGCCAAGGAGGATGAAGAAAAAAACAGCCTTCCACACGAGTCAAGGGGTGTATTGCTACACAAAAATGCCCTTTGGCTTAAAAAATGCAGGAGCCACATACCAACGGTTAGTGGATAACGCATTCGAGAAGCAAGTGGGCCGCAATTTGGAGGTCTATGTTGATGACCTAGTCATAAAAAGCCATACCGAAGAAGAATTGGTGCGTGACATAGAGGAGACGTTTAAGACATTGGGAAGAATAAACATGAAGTTAAATCCCAAGAAGTGCACTTTTGGGGCAACAGAAGGCATGTTTCTTTGATACCTAATAGAACCCGATGGTATTAAACCGTGCCCAGAAAAAACAAGAACGGTCATCGAACTACCTTCACCATGCACACTTAAAGAAGTCCAGTCACTAAACGGCAAATTAGCCGGGCTAAATCGATTCTTGTCCAAATCAGCGGACAAATCACTTCCTCTCTTTAAAACACTCACGAAGTGTACAAAGAAGGGAGATTTTCGATGGACTCCAGAAGCGGAAGAAGCTTTCCAGCAGCTAAAACAAAATCTAGCAGAGTTACCAAAGCTTCTCGCACCCCGACAAGGAGAAGAACTGATCATGTATCTTTCAGCGACCCATGGAGCGGTCAGCGCGGTGCTACTGACAGACAGAAACTCTGTTCAAACACCTATATACTTCGTAAGCAAAGCCCTCAAGAAGACATAGACTAACTACACCGCTATGGAGAAACTGGTCCTAGCTTTAGTATTCGCAGCTAAGAGACTGCGCAGGTACTTCCAAGCGCATCCGATAGCTGTAATCACGGACCAACCCATCAAGCAGGTTATCTCTAAACCTGATGCATCAGGGCGGCTTCAAAAGTGGAGCGTGTTATTGAGCGAGCATAACATCTCCTATAGGCCGCGCACCGCGATCAAGGGACAGATATTGGCTGATTTCATTATCGAGAAGCCAGATGCTGATACTCCATCACCAACGGTTGAAGTACCATTACAAGAACCATGGGTTCTATTTACAGATGGATCCTCGTGCGCAGAAGGATCAGGCGCAGGCCTTATCCTTACCAGCCCAGATGGAACAAAACACACTTACGCACTGCGTTTTAAATTCATAGCCACAAACAATGAGGCGGAATATGAAGCATTACTGGCTGGACTCCGCATAGCAAATCAAATGGGTGTACGCAATCTAGAAGCTAATGTGGATTCACGACTGGTAGCTAACCACGTGTTAGGCGAGTATGTGGCTCAAGAAGAACACATGATCCAATACCTCGATAAAGCCAAGTCCTTAATCAAGAATTTTGACAAGTTTTCCATTAAACAAATCCCAGGAGGAGAAAACAAAAAAGCAGATGTGCTAAGTAAAATCGCATCCACAAGCTTTGCACACCTGTCAAAACAGGTACTGGTGGAAACCTTGAAGAACAAATCCATCTCTGAGATGGAAGTCTCCATAGTGATAGAGGAAGAACATCCTACATGGATGACACCCATCATGGATTTCATTAGCAAGGGAACACTCCCTCAAGAACAAAAAGACGCTCGACGGATACGGCACACAGCGCAGAGGTTCGAACTTCGAGATGGTATCCTATATCGGCGTTCATTCCTACAACCATGGCTCAGGTGCGTCGGACCTCTTCAGGCAGATTACGTACTCCGGGAAATCCACGCTGGCTCTTGCAGCATGCACTCAGGACCACGGTCTGTTGTAGCGCGCGCTTTGTGATCCGGGTACTATTGGCCTACCATGCACCGCGACGCGCGAGACATGATTAGAAGGTGCAACGACTGCCAAGTCCATAGACCCATTCCGCGTCGACCACAACATGAGCTAACACCCATCACCTCGCCATGGCCATTCCATAAATGGGGAATTGATATTGCAGGACCCTTTCCTGTCGCGGCAGGAGGACTCAAGTTCCTCATTGTCGTCATTGACTACTTCACCAAATGGATCGAGGCAAAAGCAGTGGCAAGTATCACAGGCAACCAGGTCAAACGATTCGTTTGGGATAACATTGTATGCCGCTTTGGCCTACCTAGAGAAATTATTTCGGACAACGGAAAACAATTCTGTGATAACCCATTCAAAGATTGGTGCGCGCAGTTAAACATCACACAGCACTTCACGTTAGTTAAACATCCACAAACAAATGGATTAGTAGAACGAGCGAATCGTAGTCTGGGTGAAGGAATTAAAGCGCGCCTAGACAGGCATAAAGGAAGATGGGTGGACGAATTATCGCATGTTCTGTGGGCCCACCGCACAGAAATCAAAGTCAGCAATGGCGATACACCTTTTTCTCTTGTCTACGGGACAGAAGCTGTTATACCAGCAGAAATTGGAATGCCATCAATCCGTACATCGGAAGTTAACGCGACAACAAACGATGATGAACGACGTATTGACTTAGATCTGTTGGAAGAACGACGCGAAAGGGCGGCTATCCGCGAAGCAAAAGCTAAATCAAAGATGAAGAAGTATTATGATGCAAGAGTCAGAAACTCTTCTTTCAAACCAGGGGACTTTGTATACCGCGCCAATGATGCAAGCCACGCAGAAGACACGGGCTAGCTTGGACCCAAGTGGGAAGGACCTTACGAGGTCACAGAGGCATTAGGCGACGGAAATTGTCTTTTTGCACTTGCAACAATTAATAAATCGCTGTGGTTTCTAGCTAACTCCACAACACATTTCAACATTATTGCTTACATTATTCATTTATGTTTCAATTCTGTTTATATTATTGCCTACATGGCATGCATGCACATATTAAGACCACACGAGGGCAGACATGATGAGTAAACCTACTAAAGTACTCGTTGAGTAAGAGGGTTGCAAACCCATCAACATCGGGTTACGTATCCCTGTTAAACACCTTACTATCAAGACGTTGGAGTAAGTTAACAAGTACATCCCACGACGGATGCACTTTATCGCACACTGTGCGCGTTTAACAAAACATGGACTCAAGACAATTGACTCCTACATAGTGGAATTCGCAGTACGCTGCACTCCACCACATGGATTCAAAACAACTAACTCCTAAATTCATACACTAACTTCATACAAGCTTATGACTTTAGTACGCATCTCACAATGAATGCGCAACAACAAGTTTCAAACGAACTAATAAACCAAGACACTTGGTTACTAAAAATGATAAACGTAGCACGCTACACACTTACTCGCACGTTTGTTAAGGTTATGGACCGCAAACGTTTCTTAAGTTACGGACTTAATTCACAAGTTCTGGGCTCAATACAAGATATTATATGCACATCGTAACTCTAGATAAGTCTTTCACATAATAAAGAAAAAAAATCTAAGTATAAAACGATATATGTGCACAAAAGAGTTCCATAATTTCATTTAAAGCTACGAGTTTTTACAAAGCTACAACTACGAGTTATACATATCTACACACTATGCAAACGCTCGGGGGAATGCTCTGGCGCAGCAGAGCTCCCCGCCTCTTGAAGTTTCTTCAACAACAGCGAACAAATCCATCTCTTCGACAGACAAAAGACAAATAACAATAACAACTTAGTTATTTAAGAAAAATAAACAAAATACTTACATTATAGAGGCAATAAAGGATGAGCACCCACCCTGGCTGTTCTCATCGATGAAGGTTGGAACCTCGTCTGCACCATCAAAATAATTACGACTCAGCCCCATATGCACCAAGAACTCCTCAGGAAAGGAGTTAATGGGAATGCGGTTCCCATCGATTATGTCCGCATCCGCGGCGCTGTAAGAACCAGGGATAGGACGCTCATCCCTCGGCAACGACCCTTGAGTATAGAACTCAAAGCGCGATGGAAATACAACATCATCCACCCAGAAAAAGTACTCTCTCCAATGCCTTAAAGAATCTACTTTCTCGGTGTAACATTGGAGGCGCCCTGCTTGTTTTGCAAAAGAAATCCATCCATGCGACCACGTTGTGTGGTAAAACGCACGAAATAGGTCAACTGTCGGATTGATAGCAAGTAACCAACAATTTATTTCAAAATTCGATATCTTAGCCGCACCTATACAGTGCAACTGTGAGATATGGAGTTGGTAGTGATTGAGCACGTTGCTCAAAAATACAGAAATGGGTACGCGATAATTCGCGTAATCAAAAAAGCGTGTATACAAACCAATCTTCCCATCGGGGAAATCGACAATACACGCATCCAAATCTGGTGCTTCAGGATGAATGTCGAGAGGAATGAAGTAGTCAGAAGAAAACTGACGTACGTCATCCTCATCCAACCTAGAGCGGAACTCGTGTAACTGAGCAACCATTTGTAAGTTATAAATACGGTATACTAAATATTGCGCACGCGCAGTTACCTAATGAAAATAGAAGATCGAAGAGAGAAAAAGCTTTAAAAGTTTTGCAAATGGTGAAAATCGTTTTGACTGTGTGAACCACAGTGAAATGGGGGAAGTGATTTATATAGGCAACCAAGAAACCCTAAAAGGGATGCCACGTGGATCCCACTAACAAAAACGTGGACACACTCCCCGTTTTTTGAGGCACACGTGGACACACTCCCCGTTTTTCGAAGCACCTCTTATGATATTTTGGGACTTGATACATTGTTCCAATTTTTTGGCGGGAAATATTTGGATCGTTCCCGCCACGCTTACCGCTAGCCTCACTAGTCCAGTATCCGCGGCTACGGGCCGCGCACACTAGACAGGGGGGACATGATGACGTATAGCCTATAATTGGGCCACGAGCCCAAATTATAGACATTACTAAGCTTAAACCCACCACGAGTGGGCTATCATGACAAATGACTTGGGCCATAATTACCAACGGCTTGGGCTCACAAAGCCCAAAGCCCAACCAAAATGCACGGTTAAAGGATAATGATCTTCTATTTACGGAATAGATATCCTTACCCCGGATAAGCACCACGAGTGCGAAGAGTAAGGAGCAAGATACCTACACGGTTTCTGCGCCCTATATATAGAATGATATATTCTCATGAAAAAGTACGATTTACGCAATCCCTAACTCTTCAACTAAACCCTAAAACCGATTAATTACTCTCACGCCAGAGTCTAATCGTGGGAGACAATCCCACGATAAGCCTAACGGTGTTGTTTGCTTTCTTAGTGTGCAGGTTTCACAAGCACTAAAGTTCTAATTGGTACGAGAGCAGGAGTCCAAACAAGATAAGCCCAACTTTTGTATCAACAAGATACCTTATTTTATCTAGATGGAAACTCTAGGACGAGGCTTTTCTAAAAAAAAGGAGAATGACGCGGTACGTGTTGGAATTAGATAAGGAATTTGTAATGTATTCTAATTAAGTTAGGATTTTTTATTATATCATGATTAGGTTTATAAAAAATAATAAATAAATAAATAAATAAAAAGATTAGGTTTATCTATTTAATAGATTTCTTTTAACTTAGTTATTATCTTTTATAGTCCTAGTAGGATTAGTACTTGTCTATTATAATTAGACTTCAATATTTAGTTTTATGAGAAAATAATTGAACTAAATGTTTTTGACTTCTTGGTATTTTATCGGTTGTGATATTACATCTTTGTGTGATAATTCGTCAATTCTACTTTTTCGATAAAACAAATGTTCGAGTTTATCTATAATTTGTAGAGTCGTCCTCATCATTTTTTCAGCTTCTTACGACCATAATCATCTTGCATATCACCGTATACCGGTCCTTGTGTCCAAACTTTTTAAATCCATCGCAGGTGTTAGGCATGAGCTTATCCCCAAATTGGCATTGTCCAATAGCCACTAAGCCAAAGGTCAGGCCAAAGCAATGTTTTGATCAATTGGACTTTCTTATCTCTAATGGGCAAAACTGGATTGGGTCAAAGCAATGTTTTGAAAACAAGATCGAACCAGCTGGTTCAACCGATGAACCAGACCACAACTGCTTCGACGTTACCTGGAAAAACGCAAAACCCGTAAACTAAAGAAAACTGAGAAAAAATCGATTCGATTTCTGATCCGATTTTTAAAACATTGAGCCAAAGTATCATGGACCATTCCTTTGACTTTCACCTATGAAGTTTGACAAAATGACTTCGTAACCTCATGAACTTTATAAAGTTACATTCTCTTTGTCTCATAATTAAAGTCACACAATTTAAGAAAAATATAATTCATATGCTATCTAGTTTACGTACGTATTATCTCATCTTTAGAAAGATCATTCTCACATTTGGGTCCTTTATCGTATTAACAAGAAACCAAATATAAAACTAACTTCATCCAGATAATTAATTCGGTTTACAATACGGAACATTAACCACTTTAACTATTTATGAGCAATATTTTAAAACCGGTTTTCTAATTGACTCGGTCACCTGGTCACGGTTCAACCGGTTTAACCGGGTTTTTTGCTTAAAACCACCTTCTGGTCACCCGACCAGTTCACAGTTCAACCGGCCGGGTCAACCCGGATTTTAAAATGTTGTTTACGAAAATCAAGTAATTGTATAGTTTTAGAAATGGAACACAAGTACAAACAAAACAAAACAAAACAAAACTCTTTATATGGAAGACACATAACAACACAAAATGGTATCAAACAAAACAAGATAATACAAAACATATGATCTTGTATCTTATAGTAACAGTTTGAAACATTATTTCACTAAACAACACAAATTATATAATGTTATACGTATATGGCTATATACAAAGTGACATATATGTTCACATTCGAAAGAGTTAAACGTTGACTAAGTGTAGTGGTTCACCCTTTCGTGCGTTCGAGTAAGCTCCATCACGACGGTCGGTGTTCACGCGTCGTAATACAGTCTTATATAGTACACCTTATTTTCAAACAAAGCTAAAGAGCAAAAACAACTTATTTTCAACAAAGCTAAAGAGCAAAAAAGTTAATCTAATTCTACTTTACAATCTCCTTTTCTTGCTTTTTGTTTGGGCACCACGTCCTTATTGTTGTAGTTGTCATTCTTGTCGTCGTCATCATCATCAACCTAGAGCGATCGAGCACTAATACAAAGGTAGTAATTAAAAGAGATGTTTAGCCTAATACAAAGGTAGTAATTAATCGATTGAGTGAATATGGAGCTTCAAAATTTAAAGCATGTCCAACATCTCTTATTATCTCCAGCTTTGATTTCCCACCTAAATGCCTGTTTAAAAAGCAAAGATATGAAGATTATACTATATTAATTTACCAAAATTTATTTATGAAAATTTTATAAAAAAAAATAAAAGTTACCTATGAAGTTGGTATGCCCATTCAAGAGGGAAGACACTATCTTTTTCACCCCATATTAGAAGGGTTTCCTTCACCAAAAATAATAAAATATGAAAATACATTAACGAGTTAGATCAACTAAGATTTTTTTTTTTTTTTTTTTTTTGAGAATGGTGAAAAGGAATAACTACACATTTCATGCATTTAAAAAATAGATAGCATCTTTTCTAAAACTTCTCTCACTTAATTAAAATGTGTAGCTAATTTATTTTAATTATCGTTATTATTATTGTTGTTGTTTTATTTTTATTTTTTTCTCATCAAATCTCTTCCAATAGGTGAGTATAAGTACATAAACTACAATGAAGTGCAATAAAACCTGAATACATGATACAATTAGTAATTACGTAAAGAGTTAAATTGCTAAATTATTTTACACATGTATGAATAATTTGTATTCAAAAATAACATATACTCGCAACGTAGTGCGGTAAGCCTATACTTGTTTCGAAACATATACTTATTTTTTCTAGAAAGTCATCTTCATTTTGTATCACATATTTTTAACTTGTTACCATCATATGTAACAAACATTGTGTGACACATCATTTATTTGTTATAGAAAGTCGCTTACATGCGATATACAATATTTTTATCAATGTTATGCATACATACAATGACAAAACTACTTGAAACGTGTTGAACAAAGCTTGAAACGTGTTTAAAATTTGCCGGTATAAAAGATTACAATTTATAAAATTGATTTATCTAATTAATTTTCTTGAAATATATAGCAGTTAACTAAGAATATATAACTGATCCAGCATGGGAGATTGAGCTTGATTAAAAAACTAACCTAACCCAACTTATATAAATAATGCAATTTCAGAAATTGTTGGAAGTTGATGTGAATTTTTGTCCGAATCTTAGTGTTTTTTATTATTCGCCGATTATAGTATTTAGTGAAATGGAACGAGCCAAACGGTTTCAAAATCGTAGTGGAATCAAATGTTTGAAAATATAAAAAGTTATTATGTCATGATAAGTATAGTACCCGCACAAAACAACACATTTGGAGGCGAATATTGTTGAACGAGTTTTCAGTTTTACTATTTTTTTCCGAATATTATTTAACAATTTTCTAGAGATTGTGAAGAATTAATATGTCATATTATTATATGCAAATTAAAAAGTTATTAATTTTAACTATAAACGTATTAAATTCGTTACATTAGTTTATTTTATTATTGTAACATCCAATTCAATGTCATAATGTAATGTGCAACTAGTGTATTTTTAAATTTTATTTTAATAATTACTAATTATAAAAAGTGTGTTAGCATAATTGTTAAGATTTTTAACGATATAAAAGGTCAGTGAAGATTATATTTTATTTTAAAATCAAATATCATAAGAGATGCTTCTAGAGTTTAATATGTCAATCTAATTCAAAATCGACTCGTCTGGACTCGTTAAAAATGTATGAATTTGTATAAACCTGTGTAAGAATCGGAAGATCAACGTCGTGTTTCTCATTAAGCAATTCGTGCACCAATTCTTCTTTCTCCTTCCCGCAACATTCTAGCTGAAAAGAATCGATCATGAACCTTTTAGTAGTCTATAGCTAATACCACTTTTAATCCAATTTACTATACACGAGTATTGTTTTAAACACTTACGCCAATGAATCCCCAAAGAAAGAAGTCTGGAATCCACCTCCCAATATCATACTTATGAATCGATATCCGACACAACATTCTTAAATCCTCGGGTGTTTTCGCCACAAGTAGATCCACTACGCTTCGCCCTATCTTCTTTACGTGCTCTAGTTTGCAATCATGTTTACACACAATTCCACTACTAACTATCACTAGTTTTTCCACCATATCATCATACACCTTAAAAAAAATAAGGCTTAGGTTATATATACCCCTCTAAATGATAATGGCAACCACCTTTTTCTTTAATATATATATATATATATATATATATATATATATATATATATATATATATATATATATATATATATATATATATATATATATATATATATATATAGTTTAATTTTTATTATGAAACTACAAAACTGAAAGTAAAGAACAGAAAATATAAAGTTTGATAAGTTAAAAGTATTAAAAGACATAGAACAGGAAACGGTAGAAAACTGTTTTTTTTTTTTTTTTTTTTTTTTTTTTTTTTTTTTTTTACAGACTGATAAAATGGCTTAAGAAGGGTGCCATTAACCTATATGGGTACCCTTAACAACACCCAAAAACTAATAGTAACATGATGATTAAAATGTATGTATTTTACCAAGAATTAAATTTGCTAGTCATGTTGTATTATTCTTACCTCTGCCATACGGTAGCCAACAAATCCACCATAACTAATAGCATAGACCGAAAACTTGTCTACTCGCATTTTCTTCAATCCATCACACACACACTTTGCCTGAAACCCAATGCTACGATCCGATTTGCTAGAGTATGAATCTCCAAAAAATACGAGATCAGGAACGTACACGTTAAAATCACGAGCTAATTGGTGAATCTATATGCAAAAAACACAGAAATGTGTTATATGTTTAACAAACATAACATATGTCCTAGAGAACAACAAAGTTACTAGAGTAGTGGTTTTTGGTATAATATATGAAACCATAAATAAGTTTAAGTTTAATATGAAAAACATATGAAATTTTCGTTAAAAAGATTTAGTACATACATGTTAAGTATCATGTTACTATATTTATAAAATGCTAAGTTTTAAACTTTTAGTTCTGGATCCGCCACTACTGACCTGTAAAAGGAATTGCCACTTGGAGTTACCACCAAAGCCATGAATAAGCACGAGATTCGCCCTGTTGTACTCCCTATGTTTACTACTCCAAATGTGCATTATGGTTTGGTTGTCATCTAGATGGACACTAGATCGAGCCAAACCACAATATCGAAAGTACATAGATAGCAAGGCATCCGCGAATAGTACCGGAAAACGGGTTATGAAGGTGTATAAAGATTGTAATGAAATGAGTTGCCTGAATGAGAAATTGTAGAGCCAATATGAGTCCATGGTGGAAGCTTATTATTATATATGGAAATAGGATAATGAATGATCGATGTATATAAAGCTATGCCATCATTTTCATGCGTAAAGAATTGATTTAGCCCGTATTTAAAGAATGGGGCCCTTTTTTTGCGTAAAAACCACAAGCACGTCATGTTTTACATCCTTTTCACCTTTTATTTATTTATTTATTTTTTTTCATATTAAAACTTGATGCCACAATTTTTTTTCTTCATAGGTGATAAATACTATTAAAGTACAAACCCGTTGATAAATTATTACTTTCTCGTTTGGAAAAAAAGTGTTTACTAACAAATCATCAGTTCAGTTTAGATATGAGTAGCTAATGCAAGTTTTTAACAAAGTAGCAAAATAAGAAAAAACAACGACTATTGTTATTTCGGAAAATGATTGAGATGTCTAAAAATATGACTATGCATAAAAAAGCTCCCTTACTATCACCAACTATCCTCATCTAAAAGTTGGATATTTTATTGAGACAAACACAAATAATAGCATAGATAAATAGAATGGACAGAAAGAGTATGTTTTTACGCTATAGATCAATTAATGGTTTTTGTTGTTCTGCACATAGATCAACTATTTGACATGTCCTTATACTTGCACACTCTTAAACGGTGAATTAACATCACAATAACTTTTTTAAGATACATAATGTATGTAAACGAGCATAACTATCTTTTCATATTTATTCTCTTACTTATGATGATAGGTGGTTATGTAAGAAGTAGCATTTATTATCGTAAAAGTGTATCCACTTTGGGCTTGCTACAACCACAATGATACTACCATTAACTTAAGTACAGTACACTTGTGATGAAGTCCAAGACTATAGCAATTACATGTTACTATTATCAGATTATATGAAGTATCTGATCCACAATATATATAAACTAACAATAGTTCCTTTCTTTGGTCGGGAACACAAGCTTCATATAGATTAGTGGAAGACAACATTTGCTGGTAATTGAATACTCACAAGATTTACTATTTTAGTCGATCGATACATTTGATATAGGCCGATTAATTATTTGTATAGTATTAATAGGCCTAGCCCATTGTAATTACTCTACTAAAACCATCTTGTGTATCTTATATATTTGTGAACATGATATCAATAATCAAGCAATTATACCAATCAATATTTACTTTTCAAGCGTTGCGTTAGGAGGAGATTATATGATGATGATATTTGTCTGTGCTTCTTGATCTTGGGATGAACATGGAAGAATTTTGTGACATTTATTATATACGTGTAAGCGAATTAAAATTTGACGTGATTATGTGATTTTAAGGCGTGGTAAAAAGGTAAAATAACTTGTTTATGTAGGGAAACATGTACACTTTAATTAAAAATAATAAAGATTACAATCAATAAATAATTAACAGAAAATAAATGATAGGAAAATTAAATTACAGACAGAATGGAGTAGAAGTAGAAAACAGACATTATTCAACAATAATTAAGTAAAGCAGTAAAAAGTCGGAACGAGGCTCATGTTTAACATGATTCATTTAAAACAGATTCGCCGTCTGTTTCCTAGGTACAACGTCCAAAGCTGTTGTACAGCCGGACCAGACTAAACTTGCCTGAAAGATCGCGGAAAGCTGAGTGTTTCTGATCGAAGAGATCGCTGGAATTCAGTTGCTCTGGAGCTGCGTTATCTTTGTACCAAAAGCTAAATGAGAATGTGTTCAATTTATAGCAAAACCCTATCTTGGTCACCAAGACATAATATTATCTCAAATTAAATCTGTTAAAAATTAAACATGATTTACTGCAACAAAAAGATACACGCACAAGCTCGACTTTTCAAAGCTGCATTCGTGTCCGCAGGCGCGCGGCTCCACATGAGTTCAGAAGCTTTGAACTCACGTAGAGGTTGGAGCATAACCAACCTAAAGGAATTTGATAGCCAATACTATGATTTCCTTATAAACTAGTCTCCACTTCCTTTTATAGGCGATGTGTGATAGTTTATTTTCCATATTTTATGTTTCACGTGCCTCACTTTGAGACACGATATCTCATTCATATCAACTCCATATTTGACACATTTTAGCTTGTTGCGAAGCTCTCGTCAAGGAGAACGCAAAGCTACCAAGGAATACAAATATATAGAACATATACATATATTAAATAGTGTCAAAAAATTGCAAAAAACCATTTTGCAAAACTATATTTCCAACAGTTTATTCGTTCGGAGTGCTTAGATACGAAGTAGTAATTAGAATGTAAGGAAAGAGTCAGATAGAGTGTCGACCCATAAATTTGGTAGAAATGAAAATGATACCATATATGTCTGTCGATTCATGTATGTATAGTTGCGATATCTATTATGAAACATGCAACTTTCTATATAATTAGTTATTTGACCATTTCAACAAGGTGTCGATCTTAGTGTTTTCCGTTTTACGATTTCTAAAATGATGCACCTTATTGCTATGTGCCAGTTACTTCATCATATCCACGAGTATAATTGGATTGGGTGAATGTGTATCGGATCGGATATCTGTTGCCATCTCCTACTTAAAAGGTGATTATGTAATAAGTAGCATTTTATTATCGTAATGGTGTACATAGGATGAAATTAGTCACAAAAACTCAATAACTTGTACATGATATTAAACCTACGTGTTACTCAATAACAATTCTGGAACACGTACCATTGATCCACAATATATAAGCTAACAATAGTTTCTTTCTTTGGTCAATTTGGGAACACAAACTTCGTATAAATTATTAGAAGACAATATTTGTTTCCGGTAATTCAATACTCAAATCCTTATTATTATTATCAAATTTATTTGTTAAACTCACTTTTGTTGATAAATGTATATGTGAGTTAAATTGTTTACATGTGTGTCGTAAACAAGGAGATGTAGTCATGTCAACATTGCTAAAAGAAAAGCTTTATCTCGTTTATGTTTATGTGACGGTGGACTCAAAAACTAGTTTGCAAAAAAGCAAGAAACTATAATCATTCAATTTAAAAAATAAAAAAATAAAAAAAAAAAATAAAAAAAAAAGTTATTAAAAGATATACCTATGTTTAACATGGGTTGTGCATTAGCATACCCGGCCATCTTAATTATAAAGTTATTTTTAGGGAGTTGATACTCCTTCACATTTTTTGTTGCTTACATCACAACTTATGCATTATAGTATTGTACCGTCCAACAGTACAATGCACAATTATGTTATTTGCATCAAAAAGTATGGTGGGAATATCAACTCCCTTATTTTTATTATGACAAATTGCATGAAACACATTATCCTAGTTAATTACTAATACCAAGCTATGGCTTTTACATTTTTAGTGTATATTACAAATCATTTTAGTGTATCTATAAGAGTTGAAATCAATAGAGATCTCATATTCTTCGTAGATCCAATGAATCAATACTAGTTATCTATTTTTATTCAAAATTAATAAAATAAAACATTTTTTCACGTTTAAAAAAAATATATATATCTTGCAAACAGTTATCGTTAAGCGACAAAAAATACATAATCGCGACGAGAATTTTTTTTATCTTTCTGTAGACGGGCACTTTGAGAGAGAGATGAGTGTTTGTTTCAGTTTCGTGAGGTGTTAGAATTTGATATATTCTAGCATAGGAAATTTTTAGACTCATATTTTCCAGTTCTTGGGAAATATCTTTTTGAAATTATTCTAATAAGGTCTACTTGAGGGCAAGTAGAGTTCAAGTGGGGGTGGGGGGGGGGGGGGGTGGATATTTGATAACATCAAATATATCCATGATTTTAGTGTTAATTTCCCCCTTAAATACTCATCTTTTGTATTCATATGTTAGGATATATACTTTTATTTGTTTATATTTTGTTTTCATGGCAAAGATGAGTAAAGGAACGAAGAAACGCGAAAATGGAAGGACTAAATAGAAAATATATGAAATATGCGGATTCTGCACTAACTACAGCATAGAGATATCATCTACCTACGCCGTAGCAAGCATTTACGAAGACTACGGTGTAGCTCAATTCATGACTACGGCGTAATGATATACTAAATGGCTCTACGGAGTAGCAACTCTCCAACTACGGCGTAGACCTCAAATTGAGGCAGTAAATAACTCACGTGGCCAAAGAAGAAGTTAGGGCGTAGTTTCCCATATAACTACGCCGTAGAAGCATCCAAGGAAGAAACGACGCTCGTAGCACTTGATCAAGCTACGTCGTAGTTGATATTTACAAAGGCTACGGCGTAGCCACTCATTCAGCTACGCCGTTACAAAGTTGGGCCTATAAATATCAGCCCTAATTCCGAGTTTATTCATTCACTTTTCACCACACAGAAGTTGGGAGAAACTCAGGGAGCAGGAGGAATGAAGTTCAATCCACATACAAGTTAATTTCAAGGGAGAATTCACACGCCAATCAAAAGTTTATTCATTCCTTTGTCTTGTATTCGATTCATGTTTACTTTTGTAATGATAGATTCTTGTTTTACTGCAACTATGAATATGAGTGGCTAAACACTTCTTAGTGCTAGCCTTGTTATGAAATTGTTATTGTTATGATATAGTTTTCTATGCATCTATTGTTGTATTGTTTGTATACTTTCATGCCGAGTCTTAGGGCACTCTAGTTTTGGTAGTGTTGAGCATTGGTAGTTCCTTGGAGGCTTGGTGAATTAACCTTAGGAACCAAGCCGATGGGGATGTGACTTGGTGATAGAAATATCACCATACATGTGCGAATTAACCCTAAGACCACCTATCATTGCGATACGCTTAAAGAAGCTAGAGGGGGTGTAAGATCTGACCATGCCGCATCCCGCTAGACTTGTCTATGTTAGTAGAGGTACTTAATGACTCTTGCATCTTCGTAGGTTCACGCCGCCCGATGAACTCTCGTCTTTAAAATAGGCGAGAATAGGACAAGGTGTAAGATAGATTTAGGTGATTTAACCCTCTGATCCTAAATGCATATAACCCCCAGACGAAACGATAGGATGCACTTATAGAAAACTAATCATGATAATACAAGAGTAGTAATTAGGATAGCACTACTTCTCCTTATTGATTCTCTTCCATTTATTTACTTGCTTTGTTATTTACTTTTATTAGTTAATTAATCTTTACAATCATAAACCCCCTTTTAAACGTGACAGTAGACTTAGATAGACTCCACACTCATAGCTCTTGGGACGACCTCGGCTTTACTAACTAGGTATACCTCACACGACCGGGTACACTACCCGATAGTGCATTAGGTAGACTTTAGGTAAACGAGCAACTTATAAATATAAAACCTGGTCGGTAAAACCTGCATCAGGGTCAGCCCAAAAGTGCCCATGCCAGCTCTATGCCATGCAAGCTTCTTAGTTACCTGAGATAAAACATGTTAAAAGGTCAATACAAAGGTTGGGTGAATTCACAGTGTTTAATTTGTAATAGTTTGAACACAAGTTGAATAGTAGTAAAAACAATAGAATAGGAGAGTAGTAAATATATATATTACCCTAAGCCTCATGACACGCAAACCTTAACATCGGATGATATCAAAAATGATATAGATGGCCTACATCACAAAATGGTTTAGGTGATAATGCCCTCTTACTAGGAGCTTGCCATATTCCTAGTTAATTCAAATAAAGTGCATTTGGTTACCATCTCAGGCTAACTTCAAATAGGGCGTCAACTGCCAATAGATCTATTCACTAAACTCGCGTTCACTCGCAAGTGATTAATAGTTCATGATATGAGGGACATTTGGTAAAGGTGGTAACTTAGGCAATATCAATCATGATAGCATACAGAAAAATACTTGTGTTCAGATTTATATTATGTATCTCCCCACGGGGTTTGAAAACAATTTTAAAAGGTGAGACTATTAACTCACCTTAGTAATATAGTAGTCAAGTAGAAATCAACTGGTGCAAGTGAATAGCTCCGACTTGTGACCTAGAGTGATATGATAAGTTTAGATTCGTTTACTTTTAGGGCTTGATATGGAATGACGAGTGTGAAAAATTTCAAATGAAATAGTGTCGGTTTCACGTACTAAAATGTTTAAAGTTCAAGAAAAGTTTTATTATAATTATAGTTGTCTTTTATAGATATGTTATCGATAAAAATCTAGTCGAATGTTTTAGTTATTATAAGTGTTAATAAAAATATTTATTTTAATTATCTTTAGTTATTATAAAGTCATTATTATTTATTGTAAATATTTTTTAGGCGAGTTATATTAAATACCAAACTTTTTTTACATACTAAGGGATCCATTCCCACCATCTATCTAAAAAGAAATCCATTGTTGAGATTAAAAACATTTTAATATTTTACCAATATTTTATAATTTAACTATCTCTTAAACCGTTAATCGTTAAGCGAAAATAATTACACTATTGCGACGAGCATTTAATTATTTTTCTATAAACGGGCACTTTGATATACTTTCGACAAAAAAAAATCATTTTTTCACGGTTTTTTTTCGTGGCCGAAAAAATCATATGTGATATATCACATGTGATATGTGATATTACTGTAATATCACATGTGATTTTTTCGGTCACGAAAAATAATGTGAAAAAAATGAAAAAAAAATGTCGAAAATATATCAAAGTGCCTATCTGTAGAAAAATAATTAAATGCTCGTCGTAAAGGTATATATTTTTTCGCTTAACGATTAACGTTTCGAAAAATATTAATATTTGGAAAAAAAAAAACAGATGAAAGGTGGTTTTTTAAATTGGTGGGATTAATCTCATCTATTAGATCAAATAAAGATGGAGGGTCGAGATTAGTCCCTTAGTATGTAAAAAAAGTTTGGTCTTCAAATAACCTTAAATCAATATTTTTAGTTATAATAAAGTTGGTATTATTTATTTGTAAAAAGATGCATTAATTATTAAATAAAGTTAGTTTTTAAAGTAAAATTAACATGTGTAGTATTTATTTATAAAAACAAGGAGGGGAACCCGCCGCGTTGCGGCGGGGGCCTCTATACCATTTTGCAGGTGTTGCGAGATACAGAAAACTGGATAGATGTATTATCATTAGTGTTGTTACAAAATGCTGCAAGCTTTTTTTCGCTACGGTTAAAGCTGTAGTTATACAGTTACTTATTCTAGGACATCTACCGTTACAAAATGCTGGAAGTTTTTTTTCGCTACGGGGCCTATACCTGCAGTTATACAATTATTTATCCTTTGACATCTACCCTGGTTACATATTTCTAGCTAGCATTATAGGGTATGTACATACGGTTTTCTTAGATAGCATGTTATAGGTTTTCTTGCGCCATTTTAGTCGTGCTTGGCCTTCTTGGTTGGTTGGATGGTGCTGGTGTCTTCTTGTTCAAGGAGTGGTTGCTGTTCTGGTGTTGTGGAGATGGTCTCATCTTGTGCTGTTGGTTGTGTGTTGGTGATTTCTGGCAGAACCTGTTGATCGACACCTTCAATGAATAACTTCTTCACGACTGTTTTGGAAGCGCTCTCTGACGTGTACTCCTTCTTTTCATCTGGGTCATCAGTGTGGGGTGGGGGTGGGGGGTTATCTGAGCTGTTGGTATCTCTGTGGTAGCCTGTTGAGGAGAATGCTCTGCCAGCGTGGTTGATGAGGAAGGCCCTTGTATAAAAGTTGGAATGTTTGGTAATGCAGGTTCTGGAACATCAACGGAATGGTCGAGGATGAATTTTGTGTTCCCTCTGTGGCTTCCAGGTGCTATGTGGACTGTAAAGATGTGCCTTGTGTCTTCTAGGTCTCTGATTATTGCTGGGAGCGTGTATGGATCTGGTTCGGTTATGTAGCTTAGGAGTCCAGTAACCGGCATGACCAGTGAGTTTGCTTGTGGGATAAAACAGGTGATGATGATACTGCCGGTGCTGTCTTCAAGGATTGCCTTAAAGTTGTAGCTGTTCAGAGAAACACATTATATGTATTTTACTGTTGTTTATTGGTGGTGCATGAAATATGTATTGAATGGGGTTCACTTACGTGTAGTTTGGTGTTAGGCGAACTCCGGGAGGCTGACAATGTGGGTGTGGCCATCCATCTACTATTTTCATTTGACATGTGCGACACCGATTGTAGTACCATCCCTGAGTTTCATCAATGCTTGTGATGACTGCCTCTATCACAAATGGTTTCAGCTGTTACAAGGACATTGTTGCATTAGGTAGTTTTTATGTGAAAAGTATATGCACTTACTGTAATAGTTACCATTTTTGTTTCAGGTTTAACTTCAAGCAAAGTTCTTATCGTTATATGGGTGCTTTGTGTATCCTGTTCGTTAACATTTGGTTCAACTGAAGGTTGTGGCAGTGGTGGGTGCGGACCCATGTATTCCTGGTACCTGGTTTGAACAGATAGTAGCGTGAGTAATTATGAGTGTCGATGCAGTTAAGGGGATCTGTGTAGGGGTTTCATCATCAATGACTTACAGTGCTCTTATGGTATCTGTCTCGGGTATTTCTGGGTTGAGATAGTAATATGTTGCCGGGGTCGCAGATAGTTGTAGCCCTCCTGTCATGGTTGTGTCGAATTCGTTATGTACTATATGGCACTACATATTTAGTTTTGTTGGTTTAGTATATACCTCCAACGCGCTTGGCCCAGCAAGAACTGACGGCAATAATAGGGGCTGGTCAATTTCCCTTCACAGATCTACCAAAAAGCTGGTGGCTTGCTGATTCCAAAGTGTGAACATAATTGTATTGCTGCTGCATACGCATATTGGTAGTCAGCGGTTGTAAAATTTTGCATAAATCTGTATGTAAAAATCTTAATTTAGGTTTTGGATTTCAATATTCCTTCGGGAAATTCGGTAGGTCATTGAGTCTCCTGATTCACGGATTGGACCGACGTCACATAGGATCCCAATATAGTCTGTTGTTAAGAATGGTTTGTCAGTGACTGTCTTTGTAGTTGTTTTAAGTGATGTTGTTGAATACCTGTCAGGATGGAGTCTCTAGCATCCGCGCGTTGCCCGACTTGGTTATATGCGGTGAAGCTGAAGTAATGCTTTGGGAACCCAGTGTCTGCTATCTCCATGACCTGTGTGTACTTCCCGAATAGCAGGGTTATGTCGTTTTCTAGTGTCCTCTGCCACTTGTCCGTTTTCTTGCAGTCGTATGCTTCTATCCGATAGCAGCTATTAACCTGAAGCTTTGTGTCAAACTGGCGGATATCCCATAGCTGGACATTCGCCTGGATTGCGCCTCCCTGTGTGTGTAGAAATCATTCAACGATATAGTAAAGCGTTAGATAGTCATGGGAATTTCCGTTAATTTTATCAGGTTAAAAAAATGTACATGTAAGACAACTATGTTGTTTATTGATATTACAATGATTCTGTGAATGAGATGATGACATGAAGTGAAGGTAATGTAAAGCCTATATTTTACAATGTCTGGTGTAAACTATTAGTGCGTTACCTGTTTGTCAAGAAGGATGAAACAAAGCCCTGTTGGATTAGGATCGGGTACGTTTCTGGATGTCCATTTCCTGTAAACTTTGAGTTCCAGTGGTCTGGCAAGGTCTGCTGGTTTCAGGTTCATAACGTTTGTCTCATCTTCCTCTAATAGTATCCCCTTTCCTTTGTCTTTTGAACACTGTTCGCTTAGTGCTTTAGTCAGTGGTGTCGCAGCTTCACTAGTAAGTGGGTGAGTTTCCATGGTCTTGTCAGCAGTTTACCTGTAAGATGAGATGTGTGTTGTTTATTGTTAGGACAATGACTTAGGCCATTCTTACGCTGCAGTTGTTGGTAGGCCATGGAATGTAGTGACATAATAAATTGTTACAATCACAACTATACATATAAAGGCAGTGTGTTTTTTAGGCATGCAGGCAATGGATTTAAATAAAGCATGTAAGCAAATAAGCATGTCATCTACAACGGTATTCAACAAAACCTGACACCGGATAATTTTAGCTAGAAATTCGGTATAGACAATGTTTTTGGTAGTGTTTGTTGGGATCCCTGAACACGGTCCAATCACCATTTTAAGACCACGGGGTGATGTGGCTCTCGACAATGCGACGTATAATTGACCATGCCCAAATATTGGTTCCGGTAAATAGACTCCGATCTTTTTTAGCGATTGCCCTTGACTCTTGTTGATGGTCATTGCATAACACACTTTTACTGGAAACTGTTTTTGCCTGAATACAAAGGGCATCTTGTCATCCTTCATTATGAGCACTATGCGTGGCAAAAATACTTTCTGACCAACCCTTGTACCGGTTATTATTTTCGCCTCGATCACTCGGGTTAGTAATTGAGTGACAATTAACCTTGTACCATTACAGAAACCTCCCTGGACATTAAGGTTCCTTAACAACATAATTGGCGTCCCAATTTTCTATGGACGGGAAGCAGTGGGTATTTGGAACGGTTATCCATCATGTGTTTTGGGGGTCGTTTAGGTCTGGTTCACCAGCGTTACCATCACCGATGTTGAGAAGCCATTGTGAAAAGTGCGCGACCTCTTGCTTTTCTAAGTCGCTCATATTCGGTTGTTTCAATCTCATATTTTCTTTAAGGAAGATAACGTGTAGGTGTTCCCATAAATATGATTCAGATGTTGATGATGCAATGATCTCGTTCCTGGATGCATTTTTCTTTACGGGCAGCGTTTGTCTGAAATCACCACCGAGCATAATGTTCTTTTTACCAAAGACAGTGTCTGGCTGATCGCATATGTCGCGCAGCGTTCGATCAAGTGCCTCGAAACACTTACGATCATTCATCGGCGCCTCGTCCCAGATTATTAGGTTTGTCTGCTTCAACAACTCTGCGACTTAGCTGTTATTTTTTAATGTTGCAAACAGACTTTGATTTTGACTTTTATCAAACTACTAACTGATTTTATGAATTATATAAACAACAACTAACCTAAGTGATCTAATTATGCAACTATATCTAGCCTACTAACTCTAAACCTCAGCAAAACAGTATCAACCAAACACTCCTTATGTGTGACTGTTTGCTACAATTCAATGATTCTAACCACAAATCTCTAACTACTGATCTTAAGAACTTCCAAATTACTCTCAGAAGCAATAGCAACAACTAGTCACAACTTAGTTCCAATAGAAACTCAGTTACACATATTCAAAATAGACAAATGATCAACTAACTACTCAGATGATGCAATAAGCTACACAGAACAAAGCTTATCCAAACTCAGATTTCTAATAATGCTACAATTCAACAAAGTATCACTATGATACACAAGCTCAACTCAAATCAAAGCACTACTCAGAATTAATCAAAATACTACTCAGTTCTACAAATTCAGATAAGAAACTATGCAGATATCTATTAACAAACTAACTCAAATCTCAACTAAGCAAACCTGAAACAGATCTACAAGCAGATAATCACACCAACTAAGCTACTCAAATATAATCAAACAATCAGATCTATGATCAATCAATATAAGCTCAAACTACACAATCTTCAACAGATCTATACTATAAAATTGAGTTGAATGGAAATTTAGCAATACTTACAAAGCTATTCCTCCTCAGCAACAATTGAGGAGGATTCACTATGCTTGCCTATCTTTTAGATAGGCAGGTCCTTCCCTTTTTGACCTAGCTTATCTCATATAATCACCTCAGCAACCTCAGAAAACCTTCTTTTGAATGGAACAGTGACAAGTGAACCACAAGCTTTCTAAGCTTGTATATACTATGTATAAGCTGAATGCAACTTATTTGAGATATAAACCACTGATTTGAAACTATTTTATTTTTTATATTTTTCTGAATTTTTTTATGATTTTCTTTACTTGAAAAATTAATGACTGAATTGAAAAGAGTAATTGATTAAGCTATTTTGAATTCTATTTAAAGTATTTAATAGAAAATAAGCTGAAATTGAGTGATAATAAGCTAGATATAAACTAGAATAAAACTGAATAAGTAATAGTAATTGAACAATAAGCTAAAAATATAAGAAAAAAAAACTCAGAATTTTATTAAAAACTTAATAAAAGTATTACATGATCTAGTCTAAATACAATCTAGAGTAAATTTTGCAGCATAACAATACACTAAAAACTACATGAAATTAAGCTGAAATACTACCCTATTTATAGATGAGGTGAAGGGGTTGGGTCTGATTGCCAAGCTGGCGATCCTCACACCTCTTTGTGCTTCTTTCTTCTCATCTCAACCCTCTGATTAAAATTGTGTTACTTCAAATCAACAAGAGCCTTTAGATCAAATCAGTGAGGTGGCTTGGCCAATCAACTGCTTCCATCTATCCCATTCGTGTGTAATACTCTCTGACATATGACTCAGCAGAATCCAAGGAGAAGAATGATGTGTCTCGCCCAATCATTGCTCACCATCTGTCCTTGTAGCCTCAACATTCTCTCTGACATGTGCATAATCACGTGTGGTGTTCTAGAAGCTAAAATGATTGGTTTAATCATGGTGAATTGAAGTGGTTTGAGCCAATTTGCACAATGTGAAATTAGGTTTCATGTGGTTGGGGGTTTCTGGGAAAATTGGGGAAAATAAGGGAAACGTGTGTACGTTTTATTTATTTGAAGCTTTGACCCGTATATATGATTTTGACCATGGGTAAAATGTATGGGCCGGGTAATAATTTTGGTGGTGTGGGCTCAAGTTATTAAATTTAGGCTTTATGAATTTTTGGACCAGGCATGTTTGATAATAAATTCGGACCTTGAAACTTAATAGGACCAAAAATTGCAAATCCAAAATATCAAGGACTAATTGTGTAAATTTCCAAACTCCAAGGGCTGAATTAGTCTTTCTTCAAAAGTATAATCCAAGGACCATTTCTGCCAATTCTGAATAGATGAAGGACTGAAGTTGATTTGAAGATCCCGACTTTGACTTTTTGACCATCTTCCACTCTCGTGCCCGTTTTTCCGGTTTTCGTGTGATTTTTCGTCTTTTTGTGATTAATCCGTACCTGCATGTTCACAACATAGAAACACGTGTTTTCTTGGCATTTGTTAGCTCAAATAATCATTTTGGGTCGGTATTTGGCCATAAAATGGTGAGTGAATAAGCACTCACCAGACTCATTTGTCAAATCTAGGGGGATTTTCAGTCTTGAATGCGTTGTTCTACCCGAAGGTAGTAATAGAGATGCAATACCTGAAGCTGCTACTGCCAGAACAATTTTTCCTTGTGAACGTAGTGTCGTGATAACTGTTTTCCGTAGAAAGGTTTTGCCCGTGCCGCCATGACCACAAACAAATATGGTTTCCTGCCGCCCTTCGCCGATGGAATTCATGATGGTGTCAAACACGTGCTTCTGTTCAACATTCAGCTGCGGTATTAGCATGGCACTTTCGGTAGCAAGTTAAGAATAGTTATAGCTTTTTTCTTCCATGATCGACCGGTTCATGAGCATTGCAAGCAGTGCATCTGTCAGTAATGGAATCTAAAAGTCTTCCAAGGACTTTCCATGTTGGGCCAATGCGCCTTCTAATTCATATGAGAGACCGCCTTTTAATTCTGGTTCATTCACATGCAAAATATGAACACCAAACATATGTGACAGTATTCTTGGGATGTCGTGGGACATTGGCTCCCAGAATTTTTCAAACAACTCAGGAGGGGACGTTACGTCGCAGAACACCAGTATTTGTACAAACATCGCTCGCAGTTCTGCCGAAGAAGATGTAGCAGCAGCCTCTTCCATTGCTATGCACCATTCTTGATCGTTTTCAAGAAGTCCCAGCGCCTCTGCAGCTGCCCGGTTGGATGGTCATTTACCGTACGTATGCTGGGAAATGATGTGCAGCCTTTTTGATGTAGCAGCAACAGCCGTTGGAAGAATAGGTCACCAGAGCATAGATGAACATATGAGATCCTCCCTATTGAAGGTTTGTTGAGGTTTCGCCTTGGAGACCATTCTTTATCTGTTTTCGACCATACGAATTCTGATGGGAAGTTGAGGTAGGTTAGGTGTCTTCCGAAGGTGTAATCTACATTGAACTGCAACCATTGAGTCAACATTGTTTTATGGTTGGATGGGTTGTCAACAACAGAATCTAACGACTGGTTGTTTCTAAACGTCACCCGTTGCCTATTTTCCAAGTGCACTGCCAATATTTGTACCGTAGGGTCTCTACTCTGAATGTCAAATTTGAGGATACGCCAACATGCTTCATGTGGTCCTATGTACCTTGCATCAACAAAGTTTTTAATTTCATCTATTGTAGTGGCTGTTGACGTGGTAGACGATGAGGGATCTGTATTAGTCGTTGTTGGCTGATTGAGGCGTGCTGAAGGCCTACTGATGTTAACCGCGATCCTGTTAGTACCCTTTGAAATGTACTTGAACAGGTACTTGATCAACATTGTCCAACTACAACATTCTACATTGATGTGTGCCTAGAACGCCATACACAAACTTCTGTTGTATGGCACAACGTATCCATTATCCAACCTGACATTGTCCCAAACGGCTTTTCGTCTCGAACATATTTCTAGAGCGTGTGTATCTTCTTTTCAAAAACACGGTCAACAACATCCGGGCGGTCGGCAGCGGTTAGATTCGAGAATGCTTGCATGCAGTCTTGTATTTCTGGCCACCTCACATTGCACGTGAATGTCACAAAGAAGGAAGGGTTACCGTGAACACGACATATTGCAAGGGCGTCTAGGTAGTGGTTGTCCAGATAACGGGGACCTCCTGTAAAAGACGCGGGTAGAATAATTCTGGATCCAATGTCTGAACCCTCGTGATCTCCTCGCGCTATTGCATCATACACACCGTTCAAATATTCCCCTCGGATGTCCGCGTGGTGTTTTCTGATGTATTCCGTACGACTTTGTTCAATGCTACAGTACGTGGTAACCACAAACTGTTGGAATAGACGCCCCCCCCCCCCCTAGTGAGTAGTGTGTAACGGTTAAAACGGTCATGCAATAGATATGCATAATATGCATCCATTGACATTCTTTTACGACCCTCGGATGAACCCCTTGTTGCAGGCATGAGTTTTAGATCTATATGGTAACCATGCTCGCTAAAGATAAAAAGCAATAGAAAATGTAACGACATATATGTTGGTTGCAACTTGTTTACCCTTTCTTGTTCTCCTGAATACCGCTGGATGACAACATTGAAATCTGTGGCAGAATCTGGGCCACCTTCGAATACTATTGCACCAACCTCATCTGCAGTTGGTAGTTCATGTTATGTTGATCCAACGACACCAAATAGCCTTATCTTGAAATCAGGAACATCGTCTTCAAGTAATTTGTCCCTAGCTGTCCTAAATAAGTGCACCAAAGCATTGTGCGTATCTAGCAGTTGTATCAATCCTGCCACAATTTCCGGACGCAAGACATTGCTACCGTTGTTCCGAAAGTTTGCCAATCTGTTGGCAACCTCATTGTAAGTATCATAGATATATAACTGGAGGAATCTCGATTCGTCATGTGTAAGGGGACAGAACCTGCCGATCCGATGATAAATTTGGCCTGATACTCTAAAAACATATGGACCCCTTCCTAGATTGACGGTTTTGTCTACAGTAGCGCCAAGAGATGTCATCGAGAACATTTGGTTGTATGCTCTAATGTCGGTCATGAAGTGATGATCTGAAAACAAATGTTGTATATATGGAGGATAGATCCGTGGCAAGAATAGTCGGACCTTGCCTCCCATACAACATCGATGATATAAAGGGCCTGAACGCCTCGTGGAACTTGAGAGCCTTTCCTCATACCAGAAAAAAGCATGGCAATGACGACACACGCAGTTGCAGGCGCCAAATGTGGTGTATTCCTCAGGCGGACCTTAAAAATGTTAACAACAACTGTTAGCGGCAAGTTTGAGGAAGCACGGTCATATGTAACCATCTGAAACAAAATAAAGCAGAGGATCCGACAAACCTATCCGCTGGGAAGTAGCGGTAGAGCTTTGCTGCATACATGGACGCGGGACAGGTGCCCATGAACGTGTTGGTGGGTGCATTGTTGGAATGTCACATTGTTCATAGGATGCATTCAAATTAGCTGACAAAAACGGTTGTCGTCAATCTTATGGCAATTCCCATACAGGTGTTAGTGACACTAAGGAGTATGTGTATACATGTTTGTTCTGGCCGTGTATCATGCCCTTGGACAAAACATGCACATCATCTATGTTATGGGGCGGCTGAGCAAGTACAGGTATATGGGATGCGTGAGAAGAGGTTGTAGAAAACAGTGGAACAACTAGTTCGACAGGAATATCTCGTGAGGATCCAGGATCAAACACGGAATGGGAGCCGTGTGCCGTTGGCGGCGCGCCCGCTGGGTGGTCGTTGTCTCTCCGAGGTCTTTGCGAGGGCCTTTGGTATGAAAATAGAGGAAAAGGATAAATGAGAGACGACTGTGTAAACACCAATGGATGACACAACAATAGACATACACACGTGCTCACCTAGAAAATCCTCACGCATTCTACGTCGCCTATTTCGTGACGCGTCTGCATGGTTGTAAACGGGAATGATTTATAAACTTTAGCCAGCAATGACAACAGTTTCTATGACCAACCAACTCACCTGTTGATGATGACTCTCCAAGGCCCAACCCATCTAGCCCGTTGTGACACCATTCGACACCATCATGGTCAAGAGTGGTAGCATATCTGATAAGACCAGCCGCAAATCCAGCATAAATGGACCACCATGGATGTCCTGATAGGCTGCCAACAGCAATAACGACAAGTGATAAGAGAAGAATCACAATATGATGACATATCCGTACCTGTACCCTGGACATGTAAGTAACAACACAATATGACAAACAGAGGACACCACGGGATATATTAACCATGGGACGAAGGCTGGCCCACAGCATCAGGATGAGCCGCCGCTGACACACATGGAAACCCAGGGTCTAACGCAGCGGGAACCTATTCACGTGTAGGAATGGAGCTGACAATGTGTGGCACGGAACCGGCTGATACATGTCATTGTAACACAGATAGTTAGAAACGAATAAACGAATACATGATAAAAGCATAAAGGGTACATGTAAAGGGTTTTGAAACAATAACCTGGTGCAGCTGGTTCAACATGGATGGACCCTCATCGGCAACAGGTGCAGATGGCACTATAAGAAGCATAAAGAAGTGATACACACAATGTCTGATTACGCATAACAGGAATGCAGAAGACGCACAACAAACCTGGGGGCACAACCGCCAGGTCTATATCACCACGCATCTTCTTTCGTGAACCTGCATAATCAACATCTTCCAAAACCACTCGTTGTCGTTTATAACTGGATCCATCACATTGAGGTAACACGACATCTCCATGGACGACACGTGCATGTCGTTCCATGGGAAAATATGTTTCCAAGGGATTTTCTAAAGACTGATGAGCACCACTGGGACCAATATGTTGGGCAGGAAAGTGTATTGGACATGGCACATGTTTAGGGAACGCATCGTTTTGTGATTTCATTCAGAGACTATTGTAATCATAACAAAAGCATAACACCAACAAAAATACACCAAAGGGACACACAAAGATACACAACAATGGAACATAATCCATGGGACACAACACCATGATACATCAAAAGAAGTTAGTAAATGCTGACAGAGTAGCTGGACACAATAAACATAAAAACCAAACATGCAACCAATAGAAATACAGACGACACAACTATATCCTTCCCTAATAAACATGCACCTAACGTAAACAGCTCGAAAAAAAAAGTCGACATAACATATTAAGGTAAATGCGCACCACATATCCGTATACCAGCAGATAAGAAGAAGTTAATTAAATCCAAAAAATCAATTGAATCCTAGAAACTAAAAAAAATGATGGGAAAAAAGTAAGTGAGATCCGGTTCACCTAACAAATACGTATCAACGAAGTAACCACACCAAAGTTCTGGAATTAGTTGGAATATGAATTGAACTTGTATTGGCAAGAAGCGGTGATAACGGAGTGTAAGGGCCAAAGGTGACAGCCCACATGGGGTGACCAAAGCCCAAAAAAAATTTAGGCCGGGCATAATAGTATTGAGATATAACATGTAGTAATAATACTCCGTATCCGTATATAGGATTGCGCAACTAATATTCAAAATTAAATATGGGAACCTGCGTCCTCCAGAAATGATATATATATATATATATATATATATATATATATATATATATATATATATATATATATATATATATATATACATATATATATATATATATATATATATATATATATATACATATGGGTGGGGTTATTCTAAAAAGGGCCTTATAATAAAAAGTGTAGGAAGGATTTTGGGAGTGACATGTGTCACCCCCTTGCCACATCATATGACACATATGCCACATCATATGACACATTGTGGGAGTGACATGTTTGACTCACTTACAGTTTCTACCCTATATGTATATTTAAAAAATCAAATTTTCAATTTAGGTCCATAAGTTTAATAGTTGTTACAAAATTTACCCCTTAACGAAATATTTTACAAAATTAGTGCAAACTTTAGTTTTTGAAAAGTTTACTTTTATTTTTATAAAAGTTATCGTTTTTAACTTTATATAATTTATTAAAAATCAGTTTTAATTTACATGGTTCTCGATTTTATTTTGTGTCGAAAATTTATTTAGAAAAACGGTTGGGTTTGTTAGCCCACTAAGCCCAAAAAGAATCTTAGAAAAATTTATGTAGTGTTTCGACTAGGATTAGGGTTAGGGTTGGTTTAGTTAGTGTTTAAAGTTATTAATCTTGCATGCTTAGATAACTCGGTTTAGATTAGTGTCAAGATACTAGTAGTAGCAAAATATATATATGTTATACAAGCAGCTTTATACAGAAGTGCACATAATGAACATACAACTGGACAAAATTCACCTTGCCAATTCACCTAATCAAATACTCTAGTTCAACAATGCCAATCAAGAACAAGAACTCCATGGAGAAATCTATGCACATAGCTACATTTCGGGCCTCGCATGTAGATTCTTCCTCACATTTAGACCATCCAGAGGCTATACATGAAGGCTTCACCATATGCAGAGTGAAACTCCATTGAGGATTCAGAACACCAAACTACATTTTCACTACAAAGAACTCAAATGCACATAGATCTTGCAGTGTCATTCCTCACAAGACTACATACACTGAGCAACTAAGAAATGGTATTATTTACTAAAAGAATGACTTCAAGGACACTTCCTACTCATGATTACATTTCCCCCTAGTGTACCACGTAGACACAATGCCCTCAAACCTTGCAAAAGAAGGCTTGATTAAGCATCGGAGCTCTGATTGTTTACCCGCTGAACAAATAATTTAATGACAACCTTGGAGTCTGCAGGCTCAGAACTGCTCAGTATTGTATGAGATATGTCATTGGCACAAAGAATTGATATCATGTCACCATCTTCATCCCTATATTTTAGCCTAAAACTTTCATGCTTAAGCTGAAACCTTGTTGCAATCAGCTCCTTCAGCTTTACTAATCCATCTAAAATGTAAAATGGAAACTTTACAGTATTTTCTCCGTATGTTGCCTTAATCACCACATTTTCCACTCTGCTTGCCCGTGTCCCTGGATTAGTATCAAAATTTCCGATCCCTTGCTCCAGATAAGGAGCAATGCTCTGACTTGTTCCAACAGCAAGAGAGTTAGATGACTCATATTCCATATCATCCTCTTCCATGTCCTCTGAATCTTCAAGGTCCCAGCTCAAAATAGGAAGTCCTCCGATGACCTGGGGAGCTGACATGATCTCTAATTGCATACAAGAAGCGTTTTGAATCTGTCGCTTCACTGATTTCATCAACCTTAGTACGTCTGCATCGTCAGTGCTACGTGTTGTCAGAAAGAACTCTAATACATATTCAACACCTAAGTCAAGACTCTTTGTATAGATAGCTAAACAGCTAGTTAGCCCACTCTCGCGGGCCAAGGTAACCAAAGGGTAATTGTGTTCATTGAGTTCTGTAACATCTCTACAAAACCATGAACCACGAGATGAGAATGATCTCCCAACAACTCCTTGACTATTTTCCAAGTGTCTCTCTCTGCAGGATTCAAAAAAATCCCATGTGGTTAAGTCTCGAACATAGAATGGTAGATCATACGTTGACATGCAGACTTTCCCTATACAGCTTCTCTTGAAGCTACTACAACTATGATCTATAATTCCAGAATTAGCCACAAAACTAGCATGTCCAGACAGGGCCCATGTCTGAGCTAGAGGTAATTTTTGAGCCTCACAAACTGCCTTCAAAACCTTTAAGATTCCATCCAGTTCATATCGCCTTCTTTCATCTGCAACCTGTATCTACTTTAACAACAATTGCATTTTGTTCAGACTTTAACCGAAATGAGTAGAGCCCTTCATCAGCCCCACCAACACCAAAAGGTTGGTCCCAGGTTGTTAGCAACCACCGGTTTCTGACAGCAACAGGTGACCAAAACTGAACAAGCACTCCCTTGTCACGGAATCTAAAATCCTTGAGTGCAGCTGTAATTCTTTCCTTAATTGTGTGTGGGTCTATAGTATTTGGTTCAACCATTATACTAGAGAAACCTACAAACCGAAAGTAGGTTGTTGTTATAGATAAAATAAAACTAGTGTGTAAGTTGCTATGATCAGTGGTGGAAGTATGAAAGTAGGTTGCTGTTTTACGCAATTAACCGAATTATAATCAAAAGTACGTCCAAATATAAAAGGATGGAGGAATGAGACTGAAAGAAATGACGGCGACATGCAATTATCTTATAATAAATAGTTATGTAGATTCTAATCAGATTTTGATGGCAAAAATAATACAATTTGAAGAATAACGACAAGTTGTTGCAAGACAATTGTTCTTATAAGAAATGTATACATACACCTATCTAACCTTAATTTAATTTACTGATGATTTCTAATATGATTTTCAAAGTCACAATAATCACCTCCAAGCACACACATAAGACGCCCCTTCGTATTGCTTCAGTTAGGTTTTAAATTATCAATCATTTTATTAACTTAGATTTGTGTAATACTAATATGACAAAATAATTCCCATAAACCATAAGCATGCATGTTGTGTGCATGTATGTGTCTTGTTGGCCTAACGAAGGTTCTATTTGGCTAAGAGATATACTGAAACTTGGTATCCGATCGAGTCAGTTGTAATGTGGATGGCCTTGTTTAATTTGTGTGGCTATATAATTATAGAATGTGGATAAAGTAGAGTAGATAGTCCAACTCTGTCATGGACAATCCTTGGATGAAAGCCCCAATGGGGTTCCTTAGAATTTATCGTTAGAATCAATACTTCATCTATTAGTCAACCCTAAAGCTAAACTTTCTCAGTCACATAAAATTGAAACTGTCAACCACTCATTCTAAACACAAAAGACTCTTTATCTTTGTCTCTCACAATCTTGCAAAACTTTTCAGATCTACAATCGAGAAACCAATCGTCACCATGATAGTCTAAACAATCGAGAAACCAATCTTTGTCTCATGCTCAGTTTCTGCCAACAACAAGGTAACCAACGTTTTTTGCCAGAGGTCGAAGACATACCATTGTCATCGTTGCTTTGCCGGAGCGACTCCTACTGCCTCTACCCAGCCGACCATCATATACACGTTCAAGGTGATACTTGATGTATCAATTTTTTTCGATACCCGCTTTGTTGATGTATCGTTGACCTAAACGTTTGTATCCGATCATGCGTAGATGTATCCACGCAGGTCTTTTTTTTTTTTATATGTAAATCCATTGTTTTTTTTTTATCTATGAAAAATTTTCAACGTAAATACAATGTTCTGTATGATGGGCTGTTGTTTTTGACAAGTCAATTGGGTGATAGTGATGTATTAATTTATTAATCTATTAAATTTGGATAATGGATGTCAAACGTGACTACGCATACGTTGTTGAAGTCCACCCAAGAGAGATCCCCGGCTTCTCGTGATGAGTGTAGCGCAGCAAACGGTTTTTGCGCCAGACGAGGGTGGTGAGAACTGAGAACCGTTGAATCATTGGCTTGCTGAGCTTTTCTGATTTGGGTTTCTCACCCACGTCATCGAGAGGGTTTTCTTTTTTTTTTTTTTTTTTTTTTTTTTTTTGGTTATAGAGCTTTATATATAAAGCTCGGACTCGAGCTCGATTATTAAAAGAGCCAAAACTCAGGCTCGAGCTCATTTAGGCTAGACTTGTTCGAGCTTTTCACAAATCTGATTCCGAGCTTTTCACGAGCGGCTCGGCTCGTTTTCACCCTTATTTATAAGTAATCAAATGAAATGACTGAGGAAATGATCCATCCTTCATTTCAGTTGGCTTCTTTATGAATATTCTTCAGAAAAATCCCGTATGTGTTTTTAGTTCGTGTATATTGTTTTTAAGTTTCATATTGTAATATAATTGAATTCATGAAATATAGTTTGTTTGAAAAAATGGTAAAAAAATAAAATTATGGGTGGGCGGGCCCAAATGGCATGTTATGAGTGAAGTGGTGTTTTTGAGTGTGATCGTTGAAAGTGAGGATGATGATGTGGCATTGGGTGAGGCCCAAATGGTAGGTTGCCATTAGGGGTGGCAATTCGGGTCGAGTTTGGGTTGGCGGGTCAGAAAACCCCAACCTAAACCTGACCCATTTAAATCATCGGGTCAGCTATGTCAACCCTAACCTGTTTACACGTAACCTGAACCTGACCCATTTAACCCGTATATATACTTAGGTTGACAGGTTAAATAGGTTACATGGGTTGAATATGTTAAACGGGTTTCGAGTTGACCCATTTAATCCGTTATATATATAAAAGTTAGCACATTACACGAGTTAAATGGGTTAAACGTGTTATTGGGTCGACCCGTTTAACCCATTTAACCCGTATAATTAAATATAAATAATTTTTAATTAAGAAAAAAAAACTTAAACGGGTTTCCGGTTCGACACGTTTATTTTATTCCCAACCCGAACCTGACCTGTTTAATAAACGGGTTAGATATGTCGACCCAAACCTGACCCACAATCTATTTAGCTCAACCTCAACCTGTTAATTTTCATGTCGGTTTCAGGTCGGGTTTCGTGTCGGGTCAGAAATTGCCACCCCTAGTTGCCATACCTTACATTCTCAACCCACATCTACTTGGTTACCAGGGCAATCACACACACTACTCCATTTTTGGAATTGAACTCAGAGCCACTTGGTTAATGAGGCAGCTTAATACTGCTAGGATAAAGTCGTGTCGGTTAGAATATTTAGTGTACATCGACAAAAAATGAACATATATTATATTTCTTGTATTTAGTGGTATAAAAATATGAGGTAGTGTTGTTGGAAAGATTTGTGAGGTACAGGTTAAAATCTTATCTGTGACTAGCGTTTGTTTCTGCAAAAAAATAAGTGCATCAACTGATCTAATCGATTAAAAGATGGATCCAAGTAGTTGCTCTATCTAATACTTCTTTCGTCTCAAAATTATTATCAGGAGACATAACTCACAAAATTTAATAAAAATGAGATAACCATAAATTTCAACCATTTAAATAGAATATTTCCACACTAAGTTCTATTATTATTTTTTTTACTTTAGATAGAAAATGAACAATTATTTTGATACATCACAAAATAAAAATGTTGACAACAATTTCGAGATGGAGATAGTATTAATTACCTACCTAATTTCCCAGAAGACAGAGCACCATAAATTTTGTACTATAGAGCTTCATTGACTTTACTAACTCCATCAATTACAAATCATGTTTATCCACCCAAAAAGTGTCAATTGTTGGGAACACTCTAATCTTGGGTGTCTTTTGACATTAGCCTTTAAAGATGGATCCAAGTACTTGCTCTATCTAAGATTATTTTTTTTTTAATAAACTATCTAATATTAATTACCTACCTGATTTCCCACAAGAAGACAGAGCACCATAAATTTTGTACTACAGAAGCTTCATTGAATTTACTAACACCATCAATTACAAATCATGTTTATCATTGGTGGGAACACTAAAATTTTGGGTGTCTTTTGGCATCAACCCATCCACCAACTGGAGTGAGCACGAGCCGAGCCGAGGCTCGAACCTTTACCTTTTATCCACCAAATCTTTTTAGTGGGTCATGAGATTTTTAGAGCCAAAGCCCTTTGATACAAATCAGGTTTATAAATACATAAGATGGAGAAAATGAAATCACATACTTGAAGGAAGAGGTGACTCTGGTCCATATATATCTCGAACTCCGAAAACGTGAAGAGGTATCAAATACCTTCGATCTTCATTATTCTCTTCTTCTTCTAGTTGTGTTCCAGCTAAAGGATGATTGATAGGTTGATAAATACATGGATATCTTAATTTCATAGTATCCAATACATCACTGTGTCTTCTACTACTTCCTGGAGCCAAATCAAAAGCAACATGTCTCACCATTTTCCTTTTTAGAACTCGCACTGAATGTCTTCAGGGGTGGACTGAGTATTTATATTATTGATGTCCAATTCAGTTTAACCGACATAATGGAGCTATGAACCTTAGTTCATATACATTACGGATCTGAACCCTCCCAGTCCCAGCACCTTCACTGTAGTTTCGTTCAAGAAATTTATGATATGTACCTTTAAGGTTCAGCTTATTTATCTTTATATCCTTTATGAACTTACCATACCTGCTTGCACCTTATACATTTGGATCTTAACATAACTGGCCCCGCGTTTTACTTATGACTCCGATTTAAAACTATAACTTTTATTTATTCACGCTAGATAAGATATGCGTCGTTATTGTTATGAATTACGTAGTATATTTTAGTTTTTATTAGAACAAAAGACAAACATAAACCAAGGGTAAGATCCAAAAATTCGAATCAGAACAGAGTGTTCAAGATTCCAGCTTGTGGTCCTATATGCATGTCTTATCTTAATATTTTTTTCTTGACTTGGGCATTTATGCCGGTCAGCGAGGTGGTGAACGCATCACCATTTCCCTAAATTCACGCGCTATATCCCTTGCTTTCTCCCCAAGTACTCGTGCGAGGCACATGTTTTAAAAATAGTTATGTTGAAGGCAATACTTTGCAAAAATTAAAAGAAGTCAAGCCCCACTTGTACCTTTTTAATGTCTTAACTCTTAATCCGTTGTAAAAAGAGAAAATTCAACACCCATGTATTTAAAAAAACTAGCCATTGTATTTAAGGAGAAAAAAATAATAATTCTCGCTACCCATTTTTTCTCTATAAATACATCAAAACTACACCATATTTATAGATATCTTCTCAATATATCGTTCAAACAATATATATCTCATTCATTTTATTTTTCAAATGAATTCCGATACGGTTATGTTCACCGACTCAGAAGAAGAACGATAAGTTACAAGTCGGAGATTGAATTTTATTGCAAGATCGTTGTCGTTTATTAAAAATACACGAAAAGCAAATCGACCGGCGATAAAACGCCTTCATCAAGATCATTATGGTGCTCATGAACGTTTAGTCGACGCCTATTTTACTGAGAAACCGTTCTACGATGAATATACTTTTCGAAAGAGGTTCCGAATGAATCGATCTCTTTTCAACTGGATAGTTCAGGAGATAACTATTCATAATCCATTTTTTAGTAGTAATGTTGATGGTACCGGAAGAGAAGGCATTTCAGCATTGAGGAAGTGCACCTCCGCAATTTGTCAATTGGCATACGGCGCGGTTCCTGATGCTTTAGACAAATATCTGCAGAAGGGTGAAAAAACTTCTCCTTGATGTCTTGATCATTTTTGTAACTCTGTTATGGAAATTTTTTATCCAGAGTATTTGAGGAAACGAACTATGACTGATGTCGTAAAGCTTTATCTACATCACGAAGAAATACACGGGTTTTCTGTGGATGTTAGGAAGCCTTGACTGTACAGATTGCGAGTGGTTTGGTTGTCCGAATGCACACAAAGCAGGTCAATATATTAGACGTGATCATTGTTCGAAGCCGTTCATTTTGCTGGAAGCGGTTGCGTCACAAGACTTATGGATATGTGTAGGACCGATAATATGTATGATTTATATGGTTCGGGAGGTCTAGGTTGACCAAAGTATATAAAATCCATGTTAGTTTCTAGAGAGAGAAAGAGTATAAAGAGGGTGAAGAAAACATTGTTTATTAGCTTGAAACAATAAGGTTACACAATGATTTTCTCACACCCCTCATGGAGAGTCATGAGGGGTATTTATAGGCTCAACATACTATAAGTTTTCCCCATTTACATAAGTAGTCCCTACGGGTGAAACTTACTACATATCTAGTCCAATTCACTTGTGAGACGTTATCTTTACAAAAAAGCGAGGCTAACAATCTCCCTCCACACCCCACACCACGCTCCTTATACTTGCACACTCTTTCCATTTTATTAAGACAAATATGAATAATAACGTAGATAAATAGAATTGGACAGAAAGAGTATGTTTTTACGTTACAGGTCAATTAACGGTTTTTGCTATTCAGCACATAGGAAGGTGAACCTTATATTTGCACACTCTTAAACGGTGAATTAATATCACAATAACTTTTTTGAGATATATAATGTATGAAAACGAGCATAACTATATTTTGATACTTATTCTTTTACTTATGATGATGATTATGTAAGAAGCAGCATTTATTATTGTAAAAGTGTGTATAAGATGAAAGACTATCTTTTGATACTTATTGTTTTACTTATGAAGATGATTATGTAAGAAGTACTAGCATTTATTATTGTAAAAGTGTGTATAAGATGAAAGACGTACCCGCGGTCACAAAAACCTTATAACACCATGTAACCGTATATATTCTCAGGACCATCATAAATGTATATTTTTTATGAACCTAAGCATACTACAGTTACATGATACTTTTATCAGATTATATGAAACATTTGATCCACAATATATAAACTAACAATAGTTCCTTTCTTTGGTTAATGTGGGAACACAAGCTTCATATAGATTATTGGAAGACAATATTTGTTGTTGGTAATTGAATACTCACAAGATTTACATTCGATGTTGTGTTAGGAGGAAATCCTTATTATTATTAACTTGTAGGGTACCCGCACATTAAGGACAAACACGTCATGTTTTACATCCTTTTAACATTTTTAATATTTTTTTATTATATTATATCACATATATATATATATATATATATATATATATATATATATATATATATATATATATATATATATATATATATATATATTACAACTTGATGCCACAATTTGTTTTCTTCATAGGTGAAAAATACAATTATTACTTTCTCGTTTGGAAGAAAGTGTTTACTAACAAATCATCAGTTTAGATATGAGTAGTTAATGCAAGTTTTTAATAGAGTAGCAAAAAAAGAAAAAAAAATGATTATAACTAATCCGGAAAATGATTGAGCTTTCTAAAAATATGACTAAACTTCTGGCTAACTTAACATGACAATAATTTGTTGGTTTGTTTAAAAAAAAAAAAAAAAAAAAAAAAAAAAAAAAAAAAAAAAAATCCCTGCTATCATCAAGTATTGATGCATGGGATTGCGCTCTCACAAAAGGTTTTACCTCTCAAGGGATCTCGAGAAGCTTACAACCCTCACCAGGCAGTGTACCCGATCGTTGTAGTATAACATAGTGACAAGTACCGGGGGATTGATCATTCAACTCATGAATAGTGTCGCTAGGATTAGAAAGCCTACTAAACTAGGTCTAAAGGTGAGGGATGATTCTTTTTGTATTTTTTTATATTTTATTAAAGCAAGTAAAATCTCGGGTTTTGAAGGAGTGGGCGGAATTAGTTGCTAGCCAATTAATCTAAAGATGCAATCAAAATAAAATAACAAAAATGAAAATGAAACTATTATACAAATGTGGTGAAACAATAATGAGAAAAATTGTGTTTACTTAGACTTCATTACTCCCTAGATATCTTTTACAGGTTGATAGCTTGTTACAATTGCATGGATGACGGGTCATATTCCTTAATACTAGTCGTAGGGCCGTGTACAATATTCCCTAACTCTATAGGATCCCACTTCACTCCTATGTCGAGCTGTTAGAAGCTCCTAACATGGGATCATTAGAATTCTCCTATGCATTAAATACAACCAAAAATTGTAGTACACCTCCGATCATGTTTCTTAATACGTTCAAGCAAGTTACCAATGGAAGTCTGCCAGTTTTCTTAAGCCTAACATCGAATACAATCATCCGTAACAATTATAAACAAACAATCAACCCATACTCAACATCTAGGTTTCACTACATCTAAGCAAACACAAAAGAAATCTAGCCTAGCATGTTAAATAGAAGACAAGCGTAAGATATAATCAAACAACACATACACATATTGAATGATTCAGAAGAATACTTATCTTTAATTGAACATGAAAGATTCAAGGGGTTGGAACCCTTAAAAAAGCTGTAAAATTCGGCCTAGGGTTTATTCCCTCAAAGTTGCACACTAATGAATGAAATTTGGAAAAATATATATAGATTTTACAGGGTGACAGCGTCATGTGTTAAGTTGTGACGCCGTCAACTCGCCGCCATAATGAAATCGTATTGCCTAGATCTATTTGTGACGCCGTCATGTAGGATTATCTTCTGGGCCATCAATAATACTTGGACCATGACGGCCTTGGGTGACGCCGTCATCTCCTATGCTTAAAAACTCTCTAGATCGTCACGTGTATTTTCCACATCCACCTCTTTTGTAACTCTTGGCGCCGTCATGTGGAGAGTCTTGATGTCGTCAGGTACTGTTCCAGCAAGGAAAATTGAGACTTTGCCGTTTTCTTCACTTTTATGCTCCAAAACGTCCAAAATGCTTCATTTTCCAGATTTCTCTCCAAAAGTACCTAAAATGAAAAAAGGAACGATTTAGGGCAATATTTGATCAAATAATCACAAATTCGGGCTTAAATGACCCCTTAAAAGCCGTACACTTTTCGCCTCATCAAATACCCATACACTTGAGATTTGCTTGTCCTCAAGCAAATGCACTTTTATTCTAATCAAAATATAAGTTAGGGGTCATTTAACACTAATTTAAAAGTAACTACAACAAATAATCATTCCACTAAAAACCAAAGACAAGCACGGAGGTCATATACTAGCACCTCACAAATGGTGTTTAGATACTCACATCTCTCGGTGTAATAAAGTATATATCACAATATGGAAATGGAAAACATCTATCACTACCTGTCATAGCAAAATAGATTACCATAGGCTTGGGAAATGATCAAACCTCCACCACTTGGCGTAAGCACCTAGGACAAACAATCAAAGAGGTCTTTTAAAGGGTTATAACGTTAGGTGTAGGGATATGGAATACACGGTTTTGTTTGATAAAGGCAATATCTACTGGTGGCGAGTTAATCATCTTGGTTAATTACATGTACAATATGGCATTGCTAAGCCAAGACTCGACTCGACTTAAGCTAATGAATCAAAAATAACAAAAACATAAAATAAACATAGAATGAAACGGGATGGTAGTCCGTATGTTTTTCTCTTTTCTTTTCCTATTTTTTTTTTTTCTAAATTTTTCGATTTTTTTTATTTGCATACACTCTTACCCTACCATCCAAAATAATACATCATAGGGAATGTACATTCCCCTTACACTTGACTTTTTACATACTTTACAATGAACTACTCTAATGAATCGAATCAAGATAATCAAAACACTTAGAGTACTTTTTAAGATTAATGCACATATGAGGGTAATATATGATGTTCTTCCCCATTACTCCATAACACAAGTACTTTACCCATGAGTCCCGATCGTACTAAAACAATATGTACAAGATATGACTCGACTTAGCAACCATGTAATCAATTAGATAATTAACTAAGGGTTTAAACATGTAACAATAATGCACTAAAGATGAATGCATACACGGAAGGCTAAGGCGATTTGGTTGTACATTTGGGTGGGTTGTAACAAATTCTTCCTTTAAGTAAGATGCTTAAAGTTAGAAACGAAAAGATAGTCTCGGAGGGGTTTACTAGGGGTTTCGTGTACTAAAAATGAGTGCAACGCTAAGGTGTGGGAAAAATTAATTGACTTTACTAGCCAAGTAATATGACTTAAATGGTCAATTAATTATGATACGGGTTTAACACAAGGGTGATCCTAATGCCTCTTATCATGTAGTAAATCCTACTACACGAATGTAGTCTCACTAGCGGTCTCACTAACACAAGTTCTAGAATCTAAATGCTACCGGTACACTCATAAGCACTAATAATGAATGTTTTTCCTATCAAATCTAAAAGCGAACCTCACATATTTGAGTGGAAAATTTTTCTGAATGGTACGGTTTTGTGCTAGTCATACAACTCCTATCCATGAGACGCTTGCTAAGGCTAAAGTTTCACTCCTAAATGTTGTAAAATTTTTTAAATTGGGCGCTAAAATTACACTAACAAGTATTTCTCTTAGTTTTATTACACACCTACCATCAAACAAACAAACTCAAGTGCAATTGTATCCTATAAGGTATCATCATTTACCCTCCCCTTACACTTAAGATGAACATTGTCCCCAATGTTCAATTAAAGGATGTAAAAGTAAAATAGGTAAAAGAATGAAAATAAATACTCCCCTGATTCGTTCGGTGTGGATAGTGTGTCAACAAAGTTAGATCTTCCTCCAAGAAAATGAACATTCAAAGCTTCCCTTCCAGAAAATAAATCATCTTCTTGTCATATATAACCTGTTAAACCTGAGAAAACAATCAAGGCAACCTCGCATAAAATCGGCGGCAATCTATATATACTAACAAATACTAGAAAACAATGTAAGATATAATGCTTGTGGAATGAATGTTTGCATATTTCCTGAAGTTTATAAAAACTAAAAAATTAACAAAAACTTTAAGACTCCGTTAGAAAAACAAAACTCGCAAAATTTCCAGAATTTTACACATGACGCCGTCAGGAGTTAATTCCTGACGCCGTCAGAAGTGACCTGCAGAAATCTTTACGTTAAGTTTCCGGAAAATTTCTGGAAAAACTTATGTCCTACTTCCTGGAAAATCCTGCAAAACATCATTATGACTCGATACAAGCATTTGACTATAACAAATACTAATATACATGTTCATTTAATATTGTGGCGAATCATGATCAATTTTCGTTCTTAGAAACAAATTTGGGGTTTCCCCTTACACTTAGCTTTTGCAAAATACCTTTATATGAAGTTAAGATGAAGTTAAACGACAAAATAAAGCATTTTCACAATTTTAGTTTGAAACATGATCTACCAACAATAAAAATAAAGCATGCAAACGGAAACAAATAACAATCAAACAAATAAAAATCACACAAAACATGGGTTGCCTCCCAAAAAGCGCTTTTCTTTATTTATGAGTCTTGTAGCTAGACTCAAGGTCATGGGCTATCGTGTGTCACTTATGCTCACATACCCTAGGGTGAGCCATCTAATAGTCGCCTCATCTTTCTTATAGTCATCACTTAGCTCTAAACATCCGCGATAATACCTTTTATATTTTTCATAAGGATATTTAAGCCCTTTCCTTTTATCATTCTCACTCAGCATTTCTAGGGGTGGATACCTACTACATTTCTCCATAGAAAAATCCTTTAACCTAGGGTGTGCACGGGGCATTTGGTAAACAAAATCTTTATCCCCATCCGAGAATGTAATTAACCCTTCCGTAAGTTTTTCATCAAGGTTGGTTAACCTTTTGAAGGGTTTCCCAAACACAACTTGGGCTAACTTACTATCGATAAATTCTCCTAGATTCTCCATAACCATGAACTCAACAAGATAAACAAAGCTTCGTACAAACACATGCAATGCCATTGCCCTAGCAATAATATTATCTCCTTTGTATTCTAACTCATCTACCATAATTTTATTGTATTCACTACCCGAGATTATGTTCATTGTAGAGATGAGTTAAGGTAGGCATAAAAGCTCCTAAATCCAATTTTACAAGGAAATTGCATATTAAATGAACTATCATTCTCAATCCTTGTTCTAGGGTCGGCATACCTAAGAGGGTCCACTTCATCTTCCATCCTATCCTCGTTAATTACGTCACCATCATCTAGGTCCTCATCGGAGTCCGAATAGTAAAAAGGACTAGCACTATGGTCATCATCATGGTCAGACTCCTCCATCTCAGAATTATTGTCAAAGTGATTGTTAGGTGAAAGGTTAGGTGGGTTCTCATTTTCCACTAAAGGGATTGGGTCGGGCATTTGGAAGTTCCTACGACGAAAAACACGAATAACAGGAATCAAACGATCAATGCTATTGTTACTCATCGAGATAGTTTAAGAACAAAGGAAACAAAGAAATAAGATAGACTAAAGAAAACCTAAAAATAAAATTAAAATCTTACTAGAAAGGAATCTAGCAAGTAGACCTAATAAAAAGAAATCCTAACCTAGACAATAATTATTCCCCGGGCTGCGGCGCCAAAAACTTGATGTGTGGGATTGCGCTTACCTCTCAAGGGATCTCAAGAAGCTTACAACCCCCACCAGGCAGTGTACCTGATCGTTGTAGTATAGTATAGTGACAAGTACCGGGGGATTGATCGTTCAACTCAGGAATAGTGTCGCTAGGATTAGAAAGCCTACTAAACTAGGTCTAGAGGTGAAGGATGATTCTTTTTGTATTTTTTTATTTTTTATGAAAGCAAGTAAAATCTCGGGTTTTGAAGGAGTGGGCGGAATTAGTTGCAAGCCAACTAACCTAATTAATCTAAAGATGCAATCAAAATAAAATAACAAAAATGAAAATGAAACTATTATACAAATGTGGTGAAACAATAATGAGGAAAATTGTGTTTACTTAGACTTCATTACTCCCTAGATATCTTTTACAGGTTGATAGCTTGTTACAATTGCATGGATGACGGGTCATATTCCTTAATACTAGTCGTAGGGCCGTGTACATATACCTTAACTCTATAGGATCCTACTTCACTCCTATGTCGAGCCGTTAGAAGCTCCTAACATGGGATCATTAGAATTATCCTACGCATTAAATACAACCAAAAATCGTAGTACACCTCCGATCATGTTTCTTAAGACGTTCAAGCAAGTTACCAATGAAAGTCTGCCATTTTTCTTAAGCCTAAAATCGAATACAATCATCCGTAACAATTATAAACAAACAATCAACCCATAATCAACATCTAGGTTTCACTACATCTAAGCAAACACAAAAGAAATCTTGTCTAGCATGTTAAATAGAAGACAAGCGTAAGATATAATCAAACAACACATAGACATATTGAATGATTTGGAAGAATACTTATAATTTAATTGAACATGAAAGATTCAAGGGGTTGGAACCCTTAAAAAAGCTGTAAAATTTGGCCTAGGGTTTATTCCCTCAAAGTTGCACACTAATGAATGAAATTTGGAAATCTATATATAGATTTTACAGGGTAACGACGTCATGTGTTAAGTTGTGACACCGTCAACTCGCCGCCATAATGAAATCGTATTGTCTAGATCTATTTGTGACGCCGTCATGTAGGATTTTCTTCTGGGCTGTCACTAATACTTGGACCATGACGGCCTTGGGTGACGCCGTCATCTCCTATGCTTAAACACTCTCTGGATCGTCACGTGTATTTTTCACATTCACCTCTTTTGTAACTCTTGACGCCGTCAGGTACTGTTCCAGCAAGAAAAATTGAGACTTTGCCGTTTTCTTTACTTTTATGCTCCAAAAACGTCTAAAATGCTTCCTTTTCCAGATTTCTCTCCAAAAGTACCTAAAATGACAAAAAGAACGATTTAGGGCAATATTTGATCAAATAATCACAAATTCGGGATTAAATGACCCCTTAAAAGCGGTACACTTTTCGCCTCATCAACTATCCTCAGCTAAAAGTTGGACAATTTTTTTAGAAAAACACAAATAATAATGTAGATAAATAGAATGGGATGAAAATAGTATTTTGTTATAGATCAATTAACGGTTTTTGTTGTTCCTAATACTTGCACACTCTTAAACGGTGAACTAACATCAGAATAACTGTTGATGCATAATCTGGCGCGGACTGATTCAAGGACTCTCCTTGGGCCGTTAGTCGTCTTCTCAAGCCCTAAATAGACCTGTCAACAAAGAGAACCCGTTAGGAGTGGACCCGAGGCCGTAGCCCCGGGATCCACCTCCGACGGTCAAGTTAGTATTGATGCGCGGTAGCATATAATAGTTAGGTTTAGGGTAACCTGTTTGGTCGTAGTCAATAAGGAGATTCTAGCCATGTATTTATAGGACATGGAATTAGGGTTTAGGCGTAGAGTGGGCCGCTGTCTGTCGGGCCTGGCCCATTCCTGGCCCAGTCCGGACCATACGTCCACAAGCCCCCCAAGTTTAGTATGACATAGTGCGTGGCTATGTTATGCTAGACTTAAGTTCTGTTCATGGCCGCGTAGGCCCAATCAACCATGACGACATGTCCCATGTGTGCGCAACTTGTGTGCACATGGGACGGATTATACTGCGTAGCCCACATGCGACAGTGCGCATTGGGATTGCGATTGTGATTGTCTCACAATTGTGAAGGTGGACTCCGCATGCTGTATCCTGGGTAAGGGCGTACCTTTTGTACCAGTAGCGATGCAACATGGTGCGACAGAAGACGTGCTTCTGTGGCAGAAGTGCGCGCTATGCGCGACAAGGTGCGAACATTACATCCATCTTTACAACTGACAGAGGACGTCTCCCCTGCGGCAAGATGGTGCGAATATTTAAATCCATCTTTGTACCGGGCTTGCAATACCTCTTACGTATGATCTGCTTCCAAATATACCTGCGTGACTTGTACGGAAACAGTGGTACTATATACCCTGGTAGCCCCCCAAGTTTGATGGTGCTACTCGCGTAGGAGCATTAAACTGAGTTATTCAAATCCTGAAAAATACTTAATGCAAATATTAAAAGTATATGCCACGAATCACAACATATAAAATCTAATGAAGTAAAAGATTAACGCTAAGCAAGATATAGCACATAGCATATATAATTAACACATAAAAGAAGTAGCAGTGCAAATTACACCTATCGTGAGGCTTTTCAAACTATATAAGAGAAGTAGCACATAGCTAATCTACGAACGCAGTGCGCTCATGGCGATTGATTGATCTTTTTATTTTTTATTATAATAAAAACAATGGCGTGGATGGACACACCGTGACGGCGACTAATAGTTTCGTACGCACAGACGCAGATAGATTTATCGTGACCGCATAGACTCTAACGTTTTGTGGATGATCGCAGAGGACCACGGCTTTCGTCCAGTGCGCTCATGGCGATTGACTAGCATCGTGGTACCTATACGTGACAGTGCGCTCATGGCGCCAATCTGCGAAGATGTCCGAATGCATGGCCTAACGCGGGTAGATTTATCGTGACTGCGTTGTTCGAACACAAAAATTAGCGCGGACAAGCATACCAACCGAAAAAACATTATATGCGCGAATCAATTCGCGGCTAAAAGATAAAGTAGGTTTGATCATGCGGATTTAGTGCGGTTATAGGTAAAATCGTGTTTACCAAGTTTAAAAGATTTACATAAAATCTTCTTAATATTTAAAAGATATGCGCAAAAAATATCGGGATATCCTTTTAAATTTTAGAAATAATATTAAAAATCACATGACGTTTAAAGTGATATTAAATACTGGTAATATTAGGATATCTTTTCCGTATATCTCCAAACCAAATCCCAATGCGTGTATTGGTATAGTTGGTCAGAGGGATGCGTTTGATTTATTTAGAACAAAATCAAAGTTTGTACAACAAAACAACAACCAAGAATTAATATTCTTAATGTTAGCATGATACGTTTGACCAAGTCAAACCAAAACAAACAGTGTGTATTGGTATTATTGGTCTTAGGTCAATGTGTAGTATGATGTGTACCGTATGTGTAGGACAAGCGTTTTATTCGTGTCCTACGGATGGCGCCAACTTGTTGATGCATAATCTGGCGCAGACTGATTCAACGACTCTCCTTCGGCCGTTAGTCGTCTTCTCAAGCCCTAAATAGACCTGTCAACAAAGAGAACCCATTAGGAGTGGACCCGAGACCGTAGCCCCGGGATCCACCTCCGACGGTCAAGTTAGTATTGATGCGCGGTAGCATATAATAGTTTGGTTTAGGGTAACCTGTTTGGTCGTAGTCAATAAGGAGATTCCAGCCATGTATTTATAGGACATGAAATTAGGGTTTAGGCGTAGAGTGGGCCGCTGTCTGCCGGGCCTGGCCCATTCCTGGCCCAGTCCGGACCATACATCCACAATAACTATTTTAAAGATACATAATGTATGAAAAGGAGCATAACAATATTTTGATGCTTATTCTTTTACTTTTGATGATAGGTGATTATGTAAGAAGCATCATTTACTGTCGTAAGGCTAGTAGCAGTAATAACAAACGATCGACAACCACGATCAATCACCACTGGATCTCCCTACTGTGAGGAATCGATTGCCAAACGATTTTGGGACAAGTTGGTCGTGAACTCGATCGATAATCGCTTTTTTTGTGTATTTAATTAATTAAAAGAGGTATTTTGTGGGGTATGTTTTTAGTAGTGTAGGTCGCCTAACTGGGGCACCCAATTGCCTGAAGGTCGCTGGAGAAAGAAAGCTGACGTGGCAGTGAAATTGAAAGAGATTGTCTCTCCTTAATGTGTCCAGCCTAAAAGTGTATATAAGATGAAATTTGGGCCTGCTACAATCTGGGACGGAACCGACAGACACAGTTATCAACTGTACTTAACGGCTAAGTCATGTTTAATTAAAACATGACTTAATGCACACATTTTCAGTTTTATTACTTAATATTTTCAGTTATCTTTCTCTATTAAATCACAAACAAACGGTTTTCATATGACTTAATGATTTAGTTTTTTTCATATTAAGTCAATTAAGTTGAATTCAAACACCACCTTAGAATATACTAAATAATACTACGCATACAAGTTTTATTACTTGAATTCAGTTTTACAGTTTTATTACTTGAATATACTAAATAATACTATACACCACCTTAGAATATACAGTTTTATTACTTGAATTCAAACAAACGGAACCGACAGACAAAGTTATCAACTGTACTTAATGGCTAAGTCATGTTTAATTAAAACATGACTTAATGCACACATTTTCAGTTTTATTACTTAATATTTTGAGTTATCTTTCTCTATTAAATCACAAACAAACGGTTTTCATATGACTTAATGATTTAGTTTTTTTCATATTAAGTCAATTAAGTTGAATTCAAACACCACCTTAGAATATACTAAATAATACTACGCATACAAGTTTGCAAGACCGGGTGCATTTAGAAAACGAACCGAAGTTTTTTTAACAAAATAACACTACGTCACAAAAGTCCATGGTTGTCTCGGGAACAACCCTGGTTCCGTCACCGGTCATAAAAAAACTAAATAACTTGTATCAAGTAAACATACATATTCACAGGGTACATCATAAATGTGTAGTTATGATGGAACCTGAACCTATGATGTTTATATGACACATTTATAAAGTTATGTAAAACATTTAATCCACAATATATAAACTAACAATAGTTCCTTTCTTTGGTCAGTGTGGGAACACAAACTTCATGTAGATTATTAGAAGGCAATGTTCTTGCTGGTAATTGAATACTTACAGGATTTACTTTTTGGGCGTTGCCTTATTATTGTTAGTTTTATTTATTAAACTCACTTTTGTTGATAAAAGAATATGTGAGTTAAACTTTTTACATGTGTGGTGTAAACAAGCAGATGTGGTCATACCAACCTTGCTCGAAAAGGAAAGCTTTATCTCGTTTATGACTCTGTGACGGTAGACCCAAAACCTGTAAAATAGACTGTAAAAAAGCCATAAATCATGATCATTCGAAAAGAAAAAGTGAATGTTATCAAAAGACATAAATATAATAAACGTACTAGGAAAAGAAACAACATATAATAAATGTACAACTGTTTATGTTCATAAAAGAATTTGTGACATTTATTATATAAGTGTAAGCGAATTAAAATCCGACGTAGCATGAACCTGACAGTGAACCATCAAGACCAGAATCCATGAAATGGCATCATATATGCAGAGAGTTTGGTGTAACAATTTGCATTTTTGGATTACTATTCATTTTTACTATTCACTTTTTACTATTCACTCCCGAAATTTTTATTTCATATTCTCGCAAGTTAAACTATTTTAATGATAATCCGAGAGTTTGACACTTGTCGGATCATTTCTGCAAAAATCACAAAACCGTGTCCGAGATTTGCTTTTAGGTTTAAACGTCATTCCAGCATCCCGATATGTCCATAAAACACTATAAACAATAGAAATATGAATTTCTCTCATTTTACGACAATTCCAAAAGTTTTGGAATTTTAAGTTTTCCAGTTCAGCGTTTTACGCGAATTACGCGTTTTAGACCCGCGTTTCCAGTTTTAGCAGCGTTTAAGCAACCCGATAGAACTTATCACTCATTAAATATGCTAAGATAGGTTGTATTAATAAGTTCTAACATATTTATTAGTTTCATATTTTTAAGTTACCCGATTTTTAAGTTTCGTGTCTTAACGACTTACCGTTAGCGATTACCGGGACAAAACTGATTCCGTAAAAGCAACATATTATCAAAACTCATATCTAGTCATCCAAGATAGACCTTGGAAGAAATTTTATGCTAAGTCACAAGCCTTGTTGGCTTGTGATAGACCTTGATCACTTAAGATAAGTCAATGTGTTGAAACTTACTTACTAAGTCTTGAAACTTACTTACTAAGTCCTAGAAATATCCCAACTCTTGCACCTCCTCACTACACCTTCCTAGGCACCTTCCTAACCTCCTCATCTTCCTATAAATAGAAAGCTCATCCTCTTCCTTTTATCATCACCATAAACGACACACACTTAAATCACACAACCTTTCATCTTTGATTTCCAAGTTATAAGTTACACACCAAAGTTGAAGGCATAGTTAGTCTCTACATGAATCAAGAGTTTGACTGGTGATTCCATGGTTGAATTAGGAGCTACACAAGGTGTTATGGGCTGAGGTTAATTGGTTTTCACAAGGGTTATGTAAAGGTTAGCAAGGGTTTACAAGAGTTGTGGTGAAGGGTTCGCAAGCATAGGTTTAGTGTCCTAGTTTTATACTTGACTTCCTTTCCTTAGAAAGCCAAAAGTTGTAAGAAAACTTATACTCATTGTTGATACAAAAGTTGGGCTTACCTTGTTTGGACTCCTGCTCTCGTACCAATTAGAACTTTAGTGCTTGTGTAAATCGTACCTTTAATGAGAATATATTATTCTATATATAGGGGCGCAGAGACCGTGTAGGTTTCTTGCTCCTTACTCTTCGCACTCGTGGTACTTATCCGGGGTAAGGATATCTATTCCATAAATAGAAGATCCTTATCCTTTATCTGGGCATTTTGGTTGGGCTTTGGGCTTCGTAAGCCCAAGCCATTGGTATTTATGGTCCAAGTTATTTGTCTTGATAGCCCACTCGTGGTGGGTTTAGGCTTAGTAATGTCTATAATTTGGGCTCGTGGCCCAACTATAGGCTATACGTCATCATGTCCCCCCAGTCTAGTGTGCGCGGCTCGTAGCCGTGGATACTAGACTAGTGAGACTAGCGGTAAGCGTGGCGGGAAAAAATTGAATACTTCCCGCCCAAAAATGGGAACAATGTATCAAGTCCCAAAATATCACAAAGAGTGCTTCGAAAAACGGGGAGGTTGTCCACGTGTGCCTCGAGAAAAGGGAAAAAGTGTTGTACCGTTCGTCTCCCAGCCACGCGTTTTGTTAGTGGGATCCACGTGGCGTCCCATTTAGGGTTTCTTGGTTGCCTATATAAATCACCGCCCCCATTTCACTGTGGTTCACACAGTCAAAACTATTTTCACCATTTGTAAACCTTTCCAAGCTTTTCTCTCTTCGATCTACTGTTTTTATTAGGTGATTCGCCTCAAACGGTCAGATAATTATTGGTCAACCACTTGTGAATGGTCAATTATAATAGTCAAACAGCTGAGGCAAATGCTTTCGTGGAATACAGTGTTTCCCCGGGTCGTAATGTCCCAACGAGGTTGTGATGGTATTAAAAACGAATCTGTGATCGAGTGAATGTGAACAGGGATATGAATAAGTGTGTGTGTGATTACACTAAGGTTTTATAACTTAAATAAACTATTAGAATGATTACGTAAAACCTAGATATCTAAAACGTATAAACGTAGACCAAATTAAAATTAGACGCGATTGCGTGTTGAGAAAAAAGGTGAGTTTTAAGAAAAATAAATTACAGGGGTTAAAAATGAAAATTCTATAAACTTAAACTTAAAATAAAATTAAATTAAAAAGAAAACTATTTTTTAGATTATTTTATTATTTATTATTAATTATTTAATTAAAAACTATTTAACTATTTAATTTAAATTAAACTAAAAATGATAAACAATACAAATTAAACTAAAAACTTATAAAAATAATTTCTAAAACTTAAAATGAACTTGAAGAAAGTATAAAAAATAAAAATAAATGTTTTTGTCTTTTTATAGATTTTCTATTAATTAAAACCTATTTATATTAATTAAACTAATTAAAATATTTTGAATTACAAATAGTACTAAATCAACTTAGAAAATTATGAAAAAAATTATAAAACTATTTTATGACTTATAAAAGCTAGGAAAAATATAAAAACTAGGTATTACCTTATAAAAATTAATTATGCTATTTATAACTTGATTATTGATTAATTATTAATAAAACTATTTTTAATTATAATAAATACTAAATTACAAAATAAAAATCTGAGAAAAATTATTAAAAATACTTTAATATAAAAGGAAATTAATAAAAATATAAAAATACAACTTACTTAATAAAAATATAAAAATGAAAATTAAAATTAAATTGTATTAAATAGAAACTATCACTTATTTTTATATTTGTTTTTCTTGAATTTTTATTTTACAAAACTATATTATATATAAAAATAAACAACTTTAATAAAAACAATATTTTTGTAACTTAATAATAAGCTAGATATAAGCTACTAACTTAAGCAGTTGACCAAAGTTGACCAACTAAGCAAATAAGCTCTACTGAGCTTGTGTGGGACCCGCAATGGTAAAATCTAGTTCCAATAAGTTGTGTGAACTAGTATAAGCTAGAAAAAGCACAAAGTGTTCACTGAATAAGCCAATAAGCTCAGAATAAGCACTTGGCTTATTAGAATCTGAGACAGATTAGGGACAGAGTTTGGGAGCAAATTCAGGTGGGGTCCAGTGATCAAATGGTCAAACAAGTGGTCAACTATTGTTCCCTGGTAGGAGGGGGGTTCAATGGTACAAGATTTGAGGTGTGGGGCCCACTGTGGTGGTCACAAATCACCACCAAAGTGGTGGTGATGGACTGTGTATCTGGTGCAGGGGAAGGGGTCTTCCCTGCAAGTGTCTTTGAGGGTGAGTGGGGCCCAGGGTAAAAATCCTAAAAATATAAGCTCAGTGGGAACTTAAAGATGAGCTGGTAGATTATTACTACAACCAATTTCAGATTCTAAAGCCTGATACACAATTCTACAAAATTCCTTGAAGTTTTGAGAAAACCTGAGAAGCTGTCAATTTGACTTTTGATGAAACTTAGAACCTTGACTTTTTTGGATTTCCACTAGATCCTATGAGCTTATTAAGCTATAATAAGCTATGATAAAACTATCCTAAGCTAAAAATGTGAGTTATGATCTAGTGTGGGGGGTTTGAGACTTAACTGTCCATACAGTAGACAGATAAGTGGGAATTGTGGTGAGTTTTGACTTTCTGTCTAATACCTACTAGGTTTATTGGTTCAAAAGTGCTAAACTATGCTAATTAAACATGAAACAGCAAACAAATACAACTATAACACACTGGGTCACAGAGTAACTACTTGATCCAAACACACCTTAATATAACAGATTTGAAGACTTTCCAAAGTAAATAGCTAAACTAACATACAATCTTAACTAATAATCTTATATTAAGCTAAATTAAACCTAAACAAACAGGAATGAACAACCCTAACAACAATTATCACAAAATCCAAGATTATAAAATGAATCAGTCCATAACTTACTTGGCATCCAAGCTTAGTATACAACTGAGAACCAGTATCCAAACCACAACCTAGTGTCCCCCATAGGACTCTAAACCATGATCCATAACCATTTTTGTTACCTTGCTTCCACAGCTTCTTCTTCCTTTCCTTTTTTATTTTTCAACTATTTTTTCTATTTTTTTTTTTTAGTATTTTTCTTTTTCACTGAGTATTGCTAATTTATAGCTTCTAAAAGATTAACAAGCTTTGTCAAAGCTTATATAAACTCAGAGAAGCCACTAAAACACTTTAATAACAACAAATTCAACACTTTGATATTTTTGAAATTTAATGAAATACATAAACTGAGAAGTGAACTAAAACTTGAAATTGAGATGGAATAAAGTTTAAATTATATTAATATAACAGAATACAAGCTTTTGAAATTGAAAATTACAATTAATTTGGAGTTTACACTAACTACGATTACACTACTCCTATTTTACACTAATCATCTTCCATCTCTGCATCTTTTCCCTTTTGTAGACACTTTCAGGGTTTGTGGGACCCACCTTGACATTTCCCACCACTCCTTAGCCCTTGGATTGGTCTGATTGATCTTGGCCGTTTAAAATGGTAACTTGGCGCCAAAGTAGTATTTGCTACTGTAGTTAACGTGGGGAGGGTTTTAAGGCATTAATGGGTGTTGGAATGTTGTGGAGGTGGAGGGGAGTGGGTAGAACAGCTGGGGTGGTGAGGTGGAGGCAATACCAGGGTGGTTTGGGTTGCAGAGGTGGAGGTGGTGGTTTGGGAGGGAAGTGGTAAAGGTGGGGTGGTGTTTGACTTGGGCGTTGACCCGGTTTATATTAAAGGGTGGATTGGGCTAAGAGTTGGGCTGGGTAAATAAAAAGGGTAGGGGTGGGCTGTTGGTGCGTGTTGGGTTTGTTTGTTTGGTTATTTATTTAATATGGTCCGTTTGGATTTGTAACTTAAAAACACAAGGACCAAATGTGTAATTTATTGAAAGTTTAGGGGCTGTTGTGGCCTTTTTCCAAATTTATCACAAGGGCCATTCCTGCCATGTTAGAATAAACCAAGGAATATAATTACATATTTTTCCATTTCTAAATATTAAAGGACTATTTATGTAATTTTCGGATTTTTGAGGGACTAAATATGTAATTTCCCAAAATATTATCAAAAGGTCTAGTTTTGTAAAAGTTGAATAGTATAGGGACCTTAAATGATAATTTTTCATTTATTGCACTTTAAAACACCCCGGGGACCATTTCTGCCAAACTTTCAAACTCCAAGGACCAAACATGTAATTTTAACAAACTTCACACCAAGGACCATTCCTGCAAAAGATTAGTAATACAAGGACCAAAATTGATTTTCTCAAAGTTTTTACATCCCAGGGACCATTTATGTCAATTTCCAAAGTACAGGGACTAAACTTGTAATTTTGTGAAACTTTGCACCAAAGGACTAAATATGTAACTTTATGATTAAAAAGGACATTTGATGACTTTTTCAAGTTTTGAGAATAACCAGGGACTAGTTTTGCAATTTATGAAACTTGAGGGACCGAAACTGCCAATTATGCAAACTTTGTACGTTTTTCATCTGTTTTTGTATATTTTGCATTTGAAACATATAAAACACACTTCTAAGATATTTCAAGTATTTTGATGCATATTTGAGTGTTTTTGGATGTTTTGGCAGTTCAGATTGGTATAAAATGATGAGTATTTAGACGCTCATCAATCCCCCACACTAAACTATTGCTAGTCCCTAGCAATCTTTTGAGAAAAACTTAATGGATTTGAAAAACTCTTTACCAAAAGCCATCACTTCTGGAGTAGCCAGGTGTAAGAACTGTGGCACACCTGATAACCGTGTGATTTTGAGCAAACCACCAGCTGTCAACGGATTTGATTAGTCTTTACCAAAAGCCGTTTGCTTCTGGACTAGCCAACTCTTGATGGAATAGTCAACATCTTGGTGAGCTGATTACCAATTATGGTTTTTCCACAGCCTTTACCACAAGCCATAATCTTGCGGGCTAGCCAACTCATTCGCTTTATGGGATATGGGGAGTTGAGGAACCATACAATTTTGGGCAAATTGCAAGCCATAAACGGGTTTGAGTTATCTTTACCAAGAACTGTTTGCTCCTGGATTAGCCAATCCTTATGTGGGTTAGACATGGCGGACTGATAACCATTTATTGCGTTCTAAGTGAGAAAAAATTTTAAAATTTTGGCTAAAATGGGGGTTCTTGATGGAACATGTGTTTAAATTCGTTAGAATAACGAATCTCCCCCCACACTTAGAACTGAATATTGTCCTCAATATTCAAAGTACCGGGTGTTAAACCAAACTTAGAACGTAAGAAGGAAATATTACTAGCCATTATTTTATGTGTATATACATACATATATTTTTTTAGATAAAACTTCTTAAATAGAAGCTATCACTATATTTACATTTTTTTTAGAGATATTTACATATATACATCATGTAGGTTAGTATCTCCCCCACACTTAGGGTGAAAACCCTAAGTAAATGCTACTGTTTTTATTTACCGAGTCGCTAGCTTGACTCGACCCCGAATTCATTTGTCCATGGGGAAGCAAGTGGAAGAGACAATCTGCATCGGACTTTCATTCAAGATATTTGGATAAACATTTGAAGCACGTGAAAGTTCCACACTGATGAGATAAGTAACCGGCTCATAATTTATAACCGGCTCAAAGATAATGTCTTCACTCCCGAAAGAGTGAAGAACAGGATAGGGAACAGGATATATGAAGAAAAGAAAGAAAGTCTTGATGATAATCATGATTAACTCCTCATCTTCAATAGGAGAATTCATTGTTTCATGAATCTCCTCTTTTAAGCTCGTTTGATCAAGACATATTATGGGTATATCTAGATCAAAATAGAATTTATCATACTCCGGTGGAGATATGATATGAGTGAGTTCACCAGAGAACTCCTCAAAGGTGAATGATTCGTATTCGGAATTGAATTGAGTGAGTTCATTGGGGAACTCCTCAAAAGTAAATGATTCATATACGGGAAGAGAATTATAAGAATGAGAAGTGGTGATACCACTTATCTTCTCTCCCGTTTGATCAAAATGGAACGTTTGTAATTCCGAAATAGAATCATTGATCAAAATCTCACTATCCTTGACGGGGATAGGAGATGAAATAGGCTTTTCATTAAAAGCCTCGATTCTAGAAATGAGAAGATTAGCATTTAATAACGTAAGACGAAGAGCTTCGTCTTAGATTATTTCTTCCTCATTCTCTTCTTCTGAGTTGACAAGCTCAGAAGGTAATTCCCCCACATAACTTATGTCTCCACAAGATAAAGAATAGTTCTCATCCGAATCAGAGAACATCTCAATATGATCATTTGGAAAGACAAGAGGGGGAGGGATATCACACATATGTTCAAGAATTCCCTGTGACTCACTTGGGATTGAGACAAGGTTCTCAACACTAGACTTTATGAATTCGTCCGATTCCTTGTTAGGAACAGTGTCAAGATGCTCGTCCCCCATGCTCAGAGAGTGAGTGGGAACATCGGGTGTGATAACAGCAGACTCAGGGAGCTGAGAAGGACTAGCAGTAATGGATTCTACAAGTTCCATTATTTCTACTGCTGGTGATTCAGTTATATTCTTTTCTCCCTGTATATCCATGGAAGGAGTCTCAACTGATGAACTTGATGAGGTATCATCACTTTCATCATCCTCATCGAGAAAAACAGCATTTTGAAATTTGGTACGTGTTATAGCTGCTTATTCTAAGACTAGTAATTCTTCCATGCTTCTTTCGTCTCTAGCAGCATGTTTTTCAGCAAGTAATTCCGTGATAGATTTATCACGAGAATATTGAGTGAGTGGAGACTGTGGGGGTGTGGATGTGTCAAAACCGAATGTATAAGAACTAGAACAATGTTCAGGTTTATAATACGGTTGACATTGAAAATCATCATGAGGACCCCCACAATGTACACAAGAAAAACTTGGTGCATTGAGAGACGACATATTAGCCAACTCCTCCTTAAGATATTTAAGTTTCTCAAGAACCTCTATATAAGGGTCTTGCTGGATATGAGGAGTTTCTTGAATCATTTGGCACTGTGGAGGTGGGTCTTGAAACGAATAGTCGTAATTGTTACAAGGAAATGGATTCCTTGTTTGACAATCAGAGCTAAAGTGTGGACCTCCACAGTACTCACAACAGTAAAACTGTTGAGTCTGGCTTGGTGTATTTTGATACGAAGCATCATCGAGATTTGGATAATATGATTCTTGCTCGTATGAATGTGATGGGTAGTTGGAAAAATTTGAGGAGTCGTTGAATGAGTTTTGATTAGGATCATAAGCACATGAATTACTCGATCCATAAAACAAACAACTCCCGTCTTGAATATCATTACCACATTGTTCACATGTACACCAACGACATGGAAAACCGAAAAGCGGCTCACCACAACCGACACAAGGAACAAAATCTGGAGGTGGAACAAGTGGTGTGCTCTGAGAGCTAGGAATTTCCACCACTTCCGTTATGGTCTCTGGTTTTTGTTTTTGATAAATGTGAAGATTAGGCAAATCTTTCTTTTCAGTCACTGCCCTAAGCTCTGTACGTTTGCTTGACAAACTTTTAACCGTAAGCCGTGAAAGGTTAGGATCAATTGTGAGCTTAGATTCTTGGACAACCGTAGGTTGGACGTATTTAGCACTTCCATAGTCAGAGGAAAGTACAGGGTCCTTTGTCACCCCGGTTTCTCGTTCCATTTCCCTCACTGGAGAGGGAATATGAATCGATGGTTCATCATGATCAACACGAATTCTAGAAATCTCGGACAAGGCTTGAAGTTTTTCAAGCTGCGAATAAGAATTCGGGTTCGATAGATGCCATAAGAATATAGAAGTTAGAATTAAATGGATAGAGGGTAAAGAGCTAAAGAATCAAAAAGGGTAAAAGGGAAAAGATGGATATTTTTGTGGTTTTGTTTTATAAAAATATGGATAAAAGATGGTAAGTATACAATGGATGTATATCTAGATTCACTAATACGCAAAATCGTTTAAAATATGCGCACAACCTCCCCGGCAGCGGCGCCAAATTTTGATTCGCCTCAAATGGTCAGATAATTATTGGTCAACCACTTGTGAATGGTCAATTATAATAGTCAAATAGCTGAGGCAAATGCTTCCGTGGAATACAGTGTTTCCCCGGGTCGTAATGTCCCAACGAGGTTGTGATGGTATTAAAAATGAATCTGTGATCGAGTGAATGTGAACAGGGATATGAATAAGTGTGTGTGTGTGTGATTATACTAAGGTTTTATAACTTAAATAAACTATTAGAATGATTACATAAAACCTAGATATCTAAAACGTATAAACGTAGACCAAATTAAAATCAGACGCGATTGCGTGCTGAGAAAAAGGTGAGTTTTAAGAAAAATAAACTACAGGGGTTAAAAATGAAAATTCTATAAACTTAAACTTAAAATAAAATTAAATTAAAAAGAAAACTATTTTTTAGATTATTTTATTATTTATTATTAATTATTTAATTAAAAACTATTTAACTATTTAATTTAAATTAAACTAAAAATGATAAACAATACAAATTAAACTAAAAACTTATAAAAATAATTTCTAAAACTTAAAATGAACTTGAAGAAAGTATAAAAAATAAAAATAAATGTTTTTGTCTTTTTATAGATTTTCTATTAATGAAAAACTATTTATATTAATTAAACTAATTAAACTATTTTGAATTACAAATAGTACTAAATTAACTTAGAAAATTATGAAAAAAATTATAAAACTATTTTATGACTTATAAAAGCTAGGAAAAATATAAAAACTAGGTATTACCTTATAAAAATTAATTATGCTATTTATAACTTGATTATTGATTAATTATTAATAAAACTATTTTTAATTATAATAAATACTAAATTAAAAAATAAAAATCTGAGAAAAATTGTTAAAAATACTCTAATATAAAAGGAAATTAATAAAAATATAAAAACACAACTTACTTAATAAAAATATAAAAATGAAAATTAAAATTAAATTGTATTAAATAGAAACTATCACTTATTTTTATATTTGTTTTTCTTGAATTTTTATTTTACAAAACTATATTATATATAAAAATAAACAACTTTAATAAAAACAATATTTTTGTAACTTAATAATAAGCTAGATATAAGCTACTAACTTAAGCAGTTGACCAAAGTTGACCAACTAAGCAAATAAGCTCTACTGAGCTTGTGTGGGACCCACAATGGTAAAATCTAGTTCCAATAAGTTGTGTGAACTAGTATAAGCTAGAAAAAGCACAAAGTGTTCACTGAATAAGCCAATAAGCTCAGAATAAGCACTTGGCTTATTGGAATCTGGGACAGATTAGGGACAGAGTTTGGGAGCAAATTCAGGTGGGGTCCAGTGATCAAATGGTCAAACAAGTGGTCAACTATTGTTTCCTGGTAGGAGGGGGGTTCAATGGTACAAGATTTGAGGTGTGGGGCCCACTGTGGTGGTCACAAATCACCACCAAAGTGGTGGTGATGGACTGTGTATCTGGTGCAGGGGAAGGGGTCTTCCCTGCAAGTGTCTTTGAGGGTGAGTGGGGCCCAGGGTAAAAATCCTAAAAATATAAGCTCAGTGGGAACTTAAAGATGAGCTGGTAGATTATTACTACAACCAATTTCAGATTCTAAAGCCTGATACACAATTCTACAAAATTCCTTGAAGTTTTGAGAAAATCTGAGAAGCTGTCAATTTGACTTTTGATGAAACTTAGAACCTTGACTTTTTTGGATTTCCACTAGATCCTATGAGCTTATTAAGCTATAATAAGCTATGATAAAACTATCCTAAGCTAAAAATGTGAGTTATGATCTAGTGTGGGGGGTTTGAGACTTAACTGTCCATACAGTAGACAGATAAGTGGGAATTGTGGTGAGTTTTGACTTTCTGTCTAATACCTACTAGGTTTATTGGTTCAAAAGTGCTAAACTATGCTAATTAAACATGAAACAACAAACAAATACAACTATAACACACTGGGTCACAGAGTAACTACTTGATCCAAACACACCTTAATATAACAGATTTGAAGACTTTCCAAAGTAAATAGCTAAACTAACATACAATCTTAACTAATAATCTTATATTAAGCTAAATTAAACCTAAAAAAACAGGAATGAACAACCCTAACAACAATTATCACAAAATCCAAGATTATAAAATGAATCAGTCCATAACTTACTTGGCATCCAAGCTTAGTATACAACTGAGAACCAGTATCCAAACCACAACCTAGTGTCCCCCATAGGACTCTAAACCATGATCCATAACCATTTTTGTTACCTTGCTTCCACAACTTCTTCTTCCTTTCCTTTTTTATTTTTCAACTATTTTTTCTATATTTTTTAGTATTTTTCTTTTTCACTTAGTATTGCTAATTTATAGCTTCTAAAAGATTAACAAGCTTTGTCAAGGCTTATATAAACTCAGAGAAGCCACTAAAATACTTTAATAACAACAAATTCAACACTTTGATATTTTTGAAATTTAATGAAATACATAAACTGAGAAGTGAACTAAAACTTGAAATTGAGATGGAATAAAGTTTAAATTATATTAATATAATAGAATACAAGCTTTTGAAATTGAAAATTACAATTAATTTGGAGTTTACACTAACTACGCTTACACTACTCCTATTTTACACTAATCATCTTCCATCTCTGCATCTTTTCCCTTTTGTAGACACTTTCAGGGTTTGTGGGACCCACCTTGACATTTCCCACCACTCCTTAGCCCTTGGATTGGTCTGATTGATCTTGGCCATTTAAAATGGTAACTTGGAGCCAAAGTAGTATTTGCTACTGTAGTTAACGTGGGGAGGGTTTTAAGGCATTAATGGGTGTTGGAATGTTGTGGAGGTGGAGGGGAGTGGGTAGAACAGCTGGGGTGGTGAGGTGGAGGCAATACCAGGGTGGTTTGGGTTGCAGAGGTGGAGGTGGTGGTTTGGGAGGGAAGTGGTAAAGGTGGGGTGGTGTTTGACTTGGGCGTTGACCCGGTTTATATTAAAGGGTGGATTGGGCTAGGAGTTGGGCTGGGTAAATGAAAAGGGTAGGGGTGGGCTGTTGGTGTGTGTTGGGTTTGTTTGTTTGGTTATTTATTTAATATGGTCCGTTTGGATTTGTAACTTAAAAACACAAGGACCAAATGTGTAATTTATTGAAAGTTGAGGGGCTGTTGTGGCCTTTTTCCAAATTTATCACAAGGGCCATTCCTGCCATGTTAGAATAAACCAAGGAATATAATTACATATTTTTCCATTTTTAAATATTAAAGGACTATTTATGTAATTTTCGGATTTTTGAGGGACTAAATATGTAATTTCCCAAAATATTATCAAAAGGTCCAGTTTTGTAGAAGTTGAATAGTATAGGGACCTTAAATGATAAATTTTCATTTATTGCACTTTAAAACACCCCGGGGACCATTTCTGCCAAACTTTCAAACTCCAGGGACCAAACATGTAATTTTACCAAACTTCACACCAAGGACCATTCCTGCAAAAGATTAGTAATACAAGGACCAAAATTGATTTTCTCAAAGTTTTTACATCCCAGGGACCATTTATGTCAATTTCCAAAGTACAGGGACTAAACTTGTAATTTTGTGAAACTTTGCACCAAAGGACTAAATATGTAACTTTATGATTAAAAAGGACCTTTGATGACTTTTTCAAGTTTTGAGAATAACCAGGGACTAGTTTTGCAATTTATGAAACTTGAGGGACTGAAACTGCCAATTATGCAAACTTTGTACGTTTTTCATCTGTTTTTGCATATTTTGCATTTGAAACATATAAAACACACTTTTAAGATATTTCAAGTATTTTGATGCATATTTGAGTGTTTTTGGATGTTTTGGCAGTTCAGATTGGTATAAAATGATGAGTATTTAGACACTCATCATTAGGTAACTACGCGTGCGCAATTTTTAGTACACCGTATTTATATCTTGAAAATGGTTGCTCAGTTACACGAGTTCCGCTCTAGGTTGGATGAGGATGACGTACGTCAATTTTCTTCTGACTACTTCATTCCTCTCGACATCCATCCTGAAGCACCAGATGTGGATGCGTGTATTGCTGATTTCCCCGATGGGAAGATCGGTTTGTATACACGCTTTTTGATTATGCGAATTATCGCGTACCCATTTATGTATTTTTGAGCAACGTGCTCAATCACTACCAACTCCATATCTCACATCTGCACTGTATAGGTGCGGCGAAGATATCGAATTTTGAAATAAATTGTCGGTTACTTGCTATCAATCCGACAGTTGACCTATTTCGTACGTTTTACCACACAACGTGGTCACATGGATGGGTTTCTTTTGCGAAACGCGCAGGGCGCCTTCAATGTTATACCGAAAAAGTAGATTCTTTAAGGCATTGGAGAGAGTACTTTTTCTGGGTGGATGATGTAGTATTTCCAGCGCGTTTTGAGTTTTATACTCAAGGGTCACTGCCGAGGGATGAGCGTCCTATCCCTGGTTCTTACAGCGCCGCGGATGCGGACATAATTGATAGTAACTGCATTCCCATTAACTCCTATCCTGAGGAGTTCTTGGTGCATATTGGGTTGAGTCGCAATTATTTTGATGGTACGGACGAGGTTCTAACCTTCATTGATGAGAACAGCCAGCGTGGGTGCTCATCCTTTATTGCCTCTATAATGTAAGTATTTTGTTTATTTTGCTTGAATAACTAAGTTGTTCTTGTTATTTGTCTTTTGTCTGTCGCAGAGATGGATCTGTTCGCTGTTGTAAAGCAAAAGGAGCCCAAGCATGTGACAGTGGGGGTGCGTCCCCTGAGGGAGGGTGAGCAGCCCATTTTACAGGCCACGGAGGGGCACCTGACGGTGTTTGGGCCTGTTGCGCGTGAAGATTCTCCCCCGCAGCCGTGCTTGTTGCGCCGGTGCAGGTTGTTCCACCTACTGGGGAGCAATCTCCCGTGGAGGAGGAAATGCATGTTGAATCATCCAACAGCGTGGAGATCTTGGAGCCTGTTGCAGAGGTTCGTAGAGAGAAGCGCAAGGAAGCATCTTCTGGTGGTTATGGTTCCGGTACCTCCAAGAGGAGGCGCCACCTAATTGCTGATGAGGAGTCTGCTGCGCCAGATGATATCTCCGATTCTGGCGCGGAGAAGAATCTGGCCAAGTCTCCACCTGTTGTGTAAGTATCTACAACAATAATCTTCTTTATTTGCCGTATCCGCGTGCTAACTGTACCTTCTTCATTTTGTAGGGACCATGCTGCAGATGGTGATGCGGCATTTGCTGATCGTGCCGCATTACCACAGACTGCTAATGTGGAGGAGCCTTTGAAGGCAGTGGCGCAGATGTCTGTGCAGGAGTTGGTGGAGGAGCTAGCTGGTGTTGCTGCTCACCAAGCTTAGTTGGTTACTCAGCTAAAGGCGCGGGCCGTCGTGGAGGGAGGCAGCCTTGCTCAGAAGGATGAGCAAATCGTTCAGCTCAAGGCGCAGGTGGCTGAGGCGCAGGGAGAGGTGTTGGCTGCCGATGAGCGCGCCAAGAAGGCCACTGAGGAGAAGCTGACTGTGATGGCTGAGCTGCAGCGCGAACGTGGAGAGTCACAGCAGTACAAGGCTGATCTCGCCTGGGGGGTTAAGTACCTGGAAGAGAAGAAGACGGAGTTGTGCAATCAGCTTGCCGTCTTTGGCAAGAAGGTAGAAAACTCTGTGGAGGCGCAGGAAGAGAAGCTGCCAGGTTGAGCATAGAGTATGATGAGGAGTTGTATCCTCATCTGATTTCCCTGATTGTAGAGCGCAGGTACGTGTTGTACATTCCTCTTTAATTCTTGTATATTTTTCTTCTTCTTATTTTCTTTTTTTTTTAATGTATTTGTTGTTGTTTGTGCAGGTGGTTGATCAGCCATGGCTTGCGCCTGGCTGCCATGAGCACACTGGAATCCCCAGAGGTCGTGGGTGCTTTTGGTAAGGTGGTGGAGTGTGTCGTTGCTCGTGGCAAGGCGCAGGCTGTGGAAGAGCTTGTTGAGGGTCAACTGCTGACCGTTCCCCCCGCTGAAGTTCCTGACTATAATGCTGGTGCTTTTGAAGAACTTGTAGAGGCGATGGAGGGAATGAGGCTCTTCGAGCTTCCGCATATTGCGCGGCTGGAGCGCGACCAAGATTATCCTATCAGACTGATTATGCAGGGATTAACTCTTGGGAGGCACATAGCAGAGAACGCAGAGGCTGAACCTGACTTTTTCTTGAAGCCTGATGAGTCTCAGTTGCAGGTTCCAGTGTTTGCGCAGCCGCGCAAAATCCTGAACCCCTTCGTCATTGAGACGGAGGTTCCTCTGAAGGAGGTTTTGGAGCGTCATGCAGAGAGGGCCGCCAAGAAGAAGGGTGTCAAAGGAAAAGCCACTCTCTGCGGTGTGGGTGCTGCGCATATCCCTAGGTCAGATGGGGTTGCGGTCAGTGTAGCAACCGTGTCCCCAAAAGATGCGTTGCTGTTGAAGAAACTCTAAGAGGCTGGGAGTTCTACTGATCAGGGACGCAGCCCTCAGCGCTGCCGTAGCTTGTAGATATTTATGTATAACTTGTAGTTATTTGTTGTAAAAAACTCGTGGTTTTTGGTAAATAAAAGTATGGAACTTTTTGCACGCGTATATCGTTTTGTACTTAGATTTTTTTCTTGTCTTTAGTATGAGAAAGACTTTTCCAGAGGTACGATGTGCATATAATATCTTGTATTGAGCCTATAACTTATGCATTAAGTCCGTGACTTAATAAACGTTTGCGTTAGCAATACGTACAAGTAGATGTGTAGCATGCTACATTTATAATTTTTAGGAACCAAGTGTCTTGGTTTCTTAGTTAATCTAAACTTGTTGTTGCGTATTCATTATGGGATACGTACTGAAGTCATAGTCTTGTATGAAGTTAGTGAGTTTGTGGATGAATCAATTGTTTTGAATCCGTGTGGTGGAGTGCAGCGTACTGCGAATTCCACTATTTAGAAGTCAATTGTTTTGAATCCACATTTTGTTAAATGCACACAGTGTGCGATAAAGTGCACCCATCGTGGGATGTACTGTTAACTTACTCCAATGTCTTGATAGTAAGGTGTTTAACAGGGATATGTGATCCAATGTTGATGGGTTTGCAACCCTCTTACTCAACGAGTACTTTAGTAGGTTTACTCATCCTGTCTGCCCTCGTGTGGTCTTAATATGTGTATGCACGCCATGTAGGCAATAATATAAATAGAATTGAAACATAAATGAATGATGTAAGCAATAATGTTGAAATGTGTTGTGGAGTTAGCTAGAAACCACAACGTTTTATTAATTCTTGCAAGTGAAAAAAGACAATTTCCTAAAAAAAAAAGTAAATACACCGACATTTATTGAGCGCTTACTAAAGTGCAGAGGTGTCAGTGTGTGGGCCGTGGCCTAAAGGTAGCATCTTTTGAGATTGCAAACGTTCCAGGTGCGTGGTAGCTCGTGGCCTTTCATGTCGCGCACTCTGTACGCACCGTCGCCTAATGCCTCTGTGACCTCGTAAGGTCCTTCCCATTTGGGTCCGAGTTTGCCCGTGTCTTCTGCGTGGCTTGCATCGTTGGCGCGGTATACAAAGTCCCCTGGTTTGAAAGAAGTGTTTCTGACTCTTGCATCATAATACTTCTTCATCTTTGATTTAGCTTTTGCTTCGCGGATAGCTGCTCTTTCGCGTCGTTCTTTCAAAAGATCTAAGTCAATGCGTCGTTCATCATCATTTGTTGTGACGTTAACTTCCGATGTACGGATTGTTGGCATTCCAATTTCTGCTGGTATAACATCTTCTGTCCCGTAGACAAGAGAAAAAAGGTGTATCGCCGTTGCTGACTTTGATTTCTGTGCGGTGGGCCCACAGAACATGCGATAATTTGTCCATCCATCTTCCTTTATGTCTGTCCAGGCGCGCCTTAATTCCTTCACCCAGACTACGATTCGCGCGTTGTAACACCCCCATTTTTAAGTTTGTAGCAGCGGAAAAGTAATTTGGGTGTTACGGTGAGGATCGAAGTTTTAACCACATAAAATGGTTTAAAAGAAACGTTTTGAAATTTATTTGTCATTCAAATAATAATTTTGATAAAAGATGAACTATTTGATTTAAAATCTTATGAAAAGATATAAAGGCTTGTAAAAATGACAAATTTGATTTTTACACCATTTTAATTTATCAGAATAATAAATACCCACTCCGTGTCTTGTCCTGCTCTGTTAAATTACCTGAGATACACATGCTTAAAAGCGTGAACACAAAGGTTGGTGAGTTCATAGAGTTTTAGGAAAAACCCTTTATTTTGTTAGATTTCAGGAATATTTGGTATTATTAAAATACAAACAGTAACGAAACAATTATCGAATATAATCACAAATAAATCATATAAATATTCAATCATATTTAATAAAGAATCAATAATCTTAACATGAGCTGGAAACTCATGATACTAAATCAATCAGATATACAATTCACATATGGTCAAACCTATACAGCTGTATCTAAATATATGTTGAAAACATATATATTTCCTTTATAGATATTGCACCAAGCCTCATGACACGCAAGACGTTAACAGAAGGGGTGTTCTATCAAATCAATGACAGATTTTGCCCTCGTGTAATAGGTGATTTGCCAATTCCTATTTTTACTCAAATATAGTGTATCACGACTAATGCGGCTAACCAATTGCAATTGGCATTCCGTCAAGCATTAGTGGGATCGTAGGTTAACCCGAAACAGGTTTCGAATCTGTCCACTATATTCGCGCTCACTTTACAGTGATTAATGACTCATGATAGAGGGACTATATGGCGATAAGCTAACTTAGGCAATATCAAGGACTAATGGGCTCATTTAGCATACATCATGAAATCAAGTATCGTATCACAGGAATCCATTTGAAAACAGTATCGTTTGAGTATCAGAAATTCAGTTTGAAAATATCATCATTTGAGTATCATAAATTCAGTTTGAAAATATCATCATTTGAGTATCAGAAATTTCAGTTCGAAAATATCATCGTTTGAGTATCAGAAATTCAATTTGAAAATATCATCATTTGAGTATCAGAAATTCAATTTGAAAATAGTATCGTTTGAGTATCACAAATTCAGTTTGAAAATAGTATCGTTTGAGTATCAGAAATTCAATTTGAATATTTCGCCAGTAACACATTTATATCACATATCACAATAATCGAATTGAGAACATTTTCATATGAATATCAATATTTCTGTCAAATAATTCATCAGTAAATATATATTTCACATACCACAATAATCACATGGGAAACACTAACATATTATAAATCACAAATTATATTATTTTAATATCAATTAGGAAATTGATTTGAATCATGTATTTTATTTTATTTTATATACTTATCAAGTTAACAAAGTATATGTAAGCATGTATCTCCCCCAATGAGTAAAAAACAATTATTGGAAATGGGGCTATGACTCACCTGAATTGATTTGGAAATGATGAAAAGTAAGATAGGATGAGATTTATGGGAATGATTATGGAAACGTCTTTGATAAGGAACCTGATAAATAAATTTATCAGAGAATATAACCAAATACTATTTGGTAAATATGAAACGAATAACGATTGTTAAATAATCATTATGATGAATGAATGATATGCAAATGATATGCTTATGTTTAAAATAATATGACAAGTTATGTTATTATTTCTAAAGCTTTTCCATTTTTAATTATGATGATGATAATACGTAACAAATAATTAGTTAATATAACATTATATATACTATTAACGAAAATTTAATAAATACATATATATATAAAATGAAACGAAAATGCATATGACGTGAGGGTTGCCGTAAAATAGAAAATAAAATAAGAATGTCAAATAGATTATGTGTAGTCCTTGTCCTTTTTCCAATTTTACACTTTTCATACTAACGGCGTTAGCGTCACACCGTTAGTCCTTTTTATATATATTTTACAATTATAGTCCACTACATGTCCAATATTACAATCTAAACTTGTAACAATACTATATTATCAATTTTTATCCTTTCTTTCTGTTTCTACATTTTTAATCCTTAGTTTTCACAGTTTTCACATTTAGTCCCTATATGTGTCGTCGCGTTACATTTTTAGTCCAATTTTTGCAAAAGTGATTATAAAAATTTTATAAAAATTTCCATGGCTTCTTTTATGAATTTCAAGCTTATTTCAACTGCTTTTTTTAATAAAAGCTTATTTATTTAGCTTATGGGCCTCATTCGAACTAAATAAAAGCCCATTTTAAAAATTTAGAGGCGAGGGCATGAAAATTATTTTGGGCTTGAACTTGGGCTTCCTTTGTGATTCTAAAAATATATTTTATGGGCCTAGTGGGCTGTTAAAACGTTAAGTCTTATTGGGCCTTGTTTTAGCCCACTCGATAACTATAAAAGTTTTATATAAATTTTTAGTTTGAAAAACTGGTTTGTGTCGATTTGCTTTGGCTCGAGTAGGGTGTCCAAACGTGATTATTTTTACAAGTTATATAAACGAAACTAATAGTTCTCTAGGTGGTCTATTAGTACGTAGAAAAATATGATATGCTTGTTACGTGAAATAAAAAAATATACGCCGCTTTTGTATGGTGTTTAGCTCGTTTTTATATATAAGAAAGACTTAGTGAAATTTTCTAAGTATATATGATATGTTTATACGTATGAGTATGGTTTCAAAACAAGTCGATATGAAGCATGCATGTTAACTTTAGACATAATTTAAGCGTTATACGTGACTCCTAGGCCTTCCAAAATAGAGGCTAGTCACGTAACGTTTTCTATATGAATATACGTATGAAAATAATGAAACAAAGTTACTATACGTTCGTATAAAATATATATGATGCATGATATGAAAATAACGAATAGTATGAGACGAGAAAAAGTGGAGACGACTTACTACACCTCTAGGGTGGTAGAGAGTCGAGAGAAACGGATTGAAGGAGTAGTATGGTACACGTTCGAATAGAAACTTCAAAAAATATGGATCGCATAACTTAAAGTTACAACCTTCTTGCTTCCAAATGCTTTCGTATGGTTCTCTTGATGTTTTTAAGATATATTAGAATGGAGAAAAGAGTAGGAACGATTTGTGAATGAATGGAGAAGGAAAGGGACGATCGGTTATGGTATATATGGAGAGTTTTGTGTTTCGTATGGTGCAAATTATTGCATGAGACAATAGATACTATGCATTGTCAGGAATAGAGATTTCTAGGATAGCTAGAGTAGTATTAAAATGATTTGTGAAAGGTGGCCAAATGTAAATCGTCCTTGTGAGTACTTGATATGTCGACATCCCATTTCTTAACACAAACGAGTGCTCATTTGTTTTTCAAGGAGTCTTAGTCGATCATACTTATTATTTACACATGAAAACATGTTATAGATAATATTAGAAACTCATAGGAATAAACGGGAACAAAAATGGATAAGAAATGAATTTTGTATGTATCATTTGGGTCGATTCATAGCTAAATGAATTGCCTCCTAAAAACGTATCAATCCTCAACGTGTGAACGTGAGATTCGACACACTAATAGTTGGCTAGGAGGTTAAAGAGAATGTGCAAAAATATACGTAGGTCGTGTGTAGAAATTAGAAATGAACGAGACGTTTTGGAGTATGTTTAGTCGATTTGTATTATTATTTGTAAATGAATTTTGGGTTTATTAACTTGGGCCGATTGGGCTTAGGGGGGATTAAGGGCCCGATTGGTTTTTATTAATTTTAGTAATTAAGTTTTTATTAATTAGGTTTAGTGTAATTAATGTTTTGTTAATTGTGTCGATAACTTGTTTTATCGTGTGACGAATTTGACAATATCGTAATCGTGACCACTTTAATATACAAAGAAAATTTTAAATTTCCCCGTAAAAATGGTAATTACAACAATGACAAAGATTATTTATTTAATTAACCGAAGTTAATTATACGAATTTTCGCGAGGTTTTACAGTACCCACATGTCATTCTGAATTTCGTCCCGAAATTCAAATTTAATGTGATTACTTGAGTAAAGAATTTTTGAATAGAGGCTGTCGGGAGATTTTTATTCCTAAAACTACGGAAACGGGATTCAGTTAGATTTACTTGTACCCAACAAGATAAGGTAACTGAAGTATTTAAGGGTTGTGAATATTGAAAATAGTGGTCATGAATAGTAAAATAACGGCTAGTAATAGTGACCAACGGTCGGGAATAGTAACCCAACGGTCACATTTTAGCCTATATATACCATTTCAAATTTCCACTCCTTCCATCAACCATTTTCCTCTCATTTTCCACCAAAATGCCGCATCTCATAACCATCTTAGCGATTGTGTACGTCGTCCTTGCCGCTATCTACTTGGCGTACGTTCCGGATGAAGACTTTGGATTCTTGGTCGCGATCTTGATGTTTGTCGTACCCCTGACCATCCTTGCTATTACCGTCGACAAGATCTGGGGGTAAAATCTTGAGCTAGGGTTGTTTTGGATTAAGTTCTTGTTATGTTTTTATGTATTTGTAACAAATAAGGAATAAAGCTCTTTTTGTTTTTAAGAATTTGTCTCATTATTGTTTTTAATATTTGGTTTATTTTTCAGCATAGTTAAGGTGATTCATCCTGTGGTGGCTCTTGCTATTGTTTTGTTGGTGGGAGTCTTATTTGTCATTGCGGATCAACCTATTGAAGATTCCTTTGTTTGTATTGTAATAATTGTAACGATAGCACTTCCGATGCTAATTATTTGTTTATGTATTAATTTTTATGGATTTTAATTAAAATTTCGTTATTGATGTCTTTTATCCTTTGTTGTGAATTATTGATGTTTTCTTGCTTGTACTTTTGTTGATTTCCTATCATACTTGTGATGATATATGATAGATATTTATTATGGGTTGTTCAAAGTATTGATTTTGAACAGTTTATTTTTGTTATTTATCTTGCTTTTGAATGAAGATTGTTATTTAATTATTTGAAAATATCATTGTTCCTTTCATAACATAATTCTTTCTAATTTATACATAGTTGATCAGGTTATGTATAATTGAGGACTAGATGATGTGATGTTTGGTTCAATCATATATTTCTATAAATTGTTTTAGATGATGTTCAACGTGTTGTTTTTATGATATAACACGTAATTTCTTTTTGAAACAAAGTGGAAAATTTTAGGGTTTATTATATAAATAAAAAATTTAGGGAGTAATTATTGTATATTGTAATTTGGTAAATGAAACAGAAATTGAAATTAACTTAGATTATCATTATTATAGAAATATTACAAGGGAGATTTTTCGATACAGTAGAAAGATTATTGTTTAAGTTACTTCCTTCGTAACTTGAAGTGAAATACAGGAAAGAAATACAACTTAGGAAATTTTAAACTAGATTTTATTTATCTTCAACAGGAATTTTATTCATCTGTTCCAATCTAGTTGCCATTTCCTTGATACTATCAAGGTCTTTAAAGATTCTTCATTTTCTTGTAAAGGTCTTGGCTTTCCAATTAACATTGTAGTTTGGACATCGTTTCACATGATGACCATGTCCACCACATCCTTGACATACAATGGTTGTTGGTTGTACTTTCCTGTCCTTAGTTCTGCAGCTAATTGCCTGGTGACCTAATTTCTGACATTTCGTGCATTTAACCCTACATTTCCCGGTGTGATGCTGGTTGCATTTTTGACACCAAGGTAGAGTTCCAAGATAACCACTTCCAGAAATAGGTGCGACAAGACAATTTCTATTAGCTTTCTGATTGAGTCCCAGCTGATGTTGATACTTCATACGGTCTTCTAGATGTTTGCGATAACGGTCTTGAGCATTGAAGATGTTGCGGTAGATGGGATTGACGGTTCCTGTCTCGGGTAGTTTCCTCTTCTGATTATTTCCATTTGGTAAGATTCCATGCCTAATTCCTTGATGATGGTTGATGGTAGGGTTGATCATTCCTTCTTGAATCTTTAAGTGAGGTGGTCTATACTTCATGAAATTTGCAGGGTTTTGATTACCAAGTATACCTGTCTCTCTTCTCGGATAAACTAAGGTAGTCCCTTCTAGTACCACCGACACTATGTCATTTACCAATTTCTGGATAGCTCCAGGAGTCATGGTGATTTCTGATGGTGATTGATATGCATTGTTCATGTTGTCCATTTTCTGTAAACATAAATGAAACTCAACATTAGAATCCATATAATATCAGAAAAATTTAAATAATGAAGTTAATTATTTCATTGATGATAAACTGAATTGACTCCCTACTGTAATCTAATTTCAAGATGTGTCTTTGTTGTGTCATTTTATCAATGATCAACTCTTGATATGGGATTACTAAGGAACAAACCGACTTGTCTATTTCAAATGAAGTTTAATTATCTTTTCTTCATTCTTTAAATCTACTTTCTAAAATTGGTATTTAGACGATTCTTAAAGTTTTAGATTATTTATGGAAATTTTTAAGAAATCTTAACAATTTGTAAGAAATCTTACGGTAGATTTGGATAATATTACACATGTAAACAGAATATTAATAACTTGACCAATTATTTTTGCAAGATAAACGATACAAGATTTTTTATTAATACTCCATTGATCTGTATAGAATCATTTGGTTATTATAGAAATAAAAATGATGAGATTTTTGCATGAAATATGGGGATTCATTACATGCATGATTTATACGGAAGAAAAGATTGATTCTTAACATATATATATATAACAGAAAGGATGTTATTATACAATATGTTTTGATTACACGTTCTGAAGTTTCAGAATTATTGAACATTACAAGAAATATTAACCAAGTCTATCTGGTTTATTTGGAACAACAAGGAAACTTGTAAAATTAAGATTAGTTACGCATCTGACGTAAATATCTAATTTCTTTCTCAAGTTCAAGTTGTGCAGCTTCTATGTTTGAGAAACGTTCTTGACACATGTTCATTTGGTTTGCCAACATACTCTCTAATGCGGCAATCTTTTGACCCTGGTTTCTGGCTGCATCTCTAGCCATCCATAGGGTTCTCTCAATATCTCCAATTCTTACATGTGTTTGACCGTGTTCTCTTCTTGCACAACGAACCCTGGAGTCCAAACTTCCAAGTTCCTGGTTGCTGTTATCCTTTATTTCATTAATCTTTATTCCTAACTCACATATTGTTCGCCTTTCAGCATCTGCCCTCTTGAACAAAGCGTCAAGGTTACGGTCGTACCATTCAAATTGAGTTGGTCGTAACCCTTTCAGCTGTTCAGTGTGAGCATCGAATATGCCGGCATGTCGATAAATAAGATTCCATATTGATTTAGGAGTGCTTATACCGTAGTCGGGAGAGTTAGGTGAAGATAAATTATTTGGAGAATTTGGTATTGTAGAATCTGAAGTATAAGGTAACGGAGAAATTGGTTCAACATTCGTCCATGATATCTCTTGGCTCGAACCTTGTCCAACTTCGAATGTTGCCTGGCCACCAATCAGATTTTCATATGATTCGGTAGCTCTCCTGATTCTTTGACGTAAAGGTGAACGAATAGGTGACGACGAAGGTGATCTCGGATTGAGTTCTATATTAGGTTGGGATTTTATTATTTGTACGTAAAGATCTTCATTATTTGGAGAATTTTTATTGATTGACGAGGTATTAGTATTATGGAGAGTAGATTTGATATTCACGGGCGTTCCTGAAGACATGCTACAGTAGTAACCGAGAATAATATTTTATGAGTATTTTGTATTGTTAAAGATATAACAGTACAAATGAAATAACAATTGTATATGAGTAACTATTAAGCATGTAAGATAATCTCAACAAATAAATTATGGAGCACGACAGTCTGCAGACACGGAGGGCATAAAATATTATGGTGTAAAATCATTATTTTGAAAAATGAAGTTATAGTTTTAATGTTTGAAAACATTTAATTCTCTATAACTGTAGCTCTGATACCAATCTGTAACACCCCCATTTTTATGTTTGTAGCAGCGGAAAAGTAATTTGGGTGTTACGGTGAGGATCGAAGTTTTAACCACATAAAATGGTTTAAAAGAAACGTTTTGAAATTTATTTGTCATTCAAATAATAATTTTGATAAAAGATGAACTATTTGATTTAAAATCTTATGAAAAGATATAAAGGCTTGTAAAAATGACAAATTTGATTTTTACACCATTTTAATTTATCAGAGTAATAAATGCCCACTCCGTGTCTTGTCCCGCTCCGTTAAATTACCTGAGATACACATGCTTAAAAGTGTCAACACAAAGGTTGGTGAGTTCATAGAGTTTTAGGAAAAACCCTTTATTTTGTTAGATTTCAGGAATATTTGGTATTATTAAAATATAAACAGTAACGAAACAATTATCGAATATAATCACAAATAAATCATATAAATATTCAATCATATTTAATAAAGAATCAATAATCTTAACATGAGCTGAAAACTCATGATACTAAATCAATCAGATATACAATTCACATATGGTCAAACCTATACAGCTGTATCTAAATAAATGTTGAAAACATATATATTTCCTTTATAGATATTGCACCAAGCCTCATGACACGCAAGACGTTAACAGAAGGGGTGTTCTATCAAATCAATGACAGATTTTGCCCTCGTGTAATAGGTGATTTGCCAATTCCTATTTTTACTCAAATATAGTGTATCACGACTAATGCGGCTAACCAATTGCAATTGGCATTCCGTCAAGCATTAGTGGGATCGGAGGTCAACCCGAAACAGGTTTCGAATCTGTCCACTATATTCGCGCTCACTTTACAGTGATTAATGGCTCATGATAGAGGGACTATATGGCGATAAGCTAACTTAGGCAATATCAAGGACTAATGGGCTCATTTAGTATACATCATGAAATCAAGTATCGTATCACAGGAATCCATTTGAAAACAGTATCGTTTGAGTATCAGAAATTCAGTTTGAAAATATCATCATTTGACTATCATAAATTCAGTTTGAAAATATCATCATTTGAGTATCAGAAATTCAGTTCGAAAATATCATCGTTTGAGTATCAGAAATTCAATTTGAAAATATCATCATTTAGTATCAGAAATTCAATTTGAAAATAGTATCGTTTGAGTATCACAAATTCAGTTTGAAAATAGTATCGTTTGAGTATCAGAAATTCAATTTGAATATTTCGCCAGTAACACATTTATATCACATATCACAATAATCGAATTGAGAACATTTTCATATGAATATCAATATTTCTGTCAAATAATTCACCAGTAAATATATATTTCACATACCACAATAATCACATGGGAAACACTAACATATTATAAATCACAAATTATATTATTTTAATATCAATTAGGAAATTGATTTGAATCATGTATTTTATTTTATTTCATATACTTATCAAGTTATCAAAGTATATGTAAGCATATATCTCCCCAAATGAGTTAAAAACAATTATTGGAAATGGGGCTATGACTCACCTGAATTGATTTGGAAATGATGAAAAGTAAGATAGGATGAGATTTATGGGAATGATTATGGAAACGTCTTTGATAAGGAACCTGATAAATAAATTTATCAGAGAATATAACCAAATACTATTTGGTAAATATGAAACGAATAACGATTGTTAAATAATCATTATGATGAATGAATGATATGCAAATGATATGCTTATGTTTAAAATAATATGACAAGTTATGTTATTATTTCTAAAGCTTTTCCATTTTTAATTATGATGATGATAATACGTAACAAATAATTAGTTAATATAACGTTATATATACTATTAACGAAAATTTAATAAATACATATATATATATATATATATATATATATATATATATATATATATATATATATATATATATATAAAATGAAACGAAAATGCATATGACGTGAGGGTTGCCGTAAAATAGAAAATAAAATAAGAATGTCAAATAGATTATGTGTAGTCCTTGTCCTTTTTCCAATTTTACACTTTTTATACTAACGGCATTAGCGTCACACCGTTAGTCTTTTTTATATATATTTTACAATTATAGTCCACTACATGTCCAATATTACAATCTAAACTTGTAACAATACTATATTATCAATTTTTATCCTTTCTTTCTGTTTCTACATTTTTAATCCTTAGTTTTCACAATTTTCACATTTAGTCCCTATATGTGTCGTCGCGTTACATTTTTAGTCCAATTTTTGCAAAAGTGATTATAAAAATTTTATAAAAATTTCCGTAGCTTCTTTTATGAATTTCAAGCTTATTTCAACTGCTTATTTTAATAAAAGCTTATTTATTTAGCTTATGGGCCTCATTCGAACTAACTAAAAGCCCATTTTAAAAATTTAGAGGCGAGGGCATGAAAATTATTTTGGGCTTGAACTTGGGCTTCCTTTGTGATTCTAAAAATATATTTTATGGGCCCAGTGGGCTGTTAAAACGTTAAGTCTTATTGGGCCTTGTTTTAGCCCACTCGATAACTATAAAAGTTTTATATAAATTTTTAGTTTGAAAAACTGGTTTGTGTCGATTTGCTTTGGCTCGAGTAGGGTGTCCAAACGTGAATATTTTTTTCAAGTTATATAAACGAAACTAATAGTTCTCTAAGTGGTCTATTAGTACGTTGAAAAATATGATATGCTTGTTACGTGAAATAAAAAAAATATACGTCGCTTTTGTATGGTGTTTAGCTCGTTTTTATATATAAGAAAGACTTAGTGAAATTTTCTAAGTATATATGATATGTTTATACGTATGAGTATGGTTTCAAAACAAGTCGATATGAAGCATGCATGTTAACTTTAGACGTAATTTAAGCGTGATACGTGACTCCTAGGCCTTCCAAAATAGAGGCTAGTCACGTAACGTTTTCTATATGAATATACGTATGAAAATAATGAAACAAAGTTACTATACGTTCGTATAAAATATATATGATGCATGATATGAAAATAACGAATAGTATGAGACGAGAAAGAGTGGAGACGACTTACTACACCTCTAGGGTGGTAGAGAGTCGAGAGAAACGGATTGAAGGAGTAGTATGGTACACGTTCGAATAGAAACTTGAAAAATATGGATCGTATAACTTAAAGTTACAACCTTCTTGCTTCCAAATGCTTTCGTATGGTTCTCTTGATGTTTTTAAGATATATTAGAATGGAGAAAAGAGTAGGAACGATTTGTGAATGAATGGAGAAGGAAAGGGACGATCGGTTATGGTATATATGGAGAGTTTTGTGTTTCGTATGGTGCAAATTATTGCATGAGACAATAGATACTATGCATTGTCAGGAATAGAGATTTCTAGGATAGCTAGAGTAGTATTAAAATGATTTGTGAAAGGTGGCCAAATGTAAATCGTCCTTGTGAGTACTTGATATGTCGACATCCCATTTCTTAACACAAACGAGTGCTCATTTGTTTTTCAAGGAGTCTTAGTCGATCATACTTATTATTTACACATGAAAACATGTTATAGATAATATTAGAAACTCATATGAATAAACGGGAACAAAAATGGGTAAGAAATGAATTTTGTATGTATCGTTTGGGTCGATTCATAGCTAAACGAATTGCCTCTTAAAAACGTATCAAACCTCAACGTGTGAATGTGAGGTTCGACACACTAATAGTTGGCTAGGAGGTTAATGAGAATGTGCAAAAATATACGTAGGTCGTGTGTAGAAATTAGAAATGAACGAGACGTTTTGGAGTATGTTTAGTCGATTTGTATTATTATTTGTAAATGAATTTTGGGTTTATTAACTTGGGCCGATTGGGCTTAGGGGGGATTAAGGGCCCGATTGGTTTTTATTAATTTTAGTAATTAAGTTTTTATTAATTAGGTTTAGTGTAATTAATGTTTTGTTAATTGTGTCGATAACTTGTTTTGTCGTTTGACGAATTTGACAATATCGTAATCGTGACCACTTTAATATACAAAGAAAATTTTAAATTTCCCCGTAAAAATGGTAATTACAACAATGACAAAGATTATTTATTTAATTAACCGAAGTTAATTATACGAATTTTCGTGAGGTTTTACACGCGTTCTACTAATCCATTTGTTTGTGGATGTTTAACTGATGCGAAGTGTTGTGTGATGTTTAATTGTGCGCACCAGTCTTTGAATGGGTTATCACAGAATTGTTTTCCGTTGTCCGAAATAATCTCTCCAGGTAGGCCAAAGCGGCATGCAATATTATCCCAAACAAATCGTTTGACCTGGTTGCCTGTGATACTCGCTACTGCTTTTGCTTGGATCCATTTGGTGAAGTAGTCAATGGCAACCATGAGGAACTTAAGCCCTCCTGCCGCGACTGGGAAGGGTCCTGCGATGTCAATTCCCCATTTATAGAATGGCCATGGTGAGGTGATGGGTGTTAACTCATGTTGTGGTCGACGCGGGATGGGTCTGTGGACTTGGCAGTCGTTGCATCTTCTAATCATGTCTCGCGCGTCGCGGTGCATGGTAGGCCAATAGTACCCGGATCGTAAGGCACGCGCTACAACGGACCGTGGTCCTGAGTGCATGCTGCAAGATCCAGCGTGGATTTCCCGGAGTATGTAGTCTGCCTGAAGAGGTCCGACACACCTAAGCCATGGTTGTAGGAATGAACGCCGATATAGGATGCCATCTCGAAGTTCGAATCTCTGCGCTGTGCGCCGTATCCGTCGAGCGTCCTTTTGTTCATGGGGGAGTGTTCCCTTGCTAATAAAATCTGTAATGGGTGTCATCCATGTAGGATGTTCTTCCTCTATCACTGTGGATACTTCCATCTCAGAGATGGATTTGTTCTTTAAGGTTTCCACCAATACCTGTTTTGACAGGTGTGCGAAGCTTGTAGATGCGATTTTACTAACCGCATCTGCTTTTTTATTTTCTCCTCGTGGGATTTGTTTGATGGAAAACTTGTCGAAATTCTTGATCAAGGACTTAGCTTTATCGAGGTATTGGATCATGTGTTCCTCTTGGGCCACATACTCGCCTAACACATGGTTAGCTACTAATCGTAACTCCACATTAACTTCTAGGTTGCGTATGCCCATTTGATTTGCTATGCGGAGTCCAGCCAATAACGCTTCATATTATGCCTCATTGTTTGTGGCTGTGAATTCAAAACGCAGTGCGTAAGTGTGTTCTGTTCAATCTGGGTTAGTAAGGATAAGGCCTGCGCCTGACCCTTCTGCACACGAAGATCCGTGAGTAAATAGAACCCACGGCTCTTGTAGTGGTACGTCAACTGTTGGTGATGGAGTATCAGCATCTGGCTTCTCGATAATGAAATCAGCCAATATTTGTCCCTTGATCGCGGTGCGTGGTCTATAAGAAATGTTATGCTCACTCAATAACACGCTCCACTTTTGTAGCCGCCCTGATGCATCAGGTTTAGAGATAACCTGTTTAATGGGTTGGTCCGTAATTACGGCTATTGGATGTGCTTGGAAGTACCTGCGCAGTCTCTTAGCCGCAAATACTAAGGCCAGGACCAGTTTCTCCATAGCGGTGTAGTTAGTCTTTGTCTTCTTGAGGGCTTTGCTTACGAAGTATATAGGTGTTTGAACAGAGTTTCTGTCTATCAGTAGCACCGCGCTGACTGCTCCATGGGTCGCTGATAGATACATAATCAGTTCTTCCCCTTGTCGGGTTGCGACAAGCTTTGGTAGCTCTGCTAGGTTTTGTTTGAGCTTCTGGAAAGCTTCTTCCGCTTCTGGAGTCCATCGAAAATCTCCCTTCTTTGTACACTTCGTGAGTGTTTTAAAAAGAGGAAGTGATTTGTCCGCTGATTTGGACAAGAATCGATTTAGCCCGGCTAATTTGCCGTTTAGTGACTGGACTTCTTTTAGTGTGCGCGGTGAAGGTAGTTCGATGACCGCTCTTGTTTTTTCTGGGCACGGTTTAATACCATCGGGTTCTATTAGGTATCAAGAAACATGCCTTCTGTTGCTCCAAAAGTGCACTTCTTGGGATTCAACTTCATGTTTATTCTCCCCAATGTCTTAAACGTCTCCTCTATGTCATGCACCAATTCCTCTTCGGTATGGATTTTTATGACTAGGTCATCAACATAGACCTCCAAATTGCGGCCCACTTGCTTCTCAAATGCGTTATCCACTAACCATTGGTATGTGGCTCCAACATTTTTTAAGCCAAAGGGCATTTTTGTGTAGCAATACACCCCTTGACAAGTGTGGAAGGCTGTTTTTTCTTCATCCTCCTTGGCCATTTGAATTTGATGGTATCCTTTGTATGCGTCTAGGAAGCATTTGAAGGGATACCCGCACAAGGATTCTACTTTCCAATCGATTTCTGGTAGTGGATAGCAGTCTTGTGGACATGCTTTGTTTAGATCGGTGAAGTCCACGCACATTCTCCAGCTACCATCACTTTTCTTTACCATTACTGGATTGGAAAGCCAATCGTGGTAATAAACTTCTCACATGATCCCTGCGTCCACGAGCTTGTGTACTTCCTCTAGTATAGCTTCTGCTCGTTCTGGAGCCTGGCCGCATTTTTTATGCCGTATTGGAGGATATCCTTGTCGGATTTCTAGCTTATGTTCCGTAATGGCTCTTGGCACTCCGGTCATGTGTTTGGGTTCCCATGCAAAGATGTTTAGGTTCCTTTGCAACAATGCGCACACAACTGCTCTGCCTTTATCAGTCAGTGATCCCCCAATTGATATCTCTTGGTCAGGATAATCTGGGTGGATTGCAACTTTCAGGTTTGTTACCTTGGTCGCGTGCTATTCTGGAGCGCGTAGAACTTCATCTGTCACTATGTTGCATTCTCTTGGAGATGCAGTGGTAGGGTGACGATCCCTCCTTCCACTGGGAACTTAAGCATCCCATGTGCTGTGGATGGAACTGCATGCATGGCTGATATTCCTGGTCTCCCAATGATTCTGTTGTATGACGAGGGAGACCTGATTACCATGAAGTTCATCCAGGCTGTTGTGGAATGGTATTCATTACCGATCACCACAAGTATGCGCAATTGTCCCATGGGCCAAATTTTTTCACCTGTGAATCCAGTTAGCGATGTCGTGGCCGGAACTAACTGGTTTTGTATCTCAGGTTTCAGCCTCTTGAAGCAGTGTTCGTACATGATATCCGCAGACACTCCTCCGTCCACATACATGCGGTGGATATCGTGACCCCCCGCTTGTATCTCAATGGTGAGTGATTCTACTACTGTGTTGTCCGCAGTAAGAGTGGGGAAAGAGATGTGGTTTCCCCTGGAAAATCTTTGACTGATTTTTTGTTTCATATTTCGCTGCCATGATTGTATCATGTATATTGTGTCAGCCTTGCTTTTTGGTATCTCTTTTTTAGCCCCATTCTTTTGTCTATCTTTCCCCTCTTTGATGTTTTTAACGAGGTGGTCCATCTTCCCTTCTTTCACTAATTTGTCAATTAGCTGACGTAGTTGGACGCACTCATTAGTAGTGTGACCCTTTTGCTCATGATATTCGCAGTATCCTCCTCCTATGAGCTTCTCTTCTGGAGTGCGCATCGGTGGGGGTTTTGGGAAATTTGCTCCTTCTGCCGCGAATATTTCCTTGGGGGTTTTTGTAAGTGGGATATACTTGTCGTTATCCCTTCCGCTACCTCGGTTGCGGTAATTCCTGTTGCGGTTGCCACTTTGGTCATTGGATTGTCTCCTAGACTGTTCTTGTGGTTTAAAGGTTAAGTAACCTTTTTTGCTGTCTGCCGCCGCTGCTTCCCCTTGAATGAAGGATCTGGTGAGCTTTGTTAGCTCATCAAAGCTTTGGGGTACTTTATCGTTTAGCTTCCGTATCAGCTCTGGGTTATTGATCCCGTTCATGAACCCTGAGATTTTTAGTACCTCGGGGCATGCCTTGACTTGTATGCATTCATCCTTGAAGCGCTCCATATAAGCGCTTGTGGATTCCCCTTGGCGCTGTTTCACTCTGGCTAGTTCCACAGGGTTCTTTGCGCACTTCTTTCGTTGCGTGAAATTTAGGCGGAATGCCTTCCGCAACTCTTCAAACCCATTTATGCTTCGTCGTAGAAGCTTGCTGAACCATGTTCGTGCATTCCCTACTAGAGTAGAGTTGAACATATGGCACCATACAGGTTGTGGCCAATTTTCGATAGCAGCAGCTGATCCAAAAATTTTTAGGTGATCATCAGGATCACCTGTTCCATCATATGTTTTAACATTGGTAGGCATGCACCTTCTCTTGTCATTTGAGAAATCGCTTATGCGTCGTGTGAACGCATCAACCTTCTGGCGACGCCAGGGAAGGGAAATATCTTCATCCTCCTCGTACCGACGTCGATTTTTAGATTTCCAATGTCCCGTTTCCCTATCCTCGTTGTCCGAGGAGCTGCTAGAAGAGGAGTTGTTCCTTCTGTGGCGCTTGCGCCATTTTTCCTCGGAGCCCGAGTTTGAAGGGCTTTCACTTGGGGAGTGGTGTTTCCCAAGCCTATCCTGGATTCTTCTGCTTTCTGACCTTGAGACGCTTACGCTTGGTGAACGTTGTCGTCCAAGTCTATTTTGGATTCTGTGGCTACCAAGCCTAGCGTAGACATTAGTGTGTCGTACGTTGTCTTCTTAATCCTCCGAGTATTGAGAGTTAGATGCTGTACCAAGTCTATCGTGAACATTGGTGCGCCTCTCATTGTTTCTGCGCTCATAGTGGCGCGGTGGAGATTTTTCTTGGTTAAAGTCCAGCCTGTTTTGCAGATCGCGCCTTGACCTTCTTCTTGCTTCCTCTTGCATAAGACTAGTTAAAGTCTCATAGTGTTGGGACACGAAATCTTTTAATGTTACCTCAGGTACATCCTCTTCTACTGCGAGGATGTTCGTCTCCGCATGGGGTTCCCTCTCTCTATTAGGTGCTCCTGGTGGCACGGTGTTGTCCACTATGGATGCCACTTGGTGGGGAGTGGTAAAGAGAGTACGATGAATGTCCTCAGCACGTGGAACTACGGTAGTGGTTCGGGTTGTCCCAAAGGCAATTCTACCGTGGTAGGGATTGGAGTTACATTCGACTCACGATGACTAGGCGCACTGCGAATCTTGATGCTTCTTCCTATGTGAATCATCACGTGTTTTCTTCGGCTGCGGAGTCCCCTGGCCTGAGTTCTTGTTTTTTGGCATTCTGGTCTTGAGTTCTTAGTGTAGGGTCCCACGGATGGCGCCACTTGTTGACACAAAAGTTGGGCTTACATTGTTTGGACTCCTGCTCTCGTACCAATTAGAACTTTAGTGCTTGTGAGACCTGCACACTGAGAAAGCAAACAACACCGTTAGGCTTATCGTGGGATTGTCTCCCACGATTAGACTCCGGCGTGAGAGTAAGTAATCGGTTTAGGGTTTAGTTGAAGAGTTAGGGATTGTGTAAATCGTACCTTTAATGAGAATATATTATTCTATATATAGGGGCGCAGAGACCGTGTAGGTTTCTTGCTCCTTACTCTTCGCACTCGTGGTGCTTATCCGGGGTAAGGATATCTATTCCGTAAATAGAAGATCCTTATCCTTTATCCGGGCATTTTGGTTGGGCTTTGGGCTTCGTGAGCCCAAGCCATTGGTATTTATGGCCCAAGTTATTTGTCGTGATAGCCCACTCGTGGTGGGTTTAGGCTTAGTAATGTCTATAATTTGGGCTCGTGGCCCAACTATAGGCTATACGTCATCACTCATCATCCTTACTATGTTTTCATAAGCTCTATATGCTATATATGTCTTGTTATATTGATCTCATGATGTACAAAAATCGTTAAAACAAGTTAAGAACACTATATGTTAACCTATGTTAAGTAATCAAGGAAACTAGTGACTTATATTGAGAACCACGACCAAAATAAAGTAACCATGATATCAAACACTTACATACTGTTATAGAGGACTTAAAAAGGAAAACATAGCAATTTGAACCACCTAAAATGAGTACACGAGTCAAAAGATACGACCAAAAGAAGTTAGCAAAACCAAAACGCCGAAACTGCCAAAACAAGCTGTAAGCGATCTAACCTAATTAAAAGAGGCCCTTCTGGTCCATTTCATCAAAAAGATAAAACACGAAAGTTGTCCGGAACGACGTTTTCGTTCAGGCACGAATAAGCTCGAACCCTGAAAACGCATAACGAGTGATATTTTTATTCAAATTCTTAACAGCCCCATTATTACCCATAAGACTATGCCTTTTTTTCACGGCTAAGGAAAACCTAAAGGCCTAGAGCTGAGATCACAAACGCGGCTAAGTCTAAGGTTGAGATCTCAAGACATGGTAGCCATAACCAAAGCCACGGCAAGGCCACGGCTAAGACCTCAAGGCTTTCTAAACCGAAATCATTATAACTATTATACATGTTTTACATATTGAATACTACAACACTAGGGAGCTTCATGTGAGGGGTTCCATTTTGGTAAACGGATCGACGAGTTGCTGGATTTACGAATTAAAGTGTCCTAGCTCCTCGAACGTTTACTGCATGACCTCTGAATTATGACGGCCCGAACGATAGTAAGAGATATACAAACTATACATGTTTCATAAATCATTTTTATTCAACGACTTACACTATATACTAAGTACTACATCATGAACTATATGCAAGACATATATAGGTAATTCTTCGTATTCTTAGACATTACTCCAAACCTAAGACATATCATCATATTCTAGGTTGCGTGTAGAGACTTCCTGGCTTAATCAATCTATCCCGTTATACGTTTTGATATCATTAGTTCAAGGTGAGTCATAGCCCCTACTCTTTTCATACTTGTTTTAACTCTTTGGGGGAGATACATGCTCAACTACTTACTTTTGCTTTTACAAATACTCCAAAATATTTATACTTGATTGTGTTATATTTGATTGCATTATACTTGATTGCATTATACTTGATTGCGTTATACATGCTTGTTACACTATACTTGCTTATTTAAATACAAGATTCGTATTTTTGTGCATACACAATACTCTATGCTGTTAGAGAGGTATTGATAGTACTCATGGGAAGATGCCCCTATCCTTGTGTCTATGCTTGACCTTGGGTGACGCAGTACTATTTGGGAAGATGCCCCCGCCCTTGTGTCTATTCTTAACCTTGGGTGAATATAATCTGGTGTATTGTGTAAACTATCTTTTAGCAGTGGGTTGTGAACACAAAGGTTGCAAGTGTTGTATGGGCGGGATTTGCAACTGAGTGGATTCACAATGCCTTTGCTGTGTGAACATTCTTTAAAGACTTTTCAACTATTTTAAGACAAACTCTATGAACTCACCAACCCTTGTGTTGACACTTTAACATGTTTATCTCATGTTAGTAAGGCGATAGCTAGTGCGTGGAACATAGAGTCAAGCTGCATATTCTGAAGACTTACGATTTTATCATTTACCATTCAAAAACATTTTGTATACATTTATGTATTATACTTTGGAATCTCATATTTGTAACTTTGAATTCATTAATCGAATGGTAACTTTTCAAAACGTCTCATTTAGAGGTCATTTTCTATAACTTGTACTTTGTATTATGAAGTAGCACCCCAAGTGACAAAGTCTTCCGCTGCGATATTTTGGGGGTGTTACATTTGGTACCTTTGATAGAGGATTACATTTCCCTTTTGAAGTTAGTCTTTTGAATACACTGCAGCCACAACCTCACAATGTCCCTTATCCATATAGCCTATCTACACATACATTTCTGACTCAGAAACATCAATTAGGATCCACCCAGCAATCTAAAGATAAACTGCTAACCAAACACCCTCAAATTCACCAAACAGAGTCATTCTGTAAGTAGTTAGTTTCCCTCCAATCTTAGTTTCCACTTTACGGCAACATTACACACAACAACTCTTTTTAACACACAAACTCAACAGCTTCTCCTTGACATTCTCCACTATAATCTTGTACAGAACTTCCACTTCCCTACTCTCAGTTCTGAAAACTCTGAAATTTCTTTCTTGCCATACATGGTATACATAAGCATCAATGACTAGTCTGTTAACCACCATCCAAATGTTGTTCTTAAAAGGTTGGATGCCAACATGTTAACAGTTTAGGGTGGTTGTTTTAAACTTACTTTTTCGGGTTATTCAACTTAATAGTGGTAGTCTAGTTTCAGACTTGGTATAAGTTGTCAAAAACAATTTCGGGAAAAACAGGTTCACAACTAGTAGTGGTAAATTGATTTTCAAAAACATCAAACCTGCGTTTGTGGTAATGTTGTGTTTGTATATCTGAGATTGTGTTGTTTTGGACTAGGATTGGGTAAGCCCACTTATGGTGTGCGTTTGGCTTGATATTGGGCCGGTAGCCCATTTAAAAATAATAGAGTGCGCCGGTTTGTTAATAAAATTAGAAATGTAGTAGTTTTAATACTAAGAGTATATTTTGATACAAAGAATTTTAGCGTGTTAATCTGGTCGTCAAAATAAGTTGACTAACGTGTTTGATTTTGGTGATTGTTGGTACGTTTTGGTAATTTGGGATTAATACTTGGTTTTGGACTCGAATATAATTAAAAAAATATATACTTGGATTGTGGCTATTGGATTTGGACATTTGGACATTATTGGATCGTTATTGGATTTATGGTATTAGAAATGGACATATTGGACGTTTTGGGACTTAACGGTGTAACGTAATAAACTCGAATAGAATTTAATATATTAGACTTGGACCAAACACAAAATATTCAATAAACCAAGACGTACTAATATATACACGAATGATAATGAAACGTGAAACTTATTAAATATTGAAATGTGAAATTCTAATTGGTAAGGCCACGATAACCGGGGAATGTTGAATAAACGAAAGCGTTATGCCGAAGTTTATAAAACATTCCAAACTAATGTTTTTATTTTAAAAGGGCTTTTATTATAAAAACATAAATGACTTTTTTAACCTATTAGGGAACGTGGGGAAAACACCGAAACCTACCAACTGACCTATTTTATATTACATAGATAGTGGTCGTCATTCCTAGTTTTCTTTGATTAACTTGAGTTTGTTAGTATTTCTTGATCTGGTTGATGTCATTTCCTTCTTGGCGTGAGTTGTAGTCAGAGTCTATGTCTTCTTACCACACCACACGAAACCATTGATACTAAACTTTTATAAGTAATGAATTGTATAATCCATGAAAACTATGACATATTGTCTTCTATAGACTTCATTTGTATGAGGCATATTATGAGATAATCATGTACGTATTAGCTTACGCCATTTCAGTGTCGTCGTACCTATCTTCTGGATATCGTTGTGATTAACTCTTGATGCCAGTTGTGTCAGTCGTGATCTTTGCATTACTGTGGCTAAGGTGAGTTCATAGCCCCTACTTTTTACTGGTTTTATAACTGCTTTGGGGGAGAGTACATGTTCGCTTTAACTAAACTCAACGTTCATTTTTGTTACTTAACTGTTTACTTATGATTTGACCGTTTGGCTAAACTATTTGATTTGGTTATTTGAAGGTGATATGTGTTTAACTGATAAACTGATTTTGAATGGACCTAACTGTTATTTTATTATTTGCTATAACCTGTTAACTAGCTAAGGTTAGATATGCAATAGATATTCAGGTTAGACCAGGGTAGTAATCCTTTACTATAACTGTTGCCTGGCTAAGAGTTTATAACCATATCCGACCTAGGCCAGGGTAGCAATGTAACAATTTATACTTGCTATAATTTGTTGCTTGGTTAGAGTCGCCTAAGGCCCTACTGAGATCTCTGTCTTTGTCATTGTAATGATTATTATTGGAATTTTGTTGGAATGTATGGCCTATATCAACCCTAGTCCCACATAGCAAATAATTCTATCAGATCCACTACTAAAGCTTTTGATTAAACTCTATGAACTCACCGGCGTAAGCTGACCTTTTAGCATGTATTCTCAGGTATAAGACGATAACTAACTATTGGGAGGCGCTTGGTAAAGGGCATGGTCATATGCGACTCTGATAAACATTTGGGACCGCTTTAGTTTCTTCATGGGCCTATTTCCGCAATACTTTTATATATTGTAAACTCAATGTTCTTGATAATGGAATTTTGTTTTAAATGATTAAATAAAAAACCTTTCTTTGTACCTTATATTATGATACCAATTTCGTAGCACCCCAATGCATGTATGCTTTCGCTGGATCCAATTTTGAGGGTTTTACATGTTGATAAAAGAATATGTGAGTTCAAGTTTTTACATTTGTGGTGTAAACAAGCAGATGTGATCATGTCAACATTGCTTAAAATGGAAAGCTTTATCTCGTTTATGTTTGTGCAACGGTGGACTCAAAACCTATGGACTAGTCTACAAAAAAGCCAAAATCATGATCATTCGAAGAAAAAAAAAAGTTAAAGTTATTAAAAGACATAACTATAATAAACGAAACAACGTATAATAAATGTACAATTGTTTATAACATAAAATGAGTTGGTGCCATAGTCTCAGTTAGAAATCATCATGTTTATAGTTAAGATGTTTGAGGCCATCATTTGGAAGCAATATTTTATGAATGATTTCATGAAAGCATGATTTTTGGTTAATAGCATCTAGCCAAACACCGCCTCTTTGTTGGTAGTAGTTCCAACATTAGTCTTAGTAGTGATGAATTCAAATTGTAAATAGTTATACATGTATGTATTATGATTATAGGTGCAAAGAGATAGTCATTCATTTTCGGAAACCAGTAAGTTTATGCAAAGGTGAATAACGAGTTATAAGTAAAGTATACCTATTGGATGTTTAAACATCCGTACCCAATGCTATGATACCCAAATGCTCATGTTATGGTGCCCAAATTAATGCTCGTGCATGTGCTGGTGCTTAAGAGTTGCATGCACCCAAACGTTCATGTTATGATTTTCAAGTGTTACACCTAAACACTCATGTTACGTCTCAAGTGAATTCACCATATCGTGTTAACAAGTACCTAAAGTGACGTTTGATATCGAATTGTCTCTCATGCCTAAGTTGTCAATTAAATCATGTTGGCAAGTGCCTATTCTTTATTTTTAACATTAGCTAGCTGGGTTGACTTTCCTGCCGTGGATTGCAAGGTAATATCAATTGATTAATAAACCAAACTTAATGATATCTCATGATCCTTAAGAATAGCTAGGGATCTATCTCTCTCACTCTTATAAAAACATTCAGCAAGCAAACTTGTATTCTCATTATTTCATTGATAAGCTTGCAGTTTTCTGAAATAGCGGTTAGTGTCAATCTATAAGATCTTAAAGAAAGAAGCATTATATGTTACATACACATGTGTTACAAGATCAGATGGAAGAACCAAAGGAACATCCGAACAAGCCGGAGATGTCAAATAGTAAAAACACTAAACAGCTTGATGTGTATAATAATGTCGCTTCTCCAAGGCAGCAAGATATCGCCAAAAAGCTATATCAAGTTCTCAGTTTTTATCAGTCTAGTATCACTCAAGAAATTGATAAATGCAAGGTATGTGTACGTAGATCGTAATGTTCATACATATATGTGCTTTTCAAACCCTTTAGCCATCTTTCATATAGAGTATATATATTTCACAATTTAAACTATATAAATTAGCTAGTAGTTCACATAGATGTAAAACTACATTGTTGTTCTGAATAACTGAACCTACAATGAGAACCAATTATATTTAGTTGTTCTTCGAACTAATTAAGTTAGGCAATATAACTGACATGTGCCTCTTTGTTCTTTCTTCATAACTACTTAATTCCGAAACAGAAAGATGAAATTCGCATAAACAATGTTATAAAAAATGTTGAAAAAGATCTAGGAGAAGTGGATCATGAATTACCAATGACATCAATTCCAAGGACCGGTGTCAGTTTCTTACATTTGACAACAAAAAGAGACTGGTATGGCAGAGAAACATCACCTGTAAGCTGCTAGCTTGATCTCATTTTCTCTTAATTGATTTTGATTTTAGAAGAAGCTTAGAGATATATATCGTAGATTGATTGTGAGTTTGTTTTTCTTGCAGATTAATGTAGGTACCTACAAGAAACGTTGCCATAATAGGCTCAACAAAGGGAGGATGGACTTTGAATATTCGAAACAGGTTCAGGAAGAACTTTTAATTTCAAAGAAATCGGATGAAATGCTAATTGATGGTGCACAAGAGCTTAACTATGTGGTACTTATCGATAAGCCATACACAAATTTTGTTTTTCCTACTCTCATCATAATTTCTAAAAATGGTTCATTTCATCTTTATGCTGATAGATGGAGAGTCTCGTACACAGGATCCAACATGGCAACAATAACCGGGTAGAGGAAGCAAAATTGTATCATGAAATTAGAAATCTCAACGATACAATAGAAATGTACACAGCGCCTGATCCTGATAGTCCGGGAAGAAATTGGCCACGGAGACCAAACAATACAAACAACATCAAGTGAAGGTAATTGGCCGGGTCTATACCTCTTTAAAGTTCGTCACTTGTTGGTCCATCGTATTATATATTACTAGTCAATTAATCCATGTTTATATACTATTCGATTGTACTAGATTGTGTTAAACCAACTAGAGAAAGCTCGTACTATTAGAAAGAGCCAACTTATTCTAGAGTTGGATCTTTTGAGAAAGAAAATCGAATGTATGGAGAGGGCACGTAAAAGAATTTCTTCATTGAGGAAGAAAGCATATAAATGTGCTTATAAACATGGACAGCCACAAAATGAAGTGGTATATTATCTTCCCTAAACTAGTTTTCATTTGTAACATATCTAGTAGATAATAGTAAGTATTTATGGTAACCAGATAACTAAATTTTGTTGTATATATATATTCAGAAATCAAGTTATACCGAGTACCAATCGCTCATGACATATGTGAAAAAGCTAATACAAAGAGGGGATATTTAGTACCAATCGCTCATGACATATTTGAAGGCTGCAGCAAATTCTGAGTTATAATCGCTAAATTAAATAAGCTTTTGGTTGAATGTTTCTTGTTCTCTTTTGAAAATCGAATAAGATCTTATTAAATAGGTGGCTAATGACACCGAGGAGTGAAAACAAGTGCAAACAACACATCGCTGATGAGACATCACAACAAACTATATAAAGTTGTCTGGCTTTATATAATTTTCGCAAAAACACAGAAATGTGTTCTATGTTAACAAATTTAGTGAAAATTCAAGTTTATATATGTTATAATCACGTGCATACATGAGGAAATTTAGTACGGAGTATATGAATTGAAATCAAGTTTACCGAATATTTCTATGTTTTGGTTTTGATCGGAATGTATAAAGATGAGTTCTTGTTCGATATCGTTGAGATGGATACTTTCCATATAATTCGTGGAAAACCATGATAATGCAAACTCAATTCAACTTATAAACGTGGAGAGAACACATACAAGTTTCAGTTTATTGGTGTTAAAAAGCAAAAAAGTACAATTAAGTAATTATTCGCTATCGAGATTCAAAGGAAGAACTAAAATCTGAACCGACTTTGAATCATTGAATTCGTTTCTTCCATCGGTCAATGACAGAAGATGAAGTTTTCCCTCATGAGCAGGAACCATCACTGCAAGAATCGCAAGTGGCCATTGAATATGACTTATCACCGCTGCTAGACATTCTACTAAAAAATTTGATAGGTAATATAGTTCAAGCAACAAATATGCTTGTTAAAGATGAGGTTCAACAAAATGTTGATTCTAACAAGTTTGATATTGTTGACCCAGTCATGGTAGACTTGCGTAACAAGTTTCCGGTAGGTACATATAACAAGTTTAAGATGAAGAGGATTGGTCCGTGCACATTGGTTGAAAATCTAAAGGACAGTTCATAATATGTTATTGATCTACTGAGCATCTCTCTCTTTCTTTAATTTTCAGTGTGGTTGATGTGTTGGAGCTTTAACAAGACACCCTATTCTATCTAGATAGAAACTCTAGGATGAATTATTTTTTTTTTTTTTTTTTTTTTTTTTTTTTTTTTTTTTTTTTAAGCGTGTTGGAATTAGATGAGGAATTAGTAATGTATTCTAATTAAGTTAGGAGTTTTATTTATATAAGGATTATGTTTATCTTTGTAATAGATTTCTTTTAATATAGTTATTATTTTTTAAAATCGTAGTAGGATTAGTATTAAAAAAATATATATATATATATATTGAATTAAATGTTTTTTATGTCCTAGTAGGATTAGTATTTGTCTATTATCCGTTGTGATATTACACCTTTATGTGATAATTCTTTAATTATCTTCGTCTGATAAAACGAATTTCCAAGTTCTATAATCCGCTGTGATATTGCTTGACCGTATGTCCAAACTTATTAAATCCATCGCGGTGTTAGGCATGGGCTTATCCCCAAATTGGCAATGTCCAATGAGCCACTAAGCCACATATAGTTTACACAGGTTTCTGTTCAATTTGACTTTCTTATCTCTAATGGGCGAAACTGCATTGGGCCAAAGCAATGTTTTGAAAACCGGACTGCAACCAGTTCGTAGGTTATCGAAGAAAACACAAAAAGCTGTAAAAACCCTAAGAAAAAGGGAACTGATCAGAAAAAACCGGTTCGATGTCCAATCTGGTTTTTTGACCTTCACGTATGAAGTTTGACAAAATGACTTTGTAACCTTATGAACTTTATAAAGCTACATTATCTTTGTCTAAAAATTAAGGTCACATAATTTATGAAAAGTATAAACCATACGCTCTCTAGTTTACTAAGTGTTATCTCATCTTTAGAAAGATCATATATTCTTATTGGGTCCTTTATCATATAAACGAGTAACTGAATATAAGACTAACTTCATTCACAATATTATTTCCGGCTTACAATACTAAACCGTAACCACTTTAACTATTTATGAGAATCAAGTAATTGTATAGTTTTAGAAATGGAACACAAATACAAACGAAACAAAACAAAAGCAAACAAATTTTTTTATATGGAAGACACATAACAACACAAAATGGTATCAAACATAACAAGATATATAATACAAGTATATGATCTTGTATCTTATAGTAACAGTTTGAAATATTATTTCACAAAACAACACAAATTATATAATGTTATACCTATGTGGTTATATACAAAGTGACATGTTCACGTTCAAATGAAATATTTAAATGCAGACTAAGTGTAATGGTACACCCTTTTGCACGTTCGAGTAAGCTCCATTATGACGGTCGGTGATCACGCGTCTTAATACAGTCTTATATAGCACAACTTATTTTCAAACAAAGTTAAAGAGCAAACACAACTTATTTTCAACAAAGCTAAAGAGCAAAAAATTAATCTAATTCTACTTTACAATCTTCTTTCTTGCTTTTTGTTTGGGCTCGCACCACCTTTGTTGTGGTGGTTGTCATTGTTGTCGTCGTCATCATCATCAACTTAGAGCTATATAAGAATAGCTATATAAGACTGTATTTAATGATTTTGAACCTTGAACACATTTCTTAAAACTTTATAAGAATAGCTATATAAGACTGTATTTAATGATTTTGATAGTTTATAAATCTTTCCAGAAGAAGTTTAAAGAGATGCTTAGCCAAATACAAAGGATGTTATTAATCTATTGAGTGAATATGGAGCTTCAAAATTTAAAGCATGCCCAACATCTCTTATTATCTCCAACTTTGATTTCCCACCTAAATGCCTATTTAAATATCAAATATATGAAGATTACATTAATTTAAAAAAAATAATAAAAAAATAAAGTGAGTGCATAAAACCTAGAATCTGTTTTCACATATAGGGCTGCAATTGCCAATTATTGATTGAAATCTGAGTTTTGTTGTTCAGTAGAGTTCATTTGTGCTTATAGTTGATTTATCCATTGAGTTTTTGCCTACAGCTTATCTGTTTGCTTTTTGCTTATTCATCAATTGTGCTTATTGAACCTGTTTTGGCATCTTTTTGTGTTTCTGAGCATATTTTGGTTTTCAAATTGTTCCATCAAGCTTAAATAAGTTCAAAAATCTGTTGGTCAAAGTTTGGGGTCAGATTTAGTCAAAGTGCTTATAAATAAGCACTCAACTTAAGCTGTTTTGAGTCATTAAGCTGTTCCAGTACTTATTTTTCACTTTTTAAATTTTTCATAAGTTTAGAATAATATTTTAGAATTTTCCTGAATTTTTCATATTTTTCTGCCTTTATTTGCAATTTTTCTTAATTAATTTTCATTTTTAATCATTTTTAATTACTTTTTAATTACTGAAAAATACAAAAAAATCAGAAAAACCACAGAAAAATCCAAAAAAATAATAGAAAATTATTTTTAGTTATTTTAGAATTTTAGAAATTTAATTTGCATTTTTCCCATTTATTTTGAATTTATTTTGAATTTTTAATTAGATTTAATAGTTTTAAATTTCCAAAAATTACATAAAAAGCCAAAAAAATTAGTTTTTAGTTTTAAAATTACTTTTTAGTTATTTTATAATTTTCAAAATTTATTTTTCATTTTTCTCCCTTTATTTGTATTTTCTTTTAATTTTTAATTAGTAAAAATAGTTTTTAATTCATAATAAATAAATAAAAAGTCAAAAAAATATTTTTCTTTTTCTCAAAATTTTCTTTTATCATTTTTAACTTTTGAAAATTATTTCCAAGTCCGTAGGAGTCGTGTAGCTTAAAAGTCGCGTTTTATTTCGTACGTTTACGTTTATTTGCCTTTTTAGCTTACGTTTTTCGTTTCTACGTTACGTTTCTAGTTGCCTTACTTGAATTATGTGTTTAGTTGATTATTTGTGCTTCATTTACTATTTCATTAGTGTAATCCCATAAAAATCACTTTTTACTACTTTCACGACACGTTTCACGAATCGGGAATTCGAAATTCCATTCATCCTTCACACGGACTACGACCTCGGGTTATCCGTATTTCTTTGCGGATCTCTTGAGTATACTATACTATATATAATATTGATTTTTCACGAATCACATACCAACCTTGGTCGAAAAGGAAAGCTTTATCTCGTTTATGACTGTGTGACGGTAGACCCAAAACCTGTAATATAGACTGTAAAAACGCCATAAATCATGATCATTCGAAAAGAAAAAGTGAAAGTTATCAAAAGACATAAATATAATAAACGTACAAGGAAAAGAAACAACATATAATAAATGTACAATTGTTTATGTTCATAAAAGAATTTGTGACATTTATTATATAAGTGTAAGTGAATTAAAATCCGACGTAGCATGACCCTCACAGTGAACCATCAAGACCAGCATCCATGAAATGGCATCATATATGCAGAGAGTTTGGTACCTTTGATAGAGGATTACATTTCCCTAATGAAGTTAGTCTTTTGAATACACTACAGCCACAACCTCACAATGTCCTCTATCCATATAGCCTATCTACACATACATTTCTGACTCAGAAACATCAATTAGGATCCACCCAACAATCTAAAGATAAACTACTAACCAAACACCCTCAAATTCACCAAACATAGTCATTCTTTAAGTTGTTAGTTTCCCTCCTAACTTAGTTTCCACTTTACAGCAACATTACACATAGCAACTCTTTTTAACACACAAACTCAATAGCTTCTCCTTGACATTCTCCACTATAATCTTGCACAGAACTTCCACTTCCCTACTCTCACTTATGAAAACTCTTAAATTTCTTTCTTGCCATACATGGTATACACAAGCATCAATGACTAGTCTGTTAACCACCATCCAAATGTTGTTCTTAAAAGGTTTGGATGTCAACACGTTAACAGTTTAGGGTGGTTGTTTTAAAAACGATTTCTGGAAAAACAGGTTCACAACTGGTAGTGGTAAATTGATTTTCAAAAACGTCAAACCTGCGTTTGTGGTAATGTTGTGTTTGTATATCTGAGTTTGTGTTGTTTTGGACTAGGATTGGGTAAGCCCACTTATGGTGCGCGTTTGGCTTGATATTGGGCCGGTAGCCCATTTAAAAATAATAGAGTGTGCTTGTTTGTTAATAAAATTAGAAATGTATTAGTTTTAAGAGTATATTTTGATACAAAGAGATTTAGTGTGTTAATCTGGTCATCAAAATAAGTTGACTAACGTGTTTGATTTTGGTGATTGTTGGTACATTTTGGTAATTTGGGATTAATACTTGGTTTTGGACTCGAATATAATTAACAAAATATATACTTGGATTGTGGCTATTGGATTTGGACATTTGGACATTATTGGATAATTATTGGATTTATGGTATTAGAAATGGACATATTGGACATATTGGACATTTTGGGACTTAACGGTGTAATGTAATAAACTCGAATAGAATTTAATATATTAGACTTGGACCAAACACAAAATATTCAATAAACCAAGACGTACTAATATATACGCGAATGATAATGAAACGTGAAACTTATTAAATATTGAAATGTGAAATTATAATTGGTAAGGCCACGATAACCGGGGAATGTTGAATAAACGAAAGCGTTATGCCGAAGTTTATAAAACATTCCAAACTAATGTTTTTATTTTAAAAGGGCTTTTATTATAAAAACATAAATGACTTTTTTAAGCTATTAGGGAACGTGGGGAAAACACCGAAACCTACCAACTGACCTATTTTATATTACATAGATAGTGGTCGTCATTCCTAGTTTTCTTTGATTAACTTGAGTTTGTTAGTATTTCTTGATCTGGTTGATGTCATTTCCTTCTTGGCGTGAGTTGTAGTCAGAATCTATGTCTTCTTACCACACCACACGAAACCATTGATACTAAACTTTTATAAGTAATGAATTGAATAATCCACGAAAACTATGACATATTGTCTTCTATAGACTTCATTTGTATGAGCCATATTATGAGATAATCATATACGTATTAGCTTACATCATTTCAGTGTCGTCGTGCCTATCTTCTGGATATCATTGTGATTAACTCTTGATGCCAGTTGTGTCAGTCGTGATCTTTGCATTACTGTGGATAAGGTGAGTTCATAGCCCCTACTTTTTACTGGTTTTATAACTGCTTTGGGGGAGAGTACATGCTCGCTTTAACTAAACTCAACGTTCATTTTTGTTACTTAACTGTTTACTTATGATTTGACCGTTTGGCTAAAATATTTGATTTGGTTATTTGAAGGTGATACGTGTTTAACTGATAAACTGATTTTGAATGGACCTAACTGTTATTTTATTATTTGCTATAACTTGTTAACTAGCTAAGATTAGATATGCAATAGATATTCAGCTTAGACCAGGGTAGTAATCCTTTACTATAACTGTTGCCTGGCTAAGAGTTTATAACCATATCCGACCTAGGCCAAGGTAGCATTGTAACAATTTATACTTGCAATAATTTGTTGCTTGGCTAGAGTCGCCTAAGGCCCTACTGAGATCTCTGTCTTTGTCATTGTAATGATTATTATTGGAATTTTGTTGGAATGTATGGCCTATACCAACCCTAGTCCCACATAGCAAATAATTCTGTCAGGTCCACTACTAAAGCTTTTGATTAAACTCTATGAACTCACCGGCGTAAGCTGACCTTTTAGCATGTATTCTCAGGTATAAGATGATAACTCACTATTGGGAGGCGCTTGGTAAAGGGCATGGTCATATGCGACTCTGATAAACATTTGGGACCGCTTTAATTTCTTCATAGGCCTATTTCCGCAATACTTTTATATATTGTAAACTCAATGTTCTTGATAATGGAATTTTGCTTTAAATGATTAAATAAAAACCTTTCTTTGTACCTTATATTATGATACCAATTTCGTAGCATCCCAATGCATGTATGCTTCCGCTGGATCCAATTCTGGGGGTGTTACATGTTGATAAAAGAATATGTGAGTTCAAGTTTTTACATGTGTGGTGTAAACAAGCAGATGTGATCATGCCAACATTGCTTAAAATGGAAAGCTTTATCTCGTTTATGTTTGTGCAACGGTGGAATCAAAACCTATAGACTAGTCTACAAAAAAGCCAAAAATCATGATCATTCGAAAAAAAAAAGTTAAAGTTATTAAAAGACATAACTATAATAAACGAAACAACGTATAATAAATGTACAATTGTTTATAACATAAAATGAGTTGGTGCCATAGTCTCAGTTAGAAATCATCATGTTTATAGTTAAGATGTTTGAGGCCATCATTTGGAAGCAATATTTCATGAATTATTTCATGAAAGCATGATTTTTGGTTAATAGCATCTAGCCAAACACCGCCTCTTTGTTGGTAGTAGTTCCAACATTAGTCTTAGTAGTGATGAATTCAAATTGTAAATAATTATACATGTATGTATTATGATTATAGGTGCAAAGAGATAGTCATTCATTTTCGGAAACCAGTAAGTTTATGCAAAGGTGAATAACGAGTTATATGTAAAGTATACCTATTGGATGTTTAAACATCCGTACCCAATGCTTATGATACCCAAATGCTCATGTTATGGTGCCCAAATTAATGCCCATGCATGTGTTGGTGCTTAAGAGTTGCATGCACCCAAACGTTCATGTTATGACTTTCAAGTGTTACACCTAAACATTCATGTTACGTCTCAAGTGAATTCACCATATCGTGTTAACAAGTACCTAAAGTGACGTTTGATATCGAATTGTCTCTCATGCTAAACAGCTTGATGTGTATGATAATGTCACAAGATCAGATGGAAGAACCAAAGGAACATCCGAACAAGCCGGAGATGTCAAATAGTAAAAACACTAAACAGCTTGATGTGTATGATAATGTCGCTTCTCCAAGGCAGCAAGATATCGCCAAAAAGCTATATCAAGTTCTCAGTTTTTATCAGTCTAGTATCACTCAAGAAATTGATAAATGCAAGGTATGTGTACGTAGATCGTAATGTTCATACATATATGTGCTTTTGAAACCCTTTAGTCATCTTTCATATAGAGTATATATATTTCACAATTTAAACTATATAAATTAGCTAGTTATTCACATAGATGTTCTTTCTTCATAACTACTTAATTCCGAAACAGAAAGATGAAATTCGCATAAACAATGTTATAAAAAATGTTGAAAAAGATCTAGAAGAAGTGGATCATGAATTACCAATGACATCGATTCCAAGAACCGGTGTCAGGTTCTTACATTTGACAACAAAAAGTGACTGGTATGGCAGAGAAACATCACCTGTAAGCTGCTAGCTTGATCTCATTTTCTCTTAATTGATTACGATTTTAGAAGAAGCTTAGAGATATATATCTTAGATTGATTGTGAGTCTGTTTTTCTTGCAGATTAATGTAGGTACCTACAAGAAACGTTGCCATAATAGGCTCAACAAAGGGAGGATGGACTTGGTATATTCGAAACAGGTTCAGGAAGAACTTCTAATTTCAAAGAAATTGGATGAAATGCCAATTGATGGTGCACAAGACCTTAACTATGTGGTACTTATCGATAAACCGTACACAAATTTTGTTTTTCCTACTCTCATCATAGTTTCTAAAAATGGTTCGTTTCATCTTTATGTTGATAGATGGAGAGCCTCGTACACAGGATCCAACATGGCAACAATAACCGGGCAGAGGAAGCAAAATTATATCATGAAATTAGAAATCTCAACGATACAATTGAAATGTACACAGCGCCTAATACTGATAGTCCGGGAAGATATTGGCCACGGAGACCAAACCTTGACAAACAATACAGACAACATCAAGTGAAGGTGATTGGCCGGGTCTATACCTCTTTAAAGTTCGTCACTTGTTGGTCCATCGTATTATATATTACTAGTCAATTAATCCATGTTTATATATACTACTCGTACTAGATTGTGTTAAACCAACTAGAGAAAGCTCGTACTATTAGAAAGGGCCAACTTATTCTATAGTTGGATCTTTTGAGAAAGAAAATCGAATGTATGGAGAGGTCACGTAAAAGAATTTCTTCGCTGACAAAGAAAGCATATAAATGTGCTTATAAACATGGAGAGCAACAAAATGAAGTGGTATACTATCTTCCCTAAACTAGTTTTCATTTGCAACATATTTAGTGGATAACAGTACATATTTATGGTAACCAGATAACTAAATTTTGTTGTATATATTCAGAACTCAAGTTATACCGAGTACCAATCGCTCATGACATATGTGAAAAAGCTAATACGAAGAGGGGATATTGAGTACCAATCGCTCATGACATATTTGAAGGCTGCAGCAAATTGTGAGTTATAATCGCTAAATTAAATAAGCTTTTGGTTGAATGTTTCTTGTTCTCTTTTGAAAATCGAATAAGATTTTATTAAATAGGTGGCTAATGACACCAAGGACAGAAAACAAGTGCAAACAACACATCGCTGATGAGACATCACAACAAATTATAATGCTTCGCGCATTATTGTATTGAAAATTAAGTATTGTTGTATAATTTTTCGCAAAAACACAGAAATGTGTTCTATGTTAACAAATTTAGTGAATATTCAAGTTTATATATTGTTATAATCACGTGCATACATGAGGAAATTTAGTATATGAATTGAAATCAAGTTTACCGAATATTTGTATGTTTTATTTTTGATTGGAATGTATAAAGATGAGCTCTTGTTCGATATCGTTGAGATGGATGCTTTCCATATAATTCGTGGAAAACCATGATAATGCAAACTCAATGCAACTTATAAACGTGGAGAGAACACATACAAATTTCAGTTTATTGGTGTTAAGTTAGTTCTAATCCCCTTGAAGAAAATCACTAAGATCTTAAAAAGCAAAAAAGTACAATTAAGTAATTATTCGCTATCGAGATTCAAAGGAAGAACTAAAATCTGAACCGACTTTGAATGCGGTTGTTCCCTCGGTCAATGACAGAAGATGAAGTTTTCCCTCATGAGCAGGAACCATCACTGCAAGAATCGCAAGTGGCCATTGTGACTTATCACCGCTGCTAGACATTCTACTAAAAAATTTGATAGGTAATATAGTTGAAGCAACAAATGTGCTTGTTAAAGATGAGGTTAAACAAAATGTTGATTCTAATAGTGTGATGTACAATGACTTCATTGAAAAACAACTGCGAGCAAAGAAGCTTGATATTGGTGACCCTGTCATGGTAGACTTGCGTAGCAAGTTTCCGGTAAGTACATATAAAAAGTTTAAGATGAAGAGGATCGGTCCATGCAATGTGGTTGGAAAACTAAATGACAGTTCATGTGTTATTGATCTACCCGGGCATCTTTTTATTTCTCCAACTTTCAGTGTGGTTGATGTGTTTGAGCTTCAACAAGATACTCTATTTTATCGATGGAAACTCGAGGACGAGTTCTTTTCAGAAAGGAGAGGCGTACGTGGTGAAGTTGGATAAAGAATTAGTAATATATATTTCAATTAAGTTAGGAGTTTTTATTATGTTAGGATTATGTTTCTCTTTTTAATAGATTTATTTATTTTAATTTATTATTACCTTAGAGTCGTAGTAGGATTAGTATTTCACACTTATAAATAGACTTCGTTGTTTAGGTTTTATGAAATGTTTTGTTGAATTGAATTAATAAAAAGAGTCTGAGAGTGTTTCTCATTTTTTGGTGTTTTTCCGTCGCGATATTACTGTTTGATGTGATGATTAGGCAATTATCTTCATCTAACAATACCGAAATTATCTATAACTTGTAGAGTAGTCCTTCATCATTCTTTCAGTTTCTTAAGGCCATAATCGTCTTGCATATCATCGCATACTAGTCCCTATGTCCAAACTTATTAAATCCATTGCAGGTGCAAGGTGGGCTTATCCCCAAATTGGCAATATAATGGGCAAAACTGGATTGGGCCAAAGGAATGTTTTAAAAACTGGACTGAACTGGCCGGTTCAACTAATTAACCGGACGACAACCGGTTCGATGGTTTCCAAAGAAAAATGAACAAACCCACAAAAAATCAGAGAAAACCGAGAACCGAAAAAAGGGTTCAATGTCCGGTCCGGTTTTTAAAACATTGGGTGAAAGGACCATTCCTTTGACCTTCACCTATGAAGTTTGACAAAATGACTTTGTAACCTCATGAACTTTACATACCATACGTTATCTAGTTTACGTATAACTGTATAAGTGTTATCTCATCTTTAGAAAGATTATTCTTTCATTTAGGTACCTACCGTATTAACGCGAAACCGAATATAAAACTAACTTCATCCACATAACTATTTCGGTTTACAATACTAAACAATAACCAGTTTTAACTATTTATGAGAATCAAGTCATTGTATTGTTTTAGAAATGGAACACAAGTACAAAGAAAACAAAACAAAAGAGAACAAAATTTTCATATGGAAGACACATAACAACACAAAATGGTATCAAACATAACAAGATATATAATACAAGTATATGATCTTGTATCTTAGAGTAACAGTTTGAAACATTATTTCAGAAAACAACACAAAATTATATAATGTTATACCTAAAATATGGCTATATACAAAGTGACATGTTCATGTTCAAATGAAATATTTAAACGTGGACTAAGTGTAATGGTTCACCCTTTTTGCGCGCGCGAGTTAACTCCATCACGAGGGTCAATGATCACGCGTGGTGCAGACCATAAATCGTAAGAAAATTGGTGTATATGTTTAAGTGAACTCTAAGTGCTTGGAAAGCGCGCTAAGAAAGATGTTTGTATTTAAGTTGGAAATTAAAAAAATGGTAATAAAATAAGCGATAGATGTGGCAATGAGGTGATCGTAATACAGTATTATATAGTACAACTTGTTTTCAAACAAAGCTAAAGAGCAAAAGAAAACATATTTTCAATAAAGCTAAAGAGCAAAAAGTAAATCCAATCCTACTTTACAATCTCCTTTCTAGCTTATTGTGGTGGTTGTCACTGTTGTCGTCGGCATCATCATCAACTTAGAGCGATCGAGCACTAATGTTGGTTTGAACCTTGAACACATTTCTTAAAACTTTATAAAAAAAAGCTATATAAGACTATATTTAATGATTTTGATAGTTTCTAAATCTTTCCAAAAGAAGTTTAAAGAGATGCTTAGCTTATTACAAAGGTAGAAATTAATCGATTGAGTGAGTATGGAGCTTCAAAATTTAAAGCATGTCCAACATCTCTTATTATCTCCAGCTTTGATTTCCCTCCTAAATGCCTGTTTAAATATCAAAAATAAACCTAACATGAATACTTAAGTTTCAAATCAATAACGTGCGGAGAATAAAAATGTTCGCTATCGTAGTATAATTTGTTGCAATGTCTCATTAGCAATGTGTTGTTTGCACTTGTTTTTAGCCCTCGATTTCATTAACCACCTATTAATAAAATCATGTTCGATATTCAAAAGAGAACAAGAAACATTCAACCAAAAGCATAGTACTATTTCACGAAGCGAAAATTACAATAAAAGCACTTAAACATACTTGTAAAACTTAATTAATTTGGTGATTATAACTCCGTATTTGTTGCAACCTTCAAAAAGCTAGCTGCCTATGACAAACTTGCATCAGTTCCTCAATATCCCCTCTTCGTGCTATTTCTTTCACATATCTCATAAGCGACTGGTACTCGGTATAACTTGATTTCTGAATATATATATATACAACAAAATTTAGTTATCCTGGTTACCATAAATATTTATTATCCACTAGATATGTTACAAATGAAAACTGGTTTAGGGTAGATGATATACCTCCGCATTCTGTTGCTCTCCATGTTTATAAGCACATTTGTAGGCTTTCTTCCTCAATGAAGAAATTTTTTCAAGTTCCCGCTCCATACATTTGATATTCTTTCTCAGAAGATCCAACTCTAGATTAAGTTGGCCCCTTCTAACAGTACAAGATTTCTCTAGTTGGTTTGACACAATCTAGTGCGAGTAGTATGTAAACATGAATTAGTTGACTAGTAATATATAATATGGACTAACAAGTGATGAACTTCAGAGAAATCTTGTATCGTTGAGGAACTGACGCAATTACCTTCAGTTGATGTTGTTTGTATCCTTTGGGAAGGGCTGGTCTCCATTGCCAACGGTCCTTAACAACTGTTGGCGGCTCTGTGTATATTTCTATTGTATCGTTGACATATCTAATTTCATGATATAATTTTGTTTCCTCTGCCCGTTTATTGTTGCCATGTTGGATCCTGTGTACGAGGCTCTCCCTCTTTCAACATCATAATGAAATGAACCTTTTTTAGAAACTATATATGATGAGGGTAAGGGAAAACAAAATTTGTCTACGGCTTATCGATAAGTACCACATAGTTAAGCTCTTGTGCACCATTAATTGACTTTTTTGATAATAGAATTTCTTCCTGAACCTGTATTGAATATTCCAAGTCCATCCTCCCTTTGTTGAGCCTATTATGGTAACGTTTCTTGTCGGTACCTATATCAATCTGCAAGAAATTAAAACTCAAAATGAATCCAATACAATTAAATCTAGTGTTATCGATTTATCAAAAATTTCTAATTCTTGTTGAAACTTATGTCTCTAACTAACAAAGAAATTGTAAATTGTGGAACAAAACAAAAGCTAATCTACAAAAGTGTGAAACTCAAATTTATATCTAAGCTTCTTCTAAAATTGCAATCAGATAAAAGAAAATGAGATCAAGCAGCTTACAGGAGTACTTGCTCTAGTCCAATATCTGCTAGTATCGTTTTTTGTCACAGGGAAGAAACCAACATCAGTTCTTGGAACTGATGTCTTCGGTAATTTATGATCCACTTCTCCTAGATCTTTTTCAAGATCTTTGATATGTTTTTTCTTCCACTCCCTTTGCTTATCACTGCTCGAAAACCACATTATATCGTTGTTTATGCGAATTTCGTCTTTCTGTTTTAGAATTATTTATGAACGAACAAAGAGGCACATGTCAGTCATATATTGCCTAACTTAGATCGAAGAACAACTAATTAAATATATATATTTTATTTAGAACAACAAGATAGTTTATATCTAACGGGCGTTATAAGTTTTTGATTAAACTTTGAACTTTCATGAAATCCTTAAACGGTAAAGTGAAATTTTATATAAGTCATACTGTTCCGAAGTACATATATGTATGAACATTACAATCTACGTACAGTTACCTTGCACTTATCAATTTCTTGAATGATACTAGACTCACAAAAACTGAGAACTTGATATAGCTTTTGGGCGATATCCTTTTTGACCTGCTGCCTTGGAGAAGCGATATTATTTGACATCTCCGGCTCGTTCGGACGTTCCTTTGGTTCTTCCATCTGATTCTGCGATACGTAAAATAGATCATATACCATACTAACAAAAACAACAGAAAAAGCATTAATTAAGTACGTAACATATATGGTTGACACTAACCGTGATTTCTGAAAACTGTGTTATCAATAAAACAATGAGAATAAAAGTTTGCTTGCCGAATGTTTTTATAAGAGTGAGAGAGAGATCCCTTAAGGATCAAGAAACGGCATTTAATTAGTTTGGTTTATTAATTAATATTACCTTGCACCCCACGGCAAGATAGTCAACCCACAAAACAAAAAAACAATATTATATTTTATAAGAGTGAAAGAGATTATGTTGCTGATGAGACAAAACAAGAGATAAAAAATGCATATTAATCTTATAGGCTACATGGTGTGTTTACTTTTTTTGTTAATGCTTCTAATCACAACTTGTGTATATAATACTATTATTTTTTAATATGGGCCCACTAGTTTCTTATATTTGTCTGAGTCTTTAGAGGTTTGAAATACACACTCATCCATATATAGATGCTATAACAGACGTGGAGCCCACCACATTTATAAGCCACTCAAACGGGAACAAAAAATAAACAGGCCAGAAGTGTCATTTGATATTCAGAGGATTATCATAAAAAATTAATTTTTCTAAAATCTCTTATAGCCACAAAGAATAAGTTTTAAGTAGCTATCTTTATTTATTTATTTTTTCAATAAGCATAAAATCTCTTGCATGTTTACACAAATAAACACTCACACCGTCACACGCAAGGTGAACAAATGCATATACAAATATATTACTAAACTTTTCAAAAAAGTTCGCATAAGTTACCAAACTTTTCTTTTGTTTACTTAGGCTACTGAACTTATAAAACATGTCATTCGGGGTCACTAAACTTACAAAAAAAATTTATAAACAACAATGAGCTTGTAAAAACATGACATTTATGTTACTTAACATATCAAAAAAATATACGATTAAGTCACTTCTACCAACACTAAAAAATGCTTAACTTAAGCGAATTTTTTTGAAAAAGTTAGTAACATCTTTATATATTAACCCAAAACAAAATTACTAACTTGAAACATGCAGTACAATAGGTGAATTGGGTTTTTATTTATTGGTTTTTTGATCCATAAAATAATATTAATTTATCAATTTTATTTGTGTTTATAATGGAAGGCTTTTCAAAAGTATATCTTAACCAAATGAAAGAAAAAATAAAAGCAACCTTCAATTATTAAAAAAAAAAAAGTTGAAACCTGGATGGGAGAAATCGTATGAATGATATATGATGACGGTGTAAGATTACACAATAAAGATAATGGAAGAATGATTGAATTGTTTTACGTGTTTCATTCATCCATAAGAAGATACATATATAGGATAATACATAGGCTATTTATGGTAAATTGGTAATCACCCATAAATGTCATCTTATCACTGGCCAATCACATTAACTAACTAATATACAGCTAAAACTCCCTCGCAGTCCGAGCGTCGAAATCGCAAAAACTCGGACTGGAGTAGTAAACTAGAAAAAAAAGGACATTAACATAACAAAAATATAACTTTAGTCGACTCGTAACAAAACCGAACCAACGGTCGACTTTATTCGACTAGTACCAACGATCGGCTAAGTCGACTGGTAACACAACCGTTACAACGGTCGACTTTAGGGACTGATACCAATGGTCAATTTTAGTAGACTGGTAACAAAGCCGTACGAACAATCAATTAATGACAAAAAATAAACTCATGTATTAACATCAAAAGAAAAGATGATAAAACGAATGTTGGTTCTAAAACTTCAACCCCCAAAGGACCTTTCAAATAAACAGGGCGTGTTTTTCCCTAGAGAAACATAAAGATCACAGATTTAGAAGAAGTTGTGGTTTATTTTGGTTACTGTTAATGACCAAGAAACACGTTCCGGAGGTCGAGGTTGATCGAAGTATGTGAAAACCATGGTTATTTCTAGAGAGAGAAAGTAGAGAGAGAAAGGTGGAGAACTATGTGTTTTATTAATATGAAATGAAGTGAAGCTTTACACACACTTTCCCACACCCCTCATGGAGTCATGAGGGGTATTTATAAGCTCATCACACTACATGTTTGCCTAAATAACAATAGTAGTCCATGATGTTACTACTTGCTACATATCTATTCTATTTCACATGTGTGACGTTATCTTTATAAAATAGCGAGCCTAACAATCTCCCTCCAAGTTATCGTCACATGTGAATGGATACAATGACACCTATAAATACATAAACAATGTAAATTACAACAATAGTAAACTATGCTGACGTTGTTAAAGGGCGGAGTCTCTGTAGTCTAGATACTGGGGCAGACTTGAAGTTCTCTCTTCCGATGATCTCGGCGTATGATCTTTGACAGTGACGGCAAAGGTCTTTGTAGCTCTGAAGTTCAACTGTAATATGGTCTAGTTAGGTTATTACTCCCTCCTAACTAGTGAGCCTTTATTCTTTTTCCTGCTCCCTCCTGAACCGACAACTCTCTTTCATCATGCAGCGGATAAAGTGGATTGTAAAGTGTTTGTACCATGGTTGTCGTTCGGGGAGCATCATAACAACATAACTCACATAGTATTGCATAGAAGGTTGGCAATAAGCTCTGATGTACACATACTTGGTACCTCATGGTACTTCACTGGTATTAAGCACAGTTCCCTCGATCAACCAATGTACTGAAGACGAAACACTACTTCTTTTGGCATGTTCTTCTCCATCCTGATGGTTGCGAGTTATCGGAATCATCATAATCTTGTGTACATGCCATACAATTACCTGTACTTTACACTTCTGATGCAAGATACAATCCATGAAAGAATAATTTTGTGAGAATATGTTGATAGGATTATGACTCTCTTTTTTCTACAATCCCGTCTCTTCTCTTCAACCTATAAGCGACCTCTTCAAATTCCACCCAGCTAGTAAATGACCATTGACTAGAGAAACAACCCAATATAAATAATCTAAAAATGAAGTAAACATCCCTTAGATATGTGACTTAATATTGTACGATGGTGTGACTAAGAACCTATACTGAGCACTACAACGTACCTCCTTTAAGCATAGGTAGATCCATATACTCAAACGGGCAAACAGTATATGAAGTCTCATCCTCTTGAACTATCCACAACTTCGTGCGACACTGAGTACTACAATGTAACTCCTTAAAGTGATTGCTATAACCCGTGAGCACTACAATGTAACTCCTTACAGCGTGTATAACTAGATAATCCAAGTCTTAATCACTATCATTACCAGTGAATGCATAAACAAGTATCTTCTAAAGTCATGCATCCATCCACCCCTAGACTTAGAGATAAATAAGCACACATGCCCTTCAAATGAACTTTAAACCCAGAAAAGTGATAAAGAATTATCCCCATAATCACAAAATCCGATATTAGCCGTTATCATTTGATTGTGATTCTTGATCAGGATCTTTTAAGCAATACGTGGTGTGTTTTTGGTGAAGCTTGAAATTCTATCTGGTTGATCTTAGTGATTTCGTATTTTCCCTCCAAAAATGGAATTTGAAAATTTTCTGTCTCAACATTTGGAAATCACCTTGAAATGCAATTCTAAGGTTACTAGAAAAATTTGAGTATTAAAAATTTTGACACCAATTTTTACCGAAAAAATTTGAATTTTGGCCTAAAAATTTGAATTTTGGACAAAAATTGAACGTTATACCAAATTTTTTTTTGCTTACTCGGTAAACCTTAGTAATTGATCTAACTCGATAAAAGTCTGAGGAACACTGACTCGGTAAAAGAATTCTTACTCGGTTTAGCTGTGGTTCATACTCGATAAAACTTTGTAACTCGGTAAAATTCTTGTAACTCGATAAGATCATGTAACTCGATAAGATCTTGTAACTCGATAAGAAGAAATGAATCGAGTATAGTTTTCCTTAAGTAGTGAACAATAGAATACCTTACTCGATAAACGATAAGGTGAATAGCTTACTCGCTAAATCTTGGCTAACTCGCCAAACCGTTAACTCGATACAAAGTAACCTTACTCGGTAAACTACTACCCTAACTCGATAAAGAGTAAACCTAACTCGGTACTACTAAATTTTCGCACTTCCTAACTCGATAAAAGCCATTCTAACTCGATAAAACGCTGATGAACAGTACCCAGATCCTTAAAAAATCTGATTTTTTACCCAAAAATATCACGAGTCGCCCCCGGTTAGCTTTGATGCCACTTGTTAATGACCAAGAAACACGTTCTGGAGGTCGACGTTGATCGAAATATGTGAAAACCATTGTTATTTCTAGAGAGAGAAAGTAGAGAGAGAAAAGTGGAGTACTATGTGTTTTATTAATATGAAATGAAGTGAAGCTTTACACACACTTTCCCACACCACTCATGGAGAGTCATGAGGGGTATTTATAGGCTCATCACACTACATGTTTGCCTAAATAACAACAGTAGTCCCTGATGTTACTACTTGCTACATATCTATTCCATTTCACATGTGTAACGTTATCTTTATAAAATAGCGAGGCTAACAGTTAGGGATTAAAAAGAGCCCTCCGTACCCCCGGCGTGTAGCCGGTAGTTAGAGGCAGCGGCGGAAGAGTTTAGGTTTTGTGGATTTTAATTCAATAATACCATGTCAACAAATATGAATACAGGATATGGAAGATGTTATTTGTTAGGGTAGTGATATCTCTACATATCATTTTACTTCATACCCCTTATTTTAGTGGAACCCATATAAATTTTACAAATAAAATTTATATGGACCCCACTAAATATATGTGTATGAAGTAAAATGATATGTGGAGATATCGTTTCCCTATTTGTTATTGATGATCAATGAATAAAATGTGAGGGGATATATATATATATATATATATATATATATATATATATATATATATATATATATATATATATATATATATATATATATATATATAGTAAGGATAGAATGAGAAGAGGCTTAAAATGAGAAGGGTAGGAAGGATTGTGAGAGTGACATGTGTCATCCCCAAGCCACATCATATGACATGTGTCACCCCCTACCCCCTGAAAATTTTTTTTTTCCGCCAAAAAAAATTTTTTTTTCCCGCCAAAATTTACTGCATCACGCTTATGATTTTACTTCATCTCGGTTACTGCATCACGTTTCCTACCTCACTGTTACTGCATCACGGTTACTGCATCACAATTATGATTTTACTGCATCACACTTATGATTTTACTGCATCTCGGTTACTGCATCACGTTTCCTACCTCACTGTTACTGCATCACGGTTACTGCATCACAGTTATGATTTTACTGCATCACGGTTACTACATCATAAATGTGATCCAGTAACTTTATAAATGTGATGCAGTATAAAAAGTTTCTGCATCACAGTTATAAATGTGATGGAGTAACTTTATAACCGTGATGCAGTAGTTTTTGCGGGAAAATTTTTGGCAGGAAAAAATTTTTTTTTGCTAAATTTTTTTTGGCGGGAATAATTTTTTTTTCGCGGACCGGGGGGGGGGGGGTGACACATGTCATATGATGTGGCATGATGATGTGGCAAAGTGACACATGTATCTCCCACAATCCTTCTTACCCTTCTTATTTTAAGAACCCTTCTCATAATATCCCATCTTTCTCTCTCTCTCTCTCTCTCTCTCTCTATATATATATATATATATATATTGCGAGAACCATCTTATCTACAAGAACCGAGAGAACCACCAAAAACATACATGCACGCCTTTTAAAATAAAATAAAAATACATGCAAATCATCAATAATCGTAAGTATCCACCTATGTTCTTCAATATCATCATGAACTCATCCTTTTTTTCTCACAAAACGTTACATACGGCCGCAATACTGTCGTTGCACGCCTTATAAGAACATACATGCACACCTTCAAAGAAAAATTTTGTATTTCCAATTTCTTATCAAATTCTTTAAAACAACTATGTTTTTTTTTATATAACATATGTGCAAAAATACAATTATTGAAGGCGTGCATGTATGTTTTTTATGGTTCTCTCAGTTCTCGCAGATAAGATAATTCTCGCAAGAAAGTCTCATTTTATATATATATATATATATATATATATATATATATATATATATATATATATATATATATATATATATATATATATATATGTATATCCGGATATACAAGAGTTATATAGGGTAAGAACTAATTTACCCACTATATGCAATCACCAGCTAATAATACAAAAGATATATCAATCATAATAAATGTGGAGATAAGACTAAATCAAACTCAATCAATGTACACGTAAATGTACTGCTAACTCTTCCCCGCAGTCTGAGCGGGCGAAATCGCGAAAGTTTGGACTGGAGATTTAAAGTTAGTAAACAATAAAGTAAAGCTAATAAATAATTGTTGAAGAAAACATTCGAAAGCAAGCGGAAGCACATCTTCAAGCAGTAACAAACATAAATACGCAACAAACCGGATAAACCAAAGTATCTGAACCAAACGGGATAAACCAAAGTATCCCTTACTAAACAGGATAAACCAAAGTATCCTGACCAAACGGGATAACACAAAGTATCCCCTACAACTAAAACAAACGGGATAACCCAAAATATCCCCTACAAGTAAAACAAATGGGATAACCCACAGTATCCCCTACACTAAACATAATTATATTATTCATTTATACTTTTTTGGCCTAGAGTGATGAAAGAATATGATGATCTAATTGAAATTTTTTTTGGATATAGATATGAAAGAACATATTGATCATACATATTTATTTGTTCATATATACTTTTGGCATCAAGTGATGAACGAACATGTTAATTATTGGATATATATGAGAATTTAAAAGTTTTGCAAGGATACAATGTAATTACAAAAGTTTAAGAAAAATATTGATGCAATTACAAGAGTTTAAAAAAGATATTGATGTTATTACAAAAGTGATAAATACATCTATTATATTATAAGATTCAGTCCCTAAATTTACTGTGGAGTTATGATGATAGAGTTTTTAGAGCTAGAAACAAGTTGGAGTCGTTTAGTAGTTGCATAGAGTACAAGATAGCTAATACTCGGAATTCAATGCAGCCTCGCAATAACTATACAATCATGAAAGGAGATGAAGTGCAAAGGTTGCCCGAATTGATCACATAACATTTAGTATAGAATTAAAAGTCGGTTAGATGAAGTGCAAGGGTTGCGAAAGGTTACAAGAATAATTAATGATTTAACCTAATTCATGCCTATATAAACCGGCCAAAATCACATAATAGTATGTACATTTGAATATGATTCACACATCTTTTAGATCTTTGATTGTTGGTAGCGGTATGTAAATTCTCTTTTGAAATATTTTGGAGATGATTCACACATCTTTTAGATCTTTGTAATTAACTTGGTCTTTTTTTTAATTTAGTTATCATACGCAGGTACCATGAAAATCACATAAGATCATGCATGCTCCGATAAATAGAACCAAAGATTGCGATACCAATTATTTTCTTTGTTTCTTACATATTTAGGTGATTGTTATAGATAAGCATATATATACATAGATATATGTTTTATGTTAATGCATTTTCATATACAAGTAATTTATGTGCGTTTTCTATTGATGTAGCTCACATGTGCGAATTGATTCAAGAAAATGTGCACGAGCATGTATGTAAAGCAATATTTAAATGGTTAAATGATATTTTTTAGCGTGATTAGTTTATGTAAGTAGTTGCTTTCGAATACTCTTTGAGAAATATTAGAATGAATTTATCGTGTGCAATTGAATCATTAGTGAGAAACCATTAATGAGAAATCACGCATCGCAAAGTGTTTTCTTTTTCTATATGTCGAATCATTAGTGAGAAACCAATATTTTTGCCCATTAAATGAATTTGCCATAATAGCAAAATACAACATATTAAAAATATCACATTGAGTAATGAATAGAAAGGAAAAAATACACAATTTTGACTTAAATCCGTTTGTAAATTATAATATCAAATAAAAATGTTGAGTTTTAAACATAAGCAAAAGTTCAAACTTTTATCGAAAAACAAAACCGGTGCATTTAATGTGAAGTATATACAATATCGAGATGGAAGTGCAAGGCTTGCCGGAATTTATCACATGATATTTAGTAATTAGTATAGAATTAAAAGTCGGTTATTGATTGAGATGAAGTTGAAAATGTTGCAAGAATAATTGATGATTTAACCTAATGCAATATATATATATATATATATATATATATATATATATATATATATATATATATATATATATATATATATATATATATATATATATATATATGTATTATGTTAATGCATTTTCATATACAAGTAATTTATGTGTGTTTTCTATTGATGTAGCTCATATGTGAGAATTGATTAAAGAAAATGTGCACGAGCATGTATGTAAAGCAACATTTAAATAGTTAAATGATACTCTTTAGCATGATTAGTTTATGTAAGCATGCAACTTGAATAATGAATATAAAAGAAAAAGTATATAATTTATGCTTAAACCCATTTGTAAATTAAAAAAATTAAGTTTAAGACATAATAGTGGAGTATAAAGGTTTTAGGAATTATTAATAGTGTGTTAATTAATATTCATTTAGTTAGCTATTTAGAATTGAGTTTATTGATAAAATTTATCAATATTAGTTAGACTTCAATGTTAATTTTCAATGAAATTAATTGTACAATAAAATGAGATGAAACTAAAAAGGTTTGTAACAATTTTTATACAGTTTATGTGGCATTTTTATATATACATTATTACACAAATTTTAACATACAAACTTAATAAAGAAAATATTTAACGCACATTAAACTATAACCAATTAGATAGACCATGTGTGCTTCATATTACCATGCAAAAACCATCTAATAGACAAGTATTGTAGGGTTAAGTAATAGACCAAAAGAAGCAAAGCCATTTTTTTTATCATGCAAATAAGTAATAGGCCAAAAGAAACAAAGTCATCACAACTTAATAACCAAAAGCCCATATATAAAATGCAACACCACAAAACCAAAACAATATCAAACACTTTTAAATTTTTATACAAGAAAGTTAAAACATTTCATACAACATACTAAACAATAATTAAGTATACACTCGCCAATATACAGAAAAAATACACGATTAACAATTAGATTCTTAGCCCCTGCGTAGCACGGGTTTTGCATGTCTCGTTTATATAATGTTAAACTTTAGTAACAATATAAATGTATTCTTTCTTTTAAATTTTGCCAAAACAATCTCGCGACCTTGTTATAAAATTTGACTGATTTTAGTAGCTGTGCATGTGTACATGATGTAATAGACTCATTGCTTATTCAACTTTATATTATATACAATCTGAAACTTTTTACGAGAATTATATAAAACCAAACTTATCATCTTTATGTTATGGTACATAAAAGATGAAGTTACAATTATGTTAGTAGTTGTGCATGTGTACAAGAAACATTCAACCAAATGCATAGTAATATTTAGCGGAGTTACAATGAAAAGCACTTGAACATACATGTAAAAGCTTATTTTAACTCAGAATTTACTGCAACCTTCAAAAAGCTGCATATGACAAACTTGCATAAGTTCCTCAATATCCCCTCTTCATGCTAGTTCTTTCACATATGTCATGAGCGGTTGGTACTCGGTATAACTTGATTTCTGAATATATAAAACAGTATTAGTTATCCGCTATGTTACATATGAAAACTAGTTTAGGCGGGTAGATGACATACCACCTCATTCTGTTCCTCGCCATGTTTATAAGCACATTTATAGGCTTTCTTCGTCAGCGAAGAAATTTTTTCAAGTGTCCTCTCCATACATTTGATCTTTGTTCTCAAAAGATCCAACTCGTGAATAACTTGGCCCTTTCTAATAGTATGAGCCTTCTCTAGTTGGCTCAACACAGTCTAGTACGAGTAGTATATAAACATGGATTAATAGACTAGTAATATATAATACGATGGACTAACAAGTGATGAACTTTATAAAGGTATAGACCCGATTACCTTCAATTGATGTTGTTTGTATCGTTTGTCAAGTGGTCGTCTCCAACGCCGCCACTTATATCTCTCCCACCAACCAGGGCCATCATCAGGTTCTATGTCCTCGGTGTATATTTCTATTATTGTATTGTTGACGTTTCTAATTTCAAGATATAATTTTGCTTCCTTTGCCCGTTTATTGTTGCCATGTTGGATCCTGTGTACGAGGCTCTCCATCTTTCAGCATAAAGATGAAATGAACCATTTTTAGAAACTACGATGAGGGTAAGGAAAAGCAAAATTTGTCTACACCTTATCAATACATACCACATAGTTAAGCTCTTGTACACCATCAATTGGCATTTTATCTGATTCCTTGCAAATTAAAAGTTCTTCTTGAACCTGTTTCAAATATTCCAAGTCCATCCTCCCTTTGTTGAGCCTATTACGGCAACGTTTCTTGTCGGTACCTACACCAATCTGAGGAAAAAAAAAAAAAAAAAAAAAAAAAAAAATCCACAATACAATTGTAAAATGTGGAACAAAACAAAAGCAAATCTACAGAAGTGTGAAACACAAATATATCTCTAAGCTTATTCCAAAATCATAATCAATTAAGACAAAATGAGATCAAGCAGCTTACAGGTGGTATTCCTCTGCCACAACCGTCACTTTCCGTTGTCAAATTTAAGAAACCGGCATCAGTTCTTGGAATTGATGTCATCGGTAATTCATGATTCACTTCTTCTAGATCTCTGTCAGCATTCCTGATAACTAGATACTTTTCAACATTTTTGATATGTTGTTTCTTCCACTCCCTTTGCTTATCATTGCTCGAAAACCACATTATATCGTTGTTTATGCGAAATTCATCTTTCTGTTTTAGAATTAAGTTATGAACGAACAAGAGGCACGTGTCAGTTATATATTGCCTAACTTAGTTTGAAGAACAACTAAATATATACATTCGGTTCTCATTGTAGGTTCAGTTATTTAGAACAGCAAGATAGTTCACATCTATATGCTTTGCGGATATTATGAGCATATGTTGCTTATAAAAATGTGTACTTTATATGAATGATGACTAAAACGGTTTAAAAAGTACAGTTACCTTGCACTTATCAATTTCTTGAATGATATTAGACTCACAAAAACTGAGAACTTGATATAGCTTTTCGGCGATATCCTTTTTGACTTGCTGCCTTGGAGAAGCGATATTATTTGACATCTCCGGCTCGTTCGGACGTTCCTTTGGTTCTTCCATCTGATTCTGCGATACGTAAAATAGATCATATACCATACTAACAAAAACAACAGAAAAATCATTAATTAAGTACGTAACATATATGGTTCTTTCTTTAAGATCTTATAGGTTGACACTAACCGCGATTTCGGAAAACTGTGTTATCAATGAAACAATGAGAATACAAGTTTGCTTGCTGAATGTTTTTATAAGAGAGAGAGATCCCTAGCTATTAATTAATATTACCTTGCACACCACGGAGAGAGATCCCTAGCTATTAATTAATATTACCTTGCACACCACGGCAAGATAGTCAACCCGCAAAACAAATAGCAATATTCAAAAAACGAAAAAAACAATATTATATTTTATAAGAGTGAAAGAGATTAGGCTACATGAAGTGTCATTTGATCTTCAAAGGATTATCATAAAAAAATTATTTTTTCTAAACTCTCTTATAACCAGACAAAGAATAAGTTTTAAGTAGCTATCTTTTTATTTAAAAATAAGCATAAAATCTCTTACGTGTTTACACAAATAAACACTCACATGCACGGTGAACAAATGCATATATAAATATATTTACTAAACTTTTCAACAAAGTTTGCATAAATTACTTAACTTTCATTTTGTTCACTTAATTTAATGAACTTAGAAAACATGTCATTTTGTAACACTCCCAAAATTTGATACAGCGGAAGACTCACAAGCTTTCGGGGTGCTACGGGGATTGGTATCCAAACACAAGACATAAAAGAACGAGATAAAGTAAACGTAGGAAAACACAACCAAAACGGGTTTTAAAGTTTACATTTATCCTAAGAATTATCCAAAGTAAGGCCCAAAAGACATAAGCATAGGTCCATAATAGTTATCAGAGTTTTAGAAAAATAGATCCATAACCGGTGCCATTGCCAAGCCTCCAATCCCAAGCATCCATAGAGCAACACTTAATTACCTGAGAAAACGTGCTAAAAGTCAGCTTTCGCTGGTGAGATCATAGGTTTAAGTTCATAATTCGATATAGTGGACATGTACGCAAAACGCTTGCTAGCTAGACTAGGCCTCAATCATCCAACCAAAATATCCAACCAAGATAATCCAACCAAATCAAATCAAACCTATAGGTGCACGCTATAGCTCAAATCAATCCAATCAATAGCTTACCTAGCTCAAGTCTAGGCCTCGCTCTATAATCAATCCAATAGCTTACATAGTTCGGGACTAGGCCTCGCTCAACAACTAAATCAATAGCTTACCTAGTTCGGGACTAGGCCTCGCTTAATCCTACCTAGTTCTATAAGCATAACAAGTTTTAAATAAATAAAGTGATAATATTCCACATAAAACATTTGCACGTTTCTCACCCCATCTATTGAAAACAAAGTTCAAGAGTAAAAGTGGGGCTATGACTCACCTCAAGTCCAGAAATCCTCAAAAGAAAACGATAGAAGAAAGACGTAAGCAAACTCACGTAACGACAACTACAGACTCGGCACTTCCTAACAATATCAAACTCGTTCAGAAATCATTTCCTCAAAAATCAAATATTCCCATTCCCGAACGTATTCCATTTTACTTTCCAAATATCCATTTCTCGAATTAACTTCATATTAATTTGAAATTCGACGTTTGGTATCCATATGGGTGAAGGGTCGACACAACTCAAACCAAAAGCCACAACGAAAGAGATGACGAAATAATAAACCAACTATAGGTCCAATATTAGCCCAACATATTATTTAAATAATTATCGAAGCTTATCAAATCCGTCGATTTGGAAATCTCCCATATTTATTTACGTAATATATCGTTCCAAAATTATACCCAACCTAAAGCACATAACACAAAGAATTCTATTTGGTATATATCGTAGTCCAATAAATTCCCTATATATATCGTCGAATCGGCCAAATTCCACGAGATACCTAGTAATTTATTACCCTAAAACATATACCACAACCTATGGGCGTCGTGGGATACGATGCCCATTAATTTACTCATTTTATATCGTCAAATAACTCGATCTAATCCGTCGATTAAATAAGTCACTTGATATATAAAATGTTTATATTAATCGTCATATATCCGTGACAACACAAAGTCACAATATAAAGTCCACTTGGACTTTAAATAACCACAACTCGTATAACTCGATAAGTTTCTAAATTTATAAAAATCACGTTTTTAATTATTATTTACCCGACTTATTAGTTCGCCATTTTATATAGTTATTATTTATAACAATAGTCTGACAAATATTACACTATTTGCATAGCATAATAACTATCGTTATATTATTATAACGTTTACTCGTGATTGTTTTATTATTAATATACGCATATATATATATATATATATATATATATATATATATATATATATATATATATATATATATATATATATATATATATATATATATATATATATATATATATATATATATATATATATATATATATATATATACATGTAACACGTCTATATACGTATATAAACGATTATATTCTCAATAATAGTATTACGAGTATTATTTTTAATATTGACTTTTAAATGTTTATCGAGTCATAGAATTTGGTCACATGTCCGAGTCATGACTCTCGGCTCATAGTCCAAGTCCAAAATAAGTATCAAGTCAAAAATAAATATATCATCTCCGTCCAATCAATCCCAAATCCACGTGCTATAACATGAGGGTCCGACTACGGCACCCAACTAACCTATCTCTGTCATCTAATCGACCGTCTCACAATCGGTCCTCAAGTATCCACACTCGAAAACACATCTCCAAAATATCTCGTAACCCAAATATGCCACTCAAGTCCAAAATAATCCGATAAGTACCATGGTCAAAACATCACCACCACGACAATAACAATAATAATAAATCGACAAGTAACAATATATCCGAAAACCAAATAAGTTACGGGTTGAGTTACCAAGTCAACCCGGGTCAAAATAAGCCCGAAAAATGATACGGGAGTCACACCCGAGACCAATAGGTCTCGGCTAGCTCCTTTGAGCCATACCGAACCAAACAGCCCCCTTAGGGGTGTCGGCCGAGAAACCAAACGACCAAAAGGTCGACCAAATCATAACCATAAACAACCAAACATCACAATCAAGCACCAATACAATCAAGAATCATCAAATGGCCAAAGATGGCACATCCAAACCCAAGCCGAGAGCTATATCTCTCGGTGGAACCTCGACCCATCGAAACAATACAAAACCCGGATACCAAACCGTTTCTTTAATTCATTTTCATCAAAACCCATTTGAATCTTGTGTTATTATCAAAGAAAAACCCAAAAAGAACCAAACCCGTGACCCTAGGTCACGGTTCGAACCAAAAATACGAGCCAAACACATCCTACCTTCGATTTCCAAGACAACCCGAAAGTATCTTCAAAAACCAAGACAAGAAATAACGATTTGGTGGTGATTTTAATTCGAAATAGGTGTTAGGGTGGTCCAAATCGCGCGTGGTTTGCAACAATAGATAGATCGGAAGAAGATGGTTAAGATGGTGGTGTTAGATTTGATGTATGGGCGGCGGTGGTGGTGCTATGGTGGTGATTAGGGTGCGGCGTTGGTTGTGTTTCAAAGGAAGAGAGAGAGAGAGAGAGATAAAGTTGGTGATGGGTGTGGTGTGTTGTGTTGCTTCACAGGGACGATTCATGTAATTTACTCTTATTAAAAAAAACAAACACACCTTTTAATAATAATAATAATAATAATAATAATAATAATAATAATAATAATAATAATAATAATAGTGTGAGGTGTGGTGGGTTAAGTAGCCCGGTGTAAATACACGGCCAAACCCGAAACCTTAAATAACCAAACAACTTTCTCAAACCGAACTCGTTCCAAAAATAATAATATCCGAACCAATATTAAAATAATTAAAATTGTTAGGTTAACCTAGTGCCGGAGTCAATGTAGTGCCAAAGTAACAATCTCAAAATAAATCATCACGAACGAATCAAACCAAACCATAAATAAATAATCAAATCCTCATAATAAACATACGATCAAAAATACACTCCAATGTTCATAAAACATCTCGTCCAATAAACTTTTCAAAAATTCCAAAATTATAATTTTTAATGTAATGCGGGTTTTAAAAACGGCTCCCTATTTTGGCAGTTGTCACATCCTCCCAGCCTCAGAAGAAACCCGTCCCGGGTTTCTCTCGGAACAAACCATCTACGAAGTAAAAAGCTTCGGATATCTCTTTCGAAACTCATCTTCACGTTCCCACATGAATTCCGGTCCATGCCGCGAATTCCAACGAACTTTGATGAGCGGGATGCAACTTCTCTTAAGTCGTTTAATCTCTCTATCCAATATATCAATCGGTTCCTCTACAAAATTCAAACTTTCATCCACACGAATATCTTTAATCGGTATAACCGGCGTTTCCTCTGAAAGACATTTCTTCATATTGCTAACATGAAACACATCATGAACTTTATTCAATTCCATTGGCAATTCTAATCGATAAGCTACGGGTCCAATTCTTTCCAAAATAAGAAATGGTCCAATGTAGCGGGGATTTAGTTTCCCACGTTTCCCAAAACGTATCACACCCTTCCAAGGCGAGACTTTCAGCATCACTTTGTCTCCAACCTGGAATTCTAGGGGTTTACGCCTCTGATCGGCGTAGCTTTTCTGCCTATCTCTAGCTGCTTGCAGTCGATCTCGAATTTGCGTTACCTTCTCAGTAGTTTCCAAAATAAGCTCAGGGCCTGTGAGTTGGCTATCTCCAACTTCTGCCCAACCAATAGGTGAACGACATTTACGACCATACAAAGCTTCAAATGGTGCAGCCTTAAGACTTGTGTGGTAGCTATTGTTGTAGGAGAACTCCGCAAGGGGTAGATATTTCTCCCAGCCTTTACCAAAGTCTATTATGCATGCACGAAGCCTATCCTCCAAAGTCTGAATAGTTCTCTCACTTTGACCATCGGTTTGGGGGTGATATGCAGTACTCATATCAAGTCTCGTTCCCAAAGCGGTTTGAAGTGATCGCCACAATACCGACGTGAAGCGGCTGTCGCGATCAGAAATAATCGATATCGGAACTCCATGACGAGAAACAATCTCCTTCACATACAACCTCGCAAGTTTATCAACACTATCGTCTTCACTAATTGCCAGGAAATGAGCAGACTTAGTCAAACGATCCACAATTACCCATATAGCGTCGCAACCGCTAGCTGTCTTTGGTAATTTGGTAATAAAGTCCATCGTGATACGCTCCCACTTCTAAAATGGGAGTTCTGGCTGCGTCAATAATCCTGACGGTCTTTGATGTTCTGCCTTAACTTTAGAACATGTCAAACACTTACTAACATACAACGCTATATCTGCCTTCATATTTGGCCACCAATATAACTTTTTCAAATCCTGGTACATCTTGTCAGACTCAGGATGTATAGAGTATCTTGACTTATGCGACTCATGCATAATCAACTCCCGAATTCCTCCATATAATGGTACCCAACTTCGCTCTCCAAAACATAATACTCCATCAGAACGCTTAACAAATCCCTTCTCATTTTCTGCCATCCCAAATATTTTCTTAGCAGATCGATTCTCTGCTTTCAACGCTTCCGTTTGAGCTTCTAATATTTGAGACGGTAATGGCGATACGATAGTCATTCCTAATGACCTAACTCGTAACGGTGGAATTCTCTCCTTTCGACTAAGAGCATCAGCAACAACGTTTGCTTTACCAGGGTGGTAGCGAATTTCACAATCATAATCGCTTAGCAACTCAATCCAACGTCGCTGTCTCATGTTGAGCTCTTTTTTATTCAAGATATGTTGCAGACTTTTGTGGTCAGTAAACACTACACACTTGGTTCCATACAAGTAATGTCTCCATATCCTCAAGGCAAAAACCACAGCACCTAACTCCAAATCATGGGTGGTGTAGTTCTTCTCGTGCTTCTTGAGCTGTCGGGAAGCATAAGCTATCACTTTCTCTCGTTGCATTAACACAGCTCCCAAACCTTTATGAGAAGCGTCACAATAGATGACGAAGTCCTCGTTACCTTCAGGTAACGCTAAGATAGGAGCACTACACAACATTTCCTTAAGTAACTGGAATGCTTCCTCTTCCTTATCTCCCCATTCATACTTAACACTCTTTTGAGTCAATTTGGTCAATGGTTTTGCTATCTTCGAAAATCCCTCAATGAATCTTCGGTAATAACCGGCTAAACCCAAAAATTAACGAACTTCTGTTGGGGTCGTAGCTGCAGCCCAATCTTTAATCGCTTCAATGTTAGCAGGATCTACATGAACTCCTTGTCTATCAATCACATGACCCAGAAATTGTACCGTCGGAATCCAAAATTCACACTTCGAAAACTTGGCATACAGTTTCTCCTTCCTGAGCAATTCTAAGATAAGTCTTAGATGCTCCTCATGCTCCTTCTCACTCTTCGAATAAATCAGAATGTCATCGATGAACACAATCACAAACTTATCTAAGTAAGGCTTACACACCCGATTCATGAGGTCCATGAATACCACCGGTGCGTTAGTCAACCCAAACGGCATTACCTGAAACTCGTAATGCCCGTAACGGGTTCTGAAAGCCGTTTTCGGAATATCTTCCTCGCGAACTCGAAGCTGATGATATCCCGATCTCAAATCAATTTTCGAATACACACTCGATCCTTGAAGCTGATCGAACAAATCGTCGATCCTCGGTAACGGGTATCTATTCTTCACCGTTAACTTGTTCAACTCTCGATAATCAATACACATGCGAAACGATCCATCCTTCTTCTTCACAAATAAGACCGGGGCTCCCCAAGGTGAAGAACTTGGTCTTATAAATCCCTTCTCGGCTAACTCGCTAATTGTTTCGACAACTTTTCCAATTCAGTAGGTGCAAGGTGATAAGGCGCTCGTGCTACAGGTGCAGCACCAGGTATCAACTCAATCTGGAACTCCACTTATCTAGTAGGCGGGATTCCCGGCAAATCATCGGGAAACACATCCGAAAAATCGCGAACTATAGGTACATCTCCAATGCACCTTTCCTTCTTCTCCTTCTCTCCTTTCTCAGAAATTTGAGCTAGGAAAAGGTAACTTCCTTTTTCGATTAGCTTCGGCAACTTAGTGCAGGATATGACCGCTAATCTAGATGGGCCTCTCAAATCCTTTCTATCTCTTGGTATGTTCAGAATCTCCTTGCCGTATGGCACACGCACGATCTTCTCATCGCAAATTATATGAGCACGATACTTCGACAACCAATCCATACCAATAATAACATCAAAACTTCCTAACGTGACGAGTAGAAGATCTACGTTGAAGGGGCGATTTAGAAAGTTTAACGTGCAACCGCGAATGATAGTCCTAATCCTTTCTATATTCCCATTAGCTAACTCTACATCATAACCAATTCCTAAGGCCATCGGGGGTTTCTCAAGTAAGGGTGCAAACTTAGTGGACACAAAACTCTTATCGGCACCAGTATCAAATAGTATGAAAGCATAACGATTATTGAGAAGGAACGTACCAGTAACAATGTTCGGATCTTTTCCTCTCTCGTTCCTAAGCGCATACACTCTCCCATGAGCAGTTCCAGCTTCCACACGTTGGTCCCCATTATCTTGTCATCCACGGTTTCCTCCAGCTCCACGGTTTCCATTATTGTACCCATTACCACCTGATCCTTGATTTCCTCGGTTCCACGATTCCCTACACTCATTCCTATAATGTCCCTTCTTTTCACATCCATAGCAAGTAACATTAGCCTTGCTCATAGTTTCAGGAGTAGCTTGAACCTTAGCAAGTGGTCGAGCTCTACAATCCTTAGCTATGTGTCCCATCTTAGAGCAATTCTTGCACATCACAGTACATCGACCAGAACGATGCTTATAACATCGATTACACTTGGGTGCATCTCCATTGTAGCTCTTCTTGTCTCCATCTCCCATAGCATAAGCTCTAGTAGTTGTTTGTCGCTTGTTTCGACGATCATTACCCTTAGAGTGATCATCCCTCTTCCTCTTTCCATTCTTGTCTTTCTCAGCTTCTTCCAATGCCAACGAGTCCATCAATTGTTGAGCGATAGTGATAGCCTCATGAATGTTTGCAGGCTTAGCAGAAATCACATCGTTCCTTGTAGCTACCGGCAACCCTTCGGTATACCTCTCAATCCTTTGAGTCTCAGTCCTAACCATATCGGGACAGAGTAAGGCTAACTCTCGATAACGGCGATTGTAAGTTGCCATATCGGTACCTTTCACCTTATGGTTCCAGAACTCAATCTCCAACTTCTTAATCTCATTCCTTGGGCAGTAAGTCTGAATCAGCAAAGACTTAAATTGTTCCCAAGTCATAGCATAAGCCACATCACTCCCAACCGAGTTACGGTAATTGTTCCACCAAGTTAAAGCTTCATCCTTGAAGGTAAAAAAAGCAAACTTTACCTTCGTATTCTCCACACAACCACTGACATTAAACACTGACTCAGTCTTCTCTATCCACCTGACCAAGTAGACCACTCCTTCAGTTCCACCAAACTCAACGGGTCCACAAATCTTAAACTCCTTGTAGTTACATCCATTAGCACGTACAGGTGGAAATGTTCCAGCAGAATTGTTGGAATGATTCGACTCAGCTAGCAGCTCAGCAACTCGTTGCTCCACAAGTTGATTGATCATTGCTTGATCCACAGTAGGTGCATTAAGTGGAACATGATCATTGTCTCCCTGAACATCAACATTTTGATTCCTGTTGTTGTGGTTAGTAGTGTCCAGGTTATCAGGAGTAGGGGTCTCAACATTTCGTGTAGGACGGCGTCCTCGACGACCAGGGGTAGTCGTTGCAGGACCAGTTCTGGTAGCTCTAACAAGGTTTCGTCGTGGGGCCATTGATCTGAAACATCATACAAGTTCGTGAGTCTCCGATAGAACTTATCATATGCTCAACAAGAATTAAATCAACGAAGCCAAGTCATGGAAAGAATATCAATAGTACACCACAAGACATCAATAAGGTGAATAGGAACTCAATTTCCATAATATCCAAAAACCACATAATACCATATAATAATAACCATCAACCATACAATGAAGATCCAACATCGTTTCAACTATCGATAACATAAAAGATAATAATCATTCCAACAAGACGGGAAATCAACTGAAAATACATCAAAATGGGATAACTAGCTTTTCCAACCGGACACTCCTCGGTTAGGAAAGCAACAAGATAACATAGCTCAAACATCTAGCCACGCTGCTAGCCGAGGCTCCTCAACTCCTGCCTCAAGCCATCAAGATCTCTCCATAATGATCCTAACCCACACTATGTGTGTCGCTGTCTCTCTTGAGGTCAGCCACCTCCTTCTCCAGCTCGGCATTCTTTTGCCATAACTTGCAGTCGGCCTCTCAAGCTGTAATAAAACCTCGCTTTAAACTCTCAATATGCTCGTGAACCTCCATCAAAACTCTCCTCATCTCAGTAGCCCTACCCACAACCACAGTCATATCAACTCTCAAATCTGCTATAAACTCTCCAATAACCCTCTCAAGTCGATCAGATAATCGCAAGATCCTCTCGCCCTATGCAGTAATCTGAGCCCACATCCTACCAGTCTCTCCTAACTCTGCATGCTCAGCAGAAACCTCAGAAGGTGCATCCGACTCAACGGGACTACCAGGTGGCAACTCAAACAAAAATGGATGATCAGGTGAAACAGGCTCAATCGGATGTATAGGTGAATCAGGCTCCTCAGCCTAAGCTGGCGGCACTAACAGATCATCATCATCAGGCATCTCCTCCTCCTGAGGGTCATCCTGCTCCTCAGGGTCATCATCATCACCCTGCTCAGCCTCCTGAGGGTCATCAGCCTCATCCTCACCCTCGTACTCCTCATCCTCCTCATCAGAAGAGTACATCATCAATCGTCGTCTCCTAACAGGTGAACCATGTGGTAAAGGGGTAGGTGATCTAGGACGACGACGCAATGATGCAGGTGGCGCCTCTGACAGAAGAGAGTGAGCATCTATCTGTAAAGGTGGTGAAGTAGGGCGTACCGACATACGTGCCGTAGGTCGGTGGGCAAAACGTGGAGCCACACGAGCCAAAGCCTGATGACGTGTAAGCTGCCTCGATGTACCAGGGAGCCCTAGAGAAGATGAAGGTCCCTGCGTAGATGCAGCAGGTGGTGCTGAAGTAGAACCTGTCGGTGTCATAGTAGCTGAATGCATGGCAACCTGGTAAGGATCATCAGGAGCCATGGTAAACTGTGCTGGCAATACCGGTGTAGTAAGAATATCCTCAACAACGTCAGGCGTAAGGGAGGCCATAGTCTGTGACAACGGCGTAGGGTAGGTGTAAGTGTTTCAAAACAACTAAACCGCGAACTCAAAATACCATATCAACATCACCAAATAATCCCAAATCATATCTAACCAAGAAAGATTTAAAATACCGCATTACTAAAATCGTTCATAAAACAATTAAGCCATATAATTCCTCAAACTCCTATAATTCCTCAAAATGCCATCATATCACTAAATCAATAAACCTCAAAACCTCAAATCATCTCAAGAAATCACAAATCTAATAATCATCTCATAAATCTCATAATACCTCAATAATGACAATGATGCTTCGGCTTGGCGGGCTGGCGGGCAATGGTCGAGGATCGTTTTCTATAAAATCAGTTATAGTTTAGGTGTCTATTTACCTAGTTCTCTATAACCTTGGCTCTGATACCAATCTGTAACACCCCCAAAATTTGATACAGCGGAAGACTCACAAGTTTTCAGGGTGCTACGAGGATTGGTATCCAAACACAAGACATAAAAGAACGAGATAAAGTAAACATAGGAAAACACAACCAAAACGGGTTTTAAAGTTTACATTTATCCTAAGAATTATCCAAAGTAAGGCCCAAAAGACATAAGCATAGGTCCATAATAGTTATCAGAGTTTTAGAAAAATAGATCCATAACCGGTGCCATTGCCAAGCCTCCAATCCCAAGCATCCATAGAGCAACACTTAATTACCTGAGAAAACGTGCTAAAAGTCAGCTTTCGCTGGTGAGATCATAGGTTTAAGTTGATAATTCGATATAGTGGACATGTACGCAAAACGCTTGCTAGCTAGACTAGGCCTCAATCATCCAACCAAAATATCCAACCAAGATAATCCAACCAAATCAAATCAAACCTATAGGTGCACGCTATAGCTCAAATCAATCCAATCAATAGCTTACCTAGCTCAAGTCTAGGCCTCGCTCTATAATCAATCCAATAGCTTACATAGTTCGGGACTAGGCCTCGCTCAACAACTAAATCAATAGCTTACCTAGTTCGGGACTAGGCCTCGCTTAATCCTACCTAGTTCTATAAGCATAGCAAGTTTTAAATAAATAAAGTGATAATAGTCCACATAAAACATTTGCACGTTTCTCACCCCATGTATTGAAAACAAAGTTCAAGAGTAAAAGTGGGGCTATGACTCACCTCAAGTCCAGAAATCCTCAAAAGAAAACGATAGAAGAAAGACGTAAGCAAACTCACGTAACGACAACTACAGACTCGGCACTTCCTAACAATATCAAACTCGTTCAGAAATCATTTCCTCAAAAATCAAATATTCCCATTCCCGAACGTATTCCATTTTACTTTCCAAATATCCATTTCTCGAATTAACTTCATATTAATTTGAAATTCGACGTTTGGTATCCATATGGGTGAAGGGTCGACACAACTCAAACCAAAAGCCACAAGGAAAGAGATGACGAAATAATAAACCAACTATAGGTCCAATATTAGCCCAACATATTATTTAAATAATTATCGAAGCTTATCAAATCCGTCGATTTGGAAATCTCCCATATTTATTTACGTAATATATCGTTCCAAAATTATACCCAACCTAAAGCACATAGCACAAAGAATTCTATTTGGTATATATCGTAGTCCAATAAATTCCCTATATATATCATCGAATCGGCCAAATTCCACGAGATACCTAGTAATTTATTACCCTAAAACATATACCACAACCTATGGGCGTCGTGGGATACGATGCCCATTAATATACTCATTTTATATCGTCAAATAACTCGATCTAATCCGTCGATTAAATAAGTCACTTGATATATAAAATGTTTATATTAATCGTCATATATCCGTGACAACACAAAGTCACAATATAAAGTCCACTTGGACTTTAAATAACCACAACTAGTATAACTCGATAAGTTTCTAAATTTATAAAAATCACGTTTTTAATTATTATTTACCCGACTTATTAGTTCGCCATTTTATATAGTTATTATTTATAACAATAGTCCGACATTTATTACACTATTTGCATAGCATAATAACTATCGTTATATTATTATAACGTTTACTCGTGATCGTTTTATTATTAATATACGCATTTATATATATATATATATATATATATATATATATATATATATATATATATATATATATATATATATATATATATATATACGTTTAACACGTCTAAATACGTATATAAACGATTATATTCTCAATAATAGTATTACGAGTATTATTTTTAATATTGACTTTTAAATATTTATCGAGTCATAGAATTTGGTCACATGTCCGAGTCATGACTCTCGGCTCATAGTCCAAGTCCAAAATAAGTATCAAGTCAAAAATAAATATATTATCTCCATCCAATCAATCCCAATCCACGTGCTACAACATGAGGGTCCGACTATTGCACCCAACTAACCTATCTCCGTCATCTAATCGACCGTCTCACAATCGGTACCCAAGTATCCACACTCGACAACACATCTCCAAAATATCTTGTAACCCAAATATGCCCCTCAAGTCCAAAATAATCCGATAAGTACCATGGTCAAAAACATCACCACCACGACAATAACAATAATAATAAACCGACAAGTAACAATATATCCGAAAACCAAATAAGTTACGGGTTGAGTTACCAAGTCAACCCGGGTCAAAATAAGCCCGAAACATGATACGGGAGTCTCACCCGAGACCAATAGGTCTCGGCTAGCTCCTTTGAGCCATACCGAACCAAACAGCCCCCTTGGGGGTGTCGGCCGAGAAACCAAACGACCAAAAGGTCGACCAAATCATAACCGTAAACAACCAAACATCACAATCAAGCACCAATACAATCAAGAATCATCAAATGGCCAAAGATGGCACATCCAAACCCAAGCCGAGAGCTATATCTCTCGGTGGAACCTCGACCCATCGAAACAATACAAAACCCGGATACCAAACCTTTTCTTTAATTCATTTTCATCAAAACCCATTTGAATCTTGTGTTATTATCCAAGAAAAACCCAAAAAGAACCAAACCCGTGACCCTAGGTCACGGTTCGAACCAAAAATACGAGCCAAACACATCCTACCTTCGATTTCCAAGACAACCCGAAAGTATCTTCAAAAACCAAGACAAGAAATAACGATTTGGTGGTGATTTTAATTTGAAATAGGTGTTAGGTTGGTCCAAATCGTGCGTGGTTTGCACCAATAGATAGATCGAAAGAAGATGGTTAAGATGGTGGTATTAGATTTGATGTATGGGCGGCGGTGGTGGTGCTATGGTGGTGATTAGGGTGCGGCGATGGTTGTGTTTCAAAGGAAGAGAGAGAGAGAGAGAGATAAAGTTGGTGATGGGTGTGGTGTGTTGTGTTGCTTGACAGGGACGATTCATGTATTTTACTCTTATTAAAAAAAACAAACACACCTTTTAATAATAATAATAATAATAGTGTGAGGTGTGGTGGGTTAAGTAGCCCGGTGTAAATACACGGCCAAACCCGAAACTTTAAATAACCAAACAACTTTCTCAAACCGAACTCGTTCCAAAAATAATAATATCCGAACCAATATTAAAATAATTAAAATTGTTAGGTTAACCTAGTGCCGGAGTCAATGTAGTGCCAAAGTAACGATCTCAAAATAAATCATCACGAACGAATCAAACCAAACCATAAATAAATAATCAAATCCTCATAATAAACATACGATCAAAAGTACACTCCAACGTTCATAAAACATCTCGTCCAATAAACTTTTCAAAAATTCCAAAATTATAATTTTTAATGTAATGCGGGTTTTAAAAACGGCTCCCTATTTTGCCAGTTGTCACACATTTGGGGTCACTAAACTTATAAAAAATATTAATAAACAACACTGAACTTGTAAAAATACGACATTTATATTACTTAACATATTAGAAAATATACGATTAAGTCACTCCTACCAACACTAAAAAATGCTTAACTTAGGCTAATTTTTTTGAAAAGGTTAATAACATATTGTATATTAACCCAAAACAAAAATTACCAACTTGAAACATGCAATACAATAGATGAATGAGTTGGGTTTTTCTTTATTGTTTTTTGATCCATAAATTAATATAAATTTATAAATTTTATTTGTGTTTATAATGGAAGGCTTTTCAAAAATATATCTTAACCAAATGAAAGAAAAAATAAAAACAAACCTCAATTATTAAAAAAATAATAATAATAAAAAAAATAGAAAAGGGAGAAATCTTATGAATCTTTTTTTCCTAATAAAATAAAACTCCTGGTGGGGACTTTTTCATTTAAAAAAAATCAAATCATACCTTATTTAGTAATATTTTTTTAATAATTAATTATTTATATTAAGTTTTTTTAATTAAAAGGACTAAATATTTCCCTATTTGCCAATAATATTTGTAAATTCGTTTTTTAACAAGACTATGCATAAAAATATATGTGTCAAAAGTGTAAACAAACAAACTTTGAAAAAGCGGGGGTAATCCACAAAGAACTTAGGGGTTTAAACGAAAATTTGGGGTTTCCCCTTACACTTATCTTTTGCGAAATACCTTTGGATGAAGTTAAGACTAAGCCAAACAACAAAATAAAGTATTTTCACCATTTTAGTATGAAACATGATCTACCAACAATAAAAATAAAGCATGCATACAGAAGCAAATAACAATCAAACAAAATAAAAATCACACAAAACATGGGTTACCTCCCAAGAAGCGCTTTTCTTTATTTACGAGTCTTGTATTTAGACTCAAGGTCATGGGTTACTATGTGATCTCATCGTTGGTTTCACTCTCTGATTGTAAATGTTCTTTATAGAGACCAACCACCTTTTTCTCAATCGCTCCTATAATCCTATGGGCGAATTCCTTATCGACTTTATACTTTGGTCCTAGAGTCAAGCAATCTTTGTAGAAAAGACTCTTCTTTTCCCATACATAATCCATGCCCTTTTTCTTATCCTCTTCATTGATGTCCTCAAAAGCACCAATGTTATCCATGTTAAATCGGGTCACAAAACGAAATTCTTTCATTCTATTAGGCATCCTATAAGTGATCCTATCGGTGTTACTCGCAAATCGGATTGTCCCTTCTATCTCATCATATTCTAACTTGGACTCTTCAACAAACGGTTTACCAAACACAACATTGGATAAGCGACAATCAATAACATTAGCAAGATCTTCAACAACCATAAAGTCAGTGATATAAGTAAAATTCCCAACAAAGACATGTAGACCTTTAATTCTCCCGACAAAGTTACAAACTCCACCGGGGTATTTGGGATCTCTTCTAGATCCAAGTCTTGTTTTCACTATATCATTATAGACACTTGAGGACATAATGTTGATTGGGGATTTAAAATCAATGTAAGCATTGTCAATATGTCTATACCCAATCATACATGGTATCTTAGCATTCTTAGGATCGCCTCTCTTTATCTTAGGTTCGATTCTAGTAAAAGGAGCTCGAGGGTTATCAATAAGATTATTATAGTACGCAATCTCCTCCTTAGTGGGGTATAGATTAAAATAATCATCTAGCTTTGGATCAATCTCCCCTTCTTCAAGTTCCTCAACAACATCCTCAAAATCTTTAGCCCCTAGGTCCTTATTTGAATACAAGGCGGTCGCTAGGTCACTAAATGCATGGTTGACCTCAATCTTAATCAACCTATTAAGCTCCCTAAGTTCCCTAATCTCACTCTCAATTTATTCACGTAACAAAGCTACTTATCTAGGGGAAAGGGGTGGATTCGCGTTTTCCATAATGGTCCACAGAATAGTCAATGAATTTATTTTACTAAGAGAGGCACGAAGAAAAAGATAGACTATGGCGCCAAAAACTTGATGCGTGGGAATTGCACCAGGCTTTACTTATCGAGGGATCTCGAGAAGCTTACAACCCCCACCAGGCAGTGTACCTGATCGTTGTAGTATAGTATAGTGACAAGTACCGGCAATGTTCTGAAAGGCTCAAGGCGCACTAAGGCGCAAAGGGGGTCAAAGAGCCTCGAGTCGAGGCGCAAATCAAGGCGCGGGATTCATAAATATGAGGCGAACTATACATTTAGGTTTTTTTTTATAACATATGTGACAACTTATGCTGCTTAAATAACATAAAAATAACAATATTCAATGCATAATGCCACTTAATAGTTATTACATTGCATTTAAACCCAAAATATTAAGCAGGCAACATATCAAAATCCATGAACTACCCTAAATTCCTGAATATACATTACAATATATGAGTTTATGACTTAAAAAATTTAACAAATTACCATGTATCAAACTATGAACTATCAACAACAAAAAAAACTATGTTTGTTTGGTAACACTTAACACTAAAGAAACAACATTTGTATCTGTTAATAAGCTAGTATTCTTAGACATTAGATTACAAAAAAACATAGTTCTTTGTTGATTGTGTGTTTTAGTTATTTTCTAAAATATTAGGGTTATTAGATACTTTATAACTTAAAGGGCCAAATGTATATAACATGTAAGCCCAAAATGTATCTTACTATTAAGAAAAAAGGCCAAAACCCCGTTACATCTTCTAGGCGCACAAATCCCCAAGGCGCTAAAGCGCAAAAATCCTCAAGGCGCTGCGATTTTTACGGGATTCATGCATGTCGTGAGCCTCTATCTAAAAAAATCCCAAAGGCTGGAGCCTCGTGGGATTTAGGGAGTAGGCGCGCCTTAGGCGCGATTTTTAAAACTATGAGTACCGGGGGATTGATCGTTCAACTTAGGAATAGTGTCACCAGGATTAGAAAACCTAAGAACTAGGTCCAGAGGTGAGGGATGATTCTTTCTGTATTATTTTGTTTTTATAAAAGCAATTAAAAATCTCGGGTATTGGAAAAGTGGGTGGAATTAGTTGCTAATCAACTAACCCAATTACTAAAGATGCAATCAAAATAAAATAGCAAAAATGAAAATAAACTAAATTAACTAGTGGTGTGAGTAATATATGGGAGAATTGTGTTTACTTAGATTTCACTACTCCCTAGATATCTTTTACAGGTTAATTACTTGTTACAGTTGCGTAGATGACGGATTGTATTCCTTAATACCATTCATGGGGTGACGTACTTATTTCCCCAATCCTATAAGCTCCTACTTCACTCCTATGTCGAGCCGGCTAAGAAGCTCCTAACATGGGATCACTAGAATTCGCTCATGCATTAAATACAATCAAAAAAACCTAGTACACATCGGTTCATGTTTCTTAAGACGTTCAAGCAAGTTACACAATGGAGATCTGCCAGTTTTCTTAAGCCTAACATTGAAATCATTCATCCATTACAACTATAAACAAGCAATCAACTTATAATTAACATCTAGGTTTCATTACATCTAAGCAAACACATGAAAGATCTAGCCTAGAATGTTATAATCAAGACAAGCATAAGATATATTCAAACAACACATAGACATATTGAATGAATTGAAAAAAGACTTATCTTAATTGAACATGAAAGGTTTCAAGGGGTGAAAACCCTTGAAAATACTGTTACAAACGACCTAGGGTTTATTAGGTTCGGCCCTAGTATTCTCCACACAAGATCCTCTCTTAATGAATGGAAAATAGAAAAGTATATATAGATTTTGTGAGGTGACGGCGTCAAGAGTAAATTTCTGACGCCGTCATCTCGCCGCCAATAAAGTTCTCGGACTGCCTAGATCTGGGTCTGACGCTGTCATGTGTAATCCTGCTCCAGGCCGTCACCAAAATAACTCTTGACGCCCTACTTCTGACGCCGTCACATTTTCTCTGGGTCGTCATGCATTTTGCTCTTGACGCCGTCATATTTTCCTTCTTGATGCCGTCAGGTACTGTTCCCAGCATGGAAAATTAAGTCTTTGCCATTTTCTTCACTTTTATGCTCCAAAAACGTTCAAAATGCTTGCTTTTCCAGAATTCACTCCCAAAGTACCTAAAATCACAAAAGAAACGATTTAGGGCAATATTTGATCAAATAAATTTAATTCCGGGCTTAAATGACCCCCTAAAAACGGTTTATTTTTCGCCTCATCATTAGGTAATTGCATTGTTGATTAGAGCACTAATTGGAAGATTTTAGTAGATATTGTTCTTGAGTTTTCATAGGATCATTAGGTTGATGATTGGAAATGTTACGAATCGTTGATAGGAGAATTCAGATGTTAGAAGTACCCAAGAATGGTAGATTACAAGTTAGAAAGAAGTTCGGATTGATTGGGAAACGTTTAGAATGGATTGAGGATGCATTAAGTAAACAGGAACTCCAACCGAATCGGTTGCGAGTTGCAACCGAACGGATGGGAGAATGCCAAAAGATCTATCCGATCGGATGGACCTCAATCCGATCGGATGGATGCTACGGAAAAATTTTTGAAATTTTTGAAATTGCGTTTTCTAGTTTCTAAATTGATTGGTATTAGTTTTTATACTTTTGTAATAACATAATTTGAGATTTCTTTCAGGGAAATATTGCAAGATTGGGTCGTAATCAAAGAAACCCGATTGTTAACAAGTATTTGAAAAGGAACGAGAGGAAGAGGATCACTTTCAGTTTGAAACCGGAGTCTAATGATAATGTCAGGTTTTCTCATGTGCAAAACAAAGATGAGAAGAATGAGTATAGGGAACGTCTTTCAAAACTTCAACAGAGAAAGATTCCTAAGCCTAGATTGATTGATTGGGAATTGCTTGTGGAGTATGAATATGAGGATCAATTGGGGAGCATGATGACTATGATTTATGTGTATCCTGGAGATGGGGATAGGTTTGAAGATTATTCTTGGGAAAGAGCTTTTAGTATATGTGAGGATGTTTACAAGGAATGGTGTTTGGAGTTCTTTTCTACGTTTTACTTTGATAGGAAGGTGAATGATGTTCTTGGGGATGTTTGTGTTTGGTTTAGATTGTGTGGTCGCAAACATGCTTTATCTTTGCCAAATTTTGTAGTTGCCCTTGGTTTGTATGAGGAGAGTGAGGTTAATCATAGGTTGTTTGTACCACATTTTGTGAGCTTGGCTAGAGCTAATGATCAATACACGGGTGTTGATGCTTATTGGAATAGAATTGGTGATCCAACTTGTCTTAGGAGGAATTCTTCTAGGATTAGAAATCCGTTGATGAAAGTGTTACAAAAGTTGATTTCTTGGGGATTGTTGCATAGGAGCGGTAGTCAAGACAAATGTAGTCAACCGGACCTATGGGTGATGAAGTTATTGGAGGAAGATAAGAATGGGAATGTGGCATGGATTATTGCCGAATATCTTTCTAAGAGAGCACCGGGGATTAAGAAACAAAGTGATGTTTGTGGAGGTCATTATGTGACCGTTTTGGCTAAGAATCTTGGGTACTTTAATGATAATGAGTTGAGGAAGTGTCGAGTGAGGATGGAGAGTGAGATATGGGATGGTTTTAGTTTTGGAAAAGCATTGGATAGGAATGACAAGACTTTGGGACCTTGGACCAAACCAAGTGTGGGGGCGCAATCAGGAGCTTATGCGGAAGCACCATCACAACCTCAAATGGGAAGTTTTCCGGGGAATACTCAAAGTGGTTTTGATTCACGATGGGGTGATTGGAACCAAGAGTTGAATGCTATTGAGTGTAGGGAAGTTTGGAAAGATTCAATGCTAATGAGGAATAATTACAACTTTGATTATTCCATGCCTATGATCCAACATTTGGCACAAGATGCCAATTATGAGGTACGTCCCTACAACCAACCAAATATTCTCCATATCCTAGACCATACCCCTACCCTTATCCTGGTTATTCACCATTTCCCGAGCCATACCCTCCATACGGTAGACTTCCCAAGTATGGTAGTTCAGGTGTCAATGTGGGTGGACCAAGTTTTAATCCTGGAGGATCGAGTTATGATGTTGGAGGTTCGTCATCAAGAGTTGGAAAGAAGAAGCGACGAGTGGATGATGAAGACGTTGATGAAGAAGATGAGGATGAAGAGGAAAGCGAGGATGAGTTCATTCGTTCCGACGTGAGTTATTGATGGTGACGTATGATCATATGGTTTATGGTTTGTTTTAAAAACAATTATGTGTCGAATGATTTCTGTTTCCACTACCTTTAACTATTTCTGTTAGGATTTATAAGTAACTTAATTTTCTATTTATTTCGTTTAGATATTTTTGTTTGTGTTTGTTTGGTTGTTTCGTATATTTTGCAGTTTTCTTGCAGGGGTTTTGTTACGGAAGCATATAGTTGATCAACGTTTGGAGTCGATAAACTCATTTGCTTATTATGATCAAATATGCATGTTGCGTATTTAACTCCGGTATTTTCTAAATTTTTCCATTTCCTTTACTTTGAAGTTATTTTTTTTTACATTGAGGACAATGCAAAACTTAAGTGTGGAGGAGGGAAGAAAATAGAAAAATTGCATAATTTTTAATTTTTAATTTTCGTTTTTTTTAGAGTCGGGAACTTTAGTAACTAGAAGTAGTTCGCCCTTCATATTTTAGTTAAAATAAGGTTGATTCAATGGTAAATAATAATTATATTTTTGGAGAATAAATTAAGTGTAAAGAGCAATTCGTCTCGGAATTGATAACATTTGCTAGCAAAATTTTATACCCTTATTACTATAAATTGTGAGGATTAGTTTTTTTATGTGAATAGTGTTTCTCATGCTATTTATATATTTCATTATGAGTGTGCCGGTGGTTGTGTTAATTCTAGAACTTGTACTTGTTATGCATTACGGTTAAATCATTTTCGAATGATAAAGATATATTGTTAGCATTAAAAATATGTATTATGAAGTGATGGTCATTCTCATATTGTAACTTTGTGTCGTTTGTTAAGATTAGTAATGGTTTAGTCATTGGGCCTTGGACTTGGCAAGCTAATATATCATGTGCTATGTTTCATAAGCCTTGTTATCTAACCATGTAACCAAGTCCAAGCCCAAGCCCATAGAAAGCCCATAGGGCATCTCATGTTAAGAACTATATAAACACCTCAAAGGCTCATTTGAGGAGTGTGCTTGTGTGTGTATTTGTGTGTGTTTTCTTTGAATAAAAGTTCCACATTTCTCATCTCTCTCTCTCTCTCTATACACGAATTACACTAATACATATCAAGTCACCATCTTTCCATCTTTCCTTCTTATTGTGCTTACATTGTGTGTGATAAAGTTGTGTTATTTATGGTCCTACAAGTGGTATCAATCGCCTAACAATGATTTAGGAGTGTTGGGAGTTTGCTTGGTTCGTTTTTTTAGCTATATACACGTTATTTTCATAAAAATTCTTACTTTTCTTGTTTTTTCTTGGTTTTTAACACTTTTTTGATTACAAACTAGTGTTATAAACCTTATCTAACAAGAAAGTTTTAATCTTTTTGAAAATTTCTAGCTTAAAAAATTCGACTTTGGTTTTGTACTTGTTTTCGAGATCTCAAAAAGTTTTTATAAAAATCATCAAGTTTGGAACTTTCTTCAAGTTTTGGTGTTTTTAAGCCTAGAAGTACAAGAATCTTGGATTACAAACTTCATTTGGGTGAGCTTTAAGCATTATCAAATTTTGACAAAGTTTCGAAATCACCTCCCATATTTTCGAAATCTTGTCAGATTTTCGAGAACACAAGAATCGGCTCCGTTCGTAATCATAGTTGGATACTCGGTATTTTCTCTCTTGTATAAGAAAGAAATTACTTCGACTTGTGGCTAAATTTCGAAATTGTATAATTTCAAAATTTGTGTGATTGGGTTTTCGAAAAAATAACAATTTTCGAGAACATTGCAAGGTTTTCGAAAACTGCAAAATTTCGAGAACACTGTTTTTTCGAAAAATTGAGAAATTTCGAGAACACTGTTTTTTCGAAAAATTTAAAAATTTCGAGAACTTGGACAAATTTTCGCAAAACTTGAAAATTTTCGAAAACTTGGACAATTTATCGAAAACTTGAAAACTTTCGAGAACTTGGACAAATTTTCGCAAACTTAAAATTTTTTTCGAGAACTTGGACAAACTTTCGAGAACTTATAATTTCGAGAACACAGCAAAGTTTCGAGAATTTTGACAAAAGTGAGGTTTTTGACGACCAAACTTCAAACGGCCATAACTTTTGAACCGTAACTCCGTTTTTGACGAATCAGCTGTCAAAACGACCGTGAGACAGAGGAGAATGACACGCTAAATGATTTATCGATTTAGGCGAAGTTTCGAGGCCTAAAAACGCTCCGAGAAGAAGTTATTGAGGTTTTAAAGTTTTCAGTCAAAATTTTCACCATAAAACTTGCATCAACTCACTCTAAACTCTACTCCTATTTCGTTGGAACGATCCAATAATCAACTTTATCCATCTACACTTCATCAATGGCATCTCAGCAAGACATTCATGCAGCCGGTGCGGAAAACCGACCTCCAATGCTTGAAAAAGGTGGATATCTCCCATGGACAAGCCGTATGCTTCGTTACATCAAAACAAAGGATACCGGGCACCTAATGATCAAATCCATAGAAAACGGTCCATTTCAGCCAAGACAAGTTCAAATTCAAGGTAATCCAAATACCACACCTCCTACTGAACCAGTAGTGCGTATACAAACAGAAGCAGATTACACTGATGAAGACAAGGCGCAGATCAAAGCTGATGATATGGCAATGCATTTAATCCAACTTGGATTACCACGGGAGATCTTTGCTGCGGTCGACAGCTGTGAAAGTGCTCATGCTATGTGAGAACGTGTTAGAAGAATATGTCATGGAACAGAAATTGGACAACAAGATGTTGAGAACAAACTTCTTACTGAATGGGATAACTTTACATCCACTAAAGGTGAACAGATTGAATCTTACTACACAAGGTTTTGCACTTTGATGAATGAGTTAATCAGAAACAAGTTGACACCACGAGCAATTGCAACAAACATCAAATTCCTCAATAACCTTCCAGAAGAATGGGGTCGTTATGTTACAATTGTTAATCAGACAAAGGACTTACATCAGGTGAATTATGATCAACTCTATGACTTTCTGAAGCAAAACCAAGCTGAGGCTAATGAAGTTAGGAAAGAAAGATTGGCAAAGAATCATGATCCTCTCGCACTAATTGCTAATACACCAACACCATTACAAGTGAACACTCAACAACCATCATCATCCATTCACAACTACATGCAACCATCATGCATTCAACAACCAACACCGGTCTACCAACAACAATTCAACCCACAACAACAAGAAGTTATTCCACAACAGACATACCCACAATTCCAAGAACCAGAATTCACTGACAATGATGAAGCTGCTGCAGCATTGACTCAAGCGTTTGCTTTTCTATCAAAGGCATTCCAAGGACGCTATTCTACACCAACAAACAACAACCAAAGGATTTCATCGAATACTCACAACAGACAGATCGCTCAACCGAGTTTCAATATGGGCAACGGAGGCCAAATGGTTGGAGTTTATGGGAATCAGCAAGGATATGCTACTAGATTGGGCAATCAGAATATGCAGAATGCAGGTCAGTATGCAGGGAATCAATATGGTCTTAATGTAGGGAATCAGTTGGGTCAGTTTATTGGAAATCAGAGGGGTCAGAATGTTGGTAATCAGGCAATGGGTAATCAGAATAGAAATGTTGCAGCTCCAGTAGTTGGGAATTTGGGAAATATGAATCAGGGTAATCCGGTAAAGTGTTACAACTGCCAGGGTGTAGGTCATATGGCAAGGAACTGTCCTACTAAGCCAAACAAGAAAGATCTAGTGTACTTGCTGATGGGGCGAAAAATGATCCGTTTTTAGGGGGTCATTTAAGCCCGAATTCGAATTTATTTGATCAAATATTGCCCTAAATCATTCCTTTTGTGATTTTAGGTACTTTGGGAGTGAAATCTGGAAAAGGAAGCAATTCGGACGTTTTTAGAGCATAAAAGTGAAGAAAACGCCAAAGTCTTAATTTTCCATGCTGGGAACAGTGCATGATGGCGTCAAGATTAGTTTCCTGACGGCCTCAAGAGTAAAATTCCATGACGACCCAGAAGAGTTTTGATGGCGTCATGAAGGTAGGGCGTCAAGAGTTAAAGTCATGACGGCCTGGAAATGTATTGTTCTTGACGGCGTCAAATGTAGATCTAGGCAGTCCGAGGATTGTTTTGGCGGCGAGGTGACGGCGTCACCTATTTGGTCTTGACGCCGTCAGACCCCTTTTCCTATATATAGTTTTCTAATTTTTCACATTTAAAGAGAGAAGTTTTGGGAGAAACCCTAAGTACGATTTTGGTGTAACTTTACAGGTTTTTCAAGGGTTCCAACCCCTTGATTCCTTGCATGATCAATCAAGATAAGTGTTCTTCTAATTCAATCAATATGTCTATGTGTTGGTTGTCTATATCATGTTCTTGTCTTAATTCCATCATGCTAGGCTAGATCTATCTTGTGTTTGCTTAGATCTAATGAAACCTAGATATTGATTATGTGCTGATTACTTGTTTATTCTTGTCTTGGATGAATGATTTATATGTTAGGCTTAAGAAAACTGGCAGATCTCCAATTGGTAACATGCTTGAACGTCTTAAGAAACATGAACCAATGCGCACTAGGTCTTTATTGGTTGTATTTAATGCATGAGCCACTGTTTACAATCCCTATAGTTGTGCTGGGCATGGTGTAGGAGGAGATAAGAGCTCATAGAAATGGGGAGTTATGTGTGCCACCCCATGAATGGTATTAAGGAATACGATCCGTCATCCATGCAATTATAACAAGTAATTAACGTGTAAAAGATATCTAGGGAGTAGTGAAATCTAAGTAAACCCATTTTCTCCAATTACTGCTCACAACTTTAGTATAAATTAGTTTATTTTCATTTCTACTATTTTTATTTTGATTGCATCTTAGTATTGGGTTAGTTGATTAGCAACTAATTCCGCCCAAATCATTCAAACCCAAGATTTTAATTTGTTTTCCATAAAATATAAAAACACAAAAATAATCATCCCTCACCTTTAGAACTAGTATTTAGGCTTTCTAATCCTAGCGACACTATTCCTAAGCTGAACGATCAATCCCCCGGTACTTGTCACTATACTATACTAGTAAGATTTTATTTTCATTTTTAGGTTTTCTTTAGTCTATCTCATTTCTTCGTACCTTTGTTCGTAACTCTTTACCATCCGACATCATGGAAGGTGGTAACATCTTTGAACCCGTCATCCCACCACAACAAAACCCACCACTAGAACCCCTTAGGCCCCGAACCTTAGGAGAGTATTCCCAACCTAGCCACCAAGGCTACCGAAACACCATTGAGCTCACCGGAGCCAATGTGACCCCCTTGCGATCCGACACCATCCGGTTGGTGCAAAGCGGATGTGCATTCCATGGACTTCGTTCCGAAGATCCAAACCAACATCTTAAGGACTTTCTCAAAATCGTAGATTCCATAGACCTAGATTTTGAAACTAGAGAGACAACCCGATTACGCCTATTCCAATTCTCTCTACGGGATCAAGCTAGTCAATGGCTTGAGCGTTTACCCGCGGGATCCATCACCACATGGGATGATCTCACCACTCGTTTCCTTGCTCAATTTTTCCCATCGGGGAGAACTACTAAGCTTAGAAATGACATCTTGATGTTCCAACAACGTCAAAATGAATCTCTTTATGAAGCATGGACTCGTTTCAAGGACTTACTCCAAAAAGTCCCTCATCATGGCATAGATCTTTGGCTCCAAGTCCAAATCTTTTATGACCATATCGACATCTCCACGAGGTGAGCCATTGACCAATCGGCCGGTGGTAAGCTACGTGATCTTAGTGTGGAACAATCATGGGAACTCATAGAAGATCTTGCACTCTATGACAACGAAAGTTGGAATGATCCCCGTGATTTGAACAAAACGGTCAAGGCAATATCTTTGCCTTCGAACAATTCTAGCACTCCCGACCGTAGGATCATGGAACTTGAGGACCAAGTCAAGTTTCTCATGAAATCTTACGAAGCTCCGAAGCCTTCAAGCCAAGTGAACAAAATCACTTCTTCATGCGAATTATGTAGTGGTCCCCATGACACTCGTAATTGTGTGGAACTCCCCGGAACAGCTTTTGCGGACTACGCATCCAAGCGTACCGACGAAGCGGAGATAAGTGGTACACTTTCAAGCCCGAGCCAAACACTTACGGTGATTCATACAACCCCTCTTGGAAAAATCACCCAAACCTTAGGTGGAAACAAAATCAACCCAATTCTTCCAATCCGCCTAATCGTTACCAACCAAACGATCCACCATCCAACCGTACTTTCAACAACAATCCTTCTAACAACTATGGTAGTACCAACAATCTTGAAGGATTGATGTCAAAGTTCATGGCATCTCAAGAAGCTCGCATATCTAAGTTTGAAGCCGATTTCAAACAAAAGCAAAGCGAGATGACCACTAGAATTGATGCATTGTTGAAAGTTCTCAATGACCGAGAAATGGGAGCACTCCCAAGTGACACGGTCAAGAATCCGAAACTAACCGTTAATTCCATATCCTCAGTTTCGTCACCCACTTCGTGTCCACAATACTACTCGGTTAAATCAACAAGCACGTGTTTCAAACAAAACCAAGTTCTCCAAAAGGACCAATCAAATAAAACACCCACTATAGAGCCGGTCAAAAGCATAGTTGAAACACCTCTTACGCAAGACCTTGATGATGAATTCAAAGAACTTCACCTTGAACGCCCCGTCATTGATGTCTTAGCGTGTGCTCCTTACTATAGTGCCATCCTAGAAAAATATGAGAAGTGTAAGCTAGGTAAAAATGGGACCGCCTTCATTCAAAACAAGTTGCCTAAAAAGCTTGATGATCCGGGTATATTTGTTTTGCCTTGTAAGATAGGAAGATCCAAAGCTTTCGACACACTAGCCGATTTAGGGTTAAGCCTCAACTTGATTCCCTTATCCTTATTCACCGCTCTTAAGCTAGGAAAGTTAGAGGAAATAGAGGTATTGATAGGGCTAGCGGATGGGAGTATTGCCCACCCGGTTGGAATGATTAAGGATGTAGTTGTTCACGTAGGAAAGTTAACTATATTAGCGGATTTTCACGTCCTAGACATGGTTAGTGACACTACATGCCCATTATTGGTAGGAAGAGGATTTTTAGCAACCGCTAGTGCCATGATAGATTGTAAGGAGTCTAAGATAGCGGTAGGTGAAGGCGATACTTGGTCGGTGTATGATGTAAAGAAGCATAGTTATGATTGTGATGATGAACCAACACCGCATTGGGTAGAGATGAATAGGAGACCGTCTAGATATGGACCTTGGATAGAAAGGAACTTTATAGGACCTCAATGCCCATTCTATCTAGAAAAAGATTTTGTTGAAAAGACACATTCGGTAGAACAACTCATAGCTAGAGATGAAGAGCTAGACCCCATTGAGGACCCCTTAGTCTTTAGGAAGATGATTGAGTTATTAAGCGTAATGCCCATCAACATAGAAAGGAATAAATGGAAAAGAGAGGGAGGCAAGTGTAAATGGAGGTGGGACAAGCCACCTAAAGAAGGTGACGGGTCATGGCATATTAGAATGACTTTGTATGATCCGGATGGAGAAAAGTTTGAAAGGTCATACCATACTAAGGAAACCGATAGGAAGTTGAAACCTAAGTTTGATCCCAAAGATGTCCTCAACGAGGAACTCACCCGTATCACGTAGTGACCCATGACCTTGAGTCTAGCTACAAGACTCGTAAATAAAGAAAAGCGCTTCTTGGGAGGCAACCCATGTTTTGTGTGATTTTATTTGTTTGTTTGTTATTTGCTTCCGTATGCATGCTTTATTTTTATTGTTGGTAGATCATGTTTCTAAACTAAATGTGGAAATACTTTACTTTGTTGTTTTGGCCTAGTCTTAACTCCACCTAAAGGTATTTTTGCAAAAGATAAGTGTAAGGGGAAACCCCAAATATGTTTTTAAGAAACAAACCGATAAAGTAAACATAATAAAAACACAACCAAAACGGGGTTTTGAGGTTTACAATTATCCCAACATCATTCAGAGTCAGGCCCAAAATAAAATAACAATAGGTCCAAATTCAATTATCAGAGTTTAGAAAAATAGATCCATGAACCGTGTGCCTTGGCCGAGCCTTCCAATCCAAGCATGCACCTCAACACTTAATTACCTGAGAAAATGTGCTAAAAGTCAGCTTTCGCTGGTGAGATCATAGGTTTAAATTCAACTAACAATATAGTGGACATATACGCAAAACGCTTGCTAGCTAGACTAAGGATTCGCTAAAAGCCTGCGGATACCCTCCGCTCCAACAAAAACACACGGATACCCTTCCGTACTAACATAGATATTCGGGTAGCCCCCGCAATACCAATAATAACTCGGATAACCTCCGGAATATTAATAACCTATAGGTGCACACTATAGTATCTAAATAAGTCAACCTTGAATAGTACACACAACATATATGCGACTAAAGCTGACAATTCCAAATAACCAAATAAGTCAACCTTGAATAGTACACACAACCTATATGTGACTAAAGCTGACAATCCACCAATAACCAAATAAGCCAACCTTGAATAGTACACACGACATGTGTGACTAAAGCTGACAATAGATCCTAGTCCATACGCATAGCAAGTTTAGAAAGAATATAAAAGCGATAATAGTCCACGTAAAATGATTTGCATGTTTCTCACCCCAATCATTGAAAACATAGTTCAAGAGTAAAAAGTGGGGCTATGACTCACCTCAAGTCCAGAAAATATCAAGTAGAAGTCGGTAGAAATAAGATGTATGATAACTCACGAAACAGCAACTACGGACTTGGCACGACCTAACAATATTAACTCTTTCAGAAATCATTTCCTCAAATTTATAATATTCCCAAACCCGGACGAGAATCCGTTTTATTTCCGAAAATCTATTTCGTATTAGTTTGGTGTATTTGCGTTTGGTATCCATACGGGTAGTGGGTCGACTCAAAACAAACCAAAAGATCACACAAAGCATAATAAATAAACTATGGATCTAATAGTAGCCCAATATATCATTTAAATAAATAGCCGAAGTTTATCAAATCCGTCGATTTGATAATCCTCATATTTATTTACGTAACATACCGTTCCAAGATTACACCCAACCTAAAGCACATAGCACATAATTACTATATAGTATATATCATAGTTTAATAAATTCCTCATATATATCGTCAAATTGGCCAGATTTCCCGATATATACACTCGCAATTTATTACGCTTTACATATACTACAACCTATGGGCGTCGTAGGATACGATGCCCATTAATATATTCATTTCATATAACCAAATAACCCGGTTCGACCCTACGGTTAAGTGGTTATTTAGTTATATAAAATGTTTATATTAATCGTCATATATCCGTGACAACACGAACGTCACAAATAGTAACTTACCTGGACCCGAGTGACAACGATTTCGCATAACTCAATAAGTTTATCCGTTATATATCCAAAAGGACATTTTTATTAACCGTTTAATAATTGTCGGGAGTTTCCCGTTTTATAACACACTTTTATAGTAATAATACGTTCAATAATATTACGCCACTTTCGTAGCCTAATATATATCTAATTGTATTATTTATAATACGACTCGTGATTATTATTATTATTAATATACGCGCCTATATAATTATATATACGTTATTCACGTCTATATATTCATATAAACGTTCATATTATCAATAATTGTTATTACGAGTTTTATTATTTACATTTCAATTTTTAATAGTTATCGAGTCATACGAAATGGTCACATGTCCGAGTCATGACTCTCGGCTCATTGTCCAAGTCCAATATAATAAGTAAAAGTCATAATAACCAAAAGTATCTCCGTCCATCACAATCTCAATCCACGTGCTACAACAATAGGGTCCGACTACGGCACCCGACTAACCTATCTCCGTCAATCTAAGTGACCGTCTCACAATCGGTCCCCAATATCTCTTTTCGTCAACAACTTCACAATATCACAAATAATTCCATTGTCGAGACCACAAAAGGTCTCGACCCAACAAAGCATTCGGCCGAAAAGATAATGCCACAACAATGTCAAAATTAAGTTCACAAATATTACAAGAAATAACATCAACAAGGTTAATGTTCGGGTCGGTTTACCAAGCCAAACCCGAGCCCTCGACTCACTTGAGTCACGGCTCAATACCACGAGTCACAAGGACTCGAATCAATAACCATGGGTCACAAAAATAAGCTCCAAAGAGCACCCTCAAAACTGCCATTCGACCACTTGGGTCGCGGCATCAATAACCATATACGGCCACGAGGCCTCGACTCCATCGAGTCTAACCGAGGTCAACCATAAGCAACATGATAACCATGACTTCCAAGCCACAAGGAGCAAGTTAATGAGCCATAGGCTCGAATCCCACAACAAGCCGTGAGTCTTCGACTCACGGTTCGCTCGAACCCACAAAGAAAACTAAACCCCGGATACCAAACATTTATGAAAACGCGATTTCATCAAAAACCCATAAACATATCATGTTTTAAAATGAAAACCCACTCGGATCTCATCAATTCGTGACCCTTGGTCACGATTCGAACCCACAAATCGAGTCAAAACTCGACCTACCTTCCAAAACAATACCAAATCGAAGAATACTCAAGAAATAACAAGAAGGTGATGATGAACTCGTGAATATTTTGATTCGAATTTGATGTTAATGTAAGAATTAGGGCGCGTGTAGGGGTAGATCGGATAGAGGATGCGATGGGGAGTCTATTAGTGGTGGTCGTGTAGTGTGGGGGTCGTCGGTGGAGCAGTGGTGGTGGCCGGAGTTGATGTCGGCTAGGGTTAGGAAATGGGGGAAGAAGATGAAGGTGAGAGAGAGATGAGTGAGTTTGTGTGTGTGTGGGTAAACCGGACCAAACACACCCTTTTTATTATTATTATTATTTTTTTTAATAATAATAATAATAATAATAATAATAATAATAATAATAATAATAATAATAATAATAATAATAATAATAATAATAATAATAATAATAATAGTAATAATAATAATATTATTACGGTGTGGAGCGGGTAATATGGGTAAATGTAAAAACATGTGGCCCGAACCCGAACTCCTTTTAAACTTCAATATCTCTCGAAAACATCTCGTAAATAATTAGAATATAGTCGGACTCGTTAAGACGAATCATAAAACTTTTGTTAGGTAATCCTAGTGCCAAAGTCAACGTAGTACCAAGTGAGAATTCAAATATACATCACCGAGCATTTAATCAAAAATGAATTATGAACATAATTCACGAATTCCATAACATCTTTAATTAAAAATATCCATAGAATAGGTCTTACAAGTTCGTTGTGAAATAAAATTTCAAATAAAAATTATAAACGAACTTAAATCGTAATGCGGGTTTTTAAAATAGCTCCCTAAACTGCCGGTTGTCACATCCTCCCAGTCTCAGAAGGAAACCCGTCCCGGGTTTCACTCGGAAAAAAATTTCATCTACGAAGTGAAAAGCTTCGGATATCTCTTCCTGAACTCGTCCTCACGTTCCCACGTGAATTCTGGTCCATGTCGGGAATTCCAGCGAACCTTGACGAGCGGAATGCGACTTCTCTTGAGTCTTTTAACTTCACGATCTAAAATCTCAATAGGTTCTTCCACGAAATTCAGTTTCTCGTCAACACGAATGTCCCTCATTGGAATGACGGGCATCTCATCTGAAAGGCATTTCTTCAAATTACTCACGTGGAACACGTCGTGAACTCTACTCAGTTCATGTGGTAATTCCAACCTATAAGCCACGGGCCCAATTCTTTCTAAGATCAAGAATGGTCCAATGTAGCGTAGGTTGAGTTTACCACGTTTCCCGAAACGTATAACACCTTTCCAAGGCGAGACTTTCAGCATTACTTTGTCTCCAACCTGGAACTCTAAAGGTTTACGTCTCTGATCGGCGTAGCTCTTCTGCCTATCTCTAGCCGCTTGCAACCGATCACGAATCTGAGCTACTTTCTCTGTAGTTTCTAAAATAAGCTCAGGGCCTGTAAGTTGGCTATCTCCAACTTCTGCCCAACCAATAGGCGAACGACACTTTCTGCCATACAAAGTTTCGAATGGTGCAGCCTTAAGACTTGTGTGGTAGCTATTATTATAGGAGAATTCCGCAAGGGGTAAATACTTCTCCCAGCCTTTACCAAAGTCTATGATGCATGCACGAAGCATATCCTCTAACGTCTGAATGGTCCTCTCACTTTGACCATCGGTTTGGGGATGATATGCAGTACTCATATCAAGCCTCGTCCCCAAAGCCGTTTGAAGTGATCGCCACAAAGCTGACGTAAAACGACTATCACGATCCGAAATAATAGATATCGGGACTCCATAACGCGAAATAATTTCCTTCACATATAACCTCGCAAGCTTATCCACACTATCATCTTCACTAATAGCTAGGAAATGAGCAGACTTTGTCAGACGATCCACAATTACCCAGATAGTGTCACAACCGCTAGCTGTCCTCGGTCTCTGGTGTTCAGCTTTAACCTTAGCACATGTCAGGCACTTACTAACGTACGATGCTATATTTGCCTTCATATTTGGCCACCAATAGAACTTCTTAAGATCCTGGTACATTTTATCGGACCCAGGATGAATGGAGTACCTTGACTTATGTGACTCATGCATAATCAACTCCCGAATTCCTCCATGCAAAGGTACCCAAATTCGATCTCCAAAGCATAACAATCCATCAGAACGCTTAACAAATCCTTTCTCATTATCAGCCATCCCAAATATATTCTCGGCAGATCTATTTTCTGCTTTCAACGCTTGCGTTTGAGCTTCGAGTATTTGAGACGGTAATGGCGATACAATAGTCATTCCCAATGACCTAACTCGTAATGGTGGTACTCTTTCCTTTCGACTAAGGGCATCAGCAACAACATTTGCTTTACCAGGGTGGTAGCGAATTTCACAATCATAATCGCTTAGCAACTCAATCCAACGTCGTTGTCTCATATTGAGCTCTTTTTGATTCAAGATGTGTTGTAGACTTTTATGGTTAGTAAATACAACACACTTTGTTCTGTACAAGTAATGTCTCTATATTCTTAAAGCGAAAACCACAGCACCTAGCTCCAAATCATGGGTAGTGTAGTTTTTCTCATGCTTTTTGAGCTGTCGGGAAGCATAAGCTATCACTTTCTCTCGTTGCATCAACACGGCTCCCAATCCTTTATGTGAGGCGTCACAATAGACGACGAAATCCTCGTTACCTTCCGGTAACGCTAAGATAGGAGCACTACACAACATTTTCTTAAGCAACTGAAACGCTTCCTCTTCTTTATCTCCCCATTCATACGTAACACTCTTTTGAGTCAATTTGGTCAATGGTTTAGCTATCTTCGAAAATCCCTCAATGAATCTTCGGTAATAACCAGCTAAACCCAAAAATTGACGAACTTCGGTTGGGGTTGTAGGTGCAGCCCAATCTTTTATCGCCTCAATCTTAGCAGGATCCACATGGACTCCTTGTCTGTCAATCACATGACCCAAAAATTGTACCGCCGGAATCCAAAATTCGCATTTCGAAAACTTGGCATAGAGTTTCTCCTTCCTGAGCAATTCTAAAATGAGTCTTAGATGCTCCTCATGCTCCTTCTCACTCTTTGAATAAATCAGAATGTCATCGATGAATACAATCACGAACTTATCCAAGTAAGGCTTACACACCCGATTCATGAGATCCATGAATATTGCCGGTGCGTTAGTCAACCCAAATGGCATCACCTGAAACTCGTAATGCCCGTAACGGGTTCTGAAAGCCGTTTTCGGAAAATCTTCCTCGCGAACTCGAAGTTGATGATATCCCGATCTCAAATCGATCTTCGAATACACACTCGATCCTTGAAGTTGATCGAACAAGTCATCGATCCTTGGTAACGGGTATCGATTCTTCACCGTTAACTTATTCAACTCTCTATAATCAATACACATACGAAACGATCCATCCTTCTTCTTCACGAATAAGACTGGGGCTCCCCAAGGTGAAGAACTTGGTCTTATGAATCCTTTTTCGGCTAACTCCGCCAATTGTTTCGACAACTCTTCCAGTTCGGTAGGTGCAAGACGATAAGGTGCTCGTGCTACAGGTGCAGCACCAGGTATCAACTCAATCTGAAACTCCACTTGTCTAGTCAGCGGGATTCCCGGCAAGTCATCGGGAAACACATCAGGAAAATCACGAACTATAGGCACATCTCCAATGCACCTTTCCTTTTTCTTCGTCTCTCCCTTCTCAGCAATTTGAGCTAAGAAAAGGTAACATCCCTTCTCCATTAGCTTCGGTAACATTGTGCAAGATATAACTGCTAATCGGGATGGGCTCCTAGAATCCTCTCGGTCTCCTAATATATTTAGGACTTCCTTTCCGTATGGTACACGCACGATCTTCTCGTCGCAAAGTATGTGAGCACGATACTTCGACAACCAATCCATACCAACGATGACATCAAAACTTCCTAACGTGACGGGTAGAAGATCTATGTTGAAAGGGTGGTTCAAGAAATTTAACGTACAACCGCGAATGATGGTATTAATCCTTTCTAGGTTTCCATTTGCTAACTCAATATCGTATCCAATTCCTAAGGCCATCGGGATTTTCTCTAGTAAGGGTGCAAACGTAGTGGACACAAAACTCCTATCGGCACCAGTATCAAATAGTATGGAAGCATAACGATTATTGAGAAGGAACGTACCAGTAACGACGTTCGGATCTTCTCCTCTCTCGTTCCCGAGTGCATACACTCTTCCTTGAGCAGCTCCAGCTTCCTCACGTTGGTCCCCATTATCTTGTCGTCCACGGTTTCCTCCAGCTCCACGGTTTCCATAATTGTACCCATTACCACCCGAGCCTTGATTTCCACGGTTCCGCGATTCTCTACACTCATTCCTATAGTGTCCCTTCTTTCCACACCCATAACAAGTAACATCTGCCTTATTTCTCATCTCAGGAGCAGCTTGAACCATAGCAAGAGGTCGAGCTCTACAGTCCCTAGCTGTGTGTCCTTTCTTTGAGCAATTCTGGCATTTCACACTACACCATCCAGTATGATGCTGGTGGCAACGATCACACTTGGGTGCATCACCGTTCTGATTCTTCTTATCTCCATTCCCAATAGCATAAGCCTTAGCTTGTCTCTTGCTTCGGTGATCATTACTCTTAGAGTGACGGTCCCTCTTTCTCTTTCCATTCTTCTCCTTATCAGCTTCTTCTAATTCCAACGAATCCATAAGTTGTTGAGCAATTGTGATTGCCTCATGGATGTTTGCAGGCCTAGCAGATATCACATCATTCCTCGTAGCTACAGGCAACCCATCAGTATACCTCTCGATCTTTTGAGTCTCAGTTTTCACCATATCTGGGCACAACAAAGCTAATTCCTGGTAACGACGATTGTAAGTCGCCATGTCAGTACCTTTCACCTTGTGGTTCCAAAACTCAATCTCTAGTTTCTTGACCTCATTCCTTGGGCAATAAGTCTGAATCAGCAAGGACTTAAATTGCTCCCAAGTCATAGCGTAAGCTACATCACTCCCAACTGCATTTCGGTAGTTGTTCCACCAAGTCAAAGCTTCATCCTTGAAAGTAAAAGAAGCAAACTTTACCTTCGCATTCTCCGCACAACCGCTGACATTAAACACTAACTCAGTCTTCTCAATCCATCTGACTAAGTAAACCACTCCTTCAGTTCCACCAAACTCAATGGGTCCACAAATCTTGAATTCCTTGTATTGACATCCATTAGCACGAACAGGTGGAAAAGTTCCAGCAGAATTGTTGGAATGATTTGACTCAGCTAGTAGTTCAGCAACTCTTTGCTCCACGAGTTGGTTGATCATTGCTTGATCTACAGTAGGTGCATTAAGTGGAACATGATCATTGTCTCCCTGAACATCAACATTTTGGTTCCTGTTGTTGCGGTTAGTGGTGTCCAGGTTGTCAGGAGTAGGGGTTTCAACATTTCGAGTAGGTCGACGACCTCGGCGACCAGGAGTAGTCACAGCAGGACCAGTTCTGGTAGACCTAACAGGGTTTCGACGTGGTGCCATTGATCTGTAACATCATACAAGTTCATGAGTCTCCAATAGAACTTATCGATATGCTCAACAAAACATCTCAACGAAATCAAGTCATGGAAAGAATAGCAACAATACACCACGTAACAACAAATAAGCGAATAAGGACTCAATTTCCATGACACCCAAAATCACATAATACCATATACTAATAATCATCAACCATACAATAGCGATCTAACATCGTTCCAACTAACGGATAACACAAAACATACTAATCGTTCCAAAAGAGACGAATACTGAGCAAAATACATCAAAATATGATAAATAGCTTTTCTAACCGAACACTCCTCGGTTAAGAAAGCAAAAAGATAACATAACCCAAATAACTAGCCACGTGGCTGGCGGAGGCTCCTCATCTCCTGCCTCAAGCTATCAAGATCCCTCCATAACGATCCTAGCTCCACGCTATGGGTGTCTCGGTCTCTCTTGAGGTCAGCCACCTCCTTCTCTAGCTCGACATTCCTTTGCCAAAGCTTGCGGTCGGCCTCACGAGCAGTAACAAATCCTCGCTGCAAACTATCGATATGCTCGTAGACATCCATCAAAACTCTCCTCAGCTCAGTAGTCCTGCCCACAACGACGGTCAAGTCAACTCTCAAATCTGCTAAAAACTCTCCAATAACCCTCTCAAGTCGATCAGATACACGTGCAACTCTCTCACTAAGCTCAGTAATCCGAGCCCACAACCTGCCAATCTCACCCAACTCTGCATGCTCAGCAGAGACCTCAGAAGATGCATCTGACTCAACGGGACTACCAGGTGGCAACTCAAACAAGAACGGATGATCAGGTGAATCAGGCTCAATCGGGTGTACAGGTGAATCAGGCTCCTCAGCCTGAGCTGGTGGTAATAACTCATCATCATCATCAGGCATCTCATCCTCCTGAGGGTCATCCTCCTCCTCAGGGTCATCATCATCACCCTGCTCAGCCTCCTGAGGGTCATCCTCCCGCTCAGGGTCATCAGCCTCATCCTCACCCTCGTACTCCTCCTCCTCCTCATCGGAAGAGTACCTCATCACTCGTCGTCTCCTACTAGGTGAACCATGTGGAGATGTAGTAGGTGATCTAGGACGACGACGCAATGATGTGGGTGGCGCCTCAGACAGAAGAGAATGAGCATCAATCTGTAAAGGTGATGGAGTAGGGCGTACCGACATGCGTGCCGTAGCTCGGTGGGCAAAGCGTGGTGCCACACGAGCCAGAGCCTGATGAAGAGTAAGCTGCCTCGATGTACCAGGGAGCCCTAGAGAAGATGAGGGTCCCTTCGTAGATGCAGCAGGTAGTACTGAAGTAGAAGCTGCCTGTGATACAGTAGCTGAAGACATGGCCATCTGGTAAGGGTCATCAGATGCCATAGTGAACTGTGCAGGTAAAACCGGTGCAGTAAGAATATCCTCGACGACATCGGGCATATGGGAGGCCATAGTCTGTGACAACGGCGTAGGGTAGGTGTAAGTGTTTAAAAACAACTAAATCACAACTCATAATGCCATACCAAATATACTTATCAAATAGTTCCATATATAATCTCAATAAAAGAATTTCAAACACCGCATTACTAAAATGTTTATAAAACATATAGACCATATAAATCCTCGAGAACGCCATCTTATTACTAAAACCCATAAACCTCAAATCATCTCAAATATCTCATAATACCTAAAATAATAGAAGATGCTTCGACTTGGCGGGCTGGCGGGCGGTGGTCAAGGATCATTTATTAAAAATACGGTTATAGTTTAGGCGTTTATTTACCTAGTTCTCTATAACCTTGGCTCTGATACCAATCTGTAACACCCCCAAAATTTGATACAGCGGAAGACTCAACAAGCTTTCGGGGTGCTACGGGGATTGGTATCCAACACAAGACAATATAGAACGAGATACAGTAAACATAATAAAAACACAACCAAAACGGGGTTTTAAGGTTTACAATTATCCCAACATCATTCAGAGTCAGGCCCAAAATAAAATAACAATAGGTCCAAATTTAATTATCAGAGTTTAGAAAAATAGATCCATGAACCGTGTGCCTTGGCCGAGCCTTCCAATCCAAGCATGCACCTCAACACTTAATTACCTGAGAAAACGTGCTAAAAGTCAGCTTTCGCTGGTGAGATCATAGGTTTAAATTCAACTAACAATATAGTGGACATATACGCAAAACGCTTGCTAGCTAGACTAAGGATTCGCTAAAAGCCTGCGGATACCCTCCGCTCTAACAAAAACACACGGATACCCTTCCGTACTAACATAGATATTCGGGTAGCCCCCGCAATACCAATAATAACTCGGATAACCTCCGGAATATTAACAACCTATAGGTGCACACTATAGTATCTAAATAAGTCAACCTTGAATAGTACACACAACATATATGCGACTAAAGCTGACAATTCCAAATAACCAAATAAGTCAACCTTGAATAGTACACACAACCTATATGTGACTAAAGCTGACAATCCACCAATAACCAAATAAGCCAACCTTGAATAGTACACACGACATGTGTGACTAAAGCTGACAATAGATCCTAGTCCATACGCATAGTAAGTTTAGAAAGAATATAAAAGCGATAATAGTCCACGTAAAATGATTTGCACGTTTCTCACCCCAATCATTGAAAACATAGTTCAAGAGTAAAAAGTGGGGCTATGACTCACCTCAAGTCCAGAAAATATCAAGTAGAAGTCGGTAGAAATAAGATGTATGATAACTCACGAAACAGCAACTACGGACTTGGCACGACCTAACAATATTAACTCTTTCAGAAATCATTTCCTCAAATTTATAATATTCCCAAACCCGGACGAGAATCCGTTTTATTTCCGAAAATCTATTTCGTATTAGTTTGGTGTATTTGCGTTTGGTATCCATACGGGTAGTGGGTCGACTCAAAACAAACCAAAAGATCACACAAAGCATAATAAATAAACTATGGATCTAATAGTGGCCCAATATATCATTTAAATAAATAGCCGAAGTTTATCAAATCCGTCGATTTGATAATCCTCATATTTATTTACGTAACATACCGTTCCAAGATTACACCCAACCTAAAGCACATAGCACATAATTACTATATAGTATATATCATAGTTTAATAAATTCCTCATATATATCGTCAAATTGGCCAGATTTCCCGATATATACACTCGCAATTTATTACGCTTTACATATACTACAACCTATGGGCGTCGTAGGATACGATGCCCATTAATATATTCATTTCATATAACCAAATAACCCGGTTCGACCCTACGGTTAAGTGGTTATTTAGTTATATAAAACGTTTATATTAATCGTCATATATCCGTGACAACACGAACGTCACAAATAGTAACTTACCTGGACCCGAGTGACAACGATTTCGCATAACTCAATAAGTTTATCCGTTATATATCCAAAAGGACATTTTTATTAACCGTTTAATAATTGTCGGGAGTTTCCCGTTTTATAACACACTTTTATAGTAATAATACGTTCAATAATATTACGCCACTTTCGTAGCCTAATATATATCTAATTGTATTATTTATAATACGACTCGTGATTATTATTATTATTATTAATATACGTGCCTATATAATTATATATACGTTATTCACGTCTATATATTCATATAAACGTTCATATTATCAATAATTGTTATTACGAGTTTTATTATTTACATTTCAATTTTTAATAGTTATCGAGTCATACGAAATGGTCACATGTCCGAGTCATGACTCTCGGCTCATTGTCCAAGTCCAATATAATAAGTAAAAGTCACAATAACCAAAAGTATCTCCGTCCATCACAATCTCAATCCACGTGCTACAACAATAGGGTCCGACTACGGCACCCGACTAACCTATCTCCGTCAATCTAAGTGACCGTCTCACAATCGGTCCCCAATATCTCTTTTCGTCAACAACTTCACAATATCACAAATAATTCCATTGTCGAGACCACAAAAGGTCTCGACCCAACAAAGCATTCGGCCGAAAAGATAATGCCACAACAATGTCAAAATTAAGTTCACAAATATTACAAGAAATAACATCAACAAGGTTAATGTTCGGGTCGGTTTACCAAGCCAAACCCGAGCCCTCGACTCACTTGAGTCACGGCTCAATACCACGAGTCACAAGGACTCGAATCAATAACCATGGGTCACAAAAATAAGCTCCAAAGAGCACCCTCAAAACTGCCATTCGACCACTTGGGTCGCGGCATCAATAACCATATACGGCCACGAGGCCTCGACTCCATCGAGTCTAACCGAGGTCAACCATAAGCAACATGATAACCATGACTTCCAAGCCACAAGGAGCAAGTTAATGAGCCATAGGCTCGAATCCCACAACAAGCCGTGAGTCTTCGACTCACGGTTCGCTCGAACCCACAAAGAAAACTAAACCCCGGATACCAAACATTTATGAAAACGCGATTTCATCAAAAACCCATAAACATATCATGTTTTAAAATGAAAACCCACTCGGATCTCATCAATTCGTGACCCTTGGTCACGATTCGAACCCACAAATCGAGTCAAAACTCGACCTACCTTCCAAAACAATACCAAATCGAAGAATACTCATGAAATAACAAGAAGGTGATGATGAACTCGTGAATATTTTGATTCGAATTTGATGTTAATGTAAGAATTAGGGCGCGTGTAGGGGTAGATCGGATAGAGGATGAGATGGGGAGTCTATTGGTGGTGGTCGTGTTGTGTGGGGGTCGGCGGTGGAGCAGTGGTGGTGGCCGGAGTTGATGTCGGCTAGGGTTAGGAAATGGGGGAACAAGATGGAGGTGAGAGAGAGATGAGTGAGTTTGTGTGTGTGGGGGTAAACCGGACCAAACACTCCCTTTTTATTATTATTATTTTTTAATAATAATAATAATAATAATAATAATAATAATAATAATAATAATAATAATAATAATAATAATAATAATAATAATAATAATAATAATAATAATAATAATAATAATAATAATAATAGTAATAATAATAATATTATTACGGTGTGGAGCGGGTAATATGGGTAAATGTAAAAACATGTGGCCCGAACCCGAACTCCTTTTAAACTTCAATATCTCTCGAAAACATCTCGTAAATAATTAGAATATAGTCGGACTCGTTAAGACGAATCATAAAACTTTTGTTAGGTAATCCTAGTGCCAAAGTCAACGTAGTACCAAGTGAGAATTCAAATATACATCACCGAGCATTTAATCAAAAATGAATTATGAACATAATTCACGAATTCCATAACATCTTTAATTAAAAATATCCATAGAATAGGTCTTACAAGTTCGTTGTGAAATAAAATTTCAAATAAAAATTATAAACGAACTTAAATCGTAATGCGGGTTTTTAAAATAGCTCCCTAAACTGCCGGTTGTCACATGATTCTCCACAATATTAAATGAACATGTATATTCGTATTTGTTAGAGTCAAATGCTTGTATTGAGTCATAATGAAGTTTTGCAGGATTTTCCAGGAAGTAGGACCAAGTTTTTCCAGAAATTTTCCAGAAACTTAACATAAGAATTTCTGCAGGTCAATTCTGATGGCGTCAGGAGTTTACTCTTGACGGCGTCAGGAGTTAAAATTTGGAAATTTTACCGGTTTTGTTTTTCTAACGGAGTCTTATGGTTTTTGTGAATTATTAAGTTTTATAATCTCCAGGAGATCTGCAAACTTCATTCCACAAGCATTATATCTTATCTTGTTTTCTAGGATTTAGAAACTTATATAGGATGCCGCCGATTTTACGCGAGGTTGTCTTGTCTATTTTATCAGGTTTTACAGGTTATGTATGACAAGAAGATGATTTATATTCTGGAAGGGAAGCTTTGATTGTTCATTTTCTTGGAGGAAGATTTAACCTGGCCACCTCATTATCCATACCGAGCGAATCAGGGGAGTATTTGATTTCATTCTCTTTACTTTTTCACTTTTACATTCTTTACTTGAACATTGGGGACAATGTTCATCTTAAGTGTAAGGGGAGGGTAAAATGATGATACCTTACATATGCACTTTCGCTTGAGTTTGTTTTGTTTAATGGTAGATGTGTAATAAAACTATGAGAAATACTTGTTAGTGCAATTTTAGCGCCAAATTTAAAATTTTTTACAACATTTAGGAGTGAAACTTTAGCCATAGCAAGCGTCTCATGGATAGGAGATTGTATGACTAGCACATAACCGTATATTCAGAAAAATTTTCCACCCAAATATGTGAGGTTCGCCTTTAGATTTGATAGGAAAAGCATTTACTATTAGTGCTTATGAGTGTACCGGTAGCATTTAGATTCTAGAACTTGCGTTAGTGATGCATCCCGAGACCGCTATTGAGACTACATTCGTGTAGTAGGATTTACTACATGATAAGAGGCATTAGGATTACCCTTGTGTTAAACCCGTATCATAATTACTTGACCATTTAAGTCATATTACTTGGCTAGTTAAGTCAACTAATTTTTCCCACACCCATAGCGTTGTACTCATTTTTAGTACACGAAACCCCTAGTACACCCCTCCGAGCCTACCTTTTCGTTTCTAACTTTAAGTATTTTACTTAAAGGAAGAATTTGTTACACCCCACTTAAATGTACAACCAAATCGCCTTAGCCTTCCGTGTATGCGCTCATTTTTAGTGCATTATTGTTATTTGTTAAACCCTAAGTTAACTATCTAATTGATTACATGGTTGCTAAGTCAAGTCATATCCTTGTACATATTGTTTTGGGACGATTGGGACTCATGGGTAAGTACTTATTTATGGAGTAATGGGGAAGAACATCATTTATTACCCCCATATGTACGTTAATCTTAAAAGTGCTCCAAGTGTTTTGATTTTCTTAATTCGAGTCACTAGAATAGTTAATTGTAAAGTATGTAAAGATTCAAGTGTAAGGGAAATGTTCATTCCCTATGATGTATTATTTTGGATGGTAGGGTAAGAGTGTATGCAAAAAAAAATAAATAAAAAAAAAAAAAAAAAAAAAAAAAAAAAAAAAAAAGAATCAAAAAATCAAGAAAAAGAAAAGAAAAAAGAAAAAAAAAAGAAAAGAGAAAAACATACGGACTACCATCCCTTTTTATACTATGTTCATTTTATGTTTTTGTTATTTTTCATTTATTTGCTTAAGTCGAGTCTAGTCTTGGCTTAGCAACGCCATATTGTACATGTAATTGACCAAGATTGTTAACTCGCCACCAGTAAAAACTTCCTTTATCCAACAAAACCGTGTATTTCATATCCCTACACCTAACGTTACAACCCTTTAAAAGACCTCTTTGATAGTTTATCCTAGGTGCTTACGCCATGTGGTGGAGGTTTGATTCTTTCCCAAGCCTATGGTAATCTATTTTGCTATGACAGGTAGTGAGAGATATCTTACGTTTCCATATTGTAATTTACACTTTATTACACCCGAGAGATGTGAGTATCTAAACACTATTTGTTAGGTGCTTGTGTATGACCTCCGTGCTTGTCTATTGGTCTTTAGTGGAACGATTATTTGTTGTAATTACTTTTATATTAGTGTTAAATGACCCCTAACTTGTCTTTTGAGTAGAATAAAAGCGCATTTGCTTGAGGACAAGCAAATCTCAAGTGTAAGGGTATATGATGAGGCGAAAAATGATCCGTTTTTAGGGGGTCATTTAAGCCCGAATTCGAATTTATTTGATCAAATATTGCCCTAAATCGTTCCTTTTGTGATTTTAGGTACTTTGGGAGTGAAATCTGGAAAAGGAAGCAATTCGGACGTTTTTGGAGCATAAAAGTGAGGAAAACGCCAAAGTCTTAATTTTCCATGCTGGGAACAGTGCATGACGGCGTCAAGAGTAGTTTCCTGACGGCGTCAAGAGTAAAATTCCATGACGACCCAGAAGAGTTTTGACGACGTCATGAAGGTAGGGCGTCAAGAGTTAAAGTCATGACGGCCTGGAAATGTATTGTTCTTGACGGCGTCAAATGTAGATCTAGGCAGTCCGAGGATTGTTTTGGCGGCGAGGTGACGGCGTCACCTATTTGGTCTTGACGCCGTCAGACCCCTTTTCCTATATATAGTTTTCTAATTTTTCACATTTAAAGAGAGAAGTTTTGGGAGAAACCCTAAGTACGATTTTGGTGTAACTTTACAGGTTTTTCAAGGGTTCCAACCCCTTGATACCTTGCATGATTAATCAAGATAAGTGTTCTTCTAATTCAATCAATATGTCTATGTGTTGGTTGTCTATATCATGTTCTTGTCTTAATTCCATCATGCTAGGCTAGATCTATCTTGTGTTTGCTTAGATCTAATGAAACCTAGATATTGATTATGTGTTGATTACTTGTTTAATCTTGTCTTGGATGAATGATTTATATGTTAGGCTTAAGAAAACTGGCAGATCTCCAATTGGTAACATGCTTGAACGTCTTAAGAAACATGAACCAATGCACACTTGGTCTTTATTGGTTGTATTTAATGCATGAGCCACTGTTTACAATCCCTATAGTTGTGCTGGGCATGGTGTAGGAGGAGATAAGAGCTCATAGAATTGGGGAGTTATGTGTGCCACCCCATGAATGGTATTAAGGAATACGATCCGTCATCCATGCAATTATAACAAGTAATTAACGTGTAAAAGATATCTAGGGAGTAGTGAAATCTAAGTAAACACATTTTCTCCAATTACTGCTCACAACTTTAGTATAAATTAGTTTATTTTCATTTCTAGTATTTTTATTTTTATTGCATCTTAGTATTGGGTTAGTTGATTAGCAACTAATTCTGCCCAAATCCTTCAAACCGAGATTTTAATTTGTTTTCCATAAAATATAAAAACACAAAAATAATCATCCCTCACCTTTAGAACTAGTATTTAGGCTTTCTAATCCTAGCGACACTATTCCTAAGCTGAACGATCAATCCCCCGGTACTTGTCACTATACTATACTACAACGATCAGGTACACTGCCTGGTGGGGGTTGTAAGCTTCTCGAGATCCCTCGAGAGGTAAAGCCTGTTGCGATTCCCACGCAACACTTGCAGAAAGCAGTGATGTTGGCACAAAAGGCAGAGGTAGGATTTCAGTTGAATGCAGAGGAGAATGACTTTATGGCTCTTATGGATGACATGGAAGATAGAGAAGATATCGATGCGAACTGCATATTCATGGCGAATCTTCAGGAAGCTAAGTATGACACGGATTCTGACACACTTCCTGTTTATGACACCAATGCACCATCTGAGGTATCTAACTTCAACACATGTCACAATAATGATATATTTGATATGTCTCCTCATGCGGAACAACATTTTGCGAAGCAAGCAACCACTTATGATACATTCCTGGACACGCCAAGTAGTAGCAATACTCCTTCAGCAACTCCAAATGTGAATCATAATGGAGGCTTCGTTTCACAGCATGCTGAGAATGATGAGGAAACACGTGCTTTGTTTGAATCATTATTGAATAATTGTCGTATTGAAATTGAGAATGTGCAAAAGGTCAATCGCGATGTTAAGGCCGCGAATGTTAAATTGGCCGCTGAGCTTGAGAGTTACAAATCCACCGTTAAAGCTTTTGAATTTCATAACAAAAGATTGTCTGAATTAGAAACTGGTTATCAAAATTCCGTTTCAGAGAAACAACAATTGCAACTCAAGTTTGATACACTTGATGTTAATTCTTTCAAAAAGATAAAATCTTTAAATGCGGAAATTTCTGATTTACAAAACCAACTTTCTAAACAAAAAACAGCTTATACCAATCTTGAAAAAGAAATGGATAAGTTGAAAAAGGATTTTGCAAAGAAAGAAGACAAACTTTTGGAAGAAATCGTAGAGTCAGAACACATGATTGCTCATTTAGAAGAATTAGTGGTTAAGACGGGTCAGTCGAGCCAAACAATGAAAATGATTTCAAATCAAACTAATCCGATTTACCATACGAAACATAAAATGGCTCTTGGTAACAACACCCCTTGTAATCTCAAGAAAGCTCAGCAAGAACAGAATGTTTTGTACAATGGTAATGTGATTTATACCAAACATGATCCTCCCGTCGTTCGGGATTCTGTGCTAACGATTGAACATGTCGAAGAGAGCATAAATAAAATGAAACAAAAGGATTTGAAACCCATTGATTACAACAAATTGAACAAACTTTCGGGAATCACTTTTGTTCCACAAACAGAACCATCTGCGTTTTCCATAAAACGACCATTTGCGAAATTCTTGTCTAAAAAGAAAGTTGTTTCCAAATCTCTTTCAAAAATAGAACAAATGTCCTCTAACAACACTTTTAATACAAGTGAGGCTAGAGAAATTCTGGATGACGTTAAAAAGAGAATTCAAGAACTTCAAAATATTGTTGCATCGAAAACTACCATCAATATTAACAACTGGCATTCTAGTTTTCATATCGAACAGAAAAAGGTGTTTCAAAACGAAATTACTATCCCACTAAATAACATCAGCGCAAGGGTAATCCATTTTGAACATGCTTTCTTAAAAGAAACGGCCGACTTTGTCAAGGACCACAAATCCCTGGTAAACGAAGCTAATGATACTCGTGAAAACATGAATGTTTTGGAAAACCTAAATGATTCTCTCTTTGAAGCTGTTATGACCACTGACATTATGTCCATCATTTTACAAACATATTCTGTTCAAGACGATGAACGACTAAGAGCTGAGACCTCCGCAATTGTTTCAAAATATGAAAATGCTCTTATAAAGCTTGAAAAAGAAAATGTGTCATGTTTTAAACAACTTGATCGAAAGAAGGAAGAATGCAAATATGACAAATTGTCGTATGAGCGTGACTTAACGAAAATGAAAGAGCAAAATGATCTTTTGAGGGCTCAGCTTGAAAGTCAAAAAGGAAAGGGTGAGGAAACTAAGTTTGCAAAACCATTGACTTCGGAGAAACCAAATGTTTCAAACACGGTTCAAAAACCTAAAATGTCAATTTCACGGTTTGCTCCAAAAGTCGATGAGAAAAAGGATTTGACAAAACCAGTCACTCCAACACCCTTGCCCAAGAAAAGTGAAAATGTAAAGATTGTTGATAAAGGAAAAGCGGATGTCGAAACACCTAAAGTGTTAGCACCTGGACTTTTTAGGATTAGTCCCACTAGTGCGTCTACCTCAACATCTAAGACAAATGATAAGTGCATAAAGGCTAATTCTAAAGAATCTAGGGATGCTAAAAAGAACAACAATATAAATCCAAATGTATGTGCCTTACCTTCTACAGGATTAGAAAGCACCTCTAGGAGCAGCAGACTAAAGCCTAAGAGCAATACAAGGAACATTAGAGTCTCGCCTGTCTCTAAGAGTAGTAGCAAGAATAAAGTTGAAGAAGTAGAAGAACACCCTAGGAATTTATCGCTTTGTAATAAGAGACTTGTATGCTATCGATATCAACCAAATGGCTTCTACATCACCAATTTGTCTTATGGCAAGGGCAACCGAAACTAAATCCTGGCTGTGGCATAGACGTTTATCCCATCTCAATTTCGACACCATCAACAAGTTAGCCAAAGACAACATCGTCACCGAACTTCCTAAGTTCAAATACACCAAGGAACACCTATGTCCATCATGCGAACAAGGAAAAAGTAAAAGAGCATCATATAAACCCAAAACCGTACCTAGTTCGGAAGCAAGGTTACATATGTTGCACATAGACTTATGTGGCCCAATGAGAGTTGAAAGCATTAATGGGATGAAGTATATTCTTGTTATTGTTGATGATTATTCAAGATATACTTGGGTAAAGTTTTTGAGATCAAAAGACGAAGCACCAGGCATCATCATCACCTTTCTGAAGCGTATTCAAATTCTACTTCAAGCTCCAGTAAGGATTATAAGAACAGACAATGGCACAGAATTTAGAAACCAGGAGTTAAGAACTTACCTTGAAGATGTTGGAATCACACATCAAACATCAGTTGTTAGAACTCTACAGCAGAATGGGGTAGTTGAAAGAAGAAATAGAACTCTTGTGGAAGCTGCTCGCACAATGCTGATTTTTTCTAGTGCACCTCTATTCTTATAGGCTGATGCTGTAGCCACTGCTTGTTTTACTCAAAACCGATCCTTAGTCCATCCGAGATTCAATAAAACCCCATATGAGCTAGTGAACAACCGTAAACCTGACATCTCTTACCTTCACGTATTTGGCGCTTTGTGCTATCCGACGAATGACAGAGAAGATCTAGGGAAATTAAAAGCTAAAGGTGATATTGGAATCTTCATTGGATATTCAGAAAACTCGAGGGCATTCAGGGTGTATAATAGAAGAACGAAAAAGATAATGGAGACGATGAATGTGAAGTTTGACGAGATTTCACAAATGGCTTCTGAGAGATATGCTCTAGAACCCGCGCTTAATCCGATGGCTTCTAATCAAAACGGATTAGGACCCGCACCAAACATGCAGACTTCTGGACACATCAGTTCAGGACTCGTACCTCAAAGAGCTCAGTCAACAAACACGGATAAACCTTCAAAACAAGAACTGGAAAATTTCTTCGAGTTAATGTTTGATGAATATTATGGTGGACCTTCGACAAATGCATCTCAACAACATTCCGCTGCACCCGCTCAACACCATCAACCACCACCACCATCACAAGATGCATCTACAACAATCGAAGCTGAAGCACCAACTACATCAACATCATCTACATCTACTCAAGCAACTCCAGTACTTGACACTGAAATACCAAGAGTTGATGAGCAAAACCAAAACACAAATTTTCAAGAAGAACCAACAAATAATTCAAACGATGTTACGTTAGAAGAAGAAGAAGAAGAAGAAGAAGAAGAAGAAGAAAACCCGTTTGCAACAGACTCTGCTGAATCTTCTTCAAGGTTACAAGAACCATCTAACACACATTCATTACACCTGAGGTACCGTTCTACGTTTCAATGGACAAAAGACCATCTAATAGAACATATTATTGGTGAACCTTCAAAGCCAGTTCAAACAAGGAGACAACTTGCCACCGATCTCGAATTGTGCATTTACGTTTGCTCAATCAGCCTCAAAGAACCAAAGAACATTCGGGAAGCAATGGCAGAAAACCCTTGGATTGAAGCGATGCAGGAGGAATTTCTTCAATACCTGTTACATGACAGTTGGGAACTTGTTGAACGACCACTTGATAAACGTGTTCTTGATCTCAAGTGGTTGTGGAAGAACAAACTGGATGAGGAAATGACTGTAATTCGCAACAAAGCTCGTCTCGTGGCTAAAGGTTATCCACAAGAAGAAGGGATAGATTTCGAGGAATCATTCGCGCCTGTAGCTAGACTTGAAGCAGTTCGGATTTTCTTAGCCTATGCAGCTCACAAAAACATCACAGTCTATCAGATGGACATTAAGACAGCTTTCTTGAATGGAGCTCTGAAAGAAGAAGTGTATGTGAGTCAGCCAGAGGGATTCATCGACAAAGATTATCCAGACTACGTCTACAAGCTTTAGAAAGCAATTTATGGTCTAAAACAAGCTCCAAGAGCGTGGTATGACGAACTATCATCTTTCTTGCTCAAAAACAATTTCACAAAAGGAACGGTTGATGACACCTTGTTTATCAAAAAATTCAAAGATGACATTTTGATCGTTCAAATTTACGTGGACGACATTATTTTTGGATCAACCAATCCTAACCATTCAAAACATTTTGAAAATCTCATGAAAAGCAAATTTGAAATGTCCATGATGGGGGAACTAAAATTCTTTCTTGGTTTACAAATACATCAATCCCCTCGTGGCATTTTTATCAATCAAGCTAAATATACGATAGAGATTTTGAAAAAACATGGAATGGAAAATTGTGATTCTGTTGGTACACCAATGGTCACTTCACCAAAAATAGTTGCTGATTTGTTTGGGAAACCCATTGATCCGAAGAAATATCGGGGTATGATCGGTTCTCTCATGTACCTAACCGCTAGTCGCCCCGATATTCAATTTGCTGTTTGTTTGTTAGCACGGTTTCAGGCAAAGCCTACCGAACTTCACCTCAAAGAGGTTAAACGGATCTTTCGGTACCTACGAAGCACCATTAACATGGGACTTTGGTATTCGAAGGATTCGAGGTTTAATCTAACAGCATTTTCAGATGCAGACCATGCTGGTGATCAAGTTACAGCAAAGAGTACATCAGGTGGAGCACAATTTTTGGGTGAAAAGCTAGTAAGCTGGTCGTCAAAGAAACAGGATTGTACTGCGCTATCAACCGCCGAAGCCGAGTATGTATCTCTATCTGCGTGTTGTGCCCAAGTTCTTTGGATGCGGATACAGCTCACAGATTATGGCTTTACTTTTGACAGAATACCTATGTATTGTGACTCAAAAAGTGCCATAGCCATCTCGTGCAATCCCGTACATCACTCTAAGACGAAGCATATCAAAGTCCGCTACCATTTCATCAAAGAACACGTGGAAGAGGGTACTGTTGAATTATTTTTCGTTAAGACAGACTACCAACTCGCCAATCTTTTTACTAAAGCCTTTCCAAAAGAACGGTTTGACTATTTAGTTCAACGAATTGGCATGCGAAGCCTAACTCCTGAGGAGCTAGAACGTCTTCTCGAATCTTCTTGAAAAATATTTTCAAAACCGCTTCGCTGTAAATATTTTTGAAAAACAAAATACAAAATTTGAAAAACCAACAAAAACAAAATACAAAAATATAAACTTTTCAAAAAATACAAAAACAATATAAAATCAAAAATCCAAAAATATTCTTCTCACGACATGTCTCTCGTATAAATCAATATTCTGTACGTTTCTAGAAATGTCATTCAACAATGATACGGACATGTACAGATGCTTGAGCGGGAGTTCTTTTTAATGTTTTTCTAAAACATGTCGTTTCTCAAAAGTTTCTTCACTATGGCTTTCGTATACATCAGTACGAAACCCGGACTTCAATGATGACTTCTGATTAATTTTCAAATCAAGGACTCGTACGTTCAATGATGAACTCTTTTTCAAAAAGTTCGAGTCTAAACAAATGAAAAAGATTTCAAAGAATAAACTCGTTTTCAACAAAATTCTTGAGCATGTTTTCAAGATTGTTCAAAAGATTTCTCAAAATCTCTCAAAATTAGTGCTCAAGAAAACTCCCTCAAAACCCTTAAATTGATTTTAAATAAGCTATCATTAAGGGGGAGTATACAAACAAAAATGTTCCGATTTCTTGCAAAATCAAATCTGTCTTTCTCTCCAAAATCTTTTTTCTTAATCAGTTGATATCAAAAATATCACGATATGCTATTTTTGAGGGGGAGAAGACGTGATTAAAATGTGATCAAAATGTGTAAAGATTGAGATTGAATCTCAAAAGAGCTCGACTCAGAAAGTACCAATGAATTGACGAAGCTTAAAATGTCATTAATCAAAAAGACTTGTCCTGGACGGGTAATAATTTCAAGCTAGTCTAACTAGTGATGTAAGCGTGTCTCGAATAGGACTTGTCTGAGTAGAATGTACCGTATCGAGAGACTTTCTTTGGACATGACCAGGACGGGTAATAATTTCAAGCTAGTCTAACTAGTGATGTAAACGTGTCTCGAATCGGTCATGTTCGCTGAAAGTGGATCAATTCAAAAGTGCAAACTCCTCACGCATGTGCAAATTTCTTAAATATTCATGAGCGCATGTGAAGGGGGAGTCCTTCAAAAGAAATGAAAAACTCTCGAAGTGTCAACAAAATGTGTTTTATTATCATAAACACTTTGAGAGATTTTCACAAAAGGTTTTATGGCATGTGATCAACAATAGGATAGTCATGGAGTTATAAGGTGACTAAGGTTAGGAAAAACCGTCCTATGATCCGCCAGAGCCGGAGGGATCTACCCAAGGACAAATCCAATAGATTAGAATTAGAAAGTCTTTAGGTATGATTGAAAAAAGGAGAAAATGAGAAAGGAGAAAGAATGGGTTGAAGAATTAAAAAGAAAAGTTATGATAAAGGGTGAAAAGAAATAGCCCTCCAAATGTTCAACCTTAGGGCAGACACCGGGTACAATTCATATGCTACTGGTTGTTACTAATGTGACACCGGTATTGAAGATAAAGACGTCATGGACCCAGTGACGCACTGCACTAAACCTTCTTAACCACTCAAGTTCTCTTAAAAGAGCTTGTTTCATTCTCACGGGGAACCGGTGTAATCTATCGATCTGTCTCTTAGAGATGGTTGATATTGAAGCAGGAGACCTCTCCCTAATCTCCGCATAGGAAACCAAATGTGCACTTATCGAGTCTAGAGCCCCGAGATTCATCAAAAGATCTCATAGGAACACATGATATTTCTACACTGGTTGTTCATCATTAAGGACGCCAGATGTAAACTTTAGAGTCCTACGCAGATCTTAGCAATCTGCCAGAACATTTATGAGAGGATTCACTTTTGTGATTCTCAATGATTGAATGAAAATTCCTGCCAGGGTCAACATCATACAGCCCTGACAGCAGGTCACTTTGGTAATTCTTTATGGGTTACGCTTAGTGTTCGCGGTGGTTTCAAACGGTCTACAATCGTGGAGTGATCCCCAGCGACTCACCCAGTCATTGAGCTACTTAGTAGGTCTTGTAAGCTCTCTCGAGAGTATCTGACATGGGAACGGCCTTGGTAAGGGTTAGAAGGAGTCTTCATACTATGCTGTTGACGATCTCTAATTCTTATCTGTAAGTACCGGTTGTTTAATTGCTAACTGTTTATATGCAGGGACACTTCATCTCCATGGCAACAGATTCCACATGCTCATACATACATATGGAAGTTAAAGAAAGCTCCCTCAAAGATCTATACAACACAAAGATCAAAGAAAGATTCTACGCCAAAAAGAAGAATCTACAAAGATAAAGACTAAAGATCAAAGTGAACGAAAGGGAACTACGTGCATATGAATATCACAAAGACTGAAGATGTATGAGCATGTTGGAATGGCAAACAACCACCACAGACGCAGAAGTGACGAATGGCAGATAACTCCACATCACAAAGGAACAAAGAACGATGAAAAATCAGTTATCAAAGATCACAAAGCATGAAGGAACAAAGACTAAATACTATTCTACAACGACACACAAAGTTAAAGACAAAGAACACGGAAGACCCACTCACGTAGAGCATCATTCGAATGACCACCCCTTAGGGGGAGATTGTTAGCATTAAAAATATGTATTATGAAGTGATGGTCATTCTCATATTGTAACTTTGTGTCGTTTGTTAAGATTAGTAATAGTTTAGTCATTGGGCCTTGGACTTGGCAAGCTAATATATCATGTGCTATGTTTCATAAGCCTTGTTATCTAACCATGTAACCAAGTCCAAGCCCAAGCACATAGAAAGCCCATAGGGCATCTCATGTTAAGAACTATATAAACACCTCAAAGGCTCATTTGAGGAGTGTGCTTGTGTGTGTATTTGTGTGTGTTTTCTTTGAATAAAAGTTCCATATTTCTCATCTCTCTCTCTCTATACACGAATTACACTAATACATATCAAGTCACCATCTTTCCATCTTTCCTTCTTATTGTGCTTACATTGTGTGTGATAAAGTTGTGTTATTTATGGTCCTACATATATTCATATGATAAGAGGCACCCTTAGGAATAAAATCAAATGGCCATCCGTTTACAAAATAATTTTTGCTAACCATATCGGTTAGTTACCCTCGTATTTGGAACCCATTTGTTAGCGTTTATCTTTAGCGCTAGATACCCCTAGTTTCACCCTCTGAGCCATCCTTTTCATTTTGTTACATCCAGAAAAATACAAAAAGATTTTACACTTTAAACCTTAGCCTAACCCTTGTCAAAGTCTAAATGGTGGGTTGCTAGTTGCTTGGTATGATGGATTGTTTTTGATGATTATTAGTTAGCCACACTTCACCAATCATGTGTGTGCCATTCCAACAAAGACGAAGGATGCATACTTCTTATTTGTATTTTTTGTGGCGTATGCTTATGCGAAGTGTGGGGGAGATGTGATGTATTAAAAAAAATAATAAATAAAAAATAAATAAATAAGTCATCGCAACTATAAGGTGACAATTATAGCAAATGTGCTATATTATTATGAATAAAGAAAGTTATGTGATATGTTGTTAGCCAATGTGCTAAGTATGAAGAATATTTTTATGGTGAATCGATGTATCGACATGTGAAATTTCGAAGAGGAGTAATATTGTAACTATTATCATTTTTGGGTTTGTGGTTTGTTCGTGATTAGCAACAATGGGACTTAGACTTTGATTTTATTTTTCTTTAAAACCAATTTCATAAATATTTTCATGCCTTATCCTTACCTTTTTGACTTAGTGTAATTATTTGCACGAAAGTTTTATTTACCCTTAGCCTAAACGTTACAACCCGAATAAAAGACCTCTTTGATGAATTATTCTATTGTTTTGATACTTGTACAAGCCTATGGTAAGAAACATAAATCATGACTGAGCAATGAGTGATCTATTAATCATTACACATATTGAGTGATGAGTGAATTTCAAATTATCTTCGTGAGGTGCTTAGAATTGTTATCAAGCTCTTTATTTACTTGATTGAGTTCAAATAAGATATTTGCACTATTGCCATTGAATTCAATTTTCTTTTGATTAAGACTTGCTCGAGGGCGAGCAAAGCTCAAGTGTGGGGGATTTGATAACGCTCAAAATTAACATATTTTTAGTTGCGTTATTGTTTATTTTATGCATGGAAATTGGTCATATTTGTATATATTTGTTACTTAATCGTGGAAAAGTGTTTATGCATTCAAATATAGCCAAAAGCAGGTAAAAATGATTAAAAGATGAAGAAATGAAGTGATCATGCATATTTGGAGAGTTTCAAGAAGATCAAGAAAGAAAGAAACGTCGCATGGACAAAAGAATTTGATAAAGACAAGTTTTCTACACATATTTATCAAGGAAATATCAAGTTCTAATGGACAAAGTCATGCCACGAAGAAAAACAATGCATGCAACGTAAAACGACAAAGAAAAGACAAAAGATTTATTTCCAGACAGTGTCCAACCGATCGGATTCAACCCGCATCCGATTCGGTTGGAATGTGCCAAAAGAATGACCATCCGATCGGATGGAGAGAAACCGATCGGATGGAGGTGACTAAAGTTACAAGTTTTGCATTTATGGACGTATTTACTCCCCATAATCATTTGTGGCTGATCATTTCTGCTTAATAACTCTAGAGAGACGTTCTTACTTGGAGGATAAAGTGTTATTATGCTATATAATGACTACTTAAGGTCTAGATTAGTGGTACCACCAAATATCTAACCTAGTATTACACCAAATATTGTTAGTTCATCTTATATTGCCTGAAAGTTTACTAAGTGTTGTGAAAACGTCCAGAACATGTTGAGTTAGAGTCTCAAGCATTGGTTCGAGTTTGGAGTTGTTTACTTACGTTAGTGAGCAATTGGAGGAGTGTGGTTGCTATAGTTCCACAAGTTTATTCATTGTAATTCTCAAGCTAGGTACACCTTGATACTTATAATTAACAATTGTTACTTTGAGTTTTATGAAAGTTTTCTTATTTACTTGTGCTTTAATATGATTGCTATGGAGTAATTTGTGATATACTTGTGTATATGATGTGATTGGTTAATGGAGTATTCTTTTATGAAAAAGGTGATGCATGAAAACATATCTATTTTATGAGTTTGTTGAAATAACATCTAATCTTGCTTAATTTGTTGGTAAAAACAATCTTTGGAAAAATAGGTCCGAAAGGAATTTCAACTTATTTTTATTCCAAAACATTAGTGCACGAATTTGTATGGAATAGGATGCTTGACAACCATCTTATTTACTTGTTAAAATGGATTTGAGAAGATTTCATCACGAAAAAGGACCGAAAGGATTCGTAGGAATTCATAAGAAAAGAATTGATTTTCAAAACGACCATGTGATTATAGAATTGTCATACTCATTTGATTTGTCCGAAAGGAGTCATTTAGGTGATAGAATTCTTAGTGGTAGTTAAAACATGACATACATCATAGATTGTATAACTACTCATTTTTAGTTGCGCATCATAACAAGTTTTACACCAAACTTTATACTTAAATTGTCATGATACTCCTCATTACCAATCAAGGAATTATACACAAGTATATGCTTAGTTTTTATTGAGTTTCTTTTAAATTAATATTTACATAAATTTGGATTGACAACCCTTATTTAACAAACGTTTTTTCTTATTACTAAAACAACCAAATCCCTTAGGACGATCTCGACTTACTCACCTTTATTACATCGGACGAGTATACTTGCTCGTATGTGCTAAATAATAATCGGATAATTCGTGTTTATAAATTTTAAAACTTGTACTAATAAACGCACATCAGTAGACCACAAAACGCATTGTGTTATTGTAAGGTGAATGTTATTTTATGAACCCAGCATCTCTCCAGGCCACAGCCGATGTGGGATTTGCCTAGGGTGTTACAACCACAAACAAAAATAAGAAACAAAGATCGTCCCTTTTTTCGCTAATCCGAAGCCCACAAACCCATGCGACTTATCTTACTATTCGAAGATCACCAAGACTTTGGCTAAAGATCTTTGTTAGGTCTCGTGTTCCAGACGAAAAAGAGAAGAAACTAAGATCTTTGTTTATTTTTATTTTTTTGTTATGAGTTTGAGTCTAGATGTAGGTTGATGAGAGTTGAAGAGTGATTGGTAAGGGTATTGGTAGTGTCTAGTTTAGGATTGATGTGGTTTTTGATGTTGATTCAAAAATGGATTCGAATTTGTTCTTTTGTTTGATTCGGATGAGTGTGATTTTCGGTCGTAATAAGTTTTTAACGACTGAACACATATATTATATGTAGTTAGTCGTCAAATAGAGAATTAAAAGTTTGGTGGTCTAATGTGGTTGGATGGACACTTATTTATACTTGAATGTGCTTATGTAACTTATGAATATGAAAAGACTAATCAATTACATGACCTTTCGCTTGTAAAAGCTATAGTAAAAGCTTTCAAATGGAGCTAATTCTTAAAGTTCAAATTACACCACTTATTTACATTAGCTTAAACCACTTATTTGAGTTTCTTGCCTCATACCATTAATGCTCACATTTATTATGGGAACTCATTCTTTATATATATATATATATATATATATATATATATATATATATATATATATATATAGTGTGAGGTTATTTTCAGAACCAAATAAATTGCGAGAACTGCGAGAACTATTTTATTACTCTTAATAATGCATAATGTACAACATATCTATGCAAAATGGCAATTTTGAAAATAAATGTAGCCTTTTCTGGAAAAAATAAATAAATTAAGGGCAAAGTTGGTATTTTAATCCTTCCATAAAAATAGGATCCTATAGCCCACTCTTAAAACTGTTTCCCTGTAACTCACTTCTTATTTGTGCCTCTCAAACCCTAGCCACCATCCTTGTCTCTCAAACCCTAGCCACCATCCTAACCTATTGATGTCACCGGAAAAATCACAACCATCATTACCTTTCGCAATTGGCATCCTACCTTCAGTCGGCCAAAAAAGGTTGTTTTTCAAACAAATTTTTAATGTAGTGCAAATCAATTCTTGACGATGTTGATGATTTTTTTTATATAAACTTGTTGGTTTATAGGGTGTCGGCAAGGATTCGTCTGATATATTGATGACAGCAGCGATGAGTTCATCATCATCTTCAGGTGTGGCCTTTTGCTTTTGATCGGGGGGACATAAAAAATCATTAAATATTTTATTGCAAAATTAATGTTTTTGTTGTGATTATTTGTTTATGTTACTAATAGTTATGGATAGCTAACAAGGATATGATATACACATTTGATTAATTGTCAAAGAAATGTGTGTAGAGATGGAAGGTTCAATGACAGTATCTTTCGTTAAAAGAAAGTTCAACTCTTGCATGATTCTCTTGAATTGCTTTTCTAATAATTCTACCCACTATGTGTTGAATAAAAAGATGGGACTTAAAACACATATGTGATATCAAACAGAGCGCAGGGCAACTATGGATGAAGGGCCACATTTCCTATACTATATTATTAGGCACAATATTAATATTAATATATTGTTACATATATTGAAATTTGAGGCACATCTTTTGTTCGCAACGTTTGCCTATAAATTGTTAGTTCATTTTTTTGTTGTAAAATAGTATTTATAGCTATTATTTTTCATTGCTCTTATTGTCTCGGTGTGCATATGTGTTAGTGAAAGTGCACATGTGTTTTTATAGTTTTTGGTGAATTTGAAACCTTTTATGCATATGTGTTTTTCCAATTTCATGAACTTGTTCCTTTTGTGCATATGTGTTTTGTTAGTTGTTATGATTAATAATCCATCTATTATTTGTTTGTGATTACAGGTATGAGCAATTTGAAGAGTGCACATATGTATTATAAGGGCATATGGACGAACTCAAATGCACATATGCATACAAAGATATCGAGATGGCCAATGAGGAAAAATACATGTGCATATACGGCAACATGTATATACAAAGATCACGAGAGTCTCTTATTGCGTTAATTATTATTTGTGCACACATGTATAATCAATATATTGTACATCCGTTTTCGTTTAGACATTTTTATAATGTTTATATTCTTGATTTTAAGTTTTGATATTAAAGAATTGTCCTCCAAAATACATTATTTTAGAAAAACATATATGCATCTCACTTTTAGAAAAATAAATGTTGTAAAAAACCAAAAAATAAAAAAATAAAAAAAAATAATAAAACAAATGATTTAAGTGATTGAATACAAAATTATACGAAAAAAAACACATATGCACCTTACATTCTCAAATCATGCATCCTAAAAAAATGAGTAATTAAAAAAAAATCCTAAAAATTAGGAAACAAAAAAACGTTTTTTATAAAAATTATGAAAAAGAAAATAAAAATGTAATTTTACTATTGTACCCTTTTTAATAAAATAATAATAATAAATATCCAAAAAAATCTGATTGGTTAGTATTGGTTCTCGCAATTCTCGCAATTTATTTGGTTCTGAAAATAACCTCACCCTATATATATATATATATATATATATATATATATATATATATATATATATATATATATATATATATATATATATTATATTATTCATGTATACTTTTTGGCCTAGAGTGATGAAAGAATATGATGATGTAATTAAAAAAAAACGGATATACATATGAAAGAACATATTAATCATATATATTTATTTGTTCATATATACTTTTTGGCATCAGTAATGAATTAATATGTTAAATTTTGGATATATACGAGAATTTAAACGTTTGTAAAGGATATTGATATAATCACAAAAGTTTTGCAAGGATACAATGTAATTACAAAAGTTTAAGAAAGATATTGATATAATTATAAAAGTGAGAAATACATTGATGTAACGTTGAATTTTACGGGGTAGTAATAATATAAATGTATTCTTCCGTATCAATTTTGCCAAAACAATCTCGTGACCTTGTTACAAAATTTGACTGATTTTAGTAGTTGTGCATGTGTACATGACGTAATAGACTCATTGCTTGTTCAACTTTATATTATACTATCTGAAACTTTTTCCGAAAATTATATAAAACCAAACTTACCATCTTTATGTTATGGTACATAAAAGATGAAGTTACAACAATTGTCAAATGGTAACAATCAAACAGTTCAATATGACATTCTTCTTCTCATGTTCATCCTGCAACACTTAATTTGCAGTCTGTTCCCTTTCATCAATACTAAGTTTCAAATCAATAATGTGCAAAGAATTAAAATGTTCACTATAGTAGTATCATTTGTTGCAATGTCTCATTAGGGATGCGTTGTTTGCACCTGTTTTCAGTCCTCGATCTCATTAATTAACCACCTATTAATAAAATCATGTTCGATTTTCAAAAGAGAATAAGAAACATTCAACCAAATGCATAGTAATTGTTGGACCTTGTAATTGTACAAGTCTTGTATTATGAAGATAACGATAGACGAAGGACTAAAGTTGTTAAGTAGAAAGTTTATAACCGAAAAGTAGTTAATATGGTTGGTAGTTAAAGGTAGTTATTTATGTAAGTTAGTTACAAAACCAAGGGTTGTGTCGTTTGGTTCATGACCATTCGAACCATCATGACCATTGGGTCATACCCTTTCATGTATATATATAGTCCAGAACATGTAGTCTAAAACATAGTGCGTGTGTCTCATTTCAAAGAGAGACGCATAGTGTCTTTGTAACGATGTAACCTACTGTTATGTTGATTAATAAAATGAATCATTTCTTGTCAATCTTGTGCAATATGATCCTGGAATTATCAATTAGAAGACCTGTGAAAAATACAATAGTAATATTTGGCGGAATAACAATGAAAAGCACTTAAACATACATGTAAAAGCTTATTTTGGTGAGTATAACTCAAAATTTGCTGCAACCATAAAAAAGCTGCATATGACAAACTTGCATAAGTTCCTCAATATCCCCTCTTCTTGCTAGTTCTTTCACATATGTCATGAGCGGTTGGTACTCGGTATAACTTGATTTCTGAGTCCAAACAACAAGATTTAGTTATCTGGTGACCATAAATATTTATTATCCACCAGACATGTTACATATGAAAACTAGTTTAGGGTAGATGAATACCACCTCAGTCTGTTGCTCTCCATGTTTATAAGCACATTTATAGGTTTTCTTCGTCAACGAAGAAATTTTTTCAAGTGTCCTCTCCATATATTTGATTTTCGTTCTCAAAAGATCCAACTCATGAATAAGTTGGCCCTTTCTAATAGTATGAGCTTTCTCTAGTTGGCTTAACACAATCTAGTACGAGTAGTATACAAACATGGATTAATCGACTAGTAATATATAATAAGATGGACCAACAAGTGATGAACTTTAAAGAGGTATACACCCTATTACCTTCAATTGATGTTGTTTGTATCGTTTGCCAAGGGCTGGTCGTCTCCAATGCCCATATCTCCACCAAGTACCAGGGTCATCATCAGGTTCTGATGGCTTGGCGTTTATTATTTCCATTGTATCATTGGCATTTCTAATTTCAAGATATAATTTTGCTTCGTCTGCCCATTTATTGTTGCCATGTTGGATCCTGTGTACGAGGCTCTCCATCTTTCAACATAAAGATGAAAATGAACAGTTTGTTAAAAACTATGATGAGGGTAAGGAAAAGCAAACTTTGTCTACTGCTTATCAATCCATACCACATAGTTAAGCTCTTGTGCACCATCAAGTGGCATTTTATCTGATTCCTTTCGAATTAAAAGTTCTTCCTGAACCTGTTTCGAATATTCCAAGTCCATCCTCCCTTTGTTGAGCCTTATATGGCAACGTTTCTTGTCAGTACTTACATCAATCTGCCAAAAAAAAAAAAAAAAAAAAAAAAAAAAAAAAAAAAGAAAAAGAGAAAAGATTAAAAATAAATAAATAAACTTACAATCAATCCACAATACGTACAATCCTAAAATGTGGAAGAAAACAAAACCAAATCTACAAAAGTGTGAAACTCAGATATATCTCTATGCTTCTTCTAAAATCATAATCAATTAAGACAAAATTAATGAGATCAAGCAGCTTACAGGTTTTGTTTCTCTGCCAGACCAGTTTCTTTCCGTTTCCAAATTTAAGAAACCGGCATCAGTTCTTGGAATTGATGTCATCGGTAATATTTCATGATTCACTTCTTCTAGATCTCTTTCAACATTTCTGATATCTAGATATTTTTCAACATTTTTGATATGTTGTTTCTTCCACTCCTTTCGCTTTTCATTGCTCGAAAACCACATTATATCGTTGTTTATGCGAAATTCATCTTTCTGTTTTAGAATTAAGTTATGAACGAACAAGAGGCACATGTCAGTTATATTGCCTAACTTAGTTCGAAGCACAACTAAATATATTCAATTCTCATTGACTCATTGTAGGCTCAGTTAATTAAAACAACGTTACAATCTACATACACTTACCTTGCACTTATCAATTATTTAATGATACTAGACTCAGAAGAACTGAGAACTTGATATAGCTTTTCGGCGATATCCCTTTTGACCTGCTGCCTTGGAGAAGTGACATTATACATATCAAAGTGTTTAGTGTTTTTAATATTTGACATCTTTGGCTCGTTCGGACGTTCCTTTGGTTCTTCCATCTAATTCTGCTATACATAAAATAGATCATATACCATACTAACAAAAACAACAGAAAAAGATACAAACAAAAATCATTGATTATGTATTATGTAACATATATATAATGCTTCTTAATTTCTTTAAGACCTTATAGCTAGGTTGACACTAAATTTTGGAAAATTGTGTTTATCTTTGAAATAATGTGAATACAAGTTTGCTTGTCGAATATTTTTATAAGATCAGTGAGATAGAGAGATCCCTAGCGATTCTTAAGGATCAAGAGCGTTTGAAAACAAGCAACTAGCATTCCTATTATTTCTAATAAAATGCTAGTTCTAGTAGCATTTACAAGCAACTAGCGTTTCCACTTAGTAATTAGGACAATATAGCTATGTTATCTAACACTTTTTCAAATCAAACACCAACCGGCTCCTACTAATTACTGCTACTATACAACTATATTCACCAACATACCCTTAGAGTATATTTTAAAGATGGAAAAAAATGTTTTTACACCGGTTCTTCTTGGAACATATGCACGTGCATACCCTCTGCCTTAGGCATGTCGCGAGTTGAAAACCCCATCGGTTAAGTGAAACATGCATGATGGATAACAAAATAGGTTGGATTTTTCTTTATTGTTTTTGTGATCGAATAAAAGAAATTATAACTTTTATTTGTATTTATAATGGAACACTTTTTGAAAATATATCTTAATTAATCTAATGAAAGAAAAATAAAAGCAGCTCTAAATCAAAAAAAAAGGAAACTAAAGAAGAAGCAAAGGTTGAAACCTGGATGTGAGAAATCGTATGAGTGATATATGATGACCAATGTCGAATGCTTTTGAATTAGAAAATTTAGAATATAGATTATGGAATGTATTATGAGGCTTTGAGCCATGTGCAATTGGTTACTCTATACAAACCCAAATACGGCCCCAAAGGTTTATAACCCAAGGCCCCAATTTTGAAATTGAAAAATAAATAGCATCCCATCTTTACTAACTTTTCCCCTTTAATCCCATCCAAAACAAATTTTAGTATAAGCTTGGCATGGGCTTATCCCATGTTAGGAATCGTTCTAAAGTGTTAATTATTGATCTAGTATCATTATTACTCCGTATTATTTTGTAAACTATATATATGTTGTAGCCCGTTAGAAGCCCAATGAGGTAGACTTGCCATCTCGTTGGAGAAGTACTATATAAACCCCTCATCGGTTGTGGTGAGGGTGTGGCTTGGTGTCCTAATCATTTAATAAAGTGTTTCATTTGCTTTTTTCTAACTTGCTACCTCACTATCCATCTTTCTACCTCGCTAACTTGTCAAAACACTAACGAGTCTTTTGTGTGATGATAACAATATGTAAGACCTATCCTACATCTCCAAATTGGCAATGTCTATTGAGCCACTAAGCCACATATAGTTTACATAGGTTTCTGATCAGTTTGATTTAGGGGTGTTCATCCGTTTGGTTATCAGATTGTTCGGTTTATTCTATTCGGTTAGTTTGGTTAATTTTTTTGTGGGTAAAACCGAAAACAAACCCGAACTGAATTCAAATTGTATTAACTGAACTTGAACTGAAAACCAAATTTGAATTCGGTTCAGTTTTCGAGTTAACCCGAATTACATAATTTATATTTTTTGAAAATTTAATTATATATAGTTTTAGGGAAAAAAAATACTTCCAGTTAAAAAAGTGTTTAATTCATGCTAAGAAAAAAAATTAATGGACTTTTTATGCATATAAAGTTATAAACATATAAAAGATATAAATATTTATATGAATATGGTTTTCGGTTCGGTTTGGTTATCATTTTGCTAAATTCATAGCAGAACTGAAAACCAAATATCTATTCGGTTCGGTTCGGTTCGGTTTTGACACATTTGGTTCGGTTTTGGTTTCGGTTCCTGTGGATGTTAACCGAATTGTGAACACCCGTAATTTGACTTTCTTATCTCTAATGGGCAAAACTGGATTTGGCCAAAGCAGTGTTTTGAAAACCGGACCAAACCGGCCGGTTCAGTTGATGAATCGGCCCACAACCGATTTGTCAGTTACCGGAAAAAATCGAAATGAACCGCAAAAATTCAAAAAATGTGAAAATTAAGAAAAAGACTGGTTCGATATTCGGTCCGGTTTTTAAAACATTAGGCCAAAGTACCCCGGACCATTCCTTTGATTTTCACGTATGAAGTTTGACAAATTGGCTTTGTAACCTCATGAACTTTTTAAAATTTACATTCTCTTTCTCTGAAAACTAAAAGTCACACAATTTAAGAAAAGTGTAAATTCATACATTCTATAGTTTACTTAAGTGTTCTCTCATCTTTAGAAAGATTATTCTTTCATTTAGGTACCTACCGTATTAACGCGAAACCGAATATAAAACTAAGGGTCCGCTTGGTTCAAAGTGGTGAAAGGGTAAGGGAAAGGGAAAGGGAAAGGAATGCAAAGGAATGAGTGAGGTGAGTAATTAATACCTTACCCCCCCAATTTACTCTATAATGGTTGATTACCCACTACGGGGTAATCAATACGTTACCCCTCCATAACCAAGCACCATTATTTGAAGGATGTAGGCCATTTTCAATTCCTTACCCATTCCCCACCCCCTCTTTACCCCCCACCAAGCACCCCTAACTTCATCCACATGATTATTTCCGGCTTACAATACTAAATAATAACCACTTTAACTATTTATGAGAATCAAGTAATTGCATAGTTTTAAAAATGGAACACAAGTACAAACAAAACAAAAGGCGAACAAAATTTTTTATATGGAAAACACATAACAACACAAAATGATATCAAACAAAACAAGATAATATAAAACATATGATCTTGTATCTTAGAGCATGCACAACGGTAACTTAGATTAAACTTTAACACAGTGCACGTCAGCGCCACATCAGCTTTAACACTTTTACCTTAACTTACAAAAAAAACATCGTCAATCATAACTCAGCTTTAACTCAACTATTTTCAAATTCAACCCTAAACTAAAACTAATTTTTCATTTAATAACTAAAACAACATTTATAAAACACAACTTATATTAATACATAAACTTTAAACACACATTAAAACTAAAACACGAATTAAAATACATAAAACATGGAACTGAAATACATTAAATAGCGTACGATTAACCTACGATTAAAATAAACTATGAATCAAGAAAGTGATTCAGTCTGTGCCATAGCCCTCGTCACTCGAATCGTCGTCACTCGATAGCACAGAGTTTAATCCCATAGACAATCGCCATTCTGCTTCACGGTTTAACCGATCCGGACGAGCATTTGCCCGCTCCTCACGAGCTCTTGCCTGACGTTCTTTGTGACAACTGGCAAATTAGGGAGCCGTTTTGAAACCCGCATTACTTTAAAATTTATAATTTTACAATATTTAAAAAGTTTATTGTGACGAGATTTTGTGAACGCTGGAACGTGATTTTTAAATCGTACGTTATTTATGGAATTTGATTATTTATTAATGAATTGGTTCGAATCATTTGTGATGATTTATTTTTGAGATCATTATGTGGCACTACATTGACTCCGGCACTAGGATAACCTAACAATTTTAATTATTTTAATATTGGTTCGGATATTTATATTTTTGGAACGTATCGCGAGAATTTTGATTAATTGGAATGAGTTCGGTTCGAGAGAGTTGATTTGTTTTAAAAAGGTTTCGGGTTTGGTCCGTGTATTTTACACCGGGTTACTTAACCCACTTTACCCCTTATATTATTATTATTATTAATAAAAATCTTTTTTTTAATAAGAGTAAACACAAAAATCGTCCCATGTGGAACCTGGACCAAAGCAACACAACACACCTTCACTCTCACCAACACTTTCACATCTCTCTCTCTATTTTTAATACAACACCACCGCCGCCCCTATTATCACCATTAACGCCGCCACCACCACCTCCACAAACAAACCAACACCACCATATTAATCACCTTTTCCCGATCTATCTTTTGATACAACTCACGCGCGATTTGGACCACTTTATCACCACATACGCACCATCACCGCCACCTAAACACCATTTTTCTTATATTTTCTTGTTGGGTTTTTGAAGAAACATATTCTTGGAGCCGTTGGAAGGTGAGTGACCACGAGTTTCAACTCGTGTGTCTCGATTTGTACCCAAACCGTGGGTATACGAAATCTTTTCTTGTTGGGTTTTGATTAAAACAAGTGGGAAATGATGTTTTGGTAATAAAAATTGTAGGACCTTAGATATACCAACTTTATCACAAATATAGAAGATTAAAAGAAGAAAGATGGAAAGATGGTGACTTGTAGTATATATATATGTGATTCGTATGTATTGAGAGAGAGATGGAAATATGAGAGAATATTATTAAGAAACATACACAAATACACACACAAGCACACACCTCAAATGACTCATTTGAGGTGTTTATATAGTTAGACATATAACACCCTAATAGGCTTGGATGGGCTTGGTCATGGATTGGACTTTTACATTAAGTATAGACTAGTTGTAATACATAACTTATAACCTATTAGATTAGTCCAAACCATAAGCCCATTGACTATTCTATTATAATCTATGACACATTACAAAGTTACATGTATGAGAATGACCATCACTTCTAAATACATATTTTTAATGCTAACAATCTCCCCCTAAGGGGTGGTCATTCGAATGATGCTCCACGTGAGTGGATCTTCTGTGTTCTTTGTCTTTAACTTTGTGTGTCATTGTAGAATAGTCTTTAGTCTTTGTTCCTTCATGCTTTGCGATCTTCGATAACTGATTTTTCATCTTTCTTTGCTCCTTTGTGATGTGGAGTTATCTACCATTCGTCACTTCTGCGTCTGTGGTGGTTGTTTGCCATTCCAACATGCTCATACATCTTTGGACTTTGATATTCATATGCACGTAGTTCCCTTTCTTTCACTTTGATCTTTAGTCTTTATACTTTGTAGATTCTTCTTTTTGGCGTAGAATCGTTCTTTGAACTTTGTGTTGTACAGATCTTTGAGGGAGCTTTCTTTAACTTCCAGATGTATGTATGAGCATGTGGAATCTGTCGCCATGGAGATGAAGTGTCCCTGCATATAAACAGTTAGCAATAAAACATCCGGTACTTACAGATAAGGAATTAGAAATTGTCAACAGCATAGTGTGAAGACTCCTTCTAATCCTTACCAAGGCCGTTCCCATGTCAGATACTTTCGAGAGAGCTTACAAGACCTACTTAGTAGCTCAATGACTGGGTGAGTCGCTGGGGATCACTCCACGACTGTAGACCGTTTGAAACCACCGCGAACACTAAGCGTAACCTATAAAGAATTACCGAAGTGACCTGCTGTCAGGGCTGCTTAATGTTGACCCGGCAGGAATTTCCATTCAATCATTGAGAATCACAAAGTGAATCCTCTCATAAATGTTCTGGCAGATTGCTAAGATCTGTGTAGGACTCTAAGGTTTACATCTGGTGTCCTTAATGATGAACAACCAGTGTAGAAATATCATGTATTCCTATGAGATCTTTTGATGAATCTCGGGGCTCTAGACTCGATAAGTGCACATTTGGTTTCCTATGCGGAGATTAGGGAGAGGTCTCCTGCTTCAATATCAACCATCTCTAAAAGAAAGGTCGATAGATTACACCGGTTCCCCGTGAGAATGAAACAAGCTCTTTTAAGAGAACTTGAGTGGTTAAGAAGGTTTAGTGCAGTGCGTCACTGGGTCCATGACGTCTTTATCTTCAATACCGGTGTCACCTTAGTAACAACCAGTAGCATATGAGTTGAACCAGGTGTCTGCCCTAAGGTTGAACATTTGGAGGGCTATTTCTTTTCACCCTTTTTTCATAACTTTTCTTTTTAATTCTTCAACCCCTTCTTTCTCCTTTCTCATTTTCTCTTTTTTTCAATCATACCTAAGGACTTCTAATTCTACTCTATTGGAATTGTCCTTGGGTAGATCCCTCCGGCTCTGGCAGATCATAGGATGGTTTTTCCTAACATTAGTCACCTTATAACTCCATGACTATCCTATCATTGCCACGAAACCATTTAGTGAAAATCTCTCAAAGTGTTTATAATAATAAAACACGTTGTTGACACTTCGAGAGTTTTGTATTCCTTTTGAAGGACTCCCCCTTCACATGTGCTCATGTAATTTTTAAGAAATTTGCACATGCGGGAGGAGTTTGCACTTTTGAATTGATCCACTTTCAGCGAACATGACCGATTCGAGACTCGCTTACATCACTAGTTAGATTAGCTTGAAATTATTACCCGTCCTGGTCAAGTCCAAAGAAAGTCTCTCGATATGGTACATTCTACTCAGACAAGTCCTATTCGAGACACGCTTACATCACTAGTTAGACTAGCTTGAAATTATTACCCGTCTAGGACAAGTCTTTTCGATTAATGACATTTTAAGCTTTGTCAATTCATTGGTACTTACTGAGTCGAGCTCTTTTGAGATTCAGCCACAATCTTTAAACATCTTTGATCACATTTTAATCATGTCTTCTCCCCCTCAAAAATAGCATAACGTGATATTTTTGATATCAACTGATTAATAAAAATCTTTTTGGAGAGAAAGACAGATATGATGAAATCGGAACATTTTAGTTGTTTATACTCCCCCTTAATGATAGCTTATTTAAAATCAATTTTAAGGGTGTAGAGGGAGTTTTCTTGAGCACTAATTTTGAGAGATTTTGAGAAATCTTTTGAACAATCTTGAAAAAGTGCTCAAGAATTTTGTTTTGAAAACGAGTTTATGCTTGAAATCTTTTTCATTTGTTTAGACTCGAACATTTTGAAAAAGAGTTCGTCAATGAACGTACGAGTCCTTGAGTTGAAAATAATCAGAAGTCATCGTTTAACGTACGGGTTTCGTACTGAAGTATACGAAAGCCATCGGGAAGAAAATTTTGAGAAACGAAATGTTTTGGAAAAACATTAAAAAGAACTCCCGCTCAAGCATCTGTACATGTCCGTATCATTGTTGAATGATATTTCTAGAAACGTACAGAATATTGATTTATACGAGAGACATGTCGTGAGAAGAATATTTTTGGATTTTTTGATTTTATATTGTTTTTGTATTTTTTGAAAATTTTATAATTTTGTATTTTGTTTTTGTTGGTTTTTCAAATTTTGTATTTTGTTTTTCAAAAAATATTTACAGCGAAGCGATTTTGAAAACTTTTTCAAGAAGATTCGAGAAGACGTTCTAGCTCCTCAGGAGTTAGGCTTCGCATGCCAATTCGTCGAACTAAATAGTCAAACCTTTCTTTTGGAAGGGCTTTAGTAAATAGATCGGCGAGTTGGTAGTCAGTCTTAACGAAAAATAATTCAACAGTACCCTCTTCCACGTGTTCTTTGATGAAATGGTAGCGGACTTTGATATGCTTCGTCTTAGAGTGATGTACGGGATTGCACGAGATGGCTATGGCACTTTTTGAGTCACAATACATAGGTATTCTGTCAAAAGTAAAGCCATAATCTGTGAGCTGTGTCCGCATCCAAAGAACTTGGGCACAACACGCAGATAGAGATACATACTCGGCTTCGGCGGTTGATAGCGCATTACAGTCCTGTTTCTTTGAAGACCAGCTTACAAGCTTTTCACCCAAAAATTGTGCTCCACCTGATGTACTTTTTGCTGTTACTTGATCACCAGCATGGTCTGCATCTGAAAATGCTGTTAGATTAAACTCCGAATCCTTCGGATACCAAAGTCCCATGTTAATGGTGCTTCGTAGGTACCGAAAGATCCGTTTAACCTCTTTGAGGTGAAGTTCGGTAGGCTTTGCCTGAAACCGTGCTAACAAGCAAACAACAAATTGAATATCGGGGCGGCTAGCAGTTAGGTACATGAGAGAACCGATCATGCTCCGATATTTCTTCGGATCGATAGGTTTCCCAAACAAATCAGCACCTATTTTTGGTGAAGTGACCATTGGTGTACCAACAGAATCACAGTTTTCCATTCCATGTTTTTTCAAAATCTCTATTGTATATTTAGCTTGATTGATAAAAATACCACGAGGGGATTGATGTATTTGTAAACCAAGAAAGAATTTTAGTTCCCCTATCATGGACATTTCAAATTTACTTTTCATGAGATTTTCAAAATGTTTTGAATGGTTAGGATTGGTTGATCCAAAAATTATGTCGTCCACATAAATTTGAACGATCACAATGTCATCTTTGAACTTTTTGATAAACAAGGTGTCATCAACCGTTCCTTTTGTGAAATTGTTTTTGAGCAAGAAAGATGATAGTTCGTCAAACCACGCTCTTGGAGCTTGTTTTAAACCATAAATTGCTTTCTTAAGCTTGTAGACGTGGTCTGGATGATCTTTGTCGTTGAATCCCTCTGGCTGACTCACATACACTTCTTCTTTCAGATTTCCATTCAAGAAAGCAGTCTTAATGTCCATCTGATAGACTGTGATGTTTTTGTGAGCGGCATAGGCTAAGAAAATCCGGACTGCTTCTAGTCTAGCTACAGGTGCGAATGATTCCTCGAAATCTATCCCTTCTTCTTGTGGATATCCTTTAGCCACGAGACGAGCTTTGTTGCGAATTACAGTCATTTCCTCATCCAGTTTGTTCTTCCACAACCACTTGAGATCAAGAACACGTTTATCAAGTGGTCGTTCAACAAGTTCCCAACTATCATGTAACAGGTATTGAAGAAATTCCTTCTGCATCGCTTCAATCCATGGGTTTTCTGCCATTGCTTCCCGAATGTTCTTTGGTACTTTGGTGCTTATTGAGCAAACGTAAATGCACAATTTGAGATCGGTGGCAAGTTGTCTCCTCGTCTGAACTGGCATTGAAGGATCACCAATAACATGTACTAACGGATGGTCTTTTGTCCATTGAAACGTAGAAGGGTACCTTTGGTTGAACGAGTGTGTGTTAGATGGTTCTTGTAACCTTGAAGAAGATTCAGCAGAGTCTGATGCAAACGGGTTTTCAAATACTTCTTCTTCTTCTTCTAACGTAACTTCGTTTGAATTATTTGTTGGTTCTTCTTGAAAATTTGTGTTTTGGTTTTGCTCATCAACTCTTGGTAGAACAGTTTCAAGTATTGGAGTTGCTTGAGTAGATGTAGATGATGTTGATGTAGTTGGTGCTTCAGCTTCGATTGTGGTAGATGCATCCTGTGGTGGTGGTGGTTGATGGTTTTGAGCGGGTGCAGCGGAATGTTGTTGAGATGCATTAGTCGAAATACCACCATAATATTCATCAAACATTAACTCGAAGAAGTTTTCCAGTTCTTGTTCTGAAGGTTTATCCGTGTTTGTTGATTGAGCTCCTTGAGGTACGAGTCCTGAACTGATGTGTCCAGAAGTCTGCTGGTTTGGTGCGGGTCCTAATCCGTTTTGATTAGAAGCCATTGGATTAAGCGCGGGTTCTAGAGCAAGTCTCTCAGAAGCCATTTGTGAAATCTCATCAAACTTCACATTCATCGTCTCCATTATCTTTTTCGTTCTTCTATTATACACCCTGAATGCCCTCGAGTTTTCTGAATATCCAATGAAGATTCCAATATCACCCTTAGCTTTTAACTTTCCTAGATCTTCTCTATCATTCGTCGGATAGCACAAAGCGCCAAACACGTGAAGGTAAGAGATGTCAAGTTTACGGTTGTTCACTAGCTCATATGGGGTTTTATTGAATCTCGGATGGACTAGGGATCGGTTTTGAGTAAAACAAGCAGTGGCTACAGCATCAGCCCATAAGAATAGATGTGCACTAGAAAAAATGAGCATTGTGCGAGCAGCTTCCACAAGAGTTCGGTTTCTTCTTTCAACTACCCCATTCTGCTGTGGAGTTCTAACAACTGATGTTTGGTGTGTGATTCCAACATCTTCAAGGTAAGTTCTTAACTCCTGGTTTGTAAATTCTGTGCCATTGTCTGTTCTTATAATCCTTACTGGAGCTTGAAGTAGAACTTGAATACGCTTCAGAAAGGTGATGATGATGCCTGGTGCTTCATCTTTTGATCTCAGAAACTTTAACCAAGTGTATCTTGAATAATCATCAACAATAACGAGAATATACTTCTTCCCATTAATGCTTTCAACTCTCATTGGGCCACATAAGTCCATGTGCAACATATGTAACCTTGCTTCCGAACTAGGTACGGTTTTGGGTTTATATGATGCTCTTTTACTTTTTCCTTGTTCACATGATGGACATAGGTGTTCCTTGGTGTATTTGAACTTAGGAAGTCCGGTGACGATGTTGTCTTTTGCTAACTTGTTGATGGTGTCGAAATTGAGATGGGATAAACGTCTATGCCACAGCCAGGACTTAGTTTCGGTTGCCCTTGTCATAAGACAAATTGGTGATGTAGAAGCCATTTGGTTGATGTCGATAGTATACAAGTTTGTACTACGATTACCAGTTAAGAAATCATCACCAACCAAATTTCTAATAAAAACCGTGTTTCTTCTGAAAGCCACTTCTAAATCTGCATCACAAAACTGCCCGACTGAAAACAAGTTGTGTCCCAACCCTTCGACGTAGTAAACTCGAGTGATTAAAAAATTCTCAAACCGAAGATCTCCATAACCCTGAATAGCTGCTACATGATCATTTCCAAAGCGTACAGTTCCCATGAATTTCCAGACGAAATTGATCAGCAGCTTTAAATTCCCGGTCATGTGCTTGGAGCAACCCGAGTCGACGATCCAAAGACATATTTCGATAACCTGCCAAGAACAGAAGAGTTTGTATTTGGAAACCGTGTTGAATTTGGTTCCATGGGGTTAGGAGTAAAAGCAGAATCACACTCATAGACAGTTGCTACTTGTTTAGCTTGAGTTATTTCTAATTTGCCGTCCTGAAGAGTGAACTCTCTACCCGTCGGAATCCACATACAAAACTTAAGATAGTTCCTAGGCATTCGACTAATAGTGGTAGTCCTAAATCGTTCAACTAATCGTTCTATGGATCTGGATCTAGCACTAGGTCTTCTTGGAACATTCTTTTGTTTAGGCGTAACATTCACATTCTTAGAAACACATTCATCATGAACATCATTAATTAAACATTTCTTGCATATTAAACAAACAGAGTCATTACATGCATTAGAAACGGTACTTTCGACATTACATTCAGATGAATCATGTTTCTTATTACAAAGCGATAAATTCCTAGGGTGTTCTTCTACTTCTTCAACTTTATTCTTGCTACTGCTCTTAGAGACAGGCGAGACTCTATTGTTCCTTGTATTGCTTTTAGGCTTTAGTCTGCTGCTCCTAGAGGTGCTTTCTAATCCTGTAGAAGGTAAGGCACACACATTAGGATTTATATTGTTGTCCTTTTTAGCATCCCTAGATTCTTTAGAATTAGCCTTTATGCACTTATCATTTGTCTTAGATGTTGAGGCAAACGCACTAGTGGGACTAATCCTAAAAAGGCCAGGTGCTAACACTTTAGGTGTTTCGACAACCGCTTTTCCTTTAACAACAATCTTTTCATTTTCAATTTTCTTGGGCAAGGGTGTTGGAGTGACTGGTTTTGTCAAATCCTTTTTCTCATCGACTTTAGGAGCAAACCTTGAAATTGACATTTTTGGTTTTTGAACCGTGTTTGAAACATTTGGTTTCTCCGAAGTCAATGGTTTTGCAAACTTAGTTTCCTCACCCTTTCCTTTTTGACTTTCAAGCTGAGTCCTCAAAAGATCATTTTGCTCTTTCATGTTCTTTAAGGCACGTTCATACGACAATTTGTCATACTTGCATTCTTCCTTTTTTCGATCAAGTTGTTTAAAATATGACACATTTTCTTTTTCAAGCTTTATAAGAGCATTTTCATATTTTGAAACAATTTCGGAGGTCTCAGCTCTCAGTCTTTCATCGTCTTGAACAGAATATGTTTGTAAAATGATGGACATAATGTCAGTGGTCATAACAGCTTCGAAGAGAGAATCATTTAGGTTTTCCAAAACAATCATGTTTTCACGAATATCATTAGCTTCGGTTACCAGGGATTTGTGGTCCTTGACAAAGTCGGCCGTTTCTTTTTAAGAAAACTTGTTCAAAATTTTTTACACTCGCGCTGATGTTATTCAGTGGAATAGTAATTTCGTTTTGAAACACCTTTTTCTGTTCGATGTGAAAACTAGAATGCCAGTTGTTAATATCGATGGAAGTTTTAGATTTAACAATGTTTTGAAGTTCTTGAATTCTCTTTTTAACGTCATCCAGAATTTCTCTAGCCTCACTTGTATTAAAAGTGTTGTTAGAGGAAATTTGTTCCAGTTTTGAAAGAGACTTGGAAACAACTTTCTTTTTAGATAAGAATTTCGCAAATGGTCGTTTTATGGAAAACGCAGATGGTTCTGTTTGTGGAACAAAAGTGATTCCCGAAAGTTTGTTCAATTTGTTGTAATCAATGGGTTTCAAATCCTTTTGTTTCATTTTATTAATGCTCTCTTCGACATGTTCAATCGTTAGCACAGAATCCCGAACGACGGGAGGATCATGTTTGGTATAAATCACATTACCATTGTACAAAACATTCTGTTCTTGCTGAGCTTTCTTGAGATTACACGGGGTGTTGTTACCAAGAGCCATTTTATGTTTCGTATGGTAAATCGGATTAATTTGATTTGAAATCATTTTCGTTGTTTGACTCGACTGACCTGACTTAACCACTAATTCTTCTAAATGAGCAATCATGTGTTCTGACTCTACGATTTCTTCCAAAAGTTTGTCTTCTTTCTTTGCAAAATCCTTTTTCAACTCATCCATTTCTTTTTCAAGATTGGTATAAGCTGTTTTTTGTTTAGAAAGTTGGTTTTGTAAATCAGAAATTTCCGCGTTTAAAGATTTTATCTTTTTGAAAGAATTAACATCAAGTGTGTCAAACTTGAGTTGCAATTGTTGTTTCTCTGAAACGGAATTTTGATAACCAGTTTCTAATTCAGACAATCTTTTGTTATGAAATTCAAAAGCTTTAACGGTTGATTTGTAACTCTCAAGCTCAGCGGTCAATTTAACATTCGCGGCCTTAACATCGCGATTGACCTTTTGCACATTCTCAATTTCAATACGACAATTATTCAATAATGATTCAAACAAAGCACGTGTTTCCTCATCATTCTCAGCATGATGTGAAACGAAGCCTCCATTATGATTCATATCTGGAGTTGCTGAAGGAGTATTGCTACTACTTGGTGTGTCCAGGAATGTATCATAAGTGGGTGCTTGCTTCTCAAAATGCTGTTCCTCATGAGGAGACATATCAAATATATCATTATTGTGACATGTGTTGAAATTAGATACCTCAGATGGTGCATTGGTGTCATAAACAGGAAGTGTGTCAGAATCCATGTCATACTTAGCTTCCTGAAGATTCGCCATGAATATGCAGTTCGCATCGATATCTTCTCTATCTTCCATGTCATCCATAAGAGCCATAAAGTCATTCTCCTCTGCATTCAACTGAAATCCTGCCTCTGCCTTTTGTGCCAACATCACTGCTTTCTGCAAGTACGCTAGATCTTTCTTGTTTGGCTTAGTAGGACAGTTCCTTGCCATATGACCTACACCCTGGCAGTTGAAACACTTTACCGGATTACCCTGATTCATATTTCCCAAATTCCCAACTACTGGAGCTACAACATTTCTATTCTGATTACCCATTGCCTGATTACCAACATTCTGACCCCTCTGATTTCCAACAAACTGACCCAACTGATTCCCTGTATACTGACCTGCATTTTGCATATTCTGATTCCCCATGTTAATTCCAGTAGCATATCCTTGCTGATTCCCATAAACTCTAACCATTTGGCCTCCGTTGCCCATATTGAAACTCGGCTGAGCGATCTGCCTGTTGCGAGTATTCGATGAAATCGTTTGGTTGTTGTTTGTTGGTGTAGAATAGCGTCCTTGGAATGCTTTTGACAGAAAAGCAAACGCTTGAGTCAATGCTGCAGCAGCTTCATCATTGTCAGTGAATTCTGGTTCTTGGAATTGTGGGTATGTCTGTTGTGGAATAACTTCTTGTTGTTGTGGGTAGAATTGTTGTTAGTAGACCGGTGATGGTTGTTGAATGTATGATGGTTGCATGTAGTTGTGAGTGGATGATTATGGTTGTTGAGTGTTCACTTGTAATGGTGTTGGTGTATTAGCAATTAGTGCGAGAGGATCATGATTCTTTGCCAATCTTTCTTTCCTAACTTCATTAGCCTCAGCTTGGTTTTGCTTCAGAAAGTCATAGAGTTGATCATAATTCACCTGATGTAAGTCCTTTGTCTGATTAACAATTGTAACATAACGACCCCATTCTTCTGGAAGGTTATTGACGAATTTGATGTTTGTTGCAATTGTTCGAGGTGTCAACTTGTTTCTGATTAACTCATTCATCAACGTGCAAAACCTTGTGTAGTATGACTCAATCTGTTCACCTTTAGTGGATGTGAAGTTCTCCCATTCAGTAAGAAGTTTGTTCTCAACGTCTTGTTGTCCAATCTCTGTTCCATGACAAATCCTTCTAACACGTTCCCACATAGCATGAGCAGTTTCACAGCTGTCGACCGCAGCAAAGATCTCCCGTGGTAATCCAAGTTGGATTAAATGCATTGCCATATCATCAGCTTTGATCTACGCCTTGTCTTCATCAGTGTAATCTTCTTCTGTTTGTAAACGCATGTATGGTTCAGTAGGATTTGTTGAGTTTGGATTACCGGCAATTTGAACTTGTCTTGGCTGAAATGGACCATTCTTAATGGAGTTGAGCATGAGGTTACCATCAGTCTTAGTTTTGATGTAACGAAGCATGCGGCTTGTCCATGGGAGATATCCACCTTTTTCAAGCATTGGAGGTCGGTTTTCCGCACCGGTTGCATGAATATCTTGCTGAGATGCCATTTGATGAAGTTTAGATGGATAAAGTTGATTCTTTGATCGTTCCAACGAAATAGGAGTAGGGTTTGGTGAAGATTAAGCAGGTTTTTGTGGTGAAAAATACGATCTAAAACCTTAAAACCTTAATAACTTCCGTTCAGAGTGGATTTGGGCCTCAAAGCTTGGATCGTTCCAACGTGTCTTTCTTCTCGGTCTCACGGTCGTTTTGACAGCTGATTCGTCGAAAACGGAGTTACGGTTCAAAAGTTATGGCCGTTTGAAGTTTGGTCGTCAAAAACTTCACTTTTGTCAAATTTCGCGAAACTTTAAGGTTTTCTCGAAACTTTGAGAGATTGTGAAAATTTCAGGATTGCGAGACTTTGGTTTGCGAAACTTTGGTTTGCGAAACTTGGATTGCGAAACTCTTGAATTTCGAAACTCTTGGATTGCGAAATTTTTCAATTTTTCGAAAAAATAGTGTTCTCGAAATTTCTCAATTTTTCGAAAAACAGTGTTCTCGAAATTTTGCAGTTTTCGAAAACCTAATCACACAAATTTCGACATTATACAATTTCGAAATTTAGCCACAAGTCGAAGTAATTTCTTTCTTATACAAGAGAGAAAATACCGAGTATCCAACTATGATCACGAACGGAGTTGATTTCTGGTGTTCTCGAAAATTGGTCAGATTGTGATTTCGAAATTATGGTGGGATTTCGAAATTTTGACAGATTCTTGATTTACCAAAAAGTTCACCCAAATGAAGTTTTTAATCCAAGATTCTTGTACTTCTAGGCTAAAAAACACCAAAACTTGAAGAAAGTTCCAAACTTGATGATTTTTATGAGACTTTTTCGAGATCTAGAAAACTAGTACAAAAACCAAATTCGAATTTTTAAGCTAGAAATTTTCAAAAAGATTAAAACTTTCTTATTGGGAAAGGTTTATAACACTAGTTTGTAATCAAAAAAGTGTTAAAAACACAAAACAAACAAGAAAAGTAATGATTTTTTGAGAAAAAAAAAACGTGAATAAAGCTTAAAAAATACGAAACAAACAACCCCTCAACCCTCCTAAATCATTGTTAGGCGATTGATACCACTTGTAGGACCTTAGATATACCAACTTTATCACAAATATAGAAGATTAAAAGAAGAAAGATGGAAAGATGGTGACTTGTAGTATATATATATGTGATTCGTATGTATTGAGAGAGAGATGGAAATATGAGAGAATATTATTAAGAAACACACACAAATACACACACAAGCTCACACCTCAAATGACTCATTTGAGGTGTTTATATAGTTAGACATATAACACCCTAATGGGCTTGGATGGGCTTGGTCATGGATTGGACTTTTACATTAAGTATAGACTAGTTGTAATACATAACTTATAACCTATTAGATTAGTCCAAACCATAAGCCCATTGACTATTCTATTGTAATCTACGACACATTACAAAGTTACATGTATGAGAATGACCATCACTTCTAAATACATATTTTTAATGCTAACAAAAATGAAGTTTGGTATCTTGGGTTTTGGTTTTGACGCGAGTTTTGTGCTCGAATTATGATGTTGGGTTGCGTTTGGTATTGGGTTTAGCTCGTTGGAGCTTGGCCGAGACCCTATGGTCTCGGTGTGACTATATTTTGACTCGTTTGGGAGTCTAAGAGGACCCTTGGTCCGAATGGTTTGATTCTTGGTTGATTTGGTTAACCGATTTGGTGATTGTTGATGTTTTGGTGTGCCGCGAACCATGAGGGTCCGTTTGGCAGTTTTGGATCGGCTCAAGTGAGATAATTAGTGGCCTAGTGGCCTTGGTATTGAGTCCTTGTGACTCATGGTTCTAGCCGAGACCCAAGTGGGTCGTTTGGCTCGGGTTTGGCGTGGTAAACCAAACCATATGATATGCAATTATGCATATTTGATGGTTTCTTGTTGTTATTATTATTATTGTGGCATTGTTTTTGGACCGAAACTTTTGGATGGGTCGAGATTCTTCGTAGTCTCGAACATGGTATACTTGGGATTTGGATTATGGAGTTGTGTTGACGAGTGTGGATTTGGGGACCGATTGTGAGACGGTCAATTAGATGACGGAGATAGGTTAGTCGGGTGCCGTAGTCGGACCCTAATGTTGTAGCACGTGGATTTGGGATTGATTTGGACGGAGTTGATTTATTTATTTTGACTTGGTTATTATTTCTGGACTTGGACTATGAGCCGAGAGTAATGACTCGGACATGTGACCAAATTCTTATAGCTCGTTAAATATTAAATATCAAACATTAATAATAATACTCGCAATAATATTACGGATAATATAATCGTTTATATACGTATATAGACGTGATAAACGTATATATATATATATATATATATATATATATATATATATATATATATATATATATATATATATATATATATATATATATATATATATATATAAATGCGTATATTAGTAATAAAACGATCACGAGTAAACGTTATAATAATATAACGATAATTATTATACTATGCAAATAGTGCAATAAGTGTCGGAGTATTATTATAAATAATAACTATAAATAATGTCGAGAACTAATATGTCGGGTAAGTAATAAATAGAAACATGATAACGTACTTTTATAAATTTGGAAAACTTATCGAGTTATACGAGTTGTGGTTACTTAAGTCCAAGTGGGCTTTATTATGTGACTTTTGTGTTGTCACGGATATATGACGATTAATATAAATATTTTCTATAACTAAGTAACTTATTTAATCGACGGGTTAAATCGAGTTATTTGGCTATATAAAATGAGTATACAAATGGGCATCGTATCCCACGACGCCCATAGGTTGTGGTACGTGTATTAGGATAATAAATTACTACATATCTCGTGGAGTTGGCTAAATTGACGAACTTGGCCAATTTGACTATATATATAGGGAATTTATTGGACTACGATATATACCATATAGTATTCTTTGTGCTATGTGCTTTAGGTAGGATATAATCTTGGAGCGGTATATTACGTAAATAAATATGGGAGATTATTAAATCGACGGATTTGATAAACTTCGATGATTTATTTAAATGATATATTGAGCTAATATTAGACCTATAGATGGTTTATTATTTTTTTCGTTGTGGTTTCTTGGTTTGAGTTGTGTCGACCCTTCACCCATATGGATACCAAACGTCGAATTTCAAATTAATATGAAGATAATTCGAGAAATGGATATTTTTGGAAAGTAAAAATGGAGTACGTTCGGGAATGGGAATATTTGACTTTTTGATGAAATGATTTCTGAACGAGTTCGATATTGTTAGGAAGTGCCGAGTCTGTAGTTGCCGTTACTTGAGTTTGCTTACGTCTTTCATCTATCGATTTCTTTTGAGGATTTGCTGGACTTGAGGTGAGTCATAGCCCCACTTTTACTCGTGAAATTTGTTTTCAATACTTGGGGTGAGAAACGTGCAAATGTTTTATGTGGACTATTATCGCTTTTTGATTTCAAAACTTGCTATGCTTATAGAACTAGGTAGGATTGAGCGAGGCCTAGTCCCGAACTAGGTAAGCTATTGATTTGGTTATAGAGCGAGGCCTAATCCCGAACTAGGTAAGCTATTAAGTTGGTTATGGAGTGAGGCCTAGTCCCGAACTAGGTAAGCTATTGAATTGATTATGGAGCGAGGCCTAGTCAAGAACTAGGTAAGCTATACAATGAGGCCTAGACTAGATCTAAGTAAGTTGAACATGTCATATCCTTACGCATGTTGGGTATGTCGTATCCTTACGCATAAAGATTGATTTGATTTGATTTGGTTATTGGACTATAGTGTGCACCTATAGGGTTGAATTGATTTGGTTGGATTATTTTGGATGGATGATTGAGGCCTAGTCTAGCTAGCAAGCGTTTTGCGTATATGTCCACTATATTGAACTATGAATTTAAACATATGATCTCACCAGCGAAAGCTGACTTTTAGCGCGTTTTCTCAGGTAATTAAGTGATGCCCTTGGATGCTTGGATTGGAGGCTTGGCAATGGCACCTGGTTTATGATCTATTTTCTGAAACTCTGATAAATAATTGTGGACCTACGTTTATTTCTTTTGGGCCTTACTTTGGATAATTATTGGGATAAATGTAAACTTTAAAACCCGTTTTGGTTGTGTTTTTCTTATGTTTACTTTATCTCGTTCTTTCATGACTTTGAATGGATACCAATCCCCGTAGCACCCCGAAAGCTTGTTGAGTCTTCCGCTGTACAAAATTTTGGGGGTGTTACAGATTGGTATCAGAGCCAGGTTATAGAGAACTAGGTAAATAGACACCTAAACTATAACCGATTTTTATAGAAAACGATCCTCGACCATTGCCCGCCAGCCCGCCAAGCCGAAGCATCATTGTTATTATTGAGGTATATTGAGATGATTATTGGATATGGGATTTTTTAGATGATCTAAGGATTTGAGATTTATTGATTTAGCGATATGATGGCGTTTTGAGGAATTATATGGCGTTTTGAGGAATTATATGGTTTAATTATTTTATGAATGCTGTTAGTAATGCGGTATTTTAAATCTTTCTTGATATATATGATTGGGAATTGTATGATGATTTTTTTGGATACGGTATTTTGAGTTTCGCGGTTTAGTTGTTTTGAAACACTTACACCTACCCTACGCCCTTGTCACAGACTATGTCCTCCCGTACATTTGACGTTGTTGAGGATATTCTTACTACACCTGTACGCCCAGCACAGATCACCATGGCTCCTGATGATCCTTACAGGGTTGCCATGCATTCAACTATTGTGTCACCGACAGCTTCTACTTCTGCACCGCCTGCTGCATCTACGCAGGGACCCTCATCTTCTCTAGGGCTCCCTGGTACATCGAGGCAGCTTACTCTTCATCAGGCTTTGTCTCGTGTGGCTCCACGTTTTGCCCACCGAGCTACGGCACATATGTCGGTACGCCCTACTTCACCACCTTTACATTTGGATGCTCACACTCTCCTGTCAGATGCACCACCTGCATCATTGCGTCGTCGTCCTAGATCACCTACCACATCTCCTCATGGTTCACCTGTTAGGAGACGACGATTGATGACGTACTCTTCCGATGAGGAGGAGGAGGAGTACGAGGGTGAGGATGAGGCTGATGACCCTCAGGAGGCTGAGCAGGGTGATGATGATGACCCTGAGGAGGAGGATGACCCTCAGGAGGAGGAGATGCCTGATGATGATGGTTTGTTAGTGCCGCCAGCTCAGGCTGAGGAACCTGATTCACCTATACATCCGATAGAGCCTGTTTCACCTGATCATCCATTTTTGTTTGAGTTGCCACCTGGTAGTCCCGTTGAGTTGGATGCACCTTCTGAGGTTTCTGCTGAGCATGCAGAGTTAGGTGAGACTGGTAGGATGTGGGCTCAGATTACTGCACAGGGCGAGAGGATCTCGCGGTTATCTGATCGACTTGAGATGGTTATTGGAGATTTATCGCGGATCTGAGAGTTGATATGACTGTGGTTGTGGGCAGGACGACTGAGATGAGGAGAGGTTTGATGGAGATTCACGAGCATATTGAGGGCTTACAGCGAGGTTTTATCACAGCTCGAGAGGCCGACCGCAAGTTATGGTAGAGGAATACCGAGCTAGAGAAGGAGGTGGCAGACCTCAAGAGAGACAGCGACACCCATAGTGTGGAGTTAGGATCACTATGGAGAGAGCTTGATGGCTTGAGGCAGGACTTGAGGAGCCTCCGCCAGCAGCGTGGCTAGATGTTTGAGTTATGTTGTTTTGTTGCTTTCTACACCTAGGAGTGTTCGGTTAGAAAAGCTAGTTATCCTATTTTGATGTATTTTCCATTCAGTATTCGTCTCGTTTGGAACGATTATTATCTTTTGTGTTTTTCGGTAGTTGGAACGATGTTGGATCTTTATTGTATGGCTGATGGCTATTATTATATGGTATTATGTGGTTTTTGGATATGGTGGAAATTGAGTCCCTATTCGCTTTATTGATGTCTTGTGGTGTATTTTTAATATTCTTTCCATGACTTGGCTTCGTTGATTTAATTCTTGATGAGCATATGATAAGTTCTATCGGAGACTCATGAACCTTGTATGATGTTTCAGATCAATGGCCCCACGAAGAGACCCTGTTAGAGCTACCAGAACTGGTCCTGCAACGACTACCCCTGGTCGGCGAGGACGCCGTCCTACTCGAAATGTTGAAACCCTTACTCCTGATAACCTGGACACTACTAACCGCAACAACAGGAATCAAAATATTGATGTTCAGGGAGACAATGATCATGTTCCACTTAACGCACCTACTGTGGATCAAGCAACTTGTGGAGCAACGAGTTGCTGAGCTACTAGCTGAGTCAAATCATTCCAACAATTCTGCTGGAACGTTTCCACCTGTTCGTGCTAATGGATGTAACTACAAGGAGTTTAAAATTTGTGGACCCATTGAGTTTGGTGGAACTGAAGGAGTGGTCTACTTGGTCAGGTGGATAGAGAAGACTGAGTCAGTGTTTAATGTCAGTGGTTGTGCGGAGAATGCGAAGGTAAAGTTTGCTTCTTTTACTTTCAAGGATGAAGCTTTAACTTGGTGGAACAATTACCGTAATTCGATTGGGAGTGATGTGGCTTATGCTATGACTTGGGAGCAATTTAAGTCTTTGCTGATTCAGACTTACTGCCCAAGGAATGAGGTTAAGAAGCTAGAGATTGAGTTCTGGAACCATAAGGTGAAAGGTACCGATATGGCAACTTACAATCGCCGTTATCGAGAGTTAGCCTTACTTTGTCCCGATATGGTTAGGACTGAGACTCAAAGGATTGAGAGGTATACCGATGGATTGCCGGTAGCTACAAGAAACGATGTGATTTCTGCTAAGCCTGCAAACGTTCATGAGGCTATCACTATTGCTCAATAATTGATGGACTCGTTGGTATTGGAAGAAGCAGAGAAAGACAAGAATGGAAAGAGGAAGAGGGATAATCATTCTAAGGGAAATGATCGTCGAAACAAGCGACAAACGACTACTAGAGCTTATGCTATGGGAGATGGAGACAAGAAGAACTACAATGGAAATGCATCCAAGTGTAACCGATGTTATAGGAATCATTCTGGAAGATGTACTGTGATGTGCAAGAATTGCTCTAGGATGGGACACATAGCCAAGGATTGTAGAGCTCGACCACTTGCTATGGTTCAAGCTACTCCTGAAACTATGAGTAAGGCAAATGTTACTTGTTATGGATGTGGAAAGAAGGGACATTATAGGAATGAGTGTAGAGAATCGTGGAACCGAGGAAATCAAGGATCGGGTGGTAATGGGTACAATCATGGAAACCGTGGAGCTGGAGGAAACCGTGGATGAAAAGATAATGGGGACCAACGTGTGGAAGCTGGAGCTGCTCATGGAAGAGTGTATGCACTTGGAAACGAGAGAGGAGAAGATCCGAACGTCGTTACTGGTACGTTCCTTCTCAATAATCGTTATGCTTCCATACTATTTGATACTAGTGCCGATAAGAGTTTTGTGTCCACTAAGTTTGCACCCTTACTAGAGAAACCCCCGATGGCCTTAGGAATTGGTTATGATGTAGAGTTAGCTAATGGGAACATAGAGAGGATTAGGACTATCATTCGCGGTTGTACGTTAAAATTTCTGAACCGTCCTTTCAACATAGATCTTCTACCCGTCACGTTAGGAAGTTTTGATGTCATCATTGGTATGGATTGGTTGTCGAAGTATCGTGCTCATATACTTTGCGATGAGAAGATCGTGCGTGTGCCTTACGGCAAGGAGATTCTGAACATACCAAGAGATCGAAAGGAATTGAGAGGCCCATCTAAATTAGCGGTCATATCTTGCACTAAATTGCCGAAGCTAATGCAAAAAGGATGTTGCCTTTTCTTAGCTCAAATTTCTGAGAAATGAGGGAAGGAGAAGAAGGAAAGGTGCATTGGAGATGTGAATATAGTTCATGATTTTTCGGATGTGTTTCCCGATGATTTGCCGGGAATCCCGCCTACTAGACAAGTAGAGTTTCAGATTGAGTTGATACCTGGTGCAGCACCCGTGGCACGAGCGCCTTATCGTCTTGCACCTACTGAACTGGAAGAGTTGTCGAAGCAACTAGCGGAGTTAGCCGAAAAAGGATTTATAAGACCAAGTTCTTCGCCTTAGGGAGCCCCGGTCTTATTTGTGAATAAGAAGGATGGATCATTTCGTATGTGTATTGATTATCGAGAGTTGAACAAGCTAAGGGTGAAGAACAGATACCCGTTACCAAGGATCGACGATTTGTTCGATCAGCTTCAAGGATCGAGTGTGTATTCGAAGATTGATCTGAGATCGGGATATCATCAGCTTCGAGTGCGCGAGGAAGATATTCCGAAAACGGCTTTCAGAACCCGTTACGGGCATTATGAGTTTCAAGTGATGCCGTTTGGGTTGACTAACGCACCGGCGGTATTAATGGATCTCATGAATCGGGTGTGCAAGCCTTACCTAGATAAATTCGTGATTGTGTTCATCGATGACATTCTAATTTATTCGAAGAGTGAAAAGGAGCATGAGGAGCATCTAAGACTTATCTTAGAATTGCTCAGGAAAGAGAAACTGTATGCTAAGTTTTCTAAATGTGAATTTTGGATTCCGACGGTACAATTTCTGGGTCATGTGATTGATTGACAAGGAGTTCATGTAGATCCTGCTAAGATTGAAGCAATTAAAGATTGGGCTGCACCGACGACCCCGACTGAAGTTCGTCAATTTTTGGGATTAGCGGGTTATTACCGAAGATTCATTGAGGGATTTTCAAAGATAGCAAAACCGTTGACCAAATTGACTCAAAAGAGTGTTAAGTACGAATGGGGAGATAAGGAAGAGGAAGCATTTCAGTTACTTAAGGAGATGTTGTGTAGTGCTCCTATCTTGGCGTTACCTGAAGGTAACGAGGAATTTGTCGTCTATTGTGACGCTTCTCATAAGGGTTTAGGAGCTATATTAATGCAACGAGAGAAGGTGATAGCTTATGCTTCCCGACAGCTCAAGAAACACGAGAAGAACTACACCACTCATGATTTGGAGTTAGGTGTTGTGGTTTTTGCCTTAAGGATATGGACACATTACTTGTATGGTACCAAGTGTGTTGTGTTTACTGACCACAAACGTCTACAACACATCCTGAATCAAAAAGAGCTCAACATGAGACAACGACATTGGATTGAGTTGTTAAGCGATTATGATTGTGAAATTCGTTACCATCCTGGCAAAGCAAACGTTATTGCTGATGCTCTTAGCCAAAAGGAGAGAATACCACCATTACGAGTTAAGTCAATAGGAATGACTATCGTACCGCCGTTACCGTCTCAAATATTAGAAGCTCAAACGGAAGCATTGAAAGCAGAAAATCGACCTGCTGAGAACATATTTGGGATGGCAGAAAATGAGAAAGGATTTGTTAAGCGTTCTGATGGAGTATTATGTTTTGGAGATCGGATTTGGATACCTTTGTACGGAGGAATTCGAGAGTTGATTATACACGAGTCGCATAAGTCAAGATACTCTATTCATCCTGGGTCAGACAAGATGTACCAGGATTTGAAAAAGTTATATTGGTGGCAAAATATGAAGGCAGATATAGCATTATATGTTAGTAAGTGTTTGACTTGCTCTAAGGTTAAAGCCGAACATCAAAGACCGTCAGGATTATTGATGCAGCCAGAACTCCCGGTTTGGAAATGGGAGCGGATCACGATGGACTTTATTACCAAATTACCGAAGACAGCTAGCGGTTGCGACGCTATCTAGGTAATTGTGGATCGTTTGACTAAGTCTGCGCATTTCCTGGCGATTAGTGAAGATGATAGTGTGGATAAACTTGTGAGGTTGTATGTGAAGGAGATTATTTCTCGTCATGGAGTTCCGATATCGATTATTTCTGATCGCGACAGCCGCTTTACGTCAGCATTGTGGCGATCACTTCAAACCGCTTTGGGGATGAGACTTGATATGAGTACTGCATATCACCCCCAAACTGATGGCCAAAGTGAGAGAATTATTCAGACTTTGGAGGATATGCTTCGTGCATGCATAATAGACTTTGGTAAAGGCTGGGAGAAGTATCTACCCCTAGCGGAGTTTTCATACAATAATAGCTACCACACAAGTCTAAAAAGCTGCACCATTTGAAGCTTTATATGGTCGAAAATGCCGTTCGCCTATTGGTTGGGCTGAAGTTGGAGATAGCCAACTCACAGGCCCTGAACTTATTTTGGAGACTACTGAGAAAGTGACGCAAATTCGAGATCGATTGCAAGCAGCTAGAGATAGGCAGAAAAGTTACGCCGATCAGAGACGTAAACCCCTAGAATTCTAGGTTGGAGACAAAGTGATACTGAAAGTCTCGCCTTGGAAGGGTGTAATATGTTTCGGGAAACGTGGGAAACTTAACCCCCGCTACATTGGACCATTTCTCATTTTGGAAAGAATTGGGCCCGTAGCTTATCGGTTGGAATTACCCAGGAACTGAGTAAAGTTCATGATGTGTTTCATGTTAGCAATCTGAAGAAATGACTTTCGGATGAAACACCGGTTATACCAATTAAAGATATTCGTATGGATGAAAGTTTGAATTTTGTGGAGGAACCGATTGAGATTTTGGATCGAGAGATTAAACGACATAAGAGAAGTCGTATTCCGCTCATCAAAGTTCGTTGGAATTCGCGGCATGGACCGGAATTCACATGGGAACGTGAGGATGAGTTTCGAAATAGATATCCGAAGCTTTTTACTTCGTAGATGGTTTGTTCCGAGTGAAACCCGGGACAGGTTTCTTCTGAGGCTGGGAGGATGTGACAACTGGCAAATTAGGGAGCCGTTTTGAAACCCGCATTACTTTAAAATTTATAATTTTGGAATATTTAAAAAGTTTATTGTGACGAGATTTTGTGAACGCTGGAACGTGATTTTTAAATCGTACGTTATTTATGGAATTTGATTATTTATTAATGAATTGGTTCGAATCATTTGTGATGATTTATTTTTGAGATCCTTATGTGGCACTACATTGACTCCGGTACTAGGATAACCTAACAATTTTAATTATTTTAATATTGGTTCGGATATTTATATTTTTGGAACGTATCGCGAGATTTTTGATTAATTGGAATGAGTTCGGTTCGAGAGAGTTATTTGTTTTAAAAAGGTTTCGGGTTTGGTCCGTGTATTTTACACCGGGTTACTTAACCCACTTTACCCCTTATATTATTATTAATAAAAATCTTTTTTTTAATAAGAGTAAACACAAAAATCGTCCCATGTGGAACCTGGACCAAAGCAACACAACACACCTTCACCCTCACCAACACTTTCACATCTCTCTCTCTCTTTTTAATACAACACCACCGCCGCCCCTATTATCACCATTAACGCCGCCACCACCACCTCCAAAAACAAACCAACACCACCATCTTAATCACCTTTTCCCGATCTATCTTTTGATACAACTCACGCGGGATTTGGACCACTTTATCACCACATACGCACAATCACCGCCACCTAAACACCATTTTTCTTATATTTTCTTGTTGGGTTTTTGGAGAAACATATTCTTGGAGCCGTTGGAAGGTGAGTGACCACGAGTTTCAACTCGTGTGTCTCGATTTGTACCCAAACCGTGGGTATACGAAATCTTTTCTTGTTGGGTTTTGATTAAAACAAGTGGGAAATGATGTTTTGGTAATAAAAATGAAGTTTGGTATCTTGGGTTTTGGTTTTGATGCGAGTTTGGTGCTCGACTTATGATGTTGGGTCGCGTTTGGTATTGGGTTTAGCTCGTTGGAGCTTGGCCGAGACCCTATGGTCTCGGTGTGACTATATTTTGACTCGTTTGGGAGTCTAAGAGGACCCTTGGTCCGAATGGTTTGATTCTTGGTCGATTTGGTTAACCGATTTGGTGATTGTTGATGTTTTGGTGTGCCGCGAACCATGAGGGTCCGTTTGGCAGTTTTGGATCGGCTCAAGTGAGCTAAGTCGTGGCCTAGTGGCCTTGGTATTGAGTCCTTGTGACTCATGGTTCTAGCCGAGACCCAAGTGGGTCGTTTGGCTCGGGTTTGGCGTGGTAAACCAAACCATATGATATGCATATTTGATGGTTTCTTGTTGTTGATTTATTGTTGTTATTATTATTATTGTGGCATTGTTTTTGGACCGACGCTTTTGGATGGGTCGAGATTCTTCGTAGTCTCGACATGGTATACTTGGGATTTGGATTATGGAGTTGTGTTGACGAGTGTGGATTTGGGGACCGATTGTGAGACGGTCAATTAGATGACGGAGATAGGTTAGTCGGGTGCCGTAGTCGGACCCTAATGTTGTAGCACGTGGATTTGGGATTGATTTTGACGGAGTTGATTTATTTATTTTCACTTGGTTATTATTTGTGGACTTGGACTATGAGCCGAGAGTAATGACTCGGACATGTGACCAAATTCTTATAACTCGATAAATATTAAAAATCAAACATTAATAATAATACTCGTAATAATATTATGGATAATATAATCGTTTATATACGTATATAGACGTGATAAACGTACACACACACACACACACACACACACACACACACACACACACACACACACACACACATATATATATATATATATATATATATATATATATATATATATATATATATATATATATATATATATATATATATATATATATATATATATATATATATATATATATATATAATGCGTATATTAGTAATAAAACGATCACGAGTAAACATTATAATAATATAACGATAATTATTATACTATGCAAATAGTGCAACAAATGTCGGAGTATTATTATAAATAATAACTATAAATAATGTCGAGAACTAATATGTCGGGTTAGTAATAAATAGAAACATGATAACGTAATTTTATAAATTTGGAAAACTTATCGAGTTATACGAGTTGTGGTTACTTAAGTCCAAGTGGGCTTTATTATGTGACTTTTGTGTTGTCACAGATATATGACGATTAATATAAACATTTTCTATAACTAAGTAACTTATTTAATCGACGGGTTAAATCGAGTTATTTGGCTATATAAAATGAGTATATAAATGGGCATCGTATCCCACGACGCTCATAGGTTGTGGTACGTGTATTAGGATAATAAATTACTATATATCTCGTGGAGTTGGCTAAATTGACGAATTTGGCCAATTTGACGATATATATATATAGGGAATTTATTGGACTACGATATATACCATATAGTATTCTTTGTGCTATGTGCTTTAAGTAGGGTATAATCTTGGAGCGGTATATTACGTAAATAAATATGGGAGATTATTAAATCGACGAATTTGATAAACTTCGATGATTTATTTAAATGATATATTGAGCTAATATTAGACCTATAGATGGTTTATTATTATATCTTTTCGTTGTGGTTTCTTGGTTTGAGTTGTGTCGACCCTTCACCCATATGGATACCAAACGTCGAATTTCAAATTAATATGAAGATAATTCGAGAAATGGATATTTTTGTAAAGTAAAAATGGAATACGTTCTGGAATGGGAATATTTGACTTTTTGATGAAATGATTTCTGAACGAGTTCGATATTGTTAGGAAGTGTCGAGTCTGTAGTTGCCGTTACTTGAGTTTGCTTACGTCTTTCAACTATCGATTTCTTTTGAGGATTTGATGGACTTGAGGTGAGTCATAGCCCCACTTTTACTCTTGAACTTTGTTTTCAATACTTGGGGTGAGAAACGTGCAAATGTTTTATGTGGACTATTATCGCTTTTTGATTTCAAAACTTGTTATGCTTATAGAACTAGGTAGGATTGAGCGAGGCCTAGTCCCGAACTAGGTAAGCTATTGATTTGGTTATAGAGCGAGGCCTAGTCCCGAACTAGGTAAGCTATTGAGTTGGTTATAGAGCGAGGCCTAGTCCCGAACTAGGTAAGCTATTGAATTGGTTATGGAGCGAGGCCTAGTCAAGAACTAGGTAAGTTATACAACGAGGCCTAGACTAGATCTAGGTAAGTTGAACATGTCGTATCCTTACGCATGTTGGGTATGTCGTATCCTTACGCATACAGATTGATTTGATTTGATTTGGTTATTGGACTATAGTGTGCACATATAGGGTTGAATTGATTTGGTTGGATTATTTTGGATGGATGATTGAGGCCTAGTCTAGCTAGCAAGCGTTTTGCGTATATGTCCACTATATTGAACTATGAATTTAAACCTATGATCTCACCAGTGAAAGCTGACTTTTAGCGCGTTTTCTCAGGTAATTAAGTGATGCCCTTGGATGCTTGGATTGGAGGCTTGGCAATGGCACCTGGTTTATGATCTATTTTCTGAAACTCTGATAAATAATTGTGGACCTACGTTTATTTCTTTTGGGCCTTACTTTGGATAATTATTGGGATAAATGTAAACTTTAAAACCCGTTTTGGTTGTGTTTTTCTTATGTTTACTTTATCTCGTTATTTCATGACTTTGAATGGATACAAATCCCCGTAGCACCCCGAAAGCTTGTTGAGTCTTCCGCTATACTAAATTTTGGGGGTGTTACATTCTTCCTCTGCTTGAACCTGTAACAAGACTTGCATATCTTGATCGAAGAGTTCTTCATCAGTCAACCCAAATGTATTGGGTTGGTTTTATGGTGGATTGTTTTCCGGTGGATTGTTTTGTGGTGGGTTGTTTGCCATTGGAAACAGAACTTTCGGTGGAGTGTTTTGTGGTGTGGGGTCGTATGGGAATACAGAAAACAGATCTTGTGGTGGGTTGTTTTGTGGTGGATTGTTATATGGGAATACGGGAAACAAATCTTCGGGTGGGGTGTTGTAAATCGACTCGTTATCTGGTGAATTGTTGTGTGACATTGTTTCGTATGAATTGTTTATGAATTCTATATGATTTGTGTGTGAATTGTGAGTGTATTGTCTGACTCTGTAAATGGCTATTTATATGATTGTTTTTGAATTTGAAATTTTAATATATCCCGCTATGTTTTTTGAATTTGAATTTTAAATGTTTATCAACACGTTTTTTTTTTTTAATTTGAATTTTAAAGGTTTGTCCACACGTTTTTTTGAATTTGAATTTTAAAGGTTTAACCGCCTGTTTTTTGAATTTGAATTTTAAAGGTTTAATCCCCTCGGTTTTGAAATTTGAATTTTGAATTTTGAAAATATCCCGCTCATGTGCGAAGAGAAGTCATATCTAATCGACAATTACAAATCTATCTAAAAACTTTATTCGTTGGATTGTTTCTCTTACTTTGTATATTTTTCTTGCGTTGTATTGAACATTTAATTATGAATTTAAATCTGGTTATCCCGCTCAACTTTACCGTTTAAGAACTACGGGGGGTGGGGGGGGTGGGGTGGGCAATATACATTTTCTTTTAATCAAAATGTTAAGAACTTTAGAGGGGCCAAAAGTGTCAATTTTTTTACACAATTGGGCCTTAACGCCACGTTAAGGAGTTAACACGGGGTGTTAACGCGGCTTTAACGCCGAGACATGCGATGGTTAACGTCCCTTAACGCGCGTTAAAAGGGGCCTTAAGGCTGGATTTGTGTTAAGGTTGTGCATGCTCTTATAGTAACAGTTCGAAACATTATTTCCTAAACAAACACAAATTATATAATGTTATACATATAGTATGGCTATATACAAATTAGTGACATGTTCATGTTCAAAAGAAATAGTTCAACGTGGACCAAGTGTAGTGGTTCACCCTTTCGTGCGTTCTGGTAAGCTCCATTACGACGGTCGGTGATCACGCATTGTAATACAGTGTAATATGGCACAACATATTTTCAAACAAAGCTAAAGAGCAAAAACAACTTATTTTCAACAAAGCTAAAGAGCAAAAAAGTAAATCTAATTCTACTTTACAATCTCAATTTCTTGCTTTTTGTTTGAGCACCACCTTTATTGTGGTGGTTGTCATTGTTGTCGTCGTCATCAACATCAACTTAATGTGATCGATCGAGCACTAATGTTAGTTTGAACCTTTAACACATTTCTTAAAACTTTACAAGAATAGCTATATAAGACGGTATTTAATGATTTTGATAGTTTCTAAATCTTTCCGAAAGAAGTTTAAACTTTAAAGTGATGCATAACCTAATACAAAGGTAGAAATTAATCGATTGAGTGAGTATGGAGCTTCAAAATTTAAAGCATGTCCAACATTTCTTATTATCTCTAGCTTTGATTTCCCACCTAAATGCCTGTTTAAAAAGCAAATTTATGAAGATTAGATTAACTTACCAAATTTTTAATTTAAATAATTACTTAGTTTATTAATGAAAAATTTATAAAAAGAGAAGTTACCTATGAAGTTGGTATGCCCATTCAAGAGGAAAGACACTATCTTTTTCACCCCATATTAGAAGCGTTTCCTTCACCCAAAATAATAAAATATCAAATTAACGCTATAATACATCATCATTGACACCCGCTAAATGCATGTAATCGTGGTAACAAACATTGTACGAGACATCATTTATTTGTTAAAGAAAATTGCTTACATGCAATATACAATATTTTAATGAATGTGCGAATAAACACTTATACATACAATGACAAAACTACTTGAAACGTGCTGTACAAAGCTTGAAACGTGTTTAAAATTTGCCGGTAAAAGATGACAATTCATAAAATTGATTTATTTACTTAATTTTCTTGAAATATATACTAGTAGTTAACTAAGAATATATTACTGATCCAACCTAGGAGATTGAGCTTGATTAAAAAACTAACCTAACCCAACTTATATAAATAATGCAATTTCAGAAATTGTTGGAAGTTGATGTGAATTTTTGTCCTAATCTTGGTGTTTTTATTATTCACCTATTATAGTACGTAGTATTTACTAATGAAATCTACCTATATGTTTAAGGGTTTTGCTGAACATAGTCCAAACAACTCGTAGTAAATTTGTACAAACCTGTGTAAGAATCGGAAGATCAATGTCGTGTTTCTCATTCAGCAATTCGTGCACCAATTCTTCTTTCTCCTTCTTGCAGCATTCCAGCTGAAAAGAATCAATCGCGAATTGAACCTTTTAGTGGCCTATAACTAGCTAATACCACATTTAATCCAAATTACTATATATGAGTGTTGTTTTAAACACTTACGCCAATGAAGCCCCAAAGAAAGAAGTCTGGAATCCACCTCCCAAAATCATACTTATGGATCGATATCCGACACAACATTCTTAAATCCTCGGGTGTTTTCGCCACAAGTAGATCTACTACACTTCGCCCTATCTTCTTTACGTGCTCTAGTTTTCTATCATGTTTACACACAATTCCACTACTAACTATCACTAGTTTTTCCACCATATCATCGCACACCTAAGTGACCGATGAAAAATAAACAAAATAGTAGCATGTTGTTTAATATTGTTTCCGTCTTATAATAAGTGCTCACTATTGATGTGCTATATATTTTTAGAAAATTCAATGTCAACCAATAATTTTTTTCGTTAAAAGTTGAAAATGTACACTTATTTAAGTACAAAATAAATAGTAAGGTCGACACAAGGTTAGTATGTATTTTACCTCTGCCATTTGGTAGCCAACAAATCCGCCATAACTAATAGCATAGACCGAAAACTTGTCTACTCGCATTTTCTTCAATCCATCACACACACACTTTGCCTGAAACCCAATGCTACGATCCGATTTGCTAGAGTATGAATCTCCAAAAAATACGAGATCAGGAACGTACACGTTAAAATCACGAGCTAATTGGTGAATCTATATGCAAAAAACACAGAAATGTGTTATATGTTTAACAAACATAACATATGTCCTAGAGAACAACAAAGTTACTAGAGTAGTGGTTTTTGGTATAATATATGAAACCATAAATAAGTTTAAGTTTAATATGAAAAACATATGAAATTTTCGTTAAAAAGATTTAGTACATACATGTTAAGTATCATGTTACTATATTTATAAAATGCTAAGTTTTAAACTTTTAGTTCTGGATCCGCCACTACTGACCTGTAAAAGGAATTGCCACTTGGAGTTACCACCAAAGCCATGAATAAGCACGAGATTCGCCCTGTTGTACTCCCTATGTTTACTACTCCAAATGTGCATTATGGTTTGGTTGTCATCTAGATGGACACTAGATCGAGCCAAACCACAATATCGAAAGTACATAGATAGCAAGGCATCCGCGAATAGTACCGGAAAACGGGTTATGAAGGTGTATAAAGATTGTAATGAAATGAGTTGCCTGAATGAGAAATTGTAGAGCCAATATGAGTCCATGGTGGAAGCTTATTATTATATATGGAAATAGGATAATGAATGATCGATGTATATAAAGCTATGCCATCATTTTCATGCGTAAAGAATTGATTTAGCCCGTATTTAAAGAATGGGGCCCTTTTTTTGCGTAAAAACCACAAGCACGTCATGTTTTACATCCTTTTCACCTTTTATTTATTTATTTATTTTTTTTCATATTAAAACTTGATGCCACAATTTTTTTTCTTCATAGGTGATAAATACTATTAAAGTACAAACCCGTTGATAAATTATTACTTTCTCGTTTGGAAAAAAAGTGTTTACTAACAAATCATCAGTTCAGTTTAGATATGAGTAGCTAATGCAAGTTTTTAACAAAGTAGCAAAATAAGAAAAAACAACGACTATTGTTATTTCGGAAAATGATTGAGATGTCTAAAAATATGACTATGCATAAAAAAGCTCCCTTACTATCACCAACTATCCTCATCTAAAAGTTGGATATTTTATTGAGACAAACACAAATAATAGCATAGATAAATAGAATGGACAGAAAGAGTATGTTTTTACGCTATAGATCAATTAATGGTTTTTGTTGTTCTGCACATAGATCAACTATTTGACATGTCCTTATACTTGCACACTCTTAAACGGTGAATTAACATCACAATAACTTTTTTAAGATACATAATGTATGTAAACGAGCATAACTATCTTTTCATATTTATTCTCTTACTTATGATGATAGGTGGTTATGTAAGAAGTAGCATTTATTATCGTAAAAGTGTATCCACTTTGGGCTTGCTACAACCACAATGATACTACCATTAACTTAAGTACAGTACACTTGTGATGAAGTCCAAGACTATAGCAATTACATGATACTATTATCAGATTATATGAAGTATCTGATCCACAATATATATAAACTAACAATAGTTCCTTTCTTTGGTCGGGAACACAAGCTTCATATAGATTAGTGGAAGACAACATTTGCTGGTAATTGAATACTCACAAGATTTACTATTTTAGTCGATCGATACATTTGATATAGGCCGATTAATTATTTGTATAGTATTAATAGGCCTAGCCCATTGTAATTACTCTACTAAAACCATCTTGTGTATCTTATATATTTGTGAACATGATATCAATAATCAAGCAATTATACCAATCAATATTTACTTTTCAAGCGTTGCGTTAGGAGGAGATTATATGATGATGATATTTGTCTGTGCTTCTTGATCTTGGGATGAACATGGAAGAATTTTGTGACATTTATTATATACGTGTAAGCGAATTAAAATTTGACGTGATTATGTGATTTTAAGGCGTGGTAAAAAGGTAAAATAACTTGTTTATGTAGGGAAACATGTACACTTTAATTAAAAATAATAAAGATTACAATCAATAAATAATTAACAGAAAATAAATGATAGGAAAATTAAATTACAGACAGAATGGAGTAGAAGTAGAAAACAGACATTATTCAACAATAATTAAGTAAAGCAGTAAAAAGTCGGAACGAGGCTCATGTTTAACATGATTCATTTAAAACAGATTCGCCGTCTGTTTCCTAGGTACAACGTCCAAAGCTGTTGTACAGCCGGACCAGACTAAACTTGCATGAAAGATCGCGGAAAGCTGAGTGTTTCTGATCGAAGAGATCGCTGGAATTCAGTTGCTCTGGAGCTGCGTTATCTTTGTACCAAAAGCTAAATGAGAATGTGTTCAATTTATAGCAAAACCCTATCTTGGTCACCAAGACATAATATTATCTCAAATTAAATCTGTTAAAAATTAAACATGATTTACTGCAACAAAAAGATACACGCACAAGCTCGACTTTTCAAAGCTGCATTCGTGTCCGCAGGCGCGCGGCTCCACATGAGTTCAGAAGCTTTGAACTCACATAGAGGTTGGAGCATAACCAACCTAAAGGAATTTGATAGCCAATACTATGATTTCCTTATAAACTAGTCTCCACTTCCTTTTATAGGCGATGTGTGATAGTTTATTTTCCATATTTTATGTTTCACGTGCCTCACTTTGAGACACGATATCTCATTCATATCAACTCCATATTTGACACATTTTAGCTTGTTGCGAAGCTCTCGTCAAGGAGAACGCAAAGCTACCAAGAAATACAAATATATAGAACATATACATATATTAAATAGTGTCAAAAAATTGCAAAAAACCATTTTGCAAAACTATATTTCCAACAGTTTATTCGTTCGGACTGCTTAGATACGAAGTAGTAATTAGAATGTAAGGAAAGAGTCAGATAGAGTGTCGACCCATAAATTTGGTAGAAATGAAAATGATACCATATATGTCTGTCGATTCTGTATAGTTGCGATATCTATTATGAAACATGCAACTTTCTATATAATTAGTTATTTGACCATTTCAACAAGGTGTCGATCTTAGTGTTTTCCATTTTACGATTTCTAAAATGATGCACCTTATTGCTATGTGCCAGTTACTTCATCATATCCACGAGTATAATTGGATTGGGTGAATGTGTATCGGATCGGATATCTGTTGCCATCTCCTACTTAAAAGGTGATTATGTAATAAGTAGCATTTTATTATCGTAATGGTGTACATAGGATGAAATTAGTCACAAAAACTCAATAACTTGTACATGATATTAAACCTACGTGTTACTCAATAACAATTCTGGAACACGTACCATTGATCCACAATATATAAGCTAACAATAGTTTCTTTCTTTGGTCAATTTGGGAACACAAACTTCGTATAAATTATTAGAAGACAATATTTGTTTCCGGTAATTCAATACTCAAATCCTTATTATTATTATCAAATTTATTTGTTAAACTCACTTTTGTTGATAAATGTATATGTGAGTTAAATTGTTTACATGTGTGTCGTAAACAAGGAGATGTAGTCATGTCAACATTGCTAAAAGAAAAGCTTTATCTCGTTTATGTTTATGTGACGGTGGACTCAAAAACTAGTTTGCAAAAAAGCAAGAAACTATAATCATTCAATTTAAAAAAAAAAAAAAAAAAAAAAAAGTTATTAAAAGATATACCTATGTTTAACATGGGTTGTGCATTTGCATACCCGGCCATCTTAATTATAAAGTTATTTTTAGGGAGTTGATACTCCTCCACATTTTTTGTTGCTTACATCACAACTTATGCATTACAGTATTGTACCGTCCAACAGTACAATGCACAATTATGTTATTTGCATCAAAAAGTATGGTGGGAATATCAACTCCCTTATTTTTATTATGACAAATTGCATGAAACACATTATCCTAGTTAATTACTAATACCAAGCTATGGCTTTTACATTTTTAGTGTATATTACAAATCATTTTAGTGTATCTATAAGAGTTGAAATCAATAGAGATCTCATATTCTTCGTAGATCCAATGAATCAATACTAGTTATCTATTTTTATTCAAAATTAATAAAATAAAACATTTTTTCACGTTTTAAAAAAAATATATATCTTGCAAACAGTTATCGTTAAGCGACAAAAAATACATAATCGCGACGAGAATTTTTTTTATCTTTCTGTAGACGGGCACTTTGAGAGAGAGATGAGTGTTTGTTTCAGTTTCGTGAGGTGTTAGAATTTGATATATTCTAGCATAGGAAATTTTTAGACTCATATTTTCCAGTTCTTGGGAAATATCTTTTTGAAATTATTCTAATAAGGTCTACTTGAGGGCAAGTAGAGTTCAAGTGGGGGGGGGGGGGTGGATATTTGATAACATCAAATATATCCATGATTTTAGTGTTAATTTCCCCCTTAAATACTCATCTTTTGTATTCATGTGTTAGGATATATACTTTTATTTGTTTATATTTTGTTTTCATGGCAAAGATGAGTAAAGGAACGAAGAAACGCGGAAATGGAAGGACTAAATAGAAAATATATGAAATATGCGGATTCTGCACTAACTACAGCATAGAGATATCATCTACCTACGCCGTAGCAAGCACTTACGAAGACTACGGTGTAGCTCAATTCATGACTACGGCGTAATGATATACTAAATGGCTCTACGGAGTAGCAACTCTCCAACTACGGCGTAGACCTCAAATTGAGGCAGTAAATAACTCACGTGGCCAAAGAAGAAGTTAGGGCGTAGTTTCCCATATAACTACGCCGTAGAAGCATCCAAGGAAGAAACGACGCTCGTAGCACTTGATCAAGCTACGTCGTAGTTGATATTTACAAAGGCTACGGCGTAGCCACTCATTCAGCTACGCCGTTACAAAGTCGGGCCTATAAATATCAGCCCTAATTCCGAGTTTATTCATTCACTTTTCACCACACAGAAGTTGGGAGAAACTCAGGGAGCAGGAGGAATGAAGTTCAATCCACATACAAGTTAATTTCAAGGGAGAATTCACACGCCAATCAAAAGTTTATTCATTCCTTTGTCTTGTATTCGATTCATGTTTACTTTTGTAATGATAGATTCTTGTTTTACTGCAACTATGAATATGAGTGGCTAAACACTTCTTAGTGCTAGCCTTGTTATGAAATTGTTATTGTTATGATATAGTTTTCTATGCATCTATTGTTGTATTGTTTGTATACTTTCATGCCGAGTCTTAGGGCACTCTAGTTTTGGTAGTGTTGAGCATTGGTAGTTCCTTGGAGGCTTGGTGAATTAACCTTAGGAACCAAGCCGATGGGGATGTGACTTGGTGATAGAAATATCACCATACATGTGCGAATTAACCCTAAGACCACCTATCATTGCGATACGCTTAAAGAAGCTAGAGGGGGTGTAAGATCTGACCATGCCGCATCCCGCTAGACTTGTCTATGTTAGTAGAGGTACTTAATGACTCTTGCATCTTCGTAGGTTCACGCCGCCCGATGAACTCTCGTCTTTAAAATAGGCGAGAATAGGACAAGGTGTAAGATAGATTTAGGTGATTTAACCCTCTGATCCTAAATGCATATAACCCCCAGACGAAACGATAGGATGCACTTATAGAAAACTAATCATGATAATACAAGAGTAGTAATTAGGATAGCACTACTTCTCCTTATTGATTCTCTTCCATTTATTTACTTGCTTTGTTATTTACTTTTATTAGTTAATTAATCTTTACAATCATAAACCCCCTTTTAAACGTGACAGTAGACTTAGATAGACTCCACACTCATAGCTCTTGGGACGACCTCGGCTTTACTAACTAGGTATACCTCACACGACCGGGTACACTACCCGATAGTGCATTAGGTAGACCTTAGGTAAACGAGCAACTTATAAATATAAAACCTGGTTGGTAAAACCTGCATCAGGGTCAGCCCAAAAGTGCCCATGCCAGCTCTATGCCATGCAAGCTTCTTAGTTACCTGAGATAAAACATGTTAAAAGGTCAATACAAAGGTTGGGTGAATTCACAGTGTTTAATTTGTAATAGTTTGAACACAAGTTGAATAGTAGTAAAAACAATAGAATAGGAGAGTAGTAAATATATATATTACCCTAAGCCTCATGACACGCAAACCTTAACATCGGATGATATCAAAAATGATATAGATGGCCTACATCACAAAATGGTTTAGGTGATAATGCCCTCTTACTAGGAGCTTGCCATATTCCTAGTTAATTCAAATAAAGTGCATTTGGTTACCATCTCAGGCAAACTTCAAATAGGGCATCAACTGCCAATAGATCTATTCACTAAACTCGCGTTCACTCGCAAGTGATTAATAGTTCATGATATGAGGGACATTTGGTAAAGGTGGTAACTTAGGCAATATCAATCATGATAGCATACAGAAAAATACTTGTGTTCAGATTTATATTATGTATCTCCCCACGGGGTTTGAAAACAATTTTAAAAGGTGAGACTATTAACTCACCTTAGTAATATAGTAGTCAAGTAGAAATCAACTGCAAGTGAATAGCTCCGACTTGTGACCTAGAGTGATATGATAAGTTTAGATTCGTTTACTTTTAGGGCTTGATATGGAATGACGAGTGTGAAAAATTTCAAATGAAATAGTGTCGGTTTCACGTACTAAAATGTTTAAAGTTCAAGAAAAGTTTTATTATAATTATAGTTGTCTTTTATAGATATGTTATCGATAAAAATCTAGTCGAATGTTTTAGTTATTATAAGTGTTAATAAAAATATTTATTTTAATTATCTTTAGTTATTATAAAGTCATTATTATTTATTGTAAATATTTTTTAGGCGAGTTATATTAAATACCAAACTTTTTTTACATACTAAGGGATCCATTCCCACCATCTATCTAAAAAGAAATCCATTGTTGAGATTAAAAACATTTTAATATTTTACCAATATTTTATAATTTAACTATCTCTTAAACCGTTAATCGTTAAGCGAAAATAATTACACTATTGCGACGAGCATTTAATTATTTTTCTATAAACGGGCACTTTGATATACTTTCGACAAAAAAAAATCATTTTTTCACGGTTTTTTTTTCGTGGCCGAAAAAATCATATGTGATATATCACATGTGATATGTGATATTACTGTAATATCACATGTGATTTTTTCGGTCATGAAAAATAATGTGAAAAAAATGAAAAAAAAAATATCGAAAATATATCAAAGTGCCTATCTGTAGAAAAATAATTAAATGCTCGTCGTAAAGGTATATATTTTTTCGCTTAACGATTAACGTTTCGAAAAATATTAATATTTGGAAGAAAAAAAACAGATGAAAGGTGGTTTTTTAAATTGGTGGGATTAATCTCATCTATTAGATCAAATAAAGATGGAGGGTCGAGATTAGTCCCTTAGTATGTAAAAAAAGTTTGGTCTTCAAATAACCTTAAATCAATATTTTTAGTTATAATAAAGTTGGTATTATTTATTTGTAAAAAGATGCATTAATTATTAAATAAAGTTAGTTTTTAAAGTAAAATTAACATGTGTAGTATTTATTTATAAAAACAAGGAGGGGAACCCGCCGCGTTGCGGCGGGGGCCTCTATACCATTTTGGAGGTGTTGCGAGATACAGAAAACTGGATAGATGTATTATCATTAGTGTTGTTACAAAATGCTGCAAGCTTTTTTTCGCTACGGTTAAAGCTGTAGTTATACAGTTACTTATTCTAGGACATCTACCGTTACAAAATGCTGGAAGTTTTTTTTCGCTACGGGGCCTATACCTGCAGTTATACAATTATTTATCCTTTGACATCTACCCTGGTTACATATTTCTAGCTAGCATTATAGGGTATGTACATACGGTTTTCTTAGATAGCATGTTATAGGTTTTCTTGCGCCATTTTAGTCGTGCTTGGCCTTCTTGGTTGGTTGGATGGTGCTGGTGTCTTCTTGTTCAAGGAGTGGTTGCTGTTCTGGTGTTGTGGAGATGGTCTCATCTTGTGCTGTTGGTTGTGTGTTGGTGATTTCTGGCAGAACCTGTTGATCGACACCTTCAATGAATAACTTCTTCACGACTGTTTTGGAAGCGCTCTCTGACGTGTACTCCTTCTTTTCATCTGGGTCATCAGTGTGGGGTGGGGGTGGGGGGTTATCTGAGCTGTTGGTATCTCTGTGGTAGCCTGTTGAGGAGAATGCTCTGCCAGCGTGGTTGATGAGGAAGGCCCTTGTATAAAAGTTGGAATGTTTGGTAATGCAGGTTCTGGAACATCAACGGAATGGTCGAGGATGAATTTTGTGTTCCCTCTGTGGCTTCCAGGTGCTATGTGGACTGTAAAGATGTGCCTTGTGTCTTCTAGGTCTCTGATTATTGCTGGGAGCGTATATGGATCTGGTTCGGTTATGTAGCTTAGGAGTTCAGTAACCGGCATAACCAGTGAGTTTGCTTGTGGGCTAAAACAGGTGATGATGATACTGCCGGTGCTGTCTTCAAGGATTGCCTTAAAGTTGTAGCTGTCCAGAGAAACACATTATATGTATTTTACTGTTGTTTATTGGTGGTGCATGAAATATGTATTGAATGGGGTTCACTTACGTGTAGTTTGGTGTTAGGCGAACTCCGGGAGGCTGACAATGTGGGTGTGGCCATCCATCTACTATTTTCATTTGACATGTGCGACACCGATTGTAGTACCATCCCTGAGTTTCATCAATGCTTGTGATGACTGCCTCTATCACAAATGGTTTCAGTTGTTACAAGGACATTGTTGCATTAGGTAGTTTTTATGTGAAAAGTATATGCACTTACTGTAATAGTTACCATTTTTGTTTCAGGTTTAACTTCAAGCAAAGTTCTTATCGTTATATGGGTGCTTTGTGTATCCTGTTCGTTAACATTTGGTTCAACTGAAGGTTGTGGCAGTGGTGGGTGCGGACCCATGTATTCCTGGTACCTGGTTTGAACAGATAGTAGCGTGAGTAATTATGAGTGTCGATGCAGTTAAGGGGAACTGTGTAGGGGTTTCATCATCAATGACTTACAGTGCTCTTATGGTATCTGTCTCGGGTATTTCTGGGTTGAGATAGTAATATGTTGCCGGGGTCGCAGATAGTTGTAGCCCTCCTGTCATGGTTGTGTCGAATTCGTTATGTACTATATGGCACTACATATTTAGTTTTGTTGGTTTAGTATATACCTCCAACGCGCTTGGCCCAGCAAGAACTGACGGCAATAATAGGGGCTGGTCAATTTCCCTTCACAGATCTACCAAAAAGCTGGTGGCTTGCTGATTCCAAAGTGTGAACATAATTGTATTGCCGCTGCATACGCATATTGGTAGTCAGCGGTTGTAAAATTTTGCATAAATCTGTATGTAAAAATCTTAATTTAGGTTCTGGATTTCAATATTCCTTCGGGAAATTCGGTAGGTCATTGAGTCTCCTGATTCACGGATTGGACCGACGTCACATAGGATCCCAATATAGTCTGTTGTTAAGAATGGTTTGTCAGTGACTGTCTTTGTAGTTGTTTTAAGTGATGTTGTTGAATACCTGTCAGGATGGAGTCTCTAGCATCCGCGCGTTGCCCGACTTGGTTATATGCGGTGAAGCTGAAGTAATGCTTTGGGAACCCAGTGTCTGCTATCTCCATGACCTGTGTGTACTTCCCGAATAGCAGGGTTATGTCGTTTTCTAGTGTCCTCTGCCACTTGTCCGTTTTCTTGCAGTCGTATGCTTCTATCCGATAGCAGCTATTAACCTGAAGCTTTGTGTCAAACTGGCGGATATCCCATAGCTGGACATTCGCCTGGATTGCGCCTCCCTGTGTGTGTAGAAATCATTCAACGATATAGTAAAGCGTTAGATAGTCATGGGAATTTTCGTTAATTTTATCAAGTTAAAAAAATGTACATGTAAGACAACTATGTTGTTTATTGATATTACAATGATTCTGTGAATGAGATGATGACATGAAGTGAAGGTAATGTAAAGCCTATATTTTACAATGTCTGGTGTAAACTATTAGTGCGTTACCTGTTTGTCAAGAAGGATGAAACAAAGCCCTGTTGGATTAGGATCGGGTACGTTTCTGGATGTCCATTTCCTGTAAACTTTGAGTTCCAGTGGTCTGGCAAGGTCTGCTGGTTTCAGGTTCATAACGTTTGTCTCATCTTCCTCTAATAGTATCCCTTTTCCTTTGTCTTTTGAACACTGTTCGCTTAGTGCTTTAGTCAGTGGTGTCGCAGCTTCACTAGTAAGTGGGTGAGTTTCCATGGTCTTGTCAGCAGTTTACCTGTAAGATGAGATGTGTTTTGTTTATTGTTAGGACAATGACTTAGGCCATTCTTACGCTGCAGTTGTTGGTAGGCCATGGAATGTAGTGACATAATAAATTGTTACAATCACAACTATACATATAAAGGCAGTGTGTTTTTTAGGCATGCAGGCAATGGATTTAAATAAAGCATGTAAGCAAATAAGCATGTCATCTACAACGGTATTCAACAAAACCTGACACCGGATAATTTTAGCTAGAAATTCGGTATAGACAATGTTTTTGGTAGTGTTTGTTGGGATCCCTGAACACGGTCCAATCACCATTTTAAGACCACGGGGTGATGTGGCTCTCGACAATGCGACGTATAATTGACCATGCCCAAATATTGGTTCCGGTAAATAGACTCCGATCTTTTTTAGCGATTACCCTTGACTCTTGTTGATGGTCATTGCATAACACACTTTTACTGGAAACTGTTTTTGCCTGAATACAAAGGGCATCTTGTCATCCTTCATTATGAGCACTATGCGTGGCAAAAATACTTTCTGACCAACCCTTGTACCGGTTATTATTTTCGCCTCGATCACTCGGGTTAGTAATTGAGTGACAATTAACCTTGTACCATTACAGAAACCTCCCTGGACATTAAGGTTCCTTAACAACATAATTGGCGTCCCAATTTTCTGTGGACGGGAAGCAGTGGGTATTTGGAACGGTTATCCATCATGTGTTTTGGGGGTCGTTTAGGTCTGGTTCACCAGCGTTACCATCACCGATGTTGAGAAGCCATTGTGAAAAGTGCGCGACCTCTTGCTTTTCTAAGTCGCTCATATTCGGTTGTTTTAATCTCATATTTTCTTTAAGGAAGATAACGTGTAGGTGTTCCCATAAATATGATTCAGATGTTGATGATGCAATGATCTCGTTCCTGGATGCATTTTTCTTTACGGGCAGCGTTTGTCTGAAATCACCACCGAGCATAATGTTCTTTTTACCAAAGACAGTGTCTGGCTGATCGCATATGTCGCGCAGCGTTCGATCAAGTGCCTCGAAACACTTACGATCGTTCATCGGCGCCTCGTCCCAGATTATTAGGTTTGTCTGCTTCAACAACTCTGCGACTTAGTTGTTATTTTTTAATGTTGCAAACAGACTTTGATTTTGACTTTTATCAAACTACTAACTGATTTTATGAATTATATAAACAACAACTAACCTAAGTGATCTAATTATGCAACTATATCTAGCCTACTAACTCTAAACCTCAGCAAAACAGTATCAACCAAACACTCCTTATATGTGACTGTTTGCTACAATTCAATGATTCTAACCACAAATCTCTAACTACTGATCTTAAGAACTTCCAAATTACTCTCAGAAGCAATAGCAACAACTAGTCACAACTTAGTTCCAATAGAAACTCAGTTACACATATTCAAAATAGACAAATGATCAACTAACTACTCAGATGATGCAATAAGCTACACAGAACAAAGCTTATCCAAACTCAGATTTCTAATAATGCTACAATTCAACAAAGTATCACTATGATACACAAGCTCAACTCAAATCAAAGCACTACTCAGAATTAATCAAAATACTACTCAGTTCTACAAATTCAGATAAGAAACTATGCAGATATCTATTAACAAACTAACTCAAATCTCAACTAAGCAAACCTGAAACAGATCTACAAGCAGATAATCACACCAACTAAGCTACTCAAATACAATCAAACAATCAGATCTATGATCAATCAATATAAGCTCAAACTACACAATCTTCAACAGATCTATATTATAAAATTGAGTTGAATGGAAATTTAGCAATACTTACAAAGCTATTCCTCCTCAGCAACAATTGAGGAGGATTCACTATGCTTGCCTATCTTTTAGATAGGCAGGTCCTTCCCTTTTTGACCTAGCTTATCTCATATAATCACCTCAGCAACCTCAGAAAACCTTCTTTTGAATGGAACAGTGACAAGTGAACCACAAGCTTTCTAAGCTTGTATATACTATGTATAAGCTGAATGCAACTTATTTGAGATATAAACCACTGATTTGAAACTATTTTATTTTTTATTTTATTTTTTATATTTTTCTGAATTTTTTTATGATTTTCTTTACTTGAAAAATTAATGACTGAATTGAAAAGAGTAATTAATTAAGCTATTTTGAATTCTATTTAAAGTATTTAATAGAAAATAAGCTGAAATTGAGTGATAATAAGCTAGATATAAACTAGAATAAAACTGAATAAGTAATAGTAATTGAACAATAAGCTAAAAATATAAGAAAAAAAAACTCAGAATTTTATTAAAAACTTAATAAAAGTATTACATGATCTAGTCTAAATACAATCTAGAGTAAATTTTGCAGCATAACAATACACTAAAAACTACATGAAATTAAGCTGAAATACTACCCTATTTATAGATGAGGTGAAGGGGTTGGGTCTGATTGCCAAGCTGGCGATCCTCACACCTCTTTGTGCTTCTTTCTTCTCATCTCAACCCTCTGATTAAAATTGTGTTACTTCAAATCAACAAGAGCCTTTAGATCAAATCAGTGAGGTGGCTTGGCCAATCAACTGCTTCCATCTGTCCCATTCGTATGTAATACTCTCTGACATATGACTCAGCAGAATCCAAGGAGAAGAATGATGTGTCTCGCCCAATCATTGCTCACCATCTGTCCTTGTAGCCTCAACATTCTCTCTGACATGTGCATAATCACGTGTGGTGTTCTAGAAGCTAAAATGATTGGTTTAATCATGGTGAATTGAAGTGGTTCGAGCCAATTTGCACAATGTGAAATTAGGTTTCATGTGGTTGGGGGTTTCTGGGAAAATTGGGGAAAATAAGGGAAACATGTGTACGTTTTATTTATTTGAAGCTTTGACCCGTATATATGATTTTGACCATGGGTAAAATGTATGGGCCGGGTAATAATTTTGGTGGTGTGGGCTCAAGTTATTAAATTTAGGCTTTATGAATTTTTGGACCAGGCATGTTTGATAATAAATTCGGACCTTGAAACTTAATAGGACCAAAAATTGCAAATCCAAAATATCAAGGACTAATTGTGTAAATTTCCAAACTCCAAGGGCTGAATTAGTCTTTCTTCAAAAGTATAATCCAAGGACCATTTCTGCCAATTCTGAATAGATGAAGGACTGAAGTTGATTTGAAGATCCCGACTTTGACTTTTTGACCATCTTCCACTCTCGTGCCCGTTTTTCCGGTTTTCGTGTGATTTTTCGTCTTTTTGTGATTAATCCGTACCTGCATGTTCACAACATAGAAACACGTGTTTTCTTGGCATTTGTTAGCTCAAATAATCATTTTGGGTCGGTATTTGGCCATAAAATGGTGAGTGAATAAGCACTCACCAGACTCATTTGTCAAATCTAGGGGGATTTTCAGTCTTGAATGCGTTGTTCTACCCGAAGGTAGTAATAGAGATGCAATACCTGAAGCTGCTACTGCCAGAACAATTTTTCCTTGTGAACGTAGTGTCGTGATAACTGTTTTCCGTAGAAAGGTTTTGCCCGTGCCGCCATGACCACAAACAAATATGGTTTCCTGCCGCCCTTCGCCGATGGAATTCATGATGGTGTCAAACACGTGCTTCTGTTCAACATTCAGCTGCGGTATTAGCATGGCACTTTCGGTAGCAAGTTGAGAACAGTTATAGCTTTTTTCTTCCATGATCGACCGGTTCATGAGCATTGCAAGCAGTGCATTTGTCAGTAATGGAATCTAAAAGTCTTCCAAGGACTTTCCATGTTGGGCCAATGCGCCTTCTAATTCATATGAGAGACCGCCTTTTAATTCTGGTTCATTCACATGCAAAATATGAACCCCAAACATATGTGACAGTATTCTTGGGATGTCGTGGGACATTGGCTCCCAGAATTTTTCAAACAACTCAGGAGGGGACGTTACGTCGCAGAACACCAGTATTTGTACAAACATCGCTCGCAGTTCTGCCGGAGAAGATGTAGCAGCAGCCTCTTCCATTGCTATGCACCATTCTTGATCGTTTTCAAGAAGTCCCAGCGCCTCTGCAGCTGCCCGGTTGGATGGTCATTTACCGTACGTATGCTGGGAAATGATGTGCAGCCTTTTTGATGTAGCAGCAACAGCCGTTGGAAGAATAGGTCACCAGAGCATAGATGAACATATGAGATCCTCCCTATTGAAGGTTTGTTGAGGTTTTGCCTTGGAGACCATTCTTTATCTGTTTTCGACCATACAAATTCTGATGGGAAGTTGAGGTAGGTTAGGTGTCTTCCGAAGGTGTAATCTTCATTGAACTGCAACCATTGAGTCAACATTGTTTTATGGTTGGATGGGTTGTCAACAACAGAATCTAACGACTGGTTGTTTCTAAACGTCACCCGTTGCCTATTTTCCAAGTGCACTGCCAATATTTGTACCGTAGGGTCTCTACTCTGAATGTCAAATTTGAGGATACGCCAACATGCTTCATGTGGTCCTATGTACCTTGCATCAACAAAGTTTTTAATTTCATCTATTGTAGTGGCTGTTGACGTGGTAGACGATGAGGGATCTGTATTAGTCGTTGTTGGCTGATTGAGGCGTGCTGAAGGCCTACTGATGTTAACCGCGATCCTGTTAGTACCCTTTGAAATGTACTTGAACAGGTACTTGATCAACATTGTCCAACTACAACATTCTACATTGATGTGTGCCTAGAACGCCATACACAAACTTCTGTTGTATGGCACAACGTATCCATTATCCAACCTGACATTGTCCCAAACGGCTTTTCGTCTCGAACATATTTCTGGAGCGTGTGTATCTTCTTTTCAAAAACACGGTCAACAACATCCGGGCGGTCGGCAGCGGTTAGATTCGAGAATGCTTGCATGTACTCTTGTATTTCTGGCCACCTCACATTGCACGTGAATGTCACAAAGAAGGAAGGGTTACCGTGAACACGACATATTGCAAGGGCGTCTAGGTAGTGGTTGTCCAGATAACGGGGACCTCCTGTAAAAGAGGCGGGTAGAATAATTCTGGATCCAATGTCTGAACCCTCGTGATCTCCTCGCGCTATTGCATCATACACACCGTTCAAATATTCCCCTCGGATGTCCGCGTGGTGTTTTCTGATGTATTCCGTACGACTTTGTTCAATGCTACAGTACGTGGTAACCACAAACTGTTGGAATAGACGCCCCCCCCCCCCCCCTAGTGAGTAGTGTGTAACGGTTAAAACGGTCATGCAATAGATATGCATAATATGCATCCATTGACATTCTTTTACGACCCTCGGATGAACCCCTTGTTGCAGGCATGAGTTTTAGATCTATATGGTAACCGTGCTCGCCAAAGATAAAAAGCAATAGAAAATGTAACGACATATATGTTGGTTGCAACTTGTTTACCCTTTCTTGTTCTCCTGAATACCACTGGATGACAACATTGAAATCTGTGGCAGAATCTGGGCCACCTTCGAATACTATTGCACCAACCTCATCTGCAGTTGGTAGTTCATGTTATGTTGATCCAACGACACCAAATAGCCTTATCTTGAAATCAGGAACATCGTCTTCAAGTAATTTGTCCCTAGCTGTCCTAAATAAGTGCACCAAAGCATTGTGCGTATCTAGCAGTTGTATCAATCCTGCCACAATTTCCGGACGCAAGGACATTGCTACCGTTGTTCCGAAAGTTTGCCAATCTGTTGGCAACCTCATTGTAAGTATCATAGATATATAACTGGAGGAATCTCGATTCGTCGTGTGTAAGGGGACAGAACCTGCCGATCCGATGATAAATTTGGCCTGATACTCTAAAAACATATGGACCCCTTCCTAGATTGACGGTTTCGTCTACAGTAGCGCCAAGAGATGTCATCGAGAACATTTGGTTTTATGCTCTAATGTCGGTCATGAAGTGATGATCTGAAAACAAATGTTGTATATATGGAGGATAGATCCGTGGCAAGAATAGTCGGACCTTGCCTCCCATACAACATCGATGATATAAAGGGCCTGAACGCCTCGTGGAACTTGAGAGCCTTTCCTCATACCAGAAAAAAGCATGGCAATGACGACACACGCAGTTGCAGGCGCCAAATGTGGTGTATTCCTCAGGCGGACCTTAAAAATGTTAACAACAACTGTTAGCGGCAAGTTTGAGGAAGCACGGTCATATGTAACCATCTGAAACAAAATAAAGCAGAGGATCCGACAAACCTATCCGCTGGGAAGTAGCGGTAGAGCTTTGCTGCATACATGGACGCGGGACAGGTGCCCATGAACGTGTTGGTGGGTGCATTGTTGGAATGTCACATTGTTCATAGGATGCATTCAAATTAGCTGACAAAAACGGTTGTCGTCAATCTTATGGATTCCCATACAGGTGTTAGTGACACTAAGGAGTATGTGTATACATGTTTGTTCTGGCCGTGTATCATGCCCCTGGACAAAACATGCACATCATCTATGTTATGGGGCGGCTAAGCAAGTACAGGTATATGGGATGCGTGAGAAGAGGTTGTAGAAAACAGTGGAACAACTAGTTCGACAGGAATATCTCGTGAGGATCCAGGATCAAACACGGAATGGGAAGCCGTGTGCCGTTGGCGGCGCGCCCGCTGGGTGGTCGTTGTCTCTCCGAGGTCTTTGCGAGGGCCTTTGGTCTGAAAATAGAGGAAAAGGATAAATGAGAGACGACTGTGTAAACACCAATGGATGACACAACAATAGACATACACACGTGCTCACCTAGAAAATCCTCACGCATTCTACGTCGCCTATTTCGTGACGCGTCTGCATGGTTGTAAACGGGAATGATTTATAAACTTTAGCCAGCAATGACAACAGTTTCTATGACCAACCAACTCACCTGTTGATGATGACTCTCCAAGGCCCAACCCATCTAGCCCGTTGTGACACCATTCGACACCATCATGGTCAAGAGTGGTAGCATATCTGATAAGACCAGCCGCAAATCCAGCATAAATGGACCACCATGGATGTCCTGATAGGCTGCCAACAGCAATAACGATAAGTGATAAGAGAAGAATCACAATATGATGACATATCCGTACCTGTACCCTGGACATGTAAGTAACAACACAATATGACAAACAGAGGACACCACGGGATATACTAACCATGGGACGAAGGCTGGCCCACAGCATCAGGATGAGCCGCCGCTGACACACATGGAAACCCAGGGTCTAACGCAGCGGGAACCTATTCACGTGTAGGAATGGGGCTGACAATGTGTGGCACGGAACCGGCTGATACATGTCATTGTAACACAGATAGTTAGAAACGAATAAACGAATACATGATAAAAGCATAAAGGGTACATGTAAAGGGTTTTGAAACAATAACCTGGTGCAGCTGGTTCAACATGGATGGACCCTCATCGGCAACAGGTGCAGATGGCACTATAAGAAGCATAAAGAAGTGATACACACAATGTCTGATTACGCATAACAGGAATGCAGAAGACGCACAACAAACCTGGGGGCACAACCGCCAGGTCTATATCACCACGCATCTTCTTTCGTGAACCTGCATAATCAACATCTTCCAAAACCACTCGTTGTCGTTTATAACTGGATCCATCACATTGAGGTAACACGACATCTCCATGGACGACACGTGCATGTCGTTCCATGGGAAAATATGTTTCCAAGGGGATTTTCTAAAGACTGATGAGCACCACTGGGACCAATATGTTGGGCAGGAAAGTGTATTGGACATGGCACATGTTTAGGGAACGCATCGTTTTGTGATTTCATTCAGAGACTATTGTAATCATAACAAAAGCATAACACCAACAAAAATACACCAAAGGGACACACAAAGATACACAACAATGGAACATAATCCATGGGACACAACACCATGATACATCAAAAGAAGTTAGTAAATGCTGACAGAGTAGCTGGACACAATAAACATAAAAACCAAACATGCAACCAATAGAAATACAGACGACACAACTATATCCTTCCCTAATAAACATGCACCTAACGTAAACAGCTCGAAAAAAAAGTCGACATAACATATTAAGGTAAATGCGCACCACATATCCGTATACCAGCAGATAAGAAGAAGTTAATTAAATCCAAAAAATCAATTGAATCCTAGAAACTAAAAAAAATGATGGGAAAAAAGTAAGTGAGATCCGGTTCACCTAACAAATACGTATCAACGAAGTAACCACACCAAAGTTCTGGAATTAGTTGGGAATATGAATTGAACTTGTATTGGCAAGAAGCGGTGATAACGGAGTGTAAGGGCCAAAGGTGACAGCCCACATGGTGTGACCAAAGCCCAAAAAAAATTTAGGCCGAGCATAATAGTATTGAGATATAACATGTAGTAATAATACTCCGTATCCGTATATAGGATTGCGCAACTAATATTCAAAATTAAATCTGGGAACCTGCGTCCTCCAGAAATGATATATATATATATATATATATATATATATATATATATATATATATATATATATATATATATATATATATATATATATATATATATATATATATATATACATATGGGTGGGGTTATTCTAAAAAGGGCCTTATAATAAAAAGTGTAGGAAGGATTGTGGGAGTGACATGTGTTACCCCCCCTTGCCACATCATATGACACATATGCCACATCATATGACACGTGTCACCCCCCCCCCCCCCCCCCCCCCCGCCGAAAAAAAAATTTTTCCCGCCAAAAAAAAAAATTTTTTTTTGGGCAAAATTTTTTCCCCCCTTTTTACTGCATCACGGTTATAAAGTTACTGCATCACGTTTACTGCATCACAAGTTTTCTGCATCATGGTTATAAAGTTATTGCATCATGGTTATAAAGTTATTGCATCATGGTTATAAAGAAACTGAATTATCATAAGTTTTCTGCATCATATATGTATGTAACTGCATCACAATTAAAATACGATTCTTTTTTAAGTTTTGGTGCATCTTTATTATAAGTTACTGCATCATAGTTAATAGTTTAGTGCATCAACTATGTTGCAATAACTTATAACCTCAATGCACTAAAATTTAAAACTGTGATTCAGTAACTTTTATAATTGTGATGCAGTAACTTAATAACTGTGATGCACTAAAAAATTTTGGCGGGAAAAAAAAAATTTTTTGCCCCAAAAAAAATTTTTTTTTAGCGGGAATTTATTATTATTTTTATTTTTATTTTATTTTTTTTGCGGTGGGGGGGGGGGGGGGGGGGGGGGGGGGAGGGGGGGGGGGCGGTGGGGGGGCGGGTGGGTGAGGGGTGGGGTGACATGTATCATATGATGTGGCATAGGGGTGACACATGTCGCCCTCACAATTCTTCCTACACTTTTTATTATAAGGCCCTTTTTATTTTAACCCATATATATATATATATATATATATATATATATATATATATATATATATATATATGTGTGTGTGTGTGTGTGTGTAAAAAGTTAAATTAAGTTTCTAAAGTTTTTTCATGTTAACCCTTTACTTTATCAAAAGTTACGTTTTTAGTTCAAAATTATCTTTTTATACTTTTACCTTTAACTTTCGGTTATTGACAATCTTTACCCTTGTATTATATACAAAAATTTTATTTACACATTCGGTCCTTATTTTTATAGTTTTTACATTTTACCCAAATGTTATAAAAGTTACAAATTTAGGCAAAAACTCCATTTATCACTTTCTTACCTTAAGTTTGACTCACTTACAGTTTCTACCCTATATGTATATTTAAAAAATCAAATTTTCAATTTAGGTCCATAAGTTTAATAGTTGTTACAAAATTTACCCCTTAACGAAATATTTTACAAAATTAGTGCAAACTTTAGTTTTTGAAAAGTTTACTTTTATTTTTATAAAAGTTATCGTTTTTAACTTAATATAATTTATTAAAAATCAGTTTTAATTTACATGGTTCTCGATTTTATTTTGTGTCGAAAATTTATTTAGAAAAATGGTTGGGTTTGTTAGCCCACTAAGCCCAAAAAGAATCTTAGAAAAATTTATGTAGTGTTTCGACTAGGATTAGGGTTAGGGTTGGTTTAGTTAGTGTTTAAAGTTATTAATCTTGCATGCTTAGATAACTCGGTTTAGATTAGTGTCAAGATACTAGTAGTAGCAAAATATATATATGTTATACAAGCAGCTTTATACAGAAGTGCACATAATGAACATACAACTGGACAAAATTCACCTTGCCAATTCACCTAATCAAATACTCTAGTTCAACAATGCCAATCAAGAACAAGAACTCCATGGAGAAATCTATGCACATAGCTACATTTCGGGCCTCGCATGTAGATTCTTCCTCACATTTAGACCATCCAGAGGCTATACATGAAGGCTTCACCATATGCAGAGTGAAACTCCATTGAGGATTCAGAACACCAAACTACATTTTCACTACAAAGAACTCAAATGCACATAGATCTTGCAGTGTCATTCCTCACAAGACTACATACACTGAGCAACTAAGAAATGGTATTATTTACTAAAAGAATGACTTCAAGGACACTTCCTACTCATGATTACATTTCCCCCTAGTGTACCACGTAGACACAATGCCCTCAAACCTTGCAAAAGAAGGCTTGATTAAGCATCGGAGCTCTGATTGTTTACCCGCTGAACAAATAATTTAATGACAACCTTGGAGTCTGCAGGCTCAGAACTGCTCAGTATTGCATGAGATATGTCATTGGCACAAAGAATTGATATCATGTCACCATCTTCATCCCTATATTTTAGCCTAAAACTTTCATGCTTAAGCTGAAACCTTGTTGCAATCAGCTCCTTCAGCTTTACTAATCCATCTAAAATGTAAAATGGAAACTTTACAGTATTTTCTCCGTATGTTGCCTTAATCACCACATTTTTGTTGGAATATGGTAGTTGGATTAGACTAATACGACTAGAGGTGTGTGAGCCTATTGGGGGCACACACGATAAAACATTAGAATACGTTTATTTATATTTCACATAAAGCTCAAATTGACCCATTTGGACACGAAGTGAACTAGACACAATATTTCCTTGCCTAAAACCTTGTGGCCTGATCTATCGAAGGTTTGGAAAGAGAAAAATCTATCTAGAAACATTGAAGGGATAAGGAGGAATTGAAGAGTTGTGATAAGGCTTAAAGAGAAAGAGTTCTATGCTTATCATGATGGGTTTTAAGCCTTATCATGAGTGAGAATGAGAGGATATATAAACCCTCATATCTCAGCTCCATATTTACGATTTACAGATGAGACAATAATCATCGACACATATCAAATCCTAAATTAAAAGTCAGACGACACATGCAATCTCTGATTCAACCTATCCACTAATATATGCATGCATATTGTCATGCATATTAATATTATATACATGCATATGATATTATACACTACATGAATATTATATACATGATATTATACACTACATGAATATTATATACATGCATGCCTAATGTATCCATGCATATGGTATTTATACTGTATGAATATTATATCAGTATAAACATGAACACATGGTGTTTGGTTTTTTATTCGGGTTTTGCATTGAGCTTCGACACTTGTTGTTTTGGGTTTACGTGGTACACGGCTAGCACTCCGGGCGTATTTGTTTGACGTGTTTGTGTGAGCAACCATAGAGGTGATTGTTTTAATCACTTATTGTTTCATTTGCGGGTGACTACGAGGGTTAGTTTTCTATTTAGTTTTCTCGTTTCCTTTTTACCTTAAGTTGTTTATTTGTGTGTTAATTATAAATGCTAAACTAGATCCATATTCCGCTGCGTACTCGTAGAGTTAATAGTTAACATGTTATTAAATCCCAACAGTGGCATCACGAGCCATCTCGTTTAGTGTTTTATGAATTGCACACTAATTAAACACGCTTAGGCTACATGAAATCTAGCTTTATTTGTTTGTTTTATAAATTGATATGACAACTATATGAAATACTTGTCATAATTTAATAAATAAATACCTAGATACAAATGAATTAAAAATTAATGGTTAATTAGATACATAAAATAGCAAAAAAAAATTAAATGTTAATAAGTTTGCCATGGTTATTTTATGTGTGCATTCAGGCTATAAGACCTACGCAATCATTTTTTGTGATGAATGTGGCGATCTAGGCACTTGATGAAAACCTAGTGAGGGTCTTATGGTTCTCTTTTTGGGGAAGACTTGCTAGAGTTCTCGGATCTAAATGTTTACTTGTTTATATTATTGTCATGTTTTTAGTATTATGTTCTTTTGTGATTTTTGTTTTTAGTCTACAAGTTTACACTTCTAAAACTAAAATAAAAGAGGACTAATACATATAAAAAGATGACATTAATATGGTCTTAATTTACACGCCTAAATACCATGCTCATTGTGACCTGCTATTTGATTCGTGGAAAATTGTTTTTGTAAAATTAAGTGACCTAAATTATTGAAACAAGCTTTCATGAAATTAAAAACTGGACGCTATGTACACTTGGGAAGTACGGCTCACCCGTGAACCATGATGATTACTACAGTGTCATTACTAAAAGTTTTTAATATAAGTGTTACAAAGTTGTTTTGTATGCTTCTTTGTACACGAATTTTACCACATTTATGTGTATACCCTATATGTAAATTTTAAGTCTATGCCAGCCAACCAAGAACACGTGCATTTGGCTTGACCTCTTTGGTCAGACCTTAGGGCCATTCCAACCCATGGCGAATTTTGCCCATTGGTCAGACCTTTGGCGATTTTTGCAAGTTCTTGCTTGGTCGACTTAATTCGAGTATGCTTGGTCAGACCTTGGACCCGAGGCATAAGATGAGACTAAACATGCTCATGACATTATTACTTGTCTACTAATGTCTTGATCAGTCTCATAAATCTAAGAGTTGCATTTCATGCAATTAACGCTCGTCGCTTACCTCTTGCCCCACCTGTTTACACGCTGGTCAGACCTCCGGTAATAAGTGGGAGGTCAAGATGGATCTTAGTCTTAATTAGTAATTAATTGGGTAGTTAATTCTTTAAGAATTTAATTATTGAAAATACTAAAATTGAACTTTCTATGTTCTGATTAAAAATGTGTTGTTGCAACATAATTCGTAAACGAAAGTTTGTTTTTTCTTAAAAAGACAAACTTAGTCTCTTTTCCTGGTAAAAAGAGTGAGACTTATTCCTATTTTTCTCCTTAGTTGGCAAAGTAAGATAGGATTACAATTGTTAAACTCACTTATGATCTTTCATTACCCTTTTCCGGTCTTGAAATATTTGAAAGATAAAATATTTTGTGTAACTAGAAAACATTTTGTCTATAGCTACCAAAATAAATGACATCTTGCACTTGTCACGATGTATGAGTTTAAACAGCAAAGAGTGAAGAAATTACTAGCATATTCGATAGGTTTTTCTTAGACTCTCATTATTCCTTAAAGTGCTAAATACCCTTGTGGCTATGTAGACAATAAAGGAGGAATTGCATGCTAAATATTCAAGTTAAGTGAAAGCATGAATGGCTAGTCCCTCATCTACAAAAGTAGAAATGCATATACTCTGTTCAATACCTAAGTACGTTGTTACTTGTAGGCATTCGAAGAGAATAGGAAAGTATATTAAATTGCTATATGCTTTCTACTAGAAATGTAACACTTACAATGTTGACAAATCCAGTGGGAGCATTGCGTTTTATTACTGAAATTACATTCCTGTAATGTTGTCAATTTCAGTGGGAGCTACGAGATTTATCTCCATGTTAGTCACTTGCTTTGAAATAATTCATTACTTTCCGAATATGAACGACCATTGCTTAAAGGATATTGCATTTTATTTTATTAGATAACACATTGCCTTTCTGTTGTTGCTATCTGAAAAGTTATCTATAGAATAATAATCCACAGTTCCTATTAAACGTTATGGTTCTAAACCTACTTGTAATATCTATGACATTATCATATTGTTTACAAAATCAAGCATATGTTGTTTGTTTTCGTAATATGATGTTGTGCCTTCCACAAGTGGGAGAAATCTCAAAGTGTGTGCAAGGAACAACATATTATTGGTTTCTCTTGACCGCAAGGTAAGAAAACTAATAATTCTACTAGGACTTAAACACTCAAGATGTTTGTTGCCCTACTACATTCAAATGTCATGATAAAGTGTAAAGATACTTCAACATTTTGACTACATGTTTTAGTCAATATAATTGTGGTTAAATTATAATAATCATAATTTTGAAGTATAAAATTAACTTGAAATTACTACAGAACTCAAGAGTTTGCGTTCATGATTACTTTTGTTAGTATAATTATGTTTACATGTTGAGACATAATTATAAAGTCCTTGAATTAATCAATTACTTATAACATAAAGTATATAGTAAAAGTGTTATGTCTTCTAGTTAACACATAAACATGAGGTCTTTAAAGACTTATAATGTATTATTAACATGTTCTGTTTTCTTGTAAACACATGAACATATAATTCTTGAACAGTTCTGTCTTCTTGTGAACACGTGAACATAAGGTTCTTGTATTATTGAAGAAACATACATTATAGCATGCACTTGGTTCGAAAATACTTAATTTGTAATTTGGCTAGACCCAATTGACAAGTATTTGATCCAAAGAGAATTAAATTATCAATAGAATTCTAATATAGTTTCACAATTCAAATACTTATAGAATACCACATTATTATGGTATGTCTAATAGGTTGAAACAAACAATATCCATATTGTTTGATTCTTGATAGTTCTAATTGCTCTACCTCCAAAATCTATCGAGGTTAGAAATTGTGTGTGTCATGGATACACTCAATGTAGTTCAAACCTAGAAGGTATTCAAGACAACCCACGACCTTAAACCCTTAGGGATTTTTGGGTTTTCCACTCAAACCAATCGAATCCTAAACCCTTTTGGGTTTTTGATTTTTCTACACTTCCTAGCTTGAAGATTGTAGTTTTGGTGTTCCTCCTAGCTCGACGAAACACAAAACTTTTGCTAAGATTTTTGGTTAAAGAGTGATACAAGAATTAAGGTTTTAATACAAACCCTAATTAGAGTTGTTGGAAAGAATTCCATTATGTCTTGATTTAAGTTCTTTGTTAAAATCTTATGAAGCATTTTATTAACAATCTAAAGATGAGAACTTAAAATGTATTTTGTGGTTCCCAAATAAAAGAACAATTTATTGTTGTTTAAATACTTAGTATTTAGAGAATTGTCTCTACTTACAAAAGTAAGTGGGAGCATCTACAAATCTTGAAGATATTCAAGAACAAATACATAACCTTCTAAAATCCACTTATTAATGTCATACTAAGGTTAAACATGTGAATGTCGACCCAAGTATAATGTTACACTCATTCATAAGTCCGCAAGGATGCCTCATCACTTGAGTGATATTTTAATATCAATGCTGAGGGATATAAGTTAGAAGATCATTGTAAATCTGCTAACTACTAAGGTACATCATCACATCTTGAATCTGATAAATGTCTTAGACCTATGAATGATAGGATGCAGTCCTTAAAAGGCAAATCAATGTTTTAAGCTTGATTGTTATTTTGCCTAACAGTTAACCTATGAGGTTGGAATAAGTTTCTTTTGAAGAAAGGCTTAAAAGGACAAAATTGTATACATGATTAATGCATGGTTTATAATAAGAAGTTTTTAATCATATTCATGCAATTGACTGTGATTAAATTTTCTTATATACACGTATTAATTTAATAAAGATAATTAATTATCATACATGTTTGCTTGAATGTGGAATATGGCAATTAAGTTTTATAACTCTTTCCTTTATGATTACCTTTTGCGAGGACGGTGCGTAATCAAAAGGGTTGTGAGTCTATATAATCTTTATGTAGTATACAAGTTTAAGCAATCCAAGTTTGGATTGGATCATGCATCTAGGAGCTGAGATCTTGAATTTAATTACAATATGATTTTGATTGAATTAAGATAACTCCTGACTACATCTGACATAAGTGGGAGCACTATGTTTTTCCTTAAAATTCATATTTAAGCTGGATTTTAATCCTTAAGCTTGGAATGAAACTTCACTTGGGATTTAGGGAATAGAACAAACAACCTTGGAATAAATGTTTAATTGGAATAAACATATGCGGAAAATTAAGTCCAACACAAATGCAATATATCATTGAAGCAAGTCTTAAATGGTATATTTCACTTGGAATAATTTATTACATGGATGGAAACCTTATATTTTTTAACTAAGGATTTGTCATGTATATATTATATTGTGTATGCGACTGGTTGTTACTTTTGCACAAGAGCAAGATGAGCTGATAACAACAATATCTAATTGAGAGTATTTAAATTATTGTTAATACAAATGTTTACGAATTATAAAGCATAGTGTTGTATACGTACAATGACGCTAGAGGATAATTAAAACTAGTTAAAGTAGGATCTTATCATTTATGATAAATCTGCTAACTAGATATGCTCAATGAAGAGCACTGTTGCATTACATATTAAGGAATAAGAATACTTTACATTTTTAAGAAACTGTAAAGATGATTGTCAGTATGTCGTTGAATTCTAATACCTCATGCAAGGGAGGGCGACATCTCCATACTATGACTCTTGCAATAGTATGAGCATATGAGATAAGACACTCATCTTATATTTCAAATCCCTCACTATATGTGAAATTTGAAACTAGTATTCGGAAAGTTTACTCAGATGACTATTTAGTTTTCTTGTAAAGAAACGTTGAGAATGTTGGAAACATTAGACTTCAACTTACTAATTAGTTTCATGCATATCTGTTTAATTAGTATTTGGATAATTGGGATTGTAAGACAATTTTTACTTTATAATGAATAAAGATACTTGGTATTTGTTATTCATTCATATAATAATTGTTATCCTATATTTGCATGTTTAATCCTTGAATGATTTTATCGTTCTAAATATGTCCATTGTCGGTTAACAATATGGGAATATTGTTATGCAAGGCAAATGTGAGTATTGGTTATATTCTATGAGAATGTGGATTGTTCCCGCCAAACTCATATGTATTCACAAGGGATGCATATTGGATACCCCAACTTTCGAACATTTACTTTTGGATCCTTGTCATGAGTAAGATGTTGAAAATGGTTTATTAAGTCATCCTTAGACTTGAGATACAAGCAAGTTCTGTTATGTGTGGATATCACTTTTGTAATTATATGCCAAACGCTGTCCTGAATAAGGTAGTTATAAAAGCTATTTTTCGGAGTGATGTGAAGCAGCATCCACAACACTTGTAGTCAACAAAGGATTTGTTACTCCACTTGATATGTGCAGAATGATACCATGGGCCCTCTCCAGAATTAATCAGATAATTGTTTGGCCAAACCCAAAGGGTAATGCAAGATGATTCTTGATTACATTTGGTATATCTGAATTAAATTCTATAACGAGAATCTAAATGGTTAAACTATATGGAATGAGTTAGGATCCATATCCATGGTTTAACGGTATCTATAACAAAGGATGATAAAAGCAAGACATAAATAACCATGCTACTGAGAATGATTTATGAAACTATATCTCAAACATCTTTAGTTTAAATAGCGAGTGAGAGCGTTGCTAGACGTTTCCGTCGTTGGTATTTGTGTTATCAGCTAACTCCAACTCCCAAGTGGGAGCTGTTGGAATATGGTAGTTGGATTAGACTAATACGACTAGAGGTGTGTGAGCCTATTGGGGGCACACACGATAAAACATTAGAATACGTTTATTTATATTTCACATAAAGCTCAAATTGACCCATTTGGACACGAAGTGAACTAGACACAATATTTCCTTGCCTAAAACCTTGTGGCCTGATCTATCGAAGGTTTGGAAAGAGAAAAATCTATCTAGAAACATTGAAGGGATAAGGAGGAATTGAAGAGTTGTGATAAGGCTTAAAGAGAAAGAGTTCTATGCTTATCATGATGGGTTTTAAGCCTTATCATGAGTGAGAATGAGAGGATATATAAACCCTCATATCTCAGCTCCATATTTACGATTTACAGATGAGACAATAATCATCGACACATATCAAATCCTAAATTAAAAGTCAGACGACACATGCAATCTCTGATTCAACCTATCCACTAATATATGCATGCATATTGTCATGCATATTAATATTATATACATGCATATGATATTATACACTACATGAATATTATATACATGATATTATACACTACATGAATATTATATACATGCATGCCTAATGTATCCATGCATATGGTATTTATACTGTATGAATATTATATCAGTATAAACATGAACACATGGTGTTTGGTTTTTTATTCGGGTTTTGCATTGAGCTTCGACACTTGTTGTTTTGGGTTTACGTGGTACACGGCTAGCACTCCGGGCGTATTTGTTTGACGTGTTTGTGTGAGCAACCATAGAGGTGATTGTTTTAATCACTTATTGTTTCATTTGCGGGTGACTACGAGGGTTAGTTTTCTATTTAGTTTTCTCGTTTCCTTTTTACCTTAAGTTGTTTATTTGTGTGTTAATTATAAATGCTAAACTAGATCCATATTCCGCTGCGTACTCGTAGAGTTAATAGTTAACATGTTATTAAATCCCAACAATTTTCCACTCTGCTTGCCCGTGTCCCTGGATTAGTATCAAAATTTCCGATCCCTTGCTCCAGATAAGGAGCAATGCTCTGACTTGTTCCAACAGCAAGAGAGTTAGATGACTCATATTCCATATCATCCTCTTCCATGTCCTCTGAATCTTCAAGGTCCCAGCTCAAAATAGGAAGTCCTCCGATGACCTGGGGAGCTGACATGATCTCTAATTGCATACAAGAAGCGTTTTGAATCTGTCGCTTCACTGATTTCATCAACCTTAGTACGTCTGCATCGTCAGTGCTACGTGTTGTCAGAAAGAACTCTAATACATATTCAACACCTAAGTCAAGACTCTTTGTATAGATAGCTAAACAGCTAGTTAGCCCACTCTCGCGGGCCAAGGTAACCAAAGGGTAATTGTGTTCATTGAGTTCTGTAACATCTCTACAAAACCATGAACCACGAGATGAGAATTATCTCCCAACAACTCCTTGACTATTTTCCAAGTGTCTCTCTCTGCAGGATTCAAAAAAATCCCATGTGGTTAAGTCTCGAACATAGAATGGTAGATCATACGTTGACATGCAGACTTTCCCTATACAGCTTCTCTTGAAGCTACTACAACTATGATCTATAATTCCAGAATTAGCCACAAAACTAGCATGTCCAGACAGGGCCCATGTCTGAGCTAGAGGTAATTTTTGATCGTCACAAACTGCCTTCAAAACCTTTAAGATTCCATCCAGTTCATATCGCCGTCTTTCATCTGCAACCTGTATCAACTTTTAATATAAGACCAACCCATGAAAGGCGAACACGCATACATTTGTCCATTTTTTAAGAGTTTTTTAAAAACTTAAGTGTCGGGACAAAAAAACTATCTATTATTTTATTATATAGTGATTATTCAAATTTTTTGTATAAAACTACTCTGGAGGTTCTACAAATATACATTTAAAACGAATTTCAACAAGTTTGACTTGTTCCTCTTACAAAAACAGTCAATTCAAAGTAAATGGGTAGGAGTTGTGACTCTGATCACGCACACGCACACACAGGGGCGGACCTTTTAAGGGGCAGGGGAGGGTCTTGGCCCCCCCAAAAGTTGCGGCAACTAGTGTAAATATTATAGGTTTTAGAGGTAATTTAGTTGAGTTTACAAACAAATCTCCGATTCGGCCCTCCCAAAATAAATTCGGCCCCCCCAAAATAAGTGTTCAAGTTCCGCCACTGCGCACACACAAAGTAAGATAAGGTGATCAGTTACAAGGAACAGAACTCACACAGAAAGCAGGATCCTCAAACACATGTGGAGACTTGAGATTGTGATTCTGCCATGTTAAAAAATTTTACAAGTGAATAACTATATATGTATGCATGCATGCAATATGACAAAATTATATAGGAGTAGCAGCCAGTAAGAGTGCACCAACCTTGAGTGCTCTTGATACTTCTCGAACCTCAAAAGCATAATCAGCATAATTCGATGACGTTATGATTTCAAGTACACCTACACAAGAATCACCGCTAGATTCAAATACAGGTAAATTAATATATCCATATTTATTGTCCCCACCGTCTACATCCAAACTCCATTCTGGCAATTTTTGGCTGTAAACACGGCCTGGTGGACGTAGTTCTTCTGTATCCTCTGCTTTAACAACAATTGCATTTTGTTCAGACTTGAACCTAAATGAGTAAAGCCCTTCATCAGCCCCACCAACACCAAAAGGTTGGTCCCAGGTTGTTAGCAACCACCGGTTTCTGACAGCAACAGGTGACCAAAACTGAACAAGCACTCCCTTGTCACGGAATCTAAAATCCTTGAGTGCAGCTGTAATTCTTTCCTTAATTGTGTGTGGGTCTATAGTATTTGGTTCAACCATTATACTAGACAAACCTACAAACCGAAAGTAGGTTGTTGTTATAGATAAAATAAAACTAGTGTGTAAGTTGCTATGAGTGGTGGAAGTATGAAAGTAGGTTGCTGTTTTAAGCAATTAACCGAATTATAATCAAAAGTACGTCCAAATATAAAAGGATGGAGGAATGAGACTGAAAGAAATGGCGGCGACATGCAATGATCTTATAATAAATAGTTATGTATATAGATTCTAATCAGATTTTGATGGCAAAAATAATAGAGTACAATTTGAAGAATAACAAGTTGTTGCAAGACAATTGATCTTATAAGAAATGTATACATACACCTATCTAACCTTAATTTAATTTACTGATGATATCTAATATGATTTTCAAAGTCACAATAATCACCTGCAAGCACACACATAAGACACCCCTTCGTATTGCTTCATTTAGGTTTTAAATTATCAATCATTTTATTAACTTAGATTTCCCAATAAGCATGTTGTGTGCATGTATGTGTCTTGTTGGCCTAACGATAAGCATGGATTAAGTGGGTGGGGCCTTTTCTGTTAATGAGTCTTAATGGGGAGGAGCACCCTTTGCTTTCTCTCCTCGTACAGACCATTTAATAGAAAAAGAAACATATTATATGTGTGGCCCCACAACTATCTCCCCCATTAAGACTCATTAACATAAAAAAGAAACACCCCTAAGAGATATGCTGAAACTTGGTATCCGAGTCAGTTGTAATTATAGAATGTGGATAAAGTAGAGTAGATAGTCCAACTCTGTCATGGACAATCCTTGAATAATCGGGTTCCTTAGAATTTATCGTTAGAATCAATACTTCATCTATTAGTCAACCCTAAAGCTAAACTTTCTCTCTGTCACATAAAATTGAAACCGTCAACCACTCATTCTCAACATAAAAGACTCTTTATCTTTGTCTCTTACAATCTTGCAAAACTTTTCAGATCTACAATCGAGAAACCAATCTTTGTCTCATGCTCAGTTTCTGCCAACAACAAGGTAACCAACGTTTTTTGCCAGAGGTCGAAGACATACCATTGTCATCGTTGCTTTGCCGGAGCGACTCCTACTGCCTCTACCCAGCCGACCATCATATATACACGTTTAAGGTGACACATGATGTATTAATTTTTTTTCGATACCCGCTTTGTTGAGGTATCGTTGACCTAAACGTTCGTATCCGATCATGCGTTGATGTATCCGCGCAGGTCTTTTATATATATATATATATATATATATATATATATATATATATATATAGTGAAGCGTTCAAATGAGATGCTTAAATTTTGTGAGAACGCGAGAAGCAATCCTAACCACTCATTTTATCTTCCTTTAAATTTAATTTAATGGATAATATTAGTTAATAAACTTTTTGAAAATTTCTTAAAAAATTTTGAAAAATTTTTAAAAAAAAAATTCGAAAATTTTCAAAAAAATTTCGAAAAAAAAAATTTTGTCGAAAAAAATTTTTTTCGAAAAAATTAAAAAAAAAATTTCGAAAAATTTTTTTTTCGAAAAACATTTTTTCGAAAAAAAAATTTTTCGACAAAATTTTTTTTTTCGAATTTTTTTTTTAGAAAAATTTTTTTCGAAAATTTTTTTTTCCAAAAATTTTTTTTTCGAAAAAAATTTTTTGAAAAAATTTTTTTTCGAAAAAATTTTTCAAAAAAAAATATTTTCCCAATTTTTTTCCGAAAAATTTTTTTTTGAATTTTTTTTTTCCGAAATTTTTTTTGTCACATGTGAAAAAAAATTGAAAATTTTCACGAAATTTTTTGTCACGTGTGAAAAAAGAAATTCGTCGCATGTGAAAAAAATTTTTCGTCGCATGAAAATTTTTTTTTCGTCACATGTGAAAAAAAAATTCCGTCACATGTGAAAAAGAATTTGGAAAATTTCACGAAATTTTTTGTCACGTGTGAAAAAAATATTCGCCATATGTGGAAAAAAAAAATTCCGTCACATGTGAAAAAAAAATTCGTCACATGTGAAAAAAAATTTTGAAATTTTCACGAAATTTTTTTTGTCACGTGTGAAAAAAAATTTTGTCACATGTGAAAAAAAAATTTCGTCGCATGTAAAATTTTTTTTCGTCAAAAAAAAAGAATTTCGAAAATTTTTCTAAAAATTTTTTGAAAATTTTTCAAAAAATTTTTTGAAAATTTTTCAAAAAATTTTTTGAAAATTTCTTGAAATTTTTTTGAAATTTTTCAAAAAAAATAGTTAACTAATAATAGCCATTAGATCAAAGTTTAAGGAGGATAAAATGAGTGGCTAGGATTAGTTCTTGCATTCTCACAAAAATTAGATTTCTTACATGAATGGCCCCCTATATATATATATATATATATATATAGACTTTCTCACGAGAACCATCTTATCGGCGGCAACTGACAGAACCACCAAAAACATACATGCACGCCTTCAATAATTGTATTTTTGCACATATGTTCTAAAAACATCATATATGTTTTTTTTTGAAACATAGTTGTTCTAAATAATTTGATAAGAAATTGGAAATACAAAATTTTTCTTTGAAGGCGTGCATGTATGTTCTTATAAGGCGTGCAATGACAATATTGTGGCCGTTTGTAAGGTTTTTGTGAAAAAAGATGATGAGTTCATGATGATATTGAAGAACATAAGTGGATTCTTACGGTTATTAATGATTTGCATGTATTTTTATTTTATTTTAAAATGTGTGTATGTATGTTTTTGGTGGTTCTCTCAGTTCTCGCAGATAAAATGGTTCTCGTAAAAAAGTCTCTCATATATATATATATATATATATATATATATATATATATATATATATATATATATATATATATATATATATATATACTACCTTATAATGTATTTAGGACATCTATATTTAGAAGTCTTAAAATGTTTAAGACCAAAAACATTTCTTTAATAGGAAAGATGTATACATGCTTGTAATTTTTTAAGACTTACAAGAAAAGAAGCATAGTGTACACCACTTTAATGCACATAATTTTCAGACTTACAAGACAAGAAGCATAGGGTACGCCACTTTAATGCACACATTAAAAAAATATTAATGATATTTAATATAATCAATTAATTAATTGGTTAATAAATACAATTAATACAGTTATTAAAACACCCCTTACACAAGAAATACAAATTATCAAGCATATTGTACAACCAAATTAAACACAATTCCAGCATTAAATGTCACTAATACAAATAATAAAGCACATTATTCAAGCCCGAACGGGTAACGGGCCAAATGGGCTTGAGCCCGAACGAGCTCAGGCTAAACGAAATTCTTGATATCCATAAATTTATTATCAAAAAAACATAATAAACTAAAATACATAGTTCACCGAAAAATTTAATTTCAAGGTACACGCCGCTGCAACGCGCGGGTACCCTGCTATACATATATATATATATATATATATATATATATATATATATATATATATATATATATATATATATATATAGAGGAATATATTAGCTACAATTTATTGTAGCTAATTGGCTACAATTTTAAGCTATAAACTATGGGTCCCTGATTCTTTTTGTGGTCCTGATTCTTTTCTGTGGGTCCCTGATTAATTGTTAGTGAATTTTTTTGAAGGATTTTTGCTAATTGGCTACAAAAATTGTAGCCAAGATATCCCATATATATATATATATATATATATATATATATATATATATATATATATATATATATATATATATATATATAGTGCTGTATTATATACAGTACCAATATTAGATTCAGTACTTTACAGTACCATTTTAGATCAATTTAAACCGTTAGATTACTTGATTAATGGATGAGATCACTTGTGGCATAAATGTAATTAACTAAAGATCAAAACAGTTGATTATAAAGATGGAAGGGTACTATAGACCTTTCACGAACACATTTATCCTTTGAAAAAAAATACTGATCACATAATTTTATTAGATCCAATATTATAGGGCATCTCAATCATTCAAAACCCTAACTACCCACCATATTCTCTGTCCCACAACACCACAACCGTACATCTGCCGCCCCTCTCCCCTCCTTTCTTATTCTTGCCGAAAAACTAACAACAACATGAGATGCAACTAACAAACTAACCATCACCGGAATAAGAATCGAATGCCATTTTAAAAGCGTCGGTTGACTGGCCATGGCAGAACGACGCCGCAGGATCCGCCGCTGGCCTTGCTACCGTAGCTTTTTCACGTCCTCTTGACGTCGTTCGTTCCAGATTCCAAGGTACCAATCCATTTGTGCCATATTAATCGCCGGAAATAAACAAGCAGTGTTGGTGATGGGGCACACGTGGTGGCCGCCGGAGATGGCAGAGCGTTTGTATACAAGGAAGAAGAACCGTTGTTTGATTCGACCTCTTATCGATTTAAGGTTTGTATTGATTTGATAATACTCATATTATAGCGACTTAACTAGAATTGGTCGGATGTTTTTAAGATAGATAATAGAGAAAGATGACCAATGACTAAGCAAAACATGTAGGTATAACTTTTGTTAGCTGTCGTCAACAACAAAGTATTTTACTTTCTTTTATTGATATTTCTTTTGTCACAATAAGTCAATATATATATTTTTTAAAATGATGTATCCTCATAACTTATGTTTTTTTACATATATTTTAATAATATGTGATGTGAACTTATCAAAATATCATATAGTGGGTTAGTTACTTATTTGATTATGGAGTATATGTTTTATCACTAAGTAAAATTGTTTGGATGGCAAAATATTGAACTAAAGAATATATTGAAAGTGCGTACGTGTAAAACCAGATGGTTCAAAAAGTATGGAAATTGATTGATATGTGTTATCTACTTGTTTTGTTTAAAAAAATTAGTTGACATAACTCTAATAATCATGTATGCTTCCTTCAATATGCAGTTAAAGCAATATCAAGTGCTTACAATAAATGTGCAACGTGCACATATGTTTTTATAAACCGTGCACATATGTTCTAATAAATTTATTAAGTGTGCATATATGTATTGCTAGTTTTGGCCTTTTTTTTACGTAATTTAATATAAGCAAAGAACATGCATTCATGTTCTTTGCTGCACCATAATACGAGAAGGCGTCTTTTGCATAAGTGTGCATATGTGTTATAATTGTTTATATGTGTTTCAAGGGGTGTGCATATGTGTTTTAAGGAATGATGCATATGTGTTTTTTAGTTCGTAAAACATCAATAAAAGTGGTGTGCATATGTGTTTTAAGTTTAATATAAATTCAAGGATATATGGATGCATATATGTTTTAAACCGTGCATATGTGTTATGCTAGTTGTTATGATTAAAAAGCTCATTTTCTATTTGTTTGTGTTTTGAAATATTTTTTATTTGTTATTCAATTCTAATAAAGATTAATGTTGCTAATTTTTATACTTTTTTTTTTGTATCAGGTGTATTTAATTAAAAGAATAATGACAACAACAAGTGTGCACATTTATCCGCCTTCTCAAAGTTGAAAACTAGTGTGCACATATGTCCGACTTATGAAATTGTTGACGGTTCCAAGAGTGCATGTATGTCTAACATCAAAAAATGTTGATAATAATGAGAGTGCAAGAGTGTATAGATCAATTAAATTTATGTATTTATGCTTTTAAGAAATTTGTATTTTAATTGTGTTTCAATCGATATTGAATTTTGTGTATACTTTTTTATGTTCTTGGTTTTTTATAAATTTACTTTTATCTAAAAAGACATATGAATCTTGCTATGCGAAAAACATGTGTGTTGAAAGAATCATCCATAAATTAAAATAAAAAATAAAATAAAATAAATCCTAAAAACACATATGCACTAAGCCATTTTAAGTTTTAACAACATGCATGCTAGAAAAAAAAATCCGAAAGTTAAGGATATTAAAAAGACATGATTAACTAAAAAAAATCAAAAATAATATAAAAATGTCTTTTACCAAGATACCCTTTTGAATTAAATAAAAATATTTAATAATACTAAATTCCTATTGGTTTAAATGGTACTGTAAAGTACTGCATTTAATATTGGTACTGCATATAACGCGCCCATATATATATATATATATATATATATATATATATATATATATATATATATATATATATATATATATATATATATATATATATATATATAGGGTTAAAATGAGATCAAACTTAAAATTGTAAAAATAAGATCTAGTCTAAACAATAATTAAAACCATTTTATAAATAACCATATTAGCAATAATACACAAAAAATAAACTATTAATACGAATTAACATTTTAGCAACTAATAACCAATAGATACATAAGTTTGGATAAGTGATACACAACTATAAATTTACATGTCGAATCAAAGTGTATCACCTTAACCTGATACATTACATGTCAAATCAAAGTGTATCACCTTGTTTTCGTCAATTTAAAAATGAAAACCATCGGAACTTTAACAATTTTAATTGTACTCAATAAAAAGTTTAATTTTATTTTAACGAGAGTGTCACTAGTCAGATTTTAGTTGGATCTTATTTTTAGAACTTTAAGATTGATCTTATTTGATCTAGATATATATATATATATATATATATATATATATATATATATATATATATATATATATATGGGGCTGTATTTTCAGAACCCTATTAAGTGTGAGAACTGCGAAAATTCAATTTTGCATTAGAAAACATGCATATTCATATAAAACATTTATGTTTTTTTACATACACCTTAATACAAATACATGCGTAATACATGTTCTTATAAAACCATTTTGCATTGATATATTGCACTTAACAGGGTTTTATATGCACATGTATTTTACGCATGTATGTGTATTAAGGTGTGTGTAAGAAAAATACATGTTTTATATGAAATTGCATGTTTTTTAATGCAAAATTTGAGTTCTCGCAGTTCCAACACTTAACAGCGCTATAAAAATAAAGATACACTATATATATATATATATATATATATATATATATATATATATATATATATATATATATATATATATATATATATATATATATATATATTATAAAGCATAAATGCCTACTATTATTAGAATACTTAAAATTAACCCTTACAACTTTTAAAGCTACAAGTACAACAACCAATACTACTTATAGAAATTTCCCTCATATTTAATTATAGCATACAATTAATACTAACATTAAATACAATAAATAAATCATTATGTACATTAAATATAATTAATTAACTGGTCAATAAATATAATTAATGAACTTATTAAAACACCCTTTACATAAGAAATACAAATTATCAAGCATATTTTACAACCAACTTAAACACAATTTTTGCATTAAATGTCACTAATACAAATAATAAAGCATATTATACAAATATTTAAGCCTAAACGGGCAATGGGCTCGAGCCCGAACGAGCACGGGTCAAACGGGCTCGAGCCCGAACGGACACGAGCCAACAGGCTCGAGCCCGAACGGACACGAGCTAAACAAAATTTTTGATATCTGTAAATTTATTGTCAAAAAGAACAAAGTAAACTAAAATATGTTCACATATTGTACAAACCAAGCAAATTACTAAAATAATAATAATAAATAAAATAATATAAACTAAGCAAAATTTTATCAAACTTTTGCCATAAAAACTAATCAGTAAAGCTATTGCAAAAAAACGTACAAATAAAATAAATTATTAGCCGATAAAATTAAATTACAGGGTGCCCGCAGCTGCATCGCGCGAGGACCCTGCTAGTGTGTATATATATATATATATATATATATATATATATATATATATATATATATATATATATATATATATATATATACACACACACGTAAATCCATTGTTTTTTTTATCTATGAAAAATTTTCAACGTAAATACAATGTTCTGTATGATGGGCTGTTGTTTTTGACAAGTCAATTGGGTGATGGTGATGTATTAATTTTTTATGCTATTAAATTTGGATAATGGATGTCAAACGTGACTACGCAGCAAACGGTGTTTGCGTCAGAGGAGGGTGGTGAGAACTGAGAACCGTTGAACCATTGGTTGCTGAGCTCGATTATTAAAAGAGCCCAAACTTAGGCTCGAACTCAGGCTCGAGCTCGTTTAGGCTTGACTTGTTCGACCTTTTCACCAATCCAATTCCGAGCTTTTCACGAGCGGCTCGTCTCGTTTCCACCCTTATTTATAAGTAATCAAATGAAATGACGGAGGAAATGATCCGGCCTTCATTTCATTTGGCTTCTTTATGAATATTCTTCAGAGAAATCCTGTATGTGTTTTTAGTTTTCGTGTATATTGTTTTAAGTTTCGTATTGTAATATAATTGAATTCAAGAAATATAGTTTGTTTGAAAAAATGGTAAAAAATAAAATTATGGGTGGGTGGGCGGGCGGGCCCAAATGGCATGTTATGAGTGAAGTGGTGTTTTTGAGTGTGATCGTTGAAAATGAGGATGATGATGTGGCGTTGGGTGAGGCCCAAATGGTAGGATGCCATACCTTACATTCTTAACCCACATCTACTTGGTTAACAGGGCAATCACTAACACTACTTCATTTTTGGAATTGAACTCAGATCCACTTGGTTAATGAGGTAGCTTAATACTGCTAGGATAAAGTCGTGTCGGTTGGTATATTTAGTGTACATCTAATGACGGAGCCGGTGGGTGGGTGGGGGGGGGGGGGTTGGAGGGTGCTTGGCCACTCCAACAATGGCGGACCTACCTATGACAAGGTGATTCCCAGAAACCCACCTTAGAGATCGAAGCCTTTTAGAACTTAGAAGGTATGTATAAGAAAATTAAGGCCTACCTTAGAATTAGATCGGGAACCGCCTTGCATCTTTGTGAGAAGAAAGAAAGACAAGAATATGAGTAGAAAATAAAGAAACTGGTACTCTTGTTTTAATGGAGGTTTTGAGGTATGTTGTTTTAGGAAGATGACACTGAAAAGAAAAGAAAGAAGTCTCTAGTACTAGTATTTTATTGTTACTTTGTTAGGACTTATCGACCCAGTGGTATATAGTTTTCTTAAAAAGTTTACTTTTAACCCTTGCAGTTTACAATTTATCAATTTAGTTATTATTAAATTATTATACACCTCTTTGGCAAAAAAAAACCCACTACATATGTCCGTATCATGATTGAACCATCTTTGCTACCATTTACGCTAACGTTTGGCCATTTTGTTCAATTTCTCAACTGATCAAGTAATTGTATGTTACTGCTGAATAATATATCATTAAACCCGTATGTTGAACGATTCAAACTTCAATCTAGCTTCTAAAAAAAAGTCCTATATTACTGCTGAATTTTTTTTTGAGCCCCCTTTAATACAAATTTCTGGCTCCGTCCCTGTGTACATCTACAAAAAATGAACATATATTATATTTCTTGTATTTAGTGGTATAAAAATATGAGGTAGTGTTGTTGGAAAGATTTGTGAGGTACAGGTTAAAATCTTATCTGTGACTAGTGTTTGTTTCTGCAAAAAAATAAGTGCATCAACTGATCTAATCGATTAAAAGATGGATCCAAGTAGTTGCTCTATCTAATATTAATTTTTTTTAATAGACTATCTAATATTAATTACCTACCTGATTTCCCACAAGAAAGAGCACCATAAATTTTGTACTACAGAAGCTTCATTGACTTTACTAACACCATCAATTACAAATCATGTTTATCCATAAAAAATGTGAATTGACGGGAACACTCTAGTTTTGGATGTCTTTTGGCATCAGCCCATCCACCAACTCGAGTGAACACGAGCGAGGCTCGAACCCTTTACTTTTTATCCACCAAATCATTTTAGTGGGGCATGAGATTTTTAGAGCCAAAGCCCTTCGATACAAATATAAATACATAAGATGGAGAAAATGAAATCACATACTTGGAGCAAGAGGTGACTCTGGTCCATATATATCTCGAACTCCGAAAACATGAAGAGGTATCAAATACCTTCGATCTTCATTATTCTCTTCTTCTTCTAGTTGTGTTCCAGCTGAAGGATGATTGATAGGTTGATAAATACATGGATATCTTAATTTCATAGTATCCAATACATCACTGTGTCTTCTACTACTTCCTGGAGCCAAATCAAAAGCAACATGTCTCACCATTTTCCTTTTTTAGAACTCGCACTGAATTTCTTAGTTATACGTGTTTTAGGGGTGGACTGAGTATTTATATTATTGATGGCCAATTCAGTTTAATCGGCATAATGGAGCTATGAACCTTAGTTCATATACATTACGGATCTGAACCCTCCCAGTCCCAGCACCTTCACTGTAGTTTCGTTCAAGAAATTTATGATATGTACCTTTAAGGTTCAGCTTATTTATCTTTATATCCTTTTTGAACTTACCATACCAGCTTGCACCTTATACATTTGGATCTTAACATAACTGGCCCCGCGTTTTACTTATGACTCCGATTTAAAACTATAATTTTTATTTATTCACGTTAGATAAGATATGCGTCGTTATTGTTATGAATTACGTAGTATATTTTAGTTTTTATTAGAACAAAAGACAAACATAAACCAAGGGTAAGATCCAAAAATTCGAATCAGGACACAGTGTTCAAGATTCCAGCTTGTGGTCCTATATACATGTCTCATCTTAATATTTTTTTCTTGACTTGGGCATTTATGCCGGTCAGCGAGGTGGTGAACGCATCACCATTTCCCTAAATTCACGAGCTATATCCCTTGCTTTCTCCCCAAGTACTCGTGCAAGGCACATGTTTTAAAAATAGTTATGTTGAAGGCATTACCTTTGAAAAATTAAAAGAAGTCAAGCCCCACTTGTACCTTTTTAATGTCTTAATCCGTTGTAAAAAGAGAAAATTCAACACCCATGTATTTAAAAAAACTAGCCATTGTATTTAAGGGGAAAAAAATAATAATTCTCGCTACTCATTTTTTCTCTATAAATACATCAAAACTACACCATATTTATAGATATCTTCTCAATATATCGTTCAAACAATATATATCTCACTTCTTTTATTTTTCAAATGAATTCCGATATGGTTATGTTCACCGACTCAGAAGAAGAACGATAAGTTACAAGTCGGAGATTGAATTTTATTGCAAGATCGTTGTCGTTTATTAAAAATACACGAAAAGCAAATCGACCGGCGATAACACGCCTTCATCAAGATCATTATGGTGCTCATGAACATTTAGTCGACGCCTATTTTACTGAGAACCCGTTCTACGATGAATGTACTTTTCGAAAGAGGTTCCGAATGAATCGATCTCTTTTCAAATGGATAGTTCAGGAGATAACTATTCATAATCCATTTTTTAGTAGTAATGTTGATTGTACCGGAAGAGAAGGCATTTCAGCATTGAGGAAGTGCACCTCCGCAATTTGTCAATTGGCATACGGCGCGGTTCCTGATGCTTTAGACAAATATCTGCAGATGGGTGAAAAAACTTCTCATTGATGTCTTGATCATTTTTGTAACTCTGTTATGGAAATTTGTTATCCAGAGTATTTGAGGAAACCAACTATGACTAATGTCGTAATGCTTTATCTACATCACGAAGAAATACACGGGTTTTCTGGGGATGTTAGGAAGCCTTGACTACACAGATTGCGAGTGGTTTGGTTGTCCGAATGCACACAAAGGTCAATATGTTAGACGTGATCATTGTTCGAATCCGTTCATTTTGCTGGAAACGGTTGCGTCACAAGACTTATGGATATGTGTAGGACCGATAATATGTATGATTTATGTGGTTCGGGAGGTCTAGGTTGACCAAAGTATATAAAATCCATGTTAGTTTCTAAAGAGAGAAAGAGTATAAAGAGGGTGAAGAAAACATTGTTTATTAGCTTGAAACAATAAGGTTACACAATGATTTTCTCACATCCCGCATGGAGAGTCATGAGGGGTATTTATAGGCTCAACATACTATAAATTTTCCCCATTTATATAAGTAGTCCCTACTGGTGAAACTTACTACATATCTACTCCAATTCACTTGTGTGACGTTATATTTACAAAAAAGCGAGGCTAACAATCTCCCTCCACACCCCATACCACGCTCCTTATACTTGCACACTCTTTCCATTTTATTAAGACAAATATGAATAATAACGTAGATAAATAGAATTGGACAGATGGAGTATGTTTTTACGTTACAGATCAGTTAACGGTTTTTGCTGTTCAGCACATAGGAAGGTGAACCTTATACTTGCACACTCTTAAACGGTGAATTAATATCACAATAACTTTTTTGAGATACATAATGTATGAAAACGAGCATAATTATATTTTGATACTTATTCATTTACTTATGATGATGATTATGTAAGAAGTAGCATTTATTATTGTAAAAGTGTGTATAAGATGAAAGACTATATTTTGATACTTATTCTTTTACTCATGATGATGATTATGTAAGAAGTACTAGCATTTATTATTGTAAAAGCGTGTATAAGATGAAAGACGTACCCGCGGTCACAAAAACCTTATAACATCATGTAACCATTTTGGGACGGAGGTAGTAGCATTTATTATTGTAAAAGTGTGTATAAGATGAAAGACGTACCCGTGGTCACAAAAACCTTATAACATCATGTAACCGTCTATATTCTCAGGACCATCATAAATGTATATTTTTGATGAACCTAAGCATACTACAGTTACATGATACTTTTATCGGATTATATGAAACATTTGATCCACAATATATAAACTAACAATAGTTTCTTTCTTTGGTCAATGTGGGAACACAAGCTTCATATAAACTATTGGAAGAAAATATTTGTTGCTGGTAATTGAATACTCACAAGATTTATATTCGATGTTGCGTTAGGAGGAAATCCTTATTATTATTAACTTGTAGGGTACCCGACATTAAGGACAAGCACGTCATGTTTTACATCCTTTTAACATTTTAAATATTTTTTTTATTATATTATATTACACACACACACATATATATATTACAACTTGATGCCACAATTTGTTTTCTTCATAGGTGATAAATACAATTAAACTACAAGCCCGTTGATAAATTATTACTTTCTTGTTTGGAAGAAAGTGTTTACTAACAAATCATCAGTTTAGATATGAGTAGTTAATGCAAGTTTTTTATAGAGTAGCAAAAAAAGAAAAAAAGTGATTATAACTAATCCGGAAAATGATTGAGATTTCTAAAAATAGGACTAAACTTCTGGCTAACTTAACATGACAATAATTGGTTGGTTTGTTTAAAAAAAAAATAATAAAGAAAATAAAAAAAAAATCCCTGTTATCATCAACTATTAATGCGTGGGATTGCGCCCTCACAAAAGGTTTTATCTCTCAAGGGATCTCGAGAAGCTTACAACCCCCACCAGGCAGTGTACCTGATTGTTGTAGTATAGTATAGTGATAAGTACCGGGGGATTGATCATTCAACTTAGGAATAGTGTCGCTAGGATTAGAAAGCCTACTAAACTAGGTCTAGAGGTGAGGGATGATTCTTTTTGTATTTTATGAAAGCAAGTAAAATCTCGGGTTTTGGAAGAGTGGGTGCAATTAGTTGCTAGCCAACTAACCCAATTAATCTAAAGATGCAATCAAAATAAAATAGCAAAAATGAAAATGAAACTATTATACAAATGTGGTGAAACAATAATGAGGAAAATTGTATTTACTTAGACTTCATTACTCCCTAGATATCTTTTACAGGTTGATAGCTTGTTACAATTGCATGGATGGCGGGTCATATTTCTTAATACTAGTCGTAGGGCCGTGTACAATATTCCCTAACTCTATAGGATCCTACTTCACTCCTATGTCGAGCCGTTAGAAGCTCTTAACATGTGATCATTAGAATTCTCCTACGCATTAAATACAACCAAAAATCGTAGTACACCTCCGATCATGTTTCTTAAGACGTTCAAGCAAGTTACCAATGGAAGTCTGCCAGTTTTCTTAAGCCTAACATCGAACACAATCATCCGTAACAATTATAAACAAACAATCAACCCATAATCAACATCTAGGTTTTACTACATCTAAGCAAACACAAAAGAAATCTAGCCTAGCATGTTAAATAAAAGACAAGCGTAAGATATAATCAAAAAACACATAGACATATTGAATGATTTGGAAGAATACTTATCTTTAATTGAACATGAAAGATTCAAGGGGTTGGAACCCTTGAAAAAGCTGTAAAATTCGGCCTAGGGTTTATTCCCTCAAAGTTGCACACTAATGAATGAAATTTGGAAACTATATATAGATTTTACAGGGTGACGGCGTCATGTGTTAAGTTGTGATGCCGTCAACTCGCTGCCATAATGAAATCGTATTGTCTAGATCTATTTGTGTCGCCGTCATGTATGATTTTCTTATGGGTCGTCACTAATACTTGGACCATGACGGCCTTGGGTGACGCCATCATCTCCTATGCTTAAAAACTCTCTGGATTGTCACGTGTATTTTCCACATCCACCTCTTTTGTAACTCTTGACGCCATCATGTGGAGAGTCTTGACGCCGTCAGGTACTGTTCCAGCAAGGAAAATTGAGACGTTGCCGTTTTCTTCACTTTTATGCTCCAAAAACGTCCAAAATGCTTCCTTTTCCAGATTTCTCTCCAAAAGTATCTAAAATGACAATAGGAATGATTTATGGCAATATTTGATCAAATAATCACGAATTCGGGCTTAAATGACCCCTTAAAAGCGGTACACTTTTCGCCTCATCAACTATCCTCAGCTAAAAGTTGGACAATTTTTTTAGACAAACACAATAATAACGTAGATAAATAGAATGGGATGAAAATAGTATTTTGTTATAGATCAATTAACGGTTTTTGTTGTTCCTAATACTTGCACACTCTTTGTAATAAACTCTAATATATGAACATGGATGGTTAAGTGATTTGTGATGATTAAAGATGTAGTTTCTAGTGAGAAGTTAGAGAGAGAATGAGATGAGAGAGGTGGGAGCCTTGTATGAGAAAACTTGTTGAATGTTAGATTACAAATGAAGGTCCAACCCTTTCCCATGGGTGGGAAAGGGTATATATAGTTACAATGGAAACGCCCCTTGAAACGAGCTGTAGAGCGGGCTGACAGTGGGTAAGAGACGCGACCCGACTCCACAAATACTAACTAATACTACACTACATACTAACTAATATGATAATTACTACGAGCTACAATATGCTAAACTATACTCGGGGTGACCGAGTCTTCATATGAATAATCGTATTCCTAACAATCTCCCCCTAAGGGAGGTCACCTCGGAAAATAAATGTTGAGTCATAGCAAGTAAAATCTCAGGTTTTGAAGGAGTGGGCGGAATTAGTTGCTAGCCAACTAACCCATTTAATCTAAAGATGCAATCAAAATAAAATAACAAAAATGAAAATGAAACTATTATACAAATGTGGTGAAACAATAATGAGAAAAATTGTGTTTACTTAGACTTCATTACTCCTTAGATATCTTTTACAGGTTGATAGTTTGTTACAATTGCATGGATGACGGGTCATATTCCTTAATACTAGTCGTAGGGCCGTGTACAATATTCCCTAACTCTATAGGATCCTACTTCACTCCTATGTCGAGCCGTTAAAAGCTCCTAATATGGGATCATTAGAATTCTCCTACGCATTATATACAACCAAAAATCGTAGTACACCTCCGATCATGTTTCTTAATACGTTCAAGCAAGTTACCAATGGAAGTCTGCTAGTTTTCTTAAGTCTAACGTCGAATACAATCATCCGTAACAATTATAAACAAACAATCAACCCATAATCAACATCTAAGTTTCACTACCTCTAAGCAAAAACAAAAGAAATCTAGCCTAGCATGTTAAATAGAAGACAAGCGTAAGATATAATCAAACAACACATACACATATTGAATGATTTGTAAGAATACTTATCTTTAATTGAACATGAAAGATTCAAGGGGTTGGAACCTTTTAAAAAGCTGTAAAATTCGGCCTAGGGTTTATTCCCTCAAAGTTGCACACTAATGAATGAAATTTGGAAAAATATATATAGATTTTACAGGGTGACGGCATCATGTGTTAAGTTGTGATGCCGTCAATTCGCCGCCATAATGAAATCGTATTTGCCTAGATCTATTTATGACGCCGTCATGTAGGATTTTCTTCTGGGCCGTCACTAATACTTGGACCATGACGGCCTTGGGTGACGCCGTCAACTCCTATGCTTAAAAAATCTCTGGATCGTCACGTGTATTTTCCACATCCACCTCTTTTGTAACTCTTGACGCCGTCATGTGGAGAGTCTTGACGCCGTTAGGTACTGTTCCAGCAAGGAAAAGTGAGACTTTGCCGTTTTCTTCACTTTTATGCTCCAAAAACGTCCAAAATGCTTCGTTTTCCAGATTTCTCTCCAAAAGTACCTAAAATGACAAAAGGAACGATTTAGGGCAATATTTGATCTAATAATCACAAATTCGGTCTTAAATGATCCCTTAAAAGCGGTATACTTTTCAACTCATCAAATACCCTTACGCTTGAGATTTGCTTGTCCTCAAGCAAATGCGCTTTTATTCTAATCAAAATACAAGTTAGGGGTCATTTAACACTAATATAAAAGTAACTACAACAAATAATCGTTCCACTAAAAACCCAAGACAAGCACGGAGGTCATATACTAGCACCTCAGAAATAATATTTAGATACTCACATCTCTCGGGTGTAATAAAGTATATATCACAATATGGAAATGGAAAACATCTCTCACTACCTGTCATAGCAAAATAGATTACTATAGGCTTGGGAAATGATCAAACCTCCACCACTTGGCGTTAGCACCTAGGGTAAACTATCAAAGAGGTCTTTTAAAGGTTTATAACGTTAGGTGTAGGGATATGGAATACACGGTTTTGTTGGATAAATGGAATATCTACTGGTGGCGAGTTAATCATCTTGGTTAATTACATGTACAATATGGCGTTGCTAAGCCAAGACTCGACTCGACTTAAGCTAATGAATCAAAAATAACAAAAACATAAAATAAACATAGAATGAAACGGAATGGTAGTCCGTATGTTTTTCTCTTTTCTTTTCCTATTTTTTTTCTAAATTTTTCGATTTTTTTTTATTTGCATACACTCTTACCCTACCATCCAAAATAATACATCATAGGGAATGTACATTCCCCTTACACTTGACTTTTTACATACTTTACAATGAACTACTCTAATGACTCGAATCAAGATAATCAAAACACTTTGAGTACTTTTTAAGATTAATGCACATATAGGGGTAATATATGATGTTCTTCCCCATTACTCTATAACACAAGTACTTTACCCATGAGTCCCGATTGTCCCAAAATAATATGTACAAGATATGACTCGACTTAGCAACCATGTAATCAATTAGATAATTAACTAAGGGTTTAAACATGTAACAATAATGCACTAAAGATGAGTGCATACACGGAAGGCTAAGGCGATTTGGTTGTACATTTGGGTGGGTTGTAACAAATTCTTCCTTTAAGTAAGATGCTTAAAGTTAGAAATGAAAAGATAGGATCGGAGGGGTTTACTAGGGGTTTCGTGTACTAAAAATGAGTACAACGCTAAGGTGTGGGAAAAATTAATTGACTTTACTAGCCAAGTAATATGACTTAAATGGTCAAGTAATTATGATACGGGTTTAACACAAGGGTGATCCTAATGCCTCTTATCATGTAGTAAATCCTACTACACGAATGTAGTCTCACTAGCGGTCTCGGGATGCATCACTAACGCAAGTTCTAGAATCTAAATTGCTACCGGTACACTCATAAGCACTAATAATTAATGCTTTTCCTATCAAATCTAAAAGTGAACCTCACATATTTGGGTGGAAAATTTTTCTGAATGGTACGGTTTTGTGCTAGTCATACAACTCCCATCCATGAGACGCTTGATAAGGCTAAAGTTTCACTCCTAAATGTTGTAAAAAATTTTAAATTTGGCGCTAAAATTACAATAACAAGTATTTCTCTTAGTTTTATTACACACCTACCATCAAAAAAACAAACTCAAGTGCAATTGTATCCTATAAGGTATCATCATTTACCCTCCCCTTACACCTAAGATGAACATTGTCCCCAATGTTCAATTAAAGGATGTAAAAGTAAAATTGGTAAAAGAATGAAAACAAATACTCCCCTGATTCGTTCAGTGTGGATAGTGTGTCAACAAGGTTAGATCTTCCTCCAAGAAAATGAACATTCAAAGCTTCCCATCCAGAAAATAAATCATCTTCTTGTCATATATAACCTGTTAAACCTGAGAAAACAATCAAGGCAACTTCGCATAAAATCGGCGGCAATCTATATATATTAACAAATCCTAGAAAACAATGTAAGATATAATGCTTGTGGAATGAATGTTTGTAGATTTCTGGAGTTTATAAAAACTAAAAAATTAACAAAAACTTTAAGACTCCGTTAGAAAAACAAAACTCGCAAAATTTCCAGAATTTTACACATGACGCCGTCAGGAGTTAATTCCTGACGCCGTCAGAAGTGACCTGCAAAAATCTTTACGTTAAGTTTCCGGAAAATTTCTGGAAAAACTTATGTCCTACTTCCTGGAAAATCCTTCAAAACATCATTATGACTCGATACAAGCATTTGACTCTAACAAATACTAATATACATGTTCATTTAATATTGTGGCGAATCATGATCAATTTTCGTTCTTAGAAACAAATATGGGGTTTCCCCTTACACTTAGCTTTTACAAAATACTTTTATATGAAGTTAAACGAGAAAATAAAGCATTTTCAAAATTTTAGTTTGAAACATGATCTACCAACAATAAAAATAAAGCATGCATACTGAAACAAATAACAATCAAACAAATAAAAATCACACAAAACATGGGTTGCCTCCCAAGAATCGCTTTTCTTTATTTACGAGTCTTGTAGCTAGACTCAAGGTCATGGGCTATCGTGTGTCGCTTATGCTCACATACCCTAGGGTGAGCCATCTAATAGTCGCATCATCTTTCTTATAGTCATCACTTAGCTCTAAACATCCGCGATAATACCTTTTATTCTTTTCATGAGGATATTTAAGCCCTTTCCTTTTATCATTCTCACTCAGCATTTCTAGGGGTGGATACCTACTACATTTCTCCATAGAAAAATCCTTTAACCTAGGGTGTGCATGGGGCATTTGGTAAACAAAATCTTCATCCCCATCCGAGAATGTAATTAACCCTTCCATAAGTTTTTCATCAAGGTTGGTTAACCTTTTGAAGGGTTTCCCAAACACAACTTGGGTTAACTTACTATCGATAAATTCTCCTTGATTCTCCATAACCATGAACTCAACAAGATAAATAAAGCTTCCTACAAACACATGCAATGCCATTGCCCTAGCAATAATATTATCTCCTTTGTATTCTAACTCATCTACCATAATTTTATTGTATTACGCGAGATTATGTTCATTGGTAGAGATGAGTTATGGTAGGCATCAAAGCTCCTAAATCCAATTTTACAAGGAAATTGCATATTAAATGAGCTATCATTCTCAATCCTTGTTCTAGGGTCGGCATACCTAAGAGGGTCCACTTCATCTTCCATCATATCCTCGTTAATTACGTCACCATCATCTAGGTCCTCATCGGAGTCCGAATAGTAAAAAGGACTAGCCCTATGGTAATCATAATGGTCAGACTCCTCCATCTCAAAATTATTGTCAAAGTGATTGTTAGGTGAGAGGTTAGGTGGGTTCTCATTTTCCACTAAAGGGATTGGGTCGGGCATTTGGAAGTTCCTATGACAAAAAACACGAATAACAGGAATCAAACGATCAATGCTATTGTTACTCATCGAGATAGTTTAAGAACAAAGGAAACAAAGAAATAAGATAGACTAAAGAAAACCTAAAAATAAAAATAAAATCTTTCTAGAAAGGAATCTAGCAAGTAGACCTAATAAAAAGAAATCCTAACCTAGACAATAACTATTCCCCGGGCTGTGGCGCCAAAAACTTGATGCGTGGGATTGCGCCCTCACAAAAGGTTTTACCTCTCAAGGGATCTCGAGAAGCTTACAACCCCCACCAGGCAGTGTACCTGATCGTTGTAGTATAGTATAGTGACAAGTACCGGGAGATTGATCGTTCAACTCAGGAATACTGTCGCTAGGATTAGAAAGCCTACTAAACTAGGTCTAGAGGTGAGGGATGATTCTTTTTGTATTTTATTTTTTATTTTATGAAAGCAAGTAAAATCTCGGGTTTTGGAAGAGTGGGTGCAATTAGTTGTTAGCCAACTAACCCAATTAATCTAAAGATGCAATCAAAATAAAATAGCAAAAATGAAAATGAAACTATTATACAAATGTGGTGAAACAATAATGAGGAAAATTGTATTTACTTAGACTTCATTACTCCCTAGATATCTTTTACAGGTTGATAGCTTGTTACAATTGCATGGATGACGGGTCATATTTCTTAATACTAGTCGTAGGGCCGTGTACAATATTCCCTAACTCTATAGGATCCTACTTCACTCCTATGTCGAGCCGTTAGAAGCTCTTAACATGTGATCATTAGAATTCTCCTACGCATTAAATACAACCAAAAATCGTAGTACACCTCCGATCATGTTTCTTAAGACGTTCAAGCAAGTTACCAATGGAAGTCTGCCAGTTTTCTTAAGCCTAACATCGAACACAATCATCCGTAACAAGTATAAACAAACAATCAACCCATAATCAACATCTAGGTTTTACTACATCTAAGCAAACACAAAAGAAATCTAGCCTAGCATGTTAAATAAAAGACAAGCGTAAGATATAATCAAACAACACATAGACATATTGAATGATTTGGAAGAATACTTATCTTTAATTGAACATGAAAGATTCAAGGGGTTGGAACCCTTGAAAAAGCTGTAAAATTCGGCCTAGGGTTTATTCCCTCAAAGTTGCACACTAATGAATGAAATTTGGAAACTATATATAGATTTTACAGGGTGACGGCGTCATGTGTTAAGTTGTGATGCCGTCAACTCGCTGCCATAATGAAATAGTATTGTCTAGATCTATTTGTGTCGCCGTCATGTATGATTTTCTTATGGGTCGTCACTAATACTTGGACCATGACGGCCTTGGGTGACGCCATCATCTCCTATGCTTAAAAACTCTCTGGATTGTCACGTGTATTTTCCACATCCACCTCTTTTGTAACTCTTGACGCTATCATGTGGAGAGTCTTGACGCCGTCAGGTACTGTTCCAGCAAGGAAAATTGAGACGTTGCCGTTTTCTTCACTTTTATGCTCCAAAAACGTCCTAAATGCTTCCTTTTCCAGATTTCTCTCCAAAAGTACCTAAAATGACAATAGGAATGATTTATGGCAATATTTGATCAAATAATCACGAATTCGGGCTTAAATGACCCCTTAAAAGCGGTACACTTTTCGCCTCATCAACTATCCTCAGCTAAAAGTTGGACAATTTTTTTAGACAAACACAATAATAACGTAGATAAATAGAATGGGATGAAAATAGTATTTTGTTATAGATCAATTAACGGTTTTTGTTGTTCCTAATACTTGCACACTCTTTGTAATAAACTCTAATATATGAACATGGATGGTTAAGTGATTTGTGATGATTAAAGATGTAGTTTCTAGTGAGAAGTTAGAGAGAGAATGAGATGAGAGAGGTGGGAGCCTTGTATGAGAAAACTTGTTGAATGTTAGATTACAAATGAAGGTCCAACCCTTTCCCATGGGTGGGAAAGGGTATATATAGTTACAATGGAAACGCCCCTTGAAACGAGCTGTAGAGCGGGCTGACAGTGGGTAAGAGACCCGACCCGACTCCACAAATACTAACTAATACTACACTACATACTAACTAATATGATAATTACTTCGAGCTACAATATGCTAAACTATACTCGGGGTGACCGAGTCTTCATATGAATAATCGTATTCCTAACAATCTCCCCCTAAGGGAGGTCACCTCGGAAAATAAATGTTGAGTCATAGCATTCAGATCTTTGACGACATCTTTGTAGCTCGTAGCCTTTTGATTCTTCATTGTTGAGATCTTTGTGCTTTAAGTGGAAGACTCTAGATGACACCTTCAATGTGATGGATGATCTTTGGAAATAACATCAGTTGCATCATCCAAAAGAATGTTTGAAAGTCATCTTGGTGTAGTAATGTCTCCATGTGATATGAACCTCTTTGTGTTGGCATGCTCACACTTTTCAGAATCATGATCTTCTTCATCAGAGTTAAGAAAGCACGGTTGAAGCCCATTCAATGATCATAATATCTTTTGAGTTATGAAGTTGAAGTGTGAGCATGTGTTGATGGATCTGCATCTTTTCATCAATCACCCACAACCGTTAGAAATTCCTGCAAGTAGACAGTTAGCAACAAATCATCCGGTGCTTATAGGTTTGGAATTATAGATCGTCAACAGCATAGTGTGAAGACTCCTTCTAACCCTTACCAAGACCGTTCCCAATCGGTAAGCCCTGAAAGGATTTACACGAACTACCTAAGTAGATCAACGATTGGGTGAGTCGCTGGAGATCACTCCACGAATGTTGACCGTTAGTAACCGTCGCGACCACTAAGCGTAATCCACAAGGGATTACCTAAGTGACCTGCTTTCAGGGCTGCTTGATGTTGACCCTGGCAGGAATTTCCACTTAATCACTGGAAATTACATAAGTATATTCCCTCATAAGTGTTCATGGCAGATTGCTAAGATCTGCGTAGGACTCATAAAGTTACCATTGGTGTCCTTAATGTTGACCAACCAAGGTAGAAATAGCACGTGTTCCTATGAGATCTTTTGATGCATCTCGTGGCTCTAGACTCAATAAGTGCATTTGGTTTTCCTATGCGGAGATTAGGGAGAGGTCTCCTGCTTCAATATCAACAATCTCTAAGAGATAAGTCGATAGATTACATCGGTTCCCCGTGAGAATAAAACAAGTTCTTTTAAGAGAACTTGAGTGGCTAGAAGGTTTAGTGCATTGCGTCACTGGGTCCATGACGTCTTGTCTTCAATACCGATGTCGCCTTAGCAACAATCAGTAGATTATGAATTGAACCCGGTTTCTGCCCTAAGGTTGAATAATTAGAGGGCTATTTCTTTTCACCCTTTCTCATTTCATTTCTTTTTAATTCTTCAACCCCTTCTTTCCCCATTCTCACATTTCTCATTTTTTTCATAATCATACCTACGGACATCTAAATACTATCTATTTGGTATTGTCCATGGGTAGATCCCTCCGGCTCTGGCGGATCATAGGACGGTTTTTCTAGCCTTAGCCACCTTATAACTCCATGACTGTCCTAAGTTGCCATTTACCAAGTCATTGAAAATTCTCTCAATGTGTTTATGATTGAGAAACACATTTTGTTAACACATTGAGAGTTTTGTCATTATCAATTGCTCCCCCTTAACATGTGCTCATAAGTATTGATTTGAAAATTTGCACATGTCGGGAAGAGTTGCACTTTTGAATTGATCTACCTTGAGTGAACATGACCGGGCATTCGAGACACGCTTACATCACTAGATAAACTAGCTTGAAGTTATTACCCGGCTCGATCAGATTCACCCAAGGTTTCTCGAAATGGTACATTCTACTTAAACTAGTCCTCTTCGAGACACGCTTACATCACTGGTTAAACCAGCTTGAAGTTATTACCCGTCCAGGACTAGTACTTTCGATTTAGGACATTTGTGTTTCATCAATTCATGAGTCAAGACTGAGATGCACTCAAATGAGATGCAAGGATCCTTTTACACAAGTCATTTTGCTCCCCCTCAATATATGCATTGATATGCGAAAGAGTTTGGCACATAGAGAAGAGCAGATTTTTGTATTCATGTTCAAAAACATCACTTTTGAATCAGTTTTTCATATTTAAATCACATCTTATCTTCTCCCCCGATCAAAAATTTCAAATCAATTTGAGATTTGTGATCCCAAGTGATTTAAATAAGTATAAAGTTTTGGAGAAGGATGTGACATTTTTAAGAATAACTGATTTTGAGACGACATTAAAGCTCCCCCTCAAACCTTGAGGGAGTATGTTATGTGTTAGAGATGATGAGTTTATAAATGATTTTGAGTTTAGCGCGAAACTCATGAAAGATTCATGTACTAACACATAACAATTGCACTTAATCCACTTGAAGTTATGCACAAAGATCACTGTTTTGATGATGTATAGGTTTTGAAATCAATCTCCCCCTCAATCGATGACACATTTTAAAATTAAACATTTTGCATAAAGTATTAATTTTTTATAGCATCGATTGAGTGGTAAATTTTGAAACAACTCTTCAGGTTTGTTTGATCTTCAAAAACCATGGTACCACCAAGTTTGGAGCAAATACTTTCCCGAAGAATCTTTGAAGGATAAGTATTTGAGATGCAAAGAAGACTTCTCTTCTTTTACCAGAAATGATGCACTTAAGCGTACATCAGATCGGAAAGGCACGAATATGAAGTAATTCATGCCTTTGTAAGGAACAGTCGTCTTTTTGGCGACGAACTTTCCCCAATATTAAGACCGGGTTGCTATCTGAAGTAATAGCAAAACATCTGACAGAATATTTTTAGAAACGACATGTTTTTAGAAAAAAAACATTCTTAAAAAGAAAAAAAAAACTCTTGCTCAAGCATATGTATGTTTCCGTGTCATTATTGAATGACATTTCTAGAAACGTACATAATATTGATTACACAAGAGACATGTCGAAAGAAGAATATTTTTCTGGATTTTAAGATTTTTCAGATTTTTATGATTTTTGTAGGTTTTATATTTTTCTATTTTCTTTTTGTTTAAACTATGTACAAAGGATATATGAAACAACCCCTTTACTCCTCCTGATCTTCCTGAAGACTTATGAGATCCTCAGGAGTGAGACTCTTCATACCAAGGCGAGGGAGGATGAATTGAAATCGATCCCTAGAAAGTGCTTTGGTAAAGATATCAGCAAGCTGGAACTCAGTCCTCACAAAGTAAAGTTCCACAATTCATTTCTCAACTTGCTCCCTGATGAAGTGATGTCGAATGTGCTTAGTTCTTGAATGCTGGACATTGTTGCAGCAAAGCACAATTGCACTTTTGTTGTCACAGTACATAGGAATCTTGTTGCACACGAAGCCACAGTCCGAAAGTTGAGACCTCATCCATAGAATCTGAGCACAGCACGAGGACATGGCAATGTATTCAGCCTTTGTGGAGGATATTGAAGTACTCATTTGTTTCTTTGAAGACCAACTAACCAGCTTTGTTACCCAAGAACTGAGCACCCCCAGATGTACTTCGACGAGTATCCTGACATCCCGCATGGTCAGCATCCGAATAGGCGGTGAGGGCCATAGACGTATCCTTTGGGTACCATAGGCCCAAGTGGATTGTTCCTTTAAGATACCGAAAGACCCTTTTGACAGCTTCCAGGTGTTTCTTGGTAGGTTTGGATTGATACTGAGCACACATGCAGACTGTAAAAAGAAGATCTGGTCGGCTAGCAGTAAGATACATTAAGGAACCAATCATGCTTCGATACTTGGTTTGTTCAACAGCGGTTCCGACATCATCTTCATCAAGTTTTGATGTTTCCATCATAGGGGTATGAACAGCGTCGCATGAATCAAATCCAAATTTCCTCAAGATTTCATTAGCATACTTGGATTGATTGATGAAGATCCCATTGGGATTCTGAGATATTTGCAAGCCTAGAAAGAAGGACATTTGACCCATCATGGACATCTGGAATTCAAAACTCATCTCTTGGGAGAAACGATCACATTCTTTGGGATCTGAAGAGGCAAATATTATGTCATCTACGTATATTTGCACATGAAGAAAGGTTTTGCCCGTCTTTCTGGTAAAGAGTGTATGATCTACAGCACCTTTGGAGAACTTGTTGGCAAGAAGGAATTTGGACAAAGTGTCGTACCACGCCCTGGGAGATTGTTTAAGACCATAAAGGGCCTTCTTCAAGCGATACACATGGTTTGGGCGTTCAGGATCCACGAATCCTTCAGGTTGACTTACATACACCACTTCTTTAAGATCGCCATTTAAAAATGCGGTCTTAACATCCATCTGATACACCACCATATTTTGACTAGCGGCATTTGCTAAAATATTCTTATGGCTTCAATTCTTGCAACTGGTGCGAAGGATTCTTCAAAGTCAATACCTTCTTCTTGACGATATCCTTTTGCCACAAGTCTTGCCTTGTTCTTTAATACATCTCCATGCTCATCAAGCTTCACTTTAAATATCCATTTAAGAGCAATTATCATAGCACAATCAGGAGGCGGCACTAATTCCCACACGTCAAGTCGATCAAACTCATGAATTTCATCCACCATAGCAGTGAACCATGAATGTTTAGACATTGCATCCTTGAAATCTTTAGGCTCAACTTTAGAAAGGACAAAATTGAAGAAGCACCACAAAGCGTCGGTAGCAAGTTGCTTACGGGTTGATACCGGGCGTGAGGGGTTTCCAATAATGTTGTCAATTGGGTGGTCGTTTGTCCATTTCCTAAGGTGTTCATGAGGTTGAGAGTAGGGAACTGAGGTAGCCGTGTTTGATTCATCTGAGGATGTAGCATCATTTGACGGTTCGGGTGCAAAGATGTTAACAAACTGCTCATTATCGGGTGGAGCGAAGGGATTCTCACCAAAAGAGTTATTTACAGCAGCAACTCGTTGTACAGATGATGATTGACCATTATATGTGGTGATTGAATGACTGATGGTGGGAGCTTCAGGATCCCATGACAACGAAGTGGATGGACCAGAATTAACAATTGGGACATTAGCTACCCCAGCTGGTTGTGGAATGACAATGACTTCTTGAGGTTCAAAGTATTTATCAAACATGGGGTCAAATAACTTTTTCCAATCATCACTTGTAGGAGGTACGAAGGGAGTAACAAGAGTGGGATTCTGTACAAGCCTGGAGCTTATAGGTCCAGGAGACAAGAGGTTAGGTACGGGTCCAGAACTTGATTGTCCAGGAACTAGTTGCTCTGTCAGCTCATCGAAAGTGACGTGGATTGTTTCCATTATGTCTCTGGTATGTTTGTTGTAGATTCGGTATCCTTTTCGTTCTGGAGCATAGCCAACAAAGAAACCAATGTCAGCCTTGGCCTTGAGTTTCCCCAGGTCTTCACTGTCATTTGTTGGATAGCACAATGCACTAAATACACGAAGAAATGAAAGATCCGGTTTTCTGCCATGGACCAGTTCATATGGAGTCTTGCAGTGGAGAGGATGTATCAAGGATCTATTCTGTGTATAACATGCTGTTGCAATTGCCTCAGCCCAAAGGAACATAGGAGCTTTGGAGAAGATGAGCATAGTCCTTGCGGCTACAACTAATGTGCGGTTGCGTCTTTCAACAACTCCATTTTGTTGAGGAGTACGTGGAATGCTCTTTTGATGACTAATTCCGACACCTTCATAAAATTGAGTAAGTTGTTTATTCACAAACTCCGTTCCATTATCAGTTCGAATGAATCTAACTTTTTTGTTGAGACGAACTTGCAACATTTTTATGAGTTTGATGATGGTTTCCGGGGTCTCGTCTTTTGATCGTAGAAACTTTACCCACGTGAATCGAGAGAAATCATCAACTATAACCAGCGCATATTTCTTTCCATTGATACTTTGAATCCTCATTGGTCTACAGAGATCCATGTGGAGAGTGTGTAGGACTTCCATGATGGAATTGACAGTCTTGGGTTTATGTGTGTGCTTTTTGCTTTTGCCCATTTGACAGGCGGAACACAAATGGTCTTTTTCAAACTTAAGTCTGGGCAAGCCTCGAACAAGATCTTTACGTGTGAGTTCATTGATGGTACCGAAGTTCAAATGGTTTAAACGACGATGCCACAACCATGATTTGTTCTTGGAGGCTTTAGAAAGCAAGCAAATTGGTGAGGACCGTAGCATGTCTTCGATAGAGATGGTATAAAGATTAGTGCCCCGACTCCCCTTGAGGAGATCAACACCATCTAATTCTCTAACAAAACAGGTGTGTTTTCTGAAAGCAACTTCAAGATCAGAGTCACAGAATTGACCGACAGAAAATAGATTGTGCCCAAGTCCTTCCATGTAGTAAACTCTGGATATCACACTGTCCCCAAAGACGTAATCACCATAACCCATTATAGATCCAAAATGGTCATTTCCAAATCTAACCGTACCAATAAACTTTTCCACAAAATTCTTGAGCCGCGAGCGATCTCCAGTCATATGTTTTGAGCAGCCTGAGTCCAAATACCAAAGGACGATTTGTACGACCTGCATTTGAAACCAGACAATCGTGGATAACTGAAAAAGCTGGAGCCCCACAAACAGTTGGGGTCCGTTTGGTTAGCACACACAAATATTGGATTATCATATGTCACAGATATCTCACTAGAGCTTTCACATTTTGTTGCACTAGAACTAGGAGTGGTAAGTTCTTCTATTGGGCACATTCTACCAGTAGGTCTCCACTTCTTAATAGGCACAACTTTGGAGTTAGTGATCCTAGTCATTGGGCACTTTTCCCTTAGAGTGAATTTCCTTCCAGTAGGTCTCCATTGATAACCATCGTTAGTGAACACTTTTCCTGTTTTATTCCATACTTGTTTTACCCTTTTAACACTCGAGACATTCATAACTGGAGATTTCATAGTGGATTTAAGAAAGGACACAACACAAGCATCATGATTACCATAAAATAAGTATTTGTTACAAGTCTTACAAATAGCACCAGAATTCGAATTAATTACATCATTGTTAACACAAATGTTTGAATCAACTCGATTTCTTTCATTAAGCATAACTTTATTGTTCCTAGATGATTCTTCTACTTCCTTCATAAGTGTACTCTTAGCCGGCAAGGTCCTATCATTCTTTGTATTGCCCCTAGGCTGTGACTTGCTAGCATTAGATACACCTTTTACTCCTGTAGAAGCAATGACGGGAACATTAGTATGATTAGTTGCTACTTGTTTACCGATGATCGTGATGGTGGATTGTGACATGGTTTGGGGATGATCTAATGTAACATGTTTGTTGCCACTGTTAGAGTGCGATGCAAATGACCTTTCTGACTTGTTATCATTCTTGGGGCATGATCCTATGGCATATTCTAATAGTTCCTGGGCTCTATTAGTGAGGAAGCAAGCACCAATAACAACATCATCATTTGGTTTAGATATTCTCTCATCTTCAATGGTTTCTCTAAGTATGGCCAGAAAATCCTTAAGATTCTTAAGGTAGTTGTTATGAACTAACTTATTGTTCCTAAGGGGAAGAGAGACATTGACAGCATCACACGCATATTTCTTACAAGTATGTACATTGGAAATTGCATGATCACATGAAACGACGGGCATTTTACCCTTCACCATAGTCTTTAGATTCTCAATTTCATTTAACAAAGAACTGACTCTTTCATTGTTCTGGTCACGTGTTGTTTTAATAGACTCAAACAATTCTTTGTAACGTTGTTTAGCGTTTGACATTTCAGCACGAAGCCACTCATTTTCATGTTGTAATTCATTGATCATGCCCTGTTTCTGAAAGTTTTGAAAATCTATCGACTTCTGGTAATTGGTATTGGTCACATCACTTTTGTTCAATTTTAATTGTGCAATTTGGGCCCTCAACTTCCGAATCGTGTTTGAGTGAGCTTGAATTACATCATCCTTTTTGGCTAATTCAAAACATGTATCAAATTCAGGAGCATCCGAAGATGTCTTGGCATTTGATACTTTTACGCTTTCTTTCAGATGTTGGTATTTTAGTTGCAAGTTAAAATTATCAACTTCTAGTTTTGAAAAACTCCTGACCATGTTATCATGGTCGTCGTTTTGAATTTTGTAGTTTAGTTGGTAATTCTCCCCCTCAAGCTCAATCACACGATTCTGAAATACATTTAAAGTAATGGACATTTCATGAAATTGCTTAGCAGATAGGGCTGATCCAGTAACAGTGTAAAAGACATCTTGTGCAATGCAATTAGCAATCAAGTCCTCATTCATGATGAGGATGTTTTTTCTGTCAATATGACTGTATTTGAGATCGATTGCCAATTGGTTACCCTCATTTTCCACTTCTTTAAAAACCTTTTTCATTTGATTCACATCATTATTGATGGTAGTTTTAAGGCCTTCAAAGTGTTGTTTAAGAAGATCGAAAAATGGCATAACTTCAGTTAGGTAACACTGCTTTGTTTGCTCAAACTCCCTTTCCCCTACTGTAATCCCCGTTGGTGTAATTCTAGTTTTACATGTTTTTTCAAAATCCTTAAACAATTGGCCTAGAACATATAACGCAATTAGGGTATTACATTGTGTGGGTAAGGTATATGGCACAAGATGTTAGGGTGTGTGAAGGGGATAGATGGTTGGGTCAGCAATCCTAAAGATGGTACGTGTATTACCAATGATTCTTTCAGCTTTCATTTTTTCCATGTCAATATTCCAGAACACTTTTTCAGGAAGGATTTTCTTTTGAGGGACAAAAATAGCTGAGTGATTGTCATTTGTATAATCATGGTGAAACACAATATTTTTAGCAACGCATAGTGGATCCTTAAGTCGCTCAGCAAGTTTTTCCCTAGTTCTATCCTCAGCCTCATCAATCTCATCATATGATTTCACATCAGGAGGGGCATGGTTAGGGTCAAGCATAGTGTGTGCATCATATAGCGCAGGTTGAGCACCTATACCAATTCTAAGAAATTTGGTTTTAGTCTTAGAGGCATCAAGTTCACTAAATTCATCTCTTAGTTTCCTATGTTTTTCCATCATTTGAGCAGATTGAATGGTTTGGCCTTGCATGTACAACTTATCTTCCAATTTGTTTTTCAACGTTTTGAGTTTTGAAAAATCATTTAGAAGTTTGGTTTCTTTTTCTTGGTAGTCGAGTTTGATTGAAGTCAACCCCTTTTGAATTTCCTATCTTTGCTTGACAGTCTGATCCAATTGTTTTTTTTTTAAAGAAACTAACTCCTTTTTCAAAGTTTCTTGTTTGGCATTGTTTTCAGATATGTAAGTACGCAATTGCCATTCCATTTTCTGCTCACGTTCATTAAGTTCAAATTTAGCACGCTGCTCGTATAAGGCCACCTGATCCTTAAGGATGTTAACTCTAGTGATCAAGGAGTCATCAGGGTTGTATATAGTGTGCTCATGTAACTCAAATTCTCTAGCATCAACCGACGGCATGTCACTTGGTACAACTTTCATTTTATTGTCATTCACATACCGTTCATATGGGATATTATTGGTAATTCCCATATTAGTGATATCTGTGTTTTCAATGTTTGTGGGTTGTACCGAGTCACATTCCCCTGTGGATTGATAGAGCAATTCAGATTAGAATTTAGTGGCTTTGGTACCTCAGAGATAGCAGAAGTGATGGAGGAGCCAGACTGCTGTGGAGATGATGCAGCTGCAGACAGATTAGCCATGAAGATGGTTTGAGCTATGGGTTCTTCATCAACATCCGAATCAAAAGCATCATAGTCTTCAACTTGGAAGATGTTCGGATCATTGAGTGCCATGTCTAGAACCGGTTGATCATCCACATCAGCATCAAACGTATTCTTGTCATCCCCAGCTAGAAAGAGCAAAGCTTCTTCATCCAGAGCAGTATCGTTCTCTTGCGCCTGCATTAGCAACATCTTGTCCTTGAAGTACTCTGAGTTTTGAGGACGCTTTGGAAGAGTGCAATTCCTAGCTATATGGCCCAACCCTCCACAGTTATAGCACTTAGGCTGCCTAGCTTGCACTTGAAGCGCATTCCCGACTCTATACTGCCCATTATCTCTACCAGCATTTCTTGGATTGACATTTTGTCTTCCTTGCACATTCTGCACCACCACTCTTCCATCTTCAATGACTGCCTGATTACGTGGGTTAGACGAAGTCCTGAGTTGGTTGTTAGTTGGTGGAAGTATAGCTCTGAACTGTTGGACTAATAAGGAGACTTGGTTGGAGCGGTTATCAATCATCATGTCGGTATGAGAATATCCAGAGTCAAGATGGGTGTTTAAGGCAGTTGGTGAGGGAGTTGATGATTGTCCATTAGTTGAGGTAGACCTGGATGAAGGTAGTTGAGATTGATCATTTGAAGACTGAGTAAGTTGTTGAACATTAGACACAAAGGCAAGAGACTCATTTGTTGTTGTAGGACTGAGCTTTTCTCGCATTACCCGATCATAAGCTGCATGTTTCTCATGTTGTTGGAGATATGCATAAAGTTGTTCATGATTAGTATGCCTGAGACCTTTGCTGAGTTTGACAGCTGTAACAAACCTATCCCATTCAGGTGCCATGTTATTCACGAATTTTGAATTGAGCTGAATGTTGGGCATTGTCATCTTGATGGCTCTCATGTCATTAACTAGCTTGTGAAATCTGACGTAGTAGTCAGTGATGCTTTCACCTGGATTCATTTTGAAGTGCTCGAATTCATCATACAGCTGAGACTCCCTATCTTCTTTGGTTAACTCAGACCCTGCAAGAAGCATCTTCACATTATCCCAAACTGCTTTGGCTTTTGTGTTAAAGTTGATGAGTTTGTAGACATCTTTAGGAAGCCCTTGAATGACAATATTTGAAGCTCTGATGTCAGCATCATGGCGTTTCTTTTCTTCATCAGAAAGATCATTGTAAGTACGAGGTCTTTCTGGACCAACTGCCGCAGGATGGTCATCAGTAGCTGCGATAGTGTCTCTGGTTGTCCCCATGAGGAAAGGTCCATCATCAATGGATTTCAGGATGTTCACACCATTTTCCTTACCCAAGCAGTATAGACGAATCCTTTGTGCCCATGACTCATAGTCGGTTCTGTCCATCATAGGAGGATGAGTATCCGATCCTTCTGCCTGAATGTCATCCGATGCAGTGCTTGCCATGCTGTGAAGACTGAGTAGTTGCACGTATCAAGCTGTTAAACACACGTGAAATTCGTGTTTTGTTGCAACAAGTCGAATTACAATCACTTCTAAGAAAATAAGTCAAATCGTAAGATTAAATTCACAACGTCAAGTTACTATTGAAATAACAAGTCAAGTTGTAGGAATAGTATCACAATGTCAAGTTACTGAAGGAGTAGATATAACAACTTAAGCCGCTACAACTCACAAATTTCACAAATGTTAACACGCTAAGATAATCACAACTCGCTAAGGCTTTAACTCGCTCCAAGTACCAAGTCGCTGAAATAACTCAACTCGCTAGACAAGAATCAACTCGCTGGAATGTGTCAACACGCTAGTGTAACAACTCGCTAATGTGACAACTCGCTATTGGACAAGTCACTAATCTGACAAAACGCTAACTGCTCAACTCGCCAATGCCAACTCGCTACTACCTAAACCTGAAAACTCGCTAGGAATGAGACAAAAGTGTCACTATCGTAGCGATTTGTCTGTATGTCCCAAAATAGCAAACCGCCAAATCCCTAACCTCAACTCGCTACACACAACTGCCAACTCTCTACCAAGAGGTACCAACTCGTTAGCAAGAAATAACACTCGAAATGCCACCAATGTCCACCCAAGTGATGAAATGACTAAACCAAGGTTACAACAAGGTGTCTACACAACTAATAAGCAAGAAAGTACAAGAAGAATGCCAAGATAAACACCTAACGAGATCAAACTCGTGTGAAAACCACTAGAAAAACTCGAACCACCCTAAAACCACAAACCATACTATAAATTCGAGCATACCATGAATCCTAGGATAGAACCATGACTCTTCATACCAATTGTAATAAACTCTAATATATGAACATGGATGGTTAAGTGATTTGTGATGATTAAAGATGTAGTTTCTAGTGAAAAGTTAGAGAGAGAATGAGATGAGAGAGGTGGGAGCCTTGTATGAGAAAACTTGTTGAATGTTAGATTGCAAATGAAGCTCCAACCCTTTCCCATGGGTGGGAAAGGGTATATATAGTTACAATGGAAACGCCCCTTGAAACGGGCTGTAGAGCGGGCTGACAGTGGGTAAGAGACCCGACCCGACTCCACAAATACTAACTAATACTACACTACATACTAACTAATATGATAATTACTACGAGCTACAATATGCTAAACTATACTCGGGGTGACCGAGTCTTCATATGAATAATCGTATTCCTAACACTCTTAAACGGTGAATTAACATCACAATAACTATTTTAAAGATACATAATGTATGAAAAGGAGCATAACAATATTTTGATGCTTATTCTTTTACTTTTGATGATAGGTGATTTTGTAAGAAGCATCATTTATTGTCGTAAGGCTAGTAGCAGTAATAACAAATGATCGACAACCACGATCGATCACCACTCGATCTCCCTACTGTGAGGAATCGATTGCCAAACGATTTTGGGACAAGTTGGTCGTGAACTCGATCGATAATCGCTTTTTTTTTTAATTAATTAAAAGAGCTATTTTGTGGGGTATGTTTTTTGTAGTGTAGGTCGCCTAAATGGGGCACCCAATTGCCTGAAGGTCGCTGGAGAAAGAAAGCTTACGTGGTAGTGAAATTGGAAGAGATTGTCTCTCCTTACTGTGTCCAGCCTAAAAGTGTATATAAGATGAAATTTGGGCCTACTACAATCTGGGACGGAATTGACAAACAAAGTTATCAACTGTACTTAACGGCTAAGTCATGTTTAATTAAAACATGACTTAATGCACACATTTTCAGTTTTATTACTTAATATTTTCAGTTATCTTTCTCGATTAAATCACAAACAAACGGTTTTCATATGACTTAATGATTTAGTTTTTTTCATATTAAGTCAATTAAGTTGAATTCAAACACCACCTTAGAATATACTAAATAATACTACGCATACAAGTTTGCAAGACCGGGTGCATTTAGAAAACGAGCTGAAGTTTTTTTTAAACAAAATAACACTAGGTCACAAAAATCCATGGTTGTCTCGGGAACAACCCTGGTTCTGTCACCGGTCATAAAAAAACTAATTAACTTGTATCAAGTAAACATACATATTCACAGGGTACATCATAAATGTGTAGTTACGATGGAACCTGAACCTATGATGTTTATATGACACATTTATAAAGTTATGTAAAACATTTAATCCACAATATATAAACTAACAATAGTTCCTTTCTTTGGTCAGTGTGGGAACACAAACTTCATGTAGATTATTAGAAGGCAATGTTCTTGCTGGTAGTTGAATACTTACAGGATTTACTTTTTGGGCGTTGCCTTATTATTGTAAGTTTTATTTATTAAAATCACTTTTGTTGATAAAAGAAAATGTGAGTTAAACTTTTTACATGTGTGGTGTAAACAAGCAGATGTGGTCATACCAACCTTGCTCGAAAAGGAAAGCTTTATCTCGTTTATGACTGTGTGACGGTAGACCCAAAACCTGTAAAATAGACTGTAAAAAAGCCATAAATCATGATCATTCGAAAAGAAAAAGTGAAAGTTATCAAAAGACATAAATATAATAAACGTACTAGGAAAAGAAACAACATATAATAAATGTACAATTGTTTATGTTCATAAAAGAATTTGTGACATTTATTATATAAGTGTAAGCGAATTAAAATCCGACGTAGCATGACCCTCACAGTGAACCATCAAGACCAGCATCCATGAAATGGCATCATATATGCAGAGAGTTTGGTACCTTTGATAGAGGATTACATTTCCCGCATGAAGTTAGTCCTTTGAATACACTGCAGCCACAACCTCACAATGTCCTCTATCCATATAGCCCATCTACACATACATTTCTGACTCAGAAACATCAATTAGGATCCACCCATCAATCTAAAGATAAACTGCTAACCAAACACCCTCAAATTCACCAAACAGAGTCATTCTTTAATCTTTAAGTAGTTGGTTTCCCTCCAATCTTAGTTTCCACTTTACAACAACATTACACACAGCAACTCCTTTTAACACGCAAACTCAACAGCTTCTCCCTGACATTCTCCACTATAATCTTGCACAGAACTTCCACTTCCCTACTCTCACTTCTGAAAACTCTGAAATTTCTTTCTTGCCATACATGGTATACACAAGCATCAATGACTAGTAGTGGTAAATTGATTTTCAAAAACGTCAAACCTGCGTTTGTGGTAATGTTGTGTTTGTATATCTGAGTTTGTGTTGTTTTGGACTAGGATTGGTAAGCGCACACATGTTTTGGACTAGGATTGGGTAAGCCAACTTATGGTGTGCGTTTGGCTTGATATTAGGCCGGTAGCCCATTTAAAAATAATTGAGTGTGCTTGTTTGTTAATAAAATTAGAAATGTATTAGTTTTAATACTAAGAGTATATTTTGATACAAAGAGTTTTAGTGTGTTAATCTGGTCATCAAAATAAGTTGACTAACGTGTTTGATTTTGGTGATTGTTGGTACATTTTAGTAATTTGGGATTAATACTTGGTTTTGGACTCGAATATACTTAACAAAATATATACTTGGATTGTGGCTATGGGATTTGGACATTTGGACATTATTGGATCGTTATTGGATATACGGTATTAGAAATGGACATATTCGACGTTTTGGGACTTAACGGTGTAATGTATTAAACTCGAATAGAATTTAATATATTAGACTTGGACCAAACACAAAATATTCAATAAACCAAGACGTACTAATATATACGCGAATGATAACGAAACATGAAACTTATTAAATATTGAAATGTGAAATTATAATTGGTAAGGTCACGATAACCGGGGAATGTTGAATAAACGAAAGTGTTATGCCGAAGTTTATAAAAACATTCCAAACTAATGTTTTTATTTTAAAAGGGCTTTTATTATAAAAACATAAATGACTTTTCTAAGCTATTAGGGAACGTGGGGAAAACACCGAAACTTACCAACTGACCTAGCTTATATTACATAGAAAGTGGTCGTCATTCCTAGTTTTCTTTGATTAACTTGAGTTTGTTAGTATTTCTTGATCTGGTTGATGTCGTTTCCTTCTTGGCGTGAGTTGTAGTCAGAGTCTATGTCTTCTTAAGACACCTCACGAAACCACTGATACTAAACTTTTATAAGTAATGAATTGAATAATCCACGAAAACTATGACATATTGTCTTTTATAGACTTCATTTGTATGAGCCACATTATGAGATAATAATATACGTATTAGCTTACGCCATTTCAGTATCATCGTACCTATCTTCTGGATATCGTTGTGATTAACTCTTGATGCCAGTTGTGTCAGTCGTGATCTTTGCATTACTATGGTTAAGGTGAGTTCATAGTCCCTACTTTTTACTGGTTTTATAACTGCTTTAGGGGAGAGTACATGCTTGCTTTAACTAAACCCAACGTTCATTTTTGTTACTTATGATTTGACTGTTTGGCTAAAACATTTTATTTGGTTATTTGAAGGTGATATGTGTTTAACTGATAAACTGATTTTGAATGGACCTAACTATTATTTTATTATTTGCTATAGCTTGTTAACTAGCTAAGGTAAGATATGCAATAGATATTCAGCTTAGACCAGGGTAGTAATCCTTTACTATAACTTTTGCCTGGCTAAGAGTTTATAACCATATCCGACCTAGGCCAGGGTAGCAATGTAACAATTTATACTTGCTTTAATTTGTTGCCTGGCTAGAGTCGCCTAGGGCCCTACTGAGATCTCTGTCTTTGTCATTGGAATGATTATTATTGGAATGTTGTTGGAATGTATGGCATATATCAACCCTAGTCCCACATAGCAAATAATTCTATCAGGTCCACTACTAAAGCTTTTGATTAAACTCTATGAACTCAACAGCGTAAGCTGACCTTTTAGCATATATTCTCAGGTATAAGGCGATAGCTAACTTTTGGGAGGTGTTTGGCAAAGGGCATGGTCATATGCGACTCTGAAAAACATATGCGACTCTATGAACTCAACAGTGTAAGTTGACCTTTTAGCATATATTCTCAGGTATAAGGCGATAGCTCACTATTGGAAGGTGCTTGGCAAAGGGCATGGTCATATGCGACTCTGATAAACATTTGGGACCGCTTTAATTTCTTCATGGACCTATTTCCGCAATACTTTTATATATTGCTCAATGTTCTTGATAATGGATTTTGTTTTAAATGATTAAATAAAAACCTTTCTTTGTACCTTATATTATGATACCAATTTCGTAGCACCCCAATGCATGTATGCTTTCGCTGAACCCAATTTTGGGGGTGTTACATGTTGATAAAAGAATATGTGAGTTCAAGTTTTTACATGTGTGGTGTAAACAAGCAGATGTGATCATGCCAACCTTGCTTAAAATGGAAAACTTTACCTCGTTTATGTTTGTGCAACGGTGGACTCAAAACCTATAGAGTAGTCTACAAAAAAGCCAAAAATCATGATCATGAGAGAGAGAGGAAAAAAAAGTTAAAGTTATTAAAAGACGTAACTATAATAAAACAACGAAACAACGTATAATAAATGTACAATTGTTTATAACATAAAATGAGTTGGTGCCATAGTCTCAGTTAGAAATCATCATGTTTATAGTTAAGATGTTTGAGGCCATCATTTGGAAGCAATATTTTATGAATGATTTCATGAAAGCATGATTTTTGGTTAATAGCGTCTAGCCAAACACCGCCTCTTTGTTGGTAGTAGTTCCAACATTAGTCTTAGTAGTGATGAATTCAAATTGTAAGTTTATGCAAAGGTGAATAACGAGTTAATTATAAGTAAAGTATACCTATTGGATGTTTAAACATCCGTACCCAATGCTTATGATACCCAAATGCTCATGTTATGGTGCCCAAATTAATGCTCATGCTTGTGTTGGTGCTTAAGTGTTGCATGCACCTAAACGTTCATGTTATGACTTTCAAGTGTTACACCTAAACACTCATGTTACGTCTCAAGTGAATTCACCATATCGTGTTAACAAGTACCTAAAGTGACGTTTGATATCGAATTGTCTCTCATGCCTAAGTTGTCAATTAAATCATGTTGACAAGTGCCTATTCTTTATTTTTAAGATTAGCTAGCTGGGTTGACTTTCCTGCCGTGGATTGCAAGGTAATATCAATTGATTAATAAACCAAACTTAATGATGTCTCATGATCCTTAAGAATAGCTAGGGATCTTATCTCTCTCACTCTTATAAAAACATTCAGCAAGCAAACTTGTATTCTCATTATTTCATTGATAAGCTTGCAGTTTTTCGAAATAGCGGTTAGTGTCAATCTATAAGATCTTAAAGAAAGAAGCATTATATGTTACATACACATGTGTTACAAGATCAGATGGAAGAACCAAAGGAACATCCGAACAATAAAAACACTAAACAGCTTGATGTGTATAATAATGTTTCTTCTCCAAGGCAGCAAGATATCGCCAAAAAGCTATATCAAGTTCTCAGTTTTTATCAGTCTAGTATCATTCAAGAAATTGACAAATGCAAGGTAAGTGTATGTAGATCGTAATGTTCATACATATATGTGCTTTTGAAACCCTTTAGTCATCTTTCATATAGAGTATATATATTTCACAATTTAAACTATATAAATTAGCTAGTTGTTCACATAGATGTAAAACTACATTGTTGTTCTGAATAACTGAATAACTGACATGTGCCTCTTTGTTCTTTCTTCATAACTACTTAATTCCGAAACAGAAAGATGAAATTCGCATAAACAATGTTATAAAAAATGTTGAAAAAGATCTAGGAGAAGTGGATCATGAATTACCAATGACATCAATTCCAAGAACCGGTGTCAGTTTCTTACATTTGACAACAAAAAGAGACTGGTATGGCAGAGAAACATCACCTGTAAGCTGCTAGCTTGATCTCATTTTCTCTTAATTGATTATGATTTTAGAAGAAGCTTAGAGATATATATCGTAGATTGATTGTGAGTTTGTTTTTCTTGCAGATTAATGTAGGTACCTACAAGAAACGTTGCCATAATAGGCTCAACAAAGGGAGGATGGACTTGGAATATTCGAAACAGGTTCATGAAGAACTTTTAATTTTAAAGAAATCGGATGAAATGCTAATTGATGGTGCACAAGAGCTTAACTATGTGGTACTTATCGATAAGCCATACACAAATTTTGTTTTTCCTACTCTCATCATAATTTCTAAAAATGGTTCATTTCATCTTTATGCTGATAGATGGAGAGTCTCGTACACAGGATCCAACATGGCAACAATCGGGTAGAGGAAGCAAAATTGTATCATGAAATTAGAAATCTCAACGATACAATAGAAATGTACACAGCGCCTGATCCTGATAGTCCGGGAAGATATTGGCCATGGAGACCAAACCTTGACAAACAATACAAACAACATCAAGTGATGGTAATTGGCCGGGTCTATACCTCTTTAAAGTTCGTCACTTGTTGGTCCATCGTATTATATATTACTAGTCAATTAATCCATGTTTATATACTATTCGATTGTACTAGATTGTGTTAAACCAACTAGAGAAAGCTCGTACTATTAGAAAGAGCCAACTTATTCTAGAGTTGGATCTTTTGAGAAAGAAAATCGAATGTATGGAGAGGGCACGTAAAAGAATTTCTTCATTGAGGAAGAAAGCATATAAATGTGCTTATAAACATGGACAGCCACAAAATGAAGTGGTATATTATCTTCCCTAAACTAGTTTTCATTTGTAACATATCTAGTAGCTAATAGTAAGTATTTATGGTAACCAGATAACTAAATTTTGTTGTATATATATATTCAGAAATCAAGTTATACCGAGTACCAATCGCTCATGACATATGTGAAAAAGCTAATACGAAGAGGGGATATTGAGTACCAATCGCTCATGACATATTTGAAGGCTGCAGCAAATTCTGAGTTATAATCGACAAATTAAATAAGCTTTTGGTTGAATGTTTCTTGTTCTCTTTTGAAAATCGAATAAGATTTTATTAAATAGGTGGCTAATGACACCGAGGACTGAAAACAAGTGCAAACAACACATCGCTGATGAGACATCACAACAAATTATAATGCTTCGCGCATTATTGTTTTGAAAATTAAGTATTGTTGTATAATTTTCGTAAAAACACATAAATGTGTTCTATGTTAACAAATTTAGTGAATATTCAAGTTTATATATTGTTATAATCACGTGCATAATCACGTGCATACATGAGGAAATTTAGTATATGAATTGAAATCAATTTTGCCGAATATTTCTATGTTTTGTTTTTGATTGGAATGTATAAAGATGAGTTCTTGTTCGATATCGTTGAGATGGATACTTTCCATATAATTCGTGGAAAACCATGATAATGCAAACTCAATTCAACTTATAAACGTGGAGAGAAGACATACAATTTTCAGTTTATTGGTGTTAAATTAGTTCTAGTCCCCTTGAAGAAAAGCACTAAGATCTTAAAAAGCAAAAAAGTAAATTAAGTAATTATTCGCTATCGAGATTCAAAGTAAGAACTAAACTCTGAACCGACTTTGAATGCATTTGTAATTGGGGTAAATTTGAGAGTGGCCCAGTCGATCAGGTGTGGGTTTTTCTAGACCCACTTTGATTGGTTTGTTGAAATGGCCCGAGCGACTAGCGACCTTAACAAAAATGGCAAGTGCCTAATCATTGTGTGTAAGGCACAAGTAGGGCTCCTTTTGAGCTGCTACTACTCGTAGAGGCAGACGAGACTCTATTGTTCCTTGTATTGCTCCTAGGCTTTAGTCTGCTGCTCCTAGAGGTGCTTTCTAATCCTGTAGAAGGTAAGGCACACGCGTTAGGATTTATATTGTTGTCATTTTTAACATTCCTAGATTCTTTAGAATTAGCCTTTATGCATTTGTCATTTGTCTTAGATGTTAGGATTTATATGTTTGTTATTAAAGGTGAATAGATTGAATCTTACTACACAAGGTTTTGCACTTTGATGAATGAGTTAATCAGAAACAAGTTGACACCTTGAACAATTGTAACAAACATCAAATTCATCAATAACCTTCCAGAAGAATGGGGTCGTTATGTTACAATTGTCAATCAAACAAAGGACTTACATAAGGTGAATTATGATCAACTCTATGACTTTTTGAAGCAAAACCAAGCTGAGGCTAATGAAGTAAGGAAAGAAAAATTGGCAAAGAATCATGATCCTCTTGCATTAATTGCTATTACACCAACATCGCTACCAGTGAACACACAACAATCATCATCATCTCCCACTCACAACTACACATGTAACCTTGGTTTAAAATTGCGTTTTGCGATCCGATGCGCTAAAGGTCCCAAAAGCCATTGCGTGATGCGCGATGCGAATGCGAGCGCAATTTAGACGCATTGCGTTTAGTATTAAAAAAAAGTGCAAAATTATTTATACATAGTATATTCTTTCAAGTACCAAGTAAATACAATAAACCTACGAAATAAGTTACTAGGATATTGAAATTAGGCCAATAATTCATTTGTAAAATAAATAATTTGAAACGCAAGATACTATATTTTCGTTATTATGTTTTATTTGTACGTCTTTTAACAAGTTCTATCTTTAAAATCCCATTTAAATACTTGGATCTCTTTTATATGGTTTCTTTTTTACAAAAATGACCTAAATTCTAGATTGCGACAATTGCGGCCATTGCTAGCATTAGACAAATGCGGTAAATTGCGGTATAATGCGAATGCAATTTGGGATGCCCTTGCATTATAATGCGAAATTTCAAATGCAATGCAACGATGCGTGCAATTTGCGCAATGATGCGCGCATTTTTAAACCAAGCATGCAACCATCATACATTCAACAACCAACACCGGTCTACCAACAACAGTTCTACCCACAGCAACAACAACATGTTATTTCACAACAGCAATACCAACAATTCCAAGAACCAGAATTCACTGAAAATGATGAAGCTACTGCAGCATTGACCCAAGCGTTTGCTTTTCTGTCAAAGGCATTCCAAGGACGCTATTCTACACCAACTAACAACAACAAAAGGATTTCATCGAACACTCGCAACAAGCAGATTGCTCAGCCGAGTTTCAATATGGGTAATGGAGGCCAAGTGGTTGGAGTTTATGGGAATCAGCAAGGATATGCTACTTAACACTAGTGACTTGTAAAAATTCGAGCGACTTCCAATAAAATTATTTTAATATTTTTTTCCTTTCCCAACACTTACCATCACCACCACCCTCTACCACCACACAACCATCACCACCACCCTCCACCACCACCACCATCCTCTACCACCACACATATTATTAAATTGGTTAGTGGGTTTTGTTAATACATCTATGCTTAACATATTTCTAACAAGCAATCATACCTAAAAACGTGATTGAATGATTTTCAAATTATATGTTAAGCATAGATGTATTAACAAAATCCACTAACCAATTTAATAATATGTGTGGTGGTAGAGGTTGGTGGTGGTGGTGGAGGGTGGTGGTGGTGGTGATGGTTGTGTGGTGGTAGAGGGTGGTAGTGATGGTAAGTATTGGGAAAGGGAAAAAAGATTAAAATAATTTTATAAGAAGTCGCTCAAATTTTTACAAGTCGCTAGTGATAAGTAGCTCAAAAGGAGCCCTACTTGTGCCTTACACACAATGATTAGGCACTTGCCATTTTTGTTAAGGTCGCTAGTCGCTCGGGCCATTTCGGGCCATTTCAAGAAACCAAAGGACTTAGGTAAAAAAAGCCCGTACACCTGAGCGACTGGGCCATTTGTAGAATTGCCCCTTTGTAATTTGTTCCCTCGGTCAATGACAGAAGATGAAGTTTTCCCTCATGAGCAGGAACCATCACTGCAAGAATCGTAAGTGGCCATTGAATATGACTTACCACCGCTGCTAGACATTCTACTAAAAAATTTGATAGGTAATATAGTTGAAGCAACAAATATGCTTGTTAAAGATGAGGTTAAACAAAATGTTGATTCTAATAGTGTGATGTACAATGACTTCATTGAAAAACAACTGCGAGCAAAGAAGCTTGATATTGGTGACCCTGCCATGGTAGACTTGCGTAGCAAGTTTCCGGTAAGTACATATAAAAAGTTTAAGATGAAGAGGATCGGTCCATGCAATGTGGTTGGAAAACTAAATGACAGTTCATATGTTATTGATCTACCCGGGCATCTTTTTATTTCTCCAACTTTCAGTGTGGTTGATGTGTTTGAGCTTCAACAAGATACTCTATTTTATCGATGGAAACTCGAGGACGAGTTCTTTTCAGAAAGGAGAGGCGTACGTGGTGAAGTTGGATAAAGAATTAGTAATATATATTTCAATTAAGTTAGGAGTTTTTATTATGTTAGGATTATGTTTCTCTTTTTAATATATTTATTTATTTTAATTTATTATTACCTTAGAGTCGTAGTAGGATTAGTATTTCACACTTATAAATAGACTTCGTTGTTTAGGTTTTATGAAATGTTTTGTTGAATTGAATTAATAAAAAGAGTCTGAGAGTGTTTCTCATTTTTTGGTGTTTTTCCGTCGCGATATTACTGTTTGATGTGATGATTAGGCAATTATCTTCATCTAACAATACCGAAATTATCTATAACTTGTAGAGTAGTCCTTCATCATTCTTTCAGTTTCTTAAGGCCATAATCGTCTTGCATATCATCGCATACTAGTCCCTATGTCCAAACTTATTAAATCCATTGCAGGTGCAAGGTGGGCTTATCCCCAAATTGGCAATATAATGGGCAAAACTGGATTGGGCCAAAGGAATGTTTTAAAAACCGGACTGAACTGGCCGGTTCAACTAATTAACCGGACGATAACTGTAACACCCCCAAAATTTGATACCGCGGAAGACTCAACAAGTTTTCAGGGTGCTACGGGGATTGGTATCCAACACAAGACAATATAGAACGAGATAAAGTAAACATAATAAAAACACAACCAAAACGGGGTTTTAACGTTTACATTTATTCCAACATCATTCAGAGTCAGGCCCAAAATAACATAACTGTAGGTCCAAAATTAATTATCAGAGTTTAGAAAAATAGATCCATAAACCATGAGCCTTGGCCGAGCCTTCCATTCCAAGCATCCGTATCATCACTTAATTACCTGAGAAAACGTGCTAAAAGTCAGCTTTCGCTGGTGAGATCATAGGTTTAAATTCATCTAACAATATAGTGGACATATACGCAAAACGCTTGCTAGCTAGACTAAGGATTCGCTAAAAGCCTGCGGATACCCTCTGCTCCAACCTAACACACGGATACCCTCCGTTCTAACATAGATATTCGGGTAACCCCGCAATACCAATAAATACTCGGATAACCTCCGAAGTATTAATAACCTATAGGTGCACACTACAGTATCTAAATAAGCCAACCTTGAATAGTACACACGAACCGTGTGACTAAAGCTGACAATAACAAATAAGCCAACCTTGAATAGTACACATAAGAAGTGACTAAAGCTGACTATACATCCTAGTCCATACGCATAGCAAGTTTAGAAAGAATATAAAAGCGATAATAGTCCACATAAAATAATTTGCACGTTTCTCACCCTGGTGAGTGCTTATTCACTCACTATTTTATGGCAAAAAACCGACCCAATACGACTATTTGAGCTAACAAATGCCAAGAAAACGTGTGTTTTTGTGTTTGTGATATGCAGGTACGGTTATTACATAAATTGACGAAAAATCACAAGAAAACTACGAAAACGGGCACGAGAGTAGAAGAAGGTTCAAAAAGCAGATGCCGGGAAGCATTTTTCATTAAGGATCACTTATGAGCTCAATTTGTCAAAGTTATCCTTGAAGAGTCATCTTTTGGCCAAATAAGCCCTTGAAAGGATGTTTGAAGAATGACATTAAAAGTCCTTGAAGTTTATGAATTTTCAGCTTTAGCCCTTGGAGATTTAGAAAAGTTACATTTCTATCCTAAAACCAAAACCACTAAATTAACTTAAACATTTAACCAATCCAACCCAAACTTTTATACTAGCCCAAAAACCAATCCAAAAGCCCACATCAGTTATAATATTACCGGTACCCACAACCCATTTCACCCTTGAAATACCCGGTCAACCCAACACAAGTCAAATAAATAAACAAATAAACCCCGTACGCTTATTTTACCCCCAATTTACCTCTCACCCCAGTTTTCACTATGCCCACATGAACCCTAGAAACCATATATCAAAATTACAGCAATTAATGGCATATTAGTCAAATCATATTGTTTCTAGAAGGTCAGGGTGATGTCAGAGTATGTCAGAGACTCAAGAAGCACAAAGAATGACAGATGGCAGCGTGTGATTTGCTTAAACGCGTCACAGGATCTAATCCAAGGGTTTGTAATGATTAGTGATTGATGGAAATTGATCAAAGGGCTCAGAATTGCTTTGAAGAAGCACAAGCACACGGATTGCCAAGCTGGCAATCCGTGACTCCCAACTCTCATTTTAGCTATAAATAGGAGATATGATAGCTTGTAATAGCGAAGCTCTGCCAAAATCCTTTCTTAATTGTAATACATTTTCAATTCCTGTTGTAATTCTAGTTTTTAATGAAATTCAGTTTTTAAATAAATCTCAGCTTATAATTGTTTACTGTTCATCTTTATTGTTCTTTAGATTAGCTTATCTCAGTTTAGTTAATTGTTTATTCAAATTCCACTTCTTAATTCAGTTTTACCTCAGTTTCATAGTTTTATAAATTTCAGAACGTTATTATTTAGTTAAGTTGTTAAATAAGCTTTTTAAAGAGTAATACTGCTTATCTCAGCTTTACACCTTTGGTTAGTTAATTGGGGTAGTATACTTTTGTTCAAATTATTTTTCATATAAAAGTCAATGGAAGTCAACTGTCTTGGTTTATTGGTGATTCAGAGGTGATAATTGGTATGTTAAGCTAGCACTGGATGAGCTTAGCCTATCTAAAGATAGGCTGTGTGGAATCCTCTCTATTTTGAGCTGAGAGGAAAAGAATTGTAAGTTTCACTTGTATTCTTTCTATTCTAATAGTATAGATTTATGACTCTGTGAATCTGATTTGGTTGTTCATAATTAGTAGTCCAGATTGTTATTTCAGTTTCTCTTAGTGCTCATCTAGCTTGGCTTATATTTTAGTTTAGAGATTTGTAGTTATAATTGTAGTTTTTATTGAACTGTTTAAGGTAGTACCTGTTAATCTTAGTTTAGATGGTGATTGTTGGTTATTGCTGAGTTTCTATGTTCTTTTATACTATTTTGGCAGCATTTGATCTTTGTTGATAAGATTAGTGGACAATCTCAGTTAGTTACAGTGTTAAGTGGCTGTTTTAAGGGTGTTTGGCAATAGAGAGTTTAGCTAATTTGGTCATTAATCTTGCTTTAATCTGTCATAATCTAATGAAGTAAGTAGTTTAGGAGTACTTGGAATAAGTTTCAAGTTAGTTAGTAGTTGTATGCATTCACAGTTAGCCAAATTGATTTCGATTTCAGTTGTTATTTGGTATAGATTGTAGGCATTTTTAAGTAGTTTAGAGTAGTAATATAAGACTTGCATCAGATTTTCATTAATCATTTCATATAATTGCTTCTTATCATTAGTTTTGCATTAATAGTATAAGATTGCTTTTAGTTATTATTGTTCGCTTCATTAGAGTTGAGATTACATGTTTGTATCTGGAATTTGGTTATTGCTACTCAACATATCTGTTTTAACCCATTTTGACAGTCATAAAGACATCATTGCATCTGCAGCATTGATCAGTGAACTAGCTTAATAGAATTGGGCTTAGTTTATACTTTTCAGCTCATTTGAGTGTTAAATTTGTGCTCGTTATTTGCTTGTTGAGGCTGTTTGGAATGGTTTAAATTCAGTTGAAGCTTTTGATTATTTCAAGCTTGTCTACTTGTTTTAGTTATTTTGATTTTGCATCAGCTTTCTGTTCCAACAGCCCATGCTTGTTAGTAATAGTTACTTTTCTATTGCAGCTTATTATGTGATATTTAGATCTTTGTATGAGCTTTTAGGTTTTCACTTTTGAAGATTGGCTTTTAGAATTAAAGTTGGTACACCAAGCTGTTGTTGCCCTGCACCAGTTCTATGCATACCCGTTCATAAGCTTCTATGCATACCCGTTCATAAGCCCCTAGCTACTTCGTTAGTACATCTTTTTGCATGATTTTTGTTTCTTTCGATAGCTTGTTACAATGGCTTAATATATCAGAGCTTATTTTTCACACTAGAGCTTATTTAGACTGCTTATTTGTGCCTGCAAGTTGAAGGTTTACAACTTTTTGCTTTAGTAACATAGGACACGCGGCTGAGCTTTCTGGCTTACGGGCGAGGCTTATTTGAGATTTTTGAGCTTCATTAAGTTTGTTTAGGTCCATTACACATTCCCTAAGCTTTTGGAGCGATTTTATGTAGAAGTGCTTATTCTAAGTGCTTATTCAAATTGCTTATTGTGTCCAAAATGCTTAATAGTGGGCTTATTTAAACTTTCTTATTTTTCCTAGTATTAGAATAATATTTTAGATTTTACAGAATTTTTTCAAATTTTTCTAGCTTAATTTAGTATTTTTCTCATTAAATTTTAGTTTTTAATCAATTTTTAAATCATTTTTAAATAACAAAAATCCATAAAAATCAGAAAAAGCTTTGAAAAATACAAAAATATTTTTAGAAATTCTTTTATAATATTTTAGGATTTTTAGAATTAAATTTTTATTTTTCCACTTTAATTTTCTATTTTTCTTTATTTTTTAATTCATTTTTAATTCCAAAAATAGGAAATTAATTCTAGAAAATAAATAAAAACTCAAAAAAATATTTTTCTTTTCCTTAAAATTCTTTGTATTAGTTTAAGATTTTTAGAAAATATTTTCAAGTTTGTAGTTTCATTTTTCGTTATACGTTACGTTTTAAATTTTGCGGTTACATTTCCGTTTTTACGTTTTCAACATTTGTACATATTTAGCTTGTAAATTCTTCATATTTCATCATTTCTTATCTCAACTAGAATTCCAAAATCATTTTTTTTCACTTTACCACTTTTCACGACTCGATTTTGCAATTCGATAATTCACGACTCCATTCTTACCTTCGCTGGGAAAACGACCCGGGAAAATACTTAACCGGTATTTCTTCGGAATAATTATATACTACGATAACACAATATCACACCCCAAGTATTGAAAACATAGTTCAAGAGTAAAAGTGGGGCTATGACTCACCTCAAGTCCAGAAAATAGCAAGAAGAAGTCGGCAGAAATAAGATGTATAATAACTCACGAAACAGCAACTACGGACTCGGCACGACCTAACAATATTAACTCGTTCAGAAATCATTTCCTCAAATTCAAAATATTCCCAAACCCGGACGAGAATCCGTTTTATTTCCAAAAATCCATTTCGTATTAGTTTGGTGTATTTACGTTTGGTATCCATACGGGTGGTGGGTCGACACAACACAAACCAAAAGGTCACACAAAGAATAATAAAATAAACTATGGATCTAATATTAGCCCAATATATCATTTAAATAAATCGCCGAAGTTTATCAAATCCGTCGATTTGATAATCCTCATATTTATTTACGTAACATACCATTCCAAGATTACACCCTATCCTAAAGCATATAGCACATAAATACTATATGGTAGATATCATAGTTTAATAAATTCCTCATATATATCGTCAAATTGGCCAGATTTCCCGATATATATATTCGCAATTTATTACACTTTACATATACCACAACCTATGGGCGTCGTGGGATACGATGCCCATTAATATATTCATTTCATATAGCCAAATAACCCGATTCAACCTTACGATTAAATGGTTATTTAGTTATAGAAACGTTTATATTAATCGTCATATATCCGTGACAACACGAAAGTCACAAATAAAACTTACCTGGACTCGAGTGACAACGACTCCGCATAACTCGATAAGTCTATTTATTATATAAAATGACATTTTTATTTAACATTTGGTAATTGTCGAGAATTCCTCGTTTTGTAACAATTTCTTTATAACAATAATACGTTCAATAATATTACGCCACTTTCGTAGCCTAATATATATCTAGTCGTATTATTTATAATATGACTCGTGATTATTATTATTATTAATATACGCGCTTATATAATTATATATCCGTTATTCACGTCTATATATTCATATAAACGTTTATATTATCAATAACTATTATTACGAGTTTTATTATTTACGTTTTAATTGTAAATAGTTATCGAGTCATACGAAATGGTCACATATCCGAGTCATGACCCTCGGCTCATTGTCCAAGTCCAAAGAAATATAAAAGTCATAACAATCAATACATCTCCGTCCAAATCAATCCCAATCCACGTGCTACAACAATAGGGTCCGACTACGGCACCCGACTAACCTATCTCCGTCAATCTAAGTGACCGTCTCACAATCGGTCCCCAAAACCACTTTATCGTCAACACAACTTCAAATAATACCACGAGTCCATAATACTCGTCAACCACTTCAAAAATCAATTTGCCACAATAATAATAATAGTAACAATATATATTAACCATGAAATGAATTTAGCCGAAATATATATATCTCGACATCACCAACGGTTCTCAAAAATAACCGCATTCGGGTCAAATATCAAGTCAACTCAAGTCAAAACTTCACCACAACTTGTGTGGGTCCCACCCGAGACCTTTATGGTCTCGGCTAGCTCATGAGAGCTCGAACCAAAAACCAGCCGACCCCAAATGGGTCGTCGGCCTCAAACCCAAATCGAACAACAAGAACAACAATCAAGAATCCAAATAATCAATCAACCACTATGACCATATGAGGTCAAACCACAAGAAAATCGGGTCAAAGGTCGACTATATCTCGGAATCACCACAAAGTCGAGGGTGAGACCCTCGGCTACGGTTCGACCACGCCAAGAAACACGACCCAAACATCAATACCCGGATACCAAACCAAGATTTTACCAAGTTTCAATAAAACCCATTAATATTTCATCCTTTTCTCTTCGAATCCGACCCAAAACAATAATAATCTCGTGGGTTTGGCATGTTTTTCAACAAACCCGATGCACCCCGTGCATACTTACCCGTGGATCTACAAAACTCGACCAAGAAGAGTGATGGTGATGAGGTGTACGGCGTCGGTGAGGCACGAACGAGGTGAAAATGGTTGTTTTTGGGCGCGTGAATCGCAAGATAATAACAAGGAAGGTGTGGGGGATGTTTTGGAAGTGGTGGTGTGTGGTGGTGCGCGGCGGTGGTGACCGGACGAAGGGTGGCCGGCGGTGAGGGAGAAGAGAGGAGATGAGATGAAGTGATGAAGATGAAAATGTGTTATTAGTTTTAGGGTTAGGGTTTAAATATGGATATTTTACACTTTAGGTCCCTCAACTAAGTTTCCTTATGTTTTGCACACAAAACCTTTTTATCACCAATCTTAGTTTATAAAAACGCCCCCTTACGTAAGTAAAAACTTACTAAGAAATATTAAACGTTCCCAAAACTCGTTATATTCACCATTTGACGGACAATTTATATATATCCCACCGAAATTAATAATAAATACGTTAGTAAATGTCCAACGTATAAAAACTCGTAAGTTTTTAAACTTTTCAGTTTCCTAGTGCCGGAGTCAACGTAGTACTAAGTGAGAATTTAAGAATACATCACCGAGCATAATATCAAGAATGAATTATGAAAATAATTCACGAATTCCATAACATCATTAATTATAAATATCCATAAAATAGGTCGTACAAGTTCGTTGTGAAATAAAATTTCTAAATAAAAATTATAAACGAACTTTAACGTAATGCGGGTTTTTAAAATAACTCCCTAGATTGCCGGTTGTCACATCCTCCCAGTCTCAGAAGAAACCCGTCCCGGGTTTCACTCGGAAAAATTCATCAATGAAGTGAAAAGCTTCGGATATATCTTCTGGAACTCGTCCTCACGTTCCCACGTAAATTCTGGTCCATGTCGGGAATTCCAACGAACCTTGACGAGCGGAATGCGACTTCGCTTGAGTCGTTTAACTTCACGATCTAAAATCTCAATTGGCTCTTCCACGAAGTTCAATTTCTCATCAACACGAATATCCCTCATTGGAATGACAGGCATCTCATCGGAAAGACATTTCTTCAAATTACTAACGTGAAACACGTCGTGAACTTTACTCAGTTCATGTGGTAATTCCAACCTATAAGCCACGGGCCCAATTCTTTCTAAGATCAGAAATGGTCCAATGTAGCGTGGGTTGAGTTTACCACGTTTCCCGAAACGTATTACACCCTTCCAAGGCGAGACTTTCAGCATCACTTTGTCTCCAACCTGGAACTCTAAGGGTTTACGTCTCTGATCGGCGTAACTTTTCTGCCTATCTCTGGCGGCTTGCAACCGATCACGAATCTGAGCTACTTTCTCAGTAGTTTCTAAGATAAGTTCAGGGCCTGTGAGTTGGCTATCTCCAACTTCTGCCCAACCAATAGGCGAACGACACTTTCTGCCATACAAAGCTTCGAATGGTGCAGCCTTAAGACTTGTGTGGTAACTATTATTATAGGAGAATTCCGCAAGGGGTAAATACTTCTCCCAGCCCTTACCAAAGTCTATGATGCATGCACGAAGCATGTCCTCTAACGTCTGAATGGTCCTCTCACTTTGACCATCGGTTTGGGGATGATACGCAGTACTCATATCAAGTCTCGTCCCCAAAGCCGTTTGAAGTGATCGCCACAAAGCTGACGTAAAACGACTATCGCGATCCGAAATGATAGATATCGGGACTCCATGACGCGAAATAATTTCCTTCACATATAACCTCGCAAGCTTATCTACACTATCATCTTCACTTATTGCTAGGAAATGAGCAGACTTTGTTAGACGATCCACAATTACCCAGATAACGTCACAACCGCTAGCTGTCCTCGGTAATTTGGTAATGCAGTCCATTGTAATCCGCTCCCATTTCCAGACTGGAAGTTCTGGTTGAGTTAGTAATCCTGACGGTCTCTGATGTTCGGCTTTAACCTTAGAACATGTCAAGCATTTGCTAACGTATGATGCTATATCTGCCTTCATATTTGGCCACCAATAGAACTTCTTAAGATCCTAGTACATCTTGTCGGACCCAGGATGAATAGAGTACCTTGACTTATGCGACTCATGCATAATCAAATCCCGAATTCCTCCATACAAAGGTACCCAAATCCGATCTCCAAAACATAATAATCCATCAGAACGCTTAACAAATCCTTTCTCATTATCAGCCATCCCAAATATATTCTCGGCAGATCTGTTTTCTGCTTTCAACGCTTCCGTTTGAGCTTCAAGTGTTTGAGATGGTAATGGCGATACGATAGTCATTCCCAATGACCTAACTCGTAATGGTGGTATTCTTTCCTTTCGACTAAGAGCATCAGCAACAACGTTTGCTTTACCAGGATGGTAGCGAATTTCACAATCATAATCGCTTAGCAACTCAATCCAACGTCGCTGTCTCATATTGAGCTCTTTTTGATTCAAGATGTGTTGTAGACTTTTATGGTCAGTAAATACAACACACTTGGTTCCGTACAAGTAATGTCTCCATATTCTTAAGGCGAAAACCACAACACCTAACTCCAAATCATGGGTAGTGTAGTTTTTCTCATGCTTTTTGAGCTGTCGGGAAGCATAAGCTATCACCTTCTCTCGTTGCATTAACACGGCTCCCAATCCTTTATGTGAGGCGTCACAATAGACGACGAAATCCTCGTTACCCTCCGGTAACGCTAAGATAGGAGCACTACACAACATCTTCTTAAGCAATTGAAACGCTTCCTCTTCTTTATCTCCCCATTCATACGTAACACTCTTTTGAGTCAATTTGGTCAATGGTTTAGCTATCCTCGAAAATCCCTCAATGAATCTTCGGTAATAACCAGCTAAACCCAAAAATTGACGAACTTCGGTTGGGGTTATAGGTGCAGCCCAATCTTTTATCGCCTCAATCTTAGCAGGATCCACATGGACTCCTTGTCTATCAATCACATGACCCAAAAATTGTACCGTCGGAATCCATAATTCGCATTTCGAAAACTTGGCATAGAGTTTCTCCTTCCTGAGCAATTCTAAGATGAGTCTTAGATGCTCCTCATGCTCCTTCTCACTCTCTGAATAAATCAGAATGTCATCGATGAATACAATCACAAACTTATCTAAGTAAGGCTTACACACCCGATTCACGAGATCCATGAATATTGCCGGTGCGTTAGTCAACCCAAACGGCATCACCTGAAACTCGTAATGCCTGTAACGGGTTCTGAAAGCCGTTTTCGGAATATCTTCCTCGCGAACTCGAAGTTGATGATATCCCGATCTCAAATCGATCTTCGAGTACACACTCGAACCTTGGAGTTGATCGAACAAGTCGTCGATCCTAGGTAACGGGTATCTATTCTTCACCCTTAACTTGTTCAATTCTCGGTAATCAATGCACATACGGAACGATCCATCCTTCTTCTTTACAAATAAGACTGGGGCTCCCCAAGGTGAAGAACTTGGTCTTATGAATCCTTTTTCGGCTAACTCCGCCAATTGTTTTGACAACTCTTCTAGCTCGGTAGGTGCAAGACGATAAGGCGCTTGTGCTACAGGTGCAACACCAGGTATCAACTCTCTGGAACTCCACTTGTCTAGTCGGCGGGATTCCCGACAAATCATCGGGAAACACATCAGGAAAATCACGAACTATAGGCACATCTCCAATGCATCTTTCCTTTTTCTCCGTCCCTCCTTTCTCAGAAATTTGAGCTAAGAAAAGGTAACATCCCTTCTCCATTAGCTTTGGCAACTTAGTGCAAGAAATGACTGCTAATCGGGATGGGCTCCTAGAGTCCTTTCGATCTCCTAATATATTTAGGATTTCCTTTCCGTATGGTACACGCACGATCTTCTCGTCGCAAAGTATGTGAGCACGATACTTCGACAACCAATCCATACCAATGATGACATCAAAACTTCCTAACGTGACGGGTAGAAGATCTATATTGAAAGGGTGGTTCAAGAAATTTAACGTGCAACCGCGAATGATAGTATTAATCCTTTCTATATTTCCATTTGCTAACTCAATATCAGATCTAATTCCTAAGGCCATCGGGGGTTTCTCGAGTAAGGGTGCAAACGTAGTGGAGACAAAACTCCTATCGGCACCAGTATCAAATAGTATGGAAGCATAATGATTATTGAGAAGGAACGTACCAGTAACGACGTTCGGATCTTCTCCTCTCTCGTTCCCGAGTGCATATACTCTTCCCTGAGCAGCTCCAGCTTCCACACGTTGGTCCCCATTATCTTGTCGTCCACGGTTTCCTCCAGCTCTACAGTTTCCATGATTGTACCCATTACCACCCGAGCCTTGAATTCCACGGTTCCACGATTCTCTACACTCATTCCTATAGTGTCCCTTCTTTCCACACCCATAACAAGTAACATCTGCCTTGTTTCTCATCTCAGGAGCAGCCTGAACCATAGCAAGAGGTCGAGCTCTACAGTCCCTAGCTGTGTGTCCTTTCTTTGAGCAGTTCTGACATTTCACACTACACCATCCAGTATGATGCTGGTGGCAATGATCACACTTGGGCGCATCACCGTTCTGATTCTTCTTATCTCCATTCCTAATAGCATAAGCCTTAGCTTGTCTCTTGCTTCGGTGATCATTACCCTTAGAGTGACGGTCTCCCTTTCTCTTTCCATTCTTCTCCTTATCAGCTTCTTCTAATTCCAACGAATCCATAAGTTGTTGAGCAATTGTGATTGCCTCATGGATGTTTGCAGGCCTAGCAGAAATCACATCATTTCTCGTAGCTACAGGCAACCCATCAGTATACCTCTCGATCTTTTGAGTCTCGGTTTTCACCATATCTGGGCAAAGCAAGGCCAATTCCTGGTAACGACGATTGTAAGTCGTCATATCATTACCTTTCACCTTGTTGTTCCAAAACTCAATCTCTAGCTTCTTGACCTCATTCCTTGGGCAATAAGTCTAAATCAGCAAAGACTTAAATTGCTCCCAAGTCATGGCATAAGCTACATCATTCCCAACTGCATTTCGGTAATTGTTCCACCAAGTTAAAGCTTCATCCTTGAAAGTAAAAGAAGCAAACTTTACCTTCGCATTCTCCGCACAACCACTGACATTGAACACTGACTCAGTCTTCTCAATCCATCTGACTAAGTAAACCACTCCTTCCGTTCCACCAAACTCAATAGGTCCACAAATCTTGAACTCCTTGTATTGACATCCGTTAGCACGAACAGGTGGAGAAGTTCCAGCAGAATTGTTGGAATGATTTGACTCAGCTAGTAGTTCAGCAACTCGTTGTTCCACAAGTTGGTTGATCATTGCTTGATCCACAGTAGGTGCCTTAAGTAGAACATGATCATTGTCTCCCTGAACATCAACATTTTGATTCCTGTTGTTGCGGTTAGTAGTGTCCAGGTTGTCAGGAGTAGGGGTTTCAACATTTTGATTAGGTCGGCGTCCTCGGCGACCAGGAGTAGTCATAGCAGGACCAGTTCTGGTAGCCCTAACAGGGTTTCGTCGTGGTGCCATTGATCTGTAACATCATACAAGTTCATGAGTCTCCAATAGAGCTTATCAATATGCTCAACAAAACATTTCAACGAAGCCAAGTCATGTAAAGAATAGCAACAATACACCATGACACATCAATAAAACGGATAAGGACTCAATTTCCACAATACCCAAAATCACATAATACCATATACTAATAACCATCAAACGTACAATAGCGATCTAACATCGTTCCAACTACTGGATAACACAAAACGTACTAATCGTTCCAAAAGAGACGAATACTGAACAAAATACATCAAAATATGATAACTAGCTTTTCTAACCGAACACTCCTCGGTTAAGAAAGCAACCATACAACATAACCCAAGCAACTAGCCACGCTGCTGGCGGAGGCTCCTCAACTCCTGCCTCAAGCCATCAAGATCCCTCCATAACGATCCTAGCTCTAAGCTATGGGTGTCTCGGTCTCTCTTGAGGTCAGCCACCTCCTTCTCTAGCTCGTCATTCCTTTGCCATAGCTTGCGGTCGGCCTCTCGAGCAGTAACAAATCCTCACTGCAAACTATCGATATGCTCGTGGACCTCCATCAAAACTCTCCTCAGCTCAGTGGTCCTGCCCACAACGACAGTCATGTCAACTCTCAAATCCGCTAAAAAACTCTCCAATAACTCTCTCAAGTCGATCAGATACACGTGCAACTCTCTCACTAAGCTCAGTAATCCGAGCCTATAACCTACCAATCTCACCTAACTCTGCATGCTCAGCAGAAACCTCAGAAGATGCATCCGACTCAACGGGACTACCAGGTGGCAACTCAACCAAAAACGGATGATCAGGTGAATCAGGCTCAATCGGGTGTATAGGTGAATCAGGCTCCTCAGCCTGAGCTGGTGGTACTAACACATCATCATCATCAGGCATCTCATCCTCCTGAGGGTCATCCTCCTCCTCAGGGTCATCATCATCACCCTGCTCAGCCTCCTGAGGGTCATACTCCTCCTCAGGGTCATCAGCCTCATCCTCACCCTCGTACTCCTCCTCCTCCTCATCGGAAGAGTACCTCATCAATCGTCGTCTCCTACTAGGTGAACCATGTGGAGATGTGGTAGGTGATCTAGGACGACGACGCAATGATGTGGGTGGCGCCTCAGACAAGAGAGAGTGAGCATCAGTCTGTAAAGGTGATGGAGTAGGGCGTACTGACATGTGTGCCGTAGCTCGGTGGGCAAAGCGTGGGGCCACACGAGCCAAAACCTGATGAAGAGTAAGCTGCCTCGATGTACCAGGGAGCCCTAGAGAAGATGAGGGTCCCTGCGTAGATGCAGCAGGTGGTGCTGAAGTAGAAGCTGCCTGCGGTACAGTAGCTGAAAGCATGGCCATCTGGTAAGGATCATCAGATGCCATAGTGAACTGTGCAGGTAAAACCGGTGCAGTAAGAATATCCTCGACGACATCTGGCATATGGGAGGCCATGGTCTGTGACAACGGCGTAGGGTAGGTGTAAATGTTTCAAAACAACTAAATCATAACTCATAATACCATACTAAAAATCCTCATCAAATAGTTCAATCATGTAATCTCAATAAAAAGAGTTTCAAACACCGCATTACTAAAATGTTTATAAAACATATAGACCATATAATTCCTCGAAACGTCATCTTATTACTAAAATCCATAAACCTCAAGTCATCTCAATAAATCCCAAATCTAACAATCATCTCATAATCTCATAATACCTCAAATAATAGAAGATGCTTCGGCTTGGCGGGCTGGCGGGCGGTGGTCAAGGATCAATTTCTATAAAAATACGGTTATAGTTTAGGCGTTTATTTACCTAGTTCTCTATAACCTTGGCTCTGATACCAATCTGTAACACCCCCAAAATTTGATACAGCGGAAGACTCAACAAGTTTTCAGGGTGCTACGGGGATTGGTATCCAACACAAGACAATATAGAACGAGATAAAGTAAACATAATAAAAACACAACCAAAACGGGGTTTTAACGTTTACATTTATCCCAACATCATTCAGAGTCAGGCCCAAAATAACATAACTGTAGGTCCAAAATTAATTATCAGAGTTTAGAAAAATAGATCCATAAACCATGAGCCTTGGCCAAGCCTTCCATTCCAAGCATCCGTATCATCACTTAATTACCTGAGAAAACGTGCTAAAAGTCAGCTTTCGCTGGTGAGATCATAGGTTTAAATTCATCTAACAATATAGTGGACATATACGCAAAACGCTTGCTAGCTAGACTAAGGATTCGCTAAAAGCCTGCGGATACCCTCCGCTCCAACCTAACACACGGATACCCTCCGTTCTAACATAGATATTCGGGTAACCCCCGCAATACCAATAAATACTCGGATAACCTCCGAAGTATTAATAACCTATAGGTGCACACTACAGTATCTAAATAAGCCAACCTTGAATAGTACACACGAACCGTGTGACTAAAGCTGACAATAACAAATAAGCCAACCTTGAATAGTACACATAAGAAGTGACTAAAGCTGACTATACATCCTAGTCCATACGCATAGCAAGTTTAGAAAGAATATAAAAGCGATAATAGTCCACATAAAATAATTTGCACGTTTCTCACCCCAAGTATTGAAAACATAGTTCAAGAGTAAAAGTGGGGCTATGACTCACCTCAAGTCCAGAAAATAGCAAGAAGAAGTCGGTAGAAATAAGATGTATAATAACTCACGAAACAGCAACTACGGACTCGGCACGACCTATCAATATTAACTCATTCAGAAATCATTTCCTCAAATTCAAAATATTCCCAAACCCGGACGAGAATCCGTTTTATTTCCAAAAATCCATTTCGTATTAGTTTGGTGTATTTACGTTTGGTATCCATACGGGTGGTGGGTCGACACAACACAAACCAAAAGGTCACACAAAGAATAATAAAATAAACTATGGATCTAATATTAGCCCAATATATCATTTAAATAAGTCGCCGAAGTTTATCAAATCCGTCGATTTGATAATCCTCATATTTATTTACGTAACATACCGTTCCAAGATTACACCCCATCCTAAAGCACATAGCACATAAATACTATATGGTAGATATCATAGTTTAATAAATTCCTCATATATATCGTCAAATTGGCCAGATTTCCCGATATATATATTCGCAATTTATTACACTTTACATATACCACAACCTATGGGCGTCGTGGGATACGATGCCCATTAATATATTCATTTCATATAGCCAAATAACCCGATTCAACCTTACGGTTAAGTGGTTATTTAGTTATAGAAATGTTTATATTAATCGTCATATATCCGTGACAACACGAAAGTCACAAATAAAACTTACCTGGACTCGAGTGACAACGACTCCGCATAACTCGATAAGTTTATTTATTATATAAAATGACATTTTTATTTAACATTTGGTAATTGTCGAGAATTCCTCGTTTTGTAACAATTTCTTTATAACAATAATACGTTTAATAATATTACGCCACTTTCGTAGCCTAATATATATCTAGTCGTATTATTTATAATATGACTCGTGATTATTATTATTATTAATATACGCGCTTATATAATTATATATCCGTTATTCACGTCTATATATTCATATAAACGTTTATATTATCAATAACTATTATTACGAGTTTTATTATTTACGTTTTAATTGTAAATAGTTATCGAGTCATACGAAATGGTCACATGTCCGAGTCATGACCCTCGGCTCATTGTCCAAGTCCAAAGTAATATAAAAGTCATAACAATCAATACATCTCCGTCCAAATCAATCCCAATCCACGTGCTACAACAATAGGGTCCGACTACGGCACCCGACTAACCTATCTCCGTCAATCTAAGTGACCGTCTCACAATCGGTCCCTAAAACCACTTTATCGTCAACACAACTTCAAATAATACCACGAGTCCATAATACTCGTCAACCACTTCAAAAATCAATTAGCCACAATAATAATAATAGTAACAATATATATTAACCATGAAATGAATTTAGCCGAAATATATATATCTCGACATCACCAACGGTTCTAAAAAATAACCGCATTCGGGTCAAATATCAAGTCAACTCAAGTCAAAACTTCACCACAACTTGTGTGGGTCCCACCCGAGACCTTTATGGTCTCGGCTAGCTCATGAGAGCTCGAACCAAAAACCAACCGACCCCAAATGGGTCGTCGGCCTCAAACCCAAATCGAACAAAAAGAACAACAATCAAGAATCCAAATAATCAATCAACCACTATGACCATATGAGGTCAAACCACAAGAAAATCTGGTCAAAGGTCGACTATATCTCGGAATCACCACAAAGTCGAGGGTGAGACCCTCGGCTACGGTTCGACCACGCCAAGAAACACGACCCAAACATCAATACCCGGATACCAAACCAAGATTTTACCAAGTTTCAATAAAACCCATTAATATTTCATCCTTTTCTCTTCGAATCCGACCCAAAACAATAATAATCTCGTGGGTTTGGCACGTTTTTCAACAAACCCGATGCACCCCGTGCATACTTACCCGTGGATCTACAAAACTCGACCAAGAAGAGTGATGGTGATGAGGTGTACGGCGTCGGTGAGGCACGAACGAGGTGAAAATGGTTGTTTTTGGGCGCGTGAATCGCAAGATAATAACAAGGAAGGTGTGGGGGATGTTTTGGAAGTGGTGGTGTGTGGTGGTGCGCGGCGGTGGTGGCCGGACGAAGGGTGGCCGGCGGTGAGGGAGAAGAGAGGAGATGAGATGAAGTGATGAAGATGAAAATGTGTTATTAGTTTTAGGGTTAGGGTTTAAATATGGATATTTTACACTTTAGGTCCCTCAACTAAGTTTCCTTATGTTTTGCACACAAAACCTTTTTATCACCAATCTTAGTTTATAAAAACGCCCCCTTACGTAAGTAAAAACTTACTAAGAAATATTAAACGTTCCCAAAACTCGTTATATTCACCATTTGACGGACAATTTATATATATCCCACCGAAATTTATAATAAATACGTTAGTAAATGTCCAACGTATAAAAACTTGTAAGTTTTTAAACTTTTCAGTTTCCTAGTGCCGGAGTCAACGTAGTACTAAGTGAGAATTTAAGAATACATCACCGAGCATAATATCAAGAATGAATTATGAAAATAATTCACGAATTCCATAACATCATTAATTATAAATATCCATAAAATAGGTCGTACAAGTTCGTTGTGAAATAAAATTTCTAAATAAAAATTATAAACGAACTTTAACGTAATGCGGGTTTTTAAAATAACTCCCTAGATTGCCGGTTGTCACAATAACCGGTTCGATGGTTTCCAAAGAAAAATGAACAAACCCACAAAAAATCAGAGAAAACCGAGAACCGAAAAAAGGGTTCAATGTCCGGTCCGGTTTTTAAAACATTGGGTGAAAGGATCATTCCTTTGACCTTCACCTATGAAGTTTGACAAAATGACTTTGTAACCTCATGAACTTTACATACCATACGTTATCTAGTTTACGTATAACTGTATAAGTGTTATCTCATCTTTAGAAAGATTATTCTTTCATTTAGGTACCTACCGTATTAACGCGAAACCGAATATAAAACTAACTTCATCCACATAACTATTTCGGTTTACAATACTAAACAATAACCAGTTTTAACTATTTATGAGAATCAAGTCATTGTATTGTTTTAGAAATGGAACACAAGTACAAAGAAAACAAAACAAAAGAGAACAAAATTTTCATATGGAAGACACATAACAACACAAAATGGTATCAAACATAACAAGATATATAATACAAGTATATGATCTTGTATCTTAGAGTAACAGTTTGAAACATTATTTCAGAAAACAACACAAAATTATATAATGTTATACCTAAAATATGGCTATATACAAAGTGACATGTTCATGTTCAAATGAAATATTTAAACGTGGACTAAGTGTAATGGTTCACCCTTTTTGCGCGCGCGAGTTAACTCCATCACGAGGGTCAATGATCACGCGTGGTGCAGACCATAAATCGTAAGAAAATTGGTGTATATGTTTAAGTGAACTCTAAGTGCTTGGAAAGCGCGCTAAGAAAGATGTTTGTATTTAAGTTGGAAATTAAAAAAATGGTAATAAAATAAGCGATAGATGTGGCAATGAGGTGATCGTAATACAGTATTATATAGTACAACTTGTTTTCAAACAAAGCTAAAGAGCAAAAGAAAACATATTTTCAATAAAGCTAAAGAGCAAAAAGTAAATCCAATCCTACTTTACAATCTCCTTTCTAGCTTATTGTGGTGGTTGTCACTGTTGTCGTCGGCATCATCATCAACTTAGAGCGATCGAGCACTAATGTTGGTTTGAACCTTGAACACATTTCTTAAAACTTTATAAAAAAAAGCTATATAAGACTATATTTAATGATTTTGATAGTTTCTAAATCTTTCCAAAAGAAGTTTAAAGAGATGCTTAGCTTATTACAAAGGTAGAAATTAATCGATTGAGTGAGTATGGAGCTTCAAAATTTAAAGCATGTCCAACATCTCTTATTATCTCCAGCTTTGATTTCCCTCCTAAATGCCTGTTTAAATATCAAAAATAAACCTAACATGAATACTTAAGTTTCAAATCAATAACGTGCGGAGAATAAAAATGTTCGCTATCGTAGTATAATTTGTTGCAATGTCTCATTAGCAATGTGTTGTTTGCACTTGTTTTTAGCCCTCGATTTCATTAACCACCTATTAATAAAATCATGTTCGATATTCAAAAGAGAACAAGAAACATTCAACCAAAAGCATAGTACTATTTCACGAAGCGAAAATTACAATAAAAGCACTTAAACATACTTGTAAAACTTAATTAATTTGGTGATTATAACTCCGTATTTGTTGCAACCTTCAAAAAGCTAGCTGCCTATGACAAACTTGCATCAGTTCCTCAATATCCCCTCTTCGTGCTATTTCTTTCACATATCTCATAAGCGACTGGTACTCGGTATAACTTGATTTCTGAATATATATATATACAACAAAATTTAGTTATCCTGGTTACCATAAATATTTATTATCCACTAGATATGTTACAAATGAAAACTGGTTTAGGGTAGATGATATACCTCCGCATTCTGTTGCTCTCCATGTTTATAAGCACATTTGTAGGCTTTCTTCCTCAATGAAGAAATTTTTTCAAGTTCCCGCTCCATACATTTGATATTCTTTCTCAGAAGATCCAACTCTAGATTAAGTTGGCCCCTTCTAACAGTACAAGATTTCTCTAGTTGGTTTGACACAATCTAGTGCGAGTAGTATGTAAACATGAATTAGTTGACTAGTAATATATAATATGGACTAACAAGTGATGAACTTTAGAGAAATCTTGTATCGTTGAGGAACTGACGCAATTACCTTCAGTTGATGTTGTTTGTATCCTTTGGGAAGGGCTGGTCTCCATTGCCAACGGTCCTTAACAACTGTTGGCGGCTCTGTGTATATTTCTATTGTATCGTTGACATATCTAATTTCATGATATAATTTTGTTTCCTCTGCCCGTTTATTGTTGCCATGTTGGATCCTGTGTACGAGGCTCTCCCTCTTTCAACATCATAATGAAATGAACCTTTTTTAGAAACTATATATGATGAGGGTAAGGGAAAACAAAATTTGTCTACGGCTTATCGATAAGTACCACATAGTTAAGCTCTTGTGCACCATTAATTGACTTTTTTGATAATAGAATTTCTTCCTGAACCTGTATTGAATATTCCAAGTCCATCCTCCCTTTGTTGAGCCTATTATGGTAACGTTTCTTGTCGGTACCTATATCAATCTGCAAGAAATTAAAACTCAAAATGAATCCAATACAATTAAATCTAGTGTTATCGATTTATCAAAAATTTCTAATTCTTGTTGAAACTTATGTCTCTAACTAACAAAGAAATTGTAAATTGTGGAACAAAACAAAAGCTAATCTACAAAAGTGTGAAACTCAAATTTATATCTAAGCTTCTTCTAAAATTGCAATCAGATAAAAGAAAATGAGATCAAGCAGCTTACAGGAGTACTTGCTCTAGTCCAATATCTGCTAGTATCGTTTTTTGTCACAGGGAAGAAACCAACATCAGTTCTTGGAACTGATGTCTTCGGTAATTTATGATCCACTTCTCCTAGATCTTTTTCAAGATCTTTGATATGTTTTTTCTTCCACTCCCTTTGCTTATCACTGCTCGAAAACCACATTATATCGTTGTTTATGCGAATTTCGTCTTTCTGTTTTAGAATTATTTATGAACGAACAAAGAGGCACATGTCAGTCATATATTGCCTAACTTAGATCGAAGAACAACTAATTAAATATATATATTTTGTTTTCATTGTAGGTTCAGTTATTAAGAACAGCAAGATAGTTTACATCTATATGTTTTGTGGATATTATGAGCATCTGTTGCTTATACTTTATATGAATGATGACTAAAACGGTTTAAAAAGTACATATATTATAAACATTACAATCTACGTACAGTTACCTTGCACTTATCAATTTCTTGAACGATACTAGACTCACAAAAACTGAGAACTTGATATAGCTTTTCGGCGATATCCTTTTTGACTTGCTGCTTTGGAGAAGCGATATTATTTGACATCTCCGGCTCGTTCAGACGAGCCTTTGGTTCTTCCATCTGATTCTGCGATACATAAAATAGATCATATACCATACATACTAACAAAACCAACAGAAAAATCATTAATTAAGTACGTAACATATATGGTTGACACTAACCGTGAACTGTGTTATCAATGAAATAATGAGAATACAAGTTTGCTTGCCGAATGTTTTTATAAGAGTGAGAGAGAGATCCCCTTAAGGATCAAGAAACGGCATTTAATTAGTTTGGTTTATTAATTAATATTACCTTGCACCCCACGGCAAGATAGTCAACCCACAAAACGAAAAAAACAATATTATATTTTATAAGAGTGAAAGAGATTATGTTGCAGATGAGATAAAACAGGTGATAAAAAATGCATATTATAGGCTACCGTGTTTACTCTTTTTGTTAATGCTTCTGAATCACAACTTGTGTATATGATATTATTATTTTTTTATTTTGGGCCCACTAGTTTCTTATATTTGTCTTAGTCGTTAGAGAGTAGAAATACACACTCATCCATATATAGATGCTCAAACGAACGTGGAGCCCACCACATTTATAATCCGCTCAATCTGGAACAAAAAATTAACAGGCCAGAAGTGTCATTTGATCTTCAAAGGATTATCATAAAAAATTAATTTTTCTAAAATCTCTTATAGCCAGACAAAGAATAAGTTTTAAGTAGCTATCTTTATTTTATTTTTTTTAAATAAGCATAAAATCTCTTACATGTTGACACAAATAAACACTCACACGTAGGGGTGGCAATTTCTGACCCGACCTGAAACTAAAACGAAACAAGTTCGGGTTGAGCTAAATAGAATTTAGGTCAGGTTTTGGTCGACATATCTAACCCGTTTATTAAACAGGTCAGGTTCGGGTTATGAATAAAATAAACGGGTCGACCAGCCAACCCGTTTAAGTTTTTTTTTAATTAAAAATTATTTATATTTAAGTATACGGTTTAATGGGTTAAACGGGTCGACCCGTTAGCCCGTTTAACCTCCCACTAACCCGTTTAACCTGTTTAACTCATGTAATGTGCTAACTTTTATATATAAAACGGGTTAAATGAGTCAACCCGAAACCCATTTAACATATTCAACCCGTGTAACCTATTTAACCCGTCAACCCAAGTATATATACGGGTTAAATGGGTCAGGTTCGGGTTACGTGTAAACAGGTTAGGGTTAACGTAGCTGACCCAATGATTTAAATGGGTCAGGTTTGGGTTGGGGTTTTCTGACCCGCCAACCTGATAACCTGAACCCGCCAACCCGACCCCGACCCGAATTGCCACCCCAACTCACATGCAAGGTGAACAAATGCATATACAATTATATTACTAAACTTTTCAAAAAAAGTTCGCATAAGTTACCAAACTTTTATTTTATTCACTTAGGCTACTGAACTTATAAAACATGTCATTTGAGGTCACTAAACTTACAAAAAAAATTTATAAACAACAATGAGCTTGTAAAAACATGACATTTATGTTACTTAATATATCAAAAAAATATACGATTAAGTCACTTCTACCAACACTAAAAAATGCTTAATTTAGGCGACTTTTTTTGAAAAAGTTAGTAACATATCTATATATTAACCCAAAACAAAATTACTAACTTGAAACATGCAGTACAATAGGTGAATTGGGTTTTTATTTATTGGTTTTTTGATCCATAAAATAATATAAATTTATAAATTTTATTTGTGTTTATAATGGAAGGCTTTTCAAAAGTATATCTTAACCAAATGAAAGAAAAAATAAAAGCAACCTTCAATTATTAAAAAAAAAAAGTTGAAACCTGGATGGGAGAAATCGTATGAATGATATATGATGACGGTGTAAGATTACACGATAAAGATAATGGAAGAATGATTGAATTGTTTTACGTGTTTCATTCATCGATAAGAAGATACATATATAAGATAATACATAGGTTATTTATGATAAATTGGTAATCACCCATAAATATCATCTTATCACTGGCCAATCACATTAACTAACTAATATACAACTAAAATTCCCTCGCATTCCGAGCGTCGAAATCGCAAAGCTCGGACTGGAGTAGTAAACTAGAAAAAAAAGACATTAACATAACAAAAATATAACTTTAGTCGATTCGTAACAAAACCGTACCAACGGCCGACTTTAGTCGACTAGTACCAACGATCGGCTATGTCGACTAGTAACACAACCGTAACAATGATCGACTTTAGGGACTGATACCAACGGTCAACTTTAGTAAACTGGTAACAAAGCTGTACGAACAATCAATTAATGACAAAAAATAAACTCATGCATTAACATCAAAAGAAAAGATGATAAAACGAAAGTTGGTTCTAAAACTTCAACCCCCAAAGGACCTTTCAAATAAACCGGGCGTGTTTTTCCCTAGAAAAACATAAAGATCCCAAATTTAGAAGAGGTTGTGGTTTATTTTGGTTACGGATTAAAGAGAGCCCTCCGTACCTCCGGCGTGTAGCCGGTAGCTAGAGGCAGCGGCGGAAGAGTTTAGGTTTTGTGGATTTTATTCAATAATACCATGTCAACAAATATGAATACAGGATATGAAAGACGTTGTTTTGTTATTGATGATCAATGAATAAAATGTGAGGGGATATATATATATATATATATATATATATATATATATATATATATATATATATATATATATATAGCGTTGTATTCTATGCAGTACCAATATTAGATACAGTACTTTACAGTACCATTCTAACCAATATAAACCATTAGATCTCTTAATCAATGGATGAGATCACTTATGCCATGAATGTAATTAAGTGAAAGATCAAGCCACTATTTAAAAAACCATAAAATCTAAAAAGGGTAATCTAGGTATTTTATATTATCCCAAAAAAATATGTCAGCCTCTCTATATCCAGTATTCAAAAAATAAAAACTACCGCAAAACTTCTCTTTCATATATCGATCTACACCCCTCTCTCTCTCCCACTTGACCTAAAAACCACCATCAGATCTCATTTACAATCTCCACCGCCGCTACTCGTTCCATGCACCGCCAGTCACTTCCTCAAACACCTTCGTATACCATCACCAAAACCAACCCTACACCACATTCACCGGATCAAAGGTGTAAAAATTTTATGGGACGGAACATTGCGTACTCGACTGCGGCGTCGGAAGCCCTTGAGGTAAATGAGAGTTTTATTTTACTAGTATATTTTATACTTCAATAAAGGGTGTATTGATTGATTCAACATGTCATGTGGCATTTTTTTTTTAATTTGTCTTGGTTTATTATGTGATAATGAATAGATTAATTGTGCAGATATGATTCTTATAGAGGATTTTGGTTCTTTTGAATATCTATTGTTTTTACTTTTCCAACTCATTGATTAACTGATTATTTTATTTTCCTACACTTTAGATACTTGTTTTTATTTTATTTTTGTAAGTTTTAGTTTTTTTAGAACATTTGTTGAAAGAGTTAATAAATTAAGAGGAGTTTGGACTTTTATAATGATTTGTTTAACAGAAGGTCAAAGAGAAATGTTAATACTTGTGTATTGTTGAAAGAAAATATTCTCGTTTCATATTTGTGTATCGTATCATATTTTAGTAACAAATAAGGAGGATGCTTTTTGGCCATTTTTTTAGTATTTGATGACATTTAGCATAGGAAAATAATGTATTGTGTTTTTATTCTATTTATTTGACATAGATGAAAATTGTGCATGTATGTTAAGCTAGTTGCTATGAATACAAAATCTGTTTACAATATTTAATTGATATAGATAGATTGTAAGTTGAAACGTAGTCAATTTGAACATTTGAGTTGAATTGTATTTAACTTTTTAGGGTAGAAGTCAAGGAGTGTGTTTGGTACGGTACCATGTTCTAATTTATTGTTATGTTTTTGGAAGATCAGGTGCTCACAAAAAAAAGTGTGGCGTGCATATATGTTTTTGAAAGGCGTGCACACATGTTGTAATGATGTTGACGAGAAAGCACAACATGCACATATGTTCTTGAAATGGATCATCATATGTTCCAACAAATTTGAGAGTATATCATCTAAAAATTTTTGGAAGGCATGCACATATGTTCTAATGAATTTGACCAAAAAACGCAGCGTGCACATATGTTCTGGAAGGGTACTTGTATGTTCTAACAAATTTGATGAGAAAGTGAAGCGTGCACGTATGTTATTGGAAGAGTGCACACATGTTTTTGATGATGTGCACGTCTATATTTAACAACATACATTTGTATTGGAATTGTATTTCATTTGATATCAAATTTTGTGTATACTATTTATGTTTTTTAGTTTGTTATAAATTTAGAGTTTAAATGTATATGTTTATGTTTTTAGCTATAAATTTCGAAGATTTAAGAATATACACTAGAAATATATGTGCAATTATCATTTTAAGCAAAATAAATTTGATGTCTAAACAATTATATCCAACAAACATATGTAAATTTACAATAATAAAAAAAATCCGAAAATTAAAGGAATTTAAAAAAGTTTTTTATTTAAAAAATTCAAAAAGAAAAAGTGAAAATGTGTTTGACTATTTTACCCTTTTGAATTAATTAAAATGATTTAATAATACTAAATTATTATTGGTCCAAATTGGTACTGTAAAGTACTGCATCTAATATTAGTACTGTATAGAACGCGCCCCTTTATATATATATATATATATATATATATATATATATATATATATATATATATATATATATATATATACTAGACTTGAAAGCCCGCTCGATGGGCGGGCATGACATATAAGCCCTCCCGGGCATATAAGGCCGCCCGTTAGGCGGGCATGATTTATAATTATCGTTGGCATATTTTACTATATCGAAAGAAGAGTGGTAAAAAATGATTGAAAATTGTACATGTTGAAAGAAAAGGTTTTACCCATATTGCTATCAAATTAATCTCCAGATCACTATATAACTATGATCCAACTGAGGCCACTCTAACTCCTGAAGAAGCAAACGGGAAATTATAAGCCTGCCCAATAGGCGGTCATGACTTATAATTATTCCTTGGATAGTATTAGTTAACGCAAAATTATAATAACATATAAACATTTGAGTTTGTGTTGATATTTCTTTAACTTAATCAAGTTGGTTTCTTAAATTCTACCTCTGTTTATAAGTTTATAAGTAATCAATGTATTAGAGGAGACTATAAAGATATTTTACTAAAATAATTCATCTAACTTCTTTTAATAGACAGTTAATAGATTATAGGTATTTGAAACCAATTTAGATAAACTTTTGACCCATTTGAACTTATTGAACCATTTGGCTCGTACGATTAAAGTGTTGATATATACAAAATGAACCACTTTACGTAAACGAATCACATTAACTCGTTATCACACAATTGGTTGAATTAATCATTCTTTGTAAAAATAGTTCCCTTCACAAATTGTCCGCGCACCCGTGGACTTTGTTCTGCCAATTTCTTTCTGTTTTGATATCGCACCTGACAAAGAAAAAAAGTAAATGTCTTATAGGTGCAGACTTTATACTTTTTATTTTATGATTAAAGTCAGGTTCCATTGCATGTTTGATAGAATAACATAGGACAAACGTATATGTTTTACATACATTATACTCGCTTCATTCAAATATGTTCCACACCAAGGCTTTATTTATCTAATAGGGACGGTAATTTTAAATATTCAAGTAATCGTTCAAAAACCTCTCTTGAAACAAAGTGCTTTTATTTTGGGACGAAGAGTATTGTTACAGTAACAACATGTATTGGGCAAATTCTACCCATTTACTTATGCATGTGTCAATTCCAATGATGAACAATCTTTAACAAAAAAACATGTCAAATGGGTAAAATCAATATTATCATCCCGAAGTAAAAAGGTCATATGGTTCAAACAGGCCAACATGTCTACTGAAAGCATAAAACCTCCTTAGATCATGTTAATTAAAATAAATAAATAAAATTATTGAGTAAATCAAGTATAACTCACCTTCTTTTGGAAGCATTTCACTTATCTCTTTTTTTGGAACTTAGTCAAAGTTGCTTCTCTCTGTGCAGATTTATGGATATTATTTCCACTACCATTGCCACCACTTCCACTTTTCTCAACTATATCAACATTGCTTTCTACATTTGTACCTTCGATATTGACTGCAGTGTTACTCTCATTCTGCACGTTGCAGCTTCCATGCTTACTGCCAGAGCCACTTTTGTTTAAACTATAATTTTCAAGGTTACCTTCAACATGCCCACTCATTATATTTGATGACCCACAATGTGGAGCATCCACGCCCAAATCGTTTAACCCAAAATCATTCTGATTGGATCATGGCTGGTCTGTATCTATGTTATGGTAATGATGAACATGGTGATGATGATAAATGTGTTGAATACGAAGCTCCTGATGTGCCATGTCATCAACATCTTTTTCCTTGGTATGATTTGCTGAAAGAGGTATTGATTATTAGTGTTTGTAATCGGCGAAGTATATGATGGGTACAATTTTACCTCACTTGAGCCCTGATAAATAAGATATCCATCTGATCCCTTAACAATTCAACCTTGTCACCTTTAATATATAAAGTAAATATTTAATTCCCGTGTCCACGCCATGTCCGTGTCCTATATTTTTAGATTTTTCCGTATCGCGGTGTCCGTGTCCATGTCCGTGTCGGACACCGTGTCCGTGTCCGTGCAACCTAGCAGATAATCATTGTCAACTGCATCAAATTAAAATACTTTTATGAGCTCCATAGTCTGGCTTGCAGTCTCTCGCTGTGAATCTACACTCTGGTATTCAAGAACATAAATCAAAATAAAATTTAGTAACCGAGCAATAAGCATACATTCAAAATTTTCAAAAGCATTTATTATACATAACAGTAAAATTTCACCTGCAAATGATTCCCAATCTTAGCAACTGTATGTTCAACGCTAGAAATACGTGAATCCAATCTCGCAATACTATTAAATATTCCATCTACACCCTTTTCTAGCTGAAAGTTGAGATAATATCAAGACCTTAGAGGACTAGGGAACTTAATGCCCAAGTAAGATCAAATTGCATTAAAAAGCTCTAAAGTATGATGATCCTATAATAGAGATACTATAAATCATATCACACAATAAAGCAAATGATGATTGAATATTCAAAACTTCTAGAGATGAAGTGATCTCATCGCTAAAGCTTTGTATTGTAGCTGAATCCTATACATACAATAGAGAGTTGACAGATCTACCATGATATTTAGCTTGTATGGATAAGTTTTACAAAGGTGGTTTTTAGTTTTTTACAAAAAACATTCCAAGCTGATGTTTTCCAACCTTTGAGTAACACTCTATTACAATTCAAGAAAGTGCTAATAATATGTGGACATGTACTATTAATTTCAAGCAAATAAGATGAATAAATTACCTCCCCAAGTGTCTTCCTATGTTTGGAGTATTGAGAAATGACATCCTTTTTAAGCTTCTGTAGTCTCCCATCAATCTATATCAAATGTGCAACAGGTGAAAACCATTAACTTATCCGGTGCATAATGGGTTCATCATGAAGAGCAACATACTTGCTATCAGAATAAATAACCTAAATCTCCTAATAACTTACCACTGGTGTAGTAACCATTATGCTACATCGGGTTCATTCCAGCTCAGGTTTGTTGCAATGTACATAGCTCCAATAAAATTACTCCAAAGCTGATAACATCACAGCTGCATTGCATTCATCAAAATATTTGAACAAATGTATTTTATGCAATCAAATATACAATGGAAGAAAGTAAAGAATACCAACTTTTTATCTGAAGGTTCATTTCATAGAACCTCCGAAGCCATCCATTCTGCCTGAAAAACTGATGTACGACACAGAATTCTTCTTTAATTACCTACATCCAACAAACCCAATAAAGTAAATAGAGATCAAAACTTGTAGAAGATAGTTAGAAACAACAATAAAAGCAAAGATTTATGTAGCTTTATACATGGTGATCAATATCAGAAACATAAACCATTCTCTTAATGACATCTTCTTGTTGTTATTGGAGTATTATTGTTGCGACTTGCGACAAACTACAAACATGGATGGTTATTTATATCATCACAGTAAAATAAAATAAAAAAAAACCTCATGAGCAAACTCACCATGTTACTTCCAAAGAAGACCTGGTATTATCAGTGAAGTTGTAACCACAGTTAGGGAAATTATAGAACATGGTCTGTCCTTCATCAGCAGATTTCATCTGTTCAAAGAAAACCAAACAAACATCATTTGTCAAAGTTAAACCTTCGATTCTACATGCAGCAGATCTCGTCTATTCAAAGAAAACCAAACAAACATCATTTTTTATAGTTAAGCCTTTGATCTAACAGAAGGCAGCCATGATTATGTACCATACAAAATCACCAACGAAAATCATGTTGGTAATTCCAATGGTAGAATACATACATATGAAGAATCATGTTACTAATTAGTTTGTAGTATTATGGTCTGCACAATGAGAAGTTTTCATCCATCGTACATACTAAAAGGAAATGAAAAAGGTGCAGGCATACTTGTTGTTGTGTGTGATAGTATACACCCTTGTTTGAGCACTTTGAACACCTTACGTTTTTGGGTAAAAGGTCAACGACCCGGTAAATATATTACTCCAAAAAAGCATTTAGGTACAACGGATATGAGTGAATCCCATATCTCAGCCCGTTACATAGGCGAAAAGCTTACATAACAAGATACTTCCTATTTTCTAGACAAGAAAACAAAACCACTACCACATAATAGAAATACTTGGGCAAAAATATAAACTATTTCCTACGACCTTGGAGATTAAAGCCATAAATGGCATTAAGAGCATCCAATTCCCCTGGAAGATCATAAATTTGCTTCGAGTAGTCATCATAGTCATCAAACTCATCTTCACGCTCAAAGCCTCCACCAAACAGATTAGCAGATTCGTCGAACGTGTTAAGAACCTCTTCCTCATCACTATCAGTAACCACAATATCACCCACTTTGGAAAATGGGTTAGCCCTCTTAGTGACAGAGGCAGACGGAATAGGATGACCTTCATCATCCACAAGAGTAGCTTTTCCATCAATAAGTAGCTTTTCAAGCTTACTAATCTTTTCAACTATTGGAGTAGAACCAACTTCCATAGTTTCCATTGAATCACTCACAATCGGTTCTTGTGATGGAGTACCAGTCTTAACCAACTCATCCTCATTAACTTCCATTGTACGGCTAGAATCCACATCCATGTTGGTGTCAGCAGTAGAGATACCAAACGTATCCGTATCATCTATATTAAGAGCATCAAATTGGTTTGATGTAGAAATCTTCGTACCACTAGAACTAGCCATATCAGAAGCCGTCTTCTTGGTGCTACCAGCATTCTTATTCGTCTTCTTAGGTTCAGGAGGAGCCTTTTTGGGTTGATATTGAAACTGCTTACCCACAATAGGTTTAGTAAACCCCCCTTGACCCGGAATTGTAGGACCACCTTGCTTTCCTTTCTTCTTGTGATTGACAGTCTTGAAACTATCATTAACAGGCTTAGTAGACTGAACATGAGGAATAACAACTGTAGGACAATCAGCCAGAGTATGACCAAATATCTTACACTTGTCACAACGAGGTGGTTGCCACTCGTATTCAACCAATTGGACACCTTACGTTATAATCCTGTTGAAACAAAAACATGAAAAATAAGGTAAAAAAAACTGATAATTAATTTCTTGAAACTTCAAATTTATGTAATGAAAATGCACTTGCCATTGATCTTGTTCTTTCTCTAGAAATTTTGGTTGATGACAAGCGCTTAAAGAAAAATAAAAATACCACATGAGTTGCTTCTTTTTCATAAGTTTTTCACCATATGAGTTCCTGTTGTAAAGCGTTGAAGGGGGTAAGGTGAAAGAGTATGTCAAGCATGTTATTAAGAGTCAACAGTGTTTAAATTATCATTTTGACCTGACACCAGATCATATTACGTTATAGTAGAAAAGTGAGTTAGTAAACTATCAAAAAATTAAACCAAATTTCGTTACCCTTCCTAACTTTTTGGCCTATTAACGCTCCAAAACACCATTGGACTCTATAAGCTGGACAATCTCGAACGGTTCAACGGAATAAGGTCCACTATATATGAGTGCAGGCACGTCCTTTTTCAGACACACATGACCTTGAATAAGTTCTATAAATGATTAAAGAAGCTATCAGGTCAGTCTTAATTTAAAAAGTACAATTACTTGAGCAGTTGGAGCACAAAGATATATGAGAACATGTCGTCCATTACACCCGGTAGCTGTAAGCCAGTAACACCAATGCATCTCCTACTCGCTGCAAAATGTAGCACAAACTTGAACTATTTTAAACTATCAATATCATTAGCGTGAGGAAGCTTTATTCACCAAGCACACTGCATGGTAAGAAAGACCACATAATGATGGCGTAAATACCTCGCATGAGACCTCTATGAAGGTGGCACTTGGAGAAACATCTAGCAAATACTCTTTACTTCAGCATGTATAGTTTGTAGTACTTCTGATTATATATCGCACGGATAAACCTTTAAACTCTTCAAGTTAACAAATCGAGAACGTTGATATGAGATTAGTTCTATTAGTGGAGAAAGAAGCTGCAAAAGGAATTACACAATAAGAATAATATGAGTATAAGATACACAGGACAATAATGTCTTGGTACTTCCATGAAAAATTACCAATGGCTACTGGAAGTATCAAATAACATTGAGTACCAAACTATTACACAAAAAAATATCTGCTGTTCTACATAGCTTGAGAAAAAGAAAACTCACTTTTATTTTGAAATTAGGAATTGCCAGTTAAGTTAAGATTAATTCATAATAACCCTGCTATGACAACCACATAACTCACACTATAAAGACTAATGACCGATTCCAATACCAACTTACCTAAAAAATTTCCAAGTTAAGCGTATGGTATTTGACACTATAGACCTCTTGAAGTAGATCAAAAATTGTATGAGCATCTGACTTGTTTGGCCACTTTTTGATAATACATAAATCCACTTTCTCCAAAGAACATAACCTGTATGAAGAAAACTGCAACCATTGAGATTATTTAGTTGAGGCGCAATCACATTTATAACATTTTTTTAATATGGTTCCATTTCCAAGTGTGACTTCTGTTCCAAAATGATGCAAACATATATCTAACTCTACCTGTAAATGAATTTGAAAAACTGTTAGTCACGAATGAAGTTCCAATCATGCTAATGATGCAGAACACGAAATCAGCTTTGCTATAATTAATCGCAACCATAATCAAATAACCTCGAATGACTGAATGTACATTCCTATTATTTTCATGTAAAGTGTTGTGTAAAACAAATATTTGTTAAGAAGCATCTAGCACGACAATGATAATCCAAGTAGCAGTATATGCTGATTTGGAAACCGGATAAATCTGATCCTAAATAAGTTATCAAATCACATCGAGTGCCTGAACATACACGCATACTCTTTTCATGCAACGCGTTGGGACCACTTCCTGTTTGCGTAGGCACATCTGAAATGACAGTAGCAATCAGAAATTAGTGAATTGTAATTTGGAAACCGAATTTAACCGCAAAAATCCTCCAACCTCATTTTGCACCAGCACGGTTAACACCCTCGAATCGGTGTGTGGAGTTATCCCCCACGTGAACTTTGCATTAGCTTGTCTTGTAAGCTTATCTGCTTTATTGAAACTGGAAGTGACTCACGTATAATATAGGAATCCACTATGACCTGTTGCCCGACTCGCACCCTCTTGCCACCATTGATATATAATCAGTGCAATTCAATAGAGTTACATTTTCATATAGCTAGGCAAATACCTATATGGCATTCATAACACGAGGACTAAAACAAAAAAATGAAGAGAAAATTCCTTATACGCAACAGTTGAACTTAAAAATGAAGAAAAATGCAATAAAGGACAGCTTGTAAGAACTATTAATGCCCCAGTTTTCATTCCAGTTTAAAAATTAGCTTTTAACTCAAGGAAAATAGCTTATATAGTACCCTTGTTAGGAGTTACAGGCCTATGGAACTGCTACTCAAGAAGTTGAAGAAACCGCAATACTTTGGCTGACAGGTCGGGGGTGAAAAGGGAATCTGTCGGTTCCTGGATTTCCCTACCTAAAATATATGAAAATTAGCTCAAATGCTTTAAATTAAAAATATAAATTATGAGAGTATTATAGTCATAATAGATAAATTCATATTTACTACCTGATATGTACCCATCCACCACTCATCAACACCATGGACATCATGATATCTTCTATGACCTGCATTAAATTAAAAATATATTAATAAACTACTTGACTTGCAATCATACCATATATTTCTTGTGTCTGTTAAACCTAAAAGAAATTCTTAAGTCCATGTAAATATATACACGTTAAAGGAAGAACCGATGATGTTTATTGGCCACTAATAAGTAAATAAAATTATACCTTTGCTATTCGTTTATATTAAATAATGGACCAACACATGACACACGAAACCCAAAACCCTAAATGATCTGGAACCCATCTTCTATACATACAGAATTAAAAAAACGCATCCCCAATCCAATAAACTAATTCAACCACGTATCATGGCCAACTGATACATTAACCTGCTCTAATAAGATGAGGAAGCTTTATTATCATGTTCTCTGCTTGCATCCTTATTATGATAGTAATCCTTCTTGGTTTATTTCTCAGGATTCAGGATGTCAATGAGCTTCACCAAAACTCTTAAATCAACAACATCTAATAATGGCACTGGGAAATCTATTGCAACGACTTCTAAACTAATCTCTGATATTTATAATGCGTTCCACTATAATTAAACACAAAGGGTTGTTCATGATTGCTTACTAAAACTACTTATCGGTTTATTTTTGCAGGAAGTAAGTTGCCTTTCATAATGCTTATATCGTTTCCAACGGCATAATAAGCAAGCTCCTGCACCAATAATGTAAAATAGACAAATATTATAAACAACATACCTTGATACGATATTACCAACAAAGAAGATGAACAACCTGCACATCAAATCAGAAAAGAAAAAAAAATATCGTGTGTGTGATAATGAGATGAATAAGTGATATTAGGGTTTTGAGAAAAAAATACTCCGTATAATTATACGATGGACTGGGCTTTATTTTAGTGGTTATTTATTTACATACGTTTATCAATAATAAGCTGCAAATTAAATCCCAAGAATTGTGTTGATGCAATGGTAAAGATATATGCCAGTGTTACAAATAGACCCATGTTCGAATCCAGGTTCATTATATTTTTGAGAAATAAATTTCCGAATTTTCTGGATTAAAAAACGAATTTAAAAAAAAATTTGAATTCATAAATAATTTTAAAAAATAAAAAAGAAATTACAAAAATTGCTTACATGGACAGATTGTGATGACATGGCTGAAATTGAATTACTAGGCATTGACTGGACAATGACTGGGCATTTCCTTCAAATGTCTCCTGTTATATATATATATATATATATATATATATATATATATATATATATATATATATATATATATATATATATATATATATATATATATATATATATATATATATATATATGGGAATACCTTGGCTACAATTATTGTAGCCAATTGGCTACAATCCTTCTTAAAAAAATACACACGAAATGAATCAGGGACCCACAAAAAAGATTCAGAACCCACAAAAAAAATTAGGGACCCACATTTATTGCACAAAATTGTAGCCAATTGGATACAATTAATTGTAGCTAATATATTCCATATATATATATATATATATATATATATATATATATATATATATATATATATATATATATATATATATATATAGGGAAGCTTTCTTGGGAGAACCATCTTATTTACAAGAACTGAGAGAACCACCAAAAACATATACGCACGCCTTTTAAAATAAAATAAAAATAATGCAAATCATCAATAATCGTAAGTATCCACCTATGTTCTTCAATATCATCATGAAATCTTCCTTTTTTTCACAAAAACCTTACACACGGCCGCAATATTGTCGTTGCACGTCTTATAAGAATATACATGCACAACTTCACAGAAAAATTTTGTATTTCCAATTTCTTATCAAATTCTTTAGAACAATTATTTTTTTTTTAAATATATGATGTTTTTATAACATATGTGCAAAAATACAGTTATTGAAGGCGTGCATGTATGTTTTTGATGGTTCTCTCAGTTCTCGCAGATAAGATGATTCTCGCAAGAACGTTTCACTATATATATATATATATATATATATGGAGACTTTCTTACGAGAACCATCTTATCTGCAAGAACTGAGAGAACCACCAAAAACATGCATGCACGCCTTTTAAAATACATGCAAATCATCAATAATCGTAAGTATCCACCTATATTCTTCAATATCATCATGAACTTATCATCTTTTTTCAGAAAAACCTTACACACGGCCGCAATATTGTCGTTGCACGCCTTATAAGAACTTACATGCACACCTTCAAAGAAAAATTTTGTATTTCCAATTTTTTATCAAATTCTTTAGAACAACTATGTTTTTTTTTAAAACATATGTGTTGTGTTTAGAACATATGAGCAAAAATATAATTATTGAAGGCGTGCATGTATGTTTTTAGTGGTTCTCTCAGTTCTCGCTGATAAGATAGTTCTCGCAAGAAAGTCTCACTATATATATATATATATATATATATATATATATATATATATATATATATATATATATATATACTAGACGAGTACCCGTGCATAGCAACGAGATTTCTAGCAGCAAAACAGTTATACTTTTGATGTTATGCTTCTAAGTTGTGTGTGTTTAATGTGTTAGGTTTGGAATGGAATAAAGAAATTGCCATAGATATATTTCAACTTCAGATTCAATACTTTCCGCAATTTGAAATTTCCAGCCATGTTTCAACTTCACATTCAATACTTTCCGTTATTAATTGTTATAAGGGCATTGTGGGGATTGACCAAAAATTCAGTTTTCACATTTCACTTTGACCGTTTTCATTTTATAAGTAGTATATATATATATATATATATATATATATATATATATATATATATATATATATATATATATATATATATATATATATATATATATATATCCGGATATACAAGAGTTATATAGGGTAAGAACTAATTTACCCACTATATGCAATCACTAGCTAATAATACAAATGATATATCAATCATAATAAATGTGGAGATAAGACTAAATCAAACTCAATCAAGGTACACGTAAATGTACGGCTAACTCTTTCCCGCAGTCCGAGATGGCGAAATCGCAAAAACTTGGACTGGAGATTTAAAGTTAGTAAACAATAAAGTAAAGCTAATACATAATTGTTGAAGAAGACATTCGAAAGCAAGCGGAAGCACATCTTCAAGCAGTAACGAACACAAATACGCAACAAACCGGATAAACCAAAGCATCTGAACTAAGCGGGATAAACCAAAGTATCCCTTACTAAACAGGATAAACCAAAGTATCCTAGCCAAACGGGATAACACAAAGTATCCCCTACAACTAAAACAAACGGGATAACCCAAAGTATCCCCTACAACTAAAACAAATGGGATAACCTAAAGTATCCCCTACACTAAACATAATTATATTATTCATGTATACTTTTTGGCCTAGAGTATTAGAGAATAAATAGGCCCAAGCCCGTCTGTGAGTTTAGGATATCTAGGGTTTTACCATTATAAATAATGGTCATTAATAAAGTTATACCTACGAGGTTAATGTAATCCAACATGGTATCACAGCCAGGTTTCTTAACTTAACCCTATTTTTTTCGCTCTTTCTTCGTCCGCTGTTTACTTCTCATCGACGACGAGTTCATCCACCAAATTAAAACATCAAATTGCCTCTACCTTTCTTTATTCTTTGTAATTGTTTGTGATTCTTACTTTGTTCCCACCGTCCCACGTGCTTGTTTGCAAAAACAAGTTTAGATAACATTAAATAATTGCCAACATAAGTCAACAATCCTTCACAAGCTTTTTAAAACAAAGACAATTGGTTTCTGCTGTCTACTTTATTTGACCACGATGGTAGATGCAGTTGGGAACGCAGAATTGAAGGCTTGCATAACAAACAATCTTTCATTCAATTCTCTCAAACAATCATTCATTCAATTCTCTCAAGATACAAATCTTCGTCAAGACCCTCACTGGCAAGACCATCACTCTCGAGGTCGAGAACTCAGACACTATTGATAACGGTAAGGCTAAGATCCAGGACAAGGAGGGTATTCCTCCAGATCATTAGAGGTTGATCTTCGCTGGAAAGCAGCTCGAGGATGGCCGTACTTTGGCAGACTACAACATTCAAAAGGAGTCCACCCTCCATCTCGTTCTCAGGTTGAGGGGAGGAATGCAAATCTTCGTCAAGACCCCTACTGGAAAGACTATTACTTTGGAAGTCGAGAGCTCGGACACCATTGACAATGTCAAGGCTAAGATCCAGGACAAGGAGGGAATACAGGCTTTGTTACCAGTTGACTAAAGTTGACCGTTGGTACTAGTCTCTAAAGTCGGTTGTTGGTACGGTTTGGTTACCAGTCGACTTAGCCGACTGTTGGTACCAGTCGACTAAAATCGACCATTGGTAGGGTTTTGATACGAGTCGACTAAAGTTATACGTTAATGTTTTGTGTTTCTTTTCTTTTCTAGTTTATTACTCCAGTCCGAGCATTCGCGATTTCGCCGCTCAGACTGTGGGGGAGTATTAGAGAATAAATAGGCTCAAGTCCGTCTGTGGGTTTAGGGTATCTAGGGTTTTACCATTATAAATAATGGTCATTAATAAAGTTATACCTACGAGGTTAATGTAATCCAACATAGAGTGATGAAAGAATATGATGATGTAATTGAAAAAATTTTTGGATATAGATATGAAAGAACATATTGATCATATATATTTATTTGTTCATATATACTTTTCGGCATCAGTAATGAATTAATATGTTAAATTTTGGATATATACGAGAATTTAAACGTTTGTAAAGGATATTGATGTAATAACAAAAGTTTTGCAAGGATACAATGTAATTACAAAAGTTTAAGAAAGATATTGATATAATTATAAAAGTGAGAAATACATTGATGTAACGTTGAATTTTATGGGGTAGTAATAATATAAATGTATTCTTTCGTATCAATTTTGCTAAAACTAACAATCTCGTGACCTTGTTACAAAATTTGACTGATTTTAGTAGTTGTGCATGTGTTCATGACGTAATAGTCTCATTGCTTGTTCAACTTTATATTATACTATCTGAAACTTTTTCCGAAAATTAATTATATAAAACCATACTTACCATCTTTATGTTATGGTACATAAAAGATGAAGTTACAACAATTGTCAAATGGTAACAATCAAACAGTTCAATATGACATTCTTCTTCTCATGTTCATCCTGCAACACTTAATTTGCAGTCTGTTCCCTTTCATCAATACTAATTAAGTTTCAAATCAATAATGTGCAGAGAATTAAAATGTTCACTATAGTAGTATCATTTGTTGCAATGTCTCATTAGGGATGCGTTGTTTGCACCTGTTTTCAGTCCTCGATCTCATTAACCACCTATTAATAAAATCATGTTCGATTTTCAAAAGAGAATAAGAAACATTCAACCAAATGCATAGTAATATTTGGCGGAATAACAATGAAAAGCACTTAAACATACATGTAAAAGCTTATTTTGGTGAGTATAACTCAGAATTTGCTGCAACCTTAAAAAAGCTGCATATGACAAACTTGCATAAGTTCCTCAATATCCCCTCTTCGTGCTAGTTCTTTCACATATATCATGAGCGGCTGGTACTCGGTATAACTTGATTTCTGAATATATACAACAATATTAGTTGTCCACCAGATATGTTACATATGAAAACTAGTTTAGGGTAGATGACATACCACCTCATTCTGTTCCTCGCCATGTTTATAAGCACATTTATAGGCTTTCTTCGTCAACGAAGAAATTTTTTCAAGTTTCCTCTCCATACATTTGATTTTCGTTCTCAAAAGATCCAACTCGTGAATAACTTGGCCCTTTCTAATGGTGTGAGCTTTCTCAAGTTGGTTTGACACAATCTAGTATGAGTGGTATATAAACATGGATTAATTAGCAATATATAATACGATGGACCGATATGGATGAGCTGTAAAGAGGTATAGACCCAATTACCTTCAATTGATGTTGTCTGTATTGTTTGTCAGGCTTTGGTTTCCGCCATATTGAAAACCTTCCCAGAGGATCAGGGTCAGGCGCTGTGTACATTTCTATTGTATCGTTGACATTTCTAATTTCATGATATAATTTTGCTTCCTCTGCCCGGTTATTGTTGCCATGTTGGATCCTGTGTACGAGACTCTCCATCTTCCAACAAAAAGATGAAACAAATGGTTTGTTAAAAACTATGACGAGTGCAAGGAAAAAAAGAAATTTGTCTACAGCTTATCGATAAGTACCACATAGTTAAGCTCTTGTGCACCATCAGTTGGCATTTTATCCGCTTCCTTATAAATTAGAAGTTCTTCCTGAACCTGTTTCGCATATTCCAAGTCCATCCTCCCTTTGTTGAGCCTATTATGGCAACGTTTCTTGTCGGTACCTATATCAATCTGAAAATAATAATAATAATAATAATAATAAAATAAAATAAGTCCCAGTATATAATATCTTAAAGTTTCTTTTAAAATCGTAATCGGATAAAAGAAAATGAGGTCAAGCAACTTACAGGTGTACTTGCGCTCCAATATGTATCTTTTTTTGACACACGGAAGAAACCGATATCAGTTCTTGGAACTGATGTCATCGTTAATTCGTGATCCACTGCTACTAATTCATGATCCACTTCTTCTAGATCTTTTTCAACATTTTTGATGTGTTGTTTCTCCCACTCCCTTCGCTTATCACTGCTCGAAAACCACTTTATAACGTTGATTATGCGAATTTCATCTTTCTGTTTTACAGTTAAATTTTGAAACAACAAAGAAGCACATGTTAGTCATATTGCCTAACTTAGTTACAAGAACAACTAAGGGGGTGTTTGTTTCAGCTTATATAGCCGACTTTTAACTTACTTGGTTTTGGGCTTATGTTTCATAAGCTCACTTTTTGTGGCTTATTTTGAAACTTTTCAGCTTATGTAAGTCATAATTAAGTTTATATAAGACGAAAAGTTTCAAAATAAGCCACAAAAAAGAGCTTATAAAACATAAGCCTAAAATCAAATAAGCAATAAGCCGGTTGGCTATATAGGTTCAGTTATTTAGAACAACAAGATATGTAGTAGTTCACATTGCATCTACGTGTTCAATTTGACGATTTTATGAGCATCTATTGCTTATAAATATGTATGAACATTACAATCTACGTACACTTACCTTGCACTTATCAATATCTTGAATGATAATAGACTCGTAAAAACTGAGAACGTGATATAGCTTTTCGGCGATATCCTCTTTGACCTGCTGCCTTGGAGAAGCGACATTATACACATCAATTAGGTGTTTAGTGTATTTACTATTTGATATCTCAGGCTCGTTCGGATGTTCCTTTGGTTCTTCCATCTGATTCTACGATACATAAAATAAATCATATACCGTACTAACAAAAAACAGTAGAAAGCTACAAACAAAAATAATAAATTCTTTCTTTAAGATCTTATAGCTAGGTGACACTAACCGTGATTTCGGAAAACTGTGTTTATCAATTATGAATGAAATAATTATGAGAATACAAGTTCGGTAGCTATACTTAAGGATCAAGAAACGACCTTTAGTTTGCTTTATTAATAATACCTTGCACCCCACGGCAAGAAAGTCAACCCAGCATGGGCGGTTTTGGGGCGGCGCACCATAAGTAACCGAGCCGGACCCAACCCACTAAGGGGCACTAAATTTTTTGATACCCATTATATGTACTAGGCCCAACCCACTAAGAGGCATTAAAAATAAACCATATTAATCATTTAATCCAAAAAGTCAAAAACGATTGTGAAGGGCTGAAGGCATGAAGCATTGAAGCTTTGCATACAATAATCCATCACCATCTTCAAATCATAACTAAGGTTACAACTTAGAACTCTCAACTAGTTATCATTTTTAATTTTTTTAGTTATCAATTTTGCTTAGTTATCAATTTTAATTTTTTTTTGCATAATTGTATACATATAGTGATATACATTATATACTCAAATTGAGTAATTGATAATTGACAAATGACAAATTGTTAAATAATGTTAATTTTTTTTTCATATGTAGTTGCTTAAAAAAGATTATGCCTCCTAAACAAGCATCCGGTAGTTTAAATAGGGGCACATTTTTTTTTTTTTTTTTTTTTTTTTTTTCGTGCCGGGCCTAATTTTTGTTTAACGTTTTCAGCACCGCCCTTGCAACCCAGCTAGCTAATGTTCATTCCTCTTAGGTATGTTTCGTAGCAAGCGTTTAGGGAGAAAAAAAAAAGTTTGAAACGAGAAATCGTATGAATGTCGAATGCTTTGGAATCAGAAAATTTAGAATACAGAATGCAGCCCTCAATTTTATGTATATAGATATTATGGAATGTATTTTGAGGCCCTTACATGTAATTTTTGAAATTTCTAAGGATATACATGTAATTATGCTTTGAAATTATTTGTGGTTCATATCTTTGTTATTCTTAAAAGGATTAATTTACAAATTAGTTTTGGAGTACCGTGTACATACAAGATTTTGACATAAATCAAATTTAGTGACTATTAAAGTTTAATATGTTGTAATCACGTGCATACATGAGGAAATTCAGTATACGAAATCATGCATGTTTACCGAATATTGCTATATTTCGCCTTCGGAATGTATAAAGATGAGTTCGTGTTCATGTTTGTCGAGATGGATGCTTTCCATATAGCTCTTGGAAAACCATGGTTCTACGAACTCAATGCAACTTGTAACCGTGGAGACAATTTATTGGTGTTAAACTCAATGAAGAGGATCGGTCCATGCAGAGTGGTTGGAAAACTAAATGACAGTTCATATGTTATTGATCTACCCGAGCATCTTTTTATTTCTTTAATTTTCAGCGCGATTAATGTGTTGGAGCTTCAACAAGATACCTTATTTTATCTGAAACTCTAGGTGTGACAACCGGCAGTTTAGGGAGCTATTTTTAAAACCCGCATTACAATTTAAGTTCGTTTATAATTTTTATTTGAAATTTTCATTTCACAACGAACTTGTAAGACCTATTTTATGGATATTATAGTTAATGACGTTATGGAATTCGGGAATTATGTTCATAATTCATTTTTAATTATATGATCGGTGATGTATATTTGAATTCTCACTTGGTATTACGTTGACTTTGGCACTAGGATTACCTAACGACAATTTTATGATTCGTCTTAACGAGTCCGACATATTTTTTAATTATTACGAGAGGTTCTTGTGTGATATGGAAGTTTTAAAATGAGTTCGGGTTCAGGCCACGTGTTTTCACAAGTACCTGCGTTACCCGCTCAATCGTAATAATATTATTATTATTACTATTATTATTATTATTCTTATTATTATTATAACTTAAAAAAAAAAAAAAAAAAAAAAAAAAAAAAAAAAAAAAAAAAAAAAGAGAAAAGTTAATATAAGGGTCCTTGGTCCGGTTCATCAACCACACACACAAACACACTCATTTTATTTTTCCATCTATCTCTCTCTAACTCATCTCCCCCATTTATTAACCCTAGCCGCCGACACTATTCCGGCCAGCCGCCGCCGCACCTCCGGTCACACAACAAAACTAACACCACCAATTTACTCCTCTCTTTCCCCTCTTTCTTTTGGTATAAGAAACGCGCCCTAAAACCCTCATTAACACCACCAAATCTATAGTTTTTCATTCGAATTTTTGATAGTTTTCTAGATCCGAGCATTTGAAGGATTTAGAAGGTGAGAAGAAACATTTTCAAGGTTTTGGGAGCCACGAATTTGTTTTATTTCGTGGCTACACGAATTATTTCGTGTGAATCGAATGGGTTTTCAAATGGAAATGAATGTTTTGTGATTTAAAAGATTAGTTTGGTATCCGGTTTCATGGGTTTGGGTCGTGGTCGACTTGGAACCGAGAGCCAAGCTCTCGGCTTATTTTTATTTTCTTGGTTCGAAGCCTTGTATGGCTTTGGTTCGTGGTGATGGTTGATTTATTTGTTTGGTTGTCGAGGGTATGGTGAACCTCGATTTGATGCTAGCCGAGACCATGTGGTCTCGGGGATTTTCTTGTGCTCGATGGCCATACCGAGACCCTCTTAGGGGTTCTCTTCGGGTGTGGTTCGGACCTTTTGGCTCGAATGGAATATGGTTCGACTCTTTGAGTCGCGGCTTTTAGCCGAGTACAATTTTGTTTGCCGAATTGACCATTTGGGTCGAATGGTATATAATTTCCTAGTTTAGCTCTTGTGAGCTAGATGGTACTTATGATACTTGTGTTGGTTCGAGTCTAAAGGACTCGCGGTCCGGAGCCGAGACTCAAGTGAGTCGAGGGCTCGGGTCGGCTTGGTAAACCGACCCACACATTAACTTGGTTAATGTTATTTTTGTGATAATTGTGAACCATTTGTTATGTTATTATTTGTTATGATTGTTTTGGTATATATTGTTGTTGTGGTATTTATTTCCTCGGCCGATTACATATGGGTCGAATTGGACATTGATTTTGGTATTGAGGAGTTGTTGTCGATTGGAATGTGATTTGGGGACCGATTGTGAGACGGTCGTTAGATTGACGGAGATAGGTTAGTCGGGTGCCGTAGTCGGACCCTATTGTTGTAGCCCGTGGTTTGAGATTGTGATTGGACGGGGAATTGTTATTTATGACTTTTGCATATTATTGGACTTGGACAATGAGCCGAGGGTCATGACTCGGACATATGACCATTTCGTATAACTCAATAACTATTAAAATTGAATCGGAAATAATAAAACTCGTAATAATAATTATTGATAATATGAACGTTTATATGAAAGTATATACGTGAATAACGTATATATAACTATATAAACGCGTATATTAATAATAATAATAATTACGAGTCGTATTATAAATAATACGATTAGATATATATTAGGCTACGAAAGTGGCGTAATATTATTAAACGTATTGTTATTATAAAAATAATGTTATATAACGGGAAACTCCCGACAATTATGAAACATTTAATAAAATGTCGATTGGACATATAACGGATAAACTTATTGAGTTAGGCGAAATTGTTGTCACTCGGGTCCAGGTAAGCTATTATTTGCGACGTTCGTGTTGTCACGGATATATGACGACTAATATCGACGTTTTCTATAAATAAATAACCACTTAACCGTAAGGTTGAGCCGGGTTGTTTGGTTATACGAAACAAATATATTAGTGGGCATCGTATCCTACGACGCCCATAGGTTGTAGTATATGTAAAGGGTAATAGATTGCGAGTGTATATATCGGGAAATCTGGCCAATTTGACGATATATACGAGGAATTTATTAAACTATGATATATACTATATAGTCAATATGTGCTATGTGCTTTATATGTGTTTTAGATTGGGTGTAATCTTGGAACGGTATATTACGTAAATAAATATGAGGATTATCAAATCGGCGGATTTGGTAAACTTTGGCGATTTATTTAAATGATATATTGGGCTAATATTAGATCTATAGTTTATTTTATCTTGCTATGTGTGATCTTCTTGGTTTGTTTTGGAGTCGACCCACCACCCGTATGGATACCAAACGCAAATACACCAAACTAATACGAAATGGATTTTCGGTAATAAAACGGATTCTCGTCCGGGTTTGGGAATATTATATATTTGAGGAAATGATTTCTGAAAGAGTTAATATTGTTAGGTCGTGCCAAGTCCGTAGTTGCTGTTTCATGAGTTATCATACATCTTATTTCTACCTACCTCGTCTTGCTATTTTCTGGACTTGAGGTGAGTCATAGCCCCACTTTTTACTCTTGAACTATGTTTTCAATGATTGGGGTGAGAAACATGCAAATTGTTTTATGTGGACTGTTATCGCTTTTACTTTTCAAAACTTGCTATGCTCATGGAACTAGGAAGATTTGTCAACCTTAGTCACATAGTGAATTATCGCGTGTAGACTAGTTATGGTTAGACGAATATTATAACAACCTTAGTCACATAGTGAACCATCGCGTGTGGACTAGATTTGGTTAGATGAGTTACATCAACCCTAGTCACATAGTGAACCATCGCGTGTGGACTAAATAATGGTTGGATTACGAGATTGGCTTATTTGAGGATCTCGGATACTATAGTGTGTGCACCTATAGGTTATTAATACTTCGGAGGTTATCCGAGTATTTATTGGTATTGCGGGGGTTACCCGAATATCTATGTTGTTACGGAAGGGTATCCGTGTGTTTTGGTTATTGCGGAAGGGTATCCGTGTGTTATGTTGAGAGCGGAGGGTATCCGCAGGCTTTTAGTGAATCCCTAGTCTAGCTAGCAAGCGTTTTGCGTATATGTCCACTATATCATTAGTTGAATTTAAACCTATGATCTCACCAGCGAAAGCTGACTTTTAGCGCGTTTTCTCAGGTAATTAAGTGATGTGGTGCATGCTTGGATTGGAAGGCTCGGCCAAGGCACACGGTTTATGGATCTATTTTTCTAAACTCTGATAATTAATTTTGGACCTACTGTTATGTTATTTTGGGCCTGACTCTGAATGATGTTGGGATAAATGTAAACGTTAAAACCCCGTTTTGGTTGTGTTTTTATTATGTTTACTTTATCTCGTTCTATATTGTCTTGTGTTGGATACCAATCCCCGTAGCACCCCGAAAGCTTGTGAGTCTTCCGCTGTATCAAATTTTGGGGGTGTTACAGATTGGTATCAGAGCCAAGGTTATAGAGAACTAGGTAAATAAACGCCTAAACTATAACCGTATTTTTATAGAAAATGATCCTTGACTACCGCCCGCCAGCCCGCCAAGCCGAAGCATCTTCTGTTATTTGAGGTATTATGAGATATTTGAAATGATTGTTAGATTTGAGACTTATTGAGATGACTTGAGGTTTATGGATTTTAGTATTAAGATGGCGTTCTCGAGGATTTATATGGTCTACATGTTTTATAAACATTTTAGTAATGCGGTGTTTGAAATTCTTTTATTGAGATTATATATGGAATTATTTGATGAGTATGTTTGGTATGGTTTTATGAGTTGTGATTTAAGTTGTTTTGAAACACTTACACCTACCCTACGCCGTTGTCACAGACTATGGCCTCCCATATGCCCGATGTCGTCGAGGACATTCTTACTGCACCGGTTTTACCTGCACAGTTCATTATGGCATCTGATGATCCTTACCAGATGGCCATGACTCCAGCTACTGTATCACAGGCAGCTTCTACTTCAGCACTACCTGCTGCATCTACGCAGGGACCCTCATCTTCTTTAGGGCTCCCTGGTACATCGAGGCAGCTTACTCTTCATCAGGCTTTGGCTCGTGTGGCACCACGCTTTGCCCACCGAGCTACGGCACACATGTCGGTACGCCCTACTCCATCACCTTTACAGATTGATGCTCATTCTCTTCTGTCTGAGGCACCGCCCACATCACTGCGTCGTCGTCCTAGATCACCTACTACATCTTCACATGGTTCTCCCAGTAGGAGACGACGAGTGATGAGGTACTCTTCCAATGAGGAGGAGGAGGAGTACGAGGGTGAGGATGAGGCTGATGACCCTGAGCGGGAGGATGACCTTCAGGAGGCTGAGCATGGTGATGATGATGACCCTGAGGAGGAGGATGACCCTCAGGAGGATGAGATGCCTGATGATGATGATGATGTGTTAGCACCACCAGCTCAGGCTGAGGAGCCTGATTCACCTGTACACCCGATTGAGCCCGATTCACCTGATCATCCGTTCTTGTTTGAGTTGCCACCTGGTAGTCCCGTGGAGTCGGATGCATCGTCTGAGATTTCTGCTGAGCATGTGGAGTTGGGTGAGATTGGCAGGTTGTGGGCTCGGATTACTGAGCTTAGTGACAGAGTTGCACGTGTATCTGATCGACTTGAGCGAGTTATTGGAGAGTTTTTAGCAGATTCGAGGGTTGATTTGACTGTCATTGTGGGCAGGACTACTGAGCTGAGGAGAGTTATGATGGAGGTCCACGAGCATATCGATAGTTTGCAGCGAGGATTTGTTAATGCTCGTGAGGCCGACCGCAAGCTTTGGCAAAGGAATGCCGAGCTAGAGAAGGAGGTGGCTGACCTCAAGAGAGACCGAGACACCCATAGCGTGGAGTTAGGATCGTTATGGAGGGATCTTGATGGCTTGAGGCAGGAGTTGAGGATTCTCCGTCAGCCACGTGGCTAGTTGTTTGAGTTATATTATCTTGTTGCTTTCTTAGCCGAGGAGTGTTCGGTTAGAAAAGCTAGTTATCATATTTTGATGTATTTTGTACGGTATTCGTCTCTTTTGGAACGATTAGTATGTTTTGTGTTATCCGTTAGTTGGAACGATGTTAGATCGCTATTGTACGGTTGATGGTTATTAGTATATGGTATTATGTGATTTTGGGTGTTATGGAAATTGAGTCCTTATTCGCTTATTTGTTGTTACGTGGTGTATTGTTGCTATTCTTTCCATGATTGGTTTCGTTGAAATGTTTTGTTGAGCATATCGATAAGTTCTATTGGAGACTCATGAACTTGTGTGATGTTACAGATCAATGGCACCCCGTCGAAACCCTGTTAGGTCTACCAGGACTGGTCCTGCTGTGACTACTCCTGCTCGCCGAGGTCGTCGACCTACTCGAAATGTTGAAACCCCTACTCCTGACAACCTGGACACCACTAACCGTAACAACAGGAATCAAAATGTTGATGTTCAGGGAGACAATGATCATGTTCCACTTAATGCACCAACTGTGGATCAAGCAATGATCAACCAACTCGTGGAGCAAAGGGTTGCTGAACTACTAGCTGAGTCAAATCATTCCAACAATTCTGCTGGAACTTTTCCACCTGTTCGTGCTAATGGATGTCAATACAAGGAATTCAAGATTTGTGGACCCATTGAGTTTGGTGGAACTGAAGGAGTGGTTTAATGTTAGTGGTTGTGCGGAGAATGCAAAGGTAAAGTTTGCTTCTTTTACTTTCAAGGATGAAGCTTTGACTTGGTGGAACAACTACCGAAATGCAGTTGGGAGTGATGTAGCTTATGCTATGACTTGGGAGCAATTTAAGTCCTTGCTGATTCAGACTTATTGCCCAAGGAATGAGGTCAAGAAGCTAGAGATTGAGTTTTGGAACCACAAGGTGAAAGGTAATGATATGGCAACTTACAATCGTCGTTACCAGGAGTTAGCCTTGTTGTGCCCTGATATGGTGAAAACTGAGACTCAAAAGATTGAAAGGTATACTGATGGATTGCCTGTAGCTACGAGGAATGATGTAATTTCTGCTAGGCCTGCAAACATCCATGAGGCAATCACAATTGCTCAACAACTTATGGATTCGTTGGAATTAGAAGAAGCTGATAAGGAGAAGAATGGAAAGAGAAAGAGAGACCGTCACTCTAAGAGTAATGATCACCGAAGCAAGAGACAAGCTAAGGCTTATGCTATTGGGAATGGAGATACGAAGAATCAGAACGGTGATGCACCCAAGTGTGATCGTTGCCACCAGCATCATACGGGACGGTGTGGTGTGAAATGCCAGAATTGCTCAAGGAAAGGACACACAGCTAGGGACTGTAGAGCTCGACCTCTTGCTATGGTTCAAGCTGCTCCTGAAATGAGAAACAAGGCAGATGTTACTTGCTATGGGTGTGGAAAGAAGGGACACTATAGGAATGAGTGTAGAGAATCGCGGAACCGTGGAAATCAAGGCTCGGGTGGTAATGGGTACAATTATGGAAACCGTGGAACTGGAGGAAATCGTGGACGACAAGATAATGGGGACCAACGTGTGGAAGCTGGAGCTGCCCAGGGAAGAGTGTATGCACTCGGGAACGAGAGAGGAGAAGATCCGAACGTCGTTACTGGTACGTTCCTTCTCAATAATCGTTATGCTTCCATACTGTTTGATACTGGTGCCGATAGGAGTTTTGTGTCCACTACATTTGCACCCTTACTAGAGAAACCCCCGATGGCCTTAGGAATTGGATATGATATTGAATTAGCAAATGGAAACCTAGAAAGGATTAATACCATCATTCGCGGTTGTATGTTAAATTTCTTGAACCATCCTTTCAACATAGATCTTCTACCCGTCACGTTAGGAAGTTTTGACGTAATCATTGGTATGGATTGGTTGTCGAAGTATCGTGCTCACATATTTTGTGACGAGAAGATCGTGCGTGTACCATACGGAAAGGAAGTCCTAAATATATTAGGAGACCGAAAGGATTCTAGGAGCCCATCCCGATTAGCAGTTATATCTTGCACAAAGTTACCGAAGCTAATGGAGAAGGGATGTTACCTTTTCTTAGCCCAAGTTTCTGAGAAGGGCGAGACGAAGAAAAAGGAAAGGTGCATTGGAGATGTGCCTATAGTTCGTGATTTTCCAGAAGTGTTTCCTGATGATTTGCCGGGAATCCCGCCGACTAGACAAGTGGAGTTTCAGATTGAGTTGATACCTGGTGCTGCACCTGTAGCACGAGCACCTTATCGTCTTGCACCTACCGAACTGGAAGAATTGTCGAAACAATTGGCGGAGTTAGCCGAAAAAGGATTCATAAGACCAAGTTCCTCACCTTGGGGAGCCCCAGTCTTATTTGTGAAGAAGAAGGATGGATCGTTTCGTATGTGTATTGATTATAGGGAGTTGAATAAGTTAACGGTGAAGAATCGATACCCGTTACCTAGGATCGATGACTTGTTCGATCAACTCCAAGGATCGAGTGTGTATTCGAAGATCGATTTGAGATCGGGATATCATCAACTTCGAGTTCGCGAGGAAGATATTCCGAAAACGGCTTTCAGAACCCGTTACGGGCATTACGAGTTTCAGGTGATGCCGTTTGGGTTGACTAACGCACCGGCAATATTCATGGATCTCATGAATCGTGTGTGTAAGCCTTACTTGGATAAGTTCGTGATTGTATTCATCGATGACATTCTGATTTATTCAAAGAGTGAGAAAGAGCATGAGGAACATTTAAGACTCATTTTGGAATTGCTCAGGAAGGAGAAACTTTATGCCAAGTTTTCAAAATGCGAATTTTGGATCCCGACGGTACAATTTTTGGGTCATGTGATTGACAGACAAGGAGTCCATGTGGATCCTGCTAAGATTGAGGCGATAAAAGATTGGGCTGCACCTACAACCCCAACCGAAGTTCGTCAATTTTTGGGTTTAGCTGGTTATTACCGAAGATTCATCGAGGGATTTTCGAAGATAGCTAAACCATTGACCAAATTGACTCAAAAGAGTGTTACGTATGAATGGGGAGATAAGGAAGAGGAAGCGTTTCAATTGCTTAAGAAAATGTTGTGTAGTGCTCCTATCTTAGCGTTACCAGAAGGTAACGAGGATTTCGTCGTCTATTGTGACGCCTCACATAAAGGTTTAGGAGCCGTGTTAATGCAACGAGAGAAAGTGATAGCTTATGCTTCTCGACAGCTCAAAAAGCATGAGAAAAACTACACTACCCATGATTTGGAGCTAGGTGCTGTAGTTTTTGCTTTAAGAATATGGAGACATTACTTGTACGGAACCAAATGTGTTGTATTTACTGACCATAAAAGTCTACAACACATCTTGAATCAAAAAGAGCTCAACATGAGACAGCGACGTTGGATCGAGTTGCTAAGCGATTATGATTGTGAAATTCGCTACCACCCTGGTAAAGCAAACGTTGTTGCTGATGCTCTTAGTCGAAAGGAAAGAGTACAACCATTACGAGTTAGGTCATTAGGAATGACTATCGTATCGCCATTACCGTCTCAAATACTTGAAGCTCAAACGGAAGCGTTGAAGGCAGAAAATAAACCTGCCGAGAATATATTTGGGATGGCTGATAATGAGAAAGGATTGGTTAAGCGTTCTGATGGATTATTATGTTTTGGAGATCGGATTTGGGTACCTTTATATGGAGAAATTCGGAAATTGATTATGCATGAGTCGCATAAGTCAAAGTACTTCATTCATCCTGGTTCCGATAAAATGTATCAGGATCTTAAGAAGTTCTATTGGTGGCCAAATATGAAGGCAGATATAGCATCGTACGTTAGTAAGTGCTTGACATGCGCCAAGGTTAAGGCTGAACACCAGAGACCGTCAGGACTACTAACGCAACCAGAACTTCCAGTCTGGAAATGGGAGCGGATTACTATGGACTTCATTACCAAATTACCGAAGACAGCTAGCGGTTGTGACGCTATCTGGGTAATTGTGGATCGTCTGACAAAGTCTGCTCATTTCTTAGCTATTAGTGAAGATGATAGTGTGGATAAGCTTGCGAGGTTATATGTGAAGGAAATTATTTCGCGTCATGGAGTCCCGATATCTATTATTTCGGACCGTGATAGTCGTTTTACGTCAGCTTTGTGGCGATCACTTCAAACGGCTTTGGGGACGAGGCTTGATATGAGTACTGCATATCATCCCCAAACCGATGGTCAAAGTGAGAGGACCATTCAGACGTTAGAGGATATGCTTCGTGCATGCATCATAGACTTTGGTAAAGGCTAGGAGAAGTATTTACCCCTTGCGGAGTTCTCCTATAATAACAGCTACCATACAAGTCTTAAGGCTGAACCCTTCGAAGCTTTGTATGGCATAAAGTGTCGTTCGCCTATTGGTTGGGCAGAAGTTGGAGATAGTCAACTTACAGGCCCTGAGCTTATTTTGGAAACTACCAAGAAAGTAACTCAGATTCGTGATCGGTTGCAAGCCGCCAGAGATAGGCAGAAGAGCTACGCCGATCAGAGACGTAAACCTTTAGAGTTCCAGGTTGGAGACAAAGTGATGCTGAAAGTCTCGCCTTGGAAAGGTGTAATACGTTTCGGGAAACGTGGTAAACTCAACCCACGCTACATTGGACCATTCTTGATCTTAGAAAGAATTGGGCCCGTGGCTTATAGGTTGGAATTACCGTCCGAACTGAGCAAGGTTCACGCCGTGTTCCACGTGAGTAATTTGAAGAAATGTCTTTCTGATGAAATGCCCGTCATTCCAATGAGGGACATTCGTGTTGATGAGAAACTAAATTTCGTGGTGGAACCGATTGAGATTTTAGATCGTGAAGTTAAACGACTCAAGAGGAGTCGCATTCCGCTCGTCAAGGTTCGTTGGAATTCCCGACATGGACCAGAGTTTACGTGGGAACGTGAGGACGAGTTCAGGAAGAGATATCCGAAGCTTTTCACTTCGTAGATGAATTTTTCCGAGTGAAACCCGGGACGGGTTTCCTTCTGAGACGGGGAGGATGTGACAACCGGCAGTTTAGGGAGCTATTTTTAAAACCCGCATTACAATTTAAGTTCGTTTATAATTTTTATTTGAAATTTTCATTTCACAACGAACTTGTAAGACCTATTTTATGGATATTATAGTTAATGACGTTATGGAATTCGGGAATTATGTTCATAATTCATTTTTAATTATATGATCGGTGATGTATATTTGAATTCTCACTTGGTACTACGTTGACTTTGGCACTAGGATTACCTAACGACAATTTTATGATTCGTCTTAACGAGTCCGACATATTTTTTAATTATTACGAGAGGTTCTTGTGTGATATGGAAGTTTTAAAATGAGTTCGGGTTCGGGCCACGTGTTTTCACAAGTACCTGCGTTACCCGCTCAATCGTAATAATATTATTATTATTACTATTATTATTATTATTCTTATTATTATTATAACTTAAAAAAAAAAGAAAAAAAAAAAAAAAAAAAAAAGAAAAAAAAAAAAAAAGTTAATATAAGGGTCCTTGGTCCGGTTCATCAACCACACACACAAACACACTCATTTTATTTTTCCATCTATCTCTCTCTAACTCATCTCCCCCATTTATTAACCCTAGCCGCCGACACTATTCCGGCCAGCCGCCGCCGCACCTCCGGTCACACAACAAAACTAACACCACCAATTTACTCCTCTCTTTCCCCTCTTTCTTTTGGTATAAGAAACGCGCCCTAAAACCCTCATTAACACCACCAAATCTATAGTTTTTCATTCGAATTTTTGATAGTTTTCTAGATCCGAGCATTTGAAGGATTTAGAAGGTGAGAAGAAACATTTTCAAGGTTTTGGGAGCCACGAATTTGTTTTATTTCGTGGCTACACGAATTATTTCGTGTGAATCGAATGGGTTTTCAAATGGAAATGAATGTTTTGTGATTTAAAAGATTAGTTTGGTATCCGGTTTCATGGGTTTGGGTCGTGGTCGACTTGGAACCGAGAGCTAAGCTCTCGGCTTATTTTTATTTTCTTGGTTCGAAGCCTTGTATGGCTTTGGTTCGTGGTGATGGTTGATTTATTTGTTTGGTTGTCGAGGGTATGGTGAACCTCGATTTGATGCTAGCCGAGACCATGTGGTCTCGGGGATTTTCTTGTGCTCGATGGCCATACCGAGACCCTCTTAGGGGTTCTCTTCGGGTGTGGTTTGGACCTTTTGGTTCGAATGGAATATGGTTCGACTCTTTGAGTCGCGGCTTTTAGCCGAGTACAATTTTGTTTGCCGAATTGACCATTTGGGTCGAATGGTATATAATTTCCTAGTTTAGCTCTTGTGAGCTAGATGGTACTTATGATACTTGTGTTGGTTCGAGTCTAAAGGACTCGCGGTCCGGAGCCGAGACTCAAGTGAGTCGAGGGCTCGGGTCGGCTTGGTAAACCGACCCACACATTAACTTGGTTAATGTTATTTTTGTGATAATTGTGAACCATTTGTTATGTTATTATTTGTTATGATTGTTTTGGTATATATTGTTGTTGTGGTATTTATTTCCTCGGCCGATTACATATGGGTCGAATTGGACATTGATTTTGGTATTGAGGAGTTGTTGTCGATTGGAATGTGATTTGGGGACCGATTGTGAGACGGTCGTTAGATTGACGGAGATAGGTTAGTCGGGTGCCGTAGTCGGACCCTATTGTTGTAGCCCGTGGTTTGAGATTGTGATTGGACGGGGAATTGTTATTTATGACTTTTGCATATTATTGGACTTGGACAATGAGCCGAGGGTCATGACTCGGACATATGACCATTTCGTGTAACTCAATAACTATTAAAATTGAATCGGAAATAATAAAACTCGTAATAATAATTATTGATAATATGAACGTTTATATGAAAGTATATACGTGAATAACGTATATATAACTATATAAACGCGTATATTAATAATAATAATAATCACGAGTCGTATTATAAATAATACGATTAGATATATATTAGGCTACAAAAGTGGCGTAATATTATTAAACGTATTGTTATTATAAAAATAATGTTATATAACGGGAAACTCCCGACAATTATGAAACATTTAATAAAATGTCGATTGGACATATAACGGATAAACTTATTGAGTTAGGCGAAATTGTTGTCACTCGGGTCCAGGTAAGCTATTATTTGCGACGTTCGTGTTGTCACGGATATATGACGACTAATATCGACGTTTTCTATAAATAAATAACCACTTAACCGTAAGGTTGAGCCGGGTTGTTTGGTTATACGAAACAAATATATTAGTGGGTATCGTATCCTACGACGCCCATAGGTTGTAGTATATGTAAAGGGTAATAGATTGCGAGTGTATATATCGGGAAATCTGGCCAATTTGACGATATATACGAGGAATTTATTAAACTATGATATATACTATATAGTCAATATGTGCTATGTGCTTTATATGTGTTTTAGATTGGGTGTAATCTTGGAACGGTATATTACGTAAATAAATATGAGGATTATCAAACCGGCGGATTTGGTAAACTTTGGCGATTTATTTAAATGATATATTGGGCTAATATTAGATCTATAGTTTATTTTATCTTGCTATGTGTGATCTTCTTGGTTTGTTTTGGAGTCGACCCACCACCCGTATGGATACCAAAAGCAAATACACCAAACTAATACGAAATAGATTTTCGGTAATAAAACGGATTCTCGTCCGGGTTTGGGAATATTATATATTTGAGGAAATGATTTCTGAAAGAGTTAATATTGTTAGGTTGTGCCAAGTCCGTAGTTGCTGTTTCGTGAGTTATCATACATCTTATTTCTACCTACCTCATCTTGCTATTTTCTGGACTTGAGGTGAGTCATAGCCCCACTTTTTACTCTTGAACTATGTTTTCAATGATTGGGGTGAGAAACGTGCAAATTGTTTTATGTGGACTGTTATCGCTTTTACTTTTCAAAACTTGCTATGCTCATGGAACTAGGAAGATTTGTCAACCTTAGTCACATAGTGAATTATCGCGTGTAGACTAGTTATGGTTAGACGAATATTATAACAACCTTAGTCACATAGTGAACCATCGCGTGTGGACTAGATTTGGTTAGATGAGTTACATCAACCCTAGTCACATAGTGAACCATCGCGTGTGGACTAAATAATGGTTGGATTACGAGATTGGCTTATTTGAGGATCTCGGATACTATAGTGTGTGCACCTATAGGTTATTAATACTTCGGAGGTTATCCGAGTATTTATTGGTATTGCGGGGGTTACCCGAATATCTATGTTGTTACGGAAGGGTATCCGTGTGTTTTGGTTATTGCGGAAGGGTATCCGTGTGTTATGTTGAGAGCGGAGGGTATCCGCAGGCTTTTAGTGAATCCCTAGTCTAGCTAGCAAGCGTTTTGCGTATATGTCCACTATATCATTAGTTGAATTTAAACCTATGATCTCACCAGCGAAAGCTGACTTTTAGCGCGTTTTCTCAGGTAATTAAGTGATGTGATGCATGCTTGGATTGGAAGGCTCGGCCAAGGCACACGGTTTATGGATCTATTTTTCTAAACTCTGATAATTAATTTTGGACCTACTGTTATGTTATTTTGGGCCTGACTCTGAATGATGTTGGGATAAATGTAAACGTTAAAACCCCGTTTTGGTTGTGTTTTTATTATGTTTACTTTATCTCGTTCTATATTGTCTTGTGTTGGATACCAATCCCCGTAGCACCCCGAAAGCTTGTGAGTCTTCCGCTGTATCAAATTTTGGGGGTGTTACACTAGGACGAGGCTTTTTTCTAAAATGGGGAGAATGACGCTGTACGTGTTGGAATTAGATAAGGAATTTGTAATGTATTCTAATTAAGTTAGAAGTTTTTATTATATTAGGATTATGTTTATCTTTTCAATAGATTTCTTTTGACTTAGTTATTATCTTTTATAGTCCTAGTAGGATTAGTATTTGACTATTATAATTAGATTTCAATATTTAGGTTTTATAAGAAAAAAATTTTAACCAAGTGTTTTTGAATTTTTGGTATTTTATCGTTTGTGATATTACATCTTTGTGTGATAATTCATCAATTATCCTTGTCCGATAAAACGAATGTAAAAGTTTATCTATAATTTGTAGAGTCGTCCTGTTGGCGAATTCTTGAGTTTGGTTGTGGCTAAGGCGTGTTCCAGATTCAGTGATAGTAATACAAGTTGGAGTTGAAGTCTGATGTGGCTTAAGGCGTGATATCAGATTCAAGCAACAAGAGTTGGAGTAGAAGTCAAACAAGTTTTGTGATTCAATTAAAAAATATAAATTATATTTAGGGTTTATAATGGAAAACTTTTCAAAAATATATCTTAATTAATCAAATGAAAGAAAAAATAAAAGCGGCCCTCAATTATAATATAAGGAAACTAAAGAAGAAGCAAAGGTTGAAACCTGGATTGGAGAAATCGTATGAATGATACACGATGATGAATGTCGAATGCGTTTGAAATAGAAACCCAAATACGGTTTATAGCCCCAATTAGAGATGACGGTACTGGTCCCGTACCGATCCCGTACCGAATTAGTGGTACCGATTTTTTCCCGAGCCAAATTAGTGGTACCGGTACCGTACCGAACGGGATTCGGATATCGGTACCGGTACCGGGATATCGGGTTTTTCCCTTTTTTTCGGGAATTTCCCGATTTGGTACCAGTCCCGTACCGAATTAATGGTCTCAATTTTTTTCACCTTATTTTGTAGTCCCAGCACCGTACCGTATATTGAGAATTGGTACCATTTCTGTACGGTACCGGTACGGTACCGGTACGGTTCCGGTTCGGTTCCGGTTCGGTTTCGAGATTCGGTTCGAAATGCTCATCCCTAGCCCCAATTAAGGCCCCAATTTTGAAAAACCAAAAGATCAAAAATTAAAAAAAAAAAAAATCATCCTTTCTTTTCTAACTTTCCCCTTTAACCCCTTCCAAAACAAAATTTTAGTGTAAGTAATTAATTAAGTATTGTGTGAAATTTTTGGTGGTTCATGTCTTTGTTATTCTAGGATTAACTTACAAATTAGTTCAGGAGTAGAGGGAGCAACGAGTGGTTGCTTCGCAAGCCTAGCTATATTATGGTCTAGCATTATCGTCGGCACTTTGGAACGCTGCTGAATGCCACCTCTTGAAAGCAACCGCCGGTCACAAATGGGAAAAATCATACGCTATCATAGGCGCTTCTAATTTCTTTGGAGATGCTAAATATATGCAGCATGCGTTGAAACCCGCTTAGCTACTTAATTACTACTCTACTTAACTTAAATGGCAAATAACCTATCAAAGCATTATACTTGTCACAAAAGTCACTTTCGCGTACTGAAAAAAAAAAATCATTTTCTGTACACTAATGTTAACCATTTTGTCTTTCTTTATGAAAAAAATAAATAAATAAATAAATAAATAAAAAATAAAAAATCTGATGACCATTTTACCATTAAAATTTTAAAAATTGCATCCAACATCCATAGGCTAAATTACATAAATAACCCTGCTGTTTAGAGAAAATTGCGTCCACGGTCCCTATCTTTTTTCCATTTTTTTTTCTGTAATTCTTTTTTTTTTTTTTTTTCAAAATTTTTTTTCTGAATTTTTTTTAGAAAATCTTTAAGTGAATTTTCTTAAGTGAATTTTTTATGTTTTTTAAGCGAATTATTTTTTTTTTGAAAAAAAAATAATTTTTTAAGCGAATTGTTTTGAAATTATTTTTTTTTCTTATGTTTTTGTCCTTGTTTTTTTCAAATAAGTTCGATGATTTACAAAAGTTATAAAATTTATAAGAGTTTATAATTATGAATTTGATCAAAAACCGCTTAAGTTTTGGTAGTAAACAATTCTTGTTTTGCATTTTCATGTTAAAATCTCACAAGTGTTGATGTAAAACATCATTCCGGACAACTTTTGTGTTTTACAATTTTGATGATTTGGACCAGAAAATGGCCAAAATCGTGATTTAAAATCGATACAGAAACTGCTTAAGTTTTTTATAGTAAAAAAACTCTTGTTTGCATTTCTAGGTTAAAATCTCACGAGTCTTGATGTAAAACATCATTCCGGACAACTTTTGTGTTTTACACTTTTAATGATTCGGACCAAAAAGCGGTCAATTTTTTTTTCACATGTCACAAAAAAAAATTTATAAAAAAAATTATTTCAAACAAAAAAAAGAATTTCAAAAAAAAAATCAGAAAAAAAAAAGAATTTCGAAAAAAAAGTTGGAAAAAAAATTCGGAAAAAATAGGTACGGTGGACGCAATTTTCTCCAAACGACAGAGACCATTTATGTAATTTAGCCTAGAGACGGTAGATGCAATTTTCGCAAACCCACAGGGAACATTTATGTAATTTTGAAGGGTAAAATTGTCATAATACACAAAGAAAGAAAAAATTATTAACATTAGTGTACATAAAATGATTTTTTTTGTTCAGTACACGGAAATGACTTTTGTGCCAAGTATAATGTTTTAATAGGTTATTTGCCATAACTTAAAATAAGAAAAACTAGAATTCAAATTGGTTCAGAAAAAGAACCGGTACAAAATTTTGACTAGAATTCAAATTGGTTCATAAACTCATCTTCTTTTTTCACAAAAACCTTACACACAGTCGCAATATTGCCGTTGCATTCCTTATAAGAACATACATGCCCCTATATAGTGAGACTTTCTTGCGAGAACCATCTTATTTGCGAGAACTGAGAGAACCACAAAAAATACACATGCACGCCTTCAAAGAAAAATTTGTATTTCTAATTTCATATCAAATTCTTTAGAACAACTATGTTTTTTTTTAATACATGTATGTTGTTTTTAGAACATATGTTGCAAAAATACAATAATTGAAGGCGTGCATGTATGTTTTTTGTGGTTCTCTCAGTTCTCGCAGATAAGATAGTTCTCGCAAGAAAGTCTCATTATGTATATATATATATATATATATATATATATATATATATATATATATGTTATAATCACGTGCATATATGGGAAAATTCAGTGAACAAAATCAAGTTTACCGAATATTATTCCGATCCGTTTTCGATTGGAAAGTATAAAGATGAGTTCTTGTTCAATATAGTGATGGATGCTTTCCATATAATTCTTGGAAACGCATACTTATACGAACACAAGATATCCGTCGCTGCCAAGAGAAGTAAGGCATAGGAAACACCGTTATCAACATTATAGTTTTAGTTATCTCCTTTTGGTCATGCAAAGGAAGTATACCCCACTATGTCGAAGTACAGTACTCCATGCACGTTTACATTATTTTCATGCAAGTTTCCTTTTAGTAGATTAGTGCCTTAGTGGCCGGCGTTAGTTAGTAAGAGTCATTAGTTGCTAGTATAAATATGTAACCTTTGCATTAGTTGAGTAGTTCAAGAAGAAAGAAAGAAATTTTATCTCAGTTTTGTTAGTTGTATGTTTATTTTGCTCAGTAACTACATTTCTTAGTAGTAGTTTAGTTTAGATATTGACAATATCTCTAGTTTTAGTCATATCAATCATCATCTGCTCGCCGCCAAAAAATTTGAACTTTGGGGAGAAACTTGGGTTAATTAATGTTTCTGGGTGTAGTTATTTGGTCATAAAGAGGCAATATTTGATTAAGATGCATGTTAGATATCAACACTGTTAATTCCATTAGTAAAAGTGTTTGAAAACGTAGCTATATGTAATAGCGATTATAAATTGTAAAATGATGTGTAGCTAAATGCTAACGCTGAGCGTTACTTGAAGTAGTGTTTCAACAGTAGGCAAAATGCTTATTGTCAAATGTTCGATTAGTAAAAGTGTTCGAATTAATAATGTGTGAGGAATTAAAATGTTCGCTATAGTAGTATAATTTGTTGCAATCTCTCATTAGCGATGTGTTGTTTGCACTTGTTTTCAGTCGCCGATTTCATTAACCGCCTATTAATGAAATCATGTTCGATTTTCACAAGAGAACAAGAAAAATTCAACCAAATGCATAGTACTCCATTTACAGTGGTGAAGAGTTTTGAAGAGGTATTAAATTGAAAAGCGCTTAAACATACTTGTAACAGCTTATTTAATTTGGTGATTAACTCAGAATTTGCTGCGACCTTCAAAAAGCTAGCTGCCTATGACAAACTTGCACCAGTTCCTCAATATCCCCTCTTCGTGCTAGTTCTTTCACATATGTCATGAGCGATTGGTACTCGGTACAACTTGATTTCTGAATGTATTCAACAAAATTCAGTTATTTGGTTACCATAAATACTTAGGGCTAATTGCATGGAAGTGTATCTAAATTGTCCCTTTTTATACTTCTGTGTAACCAATCATAATTTTTTTAATGTATCGTACGATCAGTTTCTGTGTATTATTTGATGTTTTACCCTTGATTTATACACTCAATTTTTAACCGGAAGAAGAGTAAATCGGTCAAATAACACACAAAACTGGTCATACGATACACCAAAAAGATATTTAAAAGTATGCTACATAGATTTAGAGAAAAAAATAGTATTGGTTACACAGACGTATAAAAAGTGACAAATTAGATACATTTATGTGCAATTAGCACAAATATTGATTATCCATTAGACATGTTAAAAATGAAAACTATTTTAAAGCAGATGACATACCACCTCAATCTGTTGCTCTCCATGTTTATAAGCACATTTATAGGCTTTCTTCCTCAACGAAGAAATTTTTTCAAGTTCCCGCTCCATACATTTGATATTCTTTCTCAAAAGATCCAACTCTAGATTAAGTTGGCCCCTTCTAATAGTACACGATTTCTCTAGTTGGTTTGACACAATCTAGTACGAGTAGTATATAAACATGGATTAATTAGCAATAGGGAAATTGGCAAAAAAAGGCACTATACTTGACACCTTTTGTCATTGTATGTGTCATACTTTTTTTTTTTTTTTTTTTTGATTATAGCACCAACTTTTCTAGTTTGTGCCATTGTATGGTCTGTGTGACCGCTTCTAAGCGTAGCCGGTTATATCTGTATTTTTAATACATTTTATAACTTTTTAATGTTTCCACGTGTGATATTGATTATACACGTTGGATAATCGATAGAATAACTTGGTCCACTCCCCCATTTACTTTATTCCATGAAACACACCTTCCCCACACACAGACTTTTTTATTCGTATGGTCCCCAACCGAAACCCTAATTATTAAAAGACAAATTGACAGTCGATCCGTAGTGATTTTATAAAATTGATGTGGGCAAAAGGTACATCTGACCTTATTATGTTTGTATTTTTGTGAAATTGTTTTTTATTTATGTCTCCCATAATATACACATGATTTAGGGTTTATATTGATTACGTATTTTTTAATTTTTTTTTTGTTTACAGTATGGTTCCTGGTTTAGACGCGTTGTTATTTGATGTACACTTTGATGGTGTCTTTTATTTCAAACCACTCAGGTATGATAATGGTGTAGTTTACCATTTAAGGGTTTCTAAGGCTAAGAAGTATGATTATGAGGGTTTGATTGAGTATCTGAAAGAGCAGTTACAGACAAGCTTCTATGCCATGTTTTTTAAGTTACCAGGATGTGAGTTAGAGGTTGGGCTAAAAATAGTTGAGTCTAATGCAGAATTGGATGCAATGTATTCATTTTGTGAGACTTATGGGAAGTTAGAAATGTTTTTAGCCCACATTCCCCAAAATTTGTATGATTATTATTATACAAATTTAGTGCCTGATGATTCTGTTAATGAGGAAACTTCAAAACTTAGCATACTAGGGTTTAAGAACAAGGATGCTGGGAACATGTCATATGATGAATTAGTCGCATGGGCTGAGGAAGAAGCGCAAAAGCTAGTAAACACACCACCTAGGCCTAGAAGTGTTAGCAGGAAACATTGGGATAGTGTATCACCACCTAAGATCAGAAAGGCATTGAATATAGAGAATGAGGTTGTTGCATCATCTGATGTTGTGAATGATTATGACATTGGGCCATCTGAACCTGTTGATCATGACAATGGTCCACCAGATATTGTTGATGATGACACTAGTCCTACAGACAATGTTGATGACACTGGTCCTACAGACAATGTTGATGAGGATGTACAAGTTAGAGATAAGCCACTGATTACAATGCTAGAATCAATGAGGGTAATTGTTATGGAGAGGATGAACATAATGAGGAAGATGATGGATAAATGGACAGACGACATTTGTCCTAACATTAAGAAAAGGTTGGAACTCTTAAAAGATCAAGTCAGGTAAGATTTTCAAAATTTATGTAGTGAATATAATGATCAATAACACTTAAGTGTATACTAATTATTATTTTTCCTTTTTTATATGCAAGTTTTTGGCATGTGATACCAGCTGGAGGTGGTATATTTGAAGTTAGAAATGGTTCAGATGCTTTTGGCGTTGATGAAAAAAATAGGACTTGTAGCTGCAGGATGTGGCAGTTGTCAGGTTTGCCATGTACCCATGCCATTGCTGTCATTTTTATGATAAACAAAAGGGTAGAATCATATGTGCCAAACTGTTTTAGAAAAAAAATGTTTCATGATGCATATCATCAGTACCTAACACCTATAAGTGGCATGAGTTTCTGGCCTGATACTAGTGAAATGAGTACAGTCTTGCCTCCTGAAAAACATAAAATGCCTGGTAGGCCTAAGAAAAAGAGGATTAGAGCTAGTCATGAAATTAAGAATCCTAACAAAGTGCCTAGGACTGGTATTGCAATGACTTGTTCAAATTGTTTTCAAAAAGGTCATAATAAAAAGGGTTGTAAGAATGAGACTGTTGTGAAACCAACTAAACCACCTGCTAAGATTGGTAGACCTAGGAAACCCACATCCTCATGTTTAGTTGATGAAGATGAACCCTTGGTTCAACCATTTAGAACAACACCAGATGAAAGACCTAGGTCTAGTGAATTTGATGGGGGTATTGATAGGCCAACTGGCAAAAAAACCAACAAAACAAAAAAGAAAACAAAAAATGCAGTTGGTCAAGAGGGTGGTTCTAGTGCAACAGATGTGGGTGGTTCTAGTGCAATTCCATCTAGTGCAACAGTTGATGTGGGTGGTTCTTCTAGTACACCTAGGCAGACCAATAAAAGGGTTAGGTTTTCTGATGTGGGTGGATCTTCTAGTACACCTAGGCAGACCAATAAAAGGGTTAGGTTTTCTGATGTGGGTGGATCTTCTAGTACACTGATGAGTGTGTAAATACTCATCATTTTTGTCATATATGAACTGCCAAAACATCCAAAAACACCCAATAATGCATCAAAATACTGAAATTATCTCAAAAGTGTGTTTTATATGTTTTAGATGCAAAACGTTTTAAAATAAATGAAAAACGAACAAAGTTTGCACAATTGGCAGTTTCAGTCCCTCAAGTTTCAAAAATTGACAAAACAAGTCCCTGGAAGTTTAAAATGAAAGAAAAGTCAACCCAAGGCAAAGAAAAGTCAAAAGTTATCAAAATAAGTCCTTGGGTGAAAAAGTTTGAGAAAATTACACTTTTACCCCTCAAAATCCAAAATTGGCATAAACAGTCCCTGGAGTTTCAGTAATTGACAGAAAAGGTCCCTGGTGGGATAATTTTGAATGAAAAATCATTTTGGGTCCTTGGGAAGTTACAAAAATCATTTTTGGTCCTTGGTGTGAAGTTTGGAAAAATTACAGTTTTGGTCCCTAAACTTTGCAAATTGACACATTTGGTCCCTGGAAATTTTAAAAGTGGAATTTGGCCCTTGTGTTTTTGGTACTTGGCAAGAATAGTCCTTATTATGAGATTGGTAACTTGGCAGGATCAGCCCCTCAGTTTTTGGTAATTACAAAATTGGTCCTTGTGAATTAAAATTATAAACCAATGCACCCTTTGTATTCCATATCCACTCCAAGCCCAGCTGATCCACAAAACCCAAACCATACCCTCCAGCCCACTTCACATCCGGCCCACACCTTTTAATAATTTCCCTCGCGTTGACCCCGGTCAAACCAACAACTCAACACCCTTATCCCTCCTTCCTCACTTGACTGCCAAACCCCCTGCAACACTCCATTCCCCCCCCCCCCCCCCTCTCATCATCACTTTCCCACTACCCTTGCCTCCCCTACACTCCAAACACCCCAGTCCAAATTCCCCCTCTGGCATCAATCAAAACCTAAGAGATAAATACCACTTTCCCGCCAAAAAACCTTTTGAAGGCTGGGATCAAATTGGAGGATTCAACGACTAAGATGAGGTGTGGGAAAGAGCCAAAAGACCTCTGGAAGGCTATAAATAAAGAAGTGGAGCAAGGAAAAAGTAGTTTTTTAGTTTTATGTAATATAGCTTAGTTTCAAATTATGTCGACTTAGTGTAATTAAAGTTTCCAGTTTTATTTTTCATTTACAAGTATTGTATTCAGCCTTTTAAAGCTATTATAAACTTATTTCAACCTTAATTTAAGTTCCTTGTCTTAAATTCAGTTTGGGTATTTTTTAAGTGAGATTGACATCCTCATTTAATCATTGTTAAAAGTTGTGTTTTAAAGTTCCATTCAGTTAAAAAAATAAAATAAAATAAAAAATAAAAATAAATAGTTCATGAATAGACATTCAATGAAGAAGGAAGACATGGGGCAGGGTAAACAAATGATGGTCTGGGTTTAGTTTCTTTGAGGAAAGCATGTAAGATGGGAAATTGGACTGTTGTTTCTAGTTTTGCACCTTGGATCAAGTTGTAAGCACCACTTCCATACTCAGTTGTTTACTGTTTACATTCTCAGTTGTACCTTGTCTTTGTTTGTTCTTGCTTATAATATGTTTATTGGTCAAAGAATTGATTAAAACCTTGGTCTTGTTCATTAGATTCAATTTTTCTCCACATTTCTTATTCAACTGCTAAACAAGCTTAGTATAAGATCCTAGGTGCTAGTAGGTTTTTAGCTTAAGTTTCTGTGCTCATTTAAGCTTATTTAGTTATAATTAATTGTTAGGAATCAGTTATATGGTTTAAAGCCTCAGTTTCTTGATAAAAATCCATTTTTAGTTATGTTAGGGGTGTTTGGCATTACACTGTGCAGGGGTGTTTGGTTGTTGCTTTGTGCATGTTTTGGTTTGTATAACTTACATTAGGTCTTAATAGGGTTTGCTAGTAACAAAAATGGTTCCTTAATCAATAAAAGTCAAAAATCCACAATAGGGGTCTCAATTGTTCACTGTTGGTGTTTTTTTCAGCTGCACAATCATCATTTTGTGTTTATTAGTTATTTTATTAGCTTAAATTTATCTTATTATAACTTATTGTTACTTATTTAGTCTTTAGGAATCATGATAATCTCATTTTAGTCAAACTTGTAGTGTAATTTTAGAAAGTCAAAATTGCATATTTAGTCACAAATGCATTTTTAGCAAGAATTTTCATGGTTTTATGCTTGATCTTTTGGGCCTGAGCTCTTGGATAATTGTAGTTTGTCAGCTCAGCTTATTAAATATAATTTTCTCTTATTTTTTAGAATTTTCTTTACTGCTTATTAGATGGCTTAATTTAGCCTGTTTGATGGAAAGGTGCCCTGCACCATACTACTTGTCCCAAACAGCCAACTTCCAAGCCCTCCATAGGGCTTATTAATGGGGCCCACCACTTGTTCCTTGGCTTATTGGGAAGCCAATAAGCCAGGCTTTCAAGTTCTGTGCTTATTTCATGCTTAGGAGCTTAATAGCTAGGGCTGCATCATCATTTTATTTTGCCCATTTCCTGGCTTATGCTGAGTATTCAGCTTTTGCACCTAATTTCCAAGCCCCTTCCTTTGCTTATTTGTGGGTCTCATTTCAATCTCTTTGCATTTTTGGATTCCCTAGTTGCCTAGCTTGTAGCTTTTAAGCTTAATTTTAATCAGCGAGCTTATTTTGTTGCTTATTCTTGGACTTCAAAATGTGTACAACTGAGTATGTACACTGACTCACCAGTGTACATAAGCAGTTTCATAAGCTCTCAGAGAGCTTATCTGTGAGTGTTAACTTGAGCTTGTGGACTTTTTGGAAAGCTCACCCACTGAGCTTGTTGGTTTAAGGATCATTCTTGGCTTATTGACTTATTTGATAAGCTAATTCAAGCCTTCATTGTGCCTACTGTCCAGCTTGTTGATTCAGTTGTTTGGAATTGCTTATTTGTGTTATAAGCTCTTCTGTGTCACTTATCTTGTTGTCTCAGCTTATTTAGGTCAATCTCATTTGTTTTAGGCTTATTTAATATTATGTGTTCAGTTGGCAGCTTGTTCATTAGCTTATTCGTGTTCTAAAATCCTTTTCAAGCTTATTTTGTTCACTGTTGGGAAGATAAGCTCATACAGAGCTTATCTGAGCTTATTTTAAATCTTGGTTTTACAAAAGTTTGCTAATTATTGTTGGTGCTCAGTTTTGTTGAAGAAAAAATCAAAAAAATAAATGTTTAACAAATTTACAAAAAGCAAGGTTCGAACCTGGGACCTTGGCAAACCACACAGACATAGCACAACACACCAACACCATTTGCCCTAGGGTCTTTTTCAGGTTATTGTTTGTAAATTTTATTTATAAAGTAGTTTAGTTCATTTTAGCTTATTTTTATACTTTGCTTATTGCACTGCTTATTATTAAGCACTTTATGCTTTTCTTATTTTTCCTAGCTAACTGGTAGTATAAAGTAATTTTAGAAAAAATTTGGTAATTTTCAAAAGTAGTTTAGTATTTTTAATAATTATATTTAGTAATATTAGTAATTAATTAATAATAAATAATTAAAAAGTCAAAAAAAATAATTTTCTTTTTTCTAAAATTTTCTTTGATTATTAGGATCGTAAAAATTTAGTTTTCATGTCCGTAGGGTTCACATAGCTCAAATTTCACTTTTTATTTCGCGCACTCGCGTTTATTTTAAATTTAACTCGCGTTTTATTTAAATAACTTTCACGTTTTTAAATTTAGGTTACGTAGTTTGTAAAATTAGAAAAACCAAAAACATAAATAAAGTGATAGCTTCTATTTAAGCCATTTGGCTTATTTTTCTGCTTACGTATAAACAATTTCTGATTTTAAGTTTTCAGTTTACGTTTTAGGTTAACTAGGTTTCACGTAATTGTTAATATAGTTTGTTTAAATCGTTTTCATTCGTTTTCCCTTAGCGTAATCACTCAAAACCCTTATAAACCCCTTTTCCTATCCAAATTCACCCGATCACATAACCGTTTGTATACCATCCACACCTCGTCGGGACATAACGACCCGGGGAAACCCTATACTTCCACGGAGCATTGACTCTAGGCAGTCTGACTTTGTTGACCATTATTTGGTCAATATAAGTTAGGTGGTTTAGCATCAATCATACACCTAGGCAGACCAATCTCAGGGGAAGAGGTAGAGGAAAAGGAAGAGGTAGAGGAAGAGTGAGTACAGGTCTGGGCAGAGTAGGAAGGTTGGGAAGATGGTTTGGAATTGATGAAAATGAAAGTTCTTCTGATGAAGAACATGAGCATGCTGAAGAAATGCCAATTGACAACCAAAATGCACCTCATGACTCAGAAAGCCAGGTGTCACAGAATGCAGCTACTCAGAATTCTCAAGCTATTCCATCTGAAAACCAAGCTGAACCTCATGACTCAGAAAACCCAGCTGTACCAGACATTAATGCAGCACAACCAAGAGTTAGAAGACATTTTGTTCAGCCAAGACAGAGAGGAAGGAGTGAAAGAATCTTGAAGAAAAAATTGGCAAAGCAACTACAAGGAATTGGGAGTTCAAGCTCTAATGCTCTCAATTTGGAATGAAAACAACTCTTTCCTGTTCAAATTAACTTTTTATATGTTGTGTAAACTTAACTTACTCACTGTGCACTTCTTTTGGCCATATATGTTGTGCACTTAGAAACATGTATTTGGTGGTTATGTCATGTATGTTTACACTATTATGTGATGCTCAGTTTTGTTCATGAATGGGCAGTCACAATTTATGACATGAACCTTTGTCTATGTTAAATGTGCATGTGTATTATTTGTGTATGCTATAATAACAAAATAACCAAAACACAACATTGCATTAAACATGAACCAACCCATGACATTGTCATGATACATTACTCCTAACAAATTAACTATGCTAATACATTACTAACATAAACAAACAACATCACAATGACAAACAAACCAAACCACATTACAGCTTTGTCATGTGAATTGATTTTGGCCTTAATCAAACTCAATTCTTCCTTCAACTCAGCCATTTGCAAATATGTTGCTTCTTCAAAGTTGGTAGTTTTGCCTTCAACATACTTTGATCCACCAGCCTTGTCCATGTGCAACTCAGATTTTCCCCTAATCAGCTCATCAACTTTGCACCTCAACATTTTCAGTTCTTCATGCTCTTTGAAGAACAACTCTTTGTAGTATTCACTAGGTAGCTCATCATCCATAAACCTATAAAACTTGCACTGGTTTTCCCTACCCTGTTATAGCAACATATACAAATGAAAACCCACTTCAACATAGTGTACCACAAAATTAAATTAAATACTAATAATTATCTTACATATTTTGGACAACCCTTGAATCTTCTACCAGGGTTTGTGATGGTCCATGACACTTGAGGTGAGACGGGTAAATGACAATCACACTCGGTGCGTGCAATTACTTCTTCTTTTGTGTAATAACGTCTGGCCGACATGGATCTTGATCGTGATGTTGATGAAGAAGATGATCTCATGCCTAGGGTTAGTGTTTTGTGTGGTGAGGGATAAAAGTGTATGTTTGTGGATAAAAGGGAAAAGGGGAAGGTGGGGGTAATTAAATAAAGTTTTTATAATTAATATAAAAGTATTAAATAATTAAAAAGGAAGAAAACATGTTGAAAAAATGCATTTTCAGCTTTTACCTACGCCACGTAGGACATCCAGTTACAACCGGTCACACAGACCACACAATGGCACGGACTAGAAAAGTTGGTGCTATAATAAAAAAAAAAGAAGTATAACACATACAATGACAAAAGGTGTCAAGTATAGTGACTTTTTTTTGCCAATTTCCCTTAGCAATATATAATACGATGGACCAACAAGTTATGAACTTAAAGAGAAATCTTGTATCATTGAGGAACTGATGTAATTACCTTCAATTGATGTTGTTTGTATCGTTTGTCAACTGGTCTCCGTTGCCAATATCTCCTCCAAGTGTTATTAGCAACTGTTGGCTCTGTGTATATTTCTTCTATTGTATCGTTGACATTTCTAATTTCATGATATAATTTTGCTTCCTCTGCCCGTTTATTGTTGCCATGTTGGATCCTGTGTACGAGGCTCTCCATCTTCCAACAGAAAGATGAAATGAATGGTTTGTTAAAAACTATGATGAGGGTAAGGAAAAACAAAAAATTGTCTACGGCTTATCGATAAGTACCACATAGTTAAGCTCTTGTGCACCATCATTTGGCATTTTATTCGATTCCTTTGAAATTAGAAGTTCTTCCTGAACCTGTTTCGAGTATTCCAAGTCCATCCTCCCTTTGTTGAGCCTATTATGGCAACGCTTCTTGTTGGTACCTATATCAATCTGCAAGGAAAAAAAACTCACAATGTATATATCTAAGCTTCTTTTAAAACCGTAAGCGGATAAAAGAAAATGAGATCAAGCAGCTTACAGGTGTACTTGTTGATGTCGAATAATATCTATTCACATATTTAGTAATATATTTTGCCAAAGGGAAGAAACCAACGTCAGTTCTTGGAACTGATGTCTTCGGTAATTCATGATCCACTTCTCCTAGATCTTTTTCAAGATGTTTGATATGTTGTTTCTTCCACTCCCTTCGCTTATCACTGCTCGAAAACCACATTATATCGTTGTTCATGCGAATTTCATCTTTCTGTTTTAGAATTAAGTTATGAAAGACCAAAGAAGCACATGTCAGTTATATTGCCTAACTTAGTTCGAAGAACAACTAAAGGGGTGTTTGTTTTAGCTTATACGGCCACAAAAAGTGAGCTTATTAAACATAAGCCCAAAACCAGATAAGCCATAAGCCGGCAATATCAAAATATATATTCAGTTCTCATTGTAGGTTCAGTTATTTAGGACAACAAGATATATAGTTTACATCTACGTGTAAACTATATATCTTGTTGTCCTAAATAACTGAAACACTACAATCAATGTACGCTTACCTTGCACTTATGAATTTCTTGAATGATACTAGACTCATAAAAACTGAGAACTTGATATAGCTTTTCGGCGATATCCTTTTTGACCTGCTGCTGCCTTGGAGAAGCGACATTATTGGACATATCCGGCTCGTTCAGACATTCCTTTGGTTCTTCCATCTGATTCTGCAATACATAAAATAGATCATAAACAAAAACCATTAATTATGTATGTACTCCATATAATGCTTGTTTCTTTAAGATCATTTAGGTTGACACTAACCGCGATTTGGGAAGATTAAACTGTGTTTATGAAAGAAATAATGAGAATACAAGTTTGGCTGCCGAATGTTTTTATAAGAGTAAGAGAGAGATCCCTATATATAGCAGTTCTTGAGGATCAAACGGCATTTAGTTTGGTTTATATTAATCAATAATATATTACCTTGCACCTCACGGCAAGATAGTAAACCCACAAACAAATAGTAATAACCAACATTATTCATTAAAAGATAAAAAAAAAAGAAAAAAAAAGAAAAAAAAAGAAAAGAAAAAACCAATATTATTCTCCGCCTGTTGATGCATAATCTGGCGCGGGCTGTTCAACGACTCTCCTTGGGCCGTTAGTCGTCTTCATAAGCCCTAAATAGACCTGTCAACAAAGAGAACCCGTTAGGAGTGGACCCGAGGCCGTAGCCCCGGGATCCACCTCCAACGGTCAAGTTAGTATTGATGCGCGGAGCATATATGAGAATTAGGTTTAGGATAACCTGTTATGTTGTGCTGTGAATGGAACCTCAGCCCTATATTTATAAGGCATTGAATTAGGGTTAAGGCGTAGAGTGGACCGCTGTCTGCCGGGCCTGGCCCATGTAGGGTCCAGTCCGGACCATACGTCCACAAGCCCCCCAAGTTTAGTATGACATAGTGCGTGGCTATGTTATGCTAAACTTAAGTTCTGTTCATGGCCGCGTAGGCCCAATTAACCATAACGGCGTGACCCATGCGTGCGCAACTCAGGTGTGTGCATGGGATGGACCATACTACGCAGCCCACATGCGACAATGCGCACTGAGATTGCGATTGTCTCACAATGGTGAAGGTGGATTCCGCATGCTGTATCCTGGGTAAGGGCGTACCTTTTGTACAAGTAGCGATGCAACATGGTGCGACAGAAGACGTACTTCTGTGGCAGAAGTGCGCGCTGTGTGCGACAAAGATGTGCGCAGTGCGCAACAAAGGTGCGCGCTGTGCGCGCTGTGTGCGAACATTACATTCGTCTTTACAACCGACAAAGGACGTCTCCCCTGCGGTAAGATGATGCGAATATTTAAATCCGTCTTTGTACTGGGCTTGCAATACCTCTTACGTACGATCTGCTTCCAAATATGCCTGTGTGACTTGTACGAAAACAGTGGTAGTATATACGATGGTAGCCCCCCAAGTTGGATGGTGCTACTCGTGTAGGAGCATTTAACTTAGTTATTCAAATCCTGAAAAAACACTTAATGCAAATATTAAAAGTATATGCCGCGAATCGCAACATATAAAATCTAATGAGGTAAAAGATTAGCGCATAGCAAAAGTATAACACATAGCATATATAATTAATATATAAAAGAAGTAGTAGTGCGAATTACACCTATCGTGAGGTTTTACAAACTACATAAAAGAAGTAGCACGTAGCTAATAATAAAAACAATGCGCGCATGGCGATTAAGGTGATTTTTTTATTTTTATAAAAACAATGACGCGGATGGATGTACCATGACCGCGACTAATAGTTTCGCACGCACAGACGCAGATGGATGTATCGTGACCGCATAGATTCTAACGTTTGTGGATGATCGCAGTTGACCACGTCTTTCGTCCAGTGCCTGTACGTGACAGTGACAGTGCGCTCATGGCGATTGACTAGCATCGTGGTGCCTGTACATGACAGTGCGCTCATGGCGTCAATCTGCGAAGATTTCCGAACGCATGGCCTGACGCGGGTAGATTTATCGCGACTACGCTGTTCGCGGCTAAAAGATGTGCGCGAATTAATTCACATCTAAAAGATAAAGTAGGTCCGATCGTGCGGACATAATGCGTGGCTATAGGTAAAATCGTGTTTACCAATTAAAATATTTATGTAAAATCTTTTTAATATTTAAAAGATAATATATCTTATTACCAAATTAAGAGATATGCAAAAAAATATTGTTGATATCTTAATTTGTGGAGAATATACTGCCGTATATTATTGACCATGATTAATGGGAATATTGATAAAGACAAAACTTAATGGGAATATACTGCCGTATATTATTGACCATGATTAATTGTTTTATTATAATCACATGATTATATTTTAACAAACGTGTTTTAACGAACATGTTATTCAATCGTGTTTTCCTCAAGACTTACGCATGGTAGAATACAATGAGTTAAAAACAAAAACACAATGGTTTTAGAGTTACCGACTTTAGAAACTGATTTCTGCTTTTCGGTAATATGAGAACACGAAACTTGTCGTAGTCATGTCCCACGGATGGCGCCAACTTGTTGATGCATAATTTGGCGCGGGCTGTTCAACGACTCTCCTTGGGCCGTTAGTCGTCTTCATAAGCCCTAAATAGACCTGTCAACAAAGAGAACCCGTTAGGAGTGGACCCGAGGCCGTAGCCCCGGGATCCACCTCTAACGGTCAAGTTAGTATTGATGCGCGGAGCATATATGAGAATTAGGTTTAGGATAACCTGTTATGTTGTGCTGTGAATGGAACCCCAGCCCTATATTTATAAGGCATTGAATTAGGGTTAAGGCGTAGAGTGGGCCGCTGTCTGCCGGGCCTGGCCCATGTAGGTTCCAGTCCGGACCATACGTCCACACCGCCCTGTATGTATGTTTGACAAACGGCTATTGCTAACACCGGAGATTATGTTGTAGATTGAGATGAAACGGAAGATTAAAATTAAAGACATCAAGTAGCATATGATCTTTAAAGATCATGAAAGATTAATTTTCTTAAGATCTCTTATTGTCGGACTAAGAATAAGTTTTAATGCTTATTTTTAATTTCAAAAAATAAGCATAATCACGTACATGTTTACACAAATAAATAATGACCCATCATGGCGTAGTTACTTGGTGGCCCACCCAATAAAAATTGCAATAGTGTATATTAATTTTGTCCATTAAATGTAAAAATTAACAACTAGTCAGATTTAGCTTTTAAGTCTATCAAAATACACAAATTAACGACTATTATTGTTTTGTGTTACATCTCGTCCTACCCGTAAGTAAAATCCTAAGTACGCCACTGGACCCATGCATCATTTTACACGCCATAAGTGTCTAGGGTGTGAAAGGGGAAAAACAAACATGAAAGTGGGTTTCTTTTGCGGGAGCCCTAAGAAGACCCCACCATGCTTCACGAGACAGATACACACATCCTGAAGCAATTTAGAGAACGAAAAGTGATTTGTGTTGAGAGAGAGTAGATTTTATTGGTTATTGTGAATGTTTGATCTGTGTGTATTAGGGGGTGACAACCTTGCCTAAGGTTGCCTCAACTAAAAGAGCAAACAACCAATCAATTTGTTTTGCCTAAGGTTGCCTCAACATGGATTTTTAGTGGCAATCTTGGCTCAACATAAATCAATGCATCCACGTTCCTAGAATTTACTACAAATAGTAACAATGTGCCTTTTTTTTCTCCCCACCGATTCGGTGAATTCTACCGCATGAGGTACCGAATTGTGGATGCCGATTGACTTGCAATGCTACTTGCCGAACCAAGCAAACCGCAAGGTTGCCACCCCCTTAGAGGTACTTTAAATGATAAAAAAATAGAAAGAAGAAAAAAAAAAAAGGTAAGTAAAAAGATGGAAGGTGTTGGAGCAGTTTTTTTTTTTTTTTTTTTTTTTTTTTTTTTTTTTTTTTAATTGAAAAGAACAAACAAAGTATAAGGTGTTTTTTTATGTTGCGGCGAGGAAAACCCTCAACAACAACTTCCACCCTAAATGGTGAACAAATAGGTGAACAAATACCATACACGTTGAAAAAAAAAATTACCTACTTGAAACATGCATAACACAATAGGTTGATCCAATAAAAAAAAAAAAAAAAAATTATTGTGTTTATAATGGAAATTTTTCAAAAATATATCTTAATCAAAAAAAAAAAAAAAAAAAAAAAAAAAAAAAAAAAAAAAAGCCCTCAATCATAAAAAAGGGAAACTAAGTAAAGAAGAAGCAAAGTTTGAAACCTGGATTTGAGAAATCGTATGAATGATATATGATGACGAATGTCGAATGCGTTTGAATCAGAAAATTTAGAATACAAAATCCAGCACCAGTTTTGTGTTATACGGAGTATAATTTAATTTTTGAGGCCCCCATTGGGCTTTTTTTTTTTTTTTTTTTTTTTTTTTTTTTTTTTTTTTTTTTAATACTAGTTATAATACCCGCGCACGCGCGGGATTTTTACTGATTTTTTTGAATAATGTATTTTTTTATTTAAAACAAATAATTTTATTTTTGTTTTGTTTTATTTGTGAATTTTTTATTTTGTATTATAGAAAGAAGAGTGATAGGCATATATTTTGTTTTAGATTTTATTTTTTAATCTACGTAATTGATTTTCTTTTAGACAATTATTATTTATAGGAAATTACAAAATAAAAATCAATTGATAGAAATATGCAATCGGAGTGCTGTTTATTGCTAAACATGACTATATAATTTGGCACGTAAGGAGTAAAAGTAGTAAATTAGAAACAACAAAGGACATATAATTTGGCACGTAAGGAGTAAAAGTAGTAAACTTATATCGGGATGAAGGAAGTATTTACTAATATATATATAGTGTATAGAAATCTCTTTTTTCTTATCATTCAAAAATTTGAAATATATCCACAAATATTGGTTGGCACGTGCATATAAGTCATGTTATATGGTTGAATATAAACCGAAGTAGCTTTATGGAAGTTTGTGACATTTAATAATCCTTTTCATATTTTACCTACGAAAACGGGACTTTTGAAAAAGTTTATAGCTATTATATGGCTTAAACCCTTATACAAATTGGAGTCGCATGATATGTCTGCACTTTGCACTTGATTACATACATTTTAGCACAACAATACCCAACCCGCTACGGGGTATGGGTAATTATATGCATTTTGGCAATGGAGTTAAATCGGTGATAATGCGCTAATTGAAAGATAGTTGAATTTGGTAATAAACGTTTTTTTTCACTCTTGATAAGATGGAGTGTTGCAATTTGGTGTGGTTATTTTACTACATTTTGGTATACTTAATTAAGAAAATTGAAATTGATCTTTTTAAGTTCGATACTTGACCATTTCGTGACGAAACTGACGTTGTTGATACTGCTGGCTGTGAGGGACTTACAAATCGTTTGGGGTGATACTCCAAGATACTGGAGATCGATTTCACTACTAGTAATTTTCAAGCTCTAAACAGTGATCATAATTTTGTGAGTGTCAATGGATGAGTAAGTTTAACATTTTGGTGATGCTAATTATAGCTTCACGGAAGTGGTTGAGCTCATAAGTGTGTGTTGGTTCACTGTCCATGGCCGAATCAAAACTTCAATGCTATCACCAAGCACCCTTTACACAGCAGTCATCGTCTTCGAATCCACCGCAGAAACATATGGGTTCAAGTACCAACCAGCTGAGGTTTCAATTGGGAAAAGTGGACTTGAAAGCCAGACAAAAACCGTGTTTCTTGAGCCCGAAGGTGAGACACGAAGGGTCCGTCCAGTTGTGCCAAGAAGGCGAATGGGAATGTTTAATAGAGGCCATGTTGCCAACCCGAACCCCATTTTGCCCATCAGGCCAAGTACTAATGTGAATGGCCAAAACAAAGAGAACACGGGTGGATGGAGATTGAGCTTGGTGAGTATTTTATTAAAGAAGGCGAAATTATAGAAAAACGGTTTAAAAAGACTAAGAAATCAAGTCATTTAAAAAGACTAAGAAATTTATACCAGTGCAAGTTCTTTTATAAACATTCTTGAACTAAACATCAGTACACCCTTTCTTTAACCCCAAAACTTGATAAATCACTGCTTTCAACTCTATTTGCCACCATTATTCAAACCCACTCTTATGCCAATCTCCATTAAAAAAATATTGAATGTCTTTTAAGGTCTTTCCTCTTGACTTCAGCTACTGTTCTATTTTGACCAAGGCTATGTTCAATATTTCGTCGCGATCAAGCATGAGATCTGTTTGTTAAAAGTTGGTTATTATTTATGTTTAGTAAATAGATTATTTATAAGATGAATATACTTACTTGGCATGTTGAGCTCTCTTTTTCACAGGCTTCTGATAGTTCGTTACATGTTTGTTCCCAAACATGTGCCTTATCACTAAATATACTGTATTAATCAACGCCAAAACATGTCACATAGTTGTGATCTGCTGCAAGAAAAGGCATCAATATGACTTCATCATGTCAAAACTTAACTTATATTTATCAAAATCCATAAGGTAACCAAGAAAAAAATGATATAACAGACCCTTCTATTTGAATCATGTCTACTTTTTAAATCGTGTCTTATTTTCACAAATTCATTATTTTATCATAGATAATTATATAGACGGTATGCAAGAAAAAGTGATGTAATCATACCTTTCTTTTTATGTTACCCTTGTCAATTTTACTCACATTTTTGCACCTGACAAAGCACTTCAACATGTTAGTGGGATTGAAAGTATACCAAAACACAATTAGCTAATGATTGCACTCAAATTTTACTTTATGAATAAAGGGTTGTTTTATAAATAAAGAGGCAATATGTAAAAGTGTTTGATAACGTAGCTATATGTAATAGCGATTATAAATTGTAAAATGATGTGTAGCTAAATGCTAACGCTGAGCGTTACTTAAAGTAGTGTTTCAACAGTAGGCAAAATGCTTATTGTCAAATGGGCTTTTAATACTTAAGTTTCGAATTAATAATGTGTGAGGAATTAAAATGTTCGCTATATATAGTAGTATAATTTGTTGCAATTTCTCATTAGCGATGTGTTGTTTGCACTTGTTTTCAGTCGCCGATTTCATTAACTGCCTATTAATGAAATCATGTTCGATTTTCACATGAGAACAAGAAAAATTCAACCAAATGCATAGTACTCCATTTACAGTGGTGAAGAGTTTTGAAGAGTTATTAAATTGAAAAGCACTTAAACATACTTGTAAAAGCTTATTTAATTTGGTGATTAACTCAGAATTTGCTGCAACCTTCAAAAAGCTAGCTGCCTGTGACAAACTTGCACCAGTTCCTCAATATCCCCTCTTCGTGCTAGTTCTTTCACATATGTCATGAGCGATTGGTACTCGGTACAACTTGATTTCTCAATATCCCCTCTTCGTGCTAGTTCCGCTTACCGCTTACAGGTTTTCTTTCTCTGCCAGACCAGTAGTCTCTTTCTGTTTCCAAATTTAAGAAATCGACATCAGTTCTTGGAATTGATGTCATCGGTAATTCATGATTCACTGTTTCTCGTAGATCTATTTCAACATCTTTGATATGTTGTTTCTTCCACTCCCTTCGTTTATCACTGCTCGAAAACCACATTATATCGCTGTTCATGCGAATTTCATCTTTCTGTTTTACAATTAAGTTATGAAAGAACAAAGAGCATATGTCAGTTATATATTCTCTAACTTACATCTAACGGTTTATATATGTAAAATTATAAGTTTTTGTTTTTAAAGACGTTAAACTTTGAACTTTCATGAAATCCTTAAACGGTATAGTGAAATTTATATAAGTACATATATGTATGAACATTTCAATCTACGTACACTTACCTTGCACTTATCAATTTCTTGAATGATACTAGACTCACAAAAACTGAGAACTTGATATAGCTTTTCGGCGATATCCTTTTTGACCTGCTGCCTTGGAGAAGCGATATTATTTGACATCTCCGGCTCGTTTGGACGTTCCTTTGGTTCATCCATCTGATTCTGCGATACATAAAATAGATCATATACCACCATACTAACAAAAACAACAGAAAAATCATTAATTAAGTACGTAACATATATGGCTAACCGCGATTTCGGAAAACTGTGTTATCAATAGAAAAATGAGAATAAAAGTTTGCTTGCCGAATGTTTTTATAAGAGTGAGAGAGAGATCCCCTTAAGGATCAAGAAACGGCATTTAATTAGTTTGGTTTATTAATTAATATTACCTTGCACCCCACGGCAAGATAGTCAACCCACAAAACGAAAAAAACAATACTCCCTCCGTCCCATAATTATAGTCCACTGTTGATTTTTGAAGTTTTTAGTTTTCAACTTTGACCATAAATATTTTAATTTGTGTTATATATTACTTGGTGCAAAATATATGAATGTATTGAATTTTAAATGTATTTTTATCATATAACACAAATAAAAATATATAAGGTCAAAGTTGCAAAACGAAGACTAAAAAAGTCAACAGTAGAATATAATTATAGGACGGAGATAGTATTATATTTTATAAGAGTGAGAGATTATGTTGCAGATGAGATAAAACAGGTGATAAAAAATGCATATTAATCTTATAGGCTACATATGAGCGTGTTTACTTTTTTTGTTAATGCTTCTAAATCATAACTTGTGTATTTAATATTATAATTTTTTTAATTTGGGCCCGCTAGTTTTTTATATTTGTCTGAGTCTTTAGAGGTTAGAAATACACACTCATCCATATATAGATGCTCTAACAGACGTGGAGCCCACCACATTTATAAGCCACTCAATCTGGAACAAAAAATAAACAGGCCAGAAGTGTCATTTGATCTTAAAAGGATTATCATAAAAAATGATTTTTTCTAAAAATCTCTTATAGCGACAAAGAATAAGTTTTAAGTGTTTTTTTTTTTTTTTTTAAATAAGCATAAAATCTCTTACATGTTTACACAAATAAACACTCACACGTAGTTGTGGCAATTTCTGAGCTGAAACCGACACGAAAATTAACAGGTTCAGGTTGAGCTAAATAGATTTTATGTCAGGTTTGAGTCGACATATTTAATCCCTTTATTAAACAGGTCAGTTCGGTTTATGAATAAAATAAACGGGTCGACCCGCCAACCCGTTTAAGTTTTTTTTTTAATTAAAAATTATTTATATTTAAGTATACAAGTTTAATGGGTTAAACGGGTCGACCTGCTAACCCGTTTAACCTCCCACTAACCCGTTTAACCTGTCTAACTTAGGTAATGTGCTAACTTTTGTATATAAAATAGGTTAAATGGGTCAACCCGAAACCCATTTAACATATTCAACCCGTGTAACCTATTTAACCCGTCAACCCAAGTATATATACGGGTTAAATGGGTCAGGTTCGGGTTACGTGTAAACAGGTTAGGTTGACGTAGCTGACCCGATGATTTAAATGGGTAAGGTTTGGGTTGGGGTTTTCTGACCCGCCAACCTGATAACCCGAACCCGCCAACCCGAACCCGATCCGAATTGTCACCCCTACTCACACGCAGGTGAACAAATGCATATACAAATATATTACTAAACTTTTCAAAAAAGTTCGCATAAGTTACCAAACTTTCATTTTGTTCACTTAGGCTACTGAACTTATAAAACATGTCATTTGGGGTCACTAAACTTACAAAAAAAATTTATAAACAACAATGAGCTTGTAAAAACATGACATTTATGTTACTTAACATATCAAAAAAATATACGATTAAGTCATTTCTACCAACACTAAAAAATGCTTAACTTAGGCGACTTTTTTTGAAAAGGTTAGTAACGTATCTATATATTAACCCAAAACAAAATTACTAACTTGAAACATGCAGTACAATAGGTGAATTGGGTTTTTCTTTATTGTTTTTTGATCCATAAAATAATATAAATTTATAAATTTTATTTGTGTTTATAATGGAAGGCTTTTCAAAAATATATCTTAACCAAATGAAAGAAAAAATAAAAACAACCCTCAATTATTAAAAAAATAATAATAATAAAAAATAAAAAATAGAAAAGGGAGAAATCTTATGAATGACATATGATGACGGATGTCGAACGCGTTTGAATCAGAAAATTTAGAATACAAAATGCAGCCCTCATTGGGCTTTTTTAATACCAGCATTAATCAATCTTTTACAACATAATAAATTATAATTTTACTGATTTTAAATTTTGAAACTATTATTTATCTCTTATATTTAACATAATTATATTATTCATGTATACTTTTTGGCCTAGAGTGATGAAAGAATATGATGATGTAATTAAAAAAAATGGATATACATATGAAAGAACATATTGATCATATATATTTATTTGTTCATATATACTTTTTGGCATCAGTAATGATTAATGAATTAATATGTTAAATTTTGGATATATACGAGAATTTAAACGTTTGTAAAGGATATTTGATGTAATCACAAAAGTTTTGCAAGGATACAATGTTAAGAAAGATATTGATATAATTATAAAAGTGACGTTGAATTTTACGGGGTAGTAATGATATAAATGTATTCTTTCGTATCAATTTTGCCAAAACAATCTCGTGACCTTGTTACAAAATTTGACTGATTTTAGTAGTTGTGCATGTGTATATGACGTAATAGACTCATTGCTTGTTCAACTTTATATTATACTATCTGAAACTTTTTCCGAAAATTATATAAAACCAAACTTACCATCTTTATGTTATGGTACATAAAAGATGAAGTTACAACAATTGTCAAATGGTAACAATCAAACAGTTCAACATGAGATTCTTCTTCCCATGTTCATCCTGCAACACTTAAATTTGCAGTTTGCTCCGTTTCAATCAGTGATATAAACCTAACATCAATATACTTAATTTTCAAATTAATAATGTGCGGAGAATTAAAATGTTCCATATAGTAGTATAATTTGTTGCAATGTCTCATTAGCTATGTGTTTCTTGCACTTGTTTTCAGTCCGCGATCTCATTAACCGCCTATTAATAAAATCATATTCGATTTTCAAAAGAGAACAAGAAACATTCAACCAAAAGCATAGTGATATTTAGCGGAGTTACAATGAAAAGCACTTAAACATACATGTAAAAAGCTTATTTAATTTGGTTATTGTAACTCAGAATTTGCTGCAACCTTCAAAAAGCTGCATATGACAAACTTGCATAAGTTCCTCAATATCCCCTCTCCGTGCTAGTTCTTTCACATATGTCATGAGCGGCTGGTACTCGGTATAACTTGATTTCTGAATATATAAAACAATATTAGTTATCCACTAGATATGTTACATATGAAAACTAGTTTAGGGTAGATGACATACCACCTCATTCTGTTCCTCGCCATGTTTATAAGCACATTTATAGGCTTTCTTCGTCAACGAAGAAATTTTTTCAAGTGTCCTCTCCATACATTTGATTTTCGTTCTCAAAAGATCCAACTCGTGAATAACTTGGCCTTTTCTAATAGTGTGAGCTTTCTCTAGTTGGCTCAACACAGTCTAGTACGAGTAGTATATAAACATGGATTAATAGACTAGTAATATATAATACGATGGACTAACAAGTGATGAACTTTATAAAGGTATAGACCCGATTACCTTCAATTGATGTTGTTTGTATCGTTTGTCAAGTGGTCGTCTCCAACGCCGCCACTCATATCTCTCCCACCAACCAGGGCCATCATCAGGTTCTATGTCCTCGGTGTATATTTCTATTATTGTATTGTTGACGTTTCTAATTTCACGATATAATTTGGCTTCCTCTGCCCGTTTATTGTTGCCATGTTGGATTCTGTGTACGAGGGTCTCCATCTTTCAGCATAAAGAGGAAATGAACCATTTTTAGAAACTACAATGAGGGTAAGGAAAAGCAAAATTTGTCTACACCTTATCAATACATACCACATAGTTAAGCTCTTGTACACCATCAATTGGCATTTTATCTGATTCCTTGCAAATTAAAAGTTCTTCTTGAACCTGTTTCAAATATTCCAAGTCCATCCTCCCTTTGTTGAGCCTATTACGGCAACGTTTCTTGTCAGTACCTACACCAATCTGAAAAAAAAAAAAAAAAAAAAAAAAAAAAAGACGCAATTAAATCCACAATACAATTGTAAAATGTGGAACAAAACAAAAGCGAATCTACAAAAGTGTGTAACTCAAATATATCTCTAAGCTTATTCCAAAATCGTAATCAATTAAGACAAAATGAGATCAAGCAGCTTACAGGTGGTATTCCTCTGCCATAACCGTCGCTTTTCGTTGTCAAATTTAAGAAACCGGCATCAGTTCTTGGAATTGATGTCATCGGTAATTCATGATTCACTTCTTCTAGATCTCTGTCAGCATTCCTGATAACTAGATACTTTTCAACATTTTTGATATGTTGTTTCTTCCACTCCTTTCGCTTATCATTGCTCGAAAACCACATTATATCGTTGTTTATGCGAAATTCATCTTTCTGTTTTAGAATTAAGTTATGAACGAACAAGAGGCACGTGTCAGTTATATATATTGCCTAACTTAGTTTGAAGAACAACTAAATATATACATTCGGTTCTCATTGTAGGTTCAGTTATTTAGAACAGCAAGATAGTTTACATCTATATGCTTTGCGGATATTATGAGCATATGTTGCTTATAAAATGGTTTAAAAAGTACATATATTATAAACATTACAATCTACGTACAGTTACCTTGCACTTATCAATTTCTTGAACGATACTAGACTCACAAAAACTGAGAACTTGATATAGCTTTTGGGCGATATCCTTTTTGACCTGCTGCCTTGGAGAAGCGATATTATTTGACATCTCCGGCTCGTTCGGACGTTCCTTTGGTTCTTCCATCTGATTCTGCGATACGTAAAATAGATCATATACCATACTAACAAAAACAACAGAAAAATCATTAATTAAGTACGTAACATATATGGTTCTTTCTTTAAGATCTTATAGGTTGACACTAACCGCGATTTCGGAAAACTGTGTTATCAATGAAACAATGAGAATACAAGTTTGCTTGCTGAATGTTTTTATAAGAGAGAGAGATCCCTAGCTATTAATTAATATTACCTTGCACACCACGGAGAGAGATCCCTAGCTATTAATTAATATTACCTTGCACACCACGGCAAGATAGTCAACCCGCAAAACAAATAGCAATACTCAAAAAACGAAAAAAACAATATTATATTTTATAAGAGTGAAAGAGATTAGGCTACATGAAGGGTCATTTGATCTTCAAAGGATTATCATAAAAAATTAATTTTTCTAAAATCTCTTATAGCCAGACAAAGAATAAGTTTTAAGTAGCTATATTTTTATTTAAAAATAAGCATAAAATCTCTTGTTTACACAAATAAACACTCACACGCATGGTGAACAAATGCACGTACAAATATATTACTAAACTTTTCAAAAAGTTTGCGTAAGTTACTAAACTTTCATTTTGTTCACGTAAACCACTAAACTTATAAAACATGTCATTTGGGATCACTAAACTTACAAAAAAATATTCATAAACTACACTGAGCTTGTAAAAACACGACATTTATGTTATTTAACATATCAAAAAATATACGATTAAGTTACTCCTCCTACCAACACTAAAATATGCTTAACTTAAGCGATTTTTTTTAGAAAGGTTAGTAACATATCTGTATATTAACCCAAAACAAAAATTACCAACTTGAAACATGCAATACAATAGGTGAATTAGGTTTTTCTTTATAGGTTTTTTTAATCCATAAAATAATTTAAATTTATAAATTTTATTTGTGTTTATAATGGAAGGCTTTTCAAAAATATATCTTAACCAAATGAAAAAAAAATAAAAGCAATCTTCAATTATTTAAAAAAAAAGAAAAAGAAAAAAAAAAAAAAAAGAGTTGAAACTGGATGGGAGAAATCGTATGAATGATATATTATGACGGTGTAAGATTACACGATAAAGATAATGGAAGAATTATTGAATTGTTTTATTTGTTTCATTCATCAATAAGAATATATATATATATATATATATATATATATATATATATATATATATATATATATATATATATATATATATATATATATATATATATATATATATATATATAGAGGGTGAAGTTAAAATAAAAAGATAAATATCCGTAAAAAGAATAAAAAGAATTTTTTTTTTTTTTTTTTTTTTAAAGTTCTCGAAAAATTTCAAAAAAATTTCACAAGATCGGGTATGTTGGTGCATAAAACTTTTGTGAAAGAAGTTTTTCTAATTTTGAGTTTTTATACGTTTTTTTGAATGCACAAAAAATGAATTTTAATGCGCAAAAAAAAAATTTAATGCACAAAATTTTTAACTTGTTTTAGTTAGATGCGCAATGTTATTTTGGTGAAAAAAGTCAAAAGAAGCTGGGTCCAGAAATGAATTTTTGATGAAAAAAAAAGCAATTTAATGAGCAAACGTATTTTTTTATAATTTTTTTCGGATAAAGTATTCACTTTTAGAAAAACTTCCTTCACAATTTTTTCATGCACCAACATACCCGATCTTATGGAATTTTTTTGGAATTTTTCGAGAATTTTAATTTTTTTTTTTTTTTTTTTTTTTTTTTTTTTTATTCTTTTGACGAAAATTTGTCTTTTTATTTGATCTTTATCCTATATATATATATATATATAGGATAATACAAAGGCTATTTAAGGTAAATTGGTAATCACCCATAAATTCCATCTTATCACTAGCCAATCACATTAACTAGCTAATATACAACTAATACTCCCCCGTAGTTTGAGCGGCGAAATCGCGAAAGCTCGGACTGAAGTAGTAAACTAGAAAAAAAGACATTAACATAATAAAAATATAACTTTAATCGACTCGTAACAAAACGGTACCAACGGTGGACTTTAGTCGACTGGTACCAACGGTCGGCTAAGTCGACTGGTAACACAACCGTACCAACAGTCGACTTTAGAGACTAGTAACAACGGTCAACTTTAGTAGACTGGTAACAAAGTTGTACGAACAATCAACTAATTGACAAAAAATAAACTCATGCATTAACATCAAAAGAAAAGATGATAAAACGAAAATTGGTTCTAAAACTTCAACCCCAAAAAACCTTCAAACAAATGGGGCGTGTTTTTCCCAAGAAAATCATAAAGATCACAGTTTAGGTTTCGCGGATTTTAATTCTCTTATACCATGTCAACAAATATGAATACAGGGTATGGAAAATGTTGTTTTGTTATTGATGATAGTGAATAAAATGTGGGGATATATATATATATATATATATATATATATATATATATATATATATATATATATATATATATATATATATATATATATATATATATATATATGTGTGTGTGTGTGTGTGTGTGTGTGTGTGTGTGTGTGTGTGTGTGTATAGTGTATCTTTATTTTCAGAACTCTGTTAAGTGCGGGAACTGCGAGAACTCCAATTTTGCATTAGAAAACATGCATGTTCATATAAAACATGTATGTTTTTTTACATACACCTTAATACACATACCTGCGTAACATACATGTTCATATAAAACCTATTAAGTGCAACATATCAATGCAAAATGGTTTTATATGAACATGTATGTTACGCAGGTATTTGTATTAAGGTGTATGTAAGAAAACATACATGTTTTATATGAACATGCATGTTTTCTAATGCAAAATTGGAGTTCTCGCAGTTACCGTACTTAACAGGGTTCTGAAAATAAAGCCTATATATATATATATATATATATATATATATATATATATATATATATATATATATATATATATATATATATATAATTGAGATCAAATAAGATCAAAGTTAAAGTTGTTAAAATAAGATCCATTAAACGACCAATAGAATTAAAGCAAATGACATTTATGTTTTTAATTTAAGTAAAATTACTAATTAAATGAAAAAGGACATTAAAGGTATTTTATATCACTTATTTTTCATTAACCCTAAATAATCTTATAGTCCTCCCTCACTCACAAATATACCGCCCTGTTTTTTTCTCTCTTTCTCACACTCAGTTTCCAAACTATCTCAGGTCCACTAAATCCGGCTAACCACTATATACCTTCGATCATATCTCAATAAGTCCGACCGCCGCATTGATATGATAAAGTTAACCACAATATACAATCACCAGCTAATGATACAAATGATATATCAATCATAATAAACTAAGACTAAATCAAACTCAATCAATCTACACGTAAATGTACTGCTAACACTCCCCCGCAGTCCGAGTAGCGAAATAGCGAAAGCTTGAACTGGAGATTTAAAGCTAGTAAACAATAAAGTAAATCTAATAAATAATTGTTGAAGAAGACATTCGAAAGCAAGCGGAAGCAGATCTTCAAGCAGCAACAAACATAAATACGCAACAAATCGGATAAACCAAAGTATCTGAACCAAATGTGATAAACCAAAGTATCCCTTACTAAACAGGATAAACCAAAGTATCCTGATCAAACGGGATAACCAAAGTATCCCCTACAACTAAAACATACACGATAACCCAAAGTATCCCCACACTAAACATAATTATATTATTCATGTATACTTTTTGGCATAGAGTGATGAAAGAATATGATGATGTAATTAAAAAAAATTTGGATATAGATATGAAAGAACATATTGATCATAAATATTTATTTGTTCATATATACTTTTGGCATCAAGTGATGAACGGACATGTTAATTATTGGATATATATGGGAATTTAAAAGTTTTGCAAGGATACAATGTAATTACAAAAGTTTAAAAAAAATATTAATTTAATTATGAAAGTGAGAAAGACATTTATATAATGTTGAACTTTAGTAAGAATATAAATGTATTCTTTCTTTTAAATTTTGCCAAAACAATCTCTTGACCTTGTTATAAAATTTGACTGATTTTAGTAGTTTGTGCATGTGTACATGATGTAATAGACTCATTGCTGATTCAACTTTATATTATATACTATCTGAAACTTTTTACGAGAATTATATAAAACCAAACTTACCATCTTTATGTTATGGTACATAAAAGATGAAGTTACAATAATTGTCAAATGGTAACACAATCAAACAGTTCAACATCAGATTCCTCTTCACATGTTCATCCTGCAAAACTTAAATTTGAAGTTTGCTCCGTTTCAATCAGAAAAACAAACCTAACATCAATATACTTAAGTTTCAAAGTATAATGTGTGAAGACTGAAGAATTAAAATGTTCACTATAGTAGTATAAATGTCTTATTATCAATGTGTTGTTTGTACTTGTTTTCAGTCCTCGATCTCATTAACCGCATATTAATAAAACCATATTCGATTTTCAAAAGAGAACAAGAAACATTCAACCAAATGCATAGTAATATTTGGCGGAGTTACAATGAAAAGCACTTAAACATACTTGTAAAAGCTTAATTTGGTGATTATAAATCAGAATTTGTTGCAACCTTCAAAAAGCTGCATATGACAAACTTGCATAAGTTCATCAATATCCCCTCTTCGTGCTAGTTCTTTCACATATATCATGAGCGGTTGGTATTCGGTATAACTTGATTTCTGAGTCCAAACAACAAGATTTAGTTATGTGGTGACCATAAATATTTATTATCCACTAGACATGTTACATATGAAAACTAGTTTAGGGTAGATGAATACCACCTCAGTCTGTTGCTCTCCATGTTTATAAGCACATTTATAGGTTTTCTTCATCAACGAAGAAATTTTTTCAAGTGTCCTCTCCATACATTTGATTTTCATTCTCAAAAGATCCAACTCATGAATAAGTTGGCCCTTTCTAATAGTATGAGCTTTCTCTAGTTGGCTTAACACAATCTAGTACGAGTAGTATACAAAAATGGATTAATCGACTAGTAATATAAAATAAGATGGACCAACAAGTGATGAACTTTAAAGAGGTATACACCCGATTACCTTCAATTGATGTTGTTTGTATCGTTTGTCAAGGGCTGGTCGTCTCCAATGCCCATATCTCCACCAAGTACCAGGGTCATCATCAGGTTCTGATGGCTCGGCGTTTATTATTTCCATTGTATCATTGGCATTTCTAATTTCATGATATAATTTTGCTTCGTCTGCCCGTTTATTGTTGCCATGTTGGATCCTGTGTACGAGGCTCTCCATCTTTCAACATAAATATGAAAATGAACAGTTTGTTAAAAACTATGATAAGGGTAAGGAAAAGCAAACTTTGTCTACTGCTTATCAATCCATACCACATAGTTAAGCTCTTGTGCACCATCAAGTGGCATTTTATCTGATTCCTTTCGAATTAAAAGTTCTTCCTGAACCTGTTTCGAATATTCCAAGTCCATCCTCCCTTTGTTGAGCCTTTTATGGCAACGTTTCTTGTCAGTACCTACATCAATATGCCCAAAAAAAAAAAAAAAAAAAAAAAAAAAAAAAAAAAGATTAAAAATAAATAAATAAAACTTACAATCAATCCACAATACAATCCTAAAATGTGGAAGAAAACAAAACCAAATCTACAAAAGTGTGAAACTCAGATATGTCTCTATGCTTCTTCTAAAATCATAATCAATTAAGACAAAATTAATGAGATCAAGCAGCTTACAGGTTTTGTTTCTCTGCCAGACCAGTTTCTTTCCGTTTCCAAATTTAAGAAACCGGCATCAGTTCTTGGAATTGATGTCATCGGTAATATTTCATGATTCACTTCTTCCAGATCTCTTTCAACATTTCTGATATCTAGATATTTTTCAACATTTTTGATATGTTGTTTCTTCCACTCCTTTCGCTTATCATTGCTCGAAAACCACATTATATCGTTGTCTATGCGAAATTCATCTTTCTGTTTTAGAATTAAGTTATGAACGAACAAGAGGCACATGTCAGTTATATTGCCTAACTTAGTTCAAAGCACAACTAAATATATTCAATTCTCATTGACTCATTGTAGGCTCAGTTAATTAAAACAATATTACAATCTACATACACTTACCTTGCACTTATCAATTTCTTTAATGATACTAGACTCAGAAGAACTGAGAACTTGATATAGCTTTTCGGCGATATCCCTTTTGACCTGCTGCCTTGGAGAAGTGACATTATACATATCAAAGTGTTTAGTGTTTTTAATATTTGACATCTCTGGCTCGTTCGGACGTTCCTTTGGTTCTTCCATCTAATTCTGCTATACATAAAATAGATCATATACCATACTAACAAAAACAACAGAAAAAGATACAAACAAAAATCATTGATTATGTATTATGTAACATATATATAATGCTTCTTTCTTTAAGATCTTATAGCTAGGTTGACACTAAATTTTGGGAAATTGTGTTTATCTGTGAAATAATGAGAATATAAGTTTGCGTGTCGAATATTTTTATAAGATCAGTGAGATAGAGAGATCCCTAGCTATTCTTAAGGATCAAGAGCGTTTGAAAACAAGCAACTAGCATTCCTATTATTTCTAATAAAATGCTAATTCTAGTAGCATTTACAAGCAACTAGCGTTTCCACTTAGTAATTAGGACATTATAGCTATGTTATCTAACACTTTTTCAAAACAAACACCTACTGGCTCCTACTAATTACTGCTACTATACAACTATATTCACCAACATACCCTTAGAGTATATTTTAAAGATGGAAAAAAATGTTTTTACACCTGTTCTTTTTGGAACATATGCACGTGCATACGCTCTGCCTTAGGCATGTCGCGAGTTGAGAACCCCATCGGTTAAGTGAAACATGCATGATGGATAACACAATAGGTTGGGTTTTTCTTTATTGTTTTTGTGATCGAATAAAAGAAATTATAACTTTTATTTGTATTTATAATGGAACACTTTTCGAAAATATATCTTAATTAATCTAATGAAAGAAAAATAAAAGCAGCTCTAAATCATAAAAAAAGGAAACTAAAGAAGAAGCAAAGGTTGAAACCTTGATGTGAGAAATCGTATGAGTGATATATGATGACCAATGTCGAATGCTTTTGAATTAGAAAATTTAGAATACAGAATGCATCCCAATTTTATGTATATAGATTATGGAATGTATTATGAGGCTTTGAGCCATGTGCAATTGGTTACTGTATACAAACCCAAATACGGCCCCAAAGGGTTTATAACCCAAGGCCCCAATTTTGAAATTGAAAAATAAATAGCATCCCATCTTTACTAACTTTTCCCCTTTAATCCCTTCCAAAACAAAATTTTAGTATAAGCTTGGCACGGGCTTATCCCATGTTAGGAATCGTTCTAAAGTGTTAATTATTGATCTAGTATCATTATTACTCCGTATTATTTTGTAAACTATATATATGTTGTAGCCCGAAGCCCAATGAGGTAGACTTGCCATCTCGTTGGAGAAGTACTATATAAACCCCTCATCGGTTGTGGTGAGGGTGTGGCTTGGTGTCCTAATCATTTAATAAAGTGTTTCATTTGCTTTTTTCTAACTTGCTACCTCACTATCCATCTTTCTACCTCGCTAACTTGTCAAAACACTAACGAGTCTTTTGTGTGATGAAACAATATGTAAGACCTATCGATCAGTTTGATTTAGGGGTGTTCATCCGTTTGGTTATCAGATTGTTCGGTTTATTCTATTCGGTTAGTTTGGTTAATTTTTTGTGGGTAAAACCGAAAACAAACCCGAACCGAATTCAAATTGTATTAACCGAACTGAAAACCAAATTTGAATTCGGTTCAGTTTTCGAGTTAACCCGAATTACATAATTTATATTTTTTGAAAATTTAATTATATATAGTTTTAGGAAAAAAAATACTTCCAGTTAAAAAAGTGTTTAATTTATGCGAAGAAAAAAAATTAATGGACTTTTTATGCATATAAAGTTATAAACATATAAAAGATATAAATATTTATATGAGTATGGTTTTCGGTTCAGTTTGGTTATCATTATGCTAAATCCATAGCAGAACTGAAAACCGAATATCTAGTTCGGTTCGGTTTGGTTCGGTTTTGACACATTTGGTTCGGTTTTGATTTCGGTTCCTGTGGATGTTAACCGAATTGTGAACACCCGTAATTTGACTTTCTTATCTCTAATGGGCAAAACTGGATTTGGCCAAAGCAGTGTTTTGAAAACCGGACCAAACCGGCCGGTTCAGTTGATGAATCGGACCACAACCGATTTGTCGGTTACCGGAAAAAATCGAAATGAACCACAAAAATCCAAAAAATGCGAAAATTAAGAAAAAGACTGGTTCGATGTTCGGTCCGGTTTTTAAAACATTAGGCCAAAGTACCCTGGACCATTCCTTTGATTTTCACGTATGAAGTTTGACAAATTGGCTTTGTAACCTCATGAACTTTTTAAAATTTACATTCTCTTTCTCTGAAAACTAAAAGTCACACAATTTAAGAAAAGTGTAAATTCATACATTCTATAGTTTACTTAAGTGTTCTCTCATCTTTAGAAAGATTATTCTTTCATTTAGGTACCTACCGTATTAACGCGAAACCGAACATAAAACTAACTTCATCCACATGATTATTTCCGGCTTACAATACTAAACAATAACCACTTTAACTTTTTATGAGAATCAAGTAATTGCATAGTTTTAAAAATGGAACACAAGTACAAACAAAACAAAACAAAAGCGAACAAAATTTTTTGTATGGAAGACACATAACACCACAAAATGGTATCAAACAAAACAAGATAATACAAGTATATGTATGATCTTGTATCTTATAGTAACAGTTTGAAACATTATTTCACAAAACAACACAAATTATATAATGTTATACCTATAATATGGCTATATACAAAGTGACATGTTCACGTTGAAAAAAAAAATAGTTCAACGTGGACTAAGTGTATGTAAGATAATGAAATAGTTTTATTGATGGAATGCATTACATATGAAATAGCATGTGTATTTATACTAAATACATAGCTTTGATAATAAGCTAACATAATTCAAACCCTAAACCTAATGGACCCAAGCCCACAACCGGGTTTGGGCCATAATCTAATCATCTAATACTCCCCGCAGTTTGAACGGCAGCATTGTGGACCCCCGCAGTTTGAACGGCAACATTGTGGACGGACAAACTGGAATGAATGTTGAAAGCCGCTTCATCTTTTCTTCACTTTTTTTTTTTTTTTTAGCGGAAGCAATTGTATTTGGCGGCATAGTTGTGTATTGCTTGCGGCATCCTTCTTTTCGTGACGATTGCTTTTACGTCATGGCTTGCTTTGCCTTTAGAAGGGAGTGGCAATTTGATAGACCAACTATTTGCAAAAAATGACAATGATCTTTACCCAATGAAAACAATTTGATGAGGAAGAAAAAAATATGGTTTGTTGAAGGCAACTCATCATATTTTTTTTTTTTTTTTTTTGACGGCTAGGGCTTAGGGTTTATGCATTGAATATGAAAAACAAAATACTAATAAAAATAAAAGCAAAACGAAAATAACTATGGATCCCTCCGAATCACCGGCGAGTAGCCGATGACCGGAAGATAGCAAAATATGTAGGTGGATCTTACCTAAAGCTCGGATACCATGTAAGGTAATGAAATAGTTTTATTGATGGAATGCATTACATATGAGATAGCATGTGTATTTATACTAAATACATAGCTTTGATAATAAGCTAACATAATCCAAACCCTAAACCTAATGGACCGAAACCCACAACCGGGTTTGGGCCATAATCTAATCATCTAATAGTGTAGTGGTTCACCCTTTCGTGCGTTCGAGTAAGCTCCATTACGACGGTCGGTGATCACGTGTCGTAATACAGTGTTATATAGTACAACTTATTTTCAAACAAAGCTAAAGAGCAAAAACAACTTATTTTCAACAAACCTAAAGAGCAAAAAAGTTAATCTAATTCTAATTTCCTTTTCTTGCTTTTTGTTTGGGCACCACCTTTATTGTGGTGGTTGTCATTCTTGTCGTCGTCCTCATCATCAACCTAGAGCGATCGAGCACTAATACAAAGGTAGTAATTAAAAGAGATGTTTAGCCTAATACAAACATAGTAATTAATCGATTGAGAGAGTATGGAGCTTCAAAATTTAAAGCATGTCCAACATCTCTTATTATCTCCAGCTTTGATTTCCCACCTAAATGCCTGTTTAAAAAGCAAAGATATGAAGATTATACTATATTAATTTACCAAAATTTATTTATGAAAATTTTATAAAAAAAATAAAAGTTACCTATGAAGTTGGTATGCCCATTCAAGAGGGAAGACACTATCTTTTTCACCCCATATTAGAAGGGTTTCCTTCACCAAAAATAATAAAATATGAAAATACATTAACGTATAAGTACATAAACTACAATGTAGCTAATTTATTTTAATTATTGTTATTATTATTTCTCATCAAATCTCTTCCAATAGGTGAGTATAAGTACATAAACTACAATGAAGTACAATAAAACCTGAATACATGATACAATTAGTAATTACGTAAAGAGTTAAATTGCTAAATTATTTTACACATGTATGAAAAATTTGTATTCAAAAATAACATATACTCGCAACGTAGTGCGGTAAGCCTATACTTGTTTCGAAACATATACTTATTTTTTGGGATTTAGCCGTACAATAGCAACATACTTTTCCAAATGTTCCATTCTAGTACGCGTAAATATGGACGAAAACGTGCAAAAAAGTTTAAAAACCGATGAAAACGTGTAAATATGGACGAAAAAGTGCAAAAACGGACGAAAACGTGCAAAAACGAACAACATGTAAAAACGGACAAAAGCGTGTAAAAACGAATGACAACGTGTAAAAACAGACAAAAATATGCAAAAACGGAAAAAACATGCAAAAACGGACGAAAACATAAGAAAACGGATGAAAACGTGTAAAAATAGATGAAAAGGTGTATAAAAACGGATGAAAACGTATAAAAACGAATAAAAACTTATAAAAATGGACGAAAATAGTACGCGTACTAGATCGGTACATTTGAAAAAGTACGTTGCTATTTACTCTAGTATTAAATATGTCACATAGGCATTTTTCCCGGTTTTCAAACTTTTTTCCCGGTGACCGGTAACTTTTTGGTAGAATGGAACAAAAAATGAAAATACGTTACATTAAGTGAGACAAAAAAAAGTACGCGTACTAGAATGGAACATTTGAAAAAGTATGTTGCTATTGTACGGCTAAATCCCTTATTTTTTCTCGAAAGTCATCTTCATTTTGTATCATATATTTTTAACTTGTTACCATCATATGTAACAAACATTGAGTGACACATCATTTATTTGTTATAGAAAATCGCTTACATGCAATGACAAAACTACTTGAAACGTGTTGTACAAAGCTTGAAACGTGTTTAAAATTTGCCGGTATAAAAGATTACAATTTATAAAATTGATTTATCTAATTAATTTTCTTGAAATATATAGCAGTTAACTAAGAATATATAACTGATCCAGCATGGGAGATTGAGCTTGATTAAAAAACTAACCTAACCCAACTTATATAAATAATGCAATTTCAGAAATTGTTGGAAGTTGATGTGAATTTTTGTCCGAATACTAGTGTTTTTTATTATTCGCCTATTATAGTATTTAGTGAAATGGAACGAGCCAAACGCTTTCAAAATCGTAGTGGAATCAAATGTTTGAAAATATAAAAAGTTATTATGTCATGATAAGTATAGTACCCGCACAAAACAGCACGTTTGGAGGCGAATGTTGTTTAACGATTTTTCAGTTTTACTATTTTTTCCGAATAATATTTAACAATTTTCTAGAGATTGTGAAGAATTAATATGTCATGTTAATATATGCATATTAAAAAGTTATAAATTTTAACTATAAATGTATTAAATTCGTTACATTAGTTTATTTTATTATTGTAACATCCAATTCAACGTCATAATGTAATGTGCAACTAGTGTATTTTTAAATTTTATTTTAATAATTACTAATTATAAAAAGTGTGTTAGCATAATTGTTAAGATTTTTAACGATATAAAAGGTCAGCGGAGATTATATTTTATTTTAAAATCAAATATCATAAGAGATGCTTTTAGAGTATTTAATATGTCAATCTAATTCAAAATCGACTCGTCTGGACTCGTTAAAAATGTTTTATGTATTTTAATTTAAAACTCGTTTTGGCTTCTTACCAATGAAATCTAGCTATATGTTTAAGAGTTTTGCTAAACATTGTCCAAACAGTTCGTAGTAAATTTGTACAAACCTGTGTAAGAATCGGATGATCAATGTCGTGTTTCTCATTAAGCAATTCGTGCACCAATTCTTCTTTCTCCTTTCCGCAACATTCCAGCTGAAAAGAATCGATCGCGAATTGAACCTTTTAGTGGTCGATAACTAGCTACTACCACGATTAATCCAAATTACTAAACATGAGCATTGTTATAAACACTTACGCCAATGAATCCCCAAAGAAAGAAGTCTGGAATCCACCTCCCAATATCATACTTATGAATCGATATCCGACACAACATTCTTAAATCCTCGGGTGTTTTCGCCACAAGTAGATCCACTACGTTTCGCCCTATCTTCTTTACGTGCTCTAGTTTGCAATCATGTTTACACACAATTCCACTACTAACTATCACTAGTTTTTCCACCATATCATCATACACCTTAAAAAAATAATAATAATAAGGATTAGATTATACATACCCCTCTAAATGGTAATGGCAACCTCCTTTTTCGTTAAAAAAACATAAAATTTAATTTTTATTATGAAACGGTAGGGTTTTTTTTTTTTTTTTTTTTTTTTTTTTTTTTTTTTTTTTTTTTTTTTTTTTCACAGGCTGATAAAATGGCTTAAAGAGGGTGCCACTAACTTATACGGGTATCCTTAACAACACCCAAAAAATAACAGTGACATGATGATAAAAATGTATGTATTTTACCAAGAATTAAATTTGCTAGTCATGTTGTATTTTTCTTACCTCTGCCATACGGTAGCCAACAAATCCACCATAACTAATAGCATAGATCGAAAACTTGTTCACTAGCATTTTCTTCAATCCATCACATACACACTTTGCCTGAAACGCAACGCTACGATCTGATTTGCTAGAGTATGATTCTCCAAAAAATACAAGATCAGGAACGTACACGTTGAAATCACGAGCTAATTGGCGAATCTACATGCAAAACCACAGAAATTTGTTCTATGTTAACAAACGTAACATATGTCCTAGAGAACAACAAAGTTACTAGAGTAGTGGTTTTGGTCAAATACATAAACCATAAGTACGTTTAAGTTTAATATGAAAAACATATGAAATTTTCGTTAAAAAGATTTAGTGCATACATGTTAAGTATCATGTTACTATATTTATAAAATGCTAAGTTTTAAACTTTTAGTTCTGGATCCGCCACTACTGACCTGTAAAAGGAACTGCCACTTGGAGTTACCACCAAAGCCATGAATAAGCACGAGATTCGCCTTGTTGTACTCCCTAGGTTTACTACTCCAAATGTGCATTATGGTTTGGTTGTCATCTAGATGGACACTAGATCGAGCCAAACCACAATATCGAAAGTACATAGATAGCAAGGCATCTGCGAATATTACCGGAAAACGGGTTATGAAGGTGCATAAAGATTGTAATGAAATGAGTTGCCTGAATGAAAAGAGATTGTAGAGCCAATGTGAGCCCATGGTGGAAGCAAATAGAAATATGAAAATAGGATAATGAATGATCGATGTATATAAAGTTATACCATCATTTTCATGCGTAAAGAATTGATTTAACCCATATTTAAAGAATGGGGCCTTTTTTTTTGCGTAAAAAACACAAGCACGTCATGTGTTACATCCTTTTAACATTTATTTATTTATTTATTTATTTATTTACTTACTTATTTATTTCATATGAAAACTTGATGCCACAAATTTTTTCTTGATAGTTACCATTAAACTACAAGCACTTTGATAAATTTTACTCCCTTTTGATTTAAATGTCTACAAACAAATTTTCTGCAAATTATAGTATGTGTAATAATTATAGATTTGTGTAAACAAATTGCCAATATTACCTATGCATGTTTTATGGAAAGTATTTAAAGGTAAAAAAGGAAGCTAGTACTCCTTTCGTCTCAAAATTATTGTCTCATTTTAACTTTTTTCGGTTTTTACTTTTCAACTTTAACTTTAAATATTCTTTTTTATATTACCTAATACTTGATACAAAATATATAAACGAATTGAGTTTAAATGTATTTTTATTGATATAATTTTTATCAAAAATTGTATAACACAAACCGAACCCGACCCAAAAAAGTTTATAGTCAAAGTATAATTTTTATAGTCAAAGTTTATGTATCACATAAACAAAAATAGTTATAGTCAAAGTTAAGAAAGAAAGATAAAAAAAGTTAAAAATGGACAATAACTTTAAGACGAATAAAGTATTTCATAATTTTTATTTATTGCAAATGTATAATTTTTTGAGACAGACTAAAATAGTAAGTTGGGCACTTAAAAATAGACAGGGGGATTAACTTTCTGGTTTAGAAGAAAAAATGTTTGCTACTAACAAATCATCAATTTAGATATTAGTAGTTAATGCAAATTCATAATAGAGTAGCAAAATAGGAAAAACAATGACTATAACTATCTCGTTTAAAAGTTTGCCATTTTGTTAAGACGAACATAAATAATAACGTAGATAAATAGAATGAGACGGAAAGAGTATGTTTTTACGTTATAGATTAATTAAGTTTTTTTGTTGTTCCACACGTGGAAAGGTGTGTAATCTCAATTGCACACTCTTAAAAGGTGAATTAACATCACAATACCTTTTTTGAGATACATATATGTATGAAAACGAGCATAACTATATTTGGATACTTATTCTTTTACTTATGATTAGAGGTGTCAAAAAACATGACCCGAACCGAACCCGACTAAGACTATTCGGGTCGGGTTACTCGGGTCAAAATTTGAATTCGGGTTATTCAGGTCAACCCGATTAACCTGAGCACAAACTAGGGTTGGGTATCGGGTTCAAAATACTTTGCATATTTAGGTTCGGGTCAACCCCACGAACCCGAGTTAGGTGTTTTTTTTCCTTTGGTTTTATAACTTTACTCGATCTTTAGTATTGTATTTCATGACATTGCCTACATGTATTGATGTTGTTTTAGTAAACTTTACTCTTTTCTTTTTTCCTTTTTTCCCCCATTTAGTAAACTTGGCTCATTTCATTCAATTTTATGCAAACGGCCTACTCATGTTGTTTTAGTATTGTATTTTATGATGTTGCCTATTGAAGTACTGATGTTGTTTTAGTATTGTAATATGAATGTTGCCTACTAATATACTAATGGAATCTTATATTCTAATGTACTTATGTTGTAGGCAACAACATAAATATAAATGCTGCAATCGTAATATGAATGGAAGCTTATGTTCTGATGTTGCCTAGTGCCTACTAATGTTTTAGTATTATATTGTCAAGTATTATATTTTACAAGTATTATATGTCGTTTTAATATTATGTGATTTTAACTAGTAAAGTTGAAAAATCAAATTCTATGATTTGGTAAATGGCACATACCTAAACCCGATGTGACCCGACTCGATTTGACCCGAACCCGACTAACCCGACTTCAAATAGGGACTGGTTCGGGTATAATATTTTTAGTCTCGACCCGACCTAAACCGACCCGTTTGATCTAAACCTGACCAACCCGACCCGATTAACACCCCTACTTATGATGATGATAGGTGATTATGTAAGAAGTAGAATTTATTATCGTAAAAGTGTATATACGATGAAATTTGGACCTGGTACAACTACATGATACTAACATTAACTTAAGTACTAATGTAAGTGTCACAAAAACTTAGTAAGCCGTATCAAATAATCGCACATATTACATCATAAATGTGATGCAACTTAAGCCTATAACGATTATATGACACAGCCAAGAAGTTATACAAAACATTTGATACACAACATATAAACAAACAAAAGTTCCTTTCTTTGGTCAATGTGGGAACACAAGCTTCATATAGATTACTAGCTTCATAACCCGCCCGATGGGCGGGTTCGCTTTATAATATTACTTGACGAAATCTTACTAGACGTAAATAAATAATGAATAACGGCAAATATCTTAAACACAAAAGTTGAAAACAAAAAAAAAAGTGTTCCTGTAATATATCTAAAAAAGAACAATGGATATTATGAGAACAAATAAATTACATGATGCTTATTCATATACGATATAAAACTTCTTTGTACAAAACGTTCGTCTTTTAGTTTGTGTATTCGTCGTTTTTGTCATAATAAAGAACCTTCAAACCTTTTTTCGTCTTGACTCTTTAAACAATCGCATATAACAACCCAACTTGCAACAAAATGCAGACTTTTAAGCTTTAAGGCTTCAAGTAACCACCATCATTTCCCACCAAGTATATTATATGATGAAGTCCTGTGCGAAAGTGAGATAAAGTAAGCACCATATGATAAAAGGGTGTAAATCAAATAAAGATAAAGTGGAATTAGTATATATGTTAGTGAAAAGCCACATGCGGTCTACAAATAGTCTTAATCAAAGGGCATGTACAATGCATGCTTAAAATGAGTCATACCATCTGGAACATGCAGTAACTTTGTGTTACTAACAACTTTGAATACTACAGCAAAAAGGAGTGTACAGTTGATTTTTACAGAACCATCTATTCATCAAATTTCTAACTCTATTTATATTTTGAAATATTACTTCAATCAATTTGCAAGTTTGCTAGGAACATATTTATTAGCTCAACTAAGATAGAAATATAGAAGCATCAGTTAACACAAACCTTGTTCAATTGAAAAATGTATTTCTTGTGTTCTTCAATGTTTAAATTTATTTAGAAGAAGAAAAATAATCGGCATACCTAAGTTCATGTCTAGTGCCCGAGTTATGAGGATCTAGTTTACTGAGTTTCATTTCTACAAATTTAATTTGCATACATGTTTGTAAACCGCCTTCGAGCTATCTAATTACCGATGTCAGATTCATGGATGCCTTCAGTTAGTTTATAAGAAACTATTAATGAAACTATGTACTATCAAGAGTAAAATCAGAGCCACGTACATATATAAGTAAAGATGTCTTTGGGTAGCAGTATACACTAAAAGGATAAACTTCATATTGAACCTTTATTCATCCAAAATAAAAAGGTCATTAGAAACAGCCGTTGGATACTTGGATGTGTTTATGCTATTTAAAGATGTAAGAACTAAAATAATCCAAGGATTAAAAAAATGATTATTAATTAAAAAGTCAAGTTAATCCAAACAGACTCTAAAATCAAAGTAAAAACAATCCTTCTTTATAAGATCAATTTAAAACACATACCATTCCTCAATGCTCTGTCTATAAGCACCAGAAACAATCTGTGGTATTTGGTCTCAACACAAATGATATTTACGTAAGATACGTCTCTGCTGTCCACCCAGCTCACATGATTCTATCAGATCTTCAGTGCACTTAATCCATTCAATCAACTCCTAAATTAATGACACATATAAGTCGCCTTCGTAAGACTATTCAAATCGGCCTGTTAAGGCATTTGTTGCCTAGTACATAATGTTGAAGAACACGGCCGTCACATGTAAAAAACACAAAATGCATGTAACCTTTCCCTCTGAATCAACACTTTTGTTAGCAGAAAGTAATGCCTCGACAAAATAACAATTCACAGAACTTTATAAATCTCATTAACACACCATTTTAGGAAAACTTGATTCAAACATCCCGTTAGAGGGTGTTTGGGACAGCTTTCAGGTTCTCATCGACATCATCATTATAAGTAAGGAAGCACCTTTTAAGTGTTTAAGTGATAATTTTGAGCTGCTTCATAATGAGAGTCTGACAATATCACAATATTTATTGCATAACGTTTTCAGTGCTTTCGATCTTACCAGCTCCACTTTCTCCACCGACCAAAATGGACTGATTAACCCCTTTCATGAAAAATATGCATGCGTTCAAAGAGGTCAAAAATTACATGTAACTCAGTAGTTCATAGATCATGAGGGTTGTTAATTCATACAACTACTAAAACTACTTCGGTTCATATCATAAAAATTGCAACACTATTATTTTCAAAAGGTACCATGAAGTCTTTCAACTACCCAAATATATATCAAAAGTTACTGAGATGCTTCTCCACCTCATCATTTGCCTCCACTTAAAATTTCTATCACTGTATCATACACAAATAGCGGTGGTTGTTAGGATTAATGAGTATTTAACACTAAAAAGAAGAAAAAAAGGAGTTTCAGTTACATCGAAAACCATGAGTAAATTTCATTACACTTTGTCTATCATTTGTCATGATAAAAGGGTATTTCTGAATTCTAATATCTGATAGATAGTCAAAAAATCATGTTAATATGAATGTAATTGTTGGGATTTGATGGGAAGCGACGGTAACTATTCCTAACATACCCGAGCGACAAATTAAAAAAATGTAACGCAATGAGCCAGAAATACAAGTATTTCTCAGCAGCCTATTCAAGTTTTTTTGAAAATGGTGTTGCAAGAACAATGCTTCTAATGATGAGACCTTACCTTTTCAAGATTTTCAAGCTCCATCATTTGTTCCATTATTTGAAAGTAATCTGGCGGATTTATGGCGCAACTAAAACTGAAAAGACTAAGAATAATGAAATAAAGCACAAATGAACTAAGAAAAAAAATCAGTCCGACCCATAAATCATTATTTTATATCACATTTATCAATTAAGTCCCCACATAGAAGCAAACATATATTTTGCCAATGTGAGATTTATGAATATGCATTGCTCACAATATGTTATACATAGACATCACTTCATCTTTGTTGGTCATTCATTAGATTAGTCTAGTTCCAGCTGCATATTAACAGTGAGAAATTTGAGCAATGAGGCAACAAACTTTGTATAGTTCTTTTTACTTATTATTCTAAGAGATTTATATGTAACATATATTTTTAAGCACTACAATACTAATAATTATTTCATACAGATAAATCACTTCAAAGCAACCAAATAACATGATATGGAATATAACAAAGTCACTGCACATTCATATTTACCTCTCTTTTATATAGCTTGTATTGGAAAATTACGAAGGTGCATCTGTTTACCAAATTACTTGTTAAGACCTTGCATAAAAATCAAAACTTTATAGCATAAACCCATAGAAAGAGGAGTAACAAATCATAATAGCAGTTTTACCTCTAAAAATGTGTTATGTTGTGGTATAATCTCAGTGGCGGTTTCCAAGACAAAGTTAGTTGATTTAAGAATAAGATGTTGTAAGTCCACCTTAAAATCACCCTCCTAAGATAAATATGAACTAAGGTCCAGTGGTTTAAATACATACCATAAGGTCGTTGCCATTGATTGCAACTGAAAATAGATTAGATCGGTCCCATCCAAGACCAAAGGAGCAGCATCAGCGGTCGAAACAACATGCATCATACAAAAAAGCAAGAAAAAATTAATGTTTGACAAATAGGGTGTTTGAATGACAGATCAGACTGATTAAAACTCATTGGTCAACATCATAAAATACAGATTCTAAGGACGTAACATGTGTTTTGGTTGAGCCAAGTGGAAACCGTATCAAAGTAGTAGTCATGTAATATTATCAAACACTTGGCAAGTTGGCAGGAATAAAAGCAACATGCTCTTAATAAAAAAACCATTCTACCTAATCATCAATAATCGAATTTTACAATAAAAACACATAATTAGAGAAACTAATTTATGCTTGTTTTTTCGGCTTACCATTTTAAAATGCACAACTCCATCTTCCATGACCAAACTTGAACTCAATTGACATCGTGAAAAATAAGCGACTCACTAACATTACGCTTAAAAGCTTAAAACTACAAAATGTAGATAAGCCTTACCCTTTTAAGTGGAGCTTTTCAAGTTAAAATCCATATTTTTTCGATTCCCATAATCGTAGAAAAAAAATATAATTAAAAAAAAACATCTTTGCATAGCATACAACCATCTATAAGAAACTAATATTTGATTCAGGCAATTTATCAAACACTTTTTTTTGCATCAGTTACATAATTTTAACTATACCAGATAATAGGCCTCATTGTCAATTTGAATCTCAAATTCAAACACCTACTTTCAAAACCACACAATAGATCATTAGTAACTCATAATCAGAATTGAAATTATTACCTTTTATTATATAACGACTGGTAAGCGCTGCGCCAAACACTATAGGCTTCCTATATATCTGCAATCATAAACAAAGAAACATGAAAAAAAAACACATTATATAACAAAAAGAAAAGTAGGTTATTACCTTCATTTAGTCATAATCAATCTCCTAAAGACCTTAATTTTAGAGAATTGAGAACAATGACTTGGTAATCAAAAACCTAAAAGGAAGACGTATTTTAGGGTTTAGGTTTCAATGGATGAAATTAAGGGTTTTGAATGATTTAGGGTTTTCAATTTGATTTGATGATTAAATATTTTGATGATTTAGGATGGTGAATTTGAATTAGACGTTTCAATGTGATTTAGGAATGTCAAAATTATGATATACGGCATAAAGTTGGAATGTTTTCAAAATTATGTGGCGGATTATGGAATGTCAAAATCGTTTTCAATGAATGCCGATATCACAGGGAAAGAATCATGGGGTTAAGTTAATGATATGAAAATCAAACCTTCCGTATGTGTGTTTGTTGTTTTGGAAAGGCCATTCGAAATTAAAGCATCCCATGTTAGGATTGTATGCATCTAACACAAAAACCAACTTGCTCCATTGGTTGACACTATGTTGAATGGGAGGAAAGACCCGGGTTCGAATCCCATAAGTGTCAAATTTTTTAAAAACCAATTTCGTGACATCAACAAAACTGACAGCGTGGCACATTCTTGCCTAGGTGGATGATGACTCATATTATACAGTCAACACCTCATGCCAAGTGGCATTTAACTCTCATGGTACAACCTTCAAAGCATTAAATACAACTCAAAACTTGTCTCATATATATGTAAAGATTAGAAGACAACATTTGTTGCTGATAATTGAATACTTACGAGATTTACTTTTCGAGCGTTGCATTACGAGGAAATCCTTATTATTATTAATTTTATTTATTAAACCAACTTTTGTTAATAAAAGAATATGTGAGTTAAATGTACAATTTATTATAAAATAAAATTTGTTGTGTTATAGTCTCAGCTACAATTAGTAACTTATTTGATGATAATATTTGTCAGTATTCTTGTTCTTGGGATGAACATGAAAGAATCTATGACATATTATATACGTGTGAGCGAATTAAAATCCTATTTGATTATATATGTGATTTTAAGGCGTGGTAAAAAAGGTAAATGACTTGTCTATTCGTTCAGAGTGCTTAGATACGAAATAGTAATTAGAATGTAAGGAAAGAGTCAGATCGAGTGTCGACCCATAAATTTGGTAGAAATGAAAATGATACAATATATGTCTGTCGATTCATGTATCTATAGTTGCGATTATCTATTATGAAACATACAACTTTCTAAATGATTAGTTATTTGACCATTTCAACAAGGTGTCGATCTTAGTGTTTTCCGTTTTACGATTCCTAAAATGCACCTTATTGCTATGTGTCGGTATTACTTCATCATAATTCATAACCACTAGTATAATCGGATTGGGTGAATGTGTATCGGATCGGATATATATTGCCATCTCCTCCTTAAAGGTGATTATGAAGTTGCATTATATTATCGTAATGGTGTACATAGGATGAAATTAGTCAAAAAAACTCAATAACTTGTGCCATGTAACCGAATATATTCACAGAATACATCTCAAAAACTCAATACTTGTACCATGTAAGCGTATATATATTCACTGAAACCTAAGTGTGTTAAAGTTACATGATAGTCACATTGAATTCTACTAATTATTTGATTCGCAATATATATAAACTAACAATAGTTCCTTTCTTTGGTCAATGTGGGAACACAAATTTCATATTGATTATTGGAAGACAATATTTGTTGCTGGTAATTGAATACTCAAATCCTTATTATTATTAATTTTATTTATTAAACTCACTTTTATTGATAAATGAATATGTGAGTTAAACTGTTTACATGTGTGCTGCAATGTGTGCTGCATACAAGGAGATGTGGTCATGGACTCATGTCAACCTTGCTAAAAAAAAGCGTTATCTCGTTTATGTTTATGTGACGGTGGACTCAAAAACTAGTTTGCAAAAAAGCAAGAAACTATAATCACTAAATTTTAAAAAATAAAAAATAAAAAATAAAAAATAAAAATAAATAAATAAATAGTTATTAAAAGATATACCTATGCTTAACATGGGTTGTGCATTAGCATACCCGGCCATCTTAATTATAAAGTTATTTTTAGGGAGTTGATACTCCCATCATATTTTTTGATGCTTACACCACAACTTGTGCATTACAGTATTGTATCGTCCAACACTGCAATGCACAATTATGGTATTTGCATCAAAAAATATGGTGGGAGATAAACTCCCTTATTTTTATTATGACAAATTGCATGAAACACATTATCCTAGTTAATTACTAATACAAAGCTATGGCTTTTACATTTTTAGTGTATATTACAAATCATTTTAGTGTATCTATAAGAGTTGAAATCAATAGAGATCTCATATTCTTCGTAGATCCAATGAATCAATACTAGTTATCTATTTTTATTCAAAATTAATAAAATAAAACATTTTTTCACGTTTTAAAAAAAATATATATATCTTGCAAACAGCTATCGTTAAGCGACAAAAAATACATCATCGCGACGAGAATTTTTTTTATCTTTCTGTAGACGGGCACTTTGAGAGAGTGATGAGTGTGTTCCAGTTTCGTGAGGTGTTCGGATTTGATATATTCTAGCATAGGAAATTTTTAGACTCATATTTTCCAGTTGGGAAATATCTTTTTTGAAATTATTCTAATAAGGTCTACTTGAGGGCAAGTAAAGTTCAAGTGGGGGGAGGGGGGGATGTTTGATAACATCAAATATATCCATGATTTTAATGTTAATTTCCCCCCTTAAATACTCCTCTTTTGTATTCATATGTTAGGATATATACTTTTATCTGTTTATATTCTGTTTTCAGGGCAAAGATGAGTAAAGGAACGAAGAAAAGCGGAAATGAAAGGACTAAATAGAAAATATATGAAATATGCGGATTCTGCACTAACTACGGCGTAGAGATATCATCTACCTACGTCGTAGCAAGCACTTACGAACACTACGGCGTAGCTCAATTCATGACTACAGCGTAATGATATACTAAAGGGCTCTACGAAGTAGCAACTCTCCAACTACGGCGTAGACCCCAAATTGAGGTAGTAAATAACTCACGTGGCCAAAGAAGAAGTTACGGCGTAGTTTCCCATATAACTACGCCGTAGAAGCATCCAAGGAAGAAACTACGCCCGTAGCACTTGATCAAGCTACGGCATAGTTGATATTTACAAAGGCTACGGCGTAGCCACTCATTCAGCTACGCCGTAACAAAGTCGGGCCTATAAATATCAGCCCTAATTCTGAGTTTATTCATTCACTTTTCACCACACAGAAGTTGGGAGAAACTCAGGGAGCAGGAGGAATGAAGTTCAATCCACATACAAGTCAATTCCAAGAGAGAATTCACACACCAATCATAAGTTTATTCATTCCTTTGTCTTGTATTCGATTCATGTTTACTTTTGTAATGATAGATTCTTGTTTTACTGCAACTATGAATATGAGTGGCTAAACACTTCTTAGTGCTAGCCTTGTTATGAAATTGTTATTGTTATGATTTAGTTTTCTATTCATCTATTGTCGTATTGTTTGTATATTTTCATGGCGAGTCTTAGGGCACTCTAGTTTTGGTAGCGTTGAGCATTGGTAGTTCCTTGGAGGCTTGGTGAAGTAACCTTAGGAACCAAGCCGATGGGGATGTGACTTGGTGATAGAAATATCACCATACATGTGCGAATTAACCCTAAGACCACCTATCAATGTGATACGCTTAAAGAAGCTAGATGGGGTGTAAGATTTGACCATGCCGCATCCCGCTAGACTTGTCCATGTTAGTAGAGGTACTTAATGACTCTTGCATCTTCGTAGGTTCACGCCGCCCGATGAACTCTCGTCTTTAAAATAGGCGGGAATAGGACAAGGTGTAAGATAGATTTAGGTGATTTAACCCTCTGATCCTAAATGCATATAACCCCCAGACGAAACGATAGGATGCACTTATAGAAAACTAATCATGATAATACAAGAGTAGTAATTAGGATAACACTAGTTATCCTTATTGATTCTCTTCTATTTATTTACTTGCTTTGTTATTTACTTTTATTAGTTAGTTAATCTTTACAATCATAAACCCCCTTTTAAACGTGACAGTAGACTTAGATAGACTCCACACTCATAGCTCTTGTGACGACCTCGGCTTTACCAACTAGGTATACCTCACACGACCGGGTACACTACCCGATAGTGCATTAGGTAGACCTTAGGTAAACGAGCAACTTATAAATATAAAAACCTGGTCGGTAAAACCTGCATCAGGGTCAGCCCAAAAGTGCCCATGCCAGCTCTATGCCATGCAAGCTTCTTAGTTACCTGAGATAAAACATGCTAAAAGGTCAATACAAAGGTTGGGTGAATCCACAATGTTTAATTTGTAATAGTTTGAACACAAGTTGAATAGTAGTAAAAACAATAGAATAGGAGAGTAGTAAATATATATATTGCCCTAAGCCTTATGACACGCAAACCTTAACATCGGATGACATAAAAAATGATATAAATGGCCTACTGATGAGGCGAAAAATGATCCATTTTTAGGGGGTCATTTAAGCCCGAATCCGAATTTATTTGATCAAATATTGCCCTAAATCGTTCCTTTTGTGATTTTAGGTACTTTGGGAGTGAAATCTGGAAAAGGAAGCAATTCAGACGTTTTTGGAGCATAAAAGTGAAGAAAACGCCAAAGTCTTAATCTTGCATGCTGGGAACAGTGCATGACGGCGTCAAGAGGAAGATTATGACGGCATCAAGAGTAAAAGTCCATGACGACCCAGAAGAGTTTTGACAGCGTCATGAAGGTAGGGCGTCAAGAGTTAAAGTCTTGACGGCCTGGAAATGCAATGTTCTTGACGGCGTCAAATGTAGATCTAGGCAGTCCGAGGATTGTTTTAGCGGCGAGGTGACGGCGTCACCTATTTGGTCTTGACGCCGTCAGACCCCTTTTCCTATATATAGTTTTCTAATTTTTCACATTTGAAAAGAGAAGTTTTGGGAGAAACCCTAAGTACGATTTTGGTGTAACTTTACAGGTTTTTCAAGGGTTCCAACCCCTTGATACCTTGCATGATTAATCAAGATAAGTGTTCTTCTAATTCAATCAATATGTCTATGTGTTGGTTGTCTATATCATGTTATTGTCTTAATTCTATCATGCTAGGCTAGATCTCTTTTGTGTTTGCTTAGATCTAATGAAACCTAGATATTAATTATGTGTTGATTACTTATTTATTCTTGATTTGGATGAATGATTTATATGTTAGGCATAAGAAAACTGGCAGATCTCCAATTGGTAACATGCTTGAACGTCTTAAGAAACATGAACCAACGCGCACTAGGTCTTTATTGGTTGTATTTAATGCATGAGCCACTGTTTACAATCCCTATAGTTGTGCTGGGCATGGTGTAGGAGGAGATAAGAGCTCATAGAATTAGGGAGTTATGTGTGCCACCCCATGAATGGTATTAAGGAATACGATCCGTCATCCATGCAATTATAACAAGTAATTAACGTGTAAAAGATATCTAGGGAGTAGTGAATTATAAGTAAACACATTTTCTCCAATTACTGCTCACAACTTTAGTATAAATTAGTTTACTTTCATTTCTAGTATTTTATTTTGATTGCATCTTAGTATTGGGTTAGTTGAATAGCAACTAATTCCGCCCACTCTTCCACAACCCGAGATTTTTACTTGCTTTCCATAAAGTATAAAAACACAAAAATAATCATCCCTCACCTTTAAAACTAGTATTTAGGCTTTCTAATCCTAGCGACACTATTCCTAAGCTGAACGATCAATCCCCCGGTACTTGTCACTATACTACAACGATCAGGTACACTGCCTGGTGGGGGTTGTAAGCTTCTCGAGATCCCTCGAGAGGTAAAGCCTGTTGCGATTCCCACGCATCAAGTTTTTGGCGTCGCTGCCGGGGAAATAGTTATTGTCTAGGTTAGAATTTCTTTTTATTAGGTCTACTTGCTAGATTCCTTTCTAGTAAGATTTTTTTTTTTTTTTTTTTTTTTTTTTTTTTTTTTTTTTTTTTTTTTTTAGGTTCTCTTTAGTCTATCTTATTTCTTCGTGCCTTTGTTCGTAACTCTTTACCATCCGACATCATGGAAGGTGGTAACATCTTTGAACCCGTCATCCCACCACAACAAAACCCACCATTAGAACCCCTTAGGCCCCAAACCTTAGGAGAGTATTCCCGACCTAGCCACCAAGGCTACCGAAACACCATTGAGCTCACCGGAGCCAATGTGACCCCCTTGCGATCCGACACCATCCGGTTGGTGCAAAGCGGATGTACATTCCATGGACTTCGTTCCGAAGATCCAAACCAACATCTTAAGGACTTTCTCAAAATCGTAGATTCCATAGACCTAGATGTTGAAACTAGAGAGACAACCCGATTACGCCTATTCCAATTCTCTCTACGGGATCAAGCTAGTCAATGGCTTGAGCGTTTACCTGCGGGATCCATCACCACATGGGATAACCTCACCAATCGCTTCCTTACTCAATTCTTCCCACCGGGAAAGACTGCAATGCTTAGAAATGACATTCTGATGTTTGAACAGCAGCAGGGTGAAACTTTCTATGAAGCTTGGGCCCGTTTTAAGGATCTCCTCCACAAGGTCCCTCATCATGATATAAACCTTTGGTTATTAGTCCAGATTTTCTACGACCATGTTGACTATCACACTAAGCGCACAATTGATAGGGCCGCGGGAGGTAAACTGCGTGATAAGAACGCCGAGGAGTCTTGGGCAATTATCGAGGAGCTCGCCACTGATAATCAGGAATTGTGGGAGTTTAATCATACGGTGGAAGCAACTATCATTGCAGTCTCAACATCTGGAGGGACCACCGAAATCCCCGATGAACTCCTATGTAAACTCGAGGCAAAATTCGAGTATTTTGAGGAAAGGCAAAGGAGGGCTTTAAGTCCTAGACGAGCTACTGTCAATTCTGTCTCAAAACCAACTTCGGCACCATTATCTGAGTCGCCTTCTAGAGAACATGTCGAAACTTTTCAGAACTACACCCCACCTTGTTCCCCTCCCAAGGAACTTAGCTCGGAGTTTGAGGCTAGGATGAGGGAATATATGGCAACTCACTCAGATCGGCTTGCTAGATTCGAGGAAGCAGTTTATAAGCAAAAAGAGGAGATGCAGGAGAAAATGAATGAGATGATGAGTCTATTAGAGGAGTATGCCAACCAGAGAACCCCCGAACGAATACTACTAAGGAGAGAAAGCGCCACTCCCACCACCCAATTTGTTAACTCCATCACCATTGTCCATAAAGATAACGAGAAGGTAGAAACCCCTGCTAAACAGATCTTAGAAAAACCACCAGAATCCCAACCTTTGAGTTACTACCTGAAACATGATATAAACAAAAACACCATAACAAATTGGATTAAGGGTGATGGGCGTAACCAATCCTCCGGGCAGGTTCTTGAGAAAGAGGAAGAAGAGAAAGATGAGTATGATACGCTTCCTGGAGGATCAGTATTCGAGAAGCTATTGGTACAGAAAGTGGCTACTAAGCAGGTAGCATGTGGGAACTTTGAAATACCAACGAGCATCGGGGACTTGAAACATCTTAGTGCTTTCGCCGACCAAGGATCGGAAGTAAATCTTATGCCCCTAACTATTTACATCCAACTAACGTCAAAAATGCCAGCACCTACTCGTGTTAGGTTATCTCTTGTTGGACACTCCTACGTATACCCCCTAGGAATCGCAGAAGATGTATTAGTTAATGTTGCAGGATTCATGTACCCCGTTGATTTTATGATCATCGATGATAAAGGGGATGGATGCATGCCAATAATCCTTGGGGCACTATTCCTCACCACCGCTAGGGCTGTCATTAAGTATGAAGGTAGGAAGATTGAGCTTAAATCTGGAAAAAGAAAGATTAGCTTCCCCATGACCCCGCGAAGTGGGCATGAGAATTTGAGTTGGAGAATGATCAAAAACAACATTGGCATGACTCCCATTCGTGTTCAGAATAAGATTCTTGCATGGGAAGCAAGAATCAAATGCTATAAGAAAGCTAAGAATGAAAGAAGAAGAAGCAATAAGGTTCAGGTTGAACTCGAACATACTCGACCCGCAGAAAATCATACACCATTTGAGGAAGGGAACTTGGTGCTCTTGAGACACTTGGAAATAACAATACCACCCGATAAACCAAGTCCTTGGTGGTATGGGCCATTCACAATCGAAGGATTGAGCCAAGATGGGGTAGCTAACTTGAGAAGCAAATTAGGTGGAATGGTGATTGCGAGTATCGATAGATTGAGGCACTACCACCATAATAGTAATGATCGCAACTACATGGGGTATATCATTTCAAATGACGAGATCACGTAGTAACCCATGACCTTGAGTCTAGCTACAAGACTCGTAAATAAAGAAAAGCGCTTCTTGGGAGGCAACCCATGTTTTGTGTGATTTTATTTGTTTGTTTGTTATTTGCTTCTGTATGCATGCTTTGTTTTTATTGTTGGTAGATCATGTTTTCTAAACTAAAATGTGGAAATACTTTACTTTGTTGTTTTGGCCTAGTCTTAACTCCACCTAGAAGTATTTTTGCAAAAGATAAGTGTAAGGGGAAACCTCAAATATGTTTTTAAGAAACAAACCGATCATGATTCTCTACAATATTAAATGAGCATGTATATTCGTATTTGTTAGAGTCAAATGCTTGTATTGAGTCATAATGAAGTTTTGCAGGATTTTCCAGGAAGTAGGACCAAGTTTTTCCAGAAATTTTCCGGAAACTTAACATAAGGATTTCTGCAGGTCAATTCTGACGGCGTCAGAGGTTTACTCTTGACGGCGTCAGGAGTTAAAATCTGGAAATTTTACCGGTTTTGTTTTTCTAACGGAGTCTTATGGTTTTTGTGAATTATTAAGTTTTATAATCTCCAGGAGATCTGCAAACTTCATTCCACAAGCATTATATCTTATCTTGTTTTCTAGGATTTAGAAACTTATATAGGATGCCGCCGATTTTATGCGAGGTTGTCTTGTCTATTTTGTCAGGTTTTACAGGTTATGTATGACAAGAAGATGATTTATATTCTGGAAGGGAAGCTTTGATTGTTCATTTTCTTGAAGGAAGATTTAACCTGGCCATCCTATTATCCATACCGAGCGAATCAGGGGAGTATTTGATTTCATTCTCTTTACTTTTTCACTTTTACATTCTTTACTTGAACATTGGGGACAATGTTCATCTTAAGTGTAAGGGGAGGGTAAAAAGATGATACCTTACATATGCACCTTCGCTTGAGTTTGTTTTGTTTGATGGTAGATGTGTAATAAAACTATGAGAAATACTTGTTAGTGCAATTTTAGCGCCAAATTTAAAATTTTTTACAACATTTAGGAGTGAAACTTTAGCCATAGCAAGCGTCTCATGGATAGGAGATTGTATGACTAGCACATAACCGTATATTCAGAAAAATTTTCCACCCAAAAATGTGAGGTTCGCCTTTAGATTTGATAGGAAAAGCATTCATTATTAGTGCTTATAAGTGTACCGGTAGCATTTAGATTATAGAACTTGCGTTAGTGATGCATCCCGAGACCGCTAGTGAGACTACATTCGTGTGGTAGGATTTACTACATGATAAGAGGCATTAGGATCACCCTTGTGTTAAACCCGTATCATAATTACTTGACCATTTAAGTCATATTACTTGGCTAGTTAAGTCAACTAATTTTTTCCCACACCCTTAGCGTTGTACTCATTTTTAGTACACGAAACCCCTAGTACACCCCTCCGAGCCTATCTTTTCGTTTCTAACTTTAAGCATTTTACTTAAAGGAAGAATTTGTTACACCCCACTTAAATGTACAACCAAATTGCCTTAGCCTTCCGTGTATGCGCTCATTTTTAGTGCATTATTGTTATTTGTTAAACCCTAAGTTAACTTTCTAATTGATTACATGGTTGCTAAGTCGAGTCATATCCTTGTACATATTGTTTTGGGACGATTGGGACTCATGGGTAAGTACTTATTTATGGAGTAATGGGGAAGAACATCATATATTACCCCCATATGTACGTTAACCCTAAAAGTGCTCCAAGTGTTTTGATTTTCTTAATTCGAGTCATTAGATTAATTTAATGTAAAGTACGTAAAGATTCAAGTGTAAGGGAAATGTTCATCCCCTATGATGTATTATTTTGGATGGTAGGGTAAGAGTGTATGCACAAAAAAAAAAAAAAAAAAAAAAAAAAAAAAAAAATCGAAAAAAAAAGGGGAAAAAATATAGAAAAAAGGAAAAAGAGAAAAAACATACGGACTACCATCCCTTTTAATTCTATGTTCATTTTATGTTTTTGTTATTTTTCATTTATTAGCTTAAGTCGAGTCTAGTCTTGGCTTAGCAACGCCATATTGTACATGTAATTAACCAAGATTGTTAACTCGCCACCAGTAAAACTTCCTTTATCCAACAAAACCGTGTATTTCATATCCCTACACCTAACGTTACAACCCTTTAAAAGACCTCTTTGATAGTTTATCCTAGGTGCTTACGTCATGTGGTGGAGGTTTGATCCTTTCCCAAGCCTATGGTAATCTATTTTGCTATGACAGGTAGTGAGAGATATCTTCCGTTTCCATATTGTAATTTACACATTATTACACCCGAGAGATGTGAGTATCTAAACACTATTTGTGAGGTGCTTGTGTATGAACTCCGTGCTTGTCTATTGGTCTTTAGTGGAACGATTATTTGTTGTAATTACTTTTATATTAGTGTTAAATGACCCCTAACTTGTCTTTTGAGTAGAATAAAAGCGCATTTGCTTGAGGACAAGCAAATCTCAAGTGTAAGGGTATATGATGAGGCGAAAAATGATCCATTTTTAGGGGGTCATTTAAGCCCGAATCCGAATTTATTTGATCAAATATTGCCCTAAATCGTTCCTTTTGTGATTTTAGGTACTATGGGAGTGAAATCTGGAATAGGAAGCAATTCGGACGTTTTTGGAGCATACAAGTGAAGAAAACGCCAAAGTCTTAATTTTCCATGCTGGGAACAGTGCATGACGGCGTCAAGAGGAAGATTATGACGGCGTCAAGAGTAAAAGTCCATGACGACCCAGAAGAGTTTTGACGGCGTCATGAAGGTAGGGCGTCAAGAGTTAAAGTCTTGACGGCCTGGAAATGCAATGTTCTTGACAGCGTCAAATGTAGATCTAGGCAGTCCGAGGATTGTTTTGGCGGCGAGGTGACGGCGTCACCTATTTGGTCTTGACGCCGTCAGACCCCTTTTCCTATATATAGTTTTCAAATTTTTCACATTTGAAAAGAGAAGTTTTGGGAGAAACCCTAAGTACGATTTTGGTGTAACTTTACAGGGTTTTCAAGGGTTCCAACCCCTTGATACCTTCCATGATTAATCAAGATAAGTGTTCTTCTAATTTAATCAATATGTCTATGTATTGGTTGTCTATATCATATTCTTGTCTTAATTCTATCATGCTAGGCTAGATCTCTTTTGTGTTTGCTTAGATCTAATGAAACCTAGATATTAATTATGTGTTGATTACTTGTTTATTCTTGTTTTGGATGAATGATTTATATGTTAGACTTAAGAAAACTGGCAGATCTCCAATTGGTAACATGCTTGAACGTCTTAAGAAATATGAACCAACGCGCACTAGGTCTTTATTGGTTGTATTTAATGCATGAGCCACTGTTTACAATCCCTATAGTTGTGCTGGGCATGGTGTAGGAGGAGATAAGAGCTCATAGAATTGGGGAGTTATGTGTGCCACCCCATGAATGGTATTAAGGAATACGATCCGTCATCCATGCAATTATAACAAGTAATTAACGTGTAAAAGATATCTAGGGAGTAGTGAAATCTAAGTAAACACATTTTCTCCAATTACTGCTCACAACTATAGTATAAATTAGTTTACTTTCATTTCTAGTATTTTATTTTGATTGCATCTTAGTATTGGGTTAGTTGAATAGCAACTAATTCCGTCACTCTTCCAAAATCCGAGATTTTTAATTGCTTTTCATAAAGTATAAAAACACAAAAATAATCATCCCTCACCTTTAGAACTAGTATTTAGGCTTTCTAATCCTAGCGACACTATTCCCTAAGCTGAACGATCAATCCCCCGGTATTTGTCACTATACTATACTACAACGATCAGGTACACTGCCTGGTGGGGGTTGTAAGCTTCTCGAGATCCCTCGAGAGGTAAAGCCTGTTGCGATTCCCACGCATCACCTACATCACAAAATGGTTTAGGTGATAATGCCCTCTTAGTAGGAGCTTGCCATATTCCTAGTTAATTCAAATAAAGTGCATTTGGTTACCATCTCATGCTAACTTCAAATAGGGCGTCAACTGCAAATAGATTTATTCACTAAATTCGCGTTCACTCGCAAGTGATTGGTTCATGATACGAGGGACTTTTGGTAAAGGTGGTAACTTAGGAATATCAATCATGATAGCATACAGAAATAGATTTATAGCATGTATCTCCCCACGGGGTTTAAAAACAATTTAAAAGGCGGGACTATTAACTCATCTTAGTAATATAGTCGTCAAGTAGAAATCAACTGGTGCAAGTGAATAGCTCCGACTTGTGACCTAGAGTGATATGATAAGTTTAGATTCGTTTGCTTTTAGGGCTTGATATGGAATGACGAGTGTAAAAAATTTCAAATGAAATAGTGTCGATTTCATGTACTAAAATGTTTAAAGTTCAAGTAAAGTTTTATTATAATTATAGTTGTCTTTTATAGATATGTTATCGATAAAATCTAGTCGAATGTTTTAGTTATTATAAGTGTTAATAAAAATATTTATTTTAATTATCTTTAGTTATTATAAAGTCATTATTATTTATTGTAAATATTTTTTAGGCGAGTTATATTAAATATCAAACTTTTCTTACATATTAAGGGACCCATCTTTACCATTCATCTAAAAAGAAATTCATTGTTGAGATTAAAAGCATTTTAATATTTTACAATTTTTTTATAATTTAAATATCTTTTAAACCGTTAATCGTTAAGCGAAAATAATTACACTATTGCGACGAACATTTAATTATTTTTCTATAGACGGGCACTTTGATATACTTTCGACAAAAAAAAAAAAACAAAACAAAAAAAAAAATCGTTTTTTCATGTTTTTTAGTCGTGGCCGAAAAAATAATATGTGATATATCACATGTGATATGTGATATCACAAATATCACATGTGATTTTTTCGGTCACGAAAAATAACGCGAAAAAAATGAAAAAAAAATGTCGAAAATATATTAAAGTGCCTATTTATAAAAAAATAATTAAATGCTCGTCGTAACGGTATATTTTTTTCGCTTAACGATTAACGGTTCGAAAAATATTAATATTGGGTAAAAAAAATAGATGAAAGTTGGTTTTTTAAATTGGTGGGATTAATCTCATCTATTAGATCAAATAAAGTTGGATGGAAGATGGAGGGTCGAGATTAGTCCCTTAGTATGTAAAAAAGTTTGATCATCAAATAATCTTAAATCAATATTTTTAGTTATAATAAAGTTGTTATTATTTATTTGTAAAAAGATGCATTAATTATTAAATAAATTTAGTTTTTAAAGTAAAATTAATATGTGTAGTATTTATTTATAAAAATGTATGTGTAAAAAGTTAAATTAAGTTTCTAAAGTTTTTTCTTGTTAACCCTTTATTTTATCAAAAGTTACACTTTTAGTTCAAAATTATCTTTTTATACTTTTACCTTTAACTTTCGGTTATTGACAGTCTTTACCCTTGTATTATATATAAAAATTTTATTTACACATTCGGTCCTTATTTTTATAGTTTTTACATTTTACCCAAATGTTATAAAAGTTACAAATTTAGTCAAAAACTCCATTTATCACTTTCTTACCTTAAGTTTGACTCATTTAAAGTTTCTACCCTATATGTATATTTAAAAAATCAAAATTTCAGTTTAGGTCCATAAGTTTGATAGTTTTTACAAAATTACCCCTTAACAAAATATTTTACAAAATTAGTCCAAACTTTAGTTTTTGAAAAGTTAACTTTTATTTTTATAAAAGTTATCGTTTTTAACTTAATATAATTTATAAAAAATCAGTTTTAATTTACATGGTTCTCGATTTTATTTTGTGTCGAAAATTTATTTAGAAAAACGGTTGGGCTTGTTAGCCCACTAAACCCCAAAATAATCTTAGAAAATTTTATGTAGTGTTTCGACTAGGATTAGGGTTAGGGTTGGTTTAGTTACGTAGCGTTTAGTATCTTGTAATCAAAGGGGAAATGGAAATGATTATTACGATGGAATGAGAAAATTTTGTTTGTTCATATTTATGTAATGTAATAATTCATTACACGGAATGACTCATTACACCAAAACCATTCTTTAGGGGGCCCCTACTTTTTGTTCATTACATCCCGTAATTGAATCAAAATTACATAAAACTCCACCATTAACTAACCATATTAATGAAACTTCTTATCAATAACGGGCATTTTAGTCTTTTTATTATGATTCCATTACGTCTTATATATCAAACAAACCAAACATGATAAATAATGGTAATGACTCATTATATTACGACACTTATTTCATTACATTAGTCATTCCATTCATTTGACATTTTATTTCGTCCTACCAAACTAACCCTTAGTGTTTAAAGTTAGTAATCTTGCATGCTTAGATAACTCGGTTTAGATTAGCGTCAAGATACTAGTAGTAGCAAAATATATATGTTATACAAGCAGCTTTATACAGAAGTACACATAATGAACATACAACTGGATAAAATTCACCTTGCCAATTCACCTAATCAAATACTCTAGTTCAACAATGCCAATCAAGAACTAGAACTCCATGGAGAAATATATGCACATAGCTACATTTCGGGCCTAGCATGTAGATTCTTCCTCACTTTTAGACCATCCAGAGGCTATACATGAAGGCTTCACCATATGCAGAGTGAAACTCCAGTTCCATTGAGGATTCAGAACACCAAACTACATTTTCACTACAAAGAACTCAAATGCACATAGATCTTGCAGTGTCATTCCTCACAAGACTACATACACTGAGCAACTAAGAAATGGCATCATTTACTAAAAGAATGACCTCAAGGACACTTCCTACTCATGATTACATTTCCCCCTAGTGTACCACGTAGACACAATGCCCTCAAACCTTGCAAAAGAAGGCCTGATTAAGCATCGGAGCTCTGATTGTTTACCCGCTGAACAAATAATTTAATAACAGCCTTGGAGTCTGCAGGGTCAGAACTGCTCAGTATTGCATGAGATATGTCATTGGCACAAAGAATTGATATCATGTCACCATCTTCATCCCTATATTTTAGCCTAAAACTTTCATGCTTAAGCTGAAACCTTGTTGCAATCAGCTCCTTTAGCTTTACTAATCCATCTAAAATGTAAAATGGAAACTTTACAGTATTTTCTCCGTATGTTGCCTTAATCACCACATTTTCCACTCTGCTTGCCTGTGTCCCTGGATTAGTATCAAAATTTCCGATCCCTTGCTCCAGATAAGGAGCAATGCTCTGACTTGTTCCAACAGCAAGAGAGTTAGATGACTCATATTCCATATCATCCTCTTCCATGTCCTCTGAATCTTCAAGGTCCCAGCTCAAAATAGTAAGTCCTCCGATGACCTGGGGAGCTGACATGATCTCTAATTGCATACAAGAAGCGTTTTGAATCTGTCGCTTCACTGATTTCATCAACCTTAGTACGTCTGCATCGTCAGTGCTACGTGTTGTCAGAAAGAACTCTAATACATATTCAACACCTAAGTCAAGACTCTTTGTATAGATAGCTAAACAGCTAGTTAGCCCACTCTCGCGGGCCAAGGTAACCAAAGGGTAATTGTGTTCATCGAGTTCTGTAACATCTCTACAAAACCATGAACCACGAGATGAGAATGATCTCCCAACAACTCCTTGACTATTTCCCAAGTGTCTCTCTCTGCAGGATTTAAAAAAATCCCATGCGGTTAAGTCTCGAACATAGAATGGTAGATCATACGTTGACATGCAGACTTTCCCTATACAGCTTCTCTTGAAGCTACTACAACTATGATCTATAATTCCAGAATTAGCCACAAAACTAGCATGTCCAGACAGGGCCCATGTCTGAGCTAGAGGTAATTTTTGATCGTCACAAACTGCCTTCAAAACCTTTAAGATTCCATCCAGTTCATATCGCCTTCTTTCATCTGCAACCTGTATCAACTTTGAATATAAGACCAACCCATGAAAGGCGAACACGCATACATTTGTCCATTTTATAAGAGTTTTTATAAGGAATTAAGTGTCTGGACAAAAAACTATCTATTATTTTTTTATAGTGATTATTCAAATTTTTGTATAAAACTACTCTTGAGGTTCTACAAATATACATTTAAAACAACTTTCAACTAGTTTGATTTGTTCCTCTTACAAAAACAGTCAATTCAAAGTAAATGGGTAGGAGTTGTGACCTCTGATCACGCACACGCACACACAAAGTAAGATAAGGTGATCAGTTACAAGGAACAGAACTCACACAGAAAGTAGGATCCTCAAACACATGTGGAGACTTGAGATTGTGATTCTGCCATGTTAAAAAATTTTACAAGTGAATGAGAACATAAGTATATAACTATATATGTATGCATGCATGCAATATAACAAGATTATATAGGAGTAGCAGCCAGTAAGAGTGCACCAACCTTGAGTGCTCTTGATACTTCTCGAACCTCAAAAGCATAATCAGCATAATTCGATGACGTTATGATTTCAAGTACACCTACACAAGAATCACCGCTAGATTCAAATACAGGTAAATCAATATATCCATATTTATTGTCCCCACCGTCTACATCCAAACTCCATTCTGGCAATTTTTGGCTGTAAACACGGCCTGGTGGACGTAGTTCTTCTGTATCCTCTGCTTTAACAACAATTGCATTTTGTTCAGACTTTAACCGAAATGAGTAGAGCCTTTCATCAGCCCCACCAACACCAAAAGGTTGGTCCCAGGTTGTTAGCAACCACCGGTTTCTGACAGCAACAGGTGACCAAAACTGAACAAGCACTCCCTTGTCACGGAATCTAAAATCCTTGAGTGCAGCTGTAATTCTTTCCTTAATTGTGTGTGGGTCTATAGCATTTGGTTCAACCATTATACTAGAGAAACCTACAAACCGAAAGTAGGTTGTTGTTATAGATAAAATAAAACTAGTGTGTAAGTTGCTATGAGAGTGGTGGAAGTATGAATGTAGGTTGCTGTTTTACGCAATTAACCGGATTATAATCAAAAGTACGTCCAAATATAAAAGGATGGAGGAATGAGACTGAAAGAAATGGCAGCGACATGCAATGATCTTATAATAAATAGTTATGTATATAGATTCTAATCAGATTTTGATGGCAAAAATAATACAATTTGAAGAATAACAAGTTGTTGCAAGACAATTGATCTTATAAGAAATGTATACATACACCTATCTAACCTTAATTTAATTTACTGATGATATCTAATATGATTTTCAAAGTCACAATAATCACCTCCAAGCACACACATAAGACACCCCTTCGTATTGCTTCAGTTAGGTTTTAAATTATCAATCATTTTATTAACTTAGATTTGTGTAATACTAATATGACAAAATAATTCCCATAAACCATAAGCATGTTGTGTGCATGTATGTGTCTTGTTGGCCTAACGAAGGTTCTATTTGGCTAAGAGATATACTGAAACTTGGTATCCGAGTCAGTTGTAATGTGGATGGCCTTGTTTGTGTGGCTATATAATTATAGAATGTGGATAAAGTAGAGTAGATAGTCCAACTCTGTCATGGACGATCCTTGGATGAAAGTCCCAATCGGGTTCCTTAGAATTTATCGTTAGAATCAATACTTCATCTATTAGTCGACCCTAAAGCTAAACTTTCTCCGTCACATAAAATTGAAACTGTCAACCACTCATTCTCAACACAAAAAGACTCTTTATCTTTGTCTCTAACAATCTTGCAAAACTTTTCAGATCTACAATCGAGAAACCAATCTTTGTCTCATGCTCAGTTTCTGCCAACAACAAGGTAACCAACGTTTTTTGCCAGAGGTCGAAGACATACCATTGTCATCGTTGCTTTGCCGGAGCGACTCCTACTGCCTCTACCCAGCCGACCATCACATATACACGTTTAAGGTGACACATGATGTATTAATTTTTTTTCGATACCCGCTTTGTTGAGGTATCGTTGACATAAACGTTCATATCCGATCATGCGTAGATGTATCCACGCAGGTCTTTTATATATATATATATACACTTTCTCACGAGAACCATCTTATCGGCGACAACTGACAGAACCACCAAAAACATACATGCACGTCTTCAATAATTGTATTTTTGCACATATGTTCTAAAAACATCATATGTGTTTTTTTTAAAAAAAAAAAACATAGTTGTTCTAAAGAATTTGATAAGAAATTGGAAATACAAAATTTTTCTTTGAAGGCGTGCATGTATGTTTTTATAAGGCGTGCAATGACAATATTGTGGCCGTTTGTAAGGTTTTTATGAAAAAAGATGATGAGTTCATGATGATATTGAAGAACATAAGTGGATTCTTACGGTTATTAATGATTTGCATGTATTTTTATTTTATTTTAAAAGGTGTGCATTTATGTTTTTGGTGGTTCTCTCAGTTCTCGAAGATAAAATGGTTCTCGTAAAAAAGTCTCTCATCGCATATATATATATATATATATATATATATATATATATATATATATATATATATATATATATATATATATATATATATATATATATATATAGGAATATATTAGCTACAATTTATTGTAGCTAATTGGCTACAATTTTAAGTTATAAACTATGGGTCCCTGATTCTTTTTGTGGTCCTGATTCTTTTCTGTGGGTCCCTGATTAATTGTTAGTGTAATTTTTGTGAAGGATTGTTGCTAATTAGCTACAAAAATTGTAGTCAAGATATCCCCCATATATATATATATATATATATATATATATATATATATATATATATAGTGCTGTATTCTATACAGTACCAATATTAGATGCAGTACTTTACAGTACCATTTTAGATCAGTTTAAACTGTTAGATTACTTGATTAATGGATGAGATCACTTGTGGCATAAATGTAATTAACTAAAGATCAAAATAGTTGATTATAAAGATGGAAGGGTACTATAGACCTTTCACGAACACATTTATCCTTTGAAAAAAAAAAATACTGATCACATAATTTTATTAGATCCAATATTATAGGGCATCTCAATCATTCAAAACCCTAACTACCCACCATATTCTCTGTCCCACAACACCACAACCATACATCTGCCGCCCCTCTCCCCTCCTTTCTTATTCTTGCCGAAAAACTAACAACACCATGAGATGCAACTAACAAACTAACCATCACCGGAATAAGAATCGAATGCCATTTTAAAAGCGTCGGTTGACTGGCCATGGCAGAACGACGCCGCAGGATCTGCCGCTGGCCTTACTACCGTAGCTTTTTCACGTCCTCTTGACGTTGTTCGTTCCAGATTCCAAGGTACCAATCCATTTGTGCCATATTAATCGCCGGAAATAAACAAGCAGTGTTGGTGATGGGGCACACGTGGTGGCCGCCGGAGATGGCAGAGCGTTTGTATACAAGGGAGAAGAACCGTTGTTTGATTCGACCTCTTATCGATTTAAGGTTTGTATTGATTTGATAATACTCATATTATAGCGACTTAACTAGAATCAGTCGGATGTTTTTAAGATAGATAATAGAAAGATGACCAATGACTAAGCAAAACATGTAGGTATAACTTTTGTTAGCTGTCATCAACAACAAAGTACTTTACTTTCTTTTATTGATATTTCTTTTGTCACAATAAGTCAATATATACATTTTTTAAAATGATGTATCCTCATAACTTATGTTTTTTTACATATCTTTTAATAATATGTGATGTGAACTTATCAAAATATCATATAGTGGGTTAGTTACTTATTTGATTATGGAGTATATGTTTTATCACTAAGTAAAATTGTTTGGATAGCAAATATTGAACTAACGAATATATTGAAAGTGCGTACGTGTAAAACCAGATGGTTCAAAAAGTATGGAAATTGATTGATATGTGTTATCTACTTGTTTTGTTTAAAAAATTAGTTGACATAACTCTAATAATCATGTATGCTTCCTTCAATATGCGGTTAAAGCAATATCAAGTGCTTACAATAATTGTGCAACGTGCACATATGTTTTTATAAACCGTGCACATATGTTCTAATAAATTTATTAAGTGTGCATATGTGTATTGCTAGTTTTGGCCTTTTTTTTACGTAATTTAATATAAGCAAACAACATGCATTCATGTTCTTTGCTGCACCATAATACGAGAAGGCGTCTTTTGCATAAGTGTGCATATGTGTTATAATCGTTTATATGTGTTTCAAGGGGTGTGTATATGTGTTTTAAGGAATGATGCATGTGTTTTTTAGTTCGTAAAACATCAATAAAAGTGGTGTGCATATGTGTTTTAAGTTTAATATAAATTCAAGGATAAATTGATGCATATATGTTTTAAACCGTGCATATGTGTTATGCTAGTTGTTATGATTAAAAAGTTCATTTTCTATTTGTTTGTGTTTTGAAATATTTTTTATTTGTTATTCTATTCTAATAAAGATTAATGTTGCTAATTTTTATACTTTTTTTTTTTTTTTTTTTTTTTTTTTTTTTTTTTTTTTTTTTTTTTTTGTATCAGGTGTATTTAATTAAAAGAATAATGACAACAACAAGTGTGCACATTTATCCGCCTTCTCAAAATGTTGAAAACTAGTGTGCACATATGTCCGACTTATGAAATTGTTGACGGTTCCAAGAGTGCATGTATGTCTAACATCAAAAAATGTTGATAATAATGAGAGTGCAACAGTGTATAGATCAATTAAATTTATGTATTTATGCTTTTAAGAAATTTGTATTTTAATTGTGTTTCAATCGATATCGAATTTTGTGTATACTTTTTTATGTTCTTGGTTTTTTATAAATTTACTTTTATCTAAAAAGACATATGAATCTTGCTATGCGAAAAACATGTGTGTTGAAAGAATCATCCATAAATTAAAAAATAAAATAAAATAAAATAAATCCTAAAAACACATATGCACCAAGCCATTTTAAATTTTAACAACATGCATGCTGGAAAAAAAAATCCGAAAGTTAAGGATATTAAAAAGACATGATTAACTAAAAAAATCAAAAATAATATAAAAATGTCTTTTACCAATATACCCTTTTGAATTAAATAAAAATATTTAATAATACCAAATTCCTATTGGTTTAAATGGTACTGTAAAGTACTGCATTTAATATTAGTACTGCATATAACGCGCCCCTATATATATATAGTCTGACTAACTATATTCGACTTAAAATTTTCAAATACTGAGAGTAGTTGTACTAGGGTTATGTTTAGGTTGATTTCCTACATGAACTCGATAAACCACCAGAATACATTAAAACAATCTAGAGACACGATGATGTCTTACCACTCAGCGAAATCTTAACACCTTATTTGTGTTACCTAATTTCATTCTTGAAAATTTTCATTTATGAGATAATCCGAACTACTATCTTGGGATAGTTACCAATTATTCTCTTCATCCTGTAGAAGTACTATCCTGTTTAGGTCCTAAGGATACCATTCCATCATAAACTTTTAAAATCACTTATGATTTTTAAAGCAAACTCAACATCTATACCTAAGAGTATTAATGTTAAGCATACACTACACACTTTTGTTCATCAACATATCATAACATTATCTTCACAACCGTTGGAATCACAAGCTCATTAACAGATTTTGATGCACTTTTAAAGCTCAAATCATCCTTAGTTACACCACAAGCACCCTCATCAGCTTTACAAGATTGAATATTCATCTTGTACTTTTGGAACACCGGTATCATCTCGTAATACACTACCTTGTAACTCACCGGCTAAGTATGAATGTTGTGTCGGAAATTCTTGAGTAGGATGATTTATAATGTCCTTATTTGAATAGATTGGGATGCCTTTTCATTTAAATAAAGAAATTATAAATCATCGAACCATACGTTTATATTCCTTTAGTTACATTGTTTGGGATGCCTCTCTATGTAAATAAAGAATTATAAACAAGTGGGCTTATTTATATCCGAAATGACATAAGTATGAAGTCAATGAACACTAGATACAACAACAGATTACCTACTAGGCTATGATTGCAACAACTATCCCAATTTCCATTAGTACGAGATTTACATTTTGGTTTTCATAATGATAGTGCAATAACAAACAAACTCATTGCGAAGCCATGTAGCCATATGCATGGGCAGCCGTACAATTCAAACAGGACTTGGTCCAACCACATGTTCAACATTTATTCCATTATTCGATGTCTATGTCAATTGCAATTGTTGTTCAACTACTATATCAATTGCTATTGATACTTGACAACTATATCGAGTTCTATTTGATATTCAACTACTATATCAATTGCTATTGATACTTGACAACTATATCGAGTTCTATTTGATATTCAACTACTATATCAATTCCTATTAATACTCGATTGCTATATCAATTTCCTTTGATATTCGACTATTATATGAATCTCTATTGATATTCAACTATGTTATCAATTTCTATTGACACACCGTATTCTGAGACAAATCAAACTATATCACTAGTAATTCCAGACTTTGGTCCTCATAAGTAACCACACATCTTTATCGACACCACTCCAACATATGACACACAAAGAACTTCGGGACGAAGTTCCCCGTAAGGGGTAGAGACTGTAACAATTCGCAATTTCAGGTTAATTACCATTCCCGGAAAATTTCACTATTCACTTTTACTATTCATTTTTCCCGAAAGTTGATTTTTATTTGATATTCTCGAGTGATAAATCATTTCCATGGCAAATTAAATGTTTGACATTCGTCAGATCATTTTCGTGAAAGTTATTAAGAAATTACAGGGAATTACACGTTTTAGGGTAAAACGTCATTCAGAAATTCTACGTACAACGAAACTCGACCGCGTTAAGTGACCCCGCATCAGAAAAATGTTTGACACACTCATGATTTATTTGAGAATTAATCGTGACTGAGAAAAACATGACCAAAGACTTCCCGGTAGGTCACCCAAGCCTGTACTACTCTCGCATGAGCACGCTTAACCGTATGGGCGATTAACCGTTAGACCACAAAACTCGTTTCTAAGACGATTTGAGTTTTCAACTTATTAGAAAAAGTCAACATATTTTTCCCTCCTCCATTGACCAAAAATCATCCCTTGATGTTATAAGTCATTTCGTGATTTTTAGGCTTACGGTTTGATGTCTAAAAGACATTTAATACCAACCGACACTAGACTGAGCCCAGTCTAGACATTATAAGTCATTTTAAATCAATATTATCCTATTAGAAAAGTAACATTTTACTTTTCTCAATTTTACGCAATATTCGTACGTTTTACGTATTACGCGTTTTAGACCCGTGTTTCCAGTTTTTAGCAGGGTTTTACCACCCAAATGGAACCTACCACTCATTTTATATTTTATTATGGGACATATGGACATGTCTAACAATACTTTAAAGTTCCATAATTTTACGACACCCGGTTTTACGTTTTGAGGCCTAATCATTTACGGTTGGCAATTCCCGGAGTCAAAACTAATCAAATATCTAGATTTTTATCATCCAAGGCACACCTCACCCCCCTTATCCATGTTGAACCACCAATGGGGGGGGAGTCACCATGGTGTGGCTTGATCTTGACCATTGATCTCTAGGATCATTACAAGTGTCTTAACTAACCATGGTTAAACTCTAACCCAATATATGGTTAACTATTTTTCCTACCCTATAAATACCAAGCTAAACACATGTAATTCCTTGCACCACACCTTCTTATAACCTTCAAGTCCTAAAACCTAAGGCACTTTTCTTATATTTTGTAAGAAAGTTAACTAGTTTTTGAAAGAAAACTAGTGTTTGATCTTCAATCTTGGAAATTTTCTAAGAAAAGTTGTTATAACTTTAAAGTCTCCAAAAAGACGTCGTTATAATCTTCAAATAGCTTTGGACTTCAAGAAGGCGTCGTTATAATCTTCAAATAACCTCGGTTTATCATAGATTGCAAAGGGTGAAGCTAAAGTCTATCAATGTCCTATCCTTACATGTTAACTTCCTTTCTTTGTTGAAAGCCAAAAGTTGTGAGCCAAACCCTAACTTGATTCTTGTTAAATAATCATGTTCATGTTATTTACATATTATTTGTGCTATATATTGTCTTGTTATCATGTCCATGATGTATAAAAGTGAGTAAAACAAGTTATTGTACATGATTGATAAGACAAGTTCATAAAACAAGTAAACTAGTGACTTTGTTGGTATAACCTGATCAAAATGGTAAAAATATGATATTGGATTATTACATATTATAGTAGAGGACTTAACAAGGAAACATAGCAATTTGAACCACCTAAAACGAGTATACGAGTCAAAAGTTACGCCCATTTGAAGTTACCAAAACTTTGCGGCAAACTGCCAAATACCATTCTGATCAAATTTGGGTTTTGAAAGTCCCACTTCTGGTCCGATTCATCAAAAAGTTAAAACACGAAAGTTGTCCGGAACGATGTTTTCGTTCAGGAACAAAGAAGCTCGAGCCCTGAAAACGCTTTTTGAGTGATAAATTCTTCAAAATCTTAACAGCCCATTTTTATACCAAAGTCATTACATATAAGTTATGGTTTATGAAGACCAAAGGGGTCTTATGACCTAGAATCAAGACCACAACCATGGCTAGAGCCAAGGTTGAGTCTCAAGACCATGGAACAATGACCAAAGGTCATGGCAAGGCCATGACGAAATGACCATACAAGCTTACCAAGGCAAATACATGAACTAGAGAAGTTGGCGATAACTTGAACATACAATTTGGATCTACTTCATCTAAAGGAACCATGTGATATTACAAAGAGAAAATGGTCATACAAGACTTATGAAACTACCTCTAATAACAATCTTCATGTACAAATAAACTTTCCTAAGTTTATTCAAATATCGGACATGTAACCTTTCGGATCAAAACTTATATCTATATATTTCATCAACTACTACAATAGTAGGGAGCCTCATGTGAGGAGTTCATTATGTAAGCCGTCGAGTTGAGTTGTGGATTTACGAGTTAAAGTGTCCTGGCTCCTCGAACGCTTACTAACATGACTTCTGAATTATGTCGGCCCGAACGGTAGTAAACGATATACAAAACATACATGTTCATGAATCTTTTCTTTCAAAGACTTACACTATACATCATACCACATCATGGACTAAATGCAAGATATATATATTGGCATGTTTATGTTTCCTTGGACATTATTCCAAACCTAAGTTACAACAATTATTCTAGGTTGCTCGTAGAAGTTCTTAGGACATATCCATCATTCTCATTATACATCATCCAACTCAAGGTGAGTTCATAGCCCCACTTTACATTACTTCAATGTTTTACAAACCCTTGGGGGGAATACATGCTATTATTTTTCTACTCGAACACAATGCTTTCTATTGTATGCTATTCGACTATGTTTTATTATCACTAAGTAACATACTTGCCAAACCAAGATCCCTTATTATGAACCATTTAATCACTTGCGAGGGTTACTTGCAAGTGAGCGCGAATATTGTGAATAGGCCTATTGGGATTGACGAATCCCATTTGTTTTGACTAAGTTCAAACAAATGCATTAATATTTGAGACATTAGGTATGACGGCAAAGTACCTACCGGGATAAATCTGCCGATCGATATTGGTACACGTTAACGTTTTGGTGTCATAAGCTTAGTGTATAATACATTTCATGGGCGTATAATAACGTAGCCTACCTATTTTGTTTCCAAACATTGGTGTGAGTTTATAGCTCACACTACGATTATTGTGTTCAAACGATTTAACTACAAACACTACGATTATTGTGTTCAAACGATTTAACTACAAACACTACGATTATTGTGTTCAACGATTTATTACCAACATATTGTGTTCAAAAATTAAACAAACTCTATGAATATCACTCAACCTTTGTGTTGACCTCTCAAGCATGTATTTCAGGTTCATGACGATCAAGGATGGCACGGATACTCAAGAGGGCTATAAATTTTATTATCATTCAAAACTCATTTATTATACATTGTAAACATGGAACCAATTGGGACCTCATTTTGTAATCTCTGATATTTATATAATTTGAATGATACATCTTTTAAAACGACTCAATTGGAGTTCGTTTTCTATCATTGTGACTATTGTGCCGTCGAGTAATACCCAGTTTGAATTCCGCTGCATCCATGAATTGGGGGTGTTACATATATGCACATGTATTTTACGCATGTATGTGTATTAAGGTGTGTGTAAGAAACATACATGTTTTATATGAACATGCATGTTTTTTAATGCAAAATTTGAGTTCTCGCAGTTCCAACACTTAACAGCGCTATGAAAATAAAGATACACTATATATATATATATATATATATATATATATATATATATATATATATATATATATATATATTATAAAGCATAAATGCCTACTATTATTAGAATACTTAAAATTAACCCTTACAACTTTTAAAGCTATAAGTACAACAACCAATGCTACTTATAGAAATTTCCCTCATATTTAATTATAGCATACAATTAATACTAACATTAAATACAATAAATAAATCATTATGTACATTAAATATAATTAATTAAATGGTCAATAAATATAATTAATGAACTTATTAAAACACCCTTTACATAAGAAATACAAATTATCAAGCATATTTTACAACCAACTTAAACACAATTTTTGCATTAAATGTCACTAATACAAATAATAAAGCATATTATACAAATATTTAAGCCTAAACGGGCAATGGGCTCGAGCCCGAACGAGCACGGGTCAAACGGGCTCGAGCCTGAACGGACACGAGCCAACAGGCTCGAGCCCGAACGGACACGAGCTAAACAAAATTTTTGATATCTGTAAATTTATTGTCAAAAAGAACATAGTAAACTAAAATATGTTCACATATTGTACAAACCAAGCAAACTACTAAAATAATAATATTAAATAAAATAATATAAACTAAGCAAAATTTTATCAAACTTTTGCCATAAAAAGTAATCAGTAAAGCTATTGCTAAAAAACGTACAAATAAAATAAATTATTAGCCGATAAAATTAAATTACAGGGTGTCCGCAGCTGCATCGCGCGAGGACCCTGCTAGTATATATATATATATACACACACGTAAATCCATTGTTTTTTTTTTTTATCTATGAAAAATTTTCAACGTAAATACAATGTTCTGTATGATGGGCTGTTGTTTTTGACAAGTCAATTGGGTGATGGTGATGTATTAATTTTTTAAGCTATTAAATTTGGATAATGGATGTCAAACGTGACTACGCAGCAAATGGTGTTTGCGTCAAAGGAGGGTGGTGACAACTGAGAACCGTTGAACCATTGGTTTCTGAGCTCGATTATTAAAAGAGCCCAAACTTAGGCTCGAACTCAGGCTTGAGCTCGTTTAGGCTCGACTTGTTCGACCTTTTCACCAATCCAATTCCGAGCTTTTCACGAGCGGCTCGTCTCGTTTCCACCCTTATTTATAAGTAATCAAATGAAATGACGGAGGAAATGATCCGGCCTTCATTTCATTTGGCTTCTTTATGAATATTCTTCAGAAAAATCCTGTATGTGTTTTTAGTTTTCGTGTATACTGTTTTAAGTTTCGTATTGTAATATAATTGAATTCAAGAAATATAATTTGTTTGAAAAAATGGTATAAAATAAAATTATGGGTGGGTGGGCGGGCGGGCCCAAATGACATGTTATGAGTGAAGTGATGTTTTTGAGTGTGATCGTTGAAAATGAGGATGATGATGTGGCGTTGGGTGAGGCCCAAATGGTAGGATGCCATACCTGACATTCTCAACCCACATCTACTTGGTTAACAGGGCAATCACACACACTACTTTATTTTTGGAATTGAACTCAGATCCACTTGGTTAATGAGGTAGCTTAATACTGCTAGGATAAAGTCGTGTTGGTTGGAATATTTAGTGTACATCTAATGACGGAGCCAGTGGGTTGGGGGGGGGGGGGGGGGGGGGGGCTGGAGGGTGCTTGGCCACTCCAACAATGGCGGACCTACCTATGACAAGGTGATTCCCAGAAACCCACCTTAGAGATCGAAGCCTTTTAGAACTTAGAAGGTATGTATAAGAAAATTAAGGCCTACCTTAGAATTAGATCGGGAACCGCCTTGCATCTTTGTGAGAAGAAAGAAAGACAAGAATATGAGTAGAAAATAAAGAAACTGGTACTCTTGTTTTAATGGAGGTTTTGAGGTATGTTGTTTTAGGAAGATGACACTGAAAAGAAAAGAAAGAAGTCTGTAGTACTAGTATTTTATTGTTACTTTGTTAGGACTTATCGACCTAGTGGTATATAGTTTTCTTAAAAAGTTTACTTTTAACCCTTGCAGTTTATAATTTATCAATTTAGTTATTATTAAATTATTATACACCTCTTTGGCAAAAAAAACCCACTACATATGTCCGTATCATGATTGAACCATCTTTGCTACCATTTAAGCTAACGTTTGGCCATTTTGTTCAATTTCTCAACTGATCAAGTAATTGTATGTTACTGCTGAATAATATATCATTAAACCCGTATGTTGAACGATTCAAACTTCAATCTAGCTTCTAAAAAAAAGTCCTATATTACTGCTGAATTTTTTTTGAGCCCCCTTTAATACAAATTTCTGGCTCCGTCCCTGTGTACATCTACAAAAAATGAACATATATTATATTTCTTGTATTTAGTGGTATAAAAATGTGAGGTAGTGTTGTTGGAAAGATTTGTGAGGTACAGGTTAAAATCTTATCTGTGACTAGTGTTTGTTTCTGCAAAAAAATAAGTGCATCAACTGATCTAATCGATTAAAAGATGGATCCAAGTAGTTGCTCTATCTAATATTAATTTTTTTTAATAGACTATCTAATATTAATTACCTACCTGATTTCCCACAAGCAAGAGCACCATAAATTTTGTATTGAAGCTTCATTGACTTTACTAACACCATCAATTACAAATCATGTTTATCCATAAAAATTTGAATTGACGGGAACACTCTAGTTTTGGATGTCTTTTGGCATCAGCCCATCCACCAACTCGAGTGAACACGAGCGAGGCTCGAACCCTTTACCTTTTATCCACCAAATCTTTTTAGTGGGGCATGAGATTTTTAGAGGTAGGTACCAAGTGAGCCAAAGCACTTTGATACAAATCATGTTTATAAATACATAAGATGGAGAAAATGAAATCACATACTTGGAGCAAGAGGTGACTCTGGTCCATATATATCTCGAACTCCGAAAACATGAAGAGGTATCAAATAACTTCTATCTTCATTATTCTCTTCTGCTTCTAGTTGTGTTCCAGCTGAAGGATGATAGATAGGTTGATAAATACAAGGATATCTTAATTTCATAGTATCCAATACATCACTGTGTCTTCTACCACTTCCTGGAGCCAAATCAAAAGCAACATGTCTCACCATTTTCCTTTTTAGAACTCGCACTGAATGTCTTAGTTATACGTGCGAGTATTTATATTATTGATGACCAATTCAGTTTAACCGGCATAATGGAGCTATGAACCTTAGTTCATATACATTACGGATCTGAACCCTCCCAGCACCTTCACTGTAGTTTCGTTCAAGAAATTTATGATATTGTACCTTTAAGGTTCAACTTATTTATCTTTATATCCTTTATGAACTTACCATACCAGCTTGCACCTTATACATTTGGATCTTAACATAACTGGCCCCGCGTTTTACTTATGACTCCGATTTAAAACTATAACTTTTATTTATTCACGTTAGATAAGATATGCGTCGTTATTGTTATGAATTACGTAGTATATTTTAGTTTTTATTAGAACAAAAGACAAACATAAACCAAGGGTAAGATCCAAAAATTCGAATCAGGACACAGTGTTCAAGATTCCAGCTTGTGGTCCTATATGCATGTCTTATCTTAATACTTTTTTCTTGACTTGGGCATTTATGCCGGTCAGCGAGGTGGTGAACGCATCACCATTTCCCTAAATTCACGCGCTATATCCCTTGCTTTCTCCCCAAGTACTCGTGCGAGGCACATGTTTTAAAAATAGTTATGTTGAAGGCATCACTTTGCAAAAATTAAAAGAAGTCAAGCCCCACTTGTACCTTTTTAATGTCTTAATCCGTTGTAAAAAGAGAAAATTCATCACCCATGTATTTAAAAACGGAGGTGATTTGTATACCATTTATTTTATCCATCCATCACTAAATCATGAATAATAGTGTTGTACTGTGTGCATCGATGGTGTAATTTAGTGGTGGATGGCTAAAATAAATGGTGTACAAATCATCTCCAAAAAAACTAGCCATTGTATTTAAGGAGAAAAAAATAATAATTCTCGCTACCCATTTTTTCTCTATAAATACATCAAAACAACACCATATTTATAGATATCTTCTCAATATATCGTTCAAACAATATATATCTCATTCATTTTATTTTTCAAATGAGTTCCGATACGGTTATGTTCACCGACTCAGAAGAAGAACGATAAGTTACAAGTCGGAGATTGAATTTTTTTGCAAGATCGTTGTCGTTTATTAAACATACACGAAAAGCAAATCGACCGGCGATAAAACACCTTCATCAAGATCATTATGGTGCTCATGAACATTTAGTCGACGCCTATTTTACTGAGAAACCGTTCTACGATGAATATACTTTTCGAAAGAGGTTCCGAATGAATCGATCTCTTTTCAACTGGATAGTTAAGGAGATAACTATTCATAATCCATTTTTTAGTAGTAATGTTGATTGTACCGGAAGAGAAGGCATTTCAGCATTGAGGAAGTGCACCTTCGCAATTTGTCAATTGGCATACGGCGTGGTTCCTGATGCTTTAGACAAATATCTGCAGAAGGGTGAAAAAACTTCTCCTTGATGTCTTGATCATTTTTGTAACTCTGTTATGGAAATTTTTTATCAAGAGTATTTGAGGAAACGAACTATGACTGATGCCGTAAAGCTTTATCTACATCACGAAGAAATACACGGGTTTTCTGGGGATGTTCGGAAGCATTGACTGTACAGATTGCGAGTGGTTTGGTTGTCCGAATGCACACAAAGGTCAATATGTTAGACGTGATCATTGTTCGAATCCGTTCATTTTGCTGGAAGCGGTTGCGTCACAAGACTTATGGATATGTGTAGGACCGATAATATGTATGATTTATGTGGTTCGGGAGGTCTAGGTTGACCAAAGTATATAAAATCCATGTTAGTTTCTAGAGAGAGAGAAAGAGTATAAAGAGGGTGATGAAAACATTGTTTATTAGCTTGTAACAATAAGGTTACACAATGATTTTCTCACACCCCTCATGGAGAGTCATGAGGGGTATTTATAGGCTCAACATACTATAAGTTTTCCCCATTTACATAAGTAGTCCCTACGGGTAAAACTTACTACATATCTAGTCCAATTCACTTGTGTGACATTATCTTTACAAAAAAGTGAGGCTAACAATCTCCCTCCACACCCCACACCACGCTCCTTATACTTGCACACTCTTTCCATTTTATTAAGACAAATATGAATAATAATGTAGATAAATAGAATTGGACAGAAAGAGTATGTTTTTACGTTACAGGTCAATTAACGGTTTTTGCTGTTCAGCACATAGGAAGGTGAACCTTATATTTGCACACTCTTAAACGGTGAATTAATATCACAATAACTTTTTTGAGATACATAATGTATGAAAACGAGCATAACTATATTTTGATACTTATTCTTTTACTTATGATGATGATTATGTAAGAAGTAGCATTTATTATTGTAAAAGTGTGTATAAGATGAAAGACTATATTTTGATACTTATTCTTTTACTTATGATGATGATTATGTAAGAAGTACTAGCATTTATTATTGTAAAAGTGTGTATAAGATGAAAGACGTACCCGCGGTCACAAAAACCTTATAACATCATGTAACCGTATATATTCTCAAGACCATCATAAATGTATATTCTTGATGAACCTAAGCATACTACAGTTACATGATACTTTTATCAGATTATATGAAACATTTGATCCACAATATATAAACTAACAATAGTTCCTTTCTTTGGTCAATGTGGGAACACAAGCTTCATATAGATTATTGGAAGACAATATTCGTTGTTGGTAATTGAATACTCACAAGATTTACATTCGATGTTGCGTTAGGAGGAAATCCTTATTATTATTAACTTGTAGGGTACCCGCACATTAAGGACAAGCACGTCATGTTTTACATCCTTTTAACATTTTTAATCTTTTTTATTATATATATATATATATATATATATATATATATATATATATATATATATATATATATATATATATATATTACAACTTGATGCCACAATTTGTTTTCTTCATAGGTGAAAAATACAATTATTACTTTCTCGTTTGGAAGAAAGTGTTTACTAACAAATCATCAGTTTAGATATGAGTAGTTAATGCAAGTTTTTAATAGAGTAGCAAAAAAAGAAAAAAAGTGATTATAACTAATCCGGAAAATGATTGAGATTTCTAAAAATATGACTAAACTTTTGGCTAACTTAACATGACAATAATTTGTTGCTTTGTTTAAAAAAAAATAAAATAAATAAATAAAAATCCCTGCTATCATCAACTATTGATGCGTGGGATTGCGCCCTCACAAAAGGTTTTACCTCTCAAGGGATCTCGAGAAGCTTACAACCCCCACCAGGCAGTGTACCTGATCGTTGTAGTATAGTATAGTGACAAGTACCGGGGGATTGATCATTCAACTCAGGAATAGTGTCGCTAGGATTAGAAAGCCTACTAAACTAGGTCTAGAGGTGAGGGATGATTCTTTTTGTATTTTTTTATATTTTATGAAAGCAAGTAAAATCTCGGGTTTTGAAGGAGTGGGCAGAATTAGTTGCTAGCCAATTAATCTAAAGCTGCAATCAAAATAAAATAACAAAAATGAAAATGAAATTATTATACAAATGTGGTGAAACAATAATGAGGAAAATTGTGTTTACTTAGACTTCATTACTCCCTAAATATCTTTTACAGGTTGATAGCTTGTTACAATTGCATGGATGACGGGTCATATTCCTTAATACTAGTCGTAGGGCCGTGTACACTATTCCCTAACTCTATAGGATCCCACTTTACTCCTATGTCGAGCTGTTAGAAGCTCCTAACATGGGATCAATAGAATTCTCCTGTGCATTAAATACAACCAAAAATCGTAGTACACCTCCGATCATGTTTCTTAATACGTTCAAGCAAGTTACCAATGGAAGTCTGCCAGTTTACTTAAGCCTAACATCGAATACAATTATCCGTAACAATTATGAACAAACAATCAACCCATAATCAACATCTAGGTTTCACTACATCTAAGCAAACACAAAAGAAATCTAGCCTAGCATGTTAAATAGAAGACAAGCGTAAGATATAATCAAACAACACATACACATATTGAATGATTTGGAAGAATACTTATCTTTAATTGAACATGAAAGATTCAAGGGGTTGGAACCCTTGAAAAAGCTGTAAAATTCGGCCTAGGGTTTATTCCCTCAAAGTTGCACACTAATGAATGAAATTTGGAAAAATATATATAGATTTTACAGGGTGACAGCGTCATGTGTTAAGTTGTGACGTCGTCAACTCGCCGCCATAATGAAATCGTCATGTAGGATTATCTTCTGGGCCGTCAATAATACTTGGACCATGACGGCCTTGGGTGACGCCGTCATCTCCTATGCTTAAAAACTCTCTGGATCGTCACATGTATTTTCCACATCCACCTCTTTTGTAACTCTTGGCGCCGTCATTTGGAGAGTCTTGACGCTGTCAGGTACTATTCCAGCAAGGAAAATTGAGACTTTGCCGTTTTCTTCACTTTTATGCTCCAAAAACGTCCAAAATGCTTCATTTTCCATATTTATCTCCAAAAGTACCTAAAATGACAAAAGGAACGATTTAGGGCAATATTTGATCAAATAATCACAAATTCGGGCTTAAATGACCCCTTAAAAGCGGTACACTTTTTGCCTCATCAAATACCCTTACACTTGAGATTTGCTTGTCCTCAAGCAAATGCGCTTTTATTCTAATCAAAATACAAGTTAGGGGTCATTTAACACTAATTTAAAAGTAACTACAACAAATAATCATTCCACTAAAAACCAAAGACAAGCACGGAGGTCAAATACTAGCACCTCACAAATAGTGTTTAGATACTCACATCTCTCGGGTGTAATAAAGTATTTTTCACAATATGGAAATGGAAAACATCTATCACTACCTGTCATAGTGGTATGTGTTAATTCACATACCATTTTATAGCCAAATACCGACCCAAATTGACTAAATATGCTAACAATTGCCAAAAAAATGTGTGTTTTATGTTTGTGAATATGCAGCCACGGATTTATCACAAAAAAGACGGAAAATCATGCTGTGACAACTGGAAAATTAGGGAGCCATTTTGAAAACCCGCATTACTTTTAAAATTTTAATTTCGGAATATTTGAAAAGATTATTGGGACGAGATATTTTATGAACGTTGGAATGTGATTATAATCGTACGTTATTTATGGGATTCGATTATTTATTAATGGTTTGGTTTGGTTCATTCGTGATGATTTATTTTTGAGATCATTATTTTGGCACTACATTGACTCCGGCACTAGGATAACCTAACAATTTTAATTATTTTAATATTGGTTCGGATATATATATTTTTGGAACGTATCGCGAGATTTTTGATTATTTGGAATGCATTCGGTTCGAGAGAGTTGAATTGTTATTTAAGGTTTCGGGATTGGTCCGTGTATTTTACACCGGGTTACTTCACCACTGATGAGGCGAAAAATGAACCACTTTTAGGAGGTCATTTAAGCTCGGAATTGAATTTATTTGATCAAATATTGTCCTAAATCATTCTTTTTGTGATTTTAGGTACTTTGGGAGAGAAATCTGGAAAAGGAAGCAAATCGGACATTTTTGGAGCATAAAAGTGAAGAAAATGTCAAAGTCTTAATTTTCCTTGCTGACAACAGTAGGTGACGGCGTCAAGAGCAAAATCCTGACGGCGTCAAGAGTAATTTGCATGACGGCCCAGTGCAAACGTAAAGGCGTCACAAGTAGAGCGTCAAGAGTAAAAGACGTGACGGCCTGGAAGTCCATAACACATGACGGCGTCAGATGAAGATTAAGGCAGTCCGAGAAGTAATTTGGCGGCGAGATGACGGCGTCACCTATTTGGTCTTGACGCCGTCAGCCTCAAATTCCTATATATAGTTTTCTAATTTTCATTCATAAAAAGAGAGAAGTTTTGGAGAAACCCTAGGGCCGAACCTATTACGAATTTTACAGGTTTTTCAAGGGTTTTCAGCCCTTGAACCCTTTCATGTGTAATTGAGATAAGTGTTCTTTTAATTCAATCAATATGTCTATGTGTTGGTTGTTTATATCTTGTTCTTGTCTTAATTCCATCATGCTAAGCTAGATCTATCTTGTGTTTGCTTAGATCTAATGAAACCTAGATGTTAATTATGTGTTGATTACTTGTTTGTGGTTGTATTGGATGAATGATTTCGATGTTAGGCTTAAGAAAACTGGCAGATCTCCAAATGGTAACATGCTTGAACGTCTTAGGAAACATGAACTGACGTGCACTAGGTTTTATTGGTTATATTTAATGCATGAGTAAATTCTAATGATCCCATGTTAGGAGCTTCTTAGCCGGCTCGACATAGGAGTGAAGTAGGCACTAAGTGCGCCACCCCATGAATGGTATTAAGGAATACAATCCGTCATCCACGCAACTATAACAAGTAATTAACGTGTAAAAGATATCTAGGGAGTAGTGAAATCTAAGTAAACACAATTTCTCCACTTATTGCTCACAACCTTAGTTAATTTAGTTTATTTTCATTTCTAGTATTTTATTTTGATTGCATCTTTAGTATTGGGTTAGTTGACTAGCAACTAATTCCGCCCAAATCCTTAAAACCCGAGATTTTTACTTGCTTTCTAAAAAATATAAAAATACAAAAATAATCATCCCTCATCTCTAGAACTAGTATTTAGGTTTTCTAATCCTAGCGACACTATTCCTAGCTGAACGATCAATCCCCCGGTACTTGTCACTATACTATACTACAACGATCAGGTACACTGCTTGGTGGGGGTTGTAAGCTTCTCAAGATCCCTTGAGAGGTAAAGCCTGGTGCGATTCCCACGTATCAAGTTTTTGGCGCCGTTGCCGGGGAATAGTTATTGTCTAGGTTAGAATCTCTTTTTATTAGGTCTACTTGCTAGATTCCTTTCTAGTAAGATTTTATTTTTATTTTTAGGTTTTCTTTAGTCTATCTTATTTCTTTGTGTTTTTGTTCGTAACTCTTCACCACCCGACATCATGGACGATGGGAACATCTTTGAACCCGTCATCCCACCACAACAAAACCCACCACTAGAACCTCTTAGGCCCCGAACCTTAGGAGAGTATTACCGACCTAGCCACCAAGGCTACCGAAACACCATTGAGCTCACTGGAGCCAATGTGACCCCCTTGCGATCCGACACCATCCGGTTGGTGCAAAGCGGATGTGCATTCCATGGACTTCGTTCCAAAGATCCAAACCAACATCTTAAGGACTTCCTTATAATCGTAGACTCCATAGATCTAGATGTTGAAACTAGAGAGACAACCCGATTACGCCTATTCCAATTCTCTCTACGGGATCAAGCTAGTCAATGGCTTGAGCGTTTACCCGCGGGATCCATCACCACATGGGATGATCTCACCACTCGTTTCCTTGCTCAATTTTTCCCACCGGGGAGAACTACTAAGCTTAGAAATGACATCTTGATGTTCCAACAACGTCAAAATGAATCTCTGTATGAAGCATGGACTCGTTTCAAGGACTTACTCCAAAAAGTCCCTCATCATGGCATAGATCTTTGGCTCCAAGTCCAAATCTTTTATGACCATATTGATCTCTCCACGAGGCGAGCCATTGACCAATCGGCTGGTGGTAAGCTACGTGATCTAAGTGCAGAACAATCATGGGAACTCATAAAAGATCTTGCTCTCTATGACAACGAAAGTTGGAATGATCCCCGTGATTTGAACAAAACGGTCAAGGCAATATCTTTGCCTTCGAACAACTCTAGCACTCCCGACCGTAGGATCATGGAACTTGAGGACCAAGTCAAGTTTCTCATGAAATCTTACGAAGCTCCTAAACCTTCAAGCTAAGTGAACAAAATCACTTCTTCATGCGAATTATGTAGTGGTCCCCATGACACTCGTGATTGTGTGGAACTCCCCGGAACAGCTTTTGCGGACTACGCATCCACGCGTACCGACGAAGCGGGAGATAAGTGGTACACTTTCAAGCCCGAGCCAAACCCTTACGATGATTCATACAACCCCTCTTGGAAAAATCACACAAACCTTAGGTGGAAACAAAATCAACCCAATTCTTCCAATCCGCCTAATCGTTACCAACCAAACGGTCCACCCTCCAACCGTACTTTCAACAACAATCCTTCTAACAACTATGGTAGTACCAACAATCTTGAAGGATTGATGTCAAAGTTCATGGCATCTCAAGAAGCCCGCATATCTAAGTTTGAAGCCGATTTCAAACAAAAGCAAAGCGAGATGACCACCAAAATTGACGCATTGTTGAAAGTTCTCAATGACCGAGAAATGGGAGCACTCCCAAGCGACACGGTCAAGAATCCGAAACTAAACGTTAATTCCATATCTTCAGTTTCATCACCCACTTCGTGTCTACAATACTACTCGGTTAAATCAACGAGCATGTGTTTCAAACAAAACCAAATTCTCCAAAAGGACCAATTAAGTAAAACACCCGATATAGAACCGGTCAAAAGTATAGTTGAAACACCTCCTACGCAAGACCTTGACGATGAATTCAAGGAACTTCACCTTGAACGCCCCGTCATTGATGTCTTAGCCCGTGCTCCTTACTATAGTGCCCTCCTAGAAAAATATGAGAAGTTTAAACTAGGTAAAAATGGGACCGCCTTCGTTCAAAACAAGTTGCCTAAAAAGCTTGATGATCCGGGTATATTTGTTTTGCCTTGTAAGATAGGAAGATCCGAAGCTTTCGACACACTAGCCGATTTAGGGTCAAGCATCAACTTGATTTCCTTATCCTTATTCACCGCTCTTAAGCTAGGAAAGTTAGAGGAAACGGAGGTATTAATAGGGCTAGCGGATGGGAGTATTGCCCACCCGGTTGGAATGATTAAGGATATAGTTGTTCACGTAGGAAGATTAACTATATTAGCGGATTTTCATGTCCTAGACATGGTTAGTGTTGGAGTATGCTCGTGTCATAATAAATAATTATATGGCTAGACATATGTGAGCCTATGGGGTCACACACTTATACACAGAGACACCATTTTATAGATTGTATTTATCGTATTTACAATATATAAATGACTACGTAACTTGAGATCAATAACGGGCCACTAATCACTAAGCTTGTACTTAGTGTATTGGATTGGACATAACAAATGGGTAAGCCCATTTGTAAGCCCCATGGAAATCCTAGGTGAGAAAGGAACAAGAGAGAAGTTCAAGGTTGCTAAGTGTAAATTTTATGATGATAAGTGCTAATTGATTTGGTCATATCCCATTATAAATTACATTAACAACTTACCAACTTTCTCTCCCCCTCCTCTACCAAGGAACCACGAAATAACACACACCCATATTAGGGTTTGGTGTTTTTGATCTCATCTAACCTTATTCTAGTGTAGTTCAAGGCTAGATCGCGTGTTACGGGGTCAAGACTAGCATCGGGTGGTGATCTATGACGTGTAGTGTGTTTTCATCATAGAGGTGATCTATTTTGGTCACTTGGTTTCATAGGTGGTTCATGGTGTTGGTGATAGTCTCCATACGATTCTACCGATCACGTTACAAAGGTATAACATGTTGTTGTTTATTGTTTGATTGATCATATGGCAATATGGATCCATTGTTGGTGATGTTTTTCCGTTGTGTTTATATGTTTCTTTTATGATTTATATTTATACATCACCTATAGTGGTATCACGAGCCATCATATGTGCCATATGATTATCGGGTATGCATAAAAATGGCTAAAACGGGTGTTTTTTTGATGATTTTTGAAGTCATGGTTAAAACAGCCCTAGGGCTCCAATTTTTTTCGCATAGGACGACCCTTTAGGGGTCTTATGATCTGCACTTTTTGGTCCCATGGCCATTTGTTATACATACGCTAATTGGTTACTTGTCGGGTACGTGAAAAATGGCCTAAAACGCGTGTTTTTGATCGGTTTTTGAAACGGTTTTAATTTAGCCCCTAAGTCCATATTTTCTGTGGTTAAATGGTATTTGGAAGGTCCTAATATCAGTGGATTTTGACCCTTAAGTCATAGGAAACACGTACCTAACGGGGTTTTAATTCTTGTCAATTAATTTCTTCGTTTTCGTTGGCTAACAATTTAATTCTTGTTATTATTTTGTTTTCCATGGCAAATACATGCATGTTTGTCCATGGAGTTAGCCAACACCATGTTTCATTCATAATATTAATGGTATTATTATGTTTATATGCAAAGCCGATGAAAGCCTAGACCACTTGTGCATTGGATGGTTATGAATGTTGTTTAATTTCGTGTTTTGGGGTTTTGCCATTGTTTCGGCATTTATGTAATTATATTCTTTTGGTTGTAGCCATTGTTTGGGCACTTTTACCGTAGATTAAAAGTAGATTAATTGTATTTTACTTTCAATATAATGTAATCGTGGCTTGGTGGTGAATGGCGAAAGAGTTAAAGACGTTTTTGCCGAAAATGACTGCTGGAACACCAGTTGGTAAAACGGAGTTTCCCGGTGATTGGTAAGGTCTTTTTGGCTGAAATTTTTTTTTGCAGGTACCCAAGACATGGGCCTACAACTTTCTAGTTTTGAGCTAAGCCCGGGGAAGCCTCCTTCATGGACTTTTGGGCCCTCTAACACAGAAATTCAAGAAGGACAGAAACTACTTTTCATGTGCATCATGGGCTTCCAACTTGCTCTTGATTGTCTTGGAGCAAGTGGGAGTCCTCCGTGTGGTTGTGTGGTTGTCCCTAGTTGACTCTTGGTTCTCGTGATGGCTCACGAGACCAAGCATAGGTTTTTTCATCGGTTGAGGCTTTGCATATTGTGGTTGTGTGTTTGTTTTGCTTTTTATATATCTTGTTTCATATGTAAAATTGCAAATAGTTTTCTATAAAACTTAAAAAGAAACACAAACCATTTTCAAAACTAAGTCTTATGATTTAGTTTTACTAAGTTTTTGAAACTTAAAATCATTGTTTCTTAAAATAACACCTAAACTTGTTATGTATGTTATTTTATTTATGTATTGTCTAAACTTTATTATCCACGTAGGATTTATATTAGTCATGAAAATGGACAACTTGACACACATAAATTAAAACAATGATTAGACTTAAGCTAAGAAATGTTTTTAACTTGTGCTACGAAGGGTGAATGCATGCTCTTTTCGTACACCTTTTGATTCACATCAAAAATTTTACCCGTCAAAATTTAAGTCACGCCGTCCAATTTTGAGAACACTTGCAATTACTTTTTGCCTATGCGTAGGACCTAGGTTGAATTGTAACGCAAGGTGACTATTATCTATGCGTGGGACCTAGATATATTCTCGCACGTTCTCAAATTGGATGACTTAATCGAGTTAAGCGGTGAGACGTTGACCCAAGGCAAAGATGGGACTAAACATGCCTACATGACACTAGTTGTTTGACATTAGATGCCATGAGTCCCATAAGGATCTAAGAGTTGTACTTGTAATGCAATTGGTGATCGTCGCCTACCAATTGAATCTACTATTGCTAGCAGATCAACTGATGTGATAGTAGAAGCACAATGTGGATCTTAGCCTTTTACGTAAATTAATTGTTTTAAAATTGTAAACATGGGGTAATTAATTTATAAAAGGATAATTATCGAAAATACTAAATATGAACTTTGAGAATTCAATTAATGAATTAATGCAACACAAATCGTAAACAAAAGTTTGTTCTTTTCTTGTTAAAAGGATCAAACTAAGTCTTACTTTCCTTGTAAGAAAGAGACTTATTCCTATCCTTTTCCTTATGAGGAAAAGCCATAATAGGAATATTTGAATTATCCTAATTCTAATCAAACTCAAAGCACACATACTCTAGAAATCGTGATGTCTTGTAAAGTCAAAACGGTTAAGTATGTTTGCACATCTTATTCTTTCAAGTTCGTTTTATAACCCTAGTTCCGGTTTTGAAACCTTCAAGAAATATAAGATATTTGGATAACTATAGAACATGTTTTCTATAGCTACCAAACTAATATGAGTTAAAATAATTAGAAAACGGAAATATCAATAAACCGAAAAGTGGTAAAGGCAATTACTAGCATGATTACCTAGCAATGTGTCTTAACCCGATAAACATGGAGGAACTGCATGCCTAATTTTCAAGTTTAGAATGATGGCTAGCCCATCATCTATATATTAGAACTTGATGCTCTTCCTTGAATACCTAAGTACATGTTACTAGTCATAGTGACTCCCATTAGCAATAATGTGTAGATATTCAAAGAAAGCAGGAAAGTATCCAATCATCATTCACTCTCCACTGGTGATGTAGCACTTTTAATGTTGTCTAATCCAGTGGGAGCTAAATGATTGTATTATTGGTGACGAAACACATGTAATGTTCTCTAATCCAGTGGGAGTTGTAAGCTCTATTAACTTACAAGTTGCCCATCTTATTTCTAGATTGTCTTGAAATAATACATTACTTTCCACATATGAAGCATCATAGTTTTTATGAGAACCATTGCATGAATTTATTAGATAACTTGCCGCATTCCTGATGTTGCTTCCTGAAATGTTATTAATAAAATTCTTATGCATGATTCATTATAAAAGCGATAAATTTCTACATATCTATATTTTGATTTTGACTAAAATCATATGTTATCTGTGACATTGTCATATTTGCTTGCATAATGTTGTGCCATGCACAAGTGGGAGAAATCGTAATTGTGTGCAAGGTACAACATATAACAATATGACTAATGGTTTTTCTTGACTGCAAGATAAGAAAAATAAGGTTCTACTAGGACTTATACACATAAAATGTATGTTGCCCTAATTAGAAAAATGTCAAGATAACATGAAAAGCTACTTCAACATATTTACTGAATTGTTTAGTAAATATGATTATGTCTTCTTGTAAATTCATAATCATGAAGTATGTAATTAACTTGAAATTACTATTGAGGCCAATTATCGGCACTCATAATTACTTTAGTTGAATATGTTTAGGTCTCTTGTAAAGACATAAACATCAATTCCGTTAATTGTTGAAAGACATATAACGTAAAGTAAAGATGTTAATTTGTTATGTCTTCTTGTTAAAGACATGTACACTTACGACGTATAATAAAATATTTAATGTTTATGTTTTCTAGTTAAAACATACACATGAAGTCATTGACTTGGTCAAAGACTTTAAATATAAAGTATGCAGTAGGCTAAAAATACTATTGATGCCATCTGGTATGACTTGGTTGGCAGATACGTAAGCTAAAGAGTATAAGTTCATCTAATGAGTTGTGTGATAGTCTCACAACATCTATCCACGTGGAATACCACAAATTTATGGTATGTCCATCATGGATATCATTTGATCTTTGATGACTTAAATTCTTTTACCTCAAAAGCAATCAAGGTTAGAAAATTGGATGTGCCATGCGTACACCCAATATGGTTCCAACCCAGAAGGAATTTAGGACACCATTGTATTATGGAATGGGATGAATCCCATTATGTCTTGATTGAAGTTCTGAATTTGTTAAATACCTGAGAGTAAGTAATTAACAAACTAGAATCAAGAACAAACGATGTATTTTGGATGCCCCACTTGAAAACAGTTTATTGTTATCAAGATGTTGAGTACTTGGAGATTAGTCTCCACTTACAAAAGCAAGTGGGAGCACCTTTAGATCTTGAAGTTATTCAAGAGCTAAATACACAACCTTCTGAGTACACTTGCTAATGTCATACTAAGGTTGAACATGCATATGTTAAACCATAGATTGATATCTCTCATTCATAAATCCGCAAGGATACCCCTAACACTTGAATGATATATTTTTTATATCAATGTTAAGGGACATAAGTTGGAGGATCATAGTGAACCTGCTAACTAAAGAGATGCATTATCAGATCTTGAATCTGATGAATAACTCAAAACTATGAATGTTAAGATGCAGTCCTTTGAAGATAATCACTCATGGAGCTTGATTGATCTCTTACCAAATCAGTTAGACTGTGAGGTTTAAAATGAGTTTCTTGAACTAGAAGACTCATAAGGACAAACTTGTACACATATTTAATGCATGCGTAGTAGAAGGAGTTTACTCATACTCAAGAAATTGATTATGATTAAATCTTCATACCTAAAAAAAATTAAATGTATAAAGATGATTAATTGTCATACTTGATTTCATGTAAATGAAATATGACAATAGGATTTTAGAACACTTTTGATTACTTTTGCGAGGACGATGAGTAATCAAAAGGGTTTATGAATCTGTATAATCTTTATTATGTATACAAGACATAAGAATCCAGGTGTGGATTAGATCATGCATCTAGGAGCAGAGATCTTAATTTAATCATTAATTTGATTTTGACTAAATAAGATTACTCCCGAGAACTCAGAGTGCAAGTAGGATAAATGAATTTATTTTCTTAAATCTCATATGTTGTTAACATATAAGAAACAATATTCCATCTAAGCTAGACTTTAATCCTTAGCCTGGAATGAAGTTTTAATTAAGGAATTTAGGAAATAAAACATAAAACCTTGTTGCATGTGTTTATTAGAATAAACATAAGCGGTTAATAATCTAAACACAATATGACATGTCAATGAGCGGAGTCTCAATGATCAATCTTACATGATGAGATTGAATGCATGAATGGAAATCTTAAGTTTGACTAAAGGATTCATTATGTAAGTTATATTATGTATTGGATTATTTATATCATTTGCGTGAATGCAAGATGAGTTGATAACAACAAATATCTAAGTGAAAGTCGTTAGATAATTGTTAAACGAACAACCTAATGGACCTGCAAAGGACCAAATATTTGTTCAAACGTTTACGGATATTTGAGGAGCTCTGTTATGTTTTCATTCATTAATGCTTATATAACTGAGATGATGCTCAAACATAGTCGTAGTAGGATGACATCATGAATGATGACACCTCTAACTAGATGTGCTCAATTGAGAGCATTAATGCATTATACGTTAAAAGAATAAGAATACTTTACAGTTTGGAAAACTGTTATTACGACTGTCTAAAGTAGGTGTTTTGCTAGCTTCATACACACTATGGAATGTATTGTTGCAATACTCGTATTGTACTTGATTGCACACATACAAAAGGACAATCATCATTCAAAACATTTTTGAATTTTGAAACAAGTATTCTCAAAGTTTACTCAGATGACTACTTGTTGTCTTGTACAACAAAATTGATCATGGTGGAAACATCGGATTCCAATCTATATGTAGTCTTGTGCATATCTGTTTTTAGTATTTGGATAATGGAACTGTAAGCAGTCGTATTATATAATGAATTGATATACCGGGTATTATCATATTCATTTATACTACTGTGTTCTATATTTGCATGTTTAATCCATGAATAATTTATTTATTCTAAAATTGTCCATTGCCAGTTGACGATACGGGAGTATCATCGAATTAAGGCAAATGTGAGCGTGTTGGTGATTTATTTGCCAAACTCATATGTTGTTCATTGTGATGAACATTGGATTGACCCAACCTTCGAGAATTCACTGCATGGATCGGCGTCAATAGTGAATCTCGCAAATGGTTATGTCTCTTATCCTTAGACTTGAGATGCAAGTAGGTCTTGCATGTGCGGAATTTTATTCTTTGATATGGTTAAACGCTGTCCTGAATAAGGTAGTTATAAAAACCATTTTCAGGAGTGATTTGAAACACATGAATGACACGTGCAGTCAAAATAGGATTTGTTCCTCCACATGTCATGGAGTTAGATACTATTGGGCCCCTCGGTGAATTGAACAGATGTTTGTATGGCCGTACCCAAATGAGATTAAGATGAATCTTAATTCACTTGGTAATCTTGTTCAATATCTAGATCGAGAAACATAATAGTTGAACAAATGGAATGACTTTGATCCATGTCTAGTGTTCAACATAGTATCTGTAACAAAAGGATGGATGACATATAAACCATTTAAATGAGACGTTTAAGAAACTTCCCTCACATATTTCTAGAGGCATTGGCGTGTTGCTAGACGCTAACCTTTGCTTGTATAATTACTTGATTATTATGACGTCGCAAGTGGGAGCTGTTGGAGTATGCTCGTGTCATAATAAATAATTATATGGCTAGACATATGTGAGCCTATGGGGTCACACACTTATACACAGAGACACCATTTTATAGATTGTATTTATCGTATTTACAATATATAAATGACTACGTAACTTGGGATCAATAACGGGCCACTAATCACTAAGCTTGTACTTAGTGTATTGGATTGGACATAACAAATGGGTAAGCCCATTTGTAAGCCCCATGGAAATCCTAGGTGAGAAAGGAACAAGAGAGAAGTTCAAGGTTGCTAAGTGTAAATTTTATGATGATAAGTGCTAATTGATTTGGTCATATCCCATTATAAATTACATTAACAACTTACCAACTTTCTCTCCCCCTCCTCTACCAAGGAACCACGAAATAACACACACCCATATTAGGGTTTGGTGTTTTTGATCTCATCTAACCTTATTCTAGTGTAGTTCAAGGCTAGATCGCGTGTTACGGGGTCAAGACTAGCATCGGGTGGTGATCTATGACGTGTAGTGTGTTTTCATCATAGAGGTGATCTATTTTGGTCACTTGGTTTCATAGGTGGTTCATGGTGTTGGTGATAGTCTCCATACGATTCTACCGATCACGCTACAAAGGTATAACATGTTGTTGTTTATTGTTTGATTGATCATATGGCAATATGGATCCGTTGTTGGTGATGTTTTTCCGCTGCGTTTATATGTTTCTTTTATGATTTATATTCATACATCACCTATAGTTAGTGACACTACATGCCCATTATTGGTAGGAAGAGGATTTTTAGCAACCGCTAGCGCCATGATAGATTGTAAGGAGTCTAAGATAGCGGTAGGTGAAGGCGATACTTGGTCGGTGTACGATGTCAAGAAGCATAGTTATGATTTTGATGATGAACCGACACCGTATTGGGTAGAGATGAATAGGAGACCATCTAGATATGGACCTTGGATAGAAAGGAACTTTATAGGACCTCAATGCCCATTTTATCTAGAAAAAGATTTCGTTGAGAAGACACATTCGGTGGAACAGCTCATAGCTAAAGATGAAGAGCTAAATCCCTTTGAGGACCCCTTAGTCTTTAGGAAGATGATTGAGTTCTTGAGCGTAATGCCTATTAATATAGAGATGAATAAGTGGAAAAGAGAGGGAGACAAGTGTAAATGGAAGTGGGACAAGCCACCTAAAGAAGGTGACAGATCATGGCATATAAGGATGACTTTGTATGATCCGGATGAAGAAAAGTTTGAAAGGTCATACCATACTAAGGAAACCGATAGGAAGTTGAAACCTAAGTTTGATCCAAAAGATGTCCTCAATGAGGAACTCACCCGTGTCACGTAGTAACCTATGACCTTGAGTCTAGCTACAAGACTCGTAAATAAAGAAAAGCGCTTCTTGGGAGGCAACCCATGTCTATGTGTTGTTTGATATCGAATTGTCTCTCATGCCTAAGTTGTCAATTAAATCATGTTGACAAGTGCCTTGTTGAGGTAAAACCTTGTGAGAGGGGCACACTGCTCGGCTTGTCACTTCGGCTTGTAAGGTGTCCTGCACAAGAGCAGCACGCGTTAGGCTCGCCTTGGGTGTTGTCCCAAGACCAACCTCCGGCGTGAGGATAAGTATGTGTATAGACGAAAGTCTGATAATAAATGCTAGTGACTGGTGTGTGTTGGTTGATCATAAATGAAGTGGGGGGTATTTATACTACTCATCTTATTACCTACTCTGCCTAGGGAAGGAGCAAGGCCATACCTGGTTGTTGGATGTCAGAGCAAGTGGGAGACACGATCCCTGAAATCCTGGGATTGTGTTATGTCCTTGGTTTACACCCGTTGAGACTTTTCCTTCGGCCTGTGCTCTTCGGCTTGACGTATATGAGCCGAATGGTTTCCAGCCATCCGGCTACATACGTCAACATGTCCCCCCCTAGTATTGGAGTATCGGTTCTGACGATGTTCCAATTCCGTTATGCGAGCGATTGCCGTTGGTCCCTTGCCGTTTGTGGTGGAAATGCTACGCGTTTTTGTGCGAAGTTTATTCACTGCGTCAAAATTACTTTTATGCCCTCCTTTGACAGCTGGTTACCACTTAGGTTTTGCGCAGACATCAAACGGTCCCAGCTTTAGCCACGTGTCGAGGGTGGTACACGATACAACGTTTCACACATCCCCATATCAACTATATATATACCACTCCTTTACTCCTCATTTTTACTTTTTACTGTGTTTTTCTTCAAATCTCTTCAGTTGCTTCTTGTTATTTTGCAAAGCTATTCCGAGGTGCGTTTCCACCCTTCTTATTTTTGCTACATTTTGTTTTTTACCATGGCCGTAAGTGAACCTGGGGAGATGAACGTTCCGGTTGACCCCCCTTTGTTACTGACATCCAAACCTCCCGGTAAGTTTGATATGCATATGCACCCATCTAGGCTTTCCCAGAAAGATTTAGACGATGTGATCATAGAATTCGGAATCCCACTAGACCTTCATCCCATGCTTCCTCCCCCAGATCTTACCATGAACGAATTGCCGGGAGACAAAATAGGGGTGTACGTTCAACTTATGAGATTAGGAGGCGTTAGGATACCTTTCTCGGCTTTCCTTTTAAGTGTCATAGACCATTTTAACGTGCATCTGTCTCAGTTAGTTCCGCTGGGTGTGAATAGGGTGTTGTTGTTTGAGGTTCGGTGTTATAGTTTAGCGGTTGTGCCCACAATCTCCTTGTTCCGAGTATTCTATCGATTATGTAAGCAGGGACACTGGTTCTCATTTGAACATCGGACGGGTAAACATGCAAAAACGTGCTTTATTGAGGTTTTGACAGGCTTGAAACGATGGAAAGATTTTTTCTTTTTGATTGACCGGAGGGCTATACCGAATGCTATGCCGTGGAGGCATAGAGATTCGCAGATAACGGATCGTTTCCCCACCGGTTATTCCCAGCTAGATGCCAACACCCTAGCTCTTCGACCTATAGTACTTCGGAAACCACCGAACAGTCTTCTTTGGGTGTATGGTCTTACCAACACCTTCCGGATATCGGGTCATCACCTTGTTTTCAAGAATGCCGGAGGGGAGGGTAAGAAGGGGTGTTTATTATTACTACTATTTACTACTACTATTTACTTCGGACTATCTGTACTTGTTTTGATTGTGTTTTTCCTTTGCAGTGATAACTATGTCCGAGTATCTTGAACTTCCTGAACTCGAAGGGTCTGCTGTGAGCAAAGGAGATCCTTTGCCGGAGAACCAACCCCGTCCGATCAAAACGGTCGAACCCCTCGCTCCCGGTGTTGCAATTCCTGGGAAAACTTATGCACAGCTGATGGTTGAAACGGCCAACCCCGATGTGGTGGCCGCTCGAGAAGAGAAGGAAAGGAAAAAGCAGCAAACCCATCCTGTGGGTAAGAAGAAGGCTGCGACTGGGCCGAGCCAGCCTAAGAAGAGGAGAAGGGTACTGGTTGAGGAGGAAGTCGTTGTCTCCGAGGAGCATACAGTGGATGTAAATCCTATCAACCAGGCTGAGCCGTCGGAAAGGGCTGGGCAAGAGAATGACGGTGGTCAAGGGCCCAATGATCCGGTTGAGAATGCCGAAGAGGAGCATCATTCTCTGGAAAAATCCAACACTCCTCCTGCTCAAAATGACGAAGGGTTTCAGAATAATCCTCCTCCGACCCCGTCTGATGGTGAGAACCATCTTCCTTTCCTTAATCCGGTTTTAGAATGTACTTATCCTTATCTAATTGTTTATATCCTTTTGTATAGCCCATTCAGAGCATCAAGCTTCTAGAGCTCATGTGCAGACCGGAGAGAATCAACCGCTGTCTGAAGGTGCGTTTACTTGTCCTCTTGTTTTTTTTTTTTTTTTTTTTTTTTTTTTTTTTTTAATCTTAATCGTTCAGCCTTATTATTTTCAGGTCACACTGATTTGACCGGAGGTTACTTCGTCCCCGGTTGGACCCTCAGGGATGACGTTCGTATGAACTCATTCCGAGCGTGCCGTGAGATGATGTCACATCTTGCCACCCCTGCTGAGGAAGAAGCGCTGGCCAGTCTGAACAATAATCAACTTGTCCGTCAATCTTACACCAACTGTGGTTCCGGTGTGGTACTTCAAGCAGAGGTGTTGAAGAGATTTAGCCAATTGAATCGAGACCACCGAGAGCTGAAGGCTACTCATGATGAGTGTGAGTCTATTACCGATGGGCTGAAGGACGAAAGGGATGCCTATATTGCCAAATTTGAGACCTTGCTGAAAGAGTTCCGTATGTTGGAGAAAGAACAGCAGGATGAGAGGAGTGCAGCCTCCATCCGGGAAAAGGGGTTGGTTGATCAGCTGGAAGAGATTGAGAGGGAGAAAAATGAGGCAACAAGTTTGACCGGTTCTCAGACTTCTAAAATTGAGGAGCTTGAGAAGAAGCTGGCGGAAAAATCCGCGGAGACCGAAAGGCTTGCGACAGAGAACAAAAGCCTAACTGCACAGTTGGCTGTTGCCGAGGTTGTTCGTCAGAATACCGTTAAGGAATTAATCCCTGCCGCCTTCCGAAGGCTTTTCGAGAGCGCTGAGTATAAGAGAAGTCTTGGAAAGGTCTATAGCTTATCTTATTCCGGGGGATTCATAGACGGTGTTCGTACCGAAAGAAAACCGGAGGATGCAGAAAAGGTCTTGCAAAAGATAAAAAGGCTTAATATGGAGGCTCCAAAACTATGGAAGCCGGAATATCATAAGCTTTTTTCAGCTGAATATCCGTATGTTTAGAAGCTGGCGGAGTCCTTCCAACTTCCCCTTGGTGATCAAATTAACCTCCTACCGGAAGAGCCTGTCAAGAAGACAACTCCTTCTCCAGCCGTTGTTCCTCCTCCACCAAAGGTTGACTAGAATTTTATCCGGGGTGCCTGTACCCCTTTTTGTGTCCCTACGGATTGTAATAAGTACTTTTAATCATATTTTGGATTATGGTCGCGTACCGAAGGATATTCTTGTTCCCATATATATGATCATTTTGTTTTTATGAGTTCTCTATATATCTTATGTATACTTATATTATCATTTTGTAATCGTGTTGCCGATGGACGGAGTGTTTTTGCACGATCCGTATAAGTAGATGGACGGAGTGTTTTTGCACGATCCGTATATAATATTGGACGGAGTGTTTTTGCACGATCCGTATATAATTTTGGACGGAGTGTTTTTGCACGAACCGTATATAATTTTGGACGGAGTGTTTTCACGATCCACTTGGGTGGAGTGTTTCACGATCCGTATAAGTAGATGGACGGAGTGTTTTCACGATCCACTGGGGTGGAGTGTTTCACGATCCGTTTGCCGAGGACGGAGTGTTTTTGCACGATCCGTATAAGTAGATGGACGGAGTGTTTTTGCACGATCCGTATATAATATTGGACGGAGTGTTTTCACGATCCACTGGGGTGGAGTGTTTCACGATCCGTTTGCCGAGGACGGAGTGTTTTTGCACGATCCGTATAAGTAGATGGACGGAGTGTTTTTGCACGATCCGTATATAATATTGGACGGAGTGTTTTCACGATCCACTGGGGTGGAGTGTTTCACGATCCGTTTGCCGAGGACGGAGTGTTTTTGCACGATCCGTATAAGTAGATGGACGGAGTGTTTTCACGATCCACTTGGGTGGAGTGTTTCACGATCCGTATAAGTGATTTGCAACATTCTTTTAGGAAAATTCGCTTCCCGTCACGTGGGGAAGACGTAGGCTATCATTAGTTATTATAAACATATTACATAAAACAGTTTCGTAAGTTGATTGCATGCCAGGTCCGAGGGATTTCCTTGTCATCCATACTAGCAAGTTTGTACGAACCATTTTGATATGCTTCAATTACCCTGTACGGCCCTTCCCAGTTCGGACCCAATTTCCCCTGATTTTCAACCCGGCTAGCTTCGTTTTTTCGGTACACAAAGTCCCCAATTTTAAAAGCCATCGATTTAACCCTTCGGTTATAGTATTGCTCGACCTTCGCTTTATATTTTGCTTCTCGGATCGCTGCCATTTCACGCCTTTCTTGTAATAGATCCAAATTTAGCCGTTGTTGCTCTTCACTATCCTCCGGATTGTAAAGCATGGTTCGGTGTGTGGGCATTCCTATTTCCGCCGGTATCACTGCTTCACTGCCGTACGTCAGGCTAAAAGGTGTTTCACCATTGCATGTTTTCATCATGGTTCGGAATGCCCATAGAACATTCGGCAGTTCATCTGCCCATCCGGCCCTTTCCCTTCCAAGTCTAGTCTTTATGCCGTGCATCAAGCTCTTGTTTGCCCTTTCGACTAATCCGTTTGCCTGCGGATGTGCTACAGCGGTGTTTATTTGTTTTATTTTTAGCTTCTCGCACCATCCTTTAAAAGGATCATTAACAAAGTTTGTTCCATTATCTGTTACAATGATCCCTGGTAGACCGAATCGACAAATGATATTTTCCCAAACAAATTTCTTCACGTCTTTGCCGGTGGTTCTGACTAACGGTTTGGCCTCTATCCATTTCGTGAAGTAGTCCACTGCTACAATCACATATTTCAACCTTCCGGGTGCTTCCGGAAAGGGACCTAACACATCCATTCCCCATTGATAGAAAGGCCATGGTGCCATAATGGATGTTAAATTAGTTTTGGGGAGCTTTGGTACCGGGGAGTGGATTTGGCAGGAGTCACATTTCTGAATCTCTTCTTTTGTATCTCTGTGCATCGTCGGCCAATAATACCCCTGCCTTATTAACTTAGCGACTACTGACCTGGGTCCGGAGTGCATTCCACATACCCCCTCATGAACCTCCCGAATGATGTAGTTTGCTTGCAGAGGTCCTACACACCGAAGCATTGGGTTCAAGTAAGACTTCTTAAAAAGTACACCATTTTCCATTACGTATTGCGGAACCTTCATTCGCAAGGTCCTAGCCTCATTGGGATCCGTAGGCCAGACACCTTCGTCCAAACATCTGATGATGGGGGTCATCCAATTGTCTTCTTCTTCTCCTACTATTGCTCCCACCTGTTTTTCTTCGGTTGACGGTTTCCGCAGCACTTCAACCAGTATTTCTTTGGTAAGATGGTTGAAAGCTACTGATGCAAGTTTGCTTAACACATCGGCTTTGTGATTCTGGGTTCTTGGTATGTTGTAAATTTTAAACTTTTTGAAGCCTCCAATATACTCTTTTGCTTTCGCTAGATATTGCATCATACTCTCCTTAGTTGCTACGAAACTTCCATTTATTTGACTTGCTACTAATTTAGAATCAACTCTCACTTCCAACTCCTCCGCCTTCATTTTCTTAGCGATTCTTAAACCGGCTAAGAGTGCTTCGTATTCTGCTTCATTGTTAGTACTTGGGAAGTCGAGACGAAGTGCATACGTATGTTCGATTAAATCAGGCCCAATCAGCACCAATCCTGCTCCGGAACCTTTCTTGTTGGAGGCTCCGTCTGTGTAAAGGATCCAGTTGCCCGGTTTCGAGATTTCTTGTACTTCCACTCGAAATCTTTGCTCAGTTCCCTCCGGCTCAACTGAGATTTCTGAAATAAAATCTGCGAGAACCTGTCCCTTGACTGCATTCCTCGGAATATAATCTATATCATAAGCTCCTAGCTCTACCGAATATTTGGCCATTCTACCAGACGCCTCGGCTTTGTTAAGAATTTGCTTTATGGGCTGATCTGTTATGACTTTTATCGGGTGGGCTTCAAAATACCTCCTCAGTCTTCGAGATGCATGTAGCAGGGAGAGGGCCAGCTTCTGAACCGGAACATACTTCCTCTCGGCTTCTTGCAACGTTCGGCTTACATAATGAACAGGCAGCTGTCTATCTTCTTTCTCGGCCATCAAGACTGCACTAACGGCACCTTGTGCTGCGGCAAGGTATATATACAAAGTTTCTCCCTTCCTGGGGGTAGATAATGTTGGTAAATCTAGTATTAGCTTTTTGAGTGATTGAAAAGCAGCCTCGGCCTCTTCCGTCCATTTGTATTCTTCTTTGTTCTCTTTGGTTATGTTTTTTAACGTGTCAAAGAATGGGAGTGACCTTTCAGCCGACCGAGAAAGAAATCTGTTTAGTGCGGCTAATTTCCCACTCAGAGATTGCATTTCTTTTAAAGTCTTTGGGGATTGCATTTGTGAAATTGCCTTCGTTTTCTTGGGGTTTGCTCTAATACCTTCGGAGGTTATCATGTATCCTAGGAATTTTCCTTCTTCCACACCAAATGAGCATTTCTTAGGATTCAACTTCATGTTGATTCTCCTTAGGTTATCAAAGGTCTCGGCAATATCTGCCAACATCTCTTTTTCCCCTTTACTTTTGATTACCATATCATCCACATAAGCTTCCAAATTTCTTCCTATCTGTGTCCGGAAGGCAGAATCAACCAGGCGTTGGTAAGTTGCTCCGGCGTTCTTTAGGCCAAACGGCATCTTTGTAAAGCAATAAGTTCCTTGTTCCATGTAGAACGCCGTCTTTTCTTCATCTTCCTCCGCCATTTGCACTTGATGGTATCCCTTATACGCGTCCAAGAAGCATTTGTACTTGTATCCTACCACCGACTCAATTTTCCAGTCAATCTCGGGGAGAGGGTAATAGTCCTTCGGACAGGAAGAATTCAAATTTTTAAAATCAATACACATACGCCAACTTCCGTCACACTTTTTGACTAACACTGGGTTGGAAATCCACGTAGGGTATCTTACCGGCCTAACAATACCGGCTCTTAGCCATTCTTCCACTTCCTTCAATATCACTTGATTCTTTTCAGACGAAAGGCTTCTTCTTTTTTGAGCGACCGGAGTGTCTGAAACATTTACGTTTAAATGATGTTTAATCAATCTCCTAGGAACACCGGTCATATCGGAGGGTTGCCAAGCGAATACATCATTATTCCTCCTTAGAAACTCGACCAAATACCTTCGACACTCCTTGGAGAATCCAGTACCTATGGCGACTAGTTGGTCCGGATACGCTGGGTTCACTAGCACCTCTTCCATTGAATTACTCTCCCCGTCTTTCTCCTCCGGTATTGCTTTTCCTTGTGGGCTATCTTGCTGGCCTTCCTCAATCCTTCGGCACTGTAGGACAGCCGCGGATCTAGCCTTTACGGTGGCCACTCCTCGGGGAGTGGGAAACTTGATCATGGAGTGAATAGTAGACGGAACAGCCCTAAGCCCTTTCAACCCAGTTCTTCCTAGTATGATATTGTAAGGTGACGGGGATTGTACAACACAAAATTTCATCATAGTCTTTCGGAACAACCCGTTGTCACCGAATTTTACCTCTAATTCTATCTTTCCCAACGGTCTATTGGTTTCCCCAGAGAAACCAATTAACGAAGTACTGGTTTCCTCCAATCTCTCCTTAATGGCCGTGTCCAAATTACGGAAACAGTGTTCATACATCACGTTGACGGAAGACCCTTCGTCTACATATATTCTCCTTACTAGATATCCTTCTATGTCTCCCTCTGTGATAAGCGGTTCATCTGACAAATCACTTGTCGACACAGGTGGGAATACTATCGGTACTTTCATCCACTCTTCATCCCAGCTCCCGTACTTTCTTTTCTGGACGATTGGAGAGCTCCGGATCATGTTAATCACCTTGTTCTTTCCTTTGTCCTCTTTTTTAGGGAAATCCCTATGTCCTCCGGCATCCCTTTGCTTCCAGTCTCTGAGTAAGTGATCGAGTTTTCCTGACTTCAATGCCATCTCTAATTGCTTTTTGAGTTGATGACAATCGTTCGTGAGGTGGCCCCTTTCCCCATGGTATTCACAGAACCTATCCATGTTTTCTGCCCTCGGTCTCCCAACCGTCGGCGGAGGTTGAGGCAGATTCAACTGACGTTCGGTGATTAAGATTTCTCGTGGAAGTTTTACCAACGAGCCTATGTTCGTACGCTCAACATTACTCCGAAATGGTTCTGAACGTTGGTAATTACCTCGGCTATTTATTTCGTTCCGTCCGGAATTGGTTCGAGGAGCGATGTAAGGTTGAAACACATCTCTTCGTCTCTGGTCATTTCGGCGATCTGCTACGAACTTATTTCCTGAGCCTCCTCTGGGCATGCGATCTCCTCTGGGGGCAGAGTAGTTCCCCCGGCCTATCTCTATTCCCTCCCCTCTGGGCAGTTCTGTATCTCGGAAGGCTTTCTCAGACCTTATGAAGTCGTCCACTCTAGCGAACATCTCGGTTACCGTTCGTGGCACCCTATCTGAGAACTTCTTAGCAAGAGGTGGGCATTTATGTGCACCCATGAAGGCCGAAATGCGCATGATCTCCGGAACCCCACTGATATAGCTTGCTTCATCTGTCCACCGCTCTTTGAAGTCTGGTAACGATTCATGTGCCCTCCGGACAATTTTAGTGATTTCCGTAGGATCTTTAGTACACTTCTTCCTTAACGAAAAACGAGTTGAAAATTGTTCCCTTAAACTGTTCCAACTGTCTATACTACCCGGCTCCAGACGTTCGAACCATCCTCCGGCTGCTCCATCCAGCGTTTGTTGGAACATGAGACACCAAGTAGGCATCGGCCATTGCCCTTGGTTGGCTGCTCCGGTGAACCTGGTAAGGTGGTCATTCGGGTCCGTAGACCCATCATAAAACTTCATGTTCAACGGCATTGCATAATTTTCTCCCGCGAATTCTACTATTCGGCGGGTGAATGGAGACCTTAGGACTTCCTTGAAAGGTTTTTTCAGATCCTCCTCGGCCTCTGTTGTTTTCTCTTTTCCTTTATCTTTGTCATTCTCATCTCCGAAATCCAGGCGTATGGGTCGGACCATCCTTCCACCCTTTGCATTGTGCTCCTTAATGAGTTCCGTTAGAGATGCCATCTGACTGAGTATCATCACTTGAAGGTTGGACGAATCGTTTTCTGAATCGTCCTGGTTGTTTGTGTCGTCGTTGTTATCCCCACTCCCTCCGACCTGGGGATCAGGTGTGTGGAAGGGGCGGAGAGGAGGTGGTCCCGACATTCGGATTCGATTGGTAGAATGAATAGAGGGTCCCACGGATGGCGCCAATTTGTTGAGGTAAAACCTTGTGAGAGGGGCACACTGCTCGGCTTGTCACTTCGGCTTGTAAGGTGTCCTGCACAAGAGCAGCACGCGTTAGGCTCGCCTTGGGTGTTGTCCCAAGACCAACCTCCGGCGTGAGGATAAGTATGTGTATAGACGAAAGTCTGATAATAAATGCTAGTGACTGGTGTGTGTTGGTTGATCATAAATGAAGTGGGGGGTATTTATACTACTCATCTTATTACCTACTCTGCCTAGGGAAGGAGCAAGGCCATACCTGGTTGTTGGATGTCAGAGCAAGTGGGAGACACGATCCCTGAAATCCTGGGATTGTGTTATGTCCTTGGTTTACACCCGTTGAGACTTTTCCTTCGGCCTGTGCTCTTCGGCTTGACGTATATGAGCCGAATGGTTTCCAGCCATCCGGCTACATACGTCAACATGCCTATTCTTTATTTTTAACATTAGCTAGCTGGGTTGACTTTCCTGCCGTGGATTGCAAGGTAATGTCAATTGATTAATAAACCAAACTTAATGATGTCCCATGATCCTTAAGAATAGCTAGGGATCTATCTCTCTCACTCTTATAAAAACATTCAGCAAGCAAACTTGTATTCTCATTATTTCATTGATAAGCTTGCAGTTTTCCGAAATAGCGGTTAGTGTCAATCTATAAGATCTTAAAGAAAGAAGCATTATATGTTACATACACATGTGTTACAAGATCAGATGGAAGAACCAAAGGAACATCCGAACAAGCCGGAGATGTTAAATAGTAAAAACACTAAACAGCTTGATGTGTATAATAATGTCGCTTCTCCAAGGCAGCAAGATATCGCCAAAAAGCTATATCAAGTTCTCAGTTTTTATCAGTCTAGTATCACTCAAGAAATTGATAAATGCAAGGTATGTGTACGTAGATCGTAATGTTCATACATATATGTGCTTTTCAAATCCTTTAGTCATCTTTCATATAGAGTATATATATTTCACAATTTAAACTATATAAATTAGCTAGTAGTTCACATAGATGTAAAACTACATTGTTGTTCTGAATAACTGAACCTACAATGAGAACCAATTATATTTAGTTGTTCTTCGAACTAATTAAGTTAGGCAATATAACTGACATGTGCCTCTTTGTTCTTTCTTCATAACTACTTAATTCCGAAACAGAAAGATGAAATTCGCATAAACAATGTTATAAAAAATGTTGAAAAAGATCTAGGAGAAGTGGATCATGAATTACCAATGACATCAATTCCAAGGACCGGTGTCAGTTTCTTACATTTGACAACAAAAAGAGACTGGTATGGCAGAGAAACATCACCTGTAAGCTGCTAGCTTGATCTCATTTTCTCTTAATTGATTATGATGATTTTAGAAGAAGCTTAGAGATATATATCGTAGATTGATTGTGAGTTTGTTTTTCTTGCAGATTAGTGTAGGTACCTACAAGAAACGTTGCCATAATAGGCTCAACAAAGGGAGGATGGACTTGGAATATTCGAAACAGGTTCAGGAAGAACTTTCAATTTCAAAGAAATCAGATGAAATGCTAATTGATGGTGCACAAGAGCTTAACTATGTGGTACTTATCGATAAGCCATACACAAATTTTGTTTTTCCTACTCTCATCATAATTTATAAAAATGGTTCATTTCATCTTTATGCTGATAGATAGAGAGTCTCGTACACAGGATCCAACATGGCAACAATAACCGGGTAGAGGAAGCAAAATTGTATCATGAAATTAGAAATCTCAACGATACAATAGAAATGTACACAGCGCCTGATCCTGATAGTCCGGGAAGATATTGGCCACGGAGACCAAACCTTGACAAACAATACAAACAACATCAAGTGAAGGTAATTGGCCGGGTCTATACCTCTTTAAAGTTCGTCACTTGTTGGTCCATCATATTATATATTACTAGTCAATTAATCCATGTTTATATACTATTCGATTGTACTAGATTGTGTTAAACCAACTAGAGAAAGCTCGTACTATTAGAAAGAGCCAACTTATTCTAGAGTTGGATCTTTTGAGAAAGAAAATCGAATGTATGGAGAGGGCACGTAAAAGAATTTCTTCATTGAGGAAGAAAGCATATAAATGTGCTTATAAACATGGACAGCCACAAAATGAAGTGGTATATTATCTTCCCTAAACTAGTTTTCATTTGTAACATATCTAGTAGATAATAGTAAGTATTTATGGTACCCAGATAACTAAATTTTGTTGTATATATTCAGAACTCAAGTTATACCGAGTACCAATCGCTCATGACATATGTGGAAAAGCTTATACGAAGAGGGGATATTGAGTACCAATCGCTCATGACATATTTGAAGGCTGCAGCAAATTTTGAGTTATAATCGCCAAATTAAATAAGCTTTTCGTTGAATATTTCTTGTTCACTTTTGAAAATCGAATAAGATTTTATTAAATAGGCGGCTAATGACACCGAGGACTGAAAACAAGTGCAAACAACACATCGCTAATGAGACATCACTACAAATTAGAATGCTTCGCGCATTATATATTGTTTTGAAAATTAAGTATTGATGTTAGGTTTATTATACTGATAGAAACGGAGAGCAAACTGCAAATTTAAGTGTTGCAGCCTTGCAGGATGAACATGAGAAGAGGAATCTGATGTTGAACTGTTTGATTGTTACCATTTGACAATTGTTGTAACTTCATCCTTTTTTGTATCATATAAAGTTGTTTGGTTTTATATAATTTTCGCAAAAACACATAAATGTGTTCTATGTTAACAAATTTAGTAAGGGTTTTGCTAACTTGTGCCCACTGGGCACTTGTTTAGTTATAAATATAAGGAAAGTTGGAGTTAATGAATATCAAAATGATGATTAAGTACGGTAATTTTAGAGATCAATAAATGTTTATTAAATTCGTGGAAAACCATGATAATGCAAACTCAATGCAACTTATAAACGTGGAGAGAACACATACAAGTTTCAGTTTATTGGTGTTAAAAAGCAAAAAAGTACAATTAAGTAATTATTCGCTATCGAGATTCAAAGGAAGAACTAAAATCTGAACCGACTTTGAATCATTGAATTCGTTTCTTCCCTCGGTCAATGACAGAAGATGAAGTTTTCCCTCATGAGCAGGAACCATCACTGCAAGAATCGCAAGGGCCATTGAATATGACTTATCACCGCTGCTAGACATTCTACTAAAAAATTTGATAGGTAATATAGTTGAAGCAACAAATATGCTTGTTAAAGATGAGGTTAAACAAAATGTTGATTCTAACAAGTTTGATATTGTTGACCCAGTCATGGTAGACTTGCGTAACAAGTTTCCGGTAGGTACATATAACAAGTTTAAGATGAAGAGGATCGGTCCATGCAAGGTGGTTGGAAAACTAAATGACAGTTCATATGTTATTGATCTACCGGAGCATCTTTTTATTTCTCCAATTTTCAGTGTGGTTGATGTGTTTGAGCTTCAACAAGATACTCTATTTTATCGATGGAAACTCGAGGACGAGTTCTTTTCAGAAAGGAGAGGCGTACGTGGTGAAATTGGATAAAGAATTAGTAATATATATCTTCCCTCCATCTTTATTTGATCTAATGGATGAGATTAATCCCTAACAATTTAAAAACCCACTTTCATCATTTTTTTTTTCAAATATTAAGAGAGAATTGCAAAAATCGTCCCTAAACTATGGCCAATTTGCATGTTTCGTCCCAGAATTATTGAAACTGCAAAAACCGTGTCTAAACTAAACTTTTTGGGCAAAATTTGTCCCTAAAAGCAAACGGTGTTAACTTCCATCCAATTTGATACGCACGTGATTTTGCACACGAGGACAATCTTGTCTTTTTACATGATATCTCTCCATTTAATACACCACACACCCCACCCATCAAAATAAAAAACCCCTCTTTCAATCCCAAACACACATATAATAATAAACCCTAACCCTAATTTTTTAAATTAACCCAAATCAATCAATATGGTGCATTGCCTTTGTAATAAACAATGTGTGCTTCGATGTTCATGGACTAGTAACCCAGGCCGTCGTTTTTTGACATGTCCACAAATTGGAGTAAGTTGCAAAAAACACTCATCTTTTACATTAATCCTTTACATTCATGCTTAAAAATTAGGGGTTTCTATCTGATTGTAGGGTACTGAATGTAACTTTTTTGATTGGTTCGACCCACCCATGTGTGCCCATTCAATTGAGATCATCCCAGGATTGCTAATGTCAAGGAATGTGCTTGAAGAATCAATGAATGAATTACGAGCTGCAAATAGAAGATTGAAGATTTGGTTGGTTTGTACTTGGGTTGTATTCCTTGTTTTTATGATGTAATAGGATAGGTACTATTAGGCTATGAAATCCTTGGGTTGTTTTCCTTGTTTTTAGGATGTAAGATGGTATGTAATGTTAGCTTTGATTAGTAGTTTAACTTATACATTGACCAAAATGTGTTATGGTCAATGAATTTTGATGTAATGGGTTGTTCAATGAAATGAACTGTTAACCATACAATGCAAATGTTAATGAATTGAAATGTTAACAAAAGAATGCAAATGACAAATGCAAATGTCATTTAATAATGCAAATGCCAAATGCAAATCAAATGTTAACCAAAGACAGCAAATGACAAATGCAAATGAAATGTTAACCAAAGACTGAACATGACCATGTTAATCAAACAACACATGAAATATACTACCAAATTTGACATCAAACATACTGCCAAGTTTAAACATCCCAAAAGATACTACATCAATACTAATAAATCTTAAACATCCCAAAAGATACTACATCAAAGAGTTGTAATTTTAGTTCTACATCAGATATTACTTAAACAGAAAAGATACTACATCAGATACTACTTTGTTGGTGTGAGCCTGGAAGCTGTTGTTTTTGTTCTTTTTGGAGTTGCAGTTGCTTGTTGTTGACTCCCACTTGCACCAGCATCTCTCCCACCAACTTTACTCCCACCTGCAATCCTATTACAACTTCTTTTATTATGACCCTTTTCCTTGCAGATGCTACATTTCATAGTTGTTCCCTTCCTTGACAATTTTCCACCTTTAACCAAAGACTGAACATGACCATGTTAATCAAAGAACACATGAAATATACTACCATGTTCAATATAAATTTCAGTAACCTTATTATCAGTTACATATTTAGAGAGATTAACAATATCAGCATCACTTCCCAATTCCCTTAATCCACAGTCTAAGGTCTCATTTGGTATCTTAAAGTGATAATACATGGTTTCCCTAGGATCATATTTTAACCTTTTCACTATAGAATGTATTATGTCAATCCTAAAGTGCTTCATATGCAACAAATCAACAAACTGAACTTTACCCCCAAAATACCTACGATTGGGTGATGGTGTGAAACATCCACCATGAAACACCTTCATTGAAAACACTTCTGGAAAATCAGTTGTTTCAAAAACAAAATGCAATAATTAGGATTAACACATAAACAACATTGAATACCAACAATTTTAATTTTACTAACATGTTCTTACCATATTCATCGTACGGATCAAACTTAGGATTTTTTTCGAAAATACCGGACGTTATACATTTGAGAATCAAATTTTGTGGATTACAATTTGATTAATTTGATTGTTTAGGGATGTATAGTGTTTTGGGGATTAGGGTTTCATTCAAATTGTTGGAAAAGTGTTCTGGGGATCGGGTTTTATAAAGTGGGTGGGTTTTTTTAAATCTTTTAAGTATTAGTATCATGTAAAAAGACAAGATTGTCCTCGTGTCCAAATCACGTGCTAATCAAATTGGATGGAAGTTAACACCGTTTGCTTTTAGGGACGAATTTTTCCCAAAAAGTTTAGTTTAGACACGGTTTTTGCAGTTTCAATAATTCTGGGACGAAACATGCAAATTGGCCATAGTTTAGGGACGATTTTTGCAATTCTCTCAAATATTAATATCTTTCAGACCGTTAACTGTTAAGCGAAAAAAAATATACCGTTACGCCGGACATTTAATTATCTTTCTATAGATAGGCACTTTGACATATTTTCGACAATTTTTTTTTTTTCGTTTTTTTTCACGTTTTTTTTTCGTAGCCGAGAAAATCATATATGATATTACATATCATATATGATATATTACATATCATATCATATATGATATTACATACGATGTGCTGATGACTGTCATTTGTTTTGGTTTTTTTATTTTGTGATTCTATATTTGAGTATTGATGTTATAATTTTGGAAGAACTACTAAAGCTAATTAGTACTTACACAAACAGATAACGACTTTTACTGATAACACATCTTAATTTGTTTCAGCTGAGATGTTTTCAGTGGAATCGCAAAAGAACAAGGAAAGGGTTATTGCAATGGGAGAAATGCATTGACAACACCGACATTAATTATGTTGTGGATAAGGTAAGATACATATATTGAAAAGAAAGAAACGTGTTATACTTAGTTTATTTACTCGACGTTGTCAACTTTGATAGTCGAAATGTTTAGTTTGAATTGTCGTGATGTTTGTTGTATCTCAAACGGTTCAGCGGGCCAAGTTCAGAAATTTAACACCAAACTTCTTTGGGTTCTGTTGCTTTTTAGATTGAAATGCAAATTAACAATAGAATAAAAGCCATTAGGTGGTTACTGGATGTTTGGAATAGCTTAGTTTTTGGGCTTATCGTTATTATGTGGCCTTTTAAATTTGTGCAGGTCCATTTACATAAGCTCATTTTCAACCTGCTTAGTGAAAACAGCTCAAAATCTGTCCTAAAGAGAATGCAGACGGCAGTTAGTTTATACAATCAATACACTCCAAACCGGGTTTTTTTTTTTCTTTAAATAAGCATATATGTAGTAGAAAAAACTAGCTATCCCAAAAACCCTTTAACAATTACATGAACCTATTAAGGCTTACACTCTATAGTTGTAGTAGAAAGGGTTGCGAGCTGTTTGAATGCGGACTTTTATAATACCCACTTTATCATATTACTATAACAATAGATCTTCTACTGTTAATATTGTTGACGTTATCTGAAATCTGTTTTCTTAATGATTTGCATTTGTAGATAATAGAGAACTAATTCATATAAGGCATGCTGATAGTTGTGGCAAAGATGGATGTGACGATGAGAACTCCACTCTGGTACTGATGATGGTATTGACACTCAGGTATTATTTCAGACCCCCACAACATGTTATCACTGATTTTAAATGTTATTTATTTATTTATTTTTGTTAGTTTTCTTTGTTTAATTGCCTATTTCTTTAATATTGCAGGTAGTTAGTGATTTTTGAAATGCTTAAAAGATGAAATAAATTGAAGAATCACAACTACAAACTCAAGGCAGACATAGTATGACATTTCAAGATGGCCCAAATAGTTAAGATGCCCCATGCAGCTAATTTCGGCTTATCAAAGTTGTGGATAAAATATATCGTGATGACCTTTTTTTTGTTTTTTTACTGAAGGGTTTTCCCCGGGAAATTTACTTTTTTGTTCTGCCTACTATGCATGGTTTACCGAGTACCCGGTGTGTTCGGCTACTATTTATTAGGTAATTAGGTTGCAAGTTCCGGTTGATTTTAGCTTACGGATAATAGACTATGTTTATGATATGCTTGGTTGGTGACAATTGCAATCAGAATAGTTAAATATGATAATTAAAATAGCGAAATATGATAATTGCAAACGAAGTACCCAACTTCTTAATGATTACGTTTTTGTATATACATTAGGAAATATACATGGTTTGATGTGGATGTTGTACCAAGACCACAGACCGCTCATGGTTATCTGCAACAAGAATGTTCTGTCATTTTTTGATCCATCATACGGGAACCGGACGCGTGGGATCATAGAGCGTTGAAGCATTAGGTGTGGGATCGTCTGATGTGGATGGTGTAATGAGGACATGAATCGCTCATGATCATCTCGACCAAGTATGTTCTCATGACCAAGTATGTTTTGACGAACTTTGGTACGCATTTAGGTAACAGTAATGTTATGTTAATTCATATTTAAGTATTCAAACATTGAAATAGGACATAGTATTTGTATTCCATTTCACATCGTGTAACGAATCAATGTGGTATGATTCAAGACTGTCTGTTATGTATTTGTGATTGTAAACGAGGCCATGAAAAGCATGGATGCAAGTTGATACCCAAAAAATATTAGCATGCCAGGAACACCAACCCACGCAGCAATTATTGATGTCAAATAATCAACGCCCCGCCGCAACGCGGCGGCCGGCGCCCATCTAGTTATCTATAACTTGTAGAGTAGTCCTTCATCATTCTTTCAGTTTCTTAAGGTCATAATCGTCTTGCATGTCATCGCATACTAGTCCCTATGTCCAAACTTATTAAATCCATTGCAGGTGCTAGGTGGGCTTATCCCCAAATTGGCAATATAATGGGCAAAACTGGATTGGGCCAAAGAAATGTTTTAAAAACCGGACTGAACTGGCCGGTTCAACTGATTAACCGGACGACAACCGGTTCGATGGTTTCCAAAGAAAAATGAACAAACCCACAAAAAATCAGAGAAAACCGAGAACCGAAAAAAGGGTTCAATGTTCGGTCCGGTTTTTAAAACATTGGGTGAAAGGACCATTCCTTTGACCTTCACCTATGAAGTTTGACAAAATGACTTTGTAACTAGGGGTGTAAATGAGCCGAGACAACTCGCGAGCAACTCGAGATCGACTCGAAAAATACTCGATTCGACTCGATTTTAAACGAGCCGAGACAACTCGCGAGCTACTCGACTCGACTCGATTACACATTTATACCCCAATATATATATATATATATATATATATATATATATATATATATATATATATATATATATATATATATATATACACACACACACATATATAGACATATATATACATATATAGACATATATATACATATATATAGTGTAACTTTCAAACGATAACCATTTTAACTGCGAGAACTGAGAGAACCACCAAAAACATACATGCACGCCTTCAATAATTGTATTTTTGCACATATGTTTTAAAAACAACACATATGTTTTAAAAAAAAACATAGTTATTCTAAAGAATTTGATAAGAAATTGAAAATACAAAATTTTTCTTTGAAAGTGTGCATGTATGTTCTTATAAGACGTGCAACGACAATATTGCGGCCGTAGGTAAGGTTTTTGTAAAAAAAGATGATGAGTTCATAATGATATTGAAGAACATAGGTGGATGCTTACGATTATTGATGATGTGCATGTATTTTTATTTTATTTTAAAATGCGTGCATGCATGTTTTTGGTGGTTCTCTCAGTTCTCGCAGATAAAATGATTCTCGTAAGAAAGTCCCCCCATATATATATATATATATATATATATATATATATATATATATATATATATATATATATATATATATATATATATATATATATATATATATATATATAGGGGTGTAATCGAGCCGAGACAACTCGCGAACAACTCGAGATCGACTCGAAAAATACTCGACTCGACTCGATTTTAAACGAGCCGAGCTCGAGCATGAAAATACTCGGCTCGACTCGGCTCGTTTACACCCCTATTTGTAACCTCATGAACTTTACATACCATACGTTATCTAGTTTACGTATAACTGTATAAGTGTTATCTCATCTTTAGAAAGATTATTCTTTCATTTAGGTACCTACCGTATTAACGCGAAACCGAAATAAAACTAACTTCATCCACATAATTATTTCGGTTTACAATACTAAACAATAACCAGTTTTAACTATTTATGAGAATCAAGTCATTGTATTGTTTTAGAAATGGAACACAAGTACAAAGAAAACAAAACAAAAGAGAACAAAATTTTTCATATGGAAGACACATAACAACACAAAATGGTATCAAACATAACAAGATATATAATACAAGTATATGATCTTGTATCTTATAGTAACAGTTTGAAACATTATTTCAGAATGCAACATAAAATTATATAATGTTATACCTAAAATATGGCTATATACAAAGTGACATGTTCACGTTCAAATGAAATATTTAAACGTGGACTAAGTGTAATGGTTCACCCTTTTTGCGCGTGCGAGTTAACTCCATCACGAGGGTCAATGATCACGCGTGGTGCAGACCATAAATCGTAAGAAAATTGGTGTATATGTTTAAGTGAACTCTAAGTGCTTGGAAAGCGCGCTAAGAAAGATGTTTGTATTTAAGTTGGAAATTAAAAAAAAATGGTAATAAAATAAGCGATAGATGTGGCAACGAGGTGATCGTAATACGGTATTATATAGTACAACTTGTTTTCAAACAAAGCTAAAGAGCAAAAGAAAACATATTTTCAATAAAGCTAAAGAGCAAAAAGTAAATCCAATCCTACTTTACAATCTCCTTTCTAGCTTATTGTTGTGGTTGTCATTGTTGTCGTCGTCATCATCATCAACTTACAGCGATCGAGCACTAATGTTGGTTTGAACCTTGAACACATTTCTTAAAACTTTATAAAAAAAGCTATATAAGACTGTATTTAATGATTTTGGTAGTTTCTAAATCTTTCCAAAAGAAGTTTAAAGAGATGCTTAGCTTAATACAAAGGTAGAAATTAATCGATTGAGTGAGTATGGAGCTTCAAAATTTAAAGCATGTCCAACATCTCTTATTATTTCCAGCTTTGATTTCCTTCCTAAATGCCTGTTTAAATATCAAATACATGAAAATTATATTAATTACCAAATATATTTTTTTAATAATTAGTTAGTTTATTTATGAAAATTTTATAAAAAGAAAAGTTACCTATGAAGTTGGTATGCCCATTCAAGAGGGAAGACACTACCTTTTTCACCCCATATTAGAAGTGTTTCCTACGCCCAAAACAATAAATTATCAAATTAACGCTATTATACACCGTCACTGACTTACTGCTAAACGCATGTAATCGTGGTAACAAACATTGTATGAGACATCATTTATTTGTTGTAGAAAATTGCTTACATGCAATATACAATATTTTAATCAATGTGCGAATAAACACTTATACATACAATGACAAAAACTACTTGAAACGTGTTTGAAATTTGCCGGTAAAAGATGACAATTTATAAAATTGATTTATCTACTTAATTTTCTTAAAATACAGTAGTTAACTAAGAATATATAACTGATCCAGCCTAGGAGATTGAGCTTTATTAAAAAAAAAAAAAAAAAAAAAAAAAAAAAAAAAAAAAAAAAAAACCTAAACCAACTTATATATAAATAATGCAATTTCAGAAATTGTTGGAAGTTGATGTGAATTTTTGTCCTAATCGTAGTGTTTTTTTTTTTTATTATTCGCCTATTATAGTATTTAGTGAATTTGGCTTGTTACTAATGAAATCTAGCTATATGTTTAATTAAGAGTTTTACTAAACATAGACCAAACAGTTCGTAGTAAATTTGTACAAACCTGTGTAAGAATCGGAAGATCAATGTCGTGTTTCTCGTTAAGCAATTCGTGCACCAATTCTTCTTTCTCCTTCTTGCAGCATTCCAGCTGAAAAGAATCGATCGCGAATTGAACCTTTTAGTGGTCTATAACTAGCTAATACCACATTTAATCCAAATTACTATATATGGTGTTTTCCCCACAAGTAGAACTACTACACTTCGCCCTATCTTCTTTACGTGCTCTAGTTTTCTATCATGTTTACACACAATTCCACTACTAACTGTCACTAGTTTTTCCACCATATCATCGCACACCTAAGTGACCGATGAAAAATAAACAAAATAGTAGCATGTTGTTTAATATTGTTTCCGTTTTATAATAAGTGCTCACTATTGATGTGCTATATATTTTTAGAAAATTCAATGTCAACCAATAATTTTTTTTTCGTTAAAAGTTGAAAATGTACACTTATTTAAGTACAAAATAAATAGTAAGGTCGACACAGGGTTAGTATGTATTTTACCTCTGCCATTTGGTAGCCAACAAATCCGCCATAACTAATAGCATAGATCGAAAACTTGTTCACTAGCATTTTCTTCAATCCATCACATACACACTTTGCCTGAAACGTAACGCTACGATCCGATTTGCTAGAGTATGATTCTCCAAAAAATACGAGATCCGGAACGTACACGTTGAAATCACGAGCTAATTGGCGAATCTACATGCAAAAATACAGAAATTCGTTCTATGTTAAAAAACATAACATATGTCCTAGAGAAGTAAAATACATATGAAACCATAAATAAGTTTAAGTTTAATATGAAAAACATATGAAATTTTCGTTAAAAATATTTAGTATTACTAGCTAATAATTCTATTGGTGAAAAATATTGTATGTACATGGTAAGTATCATGTTACTAAACTTCTAGCATGCTAAGATAGTTTTAAACTTTTAGTTCTGGATCCGCCACTCCTAACCTGTAAAAGGAACTGCCACTTGGATTTACCGCCAAACCCATGAATAAGCACGAGATTCGCCTTGTTGTACTCCCTAGGTTTACTACTCCAAATGTGCGTTATGGTTTGGTTGTCATCTAGATGGACACTAGATCGAGCCAAACCACAATATCGAAAGTACATAGATAGCAAGGCATCTGCGAATATTACCGGAAAACGGGTTATGAAGGTGCATAAAGATTGTAATGAAATGAGTTGCCTGAATGAAAAGAGATTGTAGAGCCAATGTGAGCCCATGGTGGAAGCAAATAGAAATATGAAAATAGGATAATGAATGATCGATGTATATAAAGTTATACCATCATTTTCATGCGTAAAGAATTGATTTAACCCATATTTAAAGAATGGGACCCTTTTTTTTTTGCGTAAAACACACAAGCACGTCATGTGTTACATCCTTTTAACATTTATTTATTTATTTATTTATTTATTTATTTACTTATTTATTTATTTCATATGAAAACACTACTACAAAAAGTACTTTAGAGACCTGTTCCCAGCTAAATCGAGACCGGTTTATCGTTCGGTCTATATGTGGGGGGCTCTCCATGTGAAATCAAATCGAGACCGGTTTATAAACCGGTCTACATTTGGCTTTTGAGACCGGTTTGATGATTAAAAACACGTCCTGGTAACATAATATGGACCTGTTATTTTTATAAAAACCTGTCCATCTTATTTTTGAAAAAAAAAAAACATATTGGGGATGTTTGGGATTGCTTATTGATAAGCAATCCCAAACAGCCCCTATTAGTGTATTCAATAAGCAATCCAGCAGCTTCAATATAAGCAATCCGAAACAATCATGGATTTCAGTAATATCAAGTTCTAGACAACCAAAATACATCAATCATATGTATACATGTTTAATTCATCTGTCACCTCAATGTATCATATATACTAGAAAGGTGCCCGCGCGATGCGGGGGCGGATTGTTGGAGTGAAGAGGAGGGAGGTGGGGTGGTGGAAAGTGGTTGTTGGGGTGGTTGTTGAGGTGGTTATAAATTGTTGGGGGTGGTTGTTGAAGTGGTTATAAATTGGAGGTGGTTGTTTCCATAATTAGTAAGTAAAAGTCTGAATTTTTAAGCCTTTCTAATTATAGAATAGTCCCAAATACATTATATAGTAGTATAGATATGTGTATGCTTTTAGCTAAACAACTACGGAGTAAAACAAGTTCCAGCTGAATCCTACAAAAAGTTGCAAACACTTATTTAAGTAGTTGTAGCCGGTGCTCTAGATCTATAGCAGGCTCTCTTAGATGCACGAACAATATCCTCAATCTGCAAGAATAATAGAAGGCAAGATTTTCAATAGCTGAATTAAAACGTGGAGGAAAAACAAACAGGAAAACATAACTATTAGTCTATTTTTCAGCCAAAATAAACAACATACACAACCACCATACATGTGTTCCTAAAAAGGCTAAAAATAAAGGGAAGCTCAATGACTTCAGAATATCGGTGATCTTGTTTCATGGACTGATGGACATGCTAACTTAGTTTGTTTGCCAATATGGCACCTTTGTTTAAACTTTTGTATCTACAATTATGTAACAGTCATATCCCACAAGAAACGAATTATATGCCATGCCTGATGCAAATAAAGTAGAATGTTTTTGTTATTTAAAAAATGATATGTTTGAACTTTGTTCTAGTGTATTTGCATCAGTAGCGTAGTTGTAAATTCCATATTAACTTGTTGCTGCATGTGGCAAAAACGACATAGCTGTTATACCAAAAAATTCAGGCCAAATGCCGACTTGTAATATAATTTGAGGTGCTTCTTTTTTGGTTTAATATTAAGCTCAAGGAAATACAAATGTCATGTTGGTCTTCTTTTTAAATTAAGTTCATGTTTAGCGGTATTTTAATTTGTGGGATGAAATTAGCAAGCGACCCGATAACCCGATAGACCCAACCCGACAACCCGATAGACCCGATATCTTATCGGGTCGGGTTGCGGGTTAGTTTTAATTTTTTTCAAAACCCGATAACCCGATTGACACCCCTAGTTGTGACATATATATAGGAGTCAAGGAATCATTTATTCACCATTTTGAACCAAATATTAGCATAGTAACATATACTCCTATATTAACATATATATAGGATGTCTTAACCTGAACCAAATTAGACATAACAACTGACTTGAATCAAAGTTGAAACAATCGATGCAAGTAACACATACACATCACATATAAGTATATAACTAACCCAAAAAGAGAGATTGACAAAAGACAAAAAACATTTATACACAAATTTTTACAGTTTAACAGAAGAATACTTATACGATTGAACCAAGCTGATTAAACAAAGATCTTTACATTCCAAATCATGTAAGAAAAACAAGCTTAAAGTAAAACGAGTACTTGTGAAAAGGAAAAATCACTTACGCGATGAAAGGTGTAAAAAGTCCTTCCTGAGAAGAGATCTCAATTAGCCCCAAAGTTCAGTCAAACACATCTTGGGGATTCGAATTCGCCACAAAGTTGAGATTATAAAATAAGATATCTGAAGTTTTAATATCCAAACAAAGATAAGCACGATATTTAACTAACGGATAGTCAATTATTCATAAAAAAAAGAATCAAAACAAACTCAATGTATTCATTTATGGAAGCCTCGAGTCATCAGCACATCCCTGTGTAGTAATAAACTGTTGAAGAGCAAAAGAAACAAAATTAAGCCTCTTCTTAAATATAACCCCAGTAAGTAATCGGAGCACTGGCGGTGGGGTGTGTGTTGGGAGAAGAATAAGATGGGCGGCTTTATGTTAGGGTTTTGTAAGGTTAAAATGAAAAGGAGAGAAGAGCCAAATTATAGATTGGGTATTTGGGTTCAAATATTTTGGAAATGTAAACCGGTTGACTAATAAACACGGGTGTTGATAACTTTTCTTTTAGTGGGCCGGTTCTCAAACAAAAACACGTCTCTTTTTTTAGACAAGGTGGACCGGGTTATATAAAATACACCGGTCTGCATTTGTTTTTCTTACATAGGCCGTGTCTGTAATTAAACACCGGTCCAGATAATTTTGGGAGGGCAAATTCTGACTTTTGAGTCCTGCTTTATTGGTATCCGGTCTTCATAAGGGGGTCTGGATACTTCTTTTTGTAGTAGTGAAACTTGATGCCACAAATTTATTTATTTATTTATTTATTTATTTGTTTGTAGACATTTAAATCAAAAGGGAGTAAAATTTATCAAAGTGCTTGTATTTACTTATTTATTTATTTCCCTTTAGATTTAAATGTCTACAAACAAATATTCTGCAAATTATAGTATGTGTAATAATTATAGATTTGAGTAAACAAATTGCCAATATTACCTATGCATGTTTTATGGAAAGTATTTAAAGGTAAAAAGGTAAGCCAGTACTCCTTTCGTCTCAAAATTATTGTCTCATTTTAACTTTTTTCGGTATTTACTTTTCAACTTTGACTTTAAATATTCTTGTTTATATTACCTAATACTTGATACAAAATATATAAACAGATTGAGTTTTAAATGTATTTTTATTGGTATAATTTTTATCAAAAATTGTATAACACAAACCGAACCCAACCCAAAAAAGTTTATAGTCAATGTATAATTTTTATAGTCAAAGTTTATGTATCACATAAACAAAAATATTTATAGTCAAAGTTAAGAAAGAAAGATAAAAAAAGTTAAAAATGGACAATAACTTTAAGACGAATAGAGTATTTCATAATTTTCATTTATTGCAAATGTATAATTTTTTGAGACAGACTAAAATAGTAAGTTGGGCACTTAAAAATAGACAGGGGGATTAACTTTCTGGTTTAGAAGAAAAAATGTTTGCTACTAACAAATCATCAATTTAGATATTAGTAGTTAATGCAAATTCATAATAGAGTAGCAAAATAGGAAAAACAATGACTATAACTATCTCGTTTAAAAGTTTGCCATTTTGTTAAGACGAACATAAATAATAACGTAGATAAATAGAATGAGACGGAAAGAGTATGTTTTTACGTTATAGATCAATTAAGTTTTTTTGTTGTTCCACACATGGAAAGGTGTGTAATCTCAATTGCACACTCTTAAAAGGTGAATTAACATCACAATACCTTTTTTGAGATACATATATGTATGAAAACGAGCATAACTATATTTGGATACTTATTCTTTTACTTATGATTAGGGGTGTTAAAAAACATGAGCCGAACCGAACCCGACTAAGACTATTCGGGTCGGGTTACTCGGGTCAAAATTTGAATTCGGGTTATTCAGGTCAACCCGGTTAACCTGAGCACAAACTAGGGTTAGGTATCGGGTTCAAAATACTTTGCATATTCAGGTTCGGGTCAACCCAACTAACCCGAGTTAGGTGTTTTTTTTCCTTTGGTTTTGTAACTTTACTCGATCTTTAGTATTATATTTTATGACATTGCCTACAAGTATTGATGTTGTTTTAGTAAACTTTACTCCTTTCTTTTTTCTTTTTTTCCCCATTTAGTAAACTTGGCTCATTTCATTCAATTTTATGCAAATGGCCTGCTGATGTTGTTTTAGTATCATATTTTATGATGTTGCCTATTGAAGTATTGATGTTGTTTTAGTATTGTAATATGAATGTTGCCTACTAATGTACTAATGGAATCTTATATTCTAATGTACTTATGTTGTAGGCAACAACATAAATATAAATGTTGCCAATCATAATATGAATGGAAGCTTATGTTCTGATGTTGCCTAGTGCCTACTGATGTTTAGTATTATATTGTCATTGTATTATATTTTATAAGTATTATATGTCGTTTTAGTATTATGTGATTTTAACTACTAAAGTTGAAAAATCAAATTCTATGATTTGGTAAATGGCACATACCTAAACCCGATGTGACCCGACTCGATTTGACCCGAACCCGACTAACCCGACTTCAAATAGGGACTGGTTCAGGTATAATATTTTTAGTCTCGACCCGACCTAAACCGACCCGTTTGATCCGAACCTGACCAACCCGACCCGATTAACACCCCTACTTATGATGATGATAGGTGATTAAGTAAGAAGTAGAATTTATTATCGTAAAAGTGTATATACGATGAAATTTGGACCTGGTACAACCACATGATACTAACATTAACTTAAGTACTAATGTAAGTGTCACAAAAACTTAGTAAGCCGTATCAAATAATCGTACATATTACATCATAAATGTGATGCAACTTAAGCCTATAACGATTATATGATACAGCCAAGAAGTTATACAAAACATTTGATACACAACATATAAACAAACAAAAGTTCCTTTCTTTGGTCAATGTGGGAACACAAGCTTCATATAGATTATTAGAAGACAACATTTGTTGCTGATAATTGAATACTCACGAGATTTACTTTTCGAGCGTTGCATTACGAGGAAATCCTTATTATTATTAATTTTATTTATTAAACCAACTTTTGTTAATAAAAGAATATGTGAGTTAAATGTACAATTTATTATAAAATAAAATTTGTTGTGTTATAGTCTCAGCTACAATTAGTAACTTATTTGATGATAATATTTGTCAGTGTTCTTGTTCTTGGGATGAACATGAAAGAATCTATGACATATTATATACGTGTGAGCGAATTAAAATCCTATTTGATTATATATGTGATTTTAAGGCGTGGTAAAAAAGGTAAATGACTTGTCTATTCGTTCGGAGTGCTTAGATACGAAATAGTAATTAGAATGTAAGGAAAGAGTCAGATCGAGTGTCGACCCATAAATTTGGTAGAAATGAAAATGATACAATATATGTCTGTCGATTCATGTATCTATAGTTGCGATATCTATTACTACGTATGAAACATACAACTTTCTAAATGATTAGTTATTTGACCATTTCAACAAGGTGTCGATCTTAGTGTTTTCCGTTTTACGATTCCTAAAATGCACCTTATTGCTATGTGTCGGTATTACTTCATCATAATTCATAACCACTAGTATAATCGGATTGGGTGAATGTGTATCGGATCGGATATATATTGCCATCTCCTCCTTAAAGGTGATTATGAAGTTGCATTATATTATCGTAATGGTGTACATAGGATGAAATTAGTCAAAAAAACTCAATAACTTGTGCCATGTAACCGAATATATTCACAGAATACATCTCAAAAACTCAATACTTGTACCATGTAAGCGTATATATATTCACTGAAACCTAAGTGTGTTAAAGTTACATGATAGTCACATTGAATTCTACTAATTATTTGATTCGCAATATATATAAACTAACAATAGTTCCTTTCTTTGGTCAATGTGGGAACACAAATTTCATATTGATTATTGGAAGACAATATTTGTTGCTGGTAATTGAATACTCAAATCCTTATTATTATTAATTTTATTTATTAAACTCACTTTTATTGATAAATGAATATGTGAGTTAAACTGTTTACATGTGTGCTGCAATGTGTACTGCATACAAGGAGATGTGGTCATGGACTCATGTCAACCTTGCTAAAAAAAAGCTTTATCTCGTTTATGTTTATGTGACGGTGGACTCAAAAACTAGTTTGCAAAAAAGCAAGAAACTATAATCACTAAATTTTAAAAAATAAAAAATAAAAATAAATAAATAAATAGTTATTAAAAGATATACCTATGCTTAACATGGGTTGTGCATTAGCATACCCGGCCATCTTAATTATAAAGTTATTTTTAGGGAGTTGATACTCCCATCATATTTTTTGATGCTTACACCACAACTTGTGCATTACAGTATTGTATCGTCCAACACTGCAATGCACAATTATGGTATTTGCATCAAAAAATATGGTGGGAGTATAAACTCCCTTATTTTTATTATGACAAATTGCATGAAACACATTATCCTAGTTAATTACTAATACAAAGCTATGGCTTTTACATTTTTAGTGTATATTACAAATCATTTTAGTGTATCTATAAGAGTTGAAATCAATAGAGATCTCATATTCTTCGTAGATCCAATGAATCAATACTAGTTATCTATTTTTATTTAAAATTAATAAAATAAAACATTTTTTCACGTTTTAAAAAAAATATATATATCTTGCAAACAGCTATCGTTAAGCGACAAAAAATACATCATCGCGACGAGAATTTTTTTTATCTTTCTGTAGACGGGCACTTTGAGAGAGTGATGAGTGTGTTCCAGTTTCGTGAGGTGTTCGGATTTGATATATTCTAGCATAGGAAATTTTTAGACTCATATTTTCCAGTTCTTGGGAAATATCTTTTTTGAAATTATTCTAATAAGGTCTACTTGAGGGCAAGTAAAGTTCAAGTGGGGGGAGGGGGGGATGTTTGATAACATCAAATAGATCCATGATTTTAGTGTTAATTTCCCCCCTTAAATACTCATCTTTTGTATTCATATGTTAGGATATATACTTTTATCTGTTTATATTCTGTTTTCAGGGCAAAGATGAGTAAAGGAACGAAGAAAAGCGGAAATGAAAGGACTAAATAGAAAATATATGAAATATGCGGATTCTGCACTAACTACGGCGTAGAGATATCATCTACCTACGCCGTAGCAAGCACTTACGAACACTACGGCGTAGCTCAATTCATGACTATGGCGTAATGATATACTAAAGGGCTCTACGAAGTAGCAACTCTCCAACTACGGCGTAGACCCGAAATTGAGGTAGTAAATAACTCACGTGGCCAAAGAAGAAGTTACGGCGTAGTTTCCCATATAACTACGCCGTAGAAGCATCCAAGGAAGAAACTACGCCCGTAGCACTTGATCAAGCTACGGCATAGTTGATATTTACAAAGGCTACGGCGTAGCCACTCATTCAGCTACGCCGTAACAAAGTCGGGCCTATAAATATCAGCCCTAATTCTGAGTTTATTCATTCACTTTTCACCACACAGAAGTTGGGAGAAACTCAGGGAGCAGGAGGAATGAAGTTCAATCCACATACAAGTCAATTCCAAGAGAGAATTCACACACCAATCATAAGTTTATTCATTCCTTTGTCTTGTATTCGATTCATGTTTACTTTTGTAATGATAGATTCTTGTTTTACTGCAACTATGAATATGAGTGGCTAAACACTTCTTAGTGCTAGCCTTGTTATGAAATTGTTATTGTTATGATTTAGTTTTCTATTCATCTATTGTCGTATTGTTTGTATATTTTCATGGCGAGTCTTAGGGCACTCTAGTTTTGGTAGTGTTGAGCATTGGTAGTTCCTTGGAGGCTTGGTGAATTAACCTTAGGAACCAAGCCGATGGGGATGTGACTTGGTGATAGAAATATCACCATACATGTGCGAATTAACCCTAAGACCACCTATCAATGTGATACGCTTAAAGAAGCTAGATGGGGTGTAAGATTTGACCATGCCGCATCCCGCTAGACTTGTCCATGTTAGTAGAGGTACTTAATGACTCTTGCATCTTCGTAGGTTCACGCCGCCCGATGAACTCTCGTCTTTAAAATAGGCGGGAATAGGACAAGGTGTAAGATAGATTTAGGTGATTTAACCCTCTGATCCTAAATGCATATAACCTCCAGACGAAACGATAGGATGCACTTATAGAAAACTAATCATGATAATACAAGAGTAGTAATTAGGATAACACTAGTTATCCTTATTGATTCTCTTCTATTTATTTACTTGCTTTGTTATTTACTTTTATTAGTTAATTAATCTTTACAATCATAAACCCCCTTTTAAACGTGACAGTAGACTTAGATAGACTCCACACTCATAGCTCTTGTGACGACCTCGGCTTTACCAACTAGGTATACCTCACATGACCGGGTACACTACCCGATAGTGCATTAGGTAGACCTTAGGTAAACGAGCAACTTATAAATATAAAAACCTGGTCGGTAAAACCTGCATCAGGGTCAGCCCAAAAGTGCCCATGCCAGCTCTATGCCATGCAAGCTTCTTAGTTACCTGAGATAAAACATGCTAAAAGGTCAATACAAAGGTTGGGTGAATCCACAATGTTTAATTTGTAATAGTTTGAACACAAGTTGAATAGTAGTAAAAACAATAGAATAGGAGAGTAGTAAATATATATATTGCCCTAAGCCTCATGACACGCAAACCTTAACATCGGATGACATAAAAAATGATATAAACGGCCTACTGATGAGGCGAAAAATGATCCGTTTTTAGGGGGTCATTTAAGCCCGAATCCGAATTTATTTGATCAAATATTGCCCTAAATCGTTCCTTTTGTGATTTTAGGTACTTTGGGAGTGAAATCTGGAAAAGGAAGCAATTCAGACGTTTTTGGAGCATAAAAGTGAAGAAAACGCCAAAGTCTTAATCTTCCATGCTGGGAACAGTGTATGACGGTGTCAAGAGGAAGATTATGACGGCGTCAAGAGTAAAAGTCCATGACGACCCAGAAGAGTTTTGACGGCGTCATGAAGGTAGGGCGTCAAGAGTTAAACTCGTGACGGCCTGGAAATGCAATGTTCTTGACGGCGTCAAATGTAGATCTAGGCAGTCCGAGGATTGTTTTGGCGGCGAGGTGACGGCGTCACCTATTTGGTCTTGACGCCGTTAGACCCCTTTTCCTATATATAGTTTTCTAATATTTCACATTTGAAAAGAGAAGTTTTGGGAGAAACCCTAAGTACGATTTTGGTGTAACTTTACAGGTTTTTAAAGGGTTCCAACCCCTTGATACCTTGCATGATTAATCAAGATAAGTGTTCTTCTAATTCAATCAATATGTCTATGTGTTGGTTGTCTATATCATGTTATTGTCTTAATTCTATCATGCTAGGCTAGATCTCTTTTGTGTTTGCTTAGATCTAATGAAACCTAGATATTAATTATGTGTTGATTACTTGTTTATTCTTGTTTTGGATGAATGATTTATATGTTAGGCTTAAGAAAACTGGCAGATCTCCAATTGGTAACATGCTTGAATGTCTTAAGAAACATGAACCAACGCGCACTAGGTCTTTATTGGTTGTATTTAATGCATGAGCCACTGTTTACAATCCCTATAGTTGTGCTGGGCATGGTGTAGGAGGAGATAAGAGCTCATAGAATTGGGGAGTTATGTGTGCCACCCCATGAATGGTATTAAGGAATACGATCCGTCATCCATGCAATTATAACAAGTAATTAACGTGTAAAAGATATCTAGGGAGTAGTGAAATCTAAGTAAACACATTTTCTCCAATTACTGCTCACAACTTTAGTATAAATTAGTTTACTTTCATTTCTAGTATTTTATTTTGATTGCATCTTAGTATTGGGTTAGTTGAATAGCAACTAATTCCGCCCACTCTTCCACAACCCGAGATTTTTACTTGCTTTCCATAAAGTATAAAACACAAAAATACTCATCCCTCACCTTTAAAACTAGTATTTAGGCTTTCTAATCCTAGCGACACTATTCCTAAGCTGAACGATCAATCCCCCGGTACTTGTCACTATACTATACTACAACGATCAGGTACACTGCCTGGTGGGGGTTGTAAGCTTCTCAAGATCCCTCGAGAGGTAAAGCCTGTTGCGATTCCCACGCATCAAGTTTTTGGCGTCGCTGCCGGGGAAATAGTTATTGTCTAGGTTAGAATTTCTTTTTATTAGGTCTACTTGCTAGATTCCTTTCTAGTAAGATTTTTTTTTTTTTTTAGGTTCTCTTTAGTCTATCTTATTTCTTCGTGCCTTTGTTCATAACTCTTTACCATCCGACATCATGGAAGGTGGTAACATCTTTGAACCCGTCATCCCACCACAACAAAACCCACCATTAGAACCCCTTAGGCCCCGAACCTTAGGAGAGTATTCCCGACCTAGCCACCAAGGCTACCGAAACACCATTGAGCTCACCGGAGCCAATGTGACCCCCTTGCGATCCGACACCATCCGGTTGGTGCAAAGCGGATGTACATTCCATGGACTTCGTTCCGAAGATCCAAACCAACATCTTAAGGACTTTCTCAAAATCGTAGATTCCATAGACCTAGATGTTGAAACTAGAGAGACAACCCGATTACGCCTATTCCAATTCTCTCTACGGGATCAAGCTAGTCAATGGCTTGAGCGTTTACCTGCGGGATCCATCACCACATGGGATAACCTCACCAATCGCTTCCTTACGCAATTCTTCCCACCGGGAAAGACTGCAATGCTTAGAAATGACATTATGATGTTTGAACAGCAGCAGGGTGAAACTTTCTACGAAGCTTGGGCCCGTTTTAAGGATCTCCTCCACAAGGTCCCTCATCATGATATAAACCTTTGGTTATTAGTCCAGATTTTCTACGACCATGTTTACTATCACACTAAGCGCACAATTGATAGGGCCGCGGGAGGTAAACTGCGTGATAAGAACGCCGAGGAGTCTTGGGCAATTATCGAGGAGCTCGCCACTGATAATCAGGAATTGTGGGAGTTTAATCATATGGTGGAAGCAGCTATCAATGCAGTCTCAACATCTGGAGGGACCACCGAAATCCCCGATGAACTCCTATGCAAACTCGAGGCAAAAGTCGACTATTTTGAGGAAAGGCAAAGGAGGGCTTTAAGTCCTAGACGAGCTACTGTCAATTCTGTCTCAAAACCAACTTCAGCACCATTATCTGAGTCGCCTTCTAGAGAACATGTGGAAACTTTTCAGAACTACACCCCACCTTGTTCCCCTCCCAAGGAACTTAGCTCGGAGTTTGAGGCTAGGATGAGGGAATATATGGCAACTCACTCAGATCGGCTTGCTAGATTCGAGGAAGCAGTTTATAAGCAAAAAGAGGAGATGCAGGAGAAAATGAATGAGATGATGAGTCTATTAGAGGAGTATGCCAACCAAAGAACCCCCGAACGAATACTACTAAGGAGAGAAAGCGCCACTCCCACCACCCAATTTGTTAACTCCATCACCATTGTCCATAAAGATAACGAGAAGGTAGAAACCCCTGCTAAACAGATCTTAGAAAAACCACCAGAATCCCAACCTTTGAGTTACTACCTGAAACATGATATAAACAAAAACACCATAACAAATTGGATTAAGGGTGATGGGCGTAACCAATCCTCCGGACAGGTTCCTGAGAAAGAGGAAGAAGAGAAAGATGAGTATGATACGCTTCCTGGAGGATCAGTATTCGAGAAGCTATTGGTACAGAAAGTGGCTACTAAGCAGGTAGCATGTGGGAACTTTGAAATACCAACGAGCATCGGGGACTTGAAACATCTTAGTGCTTTCGCCGACCAAGGATCGGAAGTAAATCTTATGCCCCTAACTATTTACATCCAACTAACGTCAAAAATGCCAGCACCTACTCGTGTTAGGTTATCTCTTGTTGGACACTCGTACGTATACCCCCTAGGAATCGCAGAAGATATATTAGTTAATGTTGCAGGATTCATGTACCCCGTTGATTTTATGATCATCGATGATAAAGGGGATGGATGCATGCCAATAATCCTTGGGGCACCATTCCTCACCACCGCTAGGGCTGTCATTAAGTATGAAGGTAGGAAGATTGAGCTTAAATCTGGAAAAAGAAAGATTAGCTTCCCCATGACCCCGCGAAGTGGGCATGAGAATTTGAGTTGGAGAATGATCAAAAACAACATTGGCATGACTCCCATTCGTGTTCAGAATAAGATTCTTGCATGGGAAGCAAGAATCAAAAGCTATAAGAAAGCTAAGAATGAAAGAAGAAGAAGCAATAAGGTTTAGGTTGAACTCGAACATACTCGACCCGCAGAAAATCATACACCATTTGAGGAAGGGAACTTGGTGCTCTTGAGACACTTGGAAACAACAATACCACCCGATAAACCAAGTTGGTATGGGCCATTCACAATCGAAGGATTGAGCCAAGATGGGGTAGCTAACTTGAGAAGCAAATTAGGTGGAATGGTGATTGCGAGTATCGATAGATTGAGGCACTACCACCATAATAGTAATGATCGCAACTACATGGGGTATATCATTTCAAATGACGAAATCACGTAGTAACCCATGACCTTGAGTCTAGCTACAAGACTCGTAAATAAAGAAAAGCGCTTCTTGGGAGGCAACCCATGTTTTGTGTGATTTTATTTGTTTGTTTGTTATTTGCTTCCGTATGCATGCTTTGTTTTTATTGTTGGTAGATCATGTTTTCTAAACTAAAATGTGGAAATACTTTACTTTGTTGTTTTGGCCTAGTCTTAACTCCACCTAGAAGTATTTTTGCAAAAGATAAGTGTAAGGGGAAACCCCAAATATGTTTTTAAGAAACAAACCGATCATGATTCTCTACAATATTAAATGAGCATGTATATTCGTATTTGTTAGAGTCAAATGCTTGTATTGAGTCATAATGAAGTTTTGCAGGATTTTCCAGGAAGTAGGACCAAGTTTTTCCAGAAATTTTCCGGAAACTTAACATAAGGATTTCTGCAGGTCAATTCTGACGGCGTCAGGGGTTTACTCTTGACGGCGTCAGGAGTTAAAATCTGGAAATTTTACCGGTTTTGTTTTTCTAACGGAGTCTTATGGTTTTTGTGAATTATTAAGTTTTATAATCTCCAGGAGATCTGCAAACTTCATTCCACAAGCATTATATCTTATCTTGTTTTCTAGGATTTAGAAACTTATATAGGATGCCGCCGATTTTACGCGAGGTTGTCTTGTCTATTTTGTCAGGTTTTACAGGTTATGTATGACAAGAAGATGATTTATATTCTGGAAGGGAAGCTTTGATTGTTCATTTTCTTGAAGGAAGATTTAACCTGGCCATCCTATTATCCATTCCGAGCGAATCAGGGGAGTATTTGATTTCATTCTCTTTACTTTTTCACTTTTACATTATTTACTTGAACATTGGGGACAATGTTCATCTTAAGTGTAAGGGGAGGGTAAAAAGATGATACCTTACATATGCACCTTCGCTTGAGTTTGTTTTGTTTGATGGTAGATGTGTAATAAAACTATGAGAAATACTTGTTAGTGCAATTTTAGCGCCAAATTTAAAATTTTTTACAACATTTAGGAGTGAAACTTTAGCCATAGCAAGCGTCTCATGGATAGGAGATTGTATGACTAGCACATAACCGTATATTCAGAAAAATTTTCCACCCAAAAATGTGAGGTTTGCCTTTAGATTTGATAGGAAAAGCATTCATTATTAGTGCTTATAAGTGTACCGGTAGCATTTAGATTCTAGAACTTGCGTTAGTGATGCATCCCGAGACCCCTAGTGAGACTACATTCGTGTGGTAGGATTTACTACATGATAAGAGGCATTAGGATCACCCTTGTGTTAAACCCGTATCATAATTACTTGACCATTTAAGTCATATTACTTGGCTAGTTAAGTCAACTAATTTTTTCCCACACCCTTAGCGTTGTACTCATTTTTAGTACACGAAACCCCTAGTACACCCCTCCGAGCCTATCTTTTTGTTTCTAACTTTAAGCATTTTACTTAAAGGAAGAATTTGTTACACCCCACTTAAATGTACAACCAAATCGCCTTAGCCTTCCGTGTATGCGCTCATTTTTAGTGCATTATTGTTATTTGTTAAACCCTAAGTTAACTTTCTAATTGATTACATGGTTGCTAAGTCGAGTCATATCCTTGTACATATTGTTTTAGGACGATTGGGACTCATGGGTAAGTACTTATTTATGGAGTAATGGGGAAGAACATCATATATTACCCCCATATGTACGTTAACCCTAAAAGTGCTCCAAGTGTTTGATTTTCTTAATTCGAGTCATTAGATTAGTTTAATGTAAAGTATGTAAAGATTCAAGTGTAAGGGAAATGTTCATCCCCTATGATGTATTATTTTGGATGGTAGGGTAAGAGTGTCTGCAAAAAAAAAAAAAAAAAAAAAAAAAAAAAAAAGGGAAAAAAATATAGAAAAAAGGAAAAAGAGAAAAAACATACGGACTACCATCCCTTTTAATTCTATGTTCATTTTATGTTTTTGTTATTTTTCATTTATTAGCTTAAGTCGAGTCTAGTCTTGGCTTAGCAACGCCATATTGTACATGTAATTAACCAAGATTGTTAACTCGCCACCAGTAAAACTTCCTTTATCCAACAAAACCGTGTATTTCATATCCCTACACCTAACGTTACAACCCTTTAAAAGACCTCTTTGATAGTTTATCCTAGGTGCTTACGCCATGTGGTGGAGGTTTGATCCTTTCCCAAGCCTATGGTAATCTATTTTGCTATGACAGGTAGTGAGAGATATCTTCCGTTTCCATATTGTAATTTACACTTTATGACACCCGAGAGATGTGAGTATCTAAACACTATTTGTGAGGTGCTTGTGTATGAACTCCGTGCTTGTCTATTGGTCTTTAGTGGAACGATTATTTGTTGTAATTACTTTTATATTAGTGTTAAATGACCCCTAACTTGTCTTTTGAGTAGAATAAAAGCGCATTTGCTTGAGGACAAGCAAATCTCAAGTGTAAGGGTATATGATGAGGCGAAAAATGATCCATTTTTAGGGGGTCATTTAAGCCCGAATCCGAATTTATTTGATCAAATATTGCCCTAAATCGTTCCTTTTGTGATTTTAGGTACTTTGGGAGTGAAATCTGGAAAAGGAAGCAATTCGGACGTTTTTGGAGCATAAAAGTGAAGAAAACGCCAAAGTCTTAATTTTCCATGCTGGGAACAGTGCATGACGGCGTCAAGAGGAAGATTATGACTGCGTCAAGAGTAAAAGTCCATGACGACCAAGAAGAGTTTTGACGGCGTCATGAAGGTAGGGCGTCAAGAGTTAAAGTCTTGACGGCCTGGAAATGCAATGTTCTTGACAGCGTCAAATGTAGATCTAGGCAGTCTGAGGATTGTTTTGGCGGCGAGGTGACGGCGTCACCTATTTGGTCTTGACGCCGTCAGACCCCTTTTCCTATATATAGTTTTCTAATTTTTCACATTTGAAAAGAGAAGTTTTGGGAGAAACCCTAAGTACGATTTTGGTGTAACTTTACAGGGTTTTCAAGGGTTCCAACCCCTTGATACCTTGCATGATTAATCAAGATAAGTGTTCTTCTAATTTAATCAATATGTCTATGTGTTGGTTGTCTATATCATGTTCTTGTCTTAATTCTATTATGCTAGGCTAGATCTCTTTTGTGTTTGCTTAGATCTAATAAAACCTAGATATTAATTATGTGTTGATTACTTGGTTATTTTTGTTTTGGATGAATGATTTATATGTTAGACTTAAGAAAACTGGCAGATCTCCAATTGGTAACATGCTTGAACGTCTTAAGAAACATGAACCAACGCGCACTAGGTCTTTATTGGTTGTATTTAATGCATGAGCCACTGTTTACAATCCCTATAGTTGTGCTGGGCATGGTGTAGGAGGAGATAAGAGCTCATAGAATTGGGGAGTTATGTGTGCCACCCCATGAATGGTATTAAGGAATACGATCCGTCATCCATGCAATAATAACAAGTAATTAACGTGTAAAAGATATCTAGGGAGTAGTGAAATCTAAGTAAACACATTTTCTCCAATTACTGCTCACAACTTTAGTATAAATTAGTTTACTTTCATTTCTAGTATTTTATTTTGATTGCATCTTAGTATTGGGTTAGTTGAATAGCAACTAATTCCGCCCACTCTTCCAAAATCTGAGATTTTTACTTGCTTTCCATAAAGTATAAAAACACAAAAATAATCATCCCTCACCTTTAGAACTAGTATTTAGGCTTTCTAATCCTAGCGACACTATTCCTAAGCTGAACGATCAATCCCCCGGTATTTGTCACTATACTATACTACAACGATCAGGTACACTGCCTGGTGGGGATTGTAAGCTTCTCGAGATCCCTCGAGAGGTAAAGCCTGTTGCGATTCCCACGCATCACCTACATCACAAAATGGTTTAGGTGATAATGCCCTCTTAGTAGGAGCTTGCCATATTCCTAGTTAATTCAAATAAAGTGCATTTGGTTACCATCTCAAGCTAACTTCAAATAGGGCGTCAACTGCAAATAGATTTATTCACTAAATTCGCGTTCACTCGCAAGTGATTGGTTCATGATACGAGGGACTTTTGGTAAAGGTGGTAACTTAGGAATATCAATCATGATAGCATACAGAAATAGATTTATAGCATGTATCTCCCCACGGGGTTTAAAAACAACTTAAAAGGCGGGACTATTAACTCACCTTAGTAATATAGTAGTCAAGTAGAAATCAACTGGTGCAAGTGAATAGCTCCGACTTGTGACCTAGAGTGATATGATAAGTTTAGATTCGTTTGCTTTTAGGGCTTGATATGGAATGACGAGTGTAAAAAATTTCAAATGAAATAGTGTCGATTTCATGTACTAAAATGTTTAAAGTTCAAGTAAAGTTTTATTATAATTATAGTTGTCTTTTATAGATATGTTATCGATAAAATCTAGTCGAATGTTTTAGTTATTATAAGTGTTAATAAAAATATTTATTTTAATTATCTTTAGTTATTATAAAGTCATTATTATTTATTGTAAATATTTTTTAGGCGGGTTATATTAAATATCAAACTTTTCTTACATATTAAGGGACTCATCCTTACCATTCATCTAAAAAGAAATTCATTGTTGAGATTAAAAGCATTTTAATATTTTACAATTTTTTTATAATTTAAATATCTTTTAAACAGTTAATCGTTAAGCGAAAATAATTACACTATTGCGACGAGCATTTAATTATTTTTCTATAGACGGGCACTTTGATATACTTTCGACAAAAAAAAAAATCGTTTTTCATGTTTTTTAGTCGTGGCCGAAAAAATCATATGTGATATATCACATGTGATATGTGATATCACATGTGATACTAGTGTAATATCACATGTGATTTTTTCGGTCACGATAAATAACGCGAAAAAAATGAAAAAAAAAATGTCGAAAATATATTAAAGTGCCTATCTATAAAAAAATAATTAAATGCTCGTCGTAACGGTATATTTTTTTCGCTTAACGATTAACGGTTCGAAAAATATTAATATTGGGTAAAAAAAATAGATGAAAGTTGATTTTTTAAATTGGTGGGATTAATCTCATCTATTAGATCAAATAAAGTTGGAGGGAAGATGAAGGGTCGAGATTAGTCCCTTAGTATGTAAAAAAGTTTGATCATCAAATAATCTTAAATCAATATTTTTAGTTATAATAAAGTTGTTATTATTTATTTGTAAAAAGATGCATTAATTATTAAATAAATTTAGTTTTTAAAGTAAAATTAATATGTGTATTATTTATTTATAAAAATGTATGTGTAAAAAGTTAAATTAAGTTTCTAAAGTTTTTTCTTGTTAACCCTTTACTTTATCAAAAGTTACACTTTTAGTTCAAAATTATGTTTTTATACTTTTACCTTTAACTTTCGGTTATTGACAGTCTTTACCCTTGTATTATATATAAAAATTTTATTTACACATTCGGTCCTTATTTTTATAGTTTTTACATTTTACCCAAATGTTATAAAAGTTACAAATTTAGTCAAAAACTCCATTTATCACTTTCTTACCTTAAGTTTGACTCATTTAAAGTTTCTACCCTATATGTATATTTAAAAAATCAAATTTTCAGTTTAGGTCCATAAGTTTGATAGTTTTTACAAAATTACCCCTTAACAAAATATTTTACAAAATTAGTCCAAACTTTAGTTTTTGAAAAGTTAACTTTTATTTTTATAAAAGTTATCGTTTTTAACTTAATATAATTTATAAAAAATCAGTTTTAATTTACATGGTTCTCGATTTTATTTTGTGTCGAAAATTTATTTAGAAAAATGGTTGGGCTTGTTAGCCTACTAAACCCCAAAATAATCTTAGAAAATTTTATGTAGTGTTTCGACTAGGATTAGGGTTAGGGTTGGTTTAGTTACGTAGCGTTTGGTATCTTGTAATCAAAGGGGAAATGGAAAGGATTATTACGATGGAATGAGAAAATTTTGTTTGTTCATATTTATGTAATGTAATAATTCATTACACGGAATGACTCATTACATCAAAACCATTCCTTAGGGGGCCCCTACTTTTTGTTCATTACATCCCGTAATTGAATCAAAATTACATAAAACTCCACCATTAACTAACCATATTAATGAAACTTCTTATCAATAACGGGCATTTTAGTCTTTTTATTATGATTCCATTACGTCTTATATATCAAACAAACCAAACATGATAAATAATGGTAATGACTCATTATATTACAACACTTATTTCATTACATTAGTCATTCCATTGATTTGACATTTTATTTCGTCCTACCAAACGAACCCTTAGTGTTTAAAGTTAGTAATCTTGCATGCTTAGATAACTCGGTTTAGATTAGTGTCAAGATACTAGTAGTAGCAAAATATATATGTTATACAAGCAGCTTTATACAGAAGTACACATAATATGAACATACAACTGGACAAAATTCACCTTGCCAATTCACCTAATCAAATACTCTAGTTCAACAATGCCAATCAAGAACTAGAACTCCATGGAGAAATATATGCACATAGCTACATTTCGGGCCTAGCATGTAGATTCTTCCTCACATTTAGACCATCCAGAGGCTATACATGAAGGCTTCACCATATGCAGAGTGAAACTCCAGTTCCATTGAGGATTCAGAACACCAAACTACATTTTCACTACAAAGAACTCAAATGCACATAGATCTTGCAGTGTCATTCCTCACAAGACTACATACACTGAGCAACTAAGAAATGGCATCATTTACTAAAAGAATGACCTCAAGGACACTTCCTACTCATGATTACATTTCCCCCTAGTGTACCACGTAGACACAATGCCCTCAAACCTTGCAAAAGAAGGCCTGATTAAGCATCGGAGCTCTGATTGTTTACCCGCTGAACAAATAATTTAATAACAGCCTTGGAGTCTGCAGGGTCAGAACTGCTCAGTATTGCATGAGATATGTCATTGGCACAAAGAATTGATATCATGTCACCATCTTCATCCCTATATTTTAGCCTAAAACTTTCATGCTTAAGCTGAAACCTTGTTGCAATCAGCTCCTTTAGCTTTACTAATCCATCTAAAATGTAAAATGGAAACTTTACAGTATTTTCTCCGTATGTTGCCTTAATCACCACATTTTCCACTCTGCTTGCCTGTGTCCCTGGATTAGTATCAAAATTTCCGATCCCTTGCTCCAGATAAGGAGCAATGCTCTGACTTGTTCCAACAGCAAGAGAGTTAGATGACTCATATTCCATATCATCCTCTTCCATGTCCTCTGAATCTTCAAGGTCCCAGCTCAAAATAGTAAGTCCTCCGATGACCTGGGGAGCTGACATGATCTCTAATTGCATACAAGAAGCGTTTTGAATCTGTCGCTTCACTGATTTCATCAACCTTAGTACATCTGCATCGTCAGTGCTACGTGTTGTCAGAAAGAACTCTAATACATATTCAACACCTAAGTCAAGACTCTTTGTATAGATAGCTAAACAGCTAGTTAGCCCACTCTCGCGGGCCAAGGTAACCAAAGGGTAATTGGGTTCATCGAGTTCTGTAACATCTCTACAAAACCATGAACCACGAGATGAGAATGATCTCCCAACAACTTCTTTTCTATTTCCCAAGTGTCTCTCTCTGCAGGATTTAAAAAAATCCCATGCGGTTAAGTCTCGAACATAGAATGGTAGATCATAAGTTGACATGCAGACTTTCCCTATACAGCTTCTCTTGAAGCTACTACAACTATGATCTATAATTCCAGAATTAGCCACAAAACTAGCATGTCCAGACAGGGCCCATGTCTGAGCTAGAGGTAATTTTTGATCGTCACAAACTGCCTTCAAAACCTTTAAGATTCCATCCAGTTCATATCGCCTTCTTTCATCTGCAACCTGTATCAACTTTTAATATAAGACCAACCCATGAAAGGCGAACACGCATACATTTGTCCATTTTATAGGAGTTTTATAAAGAATTAAGTGTCGGGACAAAAAACTATCTATTATTTTTTTATAGTGATTATTCAACTAGTTTGACTTAGCTTGTTCCTCTTACAAAAACAGTCAATTCAAAGTAAATGGGTAGGAGTTGTGACCTCTGATCACGCACAAAGTAAGATAAGGTGATCAGTTACAAGGAACAGAACTCACACAGAAAGTAGGATCCTCAAACACATGTGGAGACTTGAGATTGTGATTCTGCTATGTTAAAAAAATTTACAAGTGAATGAGAACATAAGTATATAACTATATATGTATGCATGCAGCATGCATGCAATATAACAAAATTATATAGGAGTAGCAGCTAGTAAGAGTGCACCAACCTTGAGTACTCTTGATACTTCTCGAACCTCAAAAGCATAATCAGCATAATTCGATGATGTTATGATTTCAAGTACTACTACACAAGAATCACCGCTAGATTCAAATACAGGTAAATCAATATATCCATATTTATTGTCCCCACCGTCTACATCCAAACTCCATTCTGGCAATTTTTGGCTGTAAACACGGCCTGGTGGACGTAGTTCTTCTGTATCCTCTGCTTTAACAACAATTGCATTTTGTTCAGACTTTAACCTAAATGAGTAGAGCCCTTCATCAGCCCCACCAACACCAAAAGGTTGGTCCCAGGTTGTTAGCAACCACCGGTTTCTGACAGCAACAGGTGACCAAAACTGAACAAGCACTCCCTTGTCACGGAATCTAAAATCCTTGAGTGCAGCTGTAATTCGTTCCTTAATTGTGTGTGGGTCTATAGTATTTGGTTCAACCATTATACTAGAGAAACCTACAAACCGAAAGTAGGTTGTTGTTATAGATAAAATAAAACTAGTGTGTAAGTTGCTGAGAGTGGTGGAAGTATGAATATAGGTTGCTGTTTTAAGCAATTAACCGAATTATAATCAAAAGTACGTCCAAATATAAAAGGATGGAGGAATGAGACTAAAAGAAATGGCGGCGACATGCAATTATCTTATAATAAATAGTTATGTAGATTCTAATCAGATTTTGATGGCAAAAATAATACAATTTGAAAAAAACAAGTTGTTGCAAGACAATTGATCTTATAACAGGGGCGTAGCTAAAAATTTATTTTTGGGTGGTTCAAAACAAAATTAATGGACGTTATCAAGTGCTAAAAAGCATCATAATGTATAACGATGTAAAATGTTGCAACAAATTTGTTAATTTAGTGCTTTAGTTGCACACGTCGCTCATCCGCATTATTAAAATAATCTAAAAGTGAACATAAAATGTTAAGGATTATTTATTTATTTAGCCAATCAAGTTTTGTAAAGTATTTATAGAAGAATTAAGTTGCGATGGATCAATTGTACAATAATTAGTATTTCTACATGGACTTTATCAGTAGATAAAGTGGGTCAGAAAAACAATATTAGTTACACGTTACAACATTAGCCTTTTTACATAATACTTATGTACAAATTTTATGGCTTTGTGGTGGGCCATGACTCACCTTACCCCCACATAGCTCCTCCACTCTCTTATAAGAAATGTATACATACACTATCTTTTTTTTGGAAGGCGACTTTCAATTTTTTGGTTTAGAGTCGCACCCGCCACATTGGCAAACCCTCATCCACCACATAACCAGACTATGTTGTCTGAACCGGGTCCACGCTGGAGCAGTGGGGATTATAAACGGCTTCCGCCCGGAAATCATACCGCTTCCACATGAGTATTACTCGCTGGAGAAACGGTCAGATGAAAATCGGGGCCGGCTTGGATTCGAACCTGCGCATTTTAGATACATACACCTATCTAACCTTAATTTAATTTACTGATGATATCTAATATGATTTTCAAAGTCACAATAATCACCTCCAAGCACACACATAAGACACCCCTTCGTATTGCTTCAGTTAGGTTTTAAATTATCAATCATTTTATTAACTTAGATTTGTGTAATACTAATATGACAAAATAATTCCCATAAACCATAAGCATGTTGTGTGCATGTATGTGTCTTGTTGGCCTAACGAAGGTTCTATTTGGCTAAGAGATATACTGAAACTTGGTATCCGAGTCAGTTGTAATGTGGATGGCCTTGCTGTTTGTGTGGCTATATAATTATAGAACAAGAAATTTGTAACCCGCGCTCCGCTGCGAAGCACCCGGGGTTAACTTTGTAATGGACGTGACTAACTTTGCAAAGAAACGATAACTTCAAGGCCTATTTCTGTAAGCTTTTTAAGAATATATACTAAACTTCTAACATATTTTTATAAAATCGTGCGTATGGCAGAAGCATTGCAATATTGGGCTCGTTTTGTTCGCAATTCAACGATCTTTTCAGCGTCATATTTTTTTACGATTAATCGATTGATATACGTTCCGTATTTGATAAATAAATTTCGTTATATAAAAAAGTTGTAAATAGGTAAAAGTTTAAGGTTGTTTTAGTATATATGCATATACTTTGAGGGTGGCTTTTGTAATTTCTTTTTTGTTTGTTGTTTACCTGCTTTTGTATACTTTTTGTTTTTATCTTCCTTTTTTACCTCTAGAATGGTAAGCAGTATTTGTTTATTAATATTTGCTAATCTTTTCGCTGAAAAAATATTTGTTTAATGAGGTTTTGGCAACTATGTTGCCCCATAATATATATAGTGAATGTGGATAAAGTAGAGTAGATAGTCCAACTCTGTCATGGACGATCCTTGGATGAAAGCCCCAATCGGGTTCCTTAGAATTTATCGTTAGAATCAATACTTCATCTATTAGTCGACCCTAAAGCTAAACTTTCTCCGTCACATAAAATTGAAACTGTCAACCACTCATTCTCAACACAAAAGACTCTTTATCTTTGTCTCTTACAATCTTGCAAAACTTTTCAGATCTACAATCGAGAAACCAATCTTTGTCTCATGCTTAGTTTCTGCCAACAAGGTAACCAACGTTTTTTGCCAGAGGTCGAAGACATACCATTGTCATCGTTGCTTTGCCGGAGCGACTCCTACTGCCTCTACCCAGCCGACCATCATATATACACGTTTAAGGTGACACATGATGTATTAATTTTTTTTCGATACCCGCTTTGTTGAGGTATCGTTGATCTAAACGTTCGTATCCGATCATGCGTAGATGTATCCACGCAGGTCTTTTATATATATATATACATATATATATATATATATATATATATATATACATATATATATATATACATATATACATATATATATATATATATATATATATATATATATATATATATATATATATATATATATATATATAGACTTTCTCACGAGAACCATCTTATCGGCGACAACTGACAGAATCACCAAAAACATACATGCACGCCTTCAATAATTGTATTTTTGCACATATGTTCTAAAAACATCATATATGTTTTTTTTTAAAACATAGTTGTTCTAAAGAATTTGATAAGAAATTGGAAATACAAAACTTTTCTTTGAAGGCGTGCATGTATGTTCTTATAAGGCGTGCAATGACAATATTGTGGCCGTTTGTAAGGTTTTTGTGAAAAAAGATAATGAGTTTATGATGATATTGAAGAACATAAGTGGATTCTTACGGTTATTAATGATTTGCATGTATTTTTATTTTATTTTAAAAGGTGTGCGTGTATGTTTTTGGTGGTTCTCTCAGTTCTCATAGATAAAATGGTTCTCGTAAAAAAATCTCTCATCCCATATATATATATATATATATATATATATATATATATATATATATATATATATATATATATATATGAATATATTAGCTACAATTTATTGTAGCTAATTGGCTACAATTTTAAGCTATAAACTATGGGTCCCTGATTCTTTTTATGGTCCTGATTCTTTTCTGTGGGTCCCTGATTAATTGTTAGTGTAATTTTTGTGAAGGATTGTTGCTAATTGGCTACAAAAATTGTAGCCAAGATATTCCATATATATATATATATATATATATATATATATATATATATAGGGAAGGGATCCAGTAAGAAGAAAAACTAAAATAAGAAGAATAAGAAGAAATTCTAGCCACACATTTCAAATAAGAGGGAGATTTTTAAGGGGAGATGCATCTCTTTTTATAGGTGCATCTGAAATGTGTGGTTGTGGTTTATTCTTATTCTTCTTATTTTAATTTTTCTTCTTATTTGATCCTAACTCTCTCTCTCTCTCTCTCTCTCTCTCTCTCTCTCTCTCTCTATATATATATATATATATATATATATATATATATATATATATATATATATATATATATATATATATAGTGTTGTATTCTATACAGTACCAATATTAGATGCAGTACTTTATAGTACCATTTTAGATCAATTTAAACCGTTAGATTACTTGATTAATGGATGAGATCACTTGTGGCATAAATGTAATTAACTAAAGATCAAAACAGTTGATTATAAAGATGGAAGGGTACTATAGACCTTTCACAAACACATTTATCCTTTGAAAAAAAAATACTGATCACAATAAGTCAATATATATATTTTTTAAAATGATGTATCCTCATAGCTTATGTTTTTTTACACATCTTTTAATAATATGTGATGTGAACTTATCAAAATATCATATAGTGGGTTAGTTACTTATTTGATTATCGAGTATATGTTTTATCACTAAGTAAAATTGTTTTGATAGCAAAATATTGAACTAAAGAATATATTGAAAGTGCGTACATGTAAAACCAGATGGTTCAAAAAGTATGGAAATTGATTGATATGTGTTATCTACTTGTTTTGTTTAAAAAATTAGTTGACATAACTCTAATAATCATGTATGCTTCCTTCAATATGCAGTTAAAGCAATATCAAGTGCTTACAATAAATGTGCAACGTGCACATATATTTTTATAAACCGTGCACATATGTTCTAATAAATTTATTAATTGTGCATATGTGTATTGCTAGTTTTGGCCTTTTTTTACGTAATTTAATATAAGCAAAGAACATGCATTCATGTTCTTTGCTGCACCATAATACGAGAAGGCGTCTTTTGCATAAGTGTGCATATGTGTTATAATCGTTTATATGTGTTTCAAGGGGTGTGCATATGTGTTTTAAGGAACGATGCATATGTGTTTTTTAGTTCGTAAAACATCAATAAAAGTGGTGTGCATATGTGTTTTAAGTTTAATATAAATTCAAGGATAAATGGATGCATATATGTTTTAAATTGTGCATATGTGTTATGCTAGTTGTTATGATTAAAAAGTTCATTTTCTATTTGTTTGTGTTTTGAAATATTTTTTATTTGTTATTCTATTCTAATAAAGATTAATGTTGCTAATTTTTATACTTTTTTTTTTGTATCAGGTGTATTTAATTAAAAGAATAATGACAACAACAAGTGTGCACATTTATCCGCCTTCTCAAAATGTTGAAAACTAGTGTGCACATATGTCCGACTTATGAAATTGTTGACGGTTCCAAGAGTGCATGTATGTCTAACATCAAAAAATGTTGATAATAATGAGAGTGCAACAGTGTATAGATCAATTAAATTTATGTATTTATGCTTTTAAGAAATTTGTATTTTAATTGTGTTTCAATCGATATCGAATTTTGTGTATACTTTTTTATGTTCTTGGTTTTTTATAAATTTACTTTTATCTAAAAAGACATATGAATCTTGCTATGCGAAAAACATGTGTGTTGAAAGAATCATCCATAAATTAAAATAAAAAATAAAATAAAATAAATCCTAAAAACACATATGCACTAAGCCATTTTAAGTTTTAACAACATGCATGCTGGAAAAAAAATCCGAAAGTTAAGGATATTAAAAAGACATGATTAACTAAAAAAAATCAAAAATAATATAAAAATGTCTTTTACCAATATACCCTTTTGAATTAAATAAAAATATTTAATAATACTAAATGCCTATTGGTTTAAATGGTATTGTAAAGTACTGCATTTAATATTGGTACTGCATATAACGCGCCCCTATATATATATATATATATATATATATATATATATATATATATATGGAGGGTTAATGTGAGATCAAACTTAAAATTGTAAAAATAAGATCTAGTCTAAACAACAATTAAAACCATTTTATAAATAACCATATTAGCAATAATACACAAAAAATAAACTATTAATACGAATTAACATTTTAGCAACTAATAACCAATAGATACATAAGTTTGGATAAGTGATACGAATCAAAGTGTACCACCTTAACCTGATACATTATATGTCAAATCAAAGTGTATCACCTTGTTTTCGTCAATTTAAAAATGAAAACCATCGGAACTTTAACAATTTTAATTGTACTCAATAAAAAGTTTAATTTTATTTTAACGAGAGTGTCACTAGTCAGATTTTAGTTGGATCTTATTTTTAGAACTTTAAGATTGATCTTATTTGATCTAGATTATATATATATATATATATATATATATATATGGGGCTGTATTTTCAGAACCCTGTTAAGTGTGATAACTGCGAAAATTCAATTTTGCATTAGAAAACATGCATATTCATATAAAACATTTATGTTTTCTTACATACACCTTAATACAAATACCTGCGTAACATACTACCTCCGTCCCAAAATTATAGTCTCCTTTTGACTTTTTCGGTCTTTCTTTCTCAACTTTGACTCTAAATATTTTTGTTTGTGTTATACAAAAGTTGATGAAAATTATACCAATGAAAAATATATTTAAAACTCAATCCATTTATATATTTTGCATCAAGTATTATGTAATATAAACAAAAATATTTAAGGTCAAAGTTGAAAAATGAAGACCGAAAAAGTCAAAAGGGACTATAATTTTGGGACGGAGGGAGTACATGTTCTTATAAAACCATTTTGCATTGATATGTTGCACTTAACAGGGTTTTATATGCACATGTATTTTACGCATGTATGTGTATTAAGGTGTGTGTAAGAAACATACATGTTTTATATGAACATGCATGTTTTTTAATGCAAAATTTGAGTTCTCGCAGTTCCAACACTTAACAGCGCTATGAAAATAAAGATACACTATATATATATATATATATATATATATATATATATATATATATATATATATATATATATATATATATATATATATATATATATATATTATAATGCATAAATGCCTACTATTATTAGAATACTTAAAATTAACCCTTACAACTTTTAAAGCTATAAGTACAACAACCAATACTACTTATAGAAATTTCCCTCATATTTAATTATAGCATACAATTAATACTAACATTAAATACAATAAATAAATCATTACGTACATTAAATATAATTAATTAACTGGTCAATAAATATAATTAATGAACTTATTAAAACACCCTTTACATAAGAAATACAAATTATCAAGCATATTTTACAACCAACTTAAACACAATTTTTGCATTAAATGTCACTAATACAAATAATAAAGCATATTATACAAATATTTAAGCCTAAACGGGCAATGGGCTCGAGCCCGAACGAGCACAGGTCAAACGGGCTCGAGCCCGAACGGACACGAGCTAAACAAAATTTTTGATATCTGTAAATTTATTGTCAAAAAGAACATAGTAAACTAAAATATGTTCACATATTGTACAAACCAAGCAAACTACTAAAATAATAATAATAAATAAAATAATATAAACTAAGCAAAATTTTATCAAACTTTTATCATAAAACTAATCAGTAAAGCTATTGCCAAAAAACGTACAAATAAAATAAATTATTAGCCGATAAAATTAAATTACAGGGTGCCCGCAGCTTCATCACGCGAGGACCCTGCTAGTATATATATATATATATACACACACGTAAATCCATTGTTTTTTTTATCTATGAAAAATTTTCAACGTAAATACAATGTTTTGTATGATGGGCTGTTGTTTTTGACAAGTCAATTGGGTGATGGTGATGTATTAATTTTTTAAGCTATTAAATTTGGATAATGGATGTCAAACGTGACTACGCAGCAAACGGTGTTTGCGTCAGAGGAGGGTGGTGAGAACTGAGAACCGTTGAACCATTGGTTGCTGAGCTCGATTATTAAAAGAGCCCAAACTTAGGCTCGAACTCAGGCTCGAGCTCGTTTAGGCTCGACTTGTTCGACCATTTCACCAATCCAATTCCGAGCTTTTCACGAGCGGCTCGTCTCGTTTCCACCCTTATTTATAAGTAATCAAATGAAATGACGGAGGAAATGATCCGGCCTTCATTTCATTTGGCTTCTTTATGAATATTCTTCAAAAAAATCCTGCATGTGTTTTTAGTTTTCGTGTATATTGTTTTAAGTTTCGTATTGTAATATAATTGAATTCAAGAAATATAGTTTGTTTGAAAAAATGGTAAAAAATAAAATTATGGGTGGGTGGGTGGGCGGGCGGGCGGGCCCAAATGGCATGTTATGAGTGAAGTGGTGTTTTTGAGTGTGATCGTTGAAAATGAGGATGATGATGTGGCGTTGGGTGAGGCCCAAATGGTAGGATGCCATACCTTACATTCTCAACCCACATCTACTTGGTTAACAGGGCAATCACACACACTACTTCATTTTTGGAATTGAACTCAGATCCACTTGGTTAATGAGGTAGCTTAATACTGCTAGGATAAAGTCGTGTCGGTTGGAATATTTAGTGTACATCTAATGACGGAGCCAGGGGGGGCTGGCTGGAGGGTGCTTGGCCACTCCAACAATGGCGGACCTACCTATGACAAGGTGATTCCCAGAAAACCACCTTAGAGATCGAAGCCTTTTAGAACTTAGAAGGTATGTATAAGAAAATTAAGGCCTACCTTAGAATTAGATCGGGAACCGCCTTGCATCTTTGTGAGAAGAAAGAAAGACAAGAATATGAGTAGAAAATAAAGAAACTGGTACTCTTGTTTTAATGGAGGTTTTGAGGTATGTTGTTTTAGGAAGATGACACTGAAAAGAAAAGAAAGAAGTCTGTAGTACTAGTATTTTATTGTTACTTTGTTAGGACTTATCGACCTAGTGGTATATAGTTTTCTTAAAAAGTTTACTTTTAACCCTTGCAGTTTATAATTTACCAATTTAGTTATTATTAAATTATCATACACCTCTTTGGCAAAGAAAACCCACTACATATGTCCGTATCATGATTGAACCATCTTTGCTACCATTTACGCTAACGTTTGGCCATTTTGTTCAATTTCTCAACTGATCAAGTAATTGTATGTTACTGCTGAATAATATATCATTAAACCCGTATGTTGAACGATTCAAACTTCAATCTAGCTTCTAAAAAAAAGTCCTATATTACTGCTGATTTTTTTTTGAGCCCCCTTTAATACAAATTTCTGGCTCCGTCCCTCTGTACATCTACAAAAAATGAACATATATTATATTTCTTGTATTTAGTGGTATAAAAATATGAGGTAGTGTTGTTGGAAAGATTTGTGAGGTACAGGTTAAAATCTTATCTGTGACTAGTGTTTGTTTCTGCAAAAAAATAAGAGCATCAACTAATCTAATCGATTAAAAGATGGATCCAAGTAGTTGCTCTATCTAATATTAATTTTTTTTAATAGACTATCTAATATTAATTACCTACCTGATTTCCCACAAGAAAGAGCACCATAAATTTTGTACTACAGAAGCTTCATTGACTTTACTAACACCATCAATTACAAATCATGTTTATCCATAAAAAATGTGAATTGACAGGAACACTCTAGTTTTGGATGTCTTTTGGCATCAGCCCATCCACCAACTCGAGTGAACACGAGCGAGGCTCGAACCCTTTACTTTTTATCCACCAAATCTTTTTAGTGGGGCATGAGATTTTTAGAGCCAAAGCACTTTGATACAAATCATGTTTATAAATACATAAGATGGAGAAAATGAAATCACATACATGGAGGAAGAGGTGACTCTGGTCCATATATATCTCGAACTCCGAAAACATGAAGAGGTATCAAATACCTTCGATCTTCATTATTCTCTTCTTCTTCTAGTTGTGTTCCAGCTGAAGGATGATTGATAGGTTGATAAATACATGGATATCTTAATTTCATAGTATCCAATACATCACTGTGTCTTCTACTACTTCCTGGAGCCAAATCAAAAGCAACATGTCTCACCATTTTCCTTTTTTAGAACTCGCACTGAATGTCTTAGTTATACGTGCGACTATTTATATTATTGATGACCAATTCAGTTTAACCGGCATAATGGAGCTATGAACCTTAGTTCATATACATTACGGATCTGAACCCTCCCAGCACCTTCACTGTAGTTTCGTTCAAGAAATTTATGATATGTACCTTTAAGGTTCAGCTTATTTATCTTTATATCCTTTATGAACTTACCATACCAGCTTGCACCTTATACATTTGGATCTTAACATAACTGGCCCCGCGTTTTACTTATGACTCCGATTTAAAACTATAACTTTTATTTATTCACGTTAGATAAGATACGCGTTTTACTTATGACTCCGGAGTATATTTTAGTTTTTATTAGAACAAAAGACAAACATAAACCAAGGGTAAGATCCAAAAATTCGAATCAGAACACAGTGTTCAAGATTCCAGCTTGTGGTCCTATACGCATGTCTTATCTTAATATTTTTTTCTTGACTTGGGCATTTATGCCGGTTAGCGAGGTGGTGAACGCATCACCATTTCCCCAAGTTCACGCGCTATATCCCTTGCATTTTTCCCAAGTTCTCGTGCGAGGCACATGTTTTAAAAATAGTTATGTTGAAGGTATCACCTTGCAGAAATTAAAAGAAGTCAACCCCCACTTGTACCTTTTTAATGTCTTAATCCGTTGTAAAAAGAGAGAAAATTCAACACATATGTATTTAAAAAAATTAGCCATTGTATTTAAGGGGAAAAAAAAATAATCCTCACTACCCACTTTTTTCTCTATAAATACATCAAAACTACACTATATTTATAGATATCATCTCAATATATCGTTCAAACAATATATATCTCATTCATTTTATTTTTCAAATGAATTCCGATACGATTATGTTCACCGACTCAGAAGAAGAACGATAAGTTAAAAGTCGGAGATTGAATTTTATTGCAAGATCGTTGTCGTTTATTAAAAATGCACGAAAAGCAAATCGCCCGACGATAAAACGCCTTCATCAAGATCATTATGGTGCTCATGAACGTTTAGTCGACGCCTATTTTACTAAGAACCCGTTCTACGATGAATGTACTTTCCGAAAGAGGTTCGGATTGAATCGATCTCTTTTCAACTGGATAGTTCGGGAGATAACTATTCATAATCCATTTTTTAGTAGTAATGTTGATTGTACTGGAAGAGAAGGCATTTCAGCATTGATGAAGTGCACCTCCGCAATTTGTCAATTGGTATATGGCGCGATTCCTCATGCTTTAGACGAATATCTGCAGATGGGTGAAAAAACTTCTCGTCGATGTCTTGATCATTTTTGTAACTCTGTTATGGAAATTTTTGATCCAGAGTATTTGAGGAAACCAACTATGACTGATGTCGTAAAGCTTTATCTACATCACAAAGAAATACACGGGTTTCTGGGGATGTTAGGAAGCCTTGACTGTACAGATTGCGAGTGGTTTGGTTGTCCGAATGCACACAAAGGTCAATATGTTAGACGTGATCATGGTTCGAATCCGTTCATTTTGCTGGAAGCGGTTGCGTCACAAAACTTATGGATATGTATAGGACCGATAATATGTATGATTTATGTGGTTCGGAAGGTCTAGGTTGACCAAAGTACATAAAATCCATGTTAGTTTCTAGAGAGAGAAAGAGTATAAAGAGGGTGAAGAAAACATTGTTTATTAGCCTGAAACAATAAGGTTACACAATGATTTTCTCACACCCCTCATAGAGAGTCATGAGGGGTATTTATAGGCTCAAAATACTATAAGTTTTCCCCGTTTACATAAGTGTCCCTACGGGTGAAACTTACTACATATCTAGTCTAATTCACTTGTGTGACGTTATCTTTACAAAAAGACGAGGCTAACAATCTCCCTCCAAGATAGCGTCACACGTGAATGGTTACAATGAGACCTATAAACAAAGTAAATTACAATAATAATAAACTATGTTGAAGTTGTTGAAACGCAGAGTCTCTGTAGTCTAGATACTGAGGCAGACTTGAAGTTCTTTTCCGACGATATCGGCATTTGATCTTTGGCACTGACGGCACTAATCCTTGTAGCTCTGAACTTCAACTGAAGTGGTCTAGTTATGTTATTACTCCCTCCTAACTAGTGAGCCTTTTCTTTCTTTTTCCTGCTCCCTCCTGAACCGACAACCTTTCTTCTTTCATCAAATCTCTTAAGTCTTCTAACACACAACGGAGAAAGTAGACACTAGACTGTCGCACCGTGGTTGTCGTTCTGGGAGCATCATAACTCACATTGTGGAAAACTAGAAGGGGGTTGAATAGTTTTACGTCGTTTTTAAATTTATAAAACTTAGTTTACAAAATCTTCGATTCTAGTTTTACGTGAGATCAATATTTAAACACTTATGTATACTAACATTTACAAAAGTAAGTAACAACAATATAGATAAGTAAGTAAAGAGATAGAGATGGAAAGATCGCACCACAAGACGAATGATTTATAGTGTTCGGCTATGAAGCTTCTCTTCGCCCTACTCCACTCCCCGAGCACCTAACTCGAGAGTTTTCTTCACTATGTCAACAAGCTCCCTTATGGCGGAGAAAACCTTACACAACTTTTGCTTACACCAATTAACGACACTAAGCTAGATGTCGATTCCTAATCGTAGCTAGAACCAATCTCACACCACTAGTCACTACACAACTTCTTCACAACTTATACACACCACTACTACTACACAACTTCTCACAACTTCACTACTTGTTCTTCACAACACCACTTCTTTTTCACTGCTTCTATTCTCTACTTATCTTCACAACTAACACACCTAAATCTATCTATTACAAAACTTCTACAGCTTTACAAATAATTTACACAACTACTAACAATATTCACAAATCTACAATACTTCTTAACTAGATGTTGAAGGAGTATTCTTCTCTTTCACTTTGAATGGTAAGGGATTGAATCACTTGAAACAAGAACTAATAAACTTATGATCAAAGGATTTATAAGGATGTTTTGAAAGGATTTGGACAGAAAGTTTAAGTGCAAAAGGTGAGGAAAAAATGCAGGAATGAACATGTATTTATAGGTAAAAGAATTTGGTCATAGGAGCGTGTCGGCCCCCTTAATTTGTGGCCGGCCCCTTAAAATTAAGGTGGCCGCCCCTTATAATTAAGGGGGCCGCCCTCCTGTAACGGTCAAATTTTTTGTCCTTTTCTGGTGAAAGTTTATTTGGTGAAAATCTAACTGATTTTGGTTAAAAAATTGAATTCATATATTTATTATGAATTAAACATTTTCTTTTAATTACCAAAAGTGTTTTTCTAAATATATAAAATGTTTATATCATTTTATAAACTTTGTAATGATTAAATAAACCTTCCTTTGATTATAAAATGTATTAGGTAATTGTTTATTCATACCTTAAGTGATTTAGTTGGATGGAATGATATTTTGTAACTAAATACTTTTTTACTTAATGATTTTACGTTTAATGATTTAACATCTTGTGATCGTCAAAACGTAGGGATATCGAGAAATATTAATAACGTTTTTACGTATTATTTATATCAACACATATAAATCTGCATCAAAGTTGGTAAATAAGCCCCAATGTACACATTAATGGTACTTCTTCAGTTCCAGATCGATTAAGCACAGTTCCCTTAGTCAACCAAATTGATTATGGAAAATGAAACACTACTTTTTCATCATGTACTTATCCCTCCTGATGGTTGCGAGTTATCGGAATCATCAACTGCTGTGTACATGCTGTAAAATTACCTTTTACTTGTGCAATAATAAAGCCATAACAACCTGTTTAAGCATAATTCCGTGGGAATATGTCGAAAAAAATACTCTCAATACTTCTCTCAAATCAACCTTTAATCAAACCTCAATTTAATTCTCCGGCTAATAGTAATGACCACAAATGGAGACAACCCGATATGACCAACTTGAAAAGGAAGTAAACATCCCAATTTTGTAACTTACTGCTTGTACGAAAGGTAAAATGAGACTTAGACCTATACTGAGTACTATAACGTAACTCCTTAAAGTATAAGGTACACAATCCCTCTTGACATGTCCTCAACTACGTGAGACACTAAGCACTACAATGTGACTCCTTAAAGTGATAGTTATACACTGTAAGCACTACAATGTAACTCCTTGAATCAATTATAACTAGATTGTCAAGTCTTAATCTCTATGAAAAGTGCCCAGACAAGTTATCTTGAGACCTAAAACATATCTCAAAGATAAATAAGTATGCGCTTGAAACATCACTTCAACTTCAAATCAATAATACCGTACAAAAACCCCATAGTCATTTTGATTAAGCATCAATTCTAGTCGTGAAGTATGTATCCCCGTGAATATTGCAATACCAAAATACCATTCAATCAACAAAACATTTGTAACCAAAAGTTTTATTAATAAAAATTTGGATCACAATATATGTAACTCAAAATTGCATCAGCCCATCACATTAGTCCAATCCAAATATATCAACTATAAGTCCAATTCATAAATCATAACACCCGGTCCAGTCCATGAATTCGACTAACACCCAAGCTATAACCCTAATGGCTAATATCACTCATTTGTAGGGTTGTAAACGAACTGAACGTTCAGTGAACATTTCAAGAACCGTTCGGTAAAAAGATCGTTTATGTTCGTTCGTTTATTAAATGAACGAACATGAACAATTCATTTTCTTAATAAACAAACATGAACAAGAAAATTCGTCCGTTTAAGCGTCCGTGTCCGTTTATTTGTCTGGTTAAAATTAAATGAACGAACATGAACAAGGCTCCGTTCGTATTCGTCCGGTTCATTTACAGCCCTACTCATTTGTGATAACCTAATCTCCCACACAGATAGATCCACGTACACCTAAACTCTCTCACCTAATCCCACCCTCATCCAAACTCTGGATCTCATCTCATCTCCATCATCATTAGAAGACAAATACAAACTAATAGCACAGATACAAACACAATCTCCCTTCGTTTCTCCAAACCATAACCCGAATCTCACACAAACCAATCTCGCGAAACCTTGTTTATCTTTCTATTGTGTGAAACGAATCACAAGCATACTCACTTTGGTCATCTTTCGGCTAAACGAAGGCTTCAAGATCCTAGGATGGGTCTCGGGTAAGGTTGTTTGTTAAAAATACAAAAACAGATTTTATTAAGAATCAACCCAACCAACCACCCCATGGTTGATTCGTTATGTTTTTTACAATACAAAGAAAAAGAAGAGTTTAATACAAACAAAATCAAACTAACAACTCAGAAAACAACTGTGTGTAGATCGCACACAGTAAACCCTAATCAGAACTATCTACTAATGATATAATGTGATCCTTATATAGAATTGAATTTTGACTTAAGACACTTGAGCTCCTTCAGTCCTTCATCTTTCCAACAATTCACCTTCAGTCCCTCAACTTAGAGTAATACCTGAAAATAAATTAAAAAAAAACAAAAGAAACAAGAATTGCAATATTACAGAATAAGCCCTTAGGTTATCTTTCAACATTCCCCCTTACGCTAAGGCTTATAGAAATCCCTTAACTTCATCATGTCACAAAACATTCTGTGTTCAACAACACTTAATCCTTTTGTAAAAATATCAGCAACATTATTTTCAGATTTTACTTTAATGGTTTTGATAACACCATCTCAAAATTTCTCTCTTATAAAGAAGAGATCAATTTCAAAATGCTTTGATCTTTCATGCAACACTGGATTAGCAGTAATCTGCATTGCACTGCTATTATCACAAAACATCTCAACATGTGTATTAACCTGCACATTAAGATCTTTGTAGACCTTCAAAATCCACATAATCTCACAAGTCACATTACACATAGCCCTGAACTCTGCTTCAGCAGAAGATCTAGACAACACAGATTGCTTCTTACTCTTCCAAGAAATGAGATTATTGCCCAGATAAACAGCAAAACCAGTTACTGATTTTCTAGTAATCTTACACTTAGCCCAGTCAGAGTCAACAAACACTTTCATACCACAATCATTACTTTTGTTAAAAGATATTCCTTTTCCTGGGGATTCTTTAAGATATCTAAGAACTCTAAAAGCCAATTTTAAATGAGACTGCATAGGACTATGCATAGCTTGACTTAAGCAATGAACTACATAAGACAAATCAGGCCTAGTCAATGTCAAATATATGAGTTTTCCAGCTAACTTTTGATAGTTATTAACACCAAGCAAAGGCTCATCTTTATTAATACTTTTAAGCTTATTTTTATCAGACACATTAACAGATTCATTAGGAGTTTTACTAGGTTTACATGCAAGCATACCAAATTCATTGAGTAACTCCAAACAATACTTTCTTTGTGTCAAGCACAATCCAGTATCATCACTTAACACCTCAATACCCAAAAAATAATTGAGCTTTCCCAAATCTTTTATAAGAAATTTGGTTCTCAAAAACTGCTTAACTTTTTCAATTTCAGTAACATTGTTACCTGTAATAACAATATCATCTACATACACAAGCAGAACTAAGAACACATTATTCTCAGACTTGGTAAACAAAGAAAAATCACTTTTACTTTGATGAAAACCATTCTCTTTAAGCACACTAGTTAATTTTTCATTCCATTTTCTAGGTGCTTGCTTTAAACCATATAAGGATTTGTTTAACTTGCACACTCTTTTGTCATTTTTATCAAAATACCGTTCAGGTAGTTGCATGTAAACATCTTCATCAAATTCACCATACAAAAAAGCATTATTTATATCAAGTTGATATAAAGGCCAGCTATTTTGTACATCAATACTGATAATAATTCTTACAGTAACAATCTTGACAACTGGTGAGAATGTTTCCTCATAATCTATACCCTCTTTTTGATTATAGCCTTTGGCTACAAGCCTGGCTTTATATCTTTCCACACTCCCATCAAAGTTATATTTGATTTTCCACACCCACTTACAACCAATTGCTCTTCTCCCAGCAGGGAGTTCAACAATTTCATAAGTGCTATTTCTGTGTAAAGCTTCTATTTCAAGATCCATAGCATCAATCCATTTAGGATTTTTAACTGCCTCACCATATGTTTTTGGTTCAACAATCTTATTAAGATTGGTAGAAAACACATAATTTTATTTGTTAAGATTACTATAATTCACAAATCTATCAATGCTATACTTAACTTTACTATTCAACACATAATCACTGAGTTTAATTGGTTGACTAGTTTTTCTACTAGACTTTCTAGTATAAGTTGTCATATTAGCTTCTCTTTCAGGTGTTACAATAGGTGTTACCATAACATCATGAAACATATCATTAAATTCTTGATAGTAATCATCATTACCCTCAGATAGTTTATCATTTTCTTCAAGTGTTGCATTATCCTCACCTCCACTGTTGACATCAACTATGATATTCGGCTGCACCACCTCATCCTTTATGATATCATCAGATGAGCCTCTATGTGGAGGTTGGTTTATGCCTTCACTTTGTTCAGGAATCTGTTTTTTAGGTTCCTCTACAGATTCTTTCTCTCTTATCATCATAGGGATCATGTGATGATCCAAGGCCAGAGTTAAAAAAAATTGACCATTAATATTTTGAAAATGAAACTCATAATTTTATTTTTCAGAACTATGCTTAAAAGGAAACACAGTTTCATAAAATTTTACATCTCTTGAGTACAAAACCTTTTTTGTTTCCAAACTGAACAGCTTAAAACCTTTTTTATCAAAAGAATACCCTAAAAAACACATTTCTCTGACCTTGAAGAAAACTTGTCAAAATTGTTTAAAACAATTGAAAAACATAAGCAACCAAACACTTTTAGAAGAGAGAGATTAGGTTCACATTTATATATCATTTCATAAGGTGACTTTCCATTCAAAACAGAAGTGGGTGTCCTGTTAATCAAATAAGCAGCAGTTAGAACACACTCAGTCCACATCTTCAAAGGAACCCCCCCCCCCCCCTTGAAACATGAGGGCTATAGCCACATTTAATAAGTGTCTATGTTTTCTTTCTGCTATACCATTTTGTTGAGGGGTATAAGAACATGAAGTCTGTTGATGAATACCATTTTCTTTACAAAATTTATCCATATTCTGATTCACAAATTCAGTACCATTGTCACTTCTAAAAACTTTTACAGTTTTATCAAATTGATTTCTAATCAAGTTATAGAAAGTTACAATGTGTGAATAAACTTCAGTTTTCCCCCTTAATAGAAACACCCAAACAGCTCTAGAAAAGTCATCAACAACTGTCAGAAAATACTTATACCCTTCTCTACTTTGAACTTTATAGGGACCCCAAACATCTAAGTGAACAATTTTTCCAACTTCAGTGGTTTGATGTTCACTTAAAGGAAATGGGTCTCTGGTTTGTTTAGCCTTATGACACACATCACAAGGATCAATTTTAGAATCTTTGTCAATTTTAAGTTTGTGTTTAAGTATGTTAAGAACTTGATCAGCAGGATGACCAAGTCTATTATGCCATATAGTTCTTGAAAAACAACAAACTTGAGAGTTATTACTTTTATTCAAATTTATACCTGTATTTAGAAAGTACAACCCATTACTTTGATTACCAGTCCCCATCTGGGTCCTTAGAACAGAGTCCTGAAGAATACAAACATCTTCATAAAAATGACTCTACATTTATTGTTTTTATTCAGCTTGTGAACTGACTTGATATCCTGGTACAACCAAGACATCATGTATGACCAATTTATCTGTTAATTTTAAACTTACAATATGTGTAACTTTAGCTTTAGTACCATTAGGATGACCAACAGTCATATTTAAGTTGGACACATCAATCACATTGAACATGTTTAACACAGTATAAGTTATGTGTTGACTTGCACCAAAGTCAATGATCCAACCAATATACATTTTATAAGAGCTTATGTTGGTATTATGATTAAAGAACTTAGAATGACTAAAGCTAATAACACAGCTAATACCTGCAATGTTTGCAGGCATACTACTGCATCCAGATTTATCACTGATCAAAGCCATAAGCCTTTGATACTGATCATCTGTGAAGGAATTAGATGAACCAGCAGGCCTATCCTTATGCCCTGAAATAGAATTACTACTAGCATTGTTTTGATTAGTACTATTTTTCTTTTGGAAATTAGAAGGATAGCCAACAAGTTCAAAACATCTATCAGCAGTATGTCCATTCCTTTTGCAATGGGTGCAGATCAGATTAGGCCTATTTAGCCTTCTAGGTTGAGAATTATTATTATTATTAGCACTTTTGTTCACAGACCAATCATTAAATCTTTGATTAGATTTAGATGCAAATGCAGAATTATCAGACTTAGAACCTGACTGAGATGGAGTACTCCTATGAGACTCATCTTTAGAAAGAGTAGCAAAAGCACTCTTAACATCAGGTATAGGATCAGTGGTGAGAATAATACTCCTAATGGGAGCATATACCTCATCCAAACCCATAAGAAACTGCATTGACTTGATGAGTTGATTATGTTTCTTGAGCTTGTCTGAACCAGCACAAGTACATTCAGGCAAATCCACAAGGGAGTCATATTGCCTCCACAATGCATTAAACTTGAGATAGTATTCAGACAAAGGAACACCAGATTGTGTAAAAGAATGAATTTTATAATGCATATTAAAAATTATGGAACCATAATAGTATGTTTCAGCTAATTCATCCCACACAGTTTTAGCATTATCAGAGAAAATTTGTCCCATAAACACATCTTGAGAAACACAACCAAGAATCCAAGAAAGAACCACAGAATTACATCTATACCATTGTTCTTGCCAAAAACTAGTATCAGTAGGTCTAGATATGTTACCATTTATAAAACCAAGTTTATTTTTAGTATGAATAGCCAATTTAATTGCAGCTGACCAAACTTTATAATTTTATGGGCCTTCCAATTTAAAACTGATTAAAGGAATGCCACTTGTATCACTACTGTGCAAGAACATAAGGTCAAACTGATCAAGTTTGTTAACATTTGATCCCCCAGCTTCATCATCATTACCCATAATGATGAAACAAAAAGAAAACAAAACAAAAGAAAAAACAAATACACCTTATACCACCAGCAATCACAAGTAATCCCAAAAACAAACAACTCCAACACAAACAATCCCTTGAACCTACACTTCGTCACATGCAATATCTAAAAACCTATAAAGAAAACCCTAAGAGATAGAGTGCGAGTGGTATTACAGAGCACGCAACTCCAGCAAAATTGATCAAGAAGATCAATTAACCAAAACACAATAAGCAGCGGAAATCCAGAATTAAAGTACCTGAAAATTTAACCAGAACAAAAAATTAGAAGACAGTTATAAGCCCCTTTTTAAACAAACAATAATATCAAACAAACCAATTATGATAAACAGACCAAGAAAACACTAATCCTGGAATAGGGTTTGATACAGTAAACCCTAGTCTTGAAGACACACAGACCAAACAAGATCTTGAATCAAACAAGATCGATTAACACAAGTTAATCTCGAAACAATACTCCAGAGAAAAAAAAAACCCAAATTTTTGGAAAACCCTAAAAATTTGAAATAATCAATTGGCCTTCAATTGATACCCAAAACAATCAATTCAACCAATAATTGATTGAATACTACTAAGATCTAGTAAGATCTGACTAAAAACCAGAAACCCCCAAATCGACTGAACCCTATTTTAAAAAAAAAAATTGATTTAGATCAAAATCTTTGTATCAAAGCCAACCTGGCTCTGATACCATGTTAAAAATACAAAGCTATGATCAAATCAAAACAAACTAAAATATTTTATTAAGAATCAACCCAACCAACCACCCCATGGTTGATTCATTATGTTTTTTACAATATAAAGAAAAAGAAGAGTTTAATACAAACAGAATCAAACTAACAACTCAGAAAACAACCGTGTGTAGATCGCACACTGTAGAATATCAATAATCAAAACATGTATGGTTCTTGTGAATATGGATCAAATAGTAGTAAGAGAAGTAGAGAGATGAGGAGAAGTTGGGAGGAATTCCTAGAGAGAGAAAGTGTAGAGAGAAAAAGAGAAATATTAGATTGAGGTGAATGGAAGCTCCAACCCTCTCCACATGTGGAGAGGGGTATTTATAGTTACAATATTACGCCCACTCCCGGGCTGTGGATCAGGCATACAGTGGGTGAAGACCCGTCCTTCTTCCACGGTGTTACTTAAACTAAAACTAATTAACTAATAAATAAACTAACTACGAGCTAACTTAATGCTTTTACAATCATTAGGTGACCGAGACTTTAATAGGAATATTAGTATTCCTAACAATCTCCCCCTAAGCGAGGTCACCTTTGAAGTTAAGATCTTTGGTCTTTAAGCATTCTTTTGCCTTTGTAGCTCGTAGGATCTGATTCTTCTCTTTTCTGCACACTTCGTACTTCAAGCAAGCGAACTTGTGATTAGGGTTCCTTTGAGATATGTGATCTTTGAGCTTCTTTGAGATCATCAGCCAAAGTAAATCTCCAAGCTCATCCATTGCGGTATCGCCTTCATGTGATGTAGTGACTTGAGGACCATCATGCTCACACTCTTCTGTATCTGGAGACGTTGCATTGGAGTTATGGATCAGGAGACTTTTTCATCAGAGTTGCGGAAACGTTGTTGGTAGTCTCTCAACATTTGTTGTAGCAAGTCTCTCATCTTCATTGATAGTGTAGAGGATGTGTGAGCATGAGGTATGGATTGACCCGATTCAGCTAGAAATGGGAGCCATCAACGCCATCTTTATATGTGTCCCTGAAATAAAACAGTTAGCAATAAAGATAAAGAACGAATATGGCTTTGTCATTCGTTCTGCGAGGACAGACTACCCTCCGGTTTTGTGAAAAACCGACCTGTGATCAGGTAGAGTCTCTTTTAAAGAAGACTCTCCTTGACAGGAATTTCCAGCTTGTAGTAATGAATTTTCCAAAGAATCCACTTTGGAATCTTCATACTAAGCATGTTCTCATACCGGAACGTCTCAAAGCAGACAACACGATAGAGTGAATCGGTGAATAGATATTCACGGATTGATGAGAAATTGAGTTATAGAAATCACTCGCGTGTCATATGATAAACATTTTTTAGACACGACGAGAGTTTTATACTTTGAATCACATTTCCATCAAAAAAAATACTTTTGTTTGAAAGATATTACACAATCAATGTGCTCGAAAGATTGGTTGGTGAGCACATTGAGAGGTTTTAGCAAAAGTATCCGTCAATCCATATCCTGGAACAAGTTTGATTCAATTATGAATCGCACCATTGTTGCTTTCCAGTTGTCACTTGATCATTGATCCAAGATGGATCTCAGATGTCACCTACCGAGAGCTTGAATAATGTTCGCTCTAGAAGGATTTCCATCTTCATTGTGAATATTTTCATATCACTCGGATGTTCTGGCAATACCACAAGGATAATGCGTAGGACTCTAACTATTTTATCTTATTTTCCACATTATGTGAAACAATAAGCATATTTGGAATGTGTCCTATCGAGATTTATGGATGATCTCATGGCTCTAGACTCAATAGTGCGTTTTGATCCGCTCCTGGAGACTGGGGAGGCGTCTCCTATTTTAGGTATCAACATAGCTCGCAATGAGCGGTCGATACATTGCACAGGGTTCCCCGTGAGAATGAAACAAGCTCTTTTAAGAGAACTTGAGTGGTTGGGAAGTTTAGTGCAGTGCGTCACTGGGTCCATGACGTCTTGTCTTCAATACTAGTGTTACTTTAGTAATCACTAGTAAATTATGAATTGAACCTGGTTTCTGCCCTAAGGTTGAATATTTGGAGGGCTATTTCTTTTCACCCTTTCTCATTTCATTTCTTTTTCATTCTTCAACCCCTTCAGTGCTTACCGAGACTTCACCACTAGAACCTTGTTGGGTTTGTTCCAGTCCTAGCTCTATCTCAGTCCGCACTCTTCCCTTTCTCACATTACTCCTTTTTTCAATCATTCCTAAGGACTTCTAATCTATCTATGGATTGTCCCTGGGAAGATCCTTCCGGTTCTGGTGGATCATGGGAACTTATACCTAACCTTAACCAACCTTATAACTCCATGCATAAAGATAAATGGTCGGTCTTTGGTATAACTTCCACAAACTCCTTTTGCTCCCCCTCAATATGTGCATCGATATTCGAAAGAGTTTAGCACATATGTGGGAGCACATTTATTGAGTCCAACAGATCACTTTAGTTTATCAGATTTCATATTTAAATCACATTCTCTCCCCCGATCAAAAATTTCAAATCTTTCGAGATTTTTGATCTCAATTGATTTAAATAAGTTAGAAAAACGTTTGGGAGAGAAATGCGGTTAATTTTTAATATTATCTGATAAACGGAACTTTTTCTTGCTCCCCCTCAAACTATGAGGGAAGTTGTTATGTGTCAGATTTGAAGAGTTATCAAAATATTCGAAGTTTTTACGAAAACTCTTTGAAAATTTACACATTCTGACACATAACCATCACAAATCTTTTTGTTGCACTGTTTTATGTACGAAGTGTGGGGAGTTTTGATGATACATAAAATTTTGAGAAATCACTCTCCCCCTCAATCAATGACGGATTTTAAAGCCTAAATATTTTCATAAACTATTAACGTCATTGATTGAGTGAAAATTTTATCAAACATTGAGTTCAAATTGATTTTCAATCAAAATCTCATGGTACCACCAAGTTTTGCACAAATACTTTCCGGAAAAATCATAGAAGAGAAAGTATTTGGCGATAAAAAGAAGACTTCTCTTCTTTATCAAGAAATAATGCACTGAAACGTACATTAGATCGAGGGTGCATGAATATAAAGTAATTCACGCTCGGATGAACGGCACCCTTTGTTAGGAACAACCGTCTTTTTGGCGACGTGTTTTCCTTAATTTTGAAAACCGGGTTGCTATCTGAAGTAATAGTAAACCATATTTTTGAAGACCGGGTTGTAGCCTGAAATGACTACAAGCCATATTTTGAAGTTCGGGTTACAGCCTGAAGTGACTGTAAGCCATATTTTTTTTTTATTTTATTAAGAATGTTTTGAGAAACGACATGTTTTAGAAAAAAACTTTATTTGAAACCGAAAAACTCTTGCTCAAGCATATGTATGATTCCGTGTCATTATTGAATGATATTTCTAGAAACGTACATAATATTGATTACATAAGAGACATGTCGTGAGAAGAATATTTTTGGATTTTTTTTTTATAATTTTTCAGATTTTTATGGTTTTTTTATAGGTTTTATATTTCTCTATTTTCTTTTAGTTTTTATAATATATACAAGGATATTTGAAGCAAATCCATTACTCCTCATTCTCTTCATGAAGACTTTTGACTGATTCTGGCGAGAGACACTTCATACCAAGTAGCAGGAGAATAAATAGAAATCGTTCTTCCTGGAAGTGCCTTTGTGAGGAAATCTGCCAGCTGTCATTCTGTCCTTCTGAAGAAAAATTCCACAACCCTCTTTTCCACTTGTTCTACCAAACCTTTGGAGAATCCATTTGACAGAAGAAGCATTGACAGTACATCGTACCAACAAGGATTATCTTTGCTCCATTTTGTGGTCGAGGGTTAGGAACTGATGTAGCCCTATCAAGATCTCCTGAAGAATATGCCTTAGAGGAAAATTCAGGAGCAAGTGTGTTGTCGAACGGAACATCATTGGGAGGAGGAAATGAATTAACTTCAAGAGAATCGTCGACTGCAGTGCCTTGATGTACTGGTGGAGATTGAAAGTATGATGATGTTGACGAATGACTTGCTGTTGGAGCGTCTTGACCTATTGAAACAGGACAAGATGAACCATTTTGGATCGTTTGGTACATGAGCTGCGATGGCTGGTGGTACCGGTGTATCACCAATTTGCAGCTCGACATATTCATCAACCATTGGATCAGCCAAGATCTCCAAATCCTTATCGGTAGGAGGTACATAAGGTACATGCAGGAGTGGGATACTATACAAAGCTGAACTGAATGGTTCAGAAGACAAAAATTTAGACGCGGGTCCTGTACTGATGTGTACAGAAGCCATTTGATCAGTCAGCTCATTGTAGAAGTGTGTAGCCAACATCTCTGAAACATCCACTACCAAAGCTTTCGAGGCTCTTGAGTAATCGTCTGAAGCTGTAGATGCCATGATGAGATCTTAAACGGAATTTTACAATTTTGTGACTTAAACCGAGAGATCGGTTCTCTCCCGGGATTTTACTAAAGTCAACAAAAGAAACCGAAAGATGTAATATGTGAGTTAGACTTAGAGTGAGATCTTGGATAAGTTACAACTAGCATTAAGTGTCAAGTCGCGACAAGTCAAGTTACAATAGATCCGATCGTAATAAGTCAAGTTGTAACGATTAACTCACAACGTCAAATTACAATCAGATTAATCGAAACGACTTAAGTCACAACAATTCACCAAACACAGATTGATAACAAATCACAAGAATCTTACTACTGAGTCAATCGCTAGGCACCACCAAATTGCTGAGTTTTGGCCTCCTGAATGTGAAGCTTTGGTAGCTTCCCCCCAAACTGACAATCATCTTCATCAGACACTTCCCCCAAGTAGTTGAAGTGATGCAAAAAGTCTCATTGCATGAAGCTCGAGAACCCGAAGAGAACGATTACACCGAAGTAACAGGGTGAACCATGGATCATCTCTACGGTTAACAATCCCGGAATGTATGATGAAGCCCAATCACATGACCCTATTGTACATCCCCAATGTATACATTACTTTGAGGTTTGGAGCAGTTGTCAATTAGGGGGAATCAGATATCAACATCTTCATTTCACTAAATGCTTTCCAGCTATCTTACACATGCCAACTCAATCCATATTGTACGCATGTATCCAACACAAGAAGAGACGATGACACCAAAGTAACAGGTTGAAGCACTGATCATCTCTGCGGATATCACCTCCGGAATATATGATTAAGCCCGATCACGTGAACCTGTTGCGCGTCCTTGATGTACACAAATCTCTCCCCTGATGGTTGCGATCTCATCGGAATCAGCATAACATAGTGTACATGAACCATTAACCAGAAGCACTTTACCAAAAATCATATCAGGTCATATGAAGATGTCGATAAGCAATATCATCTCACTCTCCAGTTGTTCTTCTCATATTTCTTCCTACTGAAAGCTGAAGTAATACATACCACAAGTATCAGAAGACCACTTCCCCCACGTAGTTGGAATAATACACCAAACGCCACAAGTTAATACACTGATATTCTCTGCGGTTATGACATTTGTCTTCCCGGGATAACTTCAATTAAGAAGAAGTATTAAGTTCATCATGTATACTCATTATGCATTAAGATGTATGTCTCCTTCCCCCTTGCTGGTTTTGATATCTCAGAATCAGCAACACATTATAAGCACATCTACTTGAAATCTTGTGAGAAGAATAAAATTGGTTTAACTGGATCTGGTGAGAATCAACTGCTACAAAAACTCTCTCGTACTATCTTTACCAACCCTTATGTAGGCTATTTGAAGTGACCACTGATGAAGTAAACCCGATATACCAAAGTTGAAACTGAAGAAGAATCCCCCAAATCCGTAACTTAAGCTTGCACTGTTGTTGATTAAAGAACGATGTAGAAGACTAAGTACAACACCTCTTGAGACTATCCACATTCGCATTTGCATGTGACACTGAGCACTACAATGTAACTCCTTGAAGTGATAGCCATAACCCGTGAGTACTACAATGTAACTCCTTCCATCGGGTATAACTAGATAATCCAAGTCCCAATCATAAACTTTAAGAGTTCACGCAAGTCATCAATCGATGCATGAAGTTTCGATGATGAAATAAGTAGACGCCTTCGTAAAATACTCTTCAATCTCAATTAAGGGATGCCAAATAAACTTCGTGATTACTTGACATTCCATGTCCAAATTCTTAGCCGTTTTAACGTTATAATCGACATTATCCATAATGTTCTTCGGGTTGAATTACAAAGTGCACCTTGGTAGGAACAACAATCCTTGATTAAGAACGAAAAGACGGATCATTATTCATGTGTGCAACTTCGTAATCATGATAGTCATCATCAACACCTTGAGGAATAACTAGAGATTGGATTACTTGAGAAGTGATCAATCATCATTCATAATACTTCTAGATGGTGCATCTTGATCAATCATCATTCGTTGAAGCTTGGAAGTAATCATCAGACATAAATCCCAGTCATCCTTAGTAAGTAGAACATTAGGTGTTGGAGGAGAGTCGTATGACCATTCTTCAAGCATCAATCAACATGTGGTATATTCACACTTCTCCCCCTCAAAAATTGCAAGCGAGGTTTGCCATTTTTGATTGAGCAAGTGAATAAAAATACAATTAGTCATGTGTTTTATTCACACTTCTCCCCCTCAAAAATTGCATACGAGATTGCCATTTTTGATTGAGCATGTGAATAAGAATACACTCCATCATGTAGTTTATTCACTCTTCTCCCCCTCAAAAATTGCATACGAAGTTTGCCATTTTTGAATGAGAAAGCATGAAGCATGTTGTTGATGATGGTCAAAACAAGAAGATTTCTCTTCTTTCGAAGATAAGGCGCACTGAATCGTACACCTTTCTTTTCTTAGATGAACGGGGCCTAAAGTGTTGTCAGCAGACGCCATAATGATGACAATAAGAACCGAGGCTTGAACTGAAGTGTTCAAACGTCATAGTCATTGAAGAACGAGGCCTGAACTGATGTGAACAGACGTCATAGTCGTTGAAGAGCGAGGCCTGAACTGAAGTATTCAGATGTCATTATGCACATACATCAACATCGACATTCCAGAACTCTTGAAGTTGGAGAAATGATAGCTTTAGGCCTCCAGACTTTGAGTTTTCTCATATGGTGAATGATTGATGTACCTGCAACTGAGTAAGGACTACCTGCACTAACATCACAAACTTGATAGCATATATATGGGTTAGTGACAACAGTATCCAGACCCTTAGGGGTTTCAAGGTCAACCATGCTATTATCATCAGTGAGTAGCTTTCCGGTAGGAACCCACTTAAGTCCAACGTGCTTGAAAACTCTACCGGTTGGAACCCACTTATGGCAAGTTCTAGGATTACTCAGCTTCTTATGCATAGTGGAAGGTTTATCAATATTCCTAGACTCCAATGATTTAGGAGTTGGTATCCACCTAGGAGAAGTTTTCGGTTTGTTTTGCTTCACATGCATTGTAGATGACTTACAATAAACCCTAGACTTAGCAGGTTGAACCTTAGCATTGTTCCTCAATACACTAGGAGGCATCCTATAAGGTTGTGAACCTAATATACCATCCTTTTGAAGTAGGGCCCGTTTCCTAGCCTTTTCTAGATCATAGTCCTTTTGAAGCTTAATGCTTGGTTTCGTCACTATTTTGGAACTATACCTAGAGGAGCTAGGAGCAGTAGCAACTACATGTTGAGGTTTCGCAGAGCTAGAATCATCAGACTTAGGCAAATAATGTGGAGTGACAGGTTTTGTCACAACTTGTTCCGCATCAACTTGGGAGGCAAACCGTGTTTTTGAAAATTTTGTTCGTTCGGATCTAAACGCAGTCGGTTGTCTAATAACCGATTGGTTCCTAATTGATGGTAACACAGGTTTCCCCAAGATTGATGGTTTTGCAAACTTAGTGTTCACACTATTCCCAGTTGCTTTTCTTAGCTCATTTTTCAATGCTGTAACAGTGAAACCCATTTTCTGAAAATGAGCTTTGAATTCATCATTTTGGGCAATCAAAGAAGTTGTTTGTTCTAACGTCTTAGTTCTCATTTCTATGATTGTCTCATTAAGATTTTTACAATTCACTTTCAAAGACTCATTTTCATCAAGTAATTTAGCCACTTTTTGTTCAAATTCAATCGCATCACAATCATGTTTAGCCTTAACTTCACTACACATATCACACATCTCAGTAACACGTTTTTTCAGGTTGTTGATTGTCAAGTTCTTGGTTTCTAGCTGAGCTTTCAAATCATTAATCATAAAGTATTCACGGAAATCAGGAAGTTCCGGATTTTTACATGGTTGATTAGTTTGAAAACTTTCTTCCTTTTGTTGCATTGCGATTTCAAGTGAAATACAATGTTTTTCAAGTTGCAAAAATCTCTTTGAAAGTTCAATAAAAGTTTCTTTATCAACCATATCATTTGATTTAAAAGCATCAGCCGTCAACACAGAACTTAACAATTTATCACGTTCAGCATCCGGATCACTTTCTCCCCCTTTATGACTCATATTTGTTGGATTAGACATGGTATTGCTATCAGTCTTTTCCAACAAATTTGTGTCATAAGTGAGTTTGATTTGATCAGTATGCTCCCGTTCATTAGAGAGCACATTATGTTGAACAGTTAAGGGTACCTCAGCACATGACATTTGTTCATTTACTGGTTTTAATTCAATGCCCATGACTGGAGTATCTCTAGTCACTGAGTCACAGGGTGTGTCAAGCTTATCAGTCACTGATTCTTTGCATATCGTGACACCTGACCCAACATCCGATGCTATACCCGAGTCACCGACACCATCACATGATTGTACCCTACATACCTTCACCTTGTCATCATATGCAGGTATATGCTGTGCCTTTTTGTTAATGAATCTTTTCACTTTATCCATAAGCTGTACAAGTGTATCTCTGAACGTGTCAACCTCAATTCCCGTGTGATCAGCAAAGCACTTTATCGTCATCTCACTATAATGGTCATACTCCAGAGTGAATTTCGAATCAAAGAACACTTGGAGTTGTTTGTTGATCACACAAAGGGCGGCCATGGATCCAATATTGGAAGATTCCCCTTTGTCAAGTTGTTTTTGTAGTTTATCTAAGTTCAGAATCATTGTGTCAGTGAAAGTTTGAACATCTTGACCAAAGAGTGTGGCAAATGAACGTTCGAATCCCATCTTGAATCCAGTTCCCTCTAAAAGTGCCGAGAGATGTGAATGAAGTTGTCGAAAACATTCTATGCAGCAATTCTTTGCATTATCGAGTAATTGTTGTGGCTGTTGAAGTTCTCTTTCTTGGGAATTAGAGCACAAAAATTCCATTCTAGCAATATCAGACTCAAAACCGTCAATCTGTTGTACTTTCTCGGAAATCTTGTGGTCATCAACCAAGTCAAAACCGTGAGACAGTGAGCAACTGTTGGATCGGAAAAAAAAACAAATGATACCGAATTTCAAACAACGTTCGAGTTACACCATCCGAATAAACTTGTAGTTATGTCCAATAAACTCGAAAATATCTCAACCCACAATAGTTCACAATCTTGGAATAATTAAGCTCAAACAAAGCCGTTGACCAAAAATTGTACCCGGCAGTTCCACTTGTAAAGTTAATGACGTGAAGAAGAATGAGGCCTTGTAGATAATAAAGAAGGGAGGAAGAGCTATCAAACTAGTCTTTGTGAAGCGTTTACGTTTTCTCAAGAACAAGCACAAAAATAAACTCCACACGAGCCCGAATATCCTTAACCAATCAGCTTAATTACGGATACTTGAAGCTCGAGTAAACCGTAGTCCAAATCGTTGACGAAGGTTGTGCCCGAAAATACCTTGTCAAAGAGTAACATCAAATACTCAATAACAAATGCACAAGAGAAATTCATCCTTGTGATAATCACTCAACAATCCAATATATCGATTATCAACTTATGTGGCCCACAAAAATAAACTAAAGACAAAGATATACTGATAAAACCCGGCCCACGTCAATCCGATTAAAGCCCACGTCTAAGATAACTAATCAAGAAACCCAACACTCCACTTACACCCTTCCCTAATTTCACGGTGTATAAAAACTAACTGATCCCACACAATTCTAACCTAGTCCCACTTCTCCAAAATAAACGCAGTCACCCAAAATAAACGCAGATCCGAATATAAACAAACCAATTCACAACTAATGATATTTGCGATTAAATACTTTCCACAAGCAGCCACAAATATTCTTCCCAAAGTCACAAATGCATAAACACAGATTCGTCCCTTTAATTCCTTTCTTTCTTTCTTTTCTGAAGATAACAAGTCACAACTTATGAACCTTGTTGATGTTGTTCATGGCTTCACGATACAGGTAGGTTGTGAATAATCTTTTTCGTTAAAATCGAATGAAAGAAAGTATGAAACTTTTTTAGTTTTGTGCTTACTTTAAGGTTCGAAAATTAAAGAAGTGTATGCTTCTAATGTGATCTATGATGATAAAACGTGTATAACTTTTTAGATCTTGAAAAGTCTATGCATGAGTATCACGGGTTTGAGATCTTTAATCATTAGTTATACTTACTTATGTTATTGAATATCACAACATAAGTTAAAAACTTCTTAAACAGATCAATGATGATAACCTCTTGTTGGTTTTGTCTTTGGACGAATCGTGGTTACAAAGAGAGATGTCTGAGATCGGTATGTCTTGTGGTTAAATACTTTGAAAGAATCTTTGAGTGACAACAACAGATGAGTTGAGGTCTATATTATTTCTTTTGATTCGAGTATTGTAGGAGACAGATGACGGTTGATGTTGTTAAGGTGGTTGAAGTAATAGATCTCCTCTTGTACCTCTTTTGATAACCGCAAATATTTGGACTGAACTAACCGCAAACTTAGGTAACCGCAACCTTGTAAGATAACCGCAAATATTTGGACTGAACTAACCGCAAACTTTTGATACTAATCGCAAAAAATAGTTGAACGCAGGTAAAAGATAACCGCAATTCCAAAAGTTAAATGCAGATTTGAGGTAAACGCAACAAAGACTGTGACATAAACGCTATGCAAAAAGACAATACGGGACCACAAGTCACAATCCAAACAGCTTTGTCCTTTTGCTGCAAAAACTAAACACTTGCAAGAATAAAAGATTTGCCCAGAATCCCAACTAAACGCTATCAAGAATATAAGATGAGAAACATACGGATGGAACAAAAACTATCTTCAAATCAAATGAAATCGACTAACGAACCATATAAAACACAAGACACAAAACACAAAACCACTCAACTTGAAGTTGCAACACAAACGAATGCCAAGAAAGAACTATTCGAACCATATAAAACACAAAACCAAGCTCAAATTCGAGTATACCAAGTCCCTAAGATGAAACCTTGGCTCTTGATACCAATTGTAGAATATCAATAATCAAAACATGTATGGTTCTTGTGAATATGGATCAAATAGTAGTAAGAGAAGTAGAGAGATGAGGAGAAGTTGGGAGGAATTCCTAGAGAGAGAAAGTGTAGAGAGAAAAAGAGAAATATTAGATTGAGGTGAATGGAAGCTCCAACCCTCTCCACATGTGGAGAGGGGTATTTATAGTTACAATATTACGCCCACTCCCGGGCTGTGGATCAGGCATACAGTGGGTGAAGACCCGTCCTTCTTCCACGGTGTTACTTAAACTAAAACTAATTAACTAATAAATAAACTAACTACGAGCTAACTTAATGCTTTTACAATCATTAGGTGACCGAGACTTTAATAGGAATATTAGTATTCCTAACACACACAGTAAACCCTAATCAGAACTATCTACTAATGAGATAATGTGATCCTTATATAGCCTTGAATTCTGACTTAAGACACTATAGCTCCTTCAGTCCTTCATCTTTCCAACAATTCATCTTCAGTCCCTAAACTTAGAGTAATACCTGAAAATAAATAAAAAAACAAAAGAAACAAGAACTGCAATATTACAGAATAAGCCCTTAGCTTATCTTTCAATAGATTGTAGTTTGTTTTGTGTTTCATTTAAATTGAACGAGAGAGAGAGAAAGAGAGAGAGAGAGAATGAACCGACCTCGTTTTGTTCTTTCTCAAGATGTTTGGATATTAAGTCAAGAAGTTTATGCTTCATATTGATCGATGATGAGGATGGTTTAACTAAAAAAATCTTAAAAAGATTAAAAGCAAAGTTGAACCAACTGAGATCTTCTGTTTTTCTTCAGTGTCGAGTCTTGTTTGATAAGGATTTTTGATATTGGAGTAGCCGTGATGAGTTGAGTTCGAGTCTAGTTGATGATGGGATTTAGGATAGTTAATGAATGTGGTGTTGGTTCGTTTTTCTTTTTATTATTCGTTCTAGTTTGGCTCATTGATGTTACTGATGATGTATTTGACTGAAGTTATGTTTGAGTTGGTATAATGGTTTGTGGTCAAGTTTTTCTTCATATTTATATTCTTCATTCTTTATGGTTACTATACGCATAAGCTTATGCGTAACCATGTTAATAGCCTTATGCGTAAACGACCTTATGTGTAAACATCTTTAGTTGTAAATGGTTGTCCTTTCCTTACGCGTAAGATTTGGTCTTATGCGTAAAGTTTGTCCTTACACGTAAGATTTGGTCTTATGCGTAAAGGCAGTCCTTATGCATAAGATAAGGGTTTTACGCGTATTAAAAAAAAAAAAAAAAAAAAAAAAAAACTTACGTATTACTTTCCTAGTAAAGCGTAAACAGATATGAAGAGTTATGCGTAAAAATAGGGTATTGAATTTTACCGACCAGATTCCGAACACTTTTCGACCATATTTCCGATTATATTTCTGACCAGTTTTGAGACAATGAATATGACTAATATTTTCACGGTAAGGTATAAAAAAGTCATAAAGATGAAAATGTTAACATAAAACAGTTATGTGAATGAAACTGACCACAAGAAACTGTTATGTAAAACTGTGAATGAAAAGTTTAGACTTTTAGGACCATTTGAATACACGATTGATAAAACTGTTTACCACAAGAATAGGAGAAAAAATAATTTCCGGATGCAAAAATATTTGGTAAAAACGGCTTAAACAATCATACGAAACCACACAAATCAACAAAACAAATATCGTATCTCTGTTACCAATTGTAGGACCGATAATATGTATGATTTATGTGGTTCGGGAGGTCTAGGTTGATCAAAGTATATAAAATCCATGTTAGTTTCTATAGAGAGAAAAAGTAGACAGAGGGTGAAAAAACACTGTTTATTAGCTTGAAACAATAAGGTTACACAATGATCTTCCCACACCCCTCATGGAGAGTCATGAGGGGTATTTATAGGCTCAACATACTATAAGTTTTCCCCGTTTACATAAGTAGTCCTTATGGGTGAAACTTACTACATATCTAGTCCAATTCACTTGTGTGACGTTATCTTTACAAAAAAGCAAGGCTAACAATATGGCATGATTTCTTTGGTAATTTTGGGGCGAACAACAACATCAACGTTATGGATAGCTCTCCTTTATTTAATTATCTTAAACAAGGAATCGCACCGGAGATTCCATTTGTTGCTAATGGGGTAACTTACCCATTTGGGTACTATCTTATTGATGGGATATATCCGTGTAACACCCCCATTTTCACAGATAGCCGCGGAAGCTGGATCTGGGGGTATTGCTTCATTGAAACATAGTCACAATAATATAAATTGACTCAAAAGAGACGTTTTTAAAAGATAAGTTACCATTAATTTATTCATCAGAGTTTTTACAGTAAAAGATAAAGTTTTACAAACGAGATGTCCCAAAGACTCGTTGTAAAGCAAAAGACTATGAATGATAACAGGTCTGGACGTCCTCATGTCCAGTGTCACTTCGTGCCATAAATCCTAAAGGGCCTAGTTATCTATCTGGGATAACATGCTTAAAAGTCAACACTAGGGTTGAGTGAAAATCATGTTTTTAGTAAGGGTTTGAATACAAGTTTCACGGGGTTCAATTGTTACACCCCTCAAGGAAAAAGTATAGTTTAGAATTATTGCAACTAAGCTCATGACACCTCACGTTAACATGTCCAGGTAAATGGGGCACTGTAGACCAAATCATGACGAGACGTAATAAGGTTAACTTGCCAAGGTTAAACCTTTTAGTTCTCAAATATATTGCTAATTGGTACCCGGCTAGGGCAAACCAACGGGAGTTGTCAAACTCCAAATAGATCTATTCACTATACTCGCGTTCACTCGCAAGTGATTATGGTTCATGAAATTTGTTATGTAATGGTGGCAAAAAGGTACTCGTGCAATAATAAATCGGGAGAAAAAGACTTGTATTCAGTTTAAAGCATGTATCCCCCTCACGGGTTTGTAAAACATTTAAAAAGTGAGGCTATGAACTCACCTGGGATTAGGGAAATCTGATTGGTGTCAAAAGTGACTCAGATATTAGACGGCCTACTCACGCAACCTGGTGTAGTGTGTATGTCAAGTATTAGTGGGTTTGTCTAAGTTTCAACACTATGTTTCCTAAGTAAGTATTTCTTAGGGTTTACTAGATTTAGATATAACGTAACACCGTTCGGGCCATCATAATCCAGACGTATGAAACCCCTCACATGAAGCTCCCTAGTATTGTGTTACGTTGTTAAGTACTAGATTTTAGATATAACGTAACACCGTTCAGGCCATCATAATTCAGAGGTCATGTAGTAAATGTTTGAGGAGCCAGAACACTTTCACTCGTAAACCCAGTAAACTCGTTAAAACGAATACCCAAATAAAACCCCTCACATGAAGTTCTCTAGTATTGTGTTACGTTGTTTCATAAAAAAGATAGTATTTTATTTATAAGAAAATACTTCACTTAAACCCTTAGGTTTATAAATTGACAATATATACCCTTAGATTATGAACTTTTATGAAACTAGTCCTTTATGTAAATAACTATATATATTCTAATCCTTAGGCTATAAAACTTTACAAAATAGGTCCTTATACCTAGTACTTCAAAGAAATGACAACACAAATTATATAATGTTATACCTTTAATATAGCTATTTACAAAGTGACTAGCAGGGTACCCGCACGTTGCGGCGGCGGGTACCCTGTAACACAATTTTCAATGAACAATATTTTTTAGTTTAATGCTTTCCTTATAATGACTGTACGAAAAACGATAATTTTAAGTTTTAGTAACTTTAAGCAATATCAAACTAATTGTAATTTACAAATCGTAGAGTATCGACGCTATGTTAAAGCAACTAGAAAGATGGTACCCGCCGCGTTGCGGCGGGCTTTTTGGTTTTGGTTTATGTTATTGTTTTGTGACAAAATTATGTATTTGTTGAGACAAACGTCGTGGCGTCAAGCTTTTGTAGGTTTGTGTGTTTTTTTTTTTTTAATATGTCAAGCTTTTGTAATTGCCGCATATGTTTTTTTTGAATATGGCCTTCTCTGTTTTTGTAATTTGTATCAATATCTTTTCATTTTTTTAGGCAAACCTGATTCTATTTTGGGCCACATCAAAAGGACCATTTCACAGCCCAAAATATATTCATTTCACAGGGTGAAAATAGCCCACGAAATAACCGGGCCCAAAATATTTGTTTATAGTGGCAACTGGCACGCAGACAATAGCAATGGAGTGGCCCAAAAACTTGCAAGTCCAAAACGACATGTGTGTCGTCGTTTCAGGACGCAAAATTATATATATATAGTAATTTAGAAGCATCAATTGATAATTCAAGTATGTGTATTGCAACCCAACTCATAGCCCAATATCCGATCTATCCAATAGTTATTCAACCCAGTATGATATTTGTGATATATCGTTGAGTCCAAACCAATCCAACTTAAATGATAATAATACCAGGCCCAAAGATATATTAATGTGTATAACTAACACAGGGTTTCATTTTGATAACCCTACACACACATTTCATTGTTTCATCCGCCTCCTCACATACTTTTCCTCTCGCCTAATTTTTCTCATCTCCCATCAACTCATCAAATCACAGATCTCATAACATATCGATTTGAGGAAATGATTTGAGGCAACTTTGTTGTACATTGTTGATGCTTGAGTCTTCATGAATCTTTTCCTGTGCCACCATCGGTGACTGTGATGGCACCGGTGACGCTAATGGTACCGGAACCGGAGATGAAGCTACTGGTGTTGTGACCGGAAGGATTGTAGTGTGGTCGTCGAGGTGTGATCATTTCGGTCAGTGATATCCATTGGAGCAGTGGTGTATATAAGTATTAATTATATACTTAACCCTTGTGTCTAATGACAACAACTAGGCATGCATGTTTATAACTCATCTCGATTCTCCTTCAAATCCTCTGTTTAAAGAGCATCAAAAACCATAATCATATCCTGTGCTGACATGAAGGGTTGTAATTATATGGGTAGGAATTAAATATTGATGAGTTTTAATTGAGGGTTGTACATTTATGTTTAAAGGGTTGTAATTTTGGGTGTAGGTATGTTTTTAATAGAATTAATGTTGAATTCATAGGAAAGTGGTCTGAATTTGATTCTATGCTATTTTTTGTTGTACACCATGCTTTGGTTGTTGTAATTATGAAAATTGATTGCTTTAAAGTGTTGTAAATCATGCATCATTATTTGTAAATCTGAAAATTTTGGAGAGAGAGTGCTTTCTCTATTATATGTAGTATAGATATAGATATGTTCATGTTCAAAAGAAATAGTTCAACGTGGACTAAGTGTAATGTTTCACCCTTTTGCGATTGCGAGTTAATTCCATTATGTGGATCAATGATCACGTGTGGTGTGGAAAATTGGTGTATATGTTTAAGTGAACTATGTTTGTATTTAAGTGGGAAATAAAAAAATGGTAATAAAATAAGTGAATGATGTAGCAACGAGGTGATAGGAAAGTGGTCTGAATTTGATTCTATGCTATTTTTTGTTGTACACCATGCTTTTGTTGTTGTAATTATGAAAATTGGTTGCTTTAAAGTGTTGTAAATCATGCATCATTATTTGTAAATCTGAAAATTTTGGAGAGAGAGTGCTTTCTCTATTATATGTAGTATAGATATAGATATGTTCACGTTCAAAAGAAATAGTTCAACGTGGACTAAGTGTAATGTTTCACCCTTTTGCGCTTGCGAGTTAATTCCATTATGTGGATCAATGATCACGTGTGGTGTGGAAAATTGGTGTATATGTTTAAGTGAACTATGTTTGTATTTAAGTGGGAAATAAAAAAATGGTAATAACATAAGTGAATGATGTAGCAACGAGGTGATAGTAATACAATCTTATTTAGTACAACTTATTTTCAAACAAAGCTAAAGAGCAAAAAAACTTATTTTCAATAAAGCTAAAGAGAAAGAAAGTAAATCCAATCCTACTTTACAATCTCCTTTCTACCAGCTGGTCTCTTCTGCTTAGAGTTGTTGTGGTCCGTCATCGACGGCTTGCTGCTGCACTGGGATTTGACTTTAGATCTGTTAGGTTTTGGTCTAGCTCCTATTAGGATGTTTACTTTTTTCTTCTTTGTATGTTTTATGTACTTAGTGTACTTTTGTCAAGCTACACCTTTAAATTGTTGTGTCTACCAAAAGCTCACTTTGGTGATTCCCCCCACCTCAGAATGGTGTTGCTACAGTGTGTCACAGCTATTATGGTGTATGTCTTGTTTTGGCTTAACTTGTTATATTCGATGTAACTTGTTATGTTTAATTTTCCTCCATTTGTGAGGTGTGATAATAAAATCTTTGTTAAAATAAATCTCCTTTCTTGCTTATTTTAGTGATTGTCATTGTTGTCGTCGTCATCATCATCAGCGATAGAGCACTATGGCTAGTCACAGTAAGGGGATTCAATCCCTCTCTTTTTCCCTGTCACGTCAGCTTTCTCTCTACAGCGACCTGCAGGCGATTGGGTACCCCACTACGCTTATGAATCGATATCCGACACAACATTCTTAAATCCTCGGGTGTTTTCGCCACAAGTAGATCCACTACGCTTCGCCCTATCTTCTTTACGTGCTCTAGTTTTCGATCATGTTTACACAAAATTCCACTACTCACTATCACAAGTTTTTCCACCATATCATGATACACCTAATTGACCGATGGAAATTAAATACAATATAGTATTTTTTTTTTTTGTCCCATAATAAGTGTTCATTGTTGATGTGTTATTGTTGATGTGTTACATAATTTTAGAAGATTCAATGTTAACTAATAAAATGTTTTTGGTTAAAACTTGAAAATTTACACTTATTTCAGTACAAAATAAATAGTAAGGTCGACACAGGGTTCGTATGTATTTTACCTCTGCCATTCGGTAGCCAACAAATCCGCCATAACTAATAGCATAGACCGAAAACTTGTTCACTCGCATTTTCTTCAATCCATCACACACACACTTTGCCCGAAAACGCAACGCTACGATCCAATTTGCTAGAGTATGATTCTCCAAAAAAATACGAGATCAGGAACATACACGTTGAAATCACGAGCTAATTGGCGAATCTACATGCAAAAAACACATAAATGCATGTGTTCTATGTTAACAAACATAACATATGTCCTAGAGAACAACAAAGTTACTAGAGTAGTGGTTTTTGGTCAAATACATATGAAACCATAAATAAGTTTAAGTTTAATATGAAAAACATATGAAATTTTCGTTAAAAAGATTTAGTGCTAGCTAATAACTCTATTGGTGAAATATATTGTGCATACGTGGTAAGTATCATGTTACTATATTTATAGTATGCTAAGATAGTTGTAAACTTTTAGTTCTGGATCCGCCACTCCTAACCTGTAAAAGAAACTGCCACTTGGAGTTACCACCAAAGCCATGAATAAGCACGAGATTCGCCTTCTTATACTCCCTATGCTTACTACTCCAAATGTGCATTATGGTTTGGTTATCATCTAGATGGACACTTAGATCGAGCCAAACCAGAATATCGAAAGTACATAGATAGCAAGGCATCCGCGAATGCCACTGGAAAACGGGTTATAAAGTTGTACAAAGATTGTAATGAGATGAGTTGCTGAATGAGAAGAAATTGTAGAGCCAATGTGACCCCATGGTGGAAGCATATAGAAATATGAAAATAGGATAATGAATGATCGATGTATATAAAGTTGTTATACCATCATTTTCATGCGTAAAGAATTGATTTAACCCAAATTCAAAGAATGGGGCCCTTTTTTTGCGTAAAAAACACAAGCACGTCATTAGTAAATATAACATTTACCAGGATTTCCTCCCCCCCCCCCCCCCCCCCCCCCCCCCCCACCACTTTGGTACTGCCAAACTTTGTGGTACATGCCATTCAGCATTCAGTACTTCCCAAAAGTGCTTCCCCCAAACCTTTTTTGTGATGCTACAGTTTCTTTTGTCTTGGTACACCCCAAACTTCTTCTCCCACTCTCTCAAATATAACAAAAACGTTTCATTCTTCCTCCTTTCCAGATGGTTCTCGCATATCATCAAACCTAAAAGGGTTTTTCTAACATGTGCCCTAGGGCACATGTTAAGCACACAAAAAGTATCATGGGACCCACGAAAAAGGACATACAAAAGTACACTTGTCTGTACTTTTGTGTGGGTCCATGAGTACTTTTATGTACTTTTTGTTGTGCTTAACATGTGCCCTAGGGCACATGTTAGAAAAACTCATTTTTAAAATCTAGTATTTATTTTTAAGCTGCTGCATTTAGGATTTCATACATTTGCATTTATGACATTATGGTTCTAGATGGTATTGAATTCTAAGGCTGCTCTCTTCTAATGGAATGACAGTTTTTAAACTTTTTGTATTGAATTTTTTATGGTTGGTTATTCTGAAATTTGGGCTTATGTTCATATGCCGTCTTTTAACTTTCTTAATGGGTTATGATATTCGATTTGTTGCATTATGTTGAAAAAGTATTACGCCATTTTTAGGGTAGACTGAATGCGTATTGTTTGATATTGATTATCGGTAGTTGTTTGCGTGATGTGTTCGGTGTTATGTTTAGTTTTAGAAGATTTTTTATGGATAAGCTGGCAACCATGGTAATGAGCATGGCCACTTCTTTTATAGGCGATCAGGATTGTAGGATCGCATGCTTTATGTGCAGCTGGAACATGATGGGCGAAAGCGGCCTGTATCTTGGCAGGGCATCACGACCAGGTTCGTGTTTGCAGCCATGGCAGGTTCGCATACCCTTTTATCCGGTTACACCCTCGTTTCCTTTATAATGTTTTCCATAAGGCTATGATGATCTCTGTAATCTGACACACATAAACTGTGTCTTGGATGATCTGAACGTAACCTGGCGGGGCAACAACCGGATGGCATAGTTTAAATACTTACTATGTGACCGTGTTTGTTTGCAGCCATTACGGAATAACAATGATTTTGTGACTTGAATCCGGCAGAAATATCTGAGCCACTTATTTGTCGCAGCATTTTAGTCATTGCATACCTTTTACTGAAAAGAGGAAATGGATCTTTTTAATAACATATGCATACAAAAATAAAGGATTGTTTAGTTAAGAGTTGTTATCAAGTTACGGGTGGTGATATTCATTTGTTGGGTATGTCTGGGAAAACTGCTCCTGATTCGCTTACTAGGGAGCATAATTAGTTGGCACTTAAGGATATGTTTGGTGGGGGTGGCAATGATCAGTTTGCGATGAAGATGCTTCGTCGCATACTTAATCTTAACGAGTATGGTTTTAAGGAGTGGTCAAACACTCCTATAGATAAAGGTTTCTACTTGAGTTATGAGATATACATGTTCTGGAGAGGGGTTGCCATTGGTACATATGATGCATTGCTGATATTAATAAGGGTTACAGTTCTGTAATGGTAAGTTATAAATACAATTTTCGTTTGGTTTTTATCAATTTGAGTTATGAGATATACATATTCTGATTACGTTGTAACTTTTCCACAAGGTGTTCCCTCATAATTCTACTTCAATACCAACTAATAGTGTATCCCCACTATGTTTTGTGCAGGTGTATGTAGCACCAAGAAAACCTCAGAATTCGTGGATATGGAAATCGAATCCTTTCTAAAAATTTGCAGTTTCGGTGAAAGAGTGTAGTAATGAATATGAGCTTCTACCGGAATAGCATCCGGTATAATAGCATATAGGGCTTAATATTTTTCCAACTGGGGTGTTTGGGTATACATATTATTTGCAATTTTGGGTCTTGGTAACACTGTTAAGGTTTTTTGAGTGCTTGGGTAAACCACTGGCTTATTATAGGTTTTTTAATGTCGGCTTGGCTTTTAACAGGTCTGGTAGAGGTACTGACAGTAAAAAAGACATATAGCGTAATGTGCAAATGTTGGACTACAATTTTTTTAGTTTTGCAGCCGATCCAAACAAGATGAATCATTCATTATTTTTATTTTTTATCTTTTACTTACTTGAGGGGAAAAAAAAGTAAATAAAAATAGACAAAAAAACTGTTGAACCCTACCAATTTCGAATCACATCTATGTGTTTAGAATCCTGAAATTAATTGAACTATGGCAATAAATGAAACGTTTGTTTCACGTGCAGATGCAGTATCAGGTTGGGATAACATTGTAATTGCATACGAGCCTGTATGGGCTGTTGGAACCGATCAAGCGGCATCAACTGAGCAGTCACAGGAGGTACATATCACACCACCTGAGCAGTCAATAGGTTTTGCGCACCAAGAATAAGACGAATATCGAGTTACATGTTGTGGTGCTTACTGTCGGTAACTAGACTGGTAGAATCGTGGTGAAAATGACGCTCCTCGCGAAGGTATGTTTTTAGGGGGTGTTCGTTTTGAAAATAGGCCACATAAAAGTGAGCTTATAAACCTAAGCGTAAAACCAAATAATCCATAACCTGGCTTAATAAGCTGAAATAAACACCCCCTTAATAATCTGAGTTGTTGATGCAATAAAATTACTACACGAACTAAAAAAACACTTACTCATAAATGGCCTATATAACGAATTAGTAGGTCATTTCTAAATCTGCAGTTCTGCACTGGAGTGTCAATCTACAAAAATTATACGCGCTTATTTATTTTCCAATTTTCATCGTAACAAATAATATGATATTCATTTGGATACATTCAATCTATACATGTGGTCTTAGATGCCGTAACAAAGATTTAGTACTGCTGCTCCAGCACTTGAATAACCAATTACTCCACCTGTTGGCCCGGTAAGCTTCTACTTGATTACTGACCCTATTTTCTAATAAGCTATCCAAATAGCCGTTAGTAGCATGCTTTGGATGCCAAATGACTATTGAAATAGGCCTATCCAAACAGCCATTAATAACATGTCAAGTGACTGAAAGGGCTACTCAAAATAATCTATCCAAACACCTCTTAATAGCATGTTTAAGACATCGTATGGCGGTTAAAATAGGCTATCCAAAAAGCCCTTAATAACATGCCAAGAAACTGAAAGAGCTGCTGAAAATAAGTCTTTACTGAGTTTTTGGTGATTGTATTATTGAAGTTAATTGTTTGACATTCAAATTAAAAGTATCTGTATCAGTGATTTCAAACTAACCATCCTCATTAACTCCTATACCGGATGTTGCGTCATATATCTTATTGTTTTCATTGCAGTTCACGTGTATGCAGTGGCTAACAAGGAGAATCAAATCCAAGTGGTACTTAAGAAGGATTTTGCCAAAGAGTAGTGGATATGACTACACTTTATGTGCATAATGCAGACATCGACAATGTAAAGTTTAACCAAAGTTTTCGTAAAAGTGTGAGTACTCTTATATATGTAGTTCTGCCTGGTGGTTTTCAATTATTCCAATGGATAAAGAAGTGCGGAGTTTGAATATCAAGATTTATTGCAACACTTGCTAAACCTTCTTTGGCAAAACACCCCGCGGCAACGCGCGGGTGATCCACCTCGTTTTTTACATCCTTTAAACACTATTTTTTATTTATTTTTTATTATTATTATTATTTTTAATATTAAAACTTGATGCCACAATTTTTTTCTCCATAGGTGATAAACACCATTAAACAACAAGCCCGTTGATAAATTATTACTTTCTCATTTGGAAGAAAGTGTTTACAAACGATATATCAGTTTAGATATGAGTAGCTAATGCAAGTTTTTAACAGAGTAGCAAAATAAGGAAAACAACGACTATTGCTATTTCAGAAAATGATTGAGATGTCTAAAAATATGACTATTCATAAATCAACATGACAATGATCTATTGGTTTGTGAATGAAAAAAAAAAAAAGTTTCCTTTACTATCACCAACTATCCTCATCTAAAAGTTGGATATTTTATTGAGACAAACACAAATAGTAAACATAGATAAATAGAATGGGACGGAAAGAGTATGTTTTGTAGCAAATCGTAAATTTCAGAATATAATTTGACTATTTATTTTGACTTATCATTATTTTAATTTTTAGTAATATTACATTTATAAGTAATTACGAAAATTCAATCGTGTACGCTTAGCTCGTAATCAACACTAGACTATGATTAGTCTAGGAGTTTTATACACTTTATTTTCTCTAATAGTCATATTTTATATGAACTATTGCTATTTTATCATTTTACGTAAACTATGTTCTTTTTTGCGTATTACGCGTATTTGAACTAATGTTATTAGATTTTAACTATATTTACGCACTCCGTTAAACTTATCACTCATCTAATATACTAATATAGAGTATATTGATAAGTTTTAACATTTTATTAAGTATTATATTTTTACGTTACCCGATTTTGAGTTTCGTGACTTAAGGGCTTAACATTAGTAATTACCGGGACCAAACTATACCCTTTAAGATAATACTTATCAAAATTGTAAGCACCTCACCACCTCATTCCTTGAGGTGAAGTGCAACCAAAATACTACAAGACCGAGTATAGTCTTAAAAGGTTACACATGTACTAGACTTTTACAAATTGCTTCATAATTAAGTTTACATATAAACTAATCCATATATAACTTCATTTGTAAGAAAAAGAATACTCGTATATTTTGGTCTCTATCTCCTTGCCGTACAACATAAATTCATCACCACCATCATTAGTTTATTTTTATGGTGCAAGTTATGCTACAAAAGTAAAGGCCTAAGTGAGCTCTACAAACTCTAAGTATTGCTTTGGTGATTTCGTGGTTAGATTTGAAGTTATACAAGAATTTAGAGGCTGAGTTAAAAGGCTTATTAAAGAGTTAGAATCAAGTGGTGAAAAGGTCCAAGAGATGTGTTGAAGATTAGAGGTGATTAGGATTGATTTGTAGTTGTGATACTTGTGTTTTTCCAACCAAATCCTTGTAAGGAAATCATCCCTCATATTTCATTTATGTGATTCATTGATACTTTTGCATATTCATACATTATATCAATTGATTATACCATTTACTTAGCTCAAAACCATGAAAAACATGTTTTTACTCTATAGATTCCGAGTTGTGTTGAATCTGTCCCAAATTCGAATTTGCTAAGAAAAATCAGTGGACTGTGATGCTTAGGGAAAAATATAGGGTTGTAGGCCTTGGTCTTGTGGTCGTTTCTCCAGGTGGCACGTCCCATAACTCGACCCGATGATTTAATTAGAAAATAAACGGTTAAAAGTATTCAAAATCTGCTTAACAGATTCCAAATGGTAAAAACTCAAATATCTTGTATAGGATCACTTGTTCAGGTAAAACGAGAAAAGTTAGTAGACGTCTTAACTTAAACGTGGCCACTGGCCGCATATAAATCGGAGTTGTAGATCAAAAGATACACCCGTTTTGGTGGGACTGTTTTGGGATGACCAATACTCAGCTTTTATACATAAGGGTAAATTGGTAACTTCACCAAGGTTTCGTAATTTCTGACTTAGTTGGACCCACATTTCTGATAAATAGACTCAAATACCTTTCCGAGGACGTAAAAACCGAATCATAACCCTTTACGGTTTAGGAGCAACAAATTTCTATATTTGAACAAAGTGATATAAAACCATTTTGACACTTAAGGTCAAAAGTTTAATAAACTTCTCGAACTCGTTGACAATAGTTTTTCTTGTTTTGAAAACCATATAAATACTAAGTACAATGGTATAATCAGTATATAAACTTTATAAAAGTTCATTTGCATTTATACGTTTACTATTTATAAACCTATGACACGGCATTATAATGCTTCTAGGACTTTTCGCGGCTATTTCGTTATCTCATATGTCGTCATTTGTTGTCACATTGCTTAAGGTGAGTATTCACGAACCCATTTTTCTAATTATTTTAATCACTTTGGGGTGGATGCATGAATTATACTTGAACTAGATTGATTACTATTTTATGAACTCTTTTGACTTAAACTTTTGAACTTAATCAAACTCTTGAACTTTATTGGGAACTTATGACTTGTTTTGAACTTAATGAACCATATGTGCTATGACCTAAAGTCTCACCTTATTGGTGGAGCGTTCTTGACCTAAAGTCTCGCCTTATTGGTGGAGCGTGCGAAGTCTCCCATGTTCGGAGCGTTCTTAATTGTATATAATAGTTGTATGATGTACTGTTCGTATATTCGCATTGTTCGACACCTATTAGTAAGTAATATGGATAGCGCTATTAGAGGTCGGTCAACCTCTCGTTCGCTATGTTACGGGACGCATATTATTTATTTTAGAGGCTTTGCCTGGCATACATTATTATATACGTGGTGCTTATAATGTGAACTATTATGACCGCTTGTGCTTGACTACCAGACATACTACTTTATATGCAATGGGTTGTGAACACACAGGTTGCAAGTTTTGTATGGGCAGGATTTGCAACTGAGTGGATTTACAATGCCTTTGCCTTGTGAACTTTCTTAAAAGGTTTTTCATATTATATAAACCTTGTGTACTCACCAACTATTTTCATAGTTGACCCGTTTTCTCTCATGCATTTCAGGTGATTGTCAGTAAGTTTTTCTTCAAGGTCTATGCATAATGAAGTTTTCACATGTCATCTTTATTTACCATTCGACAGTTTATGTTAACACTTGGGACCTCTTGCTTGTAACCCTGATTTTATTACTTGAATGGAAATTGTTCTGAACGTCTCATTTAGAGGTCGTTTTCTATAACTTGAACTTTGTACTATGAAGTAGCACCCAGTGACATTATTTTCCGCTGCGATATTTTGGAGGTGTTACAGATTGGTATTAGAGCTAGAGGTTATAGAGAAAGCCGATTTTTTAAAAATAAAAATCGCAACTATAACCAATATGACATTTTCTTAAACACCGAACATCATATGAGTCGACTAGTCCTAGCATTGCATCATTAATCCTCAAGTAGACATAGCCTGATCACCTATGTTTAATTCTGGAAGAATCATGTGATGAAGGGAGTAGAAGTCTCAGATCATGTTTGGTCGGGTCTAAAGAGTCTGGTCACCTGAAATTCCATTGGTCGGGTGGGTATGTATAACATGTTTATATGTTCGCATATATGTTACTGTACCTTGTTTATGCTCTCTCTTTTCTATCTTACAACCTGTTAGACTAAGCACGTCTTTGTTTACGTCATGTTACGATCTCTATGTCACGACTGTCGTTGTACCGTACATCATCCGTTCAAGTTCACGACATTGATTAATCTGAGACCTAACGACATCGACCTTAGTTATTTTTTATTATTTAGTTGATTTGATTGGTTTAAGCAATTCCAAAATCGAGCCAATCTTTCAAAAGACCTCCTTTAAGGAAGTTGAATCCTATATTTCTGACAAATTGTTTCCTAGCTTGATCTAGTGATAGTTTTTGTCTGATGATTTGTGAGATTAAATTAGAATCGATTACCTAAAGGTCTTTTGAGGGCTATGCTCGATATTGGGAAAGTTTGCCTCATCAAATCTAACCATCAGAATGTACATTGTAGAACAAACGAATTGAATTCAAGGACTGAATTCTTTTGACGGGTGGAGACTGTAGCAAATCGTAAATTTCAGAATATAATTTGACTATTTATTTTGACTTATCATTATTTTAATTTTTAGTAATATTACATTTATAAGTAATTACGTAAATTCAATCGTGTACGCTTAGCTCGTAATCAACACTAGACTATGATTAGTCTAGGTGTTTTATACACTTTATTTTCTCTAATAGTCATATTTTATATGAATTATTGCTATTTTGTCATTTTACGTAAACTATGTTCTTTTTTGCGTATTACGCGTATTTGAACCAATGTTATTAGATTTTAACTATATTTACGCACTCCGTTAAACTTATCACTCATCTAATATACTAATATAGAGTATATTGATAAGTTTTAACATTTTATTAAGTATTATATTTTTACGTTACCCGGTTTTGAGTTTCGTGACTTAAGGGCTTAACATTAGTAATTACCGGGACCAAACTATACCCTCTAAGATAATACTTATCAAAATTGTAAGCACCTCACCACCTCATTCCTTGAGGTGGCGTGCAACCAAAATACTACAAGACCGAGTATAGTCTTAAAAGGTTACACATGTACTAGACTTTTACAAATTGCTTCATAATTAAGTTTACATATAAACTAATCCATATATAACTTCATTTGTAAGAAAAAGAATACTCGTATATTTTGGTCTCTATCTCCTTTCCGTACAACATAAATTCATCACCACCATCATTAGTTAATTTTTATGGTGCAAGTTATGCTACAAAAGTAAAGGCCTAAGTGAGCTCTACAAACTCTAAGTATTGCTTTGGTGATTTCGTGGTTAGATTTGAAGTTATACAAGAATTTAGAGGCTGAGTTAAAAGGCTTATTCAAGAGTTAGAATCAAGTGGTAAAAATGTCCGAGAGATGTGTTGAAGATTAGAGGTGATTAGGATTGATTTGTAGTTGTGATACTTGTGTTTTTCCAACCAAATCCTTGTAAGGAAATCATCCCTCATATTTCATTTCTGTGATTCATATCTTTGTAAGGAAATCATCCCTCATATTACATTTATGTGATTCATTGATACTTTTGCTTATTCATACATTATATCAATTGATTATACCATTTACTTAGCTCAAAACCATGAAAAACATGTTTTTACTCTATAAATTCTGAGTTGTGTTGAATCTGTCCCAAATTCGAATTTGCTAAGAAAAATCAGTGGACTGTGAGGCTTAGAGAAAAATATAGGGTTGTAGGCCTTGGTCTTGTGGTCGTTTCTCCAGGTGGCACGTCCCATAACTCGACCCGATGATTTAATTAGAAAATAAACGGTTAAAAGTATTCAAAATCTGCTTAACAGATTTCAAATGGTAAAACCTCAAATATCTTGTATAGGATCACTTGTTCAGGTAAAATGAGAAAAGTTAGTAGACGTCTTAACTTAAACGTGGCCACTGGCTGCATATAAATCGGAGTTGTAGATCAAAAGATACACCCGTTTTGGTGGGACTGTTTTGGGATGACCAATACTCAGCTTTTATACATAAGGGTAAATTGGTAACTTCACCAAGGTTTCGTAATTTCTGACTCAGTTGGACCCACATTTCTGATAAATAGACTCAAATACCTTTCCGAGGACGTAAAAACCGAATCATAACCCTTTACGGTTTAGGAGCAACAAATTTCTATATTTGAACAAAGTGATATAAAACCATTTTGACACTTAAGGTCAAAAGTTTAATAAACTTCTCGAACTCGTTGACAATAGTCTTTCTTGTTTTGAAAACCATATAAATACCAAGTACAATGGTATAATCAGTATATAAACTTCATAAAAGTTCATTTGCATTTATACGTTTACTATTTATAAACCTATGACACGGCATTATAATGCTTCTAGGACTTTTCGCGGCTATTTCGTTATCTCATATCTCGTCATTTGTTGTCACATTGCTTAAGGTGAGTATTCACGAACCCCTTTTTCTAATTATTTTAATCGCTTTGGGGTGGATGCATGAATTATACTTGAACTAGATTGATTACTATTTTATGAACTCTTTTGACTTAAACTTTTGAACTTAATCACTCTTGAACTTTATTGGGAACTTATGACTTGTTTTGAACTTAATGAACCGTATGTGCTATGACCTAAAGTCTCACCTTATTGGTGGAGCGTTCTTGACCTAAAGTCTCGCCTTATTGGTGGAGCGTGCGAAGTCTCCCATGTTCGGAGCGTTCTTAATTCTATATAATAGTTGTATGATGTACTGTTCGTATATTCGCATTGTTCGACACCTATTAGTAAGTAATATGGATAGCGCTATTAGAGGTCGGCCAACCTCTCGTTCACTATGTTACGGGACGCATATTATTTATTTTAGGGGCTTTGCCTGACATACATTATTATATACGTGGTGCTTATATTGTGAACTATTATGACCGCTTGTGCTTGACTACCAGACATACTACTTTATATGCAATGGGTTGTGAACACACAGGTTGCAAGTTTTGTATGGGCGGGATTTGCAACTGAGTGGATTTACAATGCCTTTGCCTTGTGAACTTTCTTGAAAGGTTTTTCATATTATATAAACCTTGTGTACTCACCAACTATTTTCATAGTTGACCCGTTTTCTCTCATGCATTTCAGGTGATCGTCAGTAAGTTTTTCTTCAAGGTCTATGCATAATGAAGTTTTCACATGTCATCTTTATTTACCATTCGACAGTTTATGTTAACACTTGGGAACTCTTGCTTGTAACTCTGATTTTATTACATGAATGGAAATTGTTCTGAACGTCTCATTTAGAGGTCGTTTACTATAACTTGAACTTTGTACTATGAAGTAGCACCCAGTGACATTATTTTCTGCTGCGTTATTTTGGGGGTGTTACATGTTTTTACGTTATAGATCAACTAGCTATAAGTCCCGTGCACGCACGAGATTTACACATAAATCAAATTTATTTTAAAATTTTAGTATAGTATATGGACATATAAGAATTTACCCATTAAAATTATGATATAAGTATAACTAATACCTTGTCCAGGATTTTTTTTATTATGTATTAATATCTATTATAATAATATTTTGTAAAAAAAATTGTTGGTTGAAGATTTAACTTTGTTAACTAACATAGATGTTAAGGTTGAGATTGTTGTTTTTGCATAACTTTAATTATTCATATCGTGTTGTACAAAATGTGCGAGTTTAGTAGCACATAATCAGCACGAATAGGAGATATATCAGTATGCCATTCATGGGACACCTTTCGTAGTGAGGGAAGTCCTTTTGATGAAGTTAAAATATGCTCCGTAAAGTTTTTCAGAAGTGTTTTTCTGGATATCCATATATAGACCCTAAATAAGAATTTCATGAGTAGTTTTTATAAGTAAAATAGCGTATATTTATTTTCATATCACAGTAATCCGTGCTTACATTTGATATTCATATTCCCGTTAACAATAATTTAGCCGTATTTAATATTCAAGTCCGTGTACCCATAAATTAAACTTTTCAAATAAAATAACATGAGTCCTTATTTAACGTATATAGTAGAAAATATTTTAATGGATGAAAGTTTAAAACGAATATTAATTTTAAAAAATATTTAACGTATATTAAAACTAATTCGTATATTTACAAAATTTTGTAATTTTAATACATGAAAATCTGAAATAATACTAATACTTATATAATTTTAAACAAAGTTCATCTTATAAATTATAGGGGTATAAACTGTAAGGGGCTGTTTGTTATTTTTCTAAAGTTATTAAACAATATGGAAACTTGTAATATTACACTTAGCTCTATATAATTTTTGTAAAATTCAACCACTAAAGTTTTATTAATTACTTCCTCTTTTTTTAAGTTTTTGTTTTCGCAAATTTGACACAAATATTTTATGTGTTTTTTTCTTAACCAAATATCTCCACCAAATTTATTAAAGTGACTAAAATCAATTCAATTTTGACTTTTTATTGACAAATCATGTTGTTTGATTTTGCCTACGTGACAAAATCGAGCTCTCCTATTGGTCTAATTTTTTTTTTCAATGAGAAGTGTTTTGTAAAAACACTACGAAATGATGTAATTCTTTTATTATATAAAAGATTAACGGTTTTTTCTGTTTGGTACATAGGAAGGTGAATAATCAATTGGACGCTAACTATTTGATATGTCCTTATACTTTGCACACTCTTAAGCGGTGAATTAACATCACAATAACTTTTTTGAGATACATAACGTAAGAAAACGATCATAACTATATATTGATACTTATTCTTTTACTCGTGATAGATGATTATGTAAAGAAGTAGCATTTATTATCGTAAAAGTGTATATAAGATGAAATTTGGCCCTTCTACAATTTGGCACGGAACCGAAGTGTACTTAGAATAAACTAAATAATACCACAAATACAAAATACCGAGTGCATTTAAAAAAAACAACTGAAGTTTTTTTTTAACAAAATAACACTACGCCACAAAAGTCCATGATTGTCCCAGGAACCACCATGATTCCGTCACTGGCTACAACCACATGATACTAACATTAAATTGTAGTACTAATTACGTTACAAAAGACGTACCGGTCATAAAAACCGAATAACTTGTATCAATTAGTCGTATATATCCACAGGTACATCCTAACATGATACTAACATTAACATTGTAGTACTAATTACGTCACAAAAGACGTACCGGTCATAAAAACCGAATAACTTGTATCAAGTAGTCGTAAACATGAAACTAACATTAACATTGTAGTACTAATTACGTTACAAAAGACTTGTATCAAGTAGTCGTATATATACAGGTACACCATAAATGTATACCTACGATGAAACCTGTGCATACTACGGTTACATGATACTTTGCAATTGGGTTAAATGAAACATTTGAACCACAATATATAAATTAACAAGGGATTTTCTAATATGTGCCACAATGGCATATGTTTATGCATATTGATTGAACATAAAAGTTTCCTAAATTATTTTAATTTCCATATAGAATAATATTAAACATGGTAAATGAAAGCATTTTAGGAAATTATTAATATCAAGTTAACTTTAAACATGGTAACTTATGTCCATTGAATGATTCTAATTATGTGCCACCATGGCACAAATTAGAAAAAACCAATTAACAATAGTTCCTTTCTTTGGTCAATGTGGGAACACAAGCTTCATATAGATTATTGGAAGACAATATTTGTTGCTGGTAATTGAATACTCACAAGATTTACTATTCCAGCGTTGCGTTAGGAGGAAATCCTTACTATTATTAATTTTATTTATTAAACTCACTTTTGTTGATAAAAGAAATGTAAGTTAAACTTTTTAGATGTGTGGTATAAACATGTGGTCATGCCAACTTGCTTAAAATGGAAAGCTTTATCTCGTTTATGTTTTGTGTAATGGTGGACTCAAAACCTATAAACTAGTCTGCAAAAAAGCCAAAAATCATGATCATTAAAAAAAAGTTAAAATTATTAAAAGACATGAATATAATAAACGAAACTACATATAATAAATGTACAGTTGTTTATAACTTAAAATTAGTTGTGTGTCATAGTCCGAGCTACAATTAGTAACTTATATGATGATGATATTTGTTAGTGCTCCTTGGTCTTGGGATGAACTGTTAGTTATTTAGTGTTTGTAATTATTCCAGATTAGGGTTAAGATAATCAATGAGTACCGGATACTCACTTGAAATCGTGTTATCACTTTCTAATAGAAACTATTCGACCATATGCCTGGGTTACACAAATATCTCTATGGGATATGACCAAGTGATATTCTTGTTTTAGGCACAAATCAAGAACCAGATTAGATTCAAGTGTTTAGGGTTTGTGTTGTATATCTCTCCATGCAGATGTATTATAACCTCTATTTATAATAGAGAATACTCAAACCCTAGCCTATGGAATTATGTATAATTAACGGCCTATTAATTATACCATAATAGTTTCTATAATATCAGGGATCAGTGGTTAAAACGAGCAGCAGAAACTCTAGCAATAGAATCCACTTACAGCAGAATCCACTATCAGCAGAATCAATACTAGCAGCAGAATCAGATTCACACTAGCAGCTTAATCACTTCATAACCACTATTGAGTCAGGGTATTCAGGGACCTAATTACGTTACAAAAGACGTACAGTTATATCCCTTAAGAAGCTCTTGAGTAAGCAGAATGTTATAAGTTATAGCCCTTCTTGGAATAAATGCACTTTGATTTTCCTCAACAAGATGGCTTAGAGCATTCTTGATCCTGTTAGTTAGTATCTTACTGATGCATTTGTAAGTGACATTACAACATGCAATGGGTCTGAAATCAGATACCTTTTGAGGAGTAGCTGATTTAGGAACAAGAGCAATGAGAGTGGCATTCACTTCCCCAAGGAGTTTTCCTGACACAAAGAAGTCTTTAATAGCAGCATAAAAATCATCCTGAATAATGTTCCAAGCTTTCTTAAAAAACTTTGAGGTAAAACCATCAGGTCCTGGAGCTTTGTCATCATCAATGTCAAATAGAGCTTCTTTAATTTCCACATTGGTAACTTCTCTAATCATAGATTCAGCTTCATCATGAGGTACCCTTTTATCAAAAAGATAATTATCTTCATCATTAAGGCAGTTCACATCAGGACTACTTCTCAGAAAATTCTCAAAATGATTCACAAACTGTTGAGCCACTTCATTGTAATCATATCTAGTACCATATTCTCCATTAATATTCATGATTCTACTTCTATTTATTTTACCTTTGAGAACTTTATGAAAGTAAGCTGTGTTTTTATCTCCCTCATTAAGCCAGGAGATCTTTGCTTTCTGTCTAAGTAGCTTTTCTTCATCAGATATAGCAATTTTGTATTCTTTAAGCAAATCACATTCCTCACTCCTAAGCTTTTTGTTAACAGGATCAATATCAATCTTCATCTGCACATCAGACAGCTTGTTTTTTAAATCAATAACTCTATTGAAGAGATTGCCATTTTTCCAATTGAGCTTGTTGAGTTGTGGTTTAAGGGCTTTCAATTTTTTAACCAACTTGTACATTGCATGACCTTGAATATCAATATTCCATTTCTCCTTCACAATATCTTTGAACTCAGCTTTATCTGCAACATAGTTAGCAAATCTAAAAGATTTGTTCTTCTTCATCATAACTTGTGGGATACTCAGAATTGCAGGACTGTGATCAGAGATTCCATAAGGCAAGAAGCAAACATTAGCATTACTATACTTACCAATCAAGTTACTATTACCCATAACTCTATCAATTTTCTTCAAAACAGAAGCATCAGGGTTTAAAAGGCTTTTAGTCCATGTAAAATGAAGCCCATAACTATTATTGTCTTCCATTTCAATTTCATTGATACATTCCTGAAATTCCATCATGTCTTGAGTACAGTGTGAGATTCCTTCTGAGTGATCACTTAGATTTAAGCAAACATTCACATCTCCCATAATAACCCAAGAACCATTCCCAACAATACTTCTGAACAAAACCAGATCCTTCCAAAGCTCTCTTCTATCTTTACCTTTGTTGGCTGCATAGATGAAAGTACAATACAAAACTTGTTGTGTACTCAGAATTTCAATCCAATACATCATGGCTTGAGATGTAGCATGAATTAAAGAACATCTAACATTACTACCATCCCATTCCACAGCAATTCTACATCCTCTCATACTCAGATGGACATTATTTTGCTACTGCCAGCTCCCAAATACATTGGAACATACTTTCTCAATCCTATTTTTCTTCATACGAGTCTCTAAAATTGCACAAATGCTAAGCTTTTCATTCCAAATTAAATTCTTAATCTCATTTTCCTTAGAGATTGTACCTAATCCTCTAATGTTCCATGCTGCTATTTTGAGATCATTCATTGAGAATTGGTGAAAAGCCCACTATCCCCACCATTTACTTCATTCACAGTCATAAAACTTGCCATTTTAGACTTATCTGCATACACCTCTTGCTCATTCACTATACCATTATTATGATTATTTTCCTTTCCATACTTTGCTTCCCAAATTTCTTTGAAGAAAATCCACATACTATGGTTCCATTTTCCTGAAATTTCAAGAGCAGGTTGCACTTTCTTTGATACAAAATCACTTACAATTTCTCTTTCTTTCTAATTCATACTCACCCCATTATCTTCCTCTGAGTTCACTGTTTGCTCCTCTTCCTGGTTAGTAAGTATAGAATATCTATTAGCAGTTGTTCTCACAGCTTGCACAACATCTTTATTGACATTCCATGTTTTCCTTTGTGATACTTGTGGTTCTTTGTCTTGCGCACTAGTATTGTTTGCCTTGACATTTTGTTTCTCAACATATTTAGCTACAGGTTTATACATCTTTTGAGAGTTTGCAGCCTTCTCCTTAGGTTTCAGTTGTGGTGCATTTCTTTTCTCCTTATTGTTGTTAACTTTCCTGGTATTAGCTTGTACAAAACCTTCCTCATCTTTTTGATTCTCTTTCACATGTTCCTCTGTTCTTTCCCTTTTCAGACATTTCTCAAAAGTGTGCCCAAAAACTTTACACTGAGAACACAAAGGTGGTTTCCAATCATACTCCACTGTCCCTTTCTTAACAAATTGCCTCCCATCAACTCTGCTTTTGTACAATACTTCAATAGAATCCTCAAGTCCTTTACTAGCATTCAACTCAATAAGCACTCTTGCAAATCCAAGTCTACCTACCCCTTGACAGCACATTCTAGCAGTCATAGCATCCATTATCAATGGTTTACCAATCTTACTAGCTAAAGCACTCAAGCCTTTGGTGCTCCAAGCTTCCAAGGGAAGATTCATCAATTTGACCCAAATAGGCAATGTATCAGGTTCAGACTTATCAAGGTCAATATCAGTACTCCATTTTTGAACAACCATTGGTTTATTATTCACAATCCATGGCCCACTTTCAATTACAGTTTGCAGACCTTGAGCACTGTTGAATTTAAACACAAAAGTACCATTCCCATTATTGAGTATCTGTTTGAGACCAAACTTACTCCACATTTTGAATAGGTGAAAACTCAACTCTTGCATTGACATTTTATACCCCACAAAATAACCACAAGCAGACAATTCCCATTTTTTACTTTCCTCATTTATAATTTCTTCATCAAAAATTACAAATTCTTGCCCATTCTCATTAAGTACAGTGGGAATTTGAAACAGCTTATTGTCTAATATATCCTTATGATGATTCAGCTTATCCGCATAGCTAACCTTCTTATCAACAGACTTATTATTGCTATCAGAACCATTCACATTTTTAGATGCAGTATTACTGGTCATAGGAGACTTACATTGCTCTTCAACTATTGGATCATTAGTAGCCATAGAAGAATCCTTTTGACTGTCATTCACAATCACCTTATTAGCATTCTCATTTTAATTAGCAACATTAATATGACTATCAGGACTGTCAGAATCAATAGCAGCAGAGCTTGTACCTTCAGCACTCATACTATTCTATGTTTTATCTTCACTAATCAATTCCTTTTCAGCCACAGATATCTCAGTAACAACTGTTTCCTCATTCCCCTTATTCATATCCTGTTCAATACAACACCTCTTATCACCCTTCCCATTGTTCTCACAACCCAACATTTCCTGAGACTCACCATTATCAGATACATTTCCCCCATTACTTGCTTCACCCTTATTACTCCTATTCTTATTTTTCTTACCATCAACACTATCACTAACGAAATCATCTAATTTCGTTGATCGCTTAGTTTTCCTTTTAGGTATACTATTTGACATTTTTGCACTACTAATCATATACTGAATCCAAATTATTCTTCAATTAGTGAAATTCGTTATCAACTAAAGCTCAATTAGAAGAAATCAAAAAATTAGGGTTTCAGTAAATTTGGGCAAAATGAATAAAAGTAGTATCAATAGAATCGGAATGAAAAATTGAATCGAATTATGTAAACTAGAGTGAAAATGGATCAGTAATTGACAGAGAATAAAGGATTATGAAGCTTTTTTAATGGTGGAAAATGGCGGGAAAGTGGTTAGGGAGAGAGAATAATCCTGTCCGAAGTTCGTCAACTCTTATGGAACATGGCTACACCAAAAATTGTGATTTAGAAAATTTATTGACTCGGATTTGATTTTTGGCCCGTGTTGTTTGCCCTGCTCTTGGCCTGTTTGGTTTATAAACCGACTATAGGTATTATCTTCCACATTCTCGAATCTTCATACCATCTGTTGCTTCTAAAACCGACATATGGAGTTATCAGTATGATTTAATCTCTTTCTCACAACACAACAGATTTCACTAATATATTGTGCACAATTTTTATGAGTTTGTGAGATTAGGGTTTTGATTTGGTATTACGTGATAGTGATAAAAAGTTGAATAGGGAATCGATGAGGAAAAGAAGGTCTTTGGTTCCGGTTGGATTTTGCAACCCATGTATGAAATTAAATATCTAATTTATATAAGTAAAACCACGGTTTTTTAGGTTTTATATTTTGATTTTTTGGAATTTAAGTTTATTTTTAGGATTTTCATGTTTGATGGTATTCAGGAATGGTTGTATTTTTTTATCTCATTATTTTATAATTATATTGAATTGGTGAGATTGGTAGTTACAGGTATTTGAAAATTGTGACAATGAAATTTGGGAATTGTGACAAGGAGCTAAGCTAAGTAGTTCGAAATAAGTTGGTAACAATGAAATTTGAGAACGTTGTAGATTCTTTTAAATCAGGGAGTAAGTATTTATGGTGTGGTAATATAGGCGTTTAAAATTATACATTTCGAAATTATGCATATTTGCATGGACTGAAGTAACATACTTGGATACAATCTTATACCGACGATTTATAACTTTCTACAGATACGTGTGTCTTGCAATACCCTTTACGGCTAACCTGTTGTCCCTATGAACTAGAACCAATGTGTGAGCAGGTACGTATGAAACACTTGATAAATATTTTAAAAGGCCTAAGGTGTAATATAGTTCTAAGTTCTAATTCGTTTGCGTTGCCAATGTATTTGGATTCATTTGTTTTGCAGGCTAGAGTGAAACCAGGAACTTCTAAAGTCGAGATCAAAACGTATGGGACGGAGACCAGATTTTGTTTCTTTATCACCAGGTATGGACCAAAGATCAGAAGGACCTCTATTTGTTAAACATGTTAACAACATATTTAATATTTCTATTTTCTAAAGTAGGTTTTCTAATTTATTTATAGACTTTAAGGTTGTCATATAATATTAATGAGGTTGTTTAGCAATATAGCATGTTAACATCACCTTTCCTTTCAGGTTTGATTTAAAACAATGGAAAGACAGAGATAGTAACTGCCCCCCACCTTCAGCATATGGTCGACAATACCAATACCATGTACGTTTTTTGAAACTTACATTTAAAGGTGTAACACTAAGTATTCATCTCAATGATAAACACTCAAAATTAGTATCTGTTTATAAGAATTTAAGGGGTTTGTGATATTTATATGATGTTTTTTTTTTTTTTTTTTACTTATTTACTTATTTATTATTATTTTTTTTGGGGGGGTTAGATTATTGGATCTGTGATAGAACTGAAGATGGGCACTTTCAAATTGAGGTTTGGGCTTTAGTTTACTTTACCTTTCTAAATATATTCAAAATCACCTCCAATATGAAAGCTTATGACTCATGTTAACTCTTATTATTGTGATAGTTAGTACATGGATGGGATAACAATTCACGAAATAAGTATTATTGAGACACAGGCCTCGGGATGATGGACTACTGAGTCAGCCATTAAACTAATTGTAAGAACTACTAAAGCTAATTACTACTTACTTACATAAACCGGTGGTCCATCATACTGATACATTGGATTTGCAGCATTAACAAAATATCCATCCCAATGTCGATCCAGCCCAATGTGTTTTCCAGACTTTGCAAAGTGGTCAACAATTTTCGTCATCAAGAACTGCCTCTGCTGATTTACCATTGGTATTGATCATAATAGGCACTCATGTAAGTAGCTAAATCTCAGAGTTTTTTTTTGTTTTGTTTTTTTCGGCTGTTTGTACTTGGTCGCATTTCCTATTTTGTATTATGTTACAGTGTCTCCCTGTTAACCTTTCCAAATATCTAACTCGACCTTTCATAATCGACTATACGTAGGTAAACCGATAGCTACAAATATTGGTTTCTCACTCGATAATACATTCCAAACGAATCGCAGTGCTATTGAACTTTGTGTGAATACTGCTTGCGTATCAAACCATATCCGACCTACCACTTCTGCGATGTGCAGCCGTGGTCACATGATTACTAAAAGTAAATACCCTTATTTATTTTGAATTTTAGAATAGTTCTGTATGTTATTTAGAAGATTATGATTGCGACGATAACCTTTGACGTTTGATTATTTTTGTAGGTATCAATATATACGCAATGATTTAGACTACATTTACTTTTTCTCAATATGTTGTTGTTACAGCTGGTAAGGAAAAACTACGGGAACAGTTGAGTGGCACACACAGGAATACTAACGACCAATGTTCTACGAATGAAGGCAAGTAAGTGTGATAGAAAGGGGTGTTTGGCAATACTTAATTTACAGGTACAAAGGGGTGTTTGGCAACATTTAATTTGACTACTTTTCCGGTTATGTATCAAGTAATAAGGGGGCGCTGGCATTACCTATTTTTTAACAGCCCCTATATAATCTTACAATTGCGTTAAACCCATCTTCGATTCTTTCATGATTTGTTGCATGGCAAACCTTACGATTGCGTTAAACCACAGTCAATAATATTTTGCAGACACAATTGGTACACTTGAAGTTGGGCCGAAAGAGGATCAACTAAAGGATGATCAAGGTTTCAGTTTTCCTATGCCCGATACTCTCTGGATTACGCCTTGAATTATGGCCCTGCAATTAGAAGCGGTCATAACTCATAACTGTTGCTGATTTTGCAGCCTCTACGATTGAACCCAGAGGTATTGGAAACTATTTCTTTTCTAATGTGTCATCCCTTTTGTTTTCTTTACATATATTGTAACATGTGTGCATACTTTTATGCTGTTTTTTTTGCTCTTTGCAGGATGTAGAACCGGACCAAAAGTGCTTGACTTTGGTGTATGTGTTATTATAGAGACGTTCGTCGGGATTATTCTGATGAGCGCGTGCAAACGTTGGACAACATTTATGTGGCAAGGGAACGTGCATAATCTCCGTATGCGTATGCCTTTGTGGCAAGGGAATCATCAGCGAGTTTTAAATGCTAGAGGCGGTCCACAGATGCAGGGTACGAGCTAAAAAAATTCTCTTTTTTTACATGTTTGTATTAAAATAATTAAAACTAAGCTTTCCAATAACTATTGTGTTTTTGTTATTTCTGAATTACTCACGGGCCAAGTCGCCGTATAATAGAACCCTTTTGATACCAACGCTATTAGTTGTAATGATAAAGTTTAAGGGCGCATTTGGATAAAATTTTCTGTAGCTCCCTTATTGAAACTGAGTTAGTATGAAATTCCAGTGTGCCTCTGATGTTATTTTTTTACTCAATCTTTATATTACATATGAATGACTACAAGAAAATACAAAAGTCCTGATTTCATTGTCTTGAAACAACTCTTTACAGGCTTTGTCTATGATGTACGTTGCTCAATCCTTAATTAAAATAGCCACCGAATCATCGATACTGAATCCCTTAAGGTAAACCACAACTTCACATATTTAATAACGCGATTGTTTTTTTACTTTTATCTAACAGAACCATGAAACTTTATGATCTTGAATTTTGAATATACAGATCACTAAGGAACTTACTGTTAAGATGTATACCAACATGGTGAGTTGCTGACACTTCAAGTTATGGATACCATCTTCTATGAGGCACAAAAACAAGAAAGAATATCATTTTATCCGGACCATGGTATCATGTAAAATGATATCATGTAAAATTTGGATCCTGTCATCACCAGCCGCATGTATTAATTTATCAACTTACCATGCCTTAAGTAAATGAAGTCTTATGGAACTGATATCGTTATTATTTGTTAGGCAACTTTAGAACCAAATTTATCCATGTACTATTGTGTTTTGCCCACTTTCTGCTAAAAAAATACCGCTAAAAAAACCGCCCCGCCCGCAACGCGGTGGCCGCCGCCATTCTCGTTTATCATATACATGTAAGTGAATTAAAATTTGATGTGATTATGTGATTTTAAGGCGTGGTAAAAAGGTAAAATAACTTGTTTATTCGTTTGGAGTGCTTAGATACGAAGTAGTAATTAGAATGTAAGGAAAGAGTCAGACCGAGTGTCTACCCAAAAATTTGGTAGAAATGAAAATGATACCATATATCGATTCATGTGTATATAGTTGCGATATCTATTATGAAACATGCAACTTCCTAAATGAACTATACTATAACTCAATAACTTGTACCATGTGACCGTATGTATATTCATTGAAACCTGCGTGTTATGTGATATTAGTTAATGAACTATACTATACATATGATCCACAATATATAAACTAACAATAGTTTCTTTCTTTGGTCAATGTGGGAACACAAACTTCATATAAATTATTAGAAGACAATATTTGTTGCTGGTAATTGAATACTCAAATCCTTATATTATTATTAATTTTATTTATTAAACTCACTTTTCTTGATAGATGTATATGTGAGATAAAACTGTTTACATGTGTGCTCTAAACAAAGGAGATGTGGTCATGTCAAACTTGCTAAAAAAGAAAAGCTTTATCTCGTTTATGTTTGTGTGGCGGTGAACTTAAAAAACTAGTCTGAAAAAAAGCCATAACTCCTGATCATTCAAAAAAAGAAAAAAAAAAGTTTATAGTTATTAAAAGACATATCTATAATTAACGTCGGTTGTGCGTTACCCGGCCCTCTTACTTATAAAGTTATTTTTATTATGTTTTTATTTTACGAATTGCTTAAAACACATTATCGTAGTTAATTACTCATACCAAGCTATGACTTTTACATTTTTAGTGTATATTACAAATAATTTCGAGTGGTATATGGATCATTTATGGATGACAAAACGTCATCCATGTCCCATCTATATCCATAGTCATGTCCGTTATTCATTCATTTACTTCATCATATCCGCTAATAATTAATCGGATTGGGTGGATGCGTATCGGATCGGATGTTTGTTGCCATCCCCTACTATAGGTGATTATGAAAGAAGTAGTGTTTATTATCGTAATTGTGTATATACTATGAAATCGGGCCTACTAAGTTACTAACATTAACATAAGTACTGGAGTATTAGCGTCGGGTCACAAAAAACTAATAACAAGCACATAATAACTGTATATATAGCTTGCGAAAGTTACATATGCTTGTTATTTAGTTACATAAAACATTTGAACCAAAGTATACAAGCTAACAATAGTTCCTTTCTTTAGTCAATGTGGGAACACAAACTTCATCATATTGGTTATTATTAGAAGACAGTATTTGTTGTTGGTAATTGAATACTCACAAGATTTACTTTTCGAGGTTGCGTTAGGAGGAAATTCTTATTATTACTATTTTTATTTATTAAACTCACTTTTGTTGATAAAAGAATATGTGAGTTAAACTTTTTACATGTGTGGTGTCACTAGTACAATCGATGGCTTCCCGGCGACTTTTTTACGATGTTGCTGTTGACATGTCCACGGTATTATCTGGTTCCGTCGACATGTCGACGGGAACGTGACGACGGTGATGCACCGTCGGGAACAGTCGTCCTGTCGACAACCGCCGTCGACAACGTGGGTCCCACTTTGTTTTTCAGTCAAACGGATTTGTTGTCCGTCAATTTGTTCCCGTCGACATGTCGACGGGAAAATAATACTAATTAACATTTTAATTATTGAACGTTAATCATGTTTTATATATCGCCGGCGACATGTCCACGGTAACATTAAACTATAAATATTTATTGTTTAATATTGCCGTGGACATGTCGACGGCATCATTAAACTATTATTATTTATTATTTAATGGTGTCGTCGACATGTCCACGGTACCAAGCTGTTACGCTGCTAACAGCAGGCTGCAAACCAGCAATATTCCAGATTATTTCCGGAAAAATCTACCAAAACCTGTAATACCAAAACCTATAACCAGAAGCTATTACCACTCAGTATCAACATGTCTTAACACATACAACTCGACATCGGCTAAAACACTTGCAAATTATCGCTAAACACCCTTAAAATGCATTAAAACATATAAAGTCTACAAAACGGGGTGTGATAATATCTAAACCTAGCTGCCATATATACAAATATTTCAATATCCGCGATGTTCAAGTCGCCAAAAGGTTAAACTACAAAATACTAAGATAAGGGTCGCCAAAATATTATTTCAACCATAAGTACAACACAAAATAACCCAAGTATATGATTGTAAAGCTTCTATAAGGACCTCCCTGGTTCTTGTCTCCATTTTATAGAATTTTTCCACTTCCGCAAGTGCTACGATTCCATCCTGAAAATATAATAGCATATACATTTGTCAAGAAGATAAATCTCAATATATACATAGTCATAACAATTGCTTAAAAAACAAATAGTATTACTACCTCAACTATATCCAAGTCTATCAAGCATGTTGTTTGCTTCAAGGAACTAAGTAGAGGAGTAGCTGCAGTGATACAGGAAATAGATATAGATCCAACCGTTCGTCTGTAGCTCTTGAATTCTTTCAGTTTAAAAAAGATAGCCTCCAATTGCTCCTTTTACTTATCAGCGTCTTCTTCAAGACTCGAGTGATCACCATCGTCAACTTTGTTCACTGTTTTCCTTTCCAAGTTAGACAATTCAGACTTCACGTGTTTATGGTAGGCCTCTGCTTGAGCGGGGACTGAACAAGCCTCACGATTTGAAGCCTTTGCAATTTCTACCACTACCTAAGAAAAAAGGTAAGCCACAACATAATCGAGAATAACTACACAAAATCAAATAGTCGTAAACATTTACCTTCAAAAAGGAAATGGTCAGCTCAGGGTGTTGATGCCGACCAAGAATCTACTTCTATATATAACGTAAAAATTCGAATTCTAATTCTACTCCTACGTACTCAACTAATTTTTTCAACTAATCGATTCGCAAACTAACATTTAACCAATATATCTACTTCTATCTAACTAGAATTGTAAACAATATATCTACTTCTATCTAACTAATTTTTCAAAACCTTACAATTAACCAATATATTAAAACTAGTATACCATATATACTAACCAAACGCAAACTAACATTTAACCAATATATCTACTTCTATATATAATGCAAAAATTCTAATTCTAATTCTACTCCTACGTACTCAACTAATTTTTTCAACTAATCGATTCGCAAACTAACTAAACGCAACATATTTACTTGGCCGGAAAACTAATTTTTTTCAACTAATCAATCCACAACTAACTAACTAACTAATAACATATTTGCATATATTAACTAATTTAACAAACTGTCTCGGCTAAAACGATCAAATAGTTAGCCGAAACATAACTAACTAAACTAATTTAACTAGTTTAACATATATCTTGGGTTGTACACAAACAGTTGTCGTCGGGATACCAAAGTATTTTTAAAAAAAGGACCACATTACCTCTGTCTTGGCTTCACCCTCGGCTCCCACTCTCGGCTTCACCCTCGGCTTCACAGGCTGTTAACAAAAAAAAAAAAAAAAAAAAAAAAAAAAATCAAAAAATTAACAATTAACAATTAATAACTAATAATATCAAAAAATTAACAAATGCAAATCAAAAATTTAAAAATACCTTCGTTAAACAAGAAATAACGGGGAAGAAGAAAAGAAAGAATTAAACATGAGATGGGTTGAGGAAATAATTAAACGGGAGAAAAGGAGGAAGAAAAGTGCACAGTGGTGCTCGTGTGGTGGTGGTGGTGGTGTTTTGGTGGAGTGGTTATATCAGGATGGATTTGTGGTGACGGAGGGGGTGTAGTGGTGGTGGTTGTGGTGTCGGAGGTGCTCGTGTGGTGGTGGTGCTCACCGGCGATGATGGTTATTGAGAGAGACACAGTGCAGTGGTGGATCTGGTTTTTTTTTGTTATAACTCGTTTTTTGTCTAAGTGTTGACCAGAGAGGGTTTTGTTTTATATTTTTAACTATCTCGTCGACATGTCCACAGGACAGTAAAATAAATTAGTCGGCATTTTTGGCGCGATAATTTGATTTTTTTGGTGAAATTTTTGGCGGTTTCATTCCCGGCGACATGTCCACGCCATTCGGAAATTTATAAAAATAAATAAATTTCATAAAATTAAAAATTAAATACTTTAATTTAAAATTAATTACTTTTATTTAATTAAATACTTTTATAAACTTGAAAAACTATTAAAAAATAGTTTAATAAAATTAAAATTAAATACTTTAATTTAAAATTAATTACTTTTATTTAATTAAATACTTTTATAAAATTGAAAAACTTTAAAAAAATAGTTTTATAAAATTAAAAATTAAATACTTTTACAAGAGATGTTAAACGAACGAAGCGAGATGCTATGGTTGTACATGAGATGTTAAACCAACGAGCCGAGATGCTATGGTTATACACGAGATGTTAAACGAACGAGCCGAGATGCTACGGTTATACATGAGATGTTAAACGAACGAGCCGAGATGATATCGTTATACATGAGATGTTAAACGGATGAGTCGAGATGCTACGGTTATACACGAGATGTTAAACGAACGAGTTGAGATGCTTAGGTTATACATGAGATGTTAAACGAACAAGGCGAGATGATATCGTTATACATGAGATGTTAAACGAATGAGTCGAGATGCTACGGTTATACACGAGATGTTAAACGAACGAGCCGAGATGATATGGTTGTACATGAGATGTTAAACCAATGAGCCGAGATGATATGGTTATACATGAGATGTTAAACAGATGAGTCGAGATGCTACGGTTATACACGAGATGTTAAACGAACGAGCCGAGATGATATGGTTGTACATGAGATGTTAAACCAACGAGCCGAGATGCTATGGTTATACACGAGATGTTAAACGAACGAGCCGAGATGCTACGATTATATATGAGATGTTAAACGAACGAGCCGAGATGATAACGGATGAGTCGAGATGCTACGGTTATACACGAGATGTTAAACGAACGAACGAGCCGAGATGATATGGTTGTAAATGAGATGTTAAACCAATGAGCCGAGATGCTATGGTTATACACGAGATGTTAAACGAACGAGCCGAGATGATATCGTTATACATGAGATGTTAAACGAATGAGTCGAGATGCTACGGTTATACACGAGATGTTAAACGAACGAGTTGAGATGCTACGGTTATACATGAGATATTAAACGAACGAGCCGAGATGATATCGTTATACATGAGATGTTAAACGAATGAGTCAAGATGCTACGGTTATACACGAGATGTTAAACAAACGAGCCGAGATGATATGGTTGTACATGAGATGTTAAACCAATGAGCCGACATGATATGGTTATACATGAGATGTTAAACAGATGAGTCGAGATGCTACGGTTATACATGAGATGTTAAACGAACGAGCCGAGATGATATGGTTGTACATGAGATCTTAAACCAACGAGCCGAGATGCTATGGTTATACACGAGATGTTAAACGAACGAGCCGAGATGCTACGGTTATACATGATATGTTAAACGAACGAGCCGAGATGATATCGTTATACATGAGATGTTAAACGGATGAGTCGAGATGCTACGGGTATACACGAGATGTTAAACGAATGAGCCGAGATGATATGGTTGTAAATGAGATGTTAAACCAATGAGCCGAGATGCTATGGTTATACACGAGATGTTAAACGAACGAGCCGAGATGATATGGTTGTACACGAGATACGAACAACCCGAGATGATATCGTTATACATGAGATGTTAAACGGATGAGTTGAGATGCTACAGTTATACACGAGATATTAAATGAACGAGCCGAGATGCTAAGGTTATACACGAGAAGTTAAACGAATGAGCCGAGATGCTATGGTTATTCATGAGATGTTAAACAAACGAGCCAAGATGCTGAGGTTATACACAAGATGTTAAACGAATGAGCCGAGATGATATGGTTATACATGAGATGTTAAACCAATGAGCCGAGATGATATGGTTATACACGAGATGTTAAACGAATGAGTCGAGATGCTAAGGTTATACACGAGATGTTAAACGAACGAGTCGAGATGATATGGTTGTACACGCGATGTTAAACGGATGAGCCGAGATGATATGGTTATACACGAGAGGTTAAACGAACGAGTCGAGATGCTATGGTTATACATGAGGTGTTAAACAGATGAGTCGAGATGCTACAGTTATACACGAGATGTTAAACGAACGAGCCGAGATGATATGGTTGTACATGAGATGTTAAACCAACGAGCCGAGTTATACACGAGATGTTAAACGAATGAGCCGAGATGCTACGGTTATACATGAGATGTTAAACGAACGAGCCGAGATGATATGGTTATACATGAGATGTTAAACGGATGAGTCGAGATGCTACGGTTATACACGAGATGTTAAACGAACGAGCCGAGATGATATGGTTATACATGAGATGTTAAACCAATGAGCCGAGATGATATGGTTATACATGAGATGTTAAACAGATGAGTCGAGATGCTACGGTTATACACGAGATGTTAAACGAACGAGCCGAGATGATATGGTTGCACATGAGATGTTAAACCAACGAGCTGAGATGATATCGTTATACACGAGATGTTAAACGAACGAGCCGAGATGCTACGGTTATACATGAGATGTTAAACGAACGAGCCGAGATGATATCGTTATACATGAGATGTTAAACGGATGAGTCGAGATGCTGCGGTTATACACGAGATGTTAAACAAACAAACGAGCCGAGATGATATGGTTGTATGTGAGATGTTAAACCAATGAGCCGAGATGCTATAGTTATACACGAGATGTTAAACGAACGAGCCGATAATATGGTTGTACACGAGATGTTAAACGAACGAGCCGAGATGATATCGTTATACATGAGATGTTAAACGGATGAGTCGAGATGCTACGGTTATACACGAGATGTTAAACGAATGAGCCGAGATGATATGGTTATACACGAGAAGTTAAACGAATGAGCCGAGATGCTATGGTTATACATGAGATGTTAAACGAACGACCGAGATGCTATGGTTATACACGAGATGTTAAACGAACGAGTCGAGATGATATGGTTATACACGAGATGTTAAATGAACGAGCCGAGATGCTATGGTTATACACGAGATGTTAAACGAACGAGCCGAGATGATATGGTTATACGCGAGATGTTAAACGAACGATCCGAGATGCTATGGTTATACACGATTTTGTGAGAATATATCAACAACAACAACAACATACCCAATCCCGCAAGAGCGATTTGTGAGTATATATATATATATATATATATATATATATATATATATATATATATATATATATATATATATATATATATATATATATATAAATTGAGGAAATAATCCCGTGGACATGTCGCCGGGAAAAAACAGGCGGAAAAAAATCCCGCCATTCTATGGGCCAATATTTTACGATAATTAAGTAGCTACAATTATCCCGTCGACATGTCGACGGGAACGTGAAACCAAAAACAGTAATTACGTTAATCATACGTTAATTACTCTTTGATTCGTGATTTATATTGTCCCGTCGACATGTCGACGGGAGCGTATTAGTGGGATAATTTCGCGCCCAAGTTTGGGCAATTATTGAGGTTGAAAACTTTGACCAATATGTTCCCGTCGACATGTCGACGGGAGCATATCAACCCAAAAAATTCAACGCGTTTGGCCTCGGTCAAACGTTTTTTTTTGTCGTTTTCTGCATATTCCCGACGACATTTTGTCGACGGGACGACCTTCGTCGCCTGTTCTCCTGTTTCCTGTAGTGTGTAAACAATGATATGTGGTGATGCCTGACCGGCTGACCTTGCTAAAAAAGAAAAGTGTTATGTCGTTTATGTTTGAGTGACGGTGGACTCAAAACCTGTAAACTAGCCTGCAAAATAGCCAGAAACCGTGATCACTAAAAAAAAGTTATAAATTAAAGACATAACTATAATTAACGTACAAGGAAAAGAAACAACATATAAAAAAAAGTTAAAGTTATTAAAATCCGATGTGAATACGTGATATTAAGGTGCGGTAAAAAAGTAAAATAACTTGTTTATTCGTTCCGAGTCGAGGTTAACCCACAAATTTGGTAGGAATGAAAATGATACAGTACATGTCTATTGATTCGTGTGTATATAGTAGCGATATCTATTATGAAATAAGCAACATTGATGCAACTCATAGTTCTTTTCCAATTTCAACTAGGTGTCGATCTTAGCGTTGTCTCTCTATTATGAAACAAGCAACATCACTAAATAAGATGACAAATGCACTGCATATGCGGCAGCTACATGTGATTTTAATGTGTTTCAGTTGAGCTTGAACTGTTATAGGGCAGCAGACTGATGTTATTCCAAAATAAACAATAAATTGTCGCAGTATAACTATTTTCTGTATCTCAAGTAAAATATGTATCAAACCATGTTGACAAGTGCCTATTCTTTATTTTTAACATTAGGTAGCTGGGTTGACTTTCTTGCCGTGGGGTGCAAGGTAATATTAATTCATTAATAAACCAAACTGATCAATGATGTCTCATGATCATTTAGAATAGCTAGGGATCTTATCTCTCTCGATCACTCTTACAAAAACATTCAGCAAGCAAACTTGTGTTCTCATTATTTCATTGATAAGCTTGCAGTTTTTCGAAATAGCGGTTAGTGTCAATCTATAAGATCTTAAAGAAAGAAGCATTATATGTTACATACACATGTTTTGCATGATCAGATGGAAGAACCAAAGGAACATCCGAACAAGCGGGAGATGTCAAATAGTAAAAACATGCACTAAACAGCTTGATGTGTATGATAATGTCGCTTCTCCAAGGCAGCAAGATATCGCCAAAAAGCTATATCAAGTTCTCAGTTTTTATCAGTCTAGTATCACTCAAGAAATTGATAAATGCAAGGTATGTGTACGTAGATCGTAATGTTCATACATATATGTGCTTTTGAAACCCTTTAGTCATCTTTCATATAGAGTATATATATTTCACAATTTAAACTATATAAATCAGCTTGTTGTTCACATAGATGTAAAACTACATTGTTGTTCTGAATAACTGAACCTACAATGAGAACCAATTATATTTAGTTGTTCTTCGAACTAATTAAGTTAGGCAATATAACTGACATGTGCCTCTTTGTTCTTTCTTCATAACTACTTAATTCCGAAACAGAAAGATGAAATTCGCATAAACAATGTTATAAAAAATGTTGGAAAAGATCTAGAAGAAGTGGATCATGAATTACCGATGACATCAATTCCCAGAACTGGTGTCAGTTTCTTACATTTGACAACAAAAAGAGACTGGTATGGCAGAGAAACATCACCTGTAAGCTGCTAGCTTGATCTCATTTTCTCTTAATTGATTACGATTTTAGAAGAAGCTTAGAGATATATATCGCAGATGGATTGTTAGTTTGTTTTTCTTGCAGATTAATGTAGGTACCCACAAGAAACGTTGCCATAATAGGCTCAACAAAGGGAGGATGGACTTGGAATATTTGAAACAGGTTCAGGAAGAACTTCTAATTTCAAAGAAATCGGATGAAATGCCAATTGATGGTGCACAAGACCTTAAACTATGTGGTACTTATCGATAAGCCGTACACAAATTTTGTTTTTCCTACTCTCATCATAGTTTCTAAAAATGGTTCGTTTCATCCTTAATTATGTTGATAGATGGAGAGCCTGGTACACAGGATCCAACATGGCAACAATAACCGGACAGAGGAAGCAAAATTGTATCATGAAATTAGAAATCTCAACGATACAATAGAAATGTGCACAGCGCCTGATCCTGATCCTCCGGGAAGATATTGGCCACGGAGACCAAACCTTGACAAACAATACAGACAACATCAAGTGAAGGTAATTGGCCGGGTCTATACCTCTTTAAAGTTCGTCACTTGTTGGTCCATCGTATTATATATTACTAGTCAATTGTAAATCCATGTTATATACTATTTGATTGTACTAGATTGTGTTAAACCAACTAGAGAAAGCTCGTACTATTAGAAAGGGCCAACTTATTCTAGAGTTGGATCTTTTGAGAAAGAAAATCGAATGTATGGAGAGGGCACGTAAAAGAATTTCTTCGTTGAGGAAGAAAGCATATAAATGTGCTTACAAACATGGAGAGCAACAAAATGAAGTGGTATATTATCTTCCCTAAACTAGTTTTCATTTGTAACATATCTAGTGGATAATAGTAAATATTTATGGTAACCAGATAACTAAATTTTATTGTATATATTCAGAAATCAAGTTTTACCGAGTACCAATCGCTCATGACATATGTGAAAAAGCTAAAACGAAGAGGGGATACTGAGTACCAATCGCTCATGAGTCATGACATATTTGAAGGCTGCAGCAAATTCTGAGTTATAATCGCCAAATTAAATAAACTTTTGGTTGAATGTTTCTTGTTCTCTTTTGAAAATCGAATAAGATTTTATTAAATAGGTGGCTAATGACACCAAGGACAGAAAACAAGTGCAAACAACACATCGCTGATGAGACATCACAACAAATTATAATGCTTCGTGCATTATTTTTTTATTTTTATTTTTTTGTTTTGAAAATTAAGTATTGTTGTAACTTCATCTTTTATGTATCATATAAAGTTGTTTGGTTTTATATAATTTTCGCAAAAACACAGAAATGTGTTCTATGTTAACAAATTTAGTGAATATTCAAGTTTATATATTGTTATAATCACGTGCGAAATGCAGTATACGAAATCAAGTTTACCGAATATTGCTATATTTGGTCTTCGATTGGAATGTATAAGATGAGCTGTTGTTCACTATCATCGAGATGGATGTTCGCCATATAATTCTTGGAAAACCATGGTTGTACAAATTAACCCAATGCAACTTATAACCGTAGAGAGAACACACATAAGTTTGAATATAATGGTGTTGAATTCGTTCTAGTCCCCTTGAAGGAAAGCACCAAGAACTTAGGGTGCGTTTGGTATGCTGCGAGGAATGACAATGGGTATGAGTTTGATAGTAGTGGTGGGTCCTGAACTATGAAAGTTCCATTCCCCTCTAGTTTGAGGTATACGGAGTATGGATAATATTGAACTTTCATAGTTATAGTTGTGGGCCCTCTCAACTAAAACAAACATCATTAATCACTATGATAGTCATATTTCCATTCCCTTAGTACCATACCAAACGCACCCTTATAAAGTGAGAAAGTACAATTCAATGATTACTCGCTATCGAGATTCAAAGAAAGTGTTGGAATATTTGAATCATAACAATAATATAAACACATAAAAATCATCAAACACACAGCGAAAATCAAATATATGTAATTGAAATTAACCGAATATAAAAGAAAGGAAATTGTCCAAAAATACATCCAACTTGCCACATTTTACTATTATATGCTATGAACTTTTTTTTTTCCTATTGTATACACGAACTTTCTTAATTTTCCTATTGTATACACGAACTTTCTTAATCTTCCTATTGTATACATGAATCTGACGTGGCATGGATCTAACTACATAAAATTACATGAATCGTCCCTGTGGCTCAAAACAATTACACCATTCGTCCTTAAAACAATTACATAAAAGGTCCCTATAGCTCAAGAGTTAAAATATTTGCATCGTTAGTCGTCATTGACTATTAAGTTAAAATATTTGCATCGTTAATCCTCATTGAGTTAAAATATTTACATCGTTAGTCCTCACTGCCACCCACCACCACCACCGCTTATCACCGCCACCCACCACCACCACCGCCCACCACCGCCACCTACCAACACCCACCGCCACCACCCACCACCTCCACCACCACTGCCCACCACCGCCACCCACCGCCCACTACCGCCACCCACCACCACCACCGCCACCTACCAACACCCACCGCCACCACCACCCACCACCTCCACCCACCACCACCACCACCACCCACCGCCACCTACCAACACCCACCGCCACCACCCACCACCGCCACCACCACCGCATCCACCCACCATCACCACCACCACCCGCCGCAACCACCACCAAAACCCACCACCGCCACCACTACCCACCGCCACCCACCACTTCCCACCGCCACCACTACCCACCGTAGTGGCGGTGGGTGGTGGTGGTGATGGGTGTAGGTGGTGGGCGGTTGTGGTGGTGGCGGTCGGTGGCGGTGGTGGGCGGTGGTGGGTGGAGGTGGTGGGCGGTGGGTGGCGGTGGTGGTGGCGGTGGTGGCGGTGGGTGGTGGTGGCGATGGTAAATGGACTAACGTTGCCTTTTGACGATTCAGACCAGAAAGGGGTCAAAATCATGATTTAAAATCGATATAGAAACATTTTTATCAAATGTCAAGTTTTTATACGTTTTTATTTATTTTCATATATTTTTATCCGTTTTCATACATATGAAAACGTGAGAAAAAATGGAAGAAACGGATAAAAACATGAGAAAAATGAATGAAAACGTATAAAAACGGACGAACGCTGATAAAAACCTATGAAAACATGAGAAAAACGAACGAAAACGTAAGTAAAACGAACGATGGGTGGTGGTGGCGGTGGAGGGTGGTGGCGGTGGGTGTTGGTAGGTGGCGGTGGGTGGTGGTGGTGGTGGGTGGTGGTGGCGGTAGGTGGTGGGTGGTGGTGGGTGTGGATGGTAGGTGGCGGAGGTGGCATAGGTGGTGGTGGCGGTGGTGGGTGGAGGTGGTGGGTGGTGGCGGTAGGTGTTGGTAGGTGGCGGTGGTGGTGATGGGTGGCGGTAGTGGGCGGTTGTGGTGGTGGGTGGCGGTGGTGGCCGGTGGTGGTTTGGTAGGTGGTGGTGGCGGTGGTGGGTGGAGGTGGTGGGTGGTGGCGGTGGGTGTTGGTAGGTGGCGGTGGTGGGCGGTGGTGGTGGTGGGTGGCGGTAGTGGGCGGCGGTGGTGGTGGGTGGCAGTGGTAGGCGGTGGTGGTGGTGGGTGGTGGTGGGTGGCGGTGGGTGGCAATGAGGACTAACGATGTAAATATTTTAATTAAATGAGGACTAACGATGCAAATATTTTAACTCAATAGTCAATGAGGACTAACGATGCAAATATTTTAACTCATGAGCTACAGGGACGATTCATGTAAATTTATGTAATTAACTCCATGTCACGTCAGATTCATGTATATAATTGGAAGATTTAGAAAGTTCGTGTATACAATAGGAAGATTAAGAAAGTTCGTGTATATAATAGGGAAAAAAAAAGTTCATATACAATAGTAAAAGTTGTCAAGTTAGATGTATTTTTGGACAATTTTACCTAAAAGAAATGCGTACCTCTTTTGTGATTTCTAGCAAGAACAAGAAATCAATTGAACAAGAACTATATAAACCCTAATTATGGTTTATGGTGATCGACTATGATGTTAGTCGAATAGGGCAACACAATGTTAGCAAAAGTATGCCAACACTTTGTTCTTGAACACACATACTATTAGCGTTTCAATAAGAAAAGCTAGGTTCCTAATCCACGAGCAAGCAATACTATGTTGAGCCTTAGTTGATCGACTAGGATCGCCTATAGCTCAAAGAAAGAGAGGAGAAAGAGATTTGGCTTGCAAGTGAACCAAGGAATGAGAGAATAAATACATGAGGGCATGTATTTATACTAATCAAGTACCTTGGAGCAAAAGACACAAACCCTACCCCCTTAGGGATGGGTCGGCCGATTATTAGCCCAAGGAGGTCCTTCCAGATCCTTCTTGGCTACTATTTCACTCTTAGTCCTTCATCTTTCGTCTAACGGTCGTTAGGTACCGTTAAGTGTGCATTTCGTGAATTTAATAATTATTCATAACGAATATAATAATTATTAATTAATTGAAACTCATACGTAAAGTGTGCAATCCCGAAGTCTTGAGTTCGAGTCCGGACATATTAATTAATTTTTATCCGTTACTTCTAACAGAAAGAACTAAAAGTTGAACCGACTTTGAATGCAATTGTTCCCACTTCAATGACACAAGGTGAAGTTTTAAACATGGCCCTTTCATGAGCTGGAACCATCAGTACAAGAATCACAAGTTAGCGGTCACTGAAAATGACTTCTTACCACTACTAGATATTCAACTACAAAATTTGACGGGTAATAAAGTTGAAACAAGAAATAGTGTGATGTGCAATGACTTCATTGACAAAAAGCTTCGCAGCTCGAAGCTTGATGTTAGTTCTAGTCATGGTAGACTTGTGTAACAAGTTTCCGTTGGGTATATATAACAAGTTTAAGATGAAGAGTATTGGTCCATGCACATTGGTTGAAAATCTAAAGGACAGTTCATATGTTATTGATCTACTGAATTTTCAGTGTGGTTGATGTGTTGGTGTAACACCCCAACCCGACATGGGTCCGGAGCGCTACAGTATGGTGACATATCAAAGCATACAAAGCATACAACGCAAGCGGAAGACTTAAAACAAAAGGTTGCAAGGGAAAAATCTAAAAGTATAAAAGAAATACTAAAACTATAAAAGAAAATAAAATACAAACTAAACAAAGTGTAATCTAATCCAAGTCCAAAACTAGTCCAGATGTAATGGGCTTCTAGTCCATGGGATAGTCCACTAAAGCTCCTATGCTCTCTCTTCACCCAAACCCAGCTTATAACCTAAAACCTGCCGCAGGAAAGGAAAATGCGGCTGAGCTTAAAAAGCCCAGTGAACAGATATAAAACAAAGCAAACGAATGAATGAACTGTATATAAGTATAAGAAGTAGCAAATCATAAGTTTTTGCTGAACGGAATATCATCTGTCAAATGCATAAGAGATCAAAGAATAACTGAACGAATATCATAAGTCAAATGAAATGAAGCATCATAGATATATCAAGCATCAACAAATCATAAGAGAATCAAGAGCACGTATCAACAAAGGCGCGTCTAACGAGATACTCGAATAGACACAAGAAACATAGGAAAGCCACGAGCCGACCTAACGAGATACTCGAATAGGTCTCAAATCACATAACCACATATCCGTCAATTCATAGGGTGTACATAGAGTAGCTAACTCCAATGTACCAGAAGTGAAAGGGGTACAAGGCACATACAGCCAGTCACTGTCTTCTCAGAACAAAACAGAACCTAGGATGCATCCATACACTCCCTGAATCAAACAAAATACACATGCCAGCTCATGACTAGACACATATATAACTAATTGGCCATAGTGCACATATATCAAACAGAAGGGAATGCCAGGGATCAATCACACCTCCCCAGAAAGTGTCATGCCAATGGTGCCATCACTGACACGCCCATGGTACCTCCATGAGTAGAATAAAAACTCGGGCATAAGAACAAAACGAATCATATCAAACAAAGCATATCCATAACAAACGAATCATATCATAATCAAACAGAATCTCAATCAGGAGATAGTAATCAGGTAATCAACAAAATGGATAGCAACGAATCATATCAAAGGGATCATAGCAAAGGCTTATATCAATGAATCATATCATAGCAAACGAATCAAAGTCAAGGATCGAAAAGTCATGAGATCAGAACCCTTAATGAGATAGGGTAGAATATCTGTACCTTAAACCGCCAACGAAACATAGCATAACCATAGGAATAGGAAGTCACTCATTCTTCAGCGAATCTACACGAATTAATGATCGGCTAATTATTAATAACTTATTCTAAATCAGATTACTCTTTTTAGTCGGCTTTCCATTTTTAGTAACTTTCTCGAATTAGTAACTCTATACCTTAGGGTTACAGATGTCAATTAAATAATCTTTAAGAATTAAAATGAGCAATATAATAGTTTAGGGTTATAAATATAAATTGTCAAAATTTAATATTAAAACGTCAAATAAATTATTTTGAGGTGTATACTATAATTTTATATTAAAAGGAAAATTTTAGACCCGTCGTTTCATAATTTTTTTAAACGTACTCTCGACATTATTTTAGATCGCGACGTCCAAAATATAATTTTTCACATGAATGTATATACACGTCCAACGCCTTACTGTCTCATGCATGTAAGTTTCTTTTTCTACTTCATTATCATATATATTGCCATAACTCTAGCCTTCTCACAATTTATTTGCAAACTATATATATACTAGATACTAATATTCAGGTTGATAAATACGTGGCCCATGCATGCGATTCACAAATGAAATCATGAACCACCCTCTTTACCCCAAGATTAACGTGACAAGTTTCTGTTCTTTCTAGCATACATGTTTCTAACCCGTAACTATTCGTCCGTTATTACTTACAATTTGGGCTTATAAAGGTGTCACTATAATCGTATAATAAGATGATTATTATTATCTCATGACATGCTTGAAAGATTCATACAGAAAGGTATATAATATCTTTTAAATTTCTTGGTCTTCTTATGTTCGAATTTAATATGTCAAGCGTGACTAATCTTTAAGCCCCATAAACTCACACATCACGTTACACACACACACACCACGTTTAATACCTCTTTTGTTTATTCCATCCCATGACACACAAATGTAATACAACCTGATGTTAATCCACACATGTTTACTACCCTACGTGACCCCATGTATGCACACACACGCCACATACTCCCATACAAAATATATTCAATTTGTGGGTCTCCTATTCTTGTTTTAAACATTTTGAAATCAATAAAGTCATTGCATCTATCTGTTATACGTTTTTAAAAGAATTCAAAAATCCATCCGACTAAGATCAGGTCGTGGGTTTATTATGTTTTGAAACCATACGTGACAACAAACTCCCACATGTTTCCCATCTCTATTGTACATTCTATTGTATGCAAGGATTTTTAGCAAGTTTCAAGCGGTGGCAATTCGATATAACGTACATATTATATTAGTCGACTAGATCGGTTATCAAAATCGTTATTTCATGTGACTAACAAAGATTTTATGTGTTCTTTATTAAACGCTTAAGGTGTGTAGTCGAAACAGGAACCACCACAGCAATCACATAGAAAAGAGTAAGAGAAATTGAACCAAGATGAAGTCGTGACTTATACCTTCGTAGCATGAAGTAAGAAGACAAACAACAACACCAGGTCGTGAATCATGCTTCAACGAACCAAACAGAATCAACCCTCAACAGCCGCCAACTCCACATGTTCATCCACCTTTCGAACAGTTTTAATTCACGAACAAACGTCCCTATATGGACCAGAACCCACGTCCAAACCCTTAGTCGAAACAGGATATTATGCCTAGAGCTCCTTTGCACCACTTCTTGATCGATCAGACAGAAAGAACAGAGAGCATGCAGCCGCCATTAATAGTTTAGGTTGATTTAGGGTTTTGTGACTTTTAGGTTTTGTTAAATAGAATTAGGTGTATGTTAAAGAATATATATATAATTGTGTGTGTTGAACAAAATTATGGGAGATCCGATAATAACAAGAAAACGTGTAGGGCTACATAAAAAAATAAGTTACCACAAATAGGGAGCAAATCAAGGAGGTCAAGTCAATCACGAATGTGGTCACAATACAAGTCCATAAACGTTTGTGACATATTAATAATATTCGGCTAAGATTACCATAGAAACGTGTAACAAATTAGTTTAGCAAAAGTTTCATATTCGTATAATGTTGGTTGATCAAATACCAACGCGTTAAATACTTAGGTTAAAATTGGAACGTAATGTTTTAGATTATATAAAGTCTCTTCAAAAGTTCGAAATTAGAGGGTATTTTAGGTATTTCACATGTTTCAGAATTTCGGGTTTTACAATTCTTCCCCTCTAAAAAGAAAATTTCGTCCGCGAAATTGAAGTCACTAAAGTTATACGGAGTCGTAGCAAATCACAAAATATCGTTACAAATATCCTCACTCTCGGGGAGGTTCTTCCAAAAGAATTCTTCACAAACAAAATAGTTTCTCATGATTCGATCCTGACACACTTGGATAGCCCCAGGCTCTCCAATAGAATATAAATCATAACCAATCTGATTCAACGAATGCGGAACAATGGGTAACATATGACATATGACAGATGACATATGATAGGTGATATCCCACAAGGAGATACACGAAACACATAACCTACGAAGCAAGCATATCGATAGTACTAAGCGATAAATCTTCATCAACTCCTACCAAATTCTAAACGGGTAAAAGGACTTGCCAAAGCCATAGAATCACAAGTCGAATATTCAAACATACCAAGAGTCTCATAGGGAGATAGGATAACATATTCATACCGACGTCCCAAATCACAAACCAGAGTATCAAAACGTATCATAAATCATAACCGAAAAGTCGAATAATTCATACGGATAGGAATGAAATCAAGATCTAAAGCGTCACGAAGCAAAACTTCTTCCAATGCCAAGATGTCTAACTCCTCTATATCTCTACTGGAAGTGTGAACCAAGCCGTCCTAGTCAATGCTTCACTGCAAATCTACTTATGTTGTCCTTCCTCCTGTGTGTGGAAATCTCCAATGTAGCCACCACCGTCTTCATACCATATTGTCCAGCTCTTGCTTCAAATCTCTATGCATATTAGTACAACTAAGATAAATAGAGTTGATAGAACTGTGTGCTTTGCTCCAAACTGCTTCCTTCCATCTTCCAACATAGTTAATCGTCATCCTTCTCCATGAATAGAATGGAAGTTAATCAACGATACACGGCGAACGTTCCAAGCAATCCGGATAACTCTCGAGGTGAGTTTCATCAAATGAAATTTCTTCAAAACCACGAGGGACTAACGCACGAGTTTTCAAAAATCAAGATGATCGAAAACGATTATTAGGTTGAGAACCATGGTGCAGAATTATGAGTTTCCCAAATCGACAAATATGACTAATATAGCATGATAGTTGTTGGCATCACCATATATCAATATCCGGAATAATATCGAATCGAAAATCTCCAATGTAAATAGATTGTCACATAACGATCATAAGGGTAGAATAGGTAAGGTCAAAATCAACAATGAATAAAGAATCAAAAACAAGGAGAAGTTATAGAATGTGTCGAACACATAGGATTCATACATACGCGAATCTCCGAACGAACAAAAGGCATCTAAACGAATGTCAAACGAATCAAGAATCGAAGTTCAAAAGGATAACTCTAGAGAAAGAAACCTATAAGGCACACTACGAAGTCTAAAGGCATCCTAAACACATGTCGCGAATCCTGATAAGTCTTCTAAGTCTCCAAAACGAACTATCTAGTAAGAGCTTAACGAAAAGCAAAGGCATAATTCAGAGTAAAGCGGAAGCAAGAAAACCAACGTCTAATGATATATCTACCCAATCCTCACTAGTCATACTAAAGCTCTTAAGGGGAGAAAGTTAAGGCAAAACCTTCTAAAGTTATTCCTAAAGCTTCTAAGGTGCAAACCTAAGGGTCCAAAACTTCACAGGCCATAACTTATGTACTACAAGTCGCAACCTGGCTCTGATACCATAATTGTAACACCCCAACCCGACATGGGTCCGGAGCGCTACAGTATGGTGACATATCAAAGCATACAAAGCATACAACGCAAGCGGAAGACTTAAAACAAAAGGTTACAAGGGAAAAATCTAAAAGTATAAAAGAAATACTAAAACTATAAAAGAAAATAAAATACAAACTAAACAAAGTGTAATCTAATCCAAGTCCAAAACTAGTCCAGATGTAATGGGCTTCTAGTCCATGGGATAGTCCACTAAAGCTCCTATGCTCTCTCTTCACCCAAACCCAGCTTCTAACCTAAAACCTGCCGCAGGAAAGGAAAATGCGGCTGAGCTTAAAAAGCCCAGTGAACAGATATAAAACAAAGCAAACGAATGAATGAACTGTATATAAGTATAAGAAGTAGCAAATCATAAGTTTTTGCTGAACGGAATATCATCTGTCAAATGCATAAGAGATCAAAGAATAACTGAACGAATATCATAAGTCAAATGAAATGAAGCATCATAGATATATCAAGCATCAACAAATCATAAGAGAATCAAGAGCACGTATCAACAAAGGCGCGTCTAACGAGATACTCGAATAGACACAAGAAACATAGGAAAGCCACGAGCCGACCTAACGAGATACTCGAATAGGTCTCAAATCACATAACCACATATCCGTCAATTCATAGGGTGTACATAGAGTAGCTAACTCCAATGTACCAGAAGTGAAAGGGGTACAAGGCACATACAGCCAGTCACTGTCTTCTCAGAACAAAACAGAACCTAGGATGCATCCATACACTCCCTGAATCAAACAAAATACACATGCCAGCTCATGACTAGACACATATATAACTAATTGGCCATAGTGCACATATATCAAACAGAAGGGAATGCCAGGGATCAATCACACCTCCCCAGAAAGTGTCATGCCAATGGTGCCATCACTGACACGCCCATGGTACCTCCATGAGTAGAATAAAAACTCGGGCATAAGAACAAAACGAATCATATCAAACAAAGCATATCCATAACAAACGAATCATATCATAATCAAACAGAATCTCAATCAGGAGATAGTAATCAGGTAATCAACAAAATGGATAGCAACGAATCATATCAAAGGGATCATAGCAAAGGCTTATATCAATGAATCATATCATAGCAAACGAATCAAAGTCAAGGATCGAAAAGTCATGAGATCAGAACCCTTAATGAGATAGGGTAGAATATCTGTACCTTAAACCGCCAACGAAACATAGCATAACCATAGGAATAGGAAGTCACTCATTCTTCAGCGAATCTACACGAATTAATGATCGGCTAATTATTAATAACTTATTCTAAATCAGATTACTCCTTTTAGTCGGCTTTCCATTTTTAGTAACTTTCTCGAATTAGTAACTCTATACCTTAGGGTTACAGATGTCAATTAAATAATCTTTAAGAATTAAAATGAGCAATATAATAGTTTAGGGTTATAAATATAAATTGTCAAAATTTAATATTAAAACGTCAAATAAATTATTTTGAGGTGTATACTATAATTTTATATTAAAAGGAAAATTTTAGACCCGTCGTTTCATAATTTTTTTAAACGTACTCTCGACATTATTTTAGATCGCGACGTCCAAAATATAATTTTTCACATGAATGTATATACACGTCCAACGCCTTACTGTCTCATGCATGTAAGTTTCTTTTTCTACTTCATTATCATATATATTGCCATAACTCTAGCCTTCTCACAATTTATTTGCAAACTATATATATACTAGATACTAATATTCAGGTTGATAAATACGTGGCCCATGCATGCGATTCACAAATGAAATCATGAACCACCCTCTTTACCCCAAGATTAACGTGACAAGTTTCTGTTCTTTCTAGCATACATGTTTCTAACCCGTAACTATTCGTCCGTTATTACTTACAATTTGGGCTTATAAAGGTGTCACTATAATCGTATAATAAGATGATTATTATTATCTCATGACATGCTTGAAAGATTCATACAGAAAGGTATATAATATCTTTTAAATTTCTTGGTCTTCTTATGTTCGAATTTAATATGTCAAGCGTGACTAATCTTTAAGCCCCATAAACTCACACATCACGTTACACACACACACACCACGTTTAATACCTCTTTTGTTTATTCCATCCCATGACACACAAATGTAATACAACCTGATGTTAATCCACACATGTTTACTACCCTACGTGACCCCATGTATGCACACACACGCCACATACTCCCATACAAAATATATTCAATTTGTGGGTCTCCTATTCTTGTTTTAAACATTTTGAAATCAATAAAGTCATTGCATCTATCTGTTATACGTTTTTAAAAGAATTCAAAAATCCATCCGACTAAGATCAGGTCGTGGATTTACCTTTTATGTTTTGAAACCATACGTGACAACAAACTCCCACATGTTTCCCATCTCTATTGTACATTCTATTGTATGCAAGGATTTTTAGCAAGTTTCAAGCGGTGGCAATTCGATATAACGTACATATTATATTAGTCGACTAGATCGGTTATCAAAATCGTTATTTCATGTGACTAACAAAGATTTTATGTGTTCTTTATTAAACGCTTAAGGTGTGTAGTCGAAACAGGAACCACCACAGCAATCACATAGAAAAGAGTAAGAGAAATTGAACCAAGATGAAGTCGTGACTTATACCTTCGTAGCATGAAGTAAGAAGACAAACAACAACACCAGGTCGTGAATCATGCTTCAACGAACCAAACAGAATCAACCCTCAACAGCCGCCAACTCCACATGTTCATCCACCTTTCGAACAGTTTTAATTCACGAACAAACGTCCCTATATGGACCAGAACCCACGTCCAAACCCTTAGTCGAAACAGGATATTATGCCTAGAGCTCCTTTGCACCACTTCTTGATCGATCAGACAGAAAGAACAGAGAGCATGCAGCCGCCATTAATAGTTTAGGTTGATTTAGGGTTTTGTGACTTTTAGGTTTTGTTAAATAGAAGTAGGTGTATGTTAAAGAATATATATATAATTGTGTGTGTTGAACAAAATTATGGGAGATCCGATAATAACAAGAAAACGTGTAGGGCTACATAAAAAAATAAGTTACCACAAATAGGGAGCAAATCAAGGAGGTCAAGTCAATCACGAATGTGGTCACAATACAAGTCCATAAACGTTTGTGACATATTAATAATATTCGGCTAAGATTACCATAGAAACGTGTAACAAATTAGTTTAGCAAAAGTTTCATATTCGTATAATGTTGGTTGATCAAATACCAACGCGTTAAATACTTAGGTTAAAATTGGAACGTAATGTTTTAGATTATATAAAGTCTCTTTAAAAGTTCGAAATTAGAGGGTATTTTAGGTATTTCACATGTTTCAGAATTTCGGGTTTTACAGTTGGAGCTTTAACAATGCACCCTATTCTATGTAGATAGAAACTCTAGGATGAGTTTTTTTTTTTTTTTTTTTTTTTTTTTTTTTTTTTTTTTTTTAATTTAAGAAGACGTGTTGGAATTAGATGAGGAATTAGTAAGTTATTATAATTAAGTTAGATGAGGAATTAGTTACTCCGTATTATTTTTTAAAGTTATAGTAGGATTAGTATTTGTCTAATTATTATTAGTTTTCATTGTTTAGGTTTTATGAAGAAAACAAAATGAATTAAAAGTTTTTGAATTCTTGGCATTTTATCTGCTGTGATATTACACCTTTGTGTGAGAATTCATTAATTATCCTCGTCTGATAAAACGAATTTCCAAGTTTTATAATTTGTAAAGTGGTCGTCGTTCCTCATTCTTTCAGCTTCTTACGACTATAATCATCTTGCATTCCAAACTTATTAAATCCATCGCAGGTGTTAGGCATGGGCTTATCTCCAAATTGGCAATGTCCAATGAACCACTAGGGGCTGTTTCTTTTTATTACTAGTATATGAATTAAGTGCTTCAAAAAGTTGGTGGGACCCATTCTGTTAGAGTGTCTAGTTGGGGAGGAGTAACATTTTTTCTCCCTTTGTGATACAGACATTGTAATATAAATTGATGGACCCCAACCAAAATAAAACATTAAAATATATAAATGGGCTTACTTCTTTTACCAGGCAGATTCTCTAAAAGAAAAAGAAACATGCCTATAGCCACATATAGTTTACACAGGTTTCTAATCAATTTGACTTTCTTATCTCTAATGGGCGAAACTGCATTGGGCCAAAGCAATGTTTTGAAAACCGGACTGCAACCAGTTCGCAGGTTATCGAAGAAAACACAAAAAAGCTGTAAAAACCCTAAGAAAAAGGGAACCGAGAAAAAGCCGGTTCGATGTCCAATCCGGTTTTTTGACGTTCACCTATGAAGTTTGACAAAATGACTTTGTAACCTTATGAACTTTATGAAGTTACATTATCTTTGTCTCAAAATTAAGGTCACATAAGTTATGAAAATTATAAACCATACGCTCTCTAGTTTACTAAGTGTTATCTCATCTTTAGAAAGATCGTATATTCTTATTGGGTCCTTTACCATATAAACGAGAAACTGAATATAAGACTAACTTCATTCACAATATTATTTCCGGCTTACAATACTAAACCGTAACCACTTTAACTATTTATGAGAATCAAGTAATTGTATAGTTTTAGAAATGGAACACAAGTACAAACGAAGCAAAACAAAACAAAACAAAAGCGAACAAATTTTTTTATATGGAAGACACATAACAACACTAAATGGTATCAAACAAAGCAAGATAATACAAAACATATGATCGTGTATAGTAACAGTTTGAAATATTATTTCACAAAACAACACAAATTATATAATGTTATACCTATGTGGTTATATAAAAAGTGACAAAACCGAAAGTAAAACCAAAAACAACACAAATTAGGGGTGTTCATCCATTTAGTTATTTGGTTGTTCGGTTTATTCGATTCGGTTAATTTGAATTTTTTTTAGGTAAAACAAAAAACAAAACCGAACCGAATTTAAATTGTACTTAACCGAACAGAAAACCAAATTTAAATTCGGTTCAGTTTTCGAGTTAACCCGAATTACATAATTTATATTTTTAAAATTTTTAATTATATAGAGTTTTAGAAGAAAAAAAGACTTCCATTTTAAAAAGTGTTTAATTTATGCTAAGAAAAAAAATTAGTGGACTTTTTATGTATATAAACATACAAAAGATATAAATAGTTATATGAATTTGGTTTTCTGTTTGGTTTGGCTATCATTTTGCTAAATCCATAACCGAACCCAAAACCAAATATTTAGTTTGGTTCGATTCATTTTTGACACATTTGGTTTGGTTTTGGTTTCGGTTCCTGTGGATGTTCCCCAAATTGTGAACAACCATAATTTGACTTTCTTGTCTCTAACGGGCAAAACAGGATTGTGCGTGTTTTGAAAACTGGACCAAATCGGCCGGTTCGGTTGATGAACCGGACAACAACCGATTTGTCGGTTACAGGAAAAAATCGAAAGAACCACAAAAATCCAAAAAATTACAAGAATCGAAAAAAAAAACTAGTTCGATCTCCAATCTGGTTTTTAAAACATTAGGCCAAAGTACCCTGGAACATTCCTTTGATTTTCACGTATGAAGTTTGACAAATTGACTTTGTAACCTCATGAACTTTCTATAGTTTACATTCTCTTTCTCTGAAAATTAAAAGTCAAACAATTTAAGAAAAGAGTAATTCATACGTTCTCTAGTTTACTTAAGTGCTATCACATCTTTAGAAAGATTATTTTTTCATTTAGGTACCTACCGTATTAACGCGAAACCAAACATAAAACTAACTTCATCGACATAATTATTTCGGTTTACAATACTATACAATAACCAATGCTAACTATTTATGAGAATCACGTCATTGTATAGTTTTAGAAATGGAACACAAGGACAAAAAAAAAACAAAACAAAAGCGAACAAACTTTTTTGTATGGAAGACACATAACAACACAAAATGGTATCAAACAAAACAAGATAATACAAGTATATGTATGATCTTGTATCTTATAGTAACAGTTTGAAACATTATTTCACAAAAGAACACAAATTATATAATGTTATACCTATGTGGTTATATACAAAGTGACATGTTCACGTTCAAATGAAATATGTAAACGCATACTAAGTGTAATGGTTCACCCTTTTGCGCGTTCGAGTAAGCTCCATTACGACGGTCGGTGATCACGCGTCATAATACAGTCTTATATAGTACAACTTATTTCAAACAAAGCTAAAGAGCGAAAACAACTTATTTTCAACAAAGCTAAAGAGCAAAAAAGTTAATCTAATTCTACTTTACAATATCCTTTTCTTGCTTTTTGTTTGGGCACCACCTTATTGTTGTAGTTGTCATTCTTGTCGTCGTCATCATCATCAACCTAGAGCGATCGAGCACTAATACAAAGGTAGTAATTAAAAGAGATGTTTAGCCTAATACAAATGTAGTAATTAATCGATTGAGTGAATATGGAGCTTCAAAATTTAAAGCATGTCCAACATCTCTTATTATCTCCAGCTTTGATTTCCCACCTAAATGCCTGTTTAAAAAGCAAAGATATGAAGATTATGCTATATTAATTTACCAAAATTTATTTATGAAAATTTTATAAAAAAAATAAAAGTTACCTATGAAGTTGGTATGCCCATTCAAGAGGGAAGACACTATCTTTTTCACCCCATATTAGAAGGGTTTCCTTCACCAAAAATAATAAAATATGACAATACATTAACGAGTTAGATCAACTAAGATTTTTTTTTTTTTTTTTTTTTTTATTTATTTATTTATTTATTTTTTTTTTTTTTTTTGAGAATGGTGAAAAGGAATAACTACACATTTCATGCATTTAAAAAATAGATGCATCTTTTCTAAAACTTCTCTCACTTAATTAAAATGTGTAGCTAATTTATTTTAATTATTGTTATTATTATTATTATTGTTGTTGTTTTATTTTTATTTTTTTCTCATCAAATCTCTTCCAATAGGTGAGTATAAGTACATAAACTACAATGAACTGCAATAAAACCTGAATACATGATACAATTAGCAATTACGTAAAGAGTTAAATTGCTAAATTATTTTACACATGTATGAATAATTTGTATTCAAAAATAACATATACTCGCAACGTAGTGCGGTAAGCCTATACTTGTTTCGAAACATATACTTATTTTTTCTCGAAAGCCATCTTCATTTTGTATCACATATTTTTAACTTGTTACCATCATATGTAACAAACATTGTGTGACACATCATTTATTTGTTATAGAAAATCGCTTACATGCGATAAACAATATTTTTATCAATGTTACTAGTTATAATACCCGTGCACGCACGGGGTTTTTACTAAAAAGTTTAGTTATGTATTATTATTGATTAAAATGCAAACAAATTAACGTATGATTTTACTTGATGCAAAATATATAATGGATTAGTTTTTAAGTGTATTTTTCATTGTTATAATTTTTCATCAAATATTATATAAAAATAATTAAGTTCAAAGTTGAACCATTTTGACTATGAAAAGTTAAACTGGACACTTATTTTGGGACGAAGATAATAACGGTTTAAGTTTGGTATTTTCTGGTTGATGTAAATCCATCTTTTTGGGTTAGTGAGCTCAAATATTGATCTTGGTTTCATCTTTTGTGAATTTTTGCCTCGTCAAAGAACACACCGATATGTTGGCTTTCAATATATAACATTGCTATGATTCTATGAATGATATAGTTTTATGATTTGTGAAATTCACGGGATAAACTTTGAAACCGTGAAATAGAGATATACGGACACCTCTATGATTCTATTGATATGTTAAAATCATGGGATTAAAAGTTATACAATTAAATCGACCAGTATGAGTAATCTAAATGGTTTCTGCATGATAAGAGCAAGCAGGTACCCCTCCGACAATAGCTGTTCATGAGACTTCAATTATGGGAGCTGAAAATATATAAAGTAACCCTTTTTAACATAGTGATGCAAGTATTTGGAAAAAATATGAGACATGTTATAATAACATAGAATTTGACGTAGAAATTGACAAAGAGATAAACAACAGTTACAACGATGTCACATAGTTGGCTGGCTGCAGCAAATAGAAAAAAATTAGGTCTCTGTTGTTGGCAAAGATTTTTTTTTTTTTTTTTCATCATCAAAATCATTAGAATAAGCAATAAGTTTGTGACTTTGACCCACTTTTAGTTAGTTTTTTTCCAGTTTCAACTATTAATGATATGTATGTCGAATCAAGAAATGTGGGTTCAATAAGAGAAATTTACTCGACACTTTTAAGTAAACAGAATAACAAAACAAAGAAAGTAAATTATCATCCGATCAAACGATCCTATTAAATTGCTTTTCTGGATGTTAAGAAGAGACATGTTACAGCTTGGTACATGTGGCATATAAAGAAAAGTCTGCCCTAGTTTGCCTCCATATAATCGCATTTAGACATGGTTACCCGCACTTACATCTTCTTAAGTGAGTTCCCAATTCATCAAAAAGTATAGAAGAAGAAAAAAAAAATTCAAATCAAGTGACTATATCATAAACATTCAACCACAAATACTAATGTATATTTCATTTCATACGATTTTGGGTTGAGTTCACTTAAGCAAATGAATGGGAACAATGGAAAGAGAAATCAAGAAGCATACCTTTTTCTCAAGCACTTTTTGTTCACGTACCCTTTACTTAAAATCCAATTTTACACATTTAATCAATTAAGTGCCAAAGAAGGATTTAAACACATAAAGTCCGACCTTTTAAATAACTCAATAAAATGATCCAGGAATAAGCATAAAAGAATATGTTGCTTATCTCAATTATCATTTTCTGATTGTAGATGGCTAAATGGTGATCAACAAATCATACGCTATATGACACTTGAGCAAGCATCCACTCCTAAAAAAAAAAAAAAAAAAAAAAAAAAAAAAAAAAAAAAAAAAAAAAAAAAAAGTTACCATCATCATCATCAAATAAACGTAACACGAAAAATGTAAAAGCAAATGAAATAACAAACAGTACATTGATATCATCTAATTAAGCTTTGTGCATTGATTAAGATTACTAATGAACTTCAATGAACACAACTAAGTACTTTTTTTTTCTCTAAAGATCTGTGCGTCAAGAAAAAGAAATCAACGAACATTCCAAAATGACGATAATAACATTTCAACCTGTTTTTTATTACAAAAAAATAGCATTTCATTAATGCTCCAATGTAACTAAGATACATAACTAAAATCATCCCAAACACAATCACATTTTTTATCCAAAACAAAAAATACAGTATTGTATAAACTTAACATAATATCTTCCCTGGTGGCCTGATCACATATATAAATGGATGGGAATTAAACTGAAATTTGAAATCGGAAGTCTCTTTTCAATTTACACCGAAGCAAAATTTGAAGTTCTTTGGAATTCATCAATTATAATATTCTATACAAATAGGAAAAGAGATTCATCTTAGTTTAACAAATAAAAAAATAAAAAAAAATCCTATATCAGACTAAATAAATTCCATGATACACTTGGCTACGGAAGATACTTACCTTGCACATATCTGGATCAGGTTTCATTTTTCCAATAACTATGCATGAGCCTCCCATCAACAAACTTGGCTGCTTTTTTACATGTTGCATAAGTGTTTTTGGACCATGAATGAGCCTCATTCAATTTCATGTTAGAATTCCTATAGTATGCGGAAGAAAAATTACTTAAACTTTTTCAGTATACATAATAGCAATTTAAATGCAAAGAGGAAAACAAAATTAAGTATTTTGAAGTGTAATAACATACTTTCATCGAATTAAAAAACCTCAAATTTCTACTCAAAACTCTAATAAGCAATTGGTTCAGCTTTGATGATCAACAACCTGACTCCCATGACCACCTTTTCTTCCGATGTATTTTTTCTTTGCAGGTTTGGGATCATTTGAAGATTTTACAGGTGTTACTAATATGCCGTCCTCGTTGGATCTGATTGTGGATTATCTTATTCCCATGTCGAGGAAGAGGTCGGTCAGAAGTGTTATCTTATTCCCATGTCTAAGCTGGTATTTGTGGCTGCTTGTTATTTCATCTGCCAAGAACAGAATAATAGGCTCTTCAAGAATCAAAAGAGAACGGAAGATAAAGTTATAGAAATGATAAAGTCTACTGTTCATCTCAATCTCCTTTCATGCACTTTTAAGAGGACGAATAATGTGGAGGTTTTATTGGATCTTTGGAAGTTACCGCATTCTCTCATTCGATCGTCTCATTGGTGGCTCTTGATTATTGATTTGATCTTTGGTGGGAGTCTTGGATAGCTGTGGATTATATGGATTGTGGCTATTATTGTTCGTTTGGTTATTTGGTGAGAGTGGAGTGGTGGAGAGCTGTACTCTATTTACCTTCTCCAAGGTTCTTCCCAATGGGTTTTTCTTGGGAAGGTTTTTTAAGGAGGCAGTCTCAGCTGGCTTATTATACTCCGAGTATGCAGCTGGTGGCTTTGTTTGGTGTTGCTTGTTCTTTGAAGTGGTTTTTTCCTATTGGTGTTCTTGTTAATATTTAGCTAGTTGTTATCGGTTTGGTGGCATGTGACAACCGATTTTTTATGTTTTGGTAGTTTAAGCGTTGCTTGAGGTTAATGTGGTATCTCAACCACATTCCATTGTACTTCAACTTTTGTGATTATATATATTTTATCATGTAAAATCCCCTTTACCAAAATAAAATAAAATAAAAATCAATACTTTAAAATATATGAAAAACGGATTACCTTTTATCAAGGGCATTCTATCCTTCGCATGAGCTCCATACAAAAGCCTAGAGTGATATCATGAAAACTAAAGTTAGCATACACGAATAAACAGTTATAAGCAATGCCAAACATCCGCATTGACAGAAATAAACAGTTCTACCAAACACTTAAAAAAGGCAAAAAGATGCTTATAGACTTCAAATAAGGGGGTGTGTTAGATTGCTTATTTTAAAAGGCATATTTCTTAAACAAATAAGCAGCTATGAGGCCGCTCATTGTTAAGTGCTTATTTAGGGGGTGTTTGGGAATGCGTGCTATACATATAAATTATGGAATATTTTAACATAACAATATAAGACTGTACACTTTAGAGTAGTACTGTAATAATTTTTTATATGTTTTGCCATTCAATAAGAAAAATATATTGCTACATGACTTTTGAGTAGCTATTGTATAGAGTAGCTACATGACTTGAGGAGAAATCTATTTAGTATCCCTCACGAGGAAGGTTTTCACGTGCAACCATAGAATATTAAATATCATAAGCAATCATTAATAAAACCGAATACAATATTCTAAAGTGATTCCAGCCAGAGTTAAAAAAATAATAATAAGATTTATGCTTATACGCATTAACCTGAAAACCAGCTAAAAACACATGTACAAATCCAATATTTAATATTCTGAAGTGGCCCAACAAAATGTAATTTTTTTTGAACTTTTTGCAATGTACAGAACATCAATATAGACCTGTGAAAATGTATAGGAAGAGTATTTGGTAATGTTATATAGACCCGTGAAAAGCATGGTTTAAGATTATGCAAACAACAGACTTTCATATGCTTCATCACTATTAAACGCAAATCCAAACACCCCTAATACCCCCATATACATTACCTTATCTGTATTAATTCAAGGACATGAATTGTAAGTAAAGTAGAAACAACTTATTTCAATCATTGGTGCTAGGATCACAAAGCTTGAAATCTAACATTCAAAAAATCTAAGTTGAGTGCAACGGTAAATTACCATTTGAATTTCGCTTTAGCATGGCCTAACGACCCGAAGATGATGACTCAAGTTAATTCCACTGTAACCTGGAACCAGAAAAACAAATAAGTTAGCAATAAGTAATAGCGACGCACTAGTAAATGTGTAATCATAATTAATTTAATTGTGATTACATCAAATGGGTAACAAAGTTTTCAAGCAAATATATCTAATGTGGCTAAACAATTTTTTGAAGCAGAAACTCTTCGCTGCAAGTCATATCAAGCAAATATATCTAATGAGGTTCTAGTGTTTTACATATTAAGCCTCTTATAATCAGGCTTTATATACATCTTGGTGCACACCAATATTATAATAAAAAAATAAAATAAAAATACTACGATTTAGCTATTTTATGAAAAGTAAAACCACAAAATGATTCTGGTAAACAGATTCCCGCGAATGATAATATTATGTACAATGAATGGAAAGATACATAAATAAGTAATATGTATTTTGAATCCATATACATTTTTATTCCCACGAATCCAAATGGTCCAAAAATAGCCCCCGGAACCATATCTAGATGGGGATATTCAACTATGAGTTGCATCATTCCTTTGCCTCTACAGGCTATGTATATACACTCCTTGCTTATTATTCTCTTTCTATTTCACAGATTGTGTTGGGAAACAATTTCGTTAGCTATAAGGCCCATGCTACAATACCAACAAAAACATAAAAAACCATTCGTGTATCAGGTTAAAACAACTAAATTTCATGTTATGAGTTATGACCACCAAAAATATAGAGCTCCAAACCTGTATTCTCACATAAAGTGTGTTTTGATTTAGAGCAGCCATGGTTGTCAACAAATAGTAGATTTTATTTTAAGCATAAGAAAACCAAAAACGACAATATCCTATACGAATACACATCATTATTAGTATGATATCAAATGCATGTATTTTCTCTTACCTGCAACCAAAGGATGAAAATAAGCCCTTCTAGAATAGTATCTTTTGTAGAAAGAAAATTGTTCTACTTGATTAGTAGAAGCTCTAAATCTCCACCTGCCAAACAAATTCAACTTTCTAGCTTCTATTAAGCACTATTTAATGAAAAAATACATCAAATATTTCAATAAGTTGATGTAACTATATATAAAAATAATTATATACCAGCGAGTTCCCAAGGCACAGATTTATAAACATTAATATCAGAAACAACACAGAAGCAGCCGGTTCGTGTAGTTCCTCTACCAAATCTGTCAAAACTACATTAGCAAAAATGATAAGTGATCCAATAAACATGAATGAAACACACAAAGGATGTTAATACAATAACCCCTAAATCAAGTACAAAAATTGAATTGAGGTTTATAACTGAACTAACCTGATATTAAAATATTAGGTTCGGTTAATGCCATAGAGAAAAACGTGGATGAATTCGGAGATTAGGTTTTTCGATCGTTGTTTAGAGGAAAACGTGGATGAATCGTTGATTATATGAATTGTGTTTTTGTATATGTGTTTTGTATAGCAGGTAGATCCGTGTTTTTTTTTAATTACACTTTTGGCACACAATTAAAAACAATATCATTGAGACCCATGTGTATTTTCAATTTTTTTTTTAAATATAAACACAAAAACGTTTTTCTATTAAATTTTAAGCAAATTAGGAAATAAATAGCTTTTAATATTTTTTTACATCTAAAAATAAAAATATAATTAAAAAATATTACCTAATAAGGAATGATTTAATTTTTTTGAAATGAAAAAGTCCCCACTTGAGGTTTTATTTTATTAGGTAAAATGCATACATACAATGACAAAACTACTTGAAACGTGTTGTACAAAGCTTGAAACGTGTTTAAAATTTGCCGGTATAAAAGATTACAATTTATAAAATTGATTTATCTAATTAATTTTCTTGAAATATATAGCAGTTAACTAAGAATATATAACTGATCCAGCCTGGGAGATTGAGCTTGATTAAAAAACTAACCTAACCCAACTTATATAAATAATGCAAATTCAGAAATTGTTGGAAGTTAGATGTGAATTTTTGTCCGAATCTTAGTGTTTTTTATTATTCGCCGATTATAGTATTTAGTGAAATGGAACGAGCCAAACGGTTTCAAAATCGTAGTGGAATCAAATGTTTGAAAATATAAAAAGTTATTATGTCATGATAAGTATAGTTCCCGCACAAAACAGCACGTTTGGAGGCGAATGTTGTTTAACGATTTTTCAGTTTTACTATTTTTTTCCGAATATTATTTAACAATTTTCTAGAGATTGTGAACAATTAATATGTCATATTATTATATGCAAATTAAAAAGTTATTAATTTTAACTATAAACGTATTAAATTCGTTACATTAGTTTATTTTAGGGCAAATCGCATAAAAAGGTATCCATCTTAGGTCCAATTTCAATTAAAGGTACTACTCTTTTTTTTTCTCAATTTAAGGTACCCGACTTTTTTTTTTTTTGCCGATTTAGGTTTTTTTCTAACTTTCGTTAACTATTTCGTTAGTAAATTACATAATTGGTCCTTGAGTTTGTATAAGCATTTCATGTTTAGTAAAACAGACGAAAACGTGAAAAATCGAGCGAAAACGTAAAAAATCGGACGAAAACGTGAAAAAATGGACGAAAACGTAAAAAATCAGACGAAAACATAAAAAAACTGACGAAAACGTAAAAAGTTAACGAAATAGTTAACGGAAGTTAAAAAAAAACCTAAATCATGTAATTTATTAAACATGAAATGCATATACAAACTCAAGGACCAATTATGTAATTTACTAACGAAATAGTTAACGAAAGTTAGAAAAAAACCTTAATCGGCCAAAAAAAAGTCGGGTACCTTAAATTGAGAAAAAAAAATGTAGTACCTTTAATTGAAATTGGACCTAAAATGGATATCTTTTTATGCGATTTGCCCTTTATTTTATTATTGTAACATCCAATTTAACGTCATAATGTAATGTTCAACTAGTGTATTTTTAAATTTTATTTTAATAATTACTAATTATAAAAAGTGTGTTAGCATAATTGTTAAGATTTTTAACGATATAAAAGGTCAGTGTATGATATTTTATTTTAAAATCAAATATCATAAGAGATGCTTTTAGAGTATTTAATATGTCAATCTAATTCAAAATCGACTCGTCTGGACTCGTTAAAAATGTTTTATGTATTTTAATTTAAAACTCGTTTTGGCTTCTTACCAATGAAATCTAGCTATATGTTTAAGAGTTTTGTTAAACATAGTCCAACCAGTTTATAATAAACTAGCAGGGTACCCGCGCGATGCGGCGGCGGGTACCCTGTGACTAAATTTTCTGATGAATCATTGTTATTTTGTTTTGGACAGCGGGATTTCATATTTATGTTTTTGAAGCTTAATTAGATTGTACTTTGTGGTTAAATAGTTGTATATTTTGGTGAATGAGTTAATTAACTTGTTTATTAATTGTATGTGTTGAATAATGTTTTTTTTGTTTTATTTGTACATTGTGCTTAAGTAGTTGTATATATTGGTGATGAGATGTTTTAAATTATGTATTAATTGTATGTAAGAAATAATATTTGCTTAAAATCAATTATGCTTTACATAGTTGTACATTATGTTTTATTAGTAATATTTACTTAAAATCTAATTTAGGAAATCTTAAAATCATAAATAGGAGAGAGAGTCTTATATGTTTTATAAGTAGTATTGATTTGTTTAAACCTGTGTAAGAATCGGAAGATCAACGTCGTGTTTCTCATTAAGCAATTCTTGCACCAATTCTTCTTTCTCCTTCCCGCAACATTCTAGCTGAAAAGAATTGATCGTGAATTGAACCTTTTAGTGGTCTATAACTAGCTAATACCACATTTATTACAAATTACTAAACATGAGTATTGTTTTAAACACTTACGCCAATGAAGCCCCAAAGAAAGAAGTCCGGAATCCACCTCCCAATATCGTACTTATGAATCGATATCCGACACAACATTCTTAAATCCTCGGGTGTTTTCGCCACAAGTAGATCTACTACACTTCGCCCTATCTTCTTTACGTGCTCTAGTTTTCTATCATGTTTACACACAATTCCACTACTAACTATCACTAGTTTTTCCACAATATCATCACACACCTAAGTGACCGATGAAAAATAAACAAAATAGTAGCATGTTGTTTAATATTGTTTCCGTCTTATAATAAGGGCTCACTATTGATGTGCTATCTATTTTTAGAAAATTCAATGCGAACCAATAATTTTTTAATTTTTTTTTTTTTTTTTTTTTTGGGTTAAAACTTGAAAATGTACACTTATTTAAGCACAAAATAAAGGGATTTGCTAACAAAGACCAATTGGGTTTTGTTTAAGCATACTTTAAATAACCATGTTTCCAAATATGAACTCATCATTTTTATAAATACATAATTTCAACACATACAATTAAGGTAAATCAGTTTTAATAAGACATGTATTAATTACAAGTGAGTTCATATTTAGAAACATTTTTATTTAATGTATGCTTAAACAACACCCAATGAGTTGTTGTTAGCAAATCCCCAAAATAAATAGTAAGGTCGACACATGGTTAGTATGTATTTTACCTCTGCCATTCGGTAGCCAACAAATCCGCCATAACTAATAGCATAGACCGAAAACTTGTTCACACGCATTTTCTTCAATCCATCACATACACACTTTGCCTGAAACCCAATGCTACGATCCGATTTGCTAGAGTATGATTCTCCAAAAAATACGAGATCAAGAACGTACACGTTGAAATCACAAGCTAATTGGCGAATCTACAGGAAAAAAACACATAAATGTGTTATATGTTTAACAAACATAACATATGTCCTAGAGAACAACCAAGTTACTAGAGTATTTTTGGTATAATATATGAAACCGTAAATAAGTTTAAGTTTAATATGAAAAAAATCTGAATTTTTCGTTAAAAAGATTTAGTGCTAGCTAATAACTCTATTGGGGAAATATATAGTACATACATGGTAAGTATCATGTTATGCTAAGATAGCTTTAAACTTTTAGTTCTGGATCCGCCACTACCAACCTGTAAAAGAAACTGCCATTTGGAGTTACCACCAAAGCCATGAATAAGCACGAGATTCGCCTTCTTGTACTCCCTGTGTTTACTACTCCAAATGTGCATTATGGTTTGGTTGTCATCTAGATGGACACTAGATCGAGCCAAACCACAATATCGAAAGTACATAGATAGCAAGGCATCCGCGACTACTACCGGAAAACGGGTTATGAAGTTATATAAAGATTGTAATGAGATGAGTTGCCTGAATGAGAAATTGTAGAGCCAATATGAGTCCATGGTGGAAGCTTATAGAATATATGGAAATAGGATAATGTGCGTAAGAATTTGATTTAGTCCAAATATAAAGAATGGGACCCTTTTTTTGCGTAAAAAACACAAGCACGTTATGTTTTACATCCTTTTAACATTATTTATTTATTTATTTATTTATTTATTCTCATATTAAAACTTAATGCCACAATTTTTTTTCTTCATAGGTGATAAAATACCATAAGCTACAAGTCTGTTGATAAATTGCTATTACTTTCTCATATGGAAGAAAGTGTTTACTAACAAATCATCAGTTTAGATATGAGTGGTTCATGCAAATTTTTAATAGAGTAGCAAAATAGTGACTAACTATCCCTGTCTAAAAGTTGGACCTTTTTTTTTCTTTTTTTTTTTAGGCAAACACACAAATAGTAATGTAGATAAACAAAATTGGATGAAAAGAGTATGTATTTACGTTATAGATCAATTAACGGTCTTTGATGTTCCGCGCGTAGAAAGGTGTTCTTATACTTGCACACTTTTAAACGCAGGGGCGGAGCTAGTAGGGTGACTAGTGATACTCAACCACCTCTAATTAGCCCTCTTTATTCATTATTTAGACCATAAGCTAATTTCCTAATACTATTTGCAATTCGCCCTCTTAGTTTTCATTGGAATTTCAAATAACTTAACAAATTAAACACAACATCAGAATAAATTTACTTGTCAAATAATTCTTGTTAGTTCCTAATTATTTTTGTGTTAAGTTGATTCATGGGTCAAAATAAATATAGGTTCATGTTTGTAGCAATGTTATTGTTATAATTTTTATGTTACGTTCGGCTCCGGCTCCCTTTAACGGTGAATTAACGTCACAATAACTTTTTAAAGATAGGTGATTATGTAAGAAGTAGCATTTATTATCGTAAAAGTGTATCTACAAGTAAAAGTGTATCTACAATGAAATTTGGGCCTGCCAATAACTTTTTAAAGATAGGTGATTATGTAAGAAGTAGCATTTATTATCGTAAAAGTGTATCTACAAGTAAAAGTGTATCTACAATGAAATTTGGGCCTGCTACAACCACATGATACTAACATTATGGGTGCGTTTGGTATGATGACATGAATCGCAATCGGTATCGGTTTCGGTATAACATGGGTCCCTCACCTATGATAGATTCATTCCTCTCCTTTTAGACTCCTATGAAGTATGGGCAATTTCTATATTTCATTCCCATATAATGTGGGCCCCGCATCTTAATCAAACACTAACAATCATTACCACTATCATTCCCTCATTCCGATAGGAGGATACCAAACGCACCCTAACTTAAGTACTAATAAAGTTTCAAAAATTCAATAACGTGTATCATGTAATCGTACATATACGCCGAGTTCATAATATCATGAATGTGTACTTATGATGAAACCTGAGCATACAACGATTACAGAATACCATAATTGAATTATATGAAACATTTGATCCACAATATATAAACTAACATGGAAGAATTTGTGACATTTATAATTTATTATATACATGTAAGCGAATTAAAATTTGATGTGATTATGTGATTTTAAGGCGTGGTAAAAAGGTAAAATAACTTGTTTATTCGTTTGGAGTGCTTAGATACGAAGTAGTAATTAGAATGTAAGGAAAGAGTCAGATCGAGTGTCGACCCATAAATTTGGTAGAAATGAAAATGATACCATATATCGATTCATGTGTATATAGTTGCGATATCTATTATGAAACATGCAACTTCCTAAATGAACTATACTATAACTCAATAACTTGTACCATGTGACCGTATGTATATTCATTGAAACCTGCGTGTTAGGTGATAGTAGTTAATGAACGATACTATACATTTGATCCACAATATATAAACTAACAATAGTTTCTTTCTTTGGTTAATGTGGGAACACAAACTTCATATAAATTATTAGAAGACAATATTTGTTGCTGGTAATTGAATACTCAAATCCTTATATTATTATTAATTTTATTTATTAAACTCACTTTTCTTGATAGATGTATATATGAGATAAAAATGTTTACATGTGTGCTTTAAACAAGGAGATGTGGTCATGTCAAACTTGCTAAAAAAGAAAAGCTTTATCTCGTTTATGTTTATGTTTGTGTGGCGGTGAACTCAAAAAACTAGTCTACAAAAAAGCCATAACTCATGATCATTCAAAAAAAAAAAAAAAAAATTATAGTTATTAAAAGACATATCTATAATTAACGTCGGTTGTGCGTTACCCGGCCCTCTTACTTATAAAGTTATTTTTATTATGTTTTTATTTTACGAATTGCTTAAAACACATTATCGTAGTTAATTACTCATGCCAAGCTATGACTTTTACATTTTTAGTTTATATTACAAATAATTTCGAGTGGTATATGGATCATTTATGGATGACAAAACGTCATCCATGTCAATCTATATGTATAAGAGTTGAAATCAATATATATCTCATATTCTTCGTATATCCAATGAATCAATACTAGTTATCTATTTTTAATCGAAATTAATAAAAAATCATTTTTCACATTAAAAAATAAAAAAGAAAAAATAAAAGATGGGCACTTCAATATACTTTCCACGAACCTTTTTCTTTTTTGAGTTTTGTTTTGGTGTTAAAATTTACGTCTTGAAAAAGCACATTGATTTGCATGTTAAGAATCATGTGTGATTTCACAAATCCCATGTGATTTGAAAATAGTAAATAACATGTGATTTTTTCAGATGTAAATTTCAACACTTATAAAAAAATGTCAAAAAAAATAATAAATAAATAAAATATCATCGAAAGTATATAGAAGTGCTTATCTATGGATAGATGATTTAATTCTCATCGTGATAGTATATAATTTTTTTCGCGTAACGATTAACAGTCTGCAAGATATTTATATTTTTTAAAAATGGTGAAAGTTTTTTTTTTTTTTAATTAATTAATTAATTTTTTTTCATCAAAAAATGAATGACCTTGTTCATTGAAATCTACAAATGGGAGCCAAAAATCAAATAACAAGTATAAAGTAACCTGAATCCACTTAAGTTGCATTATACTCATACGAATTTACAAGAAGCATTTGAACCACAATATATAAACCAATAATAGTTTCTTTCTTTGGTCAATGTGGGAACACAAACTTCATATAGATTATTAGAAGACAATATTTGTTACTCGTAACTGAATACTCACAAGATTTACTTTTCGAGCATCCCGTCAAGAGGAAATCCTTATTACTGTTAACTAGTTATAAGTCTCTTGCATGCACGGGTTTGAGACATAAATCAAATTTTATTTAGATGTTACGTTTGAATTTTTAAGATGTTGTGTCTTGAAAATAGAATAAATAAATTTTATTTAAGCGTTGCTTTATTATTAGGGTAAATTGCAAATTTCGTCCCTAGTGTTTGACAAAAATGCAAATAACACATCGAGAGTTAAAAAAATTTGCAAATTAACCACCGAGAGCTAAACTTGTGTGCAAAATAGCCACCGAAAGCTAACAAGCGTTTCTTCGATCCATAACTAATAGCGTAGACCGAAAACTTGTTCACTCGCATTTTCAGCAATCCATCACATACACACTTTGCCTGAAACGCAACACTACGATCCGATTTGCTAGAGTATGATTCTCCAAAAAATACGAGATCAGGAACGTACACGTTGAAATCACGAGCTAATTGGCGAATCTACATGCAAAAAACACATAAATGTGTTCTATGTTAACAAACATAAATAAGTTTAAGTTTAATATAAAAAACATATGAACTTTTCGTTAAAAAAGATTCAGTGTTTGCTCAGGGGCGGAGCCACATGGAAAGGACTGGAGGCGATGCCCTCAACGAACTTCTAGCGGAAAGGCTAAATTACTGAGAAAACTAGTCAATATAGTTGGGAAAATGTTCGGTGCCCTCGCCATTGAAATTCGAGTGCCCTCATAAATGAGTGACTTCAACAATTCAAGTGCTCCAAAATCGCCGGTGAACTGGTTTTTCCGGTGAAAAAATGCAGTGGAAATGAGATTTAAGTTGGTCTTGGGTACGGGGAAAGTGAGAGAAAGAAGATAGTACTATATATTTACTTTATTATTTAGCTATATTATTTTAATATTTCATTTCAATAAATTGTACTGTAACAAAAGATAGTTGTAAGGAGTTATAATGGTCCACTGAATTACTAATATTTTATTTCCACTCAATAATACTAACTAGCGGGGTAGTCCGTGCTTTGCCGCGGATTTGTTATTTTTTTTATGGTGTTGTATTTTTTTTTGTATTTTTGTTTTGTATTGTTTTTGTTATTTATTTATTTTTAAACAAAAATGAATGACCGCATAATAAAATATTTTTGTGCAAGTTTTGTATTTTTTTTTATTTAAGAAAAATTATTCATAGTTTCAAAAAAAAAAAAAAAAAAAAAAAAAAAACTACAGTACATCTGCTACAGTACTGCTACAGTACCGTACAACATGGGACAGCACAGTGTGCACTGTTCATCCAACTGTTTCATACAACTAAAATATGCGTGGTACTGTTTATATAAACAGTAAAAACTGATCTTTTAATATATTTATAATATAATATACATTGCAATGTACACTGTTGATACGTCTGGTAAGTATAATTTAGCAACATGAGATTATCTAATTATATATACAGTTAAGGATTATTTTTTCTTTTTGCAATTATGGTTTAGCGATTTTATTGATTTTAATAGTTCTTATATAATTTGAGCGGCATTTAGTGCGTTTTGTTTAGTCAAGTGTTTGATTAATTGCTATGAAGAGTAACTTTTGTCATAAAACATTCAAAAACATTGTGAACCTTAATTAACCAAGTAGTTATTATATGGAAACCAACGAATTTTATTTCCCAAAAGGTTTACGTGTAAATCGGTACGAACACCACGATCCCATACATCTTTTGATGTCAACCGGACCCTTCTTAAAAGACTCGGTTCAGGCAATGAGCTTCTGTCCTAGTGATCTAATTAGACAAGAGTTGAGTTTGAAACCGGGCTAGTTTCCAAATACTATCTATGACCGGTCAATTGAGCGTTTGTGAAGGGGGATTGTTAAGCCCCGGTTGGTACCGACTTTTATTTAATTTTGATGTTTACGATTATTTTTTGCTTCATAACCAAACCCGACCCGACTTGTTTTATGTTAAACCGAACCCGACCCTATGGTCGTTGCCCCCTACTGTTAAAGTTTCTGGCTCCGCCAGAGTGTTTGCTAATAACTCTATTGGTGAAATATTGTACATACATGTTAAGTATCATGTTACTATATTTATGGGATGCTAAGATAGTTTAAAACTTTTAGTTCTGGATCCGCCAATACCAACCCGTAAAAGAAACTGCCACTTGAAGTTACCACCAAAGCCATGAATAAGCACGAGATTCGCCTTCTTGTACTCCCTACGTTTATGATGAGGCGAAAAATGAACTATTTTTAGGGGGTCATTTAAGCCCGGAATTGAATTTATTCGATCAAATATTGCCCTAAATCGTTCCTCTTGTGATTTTAGGTACTTTTGGAGTGAATTCTGGAAAAGAAGGCAATTCGGACGTTTTTGGAGCATAAAAGTGAAGAAAACGCCAAAGACTTAATTTTCCATGCTGGGAACAGTACCTGACGGCGTCAAGAAGGAATTTTTGACTGCGTCAAGAGTAAAAACCATGACGGTCCAATAGATTCGTGAAGGCGTCACCCAAGGCCGTCACGTGTGTTGGTGACGGCCCAGAAACTTCATGAAGGCGTCACCAAGGCCGTCACGTGTAAATTGTCACAACTTGCGCGCGCGGTAGCTGACACCGTTTTGGCCATAACTTTTGCATACGAACTTGGATTTGAGCGATTCAAAAAAGAAAACGATCGGGACGAAAAGATCTACAATTTGGTGAAAAAAGCTTCTTGACGGCGTCAAGAGTAACGGGCTGACGCTGTCAAGATGGGCCGACAGAAAACATGCCTATAAATATAACATAATAACTTCACTTTTTATAAGCCCTAAACCCTAAGGTCGATTCCTGGGTTTAGGTAGGTGTTTTTCCAGCAACTTAGAGGGTTTCAATCACTCCATAAACATCATGTATTGGTTTGTTGATTCTATCTTAATTATGTTTTCCATTATCATTGTTGATTGCTCTTCTTTGATGATGTTTTGCTAATTCACCTTTTGTCTACTTATGATTGTGTGAAACTTGTGTATAATTAATTAGATCTCATTGATTTCTTGTTAATGTTGTGTCTATCTCCATCAATGAGGGCTTGTTGATGTGTGTGTCTATTGTAACACCCCGCCTTATAGACCACAATATTGTCCGCTTTGCCCGAAGGCTCACGGCTTTGTTCTTGTGGCCCTCATGTGAAGACTTCCCGGCAGGTCACCCAAGCCAGTACTACTCTCACATGAGCACGCTTAACCGTATGGTCGATTAACCGTTCCACCACAAAACGCGTTGTGTCATATAAGGCGAATGTTAACATATATGTCCCAGCATCACTCCAAGTCACAGCCAATGTGGGATTTAACTCTTAATAATTCATGCATCCACCCCAAAGCGATTAAAATAGTTAGAAAAAGGGGTTCGTGAATACTCACCTGCTACAAGCGATATGATGACAAAATGTATGAACTGAAATAAGGCGTGAACTCTAGCCGCAACCTAATATGAATGATATGATCTAAGGTAAGCAATGATACAATGCTATACATGCAAGTACGTATGTTATCGATACCACTCGTTAGTTTTGAAAATAACGCTAATCGTCGAAAAATACGTTTTTGACGTCTCGTTAGGTTAATAAACACTTTCCATGTAAATAGGTTGAAACGGTTCTCCACGATCCTCGTTTGGTATTCTATAGACAAATATAAGGTTTTCGACGTAAAAATAACATTTTCATTACTTTGAAAATATGATCAAATGGTCTCGCAAAACTAGTCGCAAAATGGTGAATATTAAGAGTTAGGAAAGAATCTCAGTAGTTTTCGAAAGATTTCCACCTTATCTAAAAAGTCATAGAACTGAAGTTTGTTCATACAGGTCTCGATCATAAAGGAAAATAGCCGTCAAGTGAGGTGTTTGGGCTGTTTTGGCAGATTCTGGGCAGTTTTCGGGAAAGTTTGGAAGGCTATAAGTTATTCGTTATAAATCATTTTGACAAACGGTTGGATGTTTTGGAAACTAGGCTGGGTGAACTAACTTATTGTCAAAGATGTAAATTTTCCAGAAATGGGTTTATCAATAAGATAAACAGCTCTCAACATGACATATTACAAAAACTGTTTTTCTATACTTAGTAATATTTCGCTAAAAAGCTGATAGAAATAAATAGAGTTTCGTCGATTTTGAAACGTGTATATCTTGGTCGTTATAAGCTTGTTTTCTACGTTCTTTATATCCCCGGAATCGTGGGACAACATACTAATATATTTTTGATAATTCGGGATGGCTAGATCAAGTTTTATACCTCAGATTTGTCCTTGAAAATCGTGAGACAGCAAGTACAATTTTCATAAAATAGTTTTCGTCGTTAAACTTGCAAAAATCATATCTCCTTCGTTATAAACTCGTTTTAATCCGTTCTTTCGCCCAACGCTTCGTTTTTGAAAGTATTTTCTGATTCTATAGCCCAATGTTACCCAGAAATCCCTGAGTTTTCTATATTTGGCGTTTTGGGACAGTAGCTTATATATTGTTTCAAAAATTGATTTTCCTAATTTGTAACTTGTTCAAATCTTTACCAAACTACTCCAAATCAACTCCACAATTACTCAATCATACCATACACCTTCTTAGGGTGTCATGGGGTCCTAAACATCACTAAAATTAGTGGAGTTCATGGGATTAATTATAGGATAATCAAAAACTCATTATAATTAGAAAATATATAAAAAGTGGTATGACAACCTATGTATACTTGCATAAATCTATATGACAATTGTAATGGATCAAAAATACATGTATGAAAGTGATGAAAATAATATGTAAGCTTACTTGAAGTGTTATGTGAAAAAGATGATGAAAACCTTGTAATAACTTCAAGATTATTAACCCAAAACCCCTTTGTAACACACTAGGATCGAGCTATGATCATAAGGTTTACTTCTAATAGATGAAATGGCCAAGAATCAAGATCCAAATGGTGTATGTTGCTGTTTTGGGTCGTGGGTTTTGAGCAAGAGAGAAGAAAGATTGATTTTTGTGATAAAAATGAATTATTAGCTAGTTATTTCCTTATATAGTCCAAGGGTAGTTTGGTAATTTCAACAAAAGGGTATGATTGTAATTTCAATGTCAAGTATAAGTATCTAGATATTTGTTAGATATTTAGGATGAGTATGAAGGAAGTTTGATAATATCTCGTTTACGGAGTCAGTTTTGGTTCCGATAATCGCTAACCGTAAAGTGTTAAACCACGAAACGTAAATCCGGGTATCGTAAAAATATGAAACTTGAAAGAATGACTAAACTTGTCAAAATACTCCATAATAAAATATAAAATGAATGGTATCAGAGCCACTCCAAGCCGTTCGGGATGTGGGGCAAACTTCATCGGGGACGATGAGTCCCTACGGGGGTGAATGTAATACCCCTGTCAAATCCCACATTGGTTGTGACTTGGAGTGATGCTGGGACATATATGTTAACATTCGCCTTATATGACACAACGCGTTTTGTGGTGGAACGGTTAATCGGCCATACGGTTAAGCGTGCTCATGTGAGAGTAGTACTGGCTTGGGTGACCTGCCGGGAAGTCTTCACATGAGGGCCACAAGAACAAAGCCGTGAGCCTTCGGGCAAAGCGGACAATATTGTGGTCTATAAGGCGGGGTGTTACATCTATCTCCATCAATTAAGGAGTGACAACTTCAATAGATCTAGTTGGTTTAGTTTATAATTCTTGTTTCCTATTGATTCTTGTTTTGATTGAATGTCTTATCAATGTTAGGCTTAAGAAAACTGGCCAACCTCCTTTATGGTAACGTGCTTGAAAGTCTTAAGAAACATGTAACCAATGGGTACTAGGTTATTAAGGTAGTATTTAATGCATAAGCCACTGTTTATAATCCCTATGATTGGGTGCTTAACGCATCGTTGTAGGAGGAGATAAGAGCTTATAGGATTGGGGAAGTACGTACGCCACCCCATGAATGTTTAAAGGAATACACCCGTCAATTAAAACAAGATGTATAGGTAGAATTGGATAGCTAGCAAGGAGTAACATATCATGGGTAGACATGCTTCACTTATCTTGTAAAACCTTAGTTTAGTTTTCTTGCACATTAGTTTAATTAGTAGCTTTTGGGTTAGTTGATTAGCAACTAATTCCGCCCCTTCTTCCAAAACCCGAGATTTTTAATTGTTTTCTATAAAATATAAAATACAAAAAGAATCATCCTTCACCTTTAGACCTAGTTAGATTAATTTCAATCCTAACGACATTATTCCTGAGTTGAACGATCAATCCCCCGGTACTTGTCACTATACTATACTGCAACGATCAGGTACACTGCCTGGTGAGGGTTGTAAGCTTCTCAAGATCCCTTAAGAGGTAAAGCCTGGTGGTTTGGTTAGCATCTAGATGGACACTAGAATGAGCCAAACCACAATATTGAAAGTACATAGATAGAAAGGTGTACTTATACTTGCACACTCTAAAACGCAGAGACGAAGCTAGTAGGGTGACTATTGGGTACTCAACCACCTCTAATTAGCCTCTTTATTCATTATTTATATAGCTCATAAGCTATTTTTTTAATACTATTTGCAATTTGCCCTCTTAATTTTCATTGAAATTTCGAATAACTTAATCAATTAGACATGACATCAAAATAAATTTACTTGTCAAATAATTTTTGTTAGTTCCTAATTATTTTGGTGTTAAGTTGTTTCATGGGTCAAAATAAATATAGGTTCATATTTGTAGCAATGTTATTGTTAGAGGAGTGGGTGTGGTGATGAGCATTCACCTCCTCATTTGGGGCTCACGGGTGCCACATCACCACAACACCTCTTCACAACTAACCCCTCCTCACTCATAACTAACCTCAACTTACTCATTTGGTGCTCACCGCTTACACCTCTATTTTATTTACCACTCACAAAAAGAAAAGAAAAAAAAGTAAGGAGGACATGAGGAGCTATGAGGAGGTTAAGGGGGTATGGTGTAGGGATGGCAACGGGTCGGGTTTGGGTCGGGTTTTAGTGAACCCGTACCCGTACCCGTTTATAATATCCATACCCAAACCCGCCTCAAAACCCGTCGGGTACCCGATTAATATTATCCACCGGTTTTTCGGGTTTCCCCGCGGGTTTCGGTTATCCCCAATTGAATAATATATAGACAAAATGACGATATTAAAATTAAGTGACACTAAAATCCACCAAAAAACAAAGGAAGCACCCTGATATAATCATTTTTTTTTAAGTTAAAGAAAATGAATATAGTATCAAACGATTTAATGATTTTGAATAATTCATGTACAAAATAAAATATGTTATGTAATAGAGATACGTATATAAAAAAATATAATGGAAGAAATTATATATAATACATATATATTCTAGTTAATTATAATATCAATAAAGCGGGTATAGATTCGGGTAAACGGATACGGGTACGGGTAATCGGGCGGGTATTACCATAACCCGTACCCGAACCCGTACCCGGCTAAAAAATTATATCAATACCCAAACCCGCATCCAAACCCGCCAACCCGCCCTCGAACCCGACCCAACCGGTTCGGGTTTCGGTTTTCCCCGTCGGTTTCGGGTACTTTTGCCATCCCTAGTATGGTGGCTAGGCATGAGGAGATGCCATGTTGGCATGACGAGAGATGAGGAGCTCCAAACCCACCCCTCTTATAATTTTTATGTTACATAAGTAGTAGCATTTATTATCGTAAAAGATAGGCAATTATGTAAGAAGTAGCATTTATTATCGTAAAAGTGTATCTACAATGAAATTTGGGCCTGCTACAACCACATGATACTAACATTAACTTAAGTACTATACTAATAAAGTTTCAAAAATTCACGGCCCGTTTGGTTCAAAGTAGGGAAAGGGAATGCAAAGGAATGAGTGAGGTGGGTAAGCAATACCTCCCCCCTAATTTACTCTATAATGGTTGATTAACCACTTTGGGGTAATCAATCCCTTTGCACTCCCTTACCAAGTGTATCAAGTAATTGTACATATCATGAATGCGTACTTATGATGAAACATGAGCATACGACGATTACCGAATACCGTAATTAAATTATATGAAACATTTGATCCACAATATATAAACTAACAATAGTTCCTTACTTTGGTTAATGTGGGAACACAAACTTCATATAGATTATTAGAAGACAATATTTGTTGTTGGTAATTGAATACTTACAAGATTTACTATTCCAGCGTTGCGTTAGGAGGAAATCCTTATTATTATTAATTTTATTTATTAAACTCACTTTTGTTGATAAAAGAATGCAAGTTAAACTTTTTAGATGCGTGGTGTAAACATGTGGTAATGTCAACCTTGCTTAATATGGAAAGCTTTATCTCGTTTATGTTTGTGTAACAATGAACTCAAAACCTGTAGACTAGCCTGCAAAAAGGCCAAAAATCATGATCATTCGAAAGAAAAAAAAAAGTTAAAATTATTAAAAGACATAACTATAATAATTAAACGAAATAACGTATAATAAATGTACAATTGTTTATAAACATAAAATTAGTTGTGTGTCATAGTCTCAGCTACAGTTAGTAACTTATATGATGATGACGCGCGGTGTTCTACTACTAGAAAAAGTTCTATCCTTGACTTGCATTTTATGACGCACACAATATAATGACACGCAAAATTGTAAGTCATAAAAAAACTGTCATAAATTGTAAAATCTGAAGGCTAGACGACAGGTATTTTTGTGATAAAATTCGTGTCATATCTCAAAAAATGAAAGATATATGGTCCTTGTGGTTGACCGGTCACACACACAAACACAAACATAATCCATCTTCCTCATCTCTCTCTCTCTATCTCATTTCTTGTGCAAACCCTAGCAACCATAACTGGCCGCCGCCGCCACAGTCACACCGCCGGCCACCACGACACACCACCACCATCAATCAACTCCCTATCACTAGATCTACAAGATCCCCACCAACACGCGCCCTAGACCTGTGTTTTTGGTCTCGTTAATCACCCAACGCCTCTCTTTTCTATTGTTTTTGGTTCTATATCTCGTTGGGAGTCGAATAGGTATGATGTGTATATGATATAGTGTGTAGTTTTTGATGTTTTGTGCTTGTGTATATGATTGTGTGTATGTTGTAATTTTTTTGAGTTTAAGATTTTTTCATTTTGTGGTTTTGATTGTGATTATTATTTTGTGATAAACAAATCAGTATACATAGCGATTCAAGTGTTATCTTCTCTGTTTTCATCTTTTGATTTGCTTCTCTGTTTTCAGCTTTTTTTCTTGTACGATGAACAAGGGTTGGCCAAGTGGGTCTGCAACTTGAGTATCGGTGACGGGTGACATGAGGTTCGAAACCCTCTTTTGGTGCGGCCATATCTTATGTGTTTTCTGGAATATTTCATTCTACAAATGCTGAGACAGATTTTGGTACTTTCTATAGTATTTGTATTGTTGTTGAAACTGAAATTATGCATAGTTGATGCATTTGTGTACGTGACCATATGTATTCTGAAGATATACTTGATTGCTATTATGCAGGAGTAATCTTGAAAATGGCTCGTGTTACAAAGGCGGGTTCATCTCGAGGATAGAAAAACTTTCCAGATTCTGTTCAAAAGCCACCTTCAAAAACTTTAATGATACCCGGGAAAGAAATTGTTCAGATTGTGGCCAAGGTTTGTTTAATAATTTTTTTTGTCTTCAAACTCCTTTTACTCCTCCCATTCCCACAGCTTCCAGTTCCTTCAAACTCCTTTTTCTTCACTAGATTCCATTCCTTCCAAACACTTTTTGGAAACTAAACACTCCTTGTCCTTGCTCTGTGGCTAGTGTCAGACTAGTATTTGAAATATGTTACAGGCGTTTGAATGACGGGCTTGGTTATATTTACTGTTGAAATTGTTTTATCTTGGGCAGAGTGTATCGGTTACCAGGGATGGGTTGATGAATGAACTTCAGCCTGATCAACTGCATGACATTATGATAGACTCCTCTATATCTCAATCCCGACATGTGGACTTGGAACGAGAGTTAACACCGTGGGTCCCTGATGCTGATAATCCAGAATGTCCTGAATTAGACAATACATTTGATCGCCACTCGAACAGGTATGGCTCTATATATCTTTATTAGTAAATGATGATCATTCACCTGATTAATGTGGAGATTATGTACACACTTCTGGTTGACTTAAATTAAGTTTATAGTAGGGAGGAGAAAAGAAAAAAAGATTTTAGTACGGTCTAAAGGATGTCAATTACCACATGATTACTATAATATTCAAGTACTGCAGCTTTTTTTCTTCTTACGATATATACAGTAATAAGATGGAGTATACAAACTACTGGCTCAGGTGGATTTTAAAGGAGAAGGTAAGAATAGTTATCGTTAGCTATGCTTATTATTAATTTCATTGTTTTAGTCATCAGTCTGTTGCTGCCTAAAGTGGTTTAGTTGAACTTTCTTTCGATTCTCTCTAGGGTTATGATCGGAAGGTTGGTTGCCAGAGTTGCTCTCCAGGGTTATGAACTTGTATAAGTTGTTTTCAGCAATCCTTTGGTTGTTTTGAGCTTTTGTTGCAGGTTGGAGTTGATAGTTGGAATTTCAGAAGTTAAGTTGTCATAAGAAGCTCACATTAAGCTTAGCTTAATTTGGAGTCATATTTGGCATTTTCAGGTTCTCTTCTATCCCATTCTAAGTTTGCAGTATAACCATATAAGTCTTGCCTTTAAATACCTTGCAGTTCAGTCTAAGTAGTTTGCAGCCTAGTTTTTTAGTTATGAGTTTTGCAGCCTGGTCACAGATTTTTAATTCACTCATATTAAGCAGTTATAAGTTGATCTTTTGGATAAATAAGCTCACCCAACTTATCTCCATTCTAGTATTTTAGATTAATTTTTAGAATTTTTTAAGACCTTCAAAACCAGGCCTGCAAAAGGGCAATTTTGCCATGTGCAGCCTAGCCTAGCCTGCATCAGCAGACTTGCAGAGTGCTTTCCCGTTTTTTTACAATTAACTAAGAAATAACTGAGAATCAAATGAAGCCTTCTCAAATTGGATTTCTCGTTTTTTTTTTTTTTTACAATTAACGTATTTTGAATTTGTCTATCTTTTCTCTTTTTTAGATGTGGTTAAAGGGAATGGGAGACTTATTCCTCAAGTGGTTAAATCGTGGGTCGAGCAATACGGAAAGGAGCCAAAACCAGCAATGGTTGTATACTCAGTGGTCGATGTGGAAGCTGTCAAACTAACTTGTGAATTACTATCGATATGTAATTTTTGTCGTTAATTAACTTGTGACTTATCGTGAATTAGTACTTGAATTAACCTCATTGTTTTGATATATATATATATATGAAATGCGTTATTTTGATATTTGTGTTTTTAATTTTGTATTATCAGGTTTTTAATTGTCATTTAATAGAAAATTAGGAACTGGAAAAAATTAATTTAAAAAAAAAAAAAAAATTAAGTTATGACTCGCAAAAAGGAGTCATAAAACGTGGGTCATAAATGCGCGTCATAAAGGGATGATGCACAAATGCGAGTCATGAAGCTTTATGACGGATCTTTCCTTGACTCACATTTGCGCGTCATAAAGCCTATTCTTGACTCGCATTTGGAGTCAAGAATAGCCCTTTTTCTAGTAGTGTTCCTTGATCTTGGATGAACATGAAAGAATTTGTGACATTTATTATATACATGTAAGTGAATTAAAATTTGATGTGATTATGTGATTTTAAGGTGTGGTAAAAAGGTAAAATAATTTGTTTATTCGTTTTGAGTGCTTGGATACGAAGTAGTAATTAGAATGTAAGGAAAGAGTCAGTTCGAGTGTCGACCCATAAATTTGATAGAAATGAAAATGATACCATATATGTCTATCGATTCATGTGTGAATAGTTGCGATATATTTTATGAAACATGCAACTTTCTAAATGATTAGTTATTTGACCATTTCAACAAGGTGTCAATCTTAGTGTTTTCCGTTTTACGATTTCTAAAATGCACCTTATTGCTATGTGTCAGTATTACTTCATCATAATTCATAACCACTAGTATAACCGGATTGGGTGAATGTGTATCGGATCAGATATCTGTTGCCATCTCCTACTTAAAGGTGAGTGTAATAAGAAGTAGCATTTTATTCTCGTAATGGTGTACATAGGATGAAATTAGTCACAAAAACTCAATAACTTGTGCCATTTAACCGAATATATTCAAAGACTACATCTCAAAAATTCAATCCTTGTACCATGTAAGGGGGTTGGCAACACTTGTGGCACCACACCACCATCCCTCACTCCCAACCAATCCTCTTGTGCCACATCATTCACCCATTTTTCCCATCTCTCACCCTTTTTTTTGTAGGCATCACTTGTGGCACCACACCACCATCCCTCACTTCATTTTTTTTTTTTCTTTTTTTTTTAATTCCTTTAAAATAAAAATAAAACTAAAATTCCATTAAATTTCATAAAACATTACATAATATTCCTAAAAAAACATAAAATAACATTACATACTATTAAAATACTAAATTTCATAATACTAAAAAAACTAAACTTCATCGTCGGAATCATCCACCTGGAGGTATGGTAATTGTTGAGCGTGAATATGCTCCATAAGATCAAATCGAAGATGAAAATGGGTGTTCTCATCTCGTATCTCGGCCATGGCTGCTTCATCAAACACCGGTTGGATCGGAGGATCCAGAATATGAACTGGCGAGATTGCGGTACCGGCGTTTTTTATAATCATGTTGTGCAAAATCACACACGTATACACTATTTTGCTAATTCTTTCTACTGTGTGTGGCCGTAAGGGTCGATTCAGTATACCCCATTTACCTTTAAGAACACCAAATACCCGTTCAACATCCTTTCGAGCCGACTCTTGTACTTTCTTGAACTTTTTCTCTTTCGGGTCGGTTGGAAATTTGAATGCTTTAACAAAAGTCGACCACGTCAGATATATGCCATCGGTTAGATAGTAGCCACGCTTGTACATACGGCCATTCACAACAAATGGGCACTTAGGTGCCGTACCATTACGCTCGGTTGTGAATAGTGGAGATTGCATCACAACGTTTATATCGTTGTTTGAACCCGGCGGTCCAAAGTACGCGTGCCATATCCACAAATCCTGAGACGCCACTGCCTCCATCATAATCGTCGGGTATTGATGATCACCTCTTTTAAATTGACCCATCAATTCCACTGGACAATTCCTCCAAACAAAATGTGTGCAATCCAAGCTACCGATCATACCCGGAATGTGATGTCTCTCTTCGTGTGCTTCGTACAAACGTGCAACATCATGGCTTGTTGGCGTACGTAGGAATTCTCGAGCGTACAATTGAATAATAGCATCACAAAAAAATAGAAGGCATTCACGTGACATTCTTTGTGCCATTTCTAAATATTCGTCAAACTCATCCGGTGGTGCACCGGTTGCGAGTTGTTTAATGGCAGACGAACATTTTTGTATGGCTGTGAAACTTTTTTTCGATCTACCATCATAACCTTCTTGAAAATACTCGAATCTAGCCTCAATAGCGCGCGTTATTTTTAAAAATAAACTTTTAGGCATACGATACCTATCTTCAAAAAACTCATCGTCGAATTTGGGATCTTCACAAAAATAATCAAGATGCAATCTTTCTGAAGCTTTGACCCGATCACGTTTTACTGATTTGCGTTTCGACCGTCCCGTATCAGCTGCCTCATCTTCGTCAATCGCGTTAGCAAAAACCTCGAGGCTACTATCGTCGGACCACTGAAACGGCTCATCCAACAATATAGTCGAACCAATTCTTTTAAATTCCATTTGGTTGAGTTTTTTTTTTTTTTTTTGGTTGAGTTTTTTTTTTTTAGATCGGATTGAATGGGAAGGTTTTTTTTTTTTTGTGTGTGTTGTATGACTTTGTGTAGCTGTCTATATATATACCAAAGTAAAAACAAAAAAAAAAAAAAAAAAAAAAAAAAATGTAACCGTTGCCTTTAAACGGCTAATTCCAACGTTCAAAAAGGACACAAACATTTCAAAAATTCCTTCCTTCCCGTGCCAGAAAAGACCCCGTGCCTTAAGCTTGCCGTGCGGTACCGCAAGGAAGGCGGCGGTGTTCCCGCACGGTAGGGCGGTACCGCGGCCTCCATACCGTGTGCAATGCCGACCCCCTAACCGTATATGTATTCACTGAAACCTAAGTGTGTTAAAGTTACATGATATTTGTATTGAATTCTACTAATCATTTGATCCACAATATATATAAACTAACAATAGTTCCTTTCTTTGGTCAATGTGGGAACACAAACTTCATATAGATTATTAGAAAACAATATTTGTTGCTGGTAATCGAATACTCAAATCCTTATTATTATAAATTTTATTATTAAACTCACTTTTGTTGATAAATGAATATGTGAGTTAAACTGTTTACATGTGTGTTGTAAACATGGAGATGTGGTCATGTCAAACTTGCTAAAAAAGAAAAGCTTTATCTCGTTTATGTTTGTGTGACGGTAAACTCAAAAACTAGTTTGCAAAAAACTAGAAGGGGGTTGAATAGTTTACCGTTTTAAAATCTTTTTAACTTGTTTAGTTAGCTTTGAAACTTTTCGTTTGATCAAAGATATACACACAAATACAATATATAACATGCAAGTAAATGAAAGAAACGATCAAACCACAACACGAGTATTTATCGTGGTTCGGCTACAAGGACTCTTTTTCCTTGCCCTACGTCCACGCCCCGAGTATCCAACTCGAGAGTTTCTTTCACTAGTCAACAAGCTCCTTTCACCGGCGGAGAAAACCTTACACGTCGCTTATACTTTTACCGACACAAAGCTAGATGTCGAGTTCTTTTACAAGGGCACAACCACTCCCGTTTAGTTCTTTTACTAGGGTACAACAACTCCTAACACTCTTTGTATTTTGAGGACTAAAATACTAACCGATCACTACTGAATATACACAAACAAATGAAGTGTAAACAACACGAGTTTACACAATACTAAGCTAACAAGTCTTGCAACGTTGTGTTGGAAACTTGTAACTTTTGATGACCTTGTGAGCTTCTTTGCTACAAAAAGAAACTTCACATTTACAATGTTAAAGGGTTAGAAGAAAAGATGAGTGTGTGTGTAAAAATGATCTCAAGAGGTTAGCCAAAAATCAAGTTGTGGCTTGGTATTTATAGCAAACACTTTTGCAGTCTTGGCGGATCAGGCGGAACCCTCAGATGGGTTCCGCCCGTGTACCCCCAGGGTTCCGTCAGGGCTGCAGTAGGTTTTTGCAATAACTCTTCAAACCAAATAAGGTCACATCTCATTACACCTAGCAAACCAAACAATGTCACATCTCATTATATCAAGTTAAACACTAAACTTGCAAGCAACAACAAAGTAAGTCAAACACATTTCTTTTCATAAATGCATATTGACAAAACTTGCCATAAATGTGATGTGACAATTCTATTTTAAGAAATAAAAAGAGTTGTGTTTTATGAAATGTAAAATGTAGCAAAAGTCTAGTTTATGCAAGTCTTTAAAACTAAGATTATGTTTTGCTTAGAAACTAAAGTTTACATTTTGTTGTTAACAAAACTTAGCGAAGATCGTAAAATATAAATAACGTTTTTAGGCGATATTTGTATTAACAATCTCCCCCTTTTTGTTGATGACAAAACATAAACTTTGTTTTTAAGTAACACACAAAATCTTGGTTTTTAAGACTTAAAAAAAAATTATATTAAACTTGTTTTACTTAAGAAATGAAAATCATATCAAGTATTGAAGGTTTAATATATTTCTCCCCCTTTTTTTCGAAACAAAAAGTGGAGTAGCGAAGCGGAATAATGGCCATACTCCCCCTTGGTCGATACTCCCCCTAAATGGAGTGCCAAGATGGGAAACATGGATTTTGAGACCTACAAAAAAATGGTTAGTTGGTGATAGATATAGTCAAGCTTGTAGTTACCACACACATTGCAACCAAATTGACAAACCAAAAATTTGATCAACCAACAATGCACGAAAGTAAGTAGAAAGAAATATCATTCTAAGTAAAATTTTGACTTTTAAAAGTCAAAAGACAAGAAATGTGAACTATTCTTCTACTTGTGAACAAAAACTAAAAAATAACCAAGAAAGAAAAATAAAATCCTACTTTCCTAAATTGGGGTAAACGGCCTCCATAGGTTGTTTAGGATTTGTTGGGGTGAGAAAGTGCATCCAAACGTTCAATGACATGTTGGAATGCAAAACGGGTTTTATTTTAGAATTGGTAAAGCAAGGTTTTGATGCTTTCACCCATTTGCTCACAATTTGAGCAAACATGGGGATGGGTGGGTGAAAATGGGTTGGTTTTGGTTTTTTGGTTTAAGGGTTGGTTTGTTTTTGGTTCTTGGGTGGAGGATGGATTTGGTATTGAGTCAAGCAAGGTGGTTTGAAATTCCATTGCTTGATGAAGGTGGTTGTCAACCATGCTTTGTATTTCCTCATAAGAGGGAAAGAAAGACTCAAAGGTTTGGGCTTGAGAATGAGGTAGATTTGGGTGATCATGGTTTTCAAAATTTGGTTCTCCATAAAGAGGACCATGGATGTCATGGTAAATAGGGTGAAACAACAATGGTTTGGGTGGTTGGTACACTTATTGTGGTGGTTGGATGTGGTCAATATCCTCATCAAGGTCAAGAATTGACCTTGGTGATTGATTTACAAAAGGTGGTGGTTGGGTATGTCTTGGTGGAAGATCATTTAAATCTTGGACATACGGGTGTGGTGATGTTGGAGGAGACCCAAATAACTCCATAGGTTCAATTTTGGGTAATGGTGATGGTGATGGGGTTTTGGATGGTTGGGTTGGAGCACTTGGTGGAGTTGGGTCAATGGGTGATTTAGTAGGTGGTGGAGTAAGCTCATTTTGTTCATTGGGTGATGGAGATGGAGATGCTAGGTTCAAAAAGTGTTCATTTTTTATAGGTGAGGTGAATTCATCCGAAGATGAAGAGCTAAGGTTGATTTATTGGTTAGACCAAAGTGGTTTTACACTTATCCGGGCGGTTCTCCGGATGGGTCGTGATGGTTGAGAGGTGTTTGTTGACTTGGTCATGGTTTAAAATGGTTAAAAGTTGAGAAATTGTGATGAAGAAGATGTGATTTGATAGTGTTTAGGAAAGTTTAATTTATAGTGATGAAGGATTGTGGGAAGGTGTGTTTGGATTTGATGTTAGTCCATACAACAATAGTGGTTCCTAATGATTTGGAAAACTAATTGTGGGTTGTCATGTCATGGAAGTCAATCCAATGAGAATGGTGAAGTAAGAAGACAAGGTTTGCACTAAATGCTTAGTGGTTTTGGTAAGTTTGTTGAAGGATAAATCTCAGAGATTTCAAGGATCCTTTAGAAGGGTTCCTTCCTTTATGTGTGAAGGATCATTGGGGTGGTTATGGCTATTTTTGAATTTTGGCTGGAAATGGTTTAGGTTGAGTTATAAGGAATGATAAGTACCCTATTATGCTAAACACATTGCAGGTAATGGATTTCTATCTAAAAGGATTGGATTTTGGTGTTTGGATGTTGAAATGTTGAAAACAAAAAACAAAATTTCTGCAGGTACTGGCGGAACCCTCAGGACATACAGGCGGAACCCAAATGAGGGTACCGTCTGGTCCGTTGGGTCAAATTCTGGGTTACCCAGAATTTGTACTGGCGGAACCCAATTTTGGGTGCCGCCTGATCCGCCAGGGCTGTTATTTTAGGCAGTCCGCGTTTTTGACCCGCGAGACGATTTTCAAAATTTTCGAAAAGTCCTAAAACCAAAAATATAATTCATACCTGGTTAGGAAATGCAAAAATTAGACATGTAAACACGCATATCATAGGACTTTGACCGGGGGCTAACGAATTTCACTATACTTAGTGAAAATTTATATAACCATGAAAATTTGACAACTTGCCAAAAGTTGTCTCCCTGCATCATTGTTAGTTCAAACATGTTCCAAAGTGTATCAAATATCCTAGCAACACATAAGTTCACGAGAACCATTATTTACACAACCAAATTGTTTAAATAGCACATTGTGCCAAACACTCCTAACACACCCGCACTCATTGTTTGTCCATCTTCTTCTTCATTTTTCCAAGGAACCTCCCGATGTTTTTGAACATCCCCTTTGTTTGCTTGAACTCGTCCGACTCATTTGGAATAGCCGGAAGTTGGGAAAGGTATTCTAGCGGTGGGAGTCTAGAGTTTGGCAAATTGTCATCTTCACTCATTGAGGAAGATGATGAGGAGGTAGGAGGATGAGGACATTTTCCTAGGGCTTTGTACACTCTTATCACTAAGTGGGACAAAGGTGTGGGGAATGAGAGAGTAGTCAAGACGAAGATGGTTAGGAGTTGGAGGAATGGGTGAAATGAACCTAAAGAGACGGGTCAAGAGCATTCCATACGGCATAGCCGTTGTGCCATGCACGGGAATGTCGGCCATTCTCTTGGCCATGTAGTAGGCAAGATTGAAAGGTTGCCTAACGGACAAAGAGTAGAGCATATAGCAAAGGCAAAGGTTGATATGATCTCGGTTTCCTATGGTGCTTATTACATTGGCTCTAAGGACTTCCTCCCATTTCTTGAATTGGGGCAAGAGTTCATTAAGTTCCATTCCATATGGATCCTTATCAACCTCATTACCCGTACGGGTTCTCCTAGTATTAGTTGTCCTAACAAAGAGATGGTTGCGGAGTACATCTTTTGACACAAGAGGGGTGTCATAAGGATGGAAACGGTCATTGAGTATGTCAAGGGTTGAGAGGGAGTGCAAGTCGGAGTAGAGGCAAGTACCATGATTTGGGACCCCTAAGATTTGAGCAAACTCCTCGAGAGTGAAGGAGTATTGATGACCACTAGCCCTAAAGTTGATAGACATGATATCATAATCACCCGTGGAGAGAGTGACGGATGCATAGAACTCTAGAATGAATCTAGGACAAATAGGTTCGTCGATATTCAAAAGACACTCAAAATTGATTATGGCAAATTCGGCATAAAGGTTTGTGCCTTCTAGGAAAGACGGGTCAATGGTTCTACCCTCATGGACATAGTGTTTTTCTAGGGCTTTAAAAATGTTGACTTGGTTTGGGGTATGGCCTTTGGTTTTGTGGTGTTTTGGTAGGTACTTAATTGTGTCCTTGTGGTTGTAGTGGGTTAGAGGAGGCATGATGATACCTAGAACAATAAAATTTCACATTTTAGTTTAAGTAAACTACTATTATAATGCGGATGTTCTAGTGTGTGCCTATATGAAAACAATGTGGATGTGCGGTTATCTTGACTCATTTTGATGCATCAAAAATGTTTTATAATGCAAGTTTTGTTATAAAACAAAAGATAACCCAAACACTCCTAGTTCAATGTAGCTTCGTTTGAATGTACCCGAAAATACATATTGATTATGTATTCCCTTTAGCATTCAAGAGACATTATGCAAGTGATGTTTTGAACATAACGTTTTGATTTTGTATTCTCAATGTGAGACGAAAAAAATATTTGTCCTACTTGTGAGAAATTTTTGCAAAAATTTGACATGGGGTGATTTAGAAAACATGTTTACACTAAGTAAAAATGCAATTCCTAACTATGGGGAACATGATTAGTTTTGTTAAACACCTATTTCTATGCATGAGTTTCTCAAGTTTAATGCATAACCCCAAGTTTTCGTTTTTGTGCAAAAATAGAGTTCTTAGACTCAGATCAGGATTGTAATCAAGTTTAGAATACTTACAATGATGGTTGATTAGCAATGTGATTGAAAGGAAGACTGAATTTTCGTAGGTAAGGATGAATGGTAAAGTGAATAGTAACAGTTTGGAAGTGGTGGTATGAGATAATGGGTGTTTGGTTTAATATAAACAAAGATATTGTTTCTGCAGGTCGGCGGACATGGCGGATCCCTGAATTGGGTTCCATCCGTTATGTCTGAGGGTTCCGCCGACCCTGCTGAGAAAAATGGTTATGGATTTGTTTTGATTTTTGTGATTTTTGTCTAATGTCCAGAACTACAAGGTAGGTTCCATGAGTCCTAAGCCTAGCCTAAGAAGGTTAAAAGGTTCACGTTTAAGAGGTTTTGTGAGGATGTCGGCTATGTTGTCTTCGGAAGAAACTTTCTCAATTGAGATATTTCCTTTTTGAACGTTGTCACGAAGGAAATGATGACGGATTTCAATATGTTTGGTACGAGCATGTTGAACAGGGTTTTTGCTAAGATCAATGGCACCTTTGTTGTCACAAAGAATTGTGATGTCGTTGAGTTGAATTCCGTAGTCGACAAGAGCTTGCTTCATCCAAAGAGCTTGTTGACATGCCTTTCCGGCCCAAACGTACTCGGCTTCCGTTGTTGAGATAGCAAGAGCCGTTTGCTTCTTAGAGAACCATGAGGTGAGACAATGTCCAACAAAAGTACAAATACCACTTGTGCTTTTTCTATCGACATAGTCACCGGCATGATCCGAGTCGGCATACACTATGGTGTCTATTCCCGTTCCTTTGGGATACCATAATCCTAAATGTGTAGTGCCCTTAATATACCTAAAGATCCTTTTAACGGCTTCTAGATGGGTGGTTTTAGGATCTTCTTGAAAACGAGCACATAGATAAACACTAAACATAATATCGGGTCTACTAGCCGTTAGGTAAAGTAGACTACCAATCATACCTCTATATTTAGTGATATCTACGGATTCACTTTCCTCATCCTTGGTGAGTTTAGTTTCCGTGGACATGGGAGTTTTGATTGGTTTCGAATCTTCTAATCCAAATTTCTTAAGCATGTCCTTAATATATTTAGATTGGTTAAAGAATATACCATCTTCTAGTTGTTTAATTTGGAGTCCTAAGAAAAAGTTGAGTTCTCCCATCATACTCATTTCAAACTCGTCATGCATGATTTTTGAGAAATCCACACATAATTCTTGACAAGTTGATCCGAATATAATGTCATCAACATAGATTTGGACTATGATAATATGTGAATCTTTCTTCTTAGTGAATAGAGTATTATCAACTAAGCCCATGGTGTACCTATGGTCAACTAAGAAGGTTTTAAGTCGATCATACCATGCTTTTGGAGCTTGCTTAAGTCCGTAAAGAGCCTTTTTAAGTTTGTAAACATAATTAGGTTTTTCAAAATCGATGAAGCCCGGTGGTTGAGCAACATACACTTCTTCATTAATGACTCCGTTTAGAAATGCACTTTTGACGTCCATTTGAAAGAGTTTAAAATTGTGTGCACACGCATAAACAAGTAAGATTCTAATTGACTCGAGCCTAGCAACCGGAGCAAAAGTTTTATCGTAGTCAATGCCTTCTTGTTGATTATATCCTTGTGCTACTAGCCTAACTTTGTTTCTAGACACAATTCCATTTTCATCCATTTTATTACGAAAGACCCATTTTGTTCCAATTATTGTTTGACTCTTTGGTTGAGGAACTAATGTCCATACATCATTCCTAACAAATTGGTTTAATTCTTCTTGCATTGCAATTACCCAAGACTCATCCTTAATGGCTTCATTAATGTTTTTCGGTTCAATGGTTGACACGAAACAAAAGTAGTTGCTTTTATTTTGAACTTTTGATCTAAGTGTTCTTTCGTTAATGTTGCCTATGACACCATCTAATGGATGACTTTTAGATTCTTTGACATTGACAAGTTATTTGTTTAATAGTTCATCTTCCTTGTCATTACCTAAGATTTCTTGACACTTAATTGCTTGGCTTTCAACTAAGTCATCATCTACCAAAGGTGATGTCTTAGAGGGAGGTGGACTTTCGTCAAATGTTACATTTAACGATTCTTCGACTCTTAAGGTTTCTTTGTTCAAAACAATGTAAGCTTTACTATTTTGTGAATATCCAAGAAATACACCTTCATAAGACTTTGGGTCAAATTTGGTGAGATAATCCTTGGTGTTAAGAATGAAGCATTTACTCCCAAACACTCTAAAGTATCCTAGTGTAGGCTTTTTACCTTTATAAAGTTCATAAGGAGTTTTATTCAAGAATCGTCTAATTTGGACTCGATTTAAAATGTATGTTGATGTGTCAACGGCATTACACCAAAACTTTTGTGGAATAGTTTGTTCATTAAGCATTGTTCTACTCATCTCTTGCAATGTCCGGTTTTTACGTTCTACTACACCATTAGATTGAGGAGTACGTGGAGCCGAAAAGTTATGAGTAATTCCATTTTTATCACAAAAGTTTCCAAATTGAAATTCATTATCAAATTCACGACCGTGATCCGTTCTAATAGACACAATGTTAGACCCTACTTGATTTTGAATTTTCTTACTTAGAATCTCAAATTTATCAAAAGCTTCATTTTTACTTTTCAAAAATTTTGTCCAAGTATAACGTGAGTAATCATCTACTATGACCAAAGTATAGAAGTTACCTCCATAACTTTGTATAGCGGATGGACCAAATAAATCCATATGCAAAAGTTCTAGACACCTAGATGTAGAAACCAAGTTTTTAGCCTTATGGCTACTATGGACTTGTTTACCGACTTTGCAAGCATCACAAAAGTGTTGGTCATATTTCAACTTAGGTAGGTTTCGAACTAAGTCTTTGGAGGAGAGGTTTTGGATTAGTCTCATGTTAGCGTGTCCTAAACGTCTATGCCATAAAGTTGAAGATTCATCTAATGAGGTAAGACAAAGTTTGTCTCTAGAAGTTGAATCCATCTTCATGACGTATACGTTGTTCTTAAGGACACCTTTGGCTATGGTTATACCATCTTTAAGTATTTTACTTCCGTTTTCACTAAAAAGGACATTATACTTATTACGACAAAGTTGACTAATACTAAGAAGATTAAATCCTAAGTTATCAACATGAGCTACATCATCTCTAGAAAGGGAGTCATGAGAGACTGTACCTTTTCCGATGATTTTGCTCTTAGCTTTACTACCAAACGTAACATTACCTCCATCACATTTGTGATATGTTGAGAAGAGGCTTTTATTACCCGTCATGTGCCTCGAACAACCGCTATCTTTGATCCATTCATCCGGATCCAAACAAACTTTGAGGCACACCTCATTTGAGTTGTGAGCCATGAGAGCAATATCATCATTCTTTGGCTCATCGTCATCTCCTTCATAGTCACTCCAAGCACCGCCCACAAAAGCTTGTTGAGGCTTGCTCTTGGGTGGTTTTGGACATTCACCTACAAGATGACTTGTGTCTCCACACCTATAACATTTTCTTTCAACTTTTCCTTTCCGATCATCACGATCTTTTCGGAAAGTTTTCTTGTCATCTTTAGGTTGCCTTACAAACTTTCCTCTTCTACGAAAGAACTTCTTAAAGTCTCTAACGGCCATAGCATATTCCTCATCATCACTATCCGAAGTAGATTCTTCATCATCACTTGATTGGACTCTAAGAAATTTCCTGACAAAGTTCTTACTACAAAAAGATTTATCAAGTGCTTTAAGTGAAGTAATAATAGTGTTAAACCTAGCAAAAACATTATCAATAATCTCATCTTCGGAAATAACAAATTGTTCATATTGTTGAACAAGAAGATCAATTTTGTTATCTTTAACTTGTGAGTTTCCTTGATAAGTGACAATTAAAGATTTCCAAATATCTTTGGCGGTTTTACCTAAAAAGACTATTTCATATTCTTTCTTAGGCAAAGCATTGTAAAGCATCATTTTAGCTTCATTATTTTTACCGATCAATTTTTTTTTATCATCATCTTTAATGTTAGTAACTATGTTATCACCATCAATGATTATATACCATAAATCTATATCTTTAGATTTCACGTAAGTTTCAAAACGGTTTTTCCAATATATAAAACCATTTGCTTCAAAGAGTGGTGGTCTTTGCATAGATTGCCCTTCTTTGTAATTTTCAAAATCCATGGATCGTTTCAAGTTTTAAAACACAATATATTTTAAAATCTTGAGTAACGTAGCTCTTGATGCCAATTGTGGAAAACTAGAAGGGGGGTTGAATAGTTTACCGTTTTAAAATCTTTTTAACTTGTTTAGTTAGCTTTGAAACTTTCCGTTTGATCAAAGATATACACACAAACATAATATATAACATGCAAGTAAATGAAAGAAACGATCAAACCACAACACGAGTATTTATCGTGGTTCGGCTACAAGGACTCTTTTTCCTTGCCCTACGTCCACGCCCTGAGTATCCAACTCGAGAGTTTCTTTCACTAGTCAACAAGCTCCTTTCACCGGCGGAGAAAACCTTACACGTCGCTTATACTTTTACCGACACAAAGCTAGATGTCGAGTTCTTTTACAAGGGCACAACCACTCCCGTTTAGTTCTTTTACTAGGGTACAACAACTCCCAACACTCTTTGTATTTTGAGGACTAAAATACTAACCGATCACTACTGAATATACACAAACAAATGAAGTGTAAACAACACGAGTTTACACAATACTAAGCTAACAAGTCTTGCAACGTTGTGTTGGAAACTTGTAACTTTTGATGACCTTGTGAGCTTCTTTGCTACAAAAAGAAACTTCATATTTACAATGTTAAAGGGTTAGAAGAAAAGATGAGTGTGTGTGTAAAAATGATCTCAAGAGGTTAGCCAAAAATCAAGTTGTGGCTTGGTATTTATAGCAAACACTTTTGCAGTCTTGGCGGATCAGGCGGAACCCTCAGATGGGTTCCGCCCGTGTACCCCCAGGGTTCCGTCAGGGCTGCAGTAGGTTTTTGCAATAACTCTTCAAACCAAACAAGGTCACATCTCATTACACCTAGCAAACCAAACAATGTCACATCTCATTATATTAAGTCAAGCACTAAACTTGCAAGTAACAACAAAGTAAGTCAAACACATTACTTTCTATAAATGCATATTGACAAAACTTGCCATAAATGTGATGTGACAATTCTATTTTAAGAAATAAAAAGAGTTGTGTTTTATGAAATGTAAAATGTAGCAAAAGTCTAGTTTATGCAAGTCTTTAAAACTAAGATTATGTTTTGCTTAGAAACTAAAGTTTACATTTTGTTGTTAACAAAACTTAGCGAAGATCGTAAAATATAAATAACGTTTTTAGGCGATATTTGTATTAACAAATACCTTGATCTGTTAGTATGAGCTTGCAACCCCAACTATATTTAATAGGGAAAATTTTGTGTTTATTTTAGTTGCATTGACGATGATGGATCATATGTAAATTTTGTGTCTATATTCAGTCTTTGTTATCTTCGCATACATACTCGTCTGTTCAACTTGCTTCTGTAGTGCGCAGTACTCTTCAATGCTATCTCTCCAAAGTGCATCAATATATTCAATATAGTACTATTGTTCTGATTCCAATGCCAGAATATCCTATTGTCTTAGGTGATATTAAGGAAGATGGGCCCAATGAATCTCTTTATGGAGATGATGGCACTTTAGGGGTAGTATAGCATTCAGCATGCACTAGTGAGATGCCTAGTCTCTTGATTACTGATAACGTGTTTTTCTGTGCAGATCAATTATTCAGATCAATTATTCAGCTCTTGTTGATGTCCGCAATGTCGAGCAATATGTTCCAGATGCTACAAAAGCAGCTAGTAATGGTGTTAACCAAACTTCGTTGAGTAATGAGTAATGACATGGATGCTTCTGAAAATTTGGTATGTAACAATAACGAGAACAATACAGATGTCCCAAAGGACTCCAATCCAGGTATATTTTATTTATTTATTTGTGCATTTAGATTTTAGATCATTATCATGAAACATCATCTCGAAGAGCATTGAAGTAAACACAACAAGAAGTGAATGACAATGAGAACTCGTGTTACTATGAGATTGTAGTATCATGTAGTGGGTATGAGAAATTGAGTGGAAAATCTTGCATGTTTAGTGTAATAAATACAACATTTGATTTTGTAACTGCCAAAATGGTAAGCAAGACATTTAACATGGAACAGGATTTATCTATTTATGATTGTTAGTAACACATTAGACAGCAGTTTGCAAGCTCACTTTTGAAGGAACAGTTCATGTAGTACAGTTATACAAACTCCCTGGTTGAAAATGGTTCTTATTGTAGCATATGAATCAATGACAGTGTTAAATTTTCGTTATGATCAATGTTTAACCATTTTTATAAAATGAAAAATGGAGAAACATATTTTTTTGGATCTTTAATCGATTAACTTGTAATGTTTTTGCATTCATATGAATCTGGTAAATACGAGGATCTGTGTACGTTCAGAGGATGGTGAAACATGTTATGTACTTATATATTTTTGCTGTCGTAATTGAGCATTTGTAGGAAATGGATAAGTAAATCCATGGGATCATTTCAGCAAGGCAAACCCCAACGCCAGTCAATCGGATATGGTAGCTTCTGCACTGAACCACAGGTGGTATCACCGGTGATATCACAGATGGAATCACCGGTGATATCACAGTTGATATCATATAGGATATCACCGGTGATATCCTATAGGATATCACCGGTGATATCACACTTGATATCACCTGTGATATCACACTTGATATCACAGGTGATATCACACTTGATATCACAGGTGCTTTAGCTTCTTCAGTTTATTTTATGTTGTGCTTTCTTTAACCACAATTGCAATTTTTGATTGGGCCGTTTCTTACAACTGAACATCCGAACGAGGAAGAGATGAAGCATTTTGTGGAAGAATGGAGAAAGACAAGGATTATGTAAGTAACTAAAAAAAGTGCATGTTAACTGTTGTACACAATGATGCATACTTATATGCTTTTGAGTTATTTGAATATATGTATATAACTAGACATAAATGATGTCTACTTTTGGTTATTTTATTATTTTATCACATGTGATGTTACTTATATGTAGAATTAGTGTTACATTCTATTGCTTTATCACCTGTGATATTACTCATATGTATAATAACAGAATTAGTGTCATATTACATTGCTTTATCACACGAGATATTACTCTTAAGTAATATCTCATGTGATATTACATTCTATTGCTTTATCACTTGTGGCATTATTCATATGTAAAATACCAGAATTAGTATCACATATATTGTTTTATCACATGTGATATTGCTCATATGTGGAATACCAAAATTAATTTCACATTCTATTGTTTTGTCACATTTTATTACTTTATAATACTCATATGTAGAATACCAAAATAATGTCACATTACTTTATCACGTTATCACGTGTGATATTATTGTGGCATTCAATTGCTTTTATCACCTGTGATATTGCTCATATGTAAAATACGAGAATTAATGTGACATTCTATAGCTCTATCACCTGTGATATTAAAAAAAAAAAAAAAAAGTTTTGCACCGAAGGCTCATGTTAAGCCGTCGAAGGAGTTGCTAACCAAGCTGAAGCCAAAACCAATATTGCACTTGATATTTCACATTTTAATATCAATTATCCAATTAATTACAAATTACATTTCACATTTTAAATATAAATACAAAATACCAGTGACATTTTATTGAATTATCACAAGTGATAAATCATTAACTTACATTTTATTGATTTATGACAAGTGATAAAACATTATTTTAACAAAAAAACATTTGATAATACAATAAGCGCTAATACTATTTACATCATCATTATTGTAATCATATTCTTCAAAATCATAACCATCATCGTCATCCATGAAAACCAAACTCAACAGGTGGTGCAGACCTATGCGTCCCAACAAGATGTGTTGCAACAGCATTCCTTCGGTCTTCCTCGTCGTCCATGTTCTCAGGTTCCTGAAGCATGTTCATTAACATGTCAACCTGGTTCTTCAACAATGCATTCTGTCGCTCAACATCTGCACGTTTGCTTCGTTAATCCAATAGCTGCACTTGCAGATGTTCAAGCACACGTGAGTCCTCTTCTAACTACTCGTTTAGGCCATCAATCTCTCTGTCCTGTAATATTAGTTCATGTGCATGGTAGGATCAGTTTAGTAGCCCACCCTACTTTGAGGTATAGGTGGCAAATTGGGCGGGTCGTGGGTGAGACGGGTGTATAACATGTCAAAACATTTAATTTCTAGTACAGGTCACATTGAGTTGACTGCAAACCCCCCTTTTTTTTTTATAAATGCAAGACAAAAGATACACATTGACCAACTTTGTACTTGTTTAAAGCATTTCCATGAAAGCTATTATCTTTATCGAACCTGTTAAACCCATTAATAAATGGACATGATGGATGTGTACCTTTCTGTTCATTTCTTGAACAGCAATCCTGCGCATGCTTTCAACAACATCCATATTTACAAGCTTCCGTTTCTTCCCAATGAGCCATCCACGAGGGTAACTGGCAGAGTCAAAGTCGGGTGGAGGAAGTAAAGATTCAGCTGAAGAATCTGCTCTACCATTCAAATCCATTATTGATGCAAGAGGTTCAAAGAGAGCCTTACGTTTCTCCGAAAGAACAGTTGGCGGTGGGGTTGTTTCTTCCATTTTGTCGTCAGTTGAATTCTCTTTGTTCTCAGCCGTTTTATCAGCAGTGTCATCCGTAATGTCCTTGTCCAAATTCTTCATGCTAGCTGCAATCATAAAGCTGCTACATCAATAAAGAAGAGTTAACATGTACTATAACAATACAAGGACCCCTAACTATTCCTTAAACTTTATTACTCTTGAATGGCTTAATTCTACACCCTTCTCGCCCCTACAAGTTAATATCAGTTTATATTAGTGTATCCACTAGGAAGATTTTATTGGTCCTTAATAGACAGATAAGTCCAGATCTCAAGTAACAGTGAGATATAATCCCAGAAAGAAATTGAAGTTATGGAACATTAATGCTTCTTCTAACCTAACAAAAAACTTGTAGTGCAAAGCAAGATAAATAATGTGTACACTCTTAAAAAAGATAATGGCGCGACCCTATTTAACTTATAACCTAAGATTTATAAACATACACAAATCTTTAGTCTCTTAACTTGTTTTGAAACTTCTTAGCACACATTATAGTATAATACGCTATACGTGTTATACGTGACAAATTTTCGCAAATGAATCACAGACCTTTTTTGGTAACTTAAGTTAAGAAACATTAGCCTTCAGTGACTAATCCTCAGACCTTTTTTGGTTGGTAATCCTTTGAATGTAACTTAAAAAAAAAGTGTTTTGGAATGCTTATTTCTCCAACAGCTTATACACATAAACCTTTTAAGATGACTACACAAATACCTTTATCACTAACGTATGAATAATCCGACTTAAATTATGTTTCATCTCTATCAACATCCGAGACATCATGTTCTTCCATCATATTCTTCAACGGTCTCTACTTTCAACAAAACCATTACGACAACACTTTGTATTATCATGTGTGATAATACGAGGGGGAAAAAGTATATGTCATATAGCTTATCACTTGTGATATTACATCGAAACTAAACTGAACTAAGACTCCTCGATCTAGCATAAATATCTAGGGCCCCCCAAGTTTAATAAAGTGACATACTTGCCTATACCATTACTAACAACATGCAAGAAGCTTTGCAACAGAAGGTCAAAACTAGAAATTAAACCACGTGAAGCATTGCATATGCCAACAAATTAAGAGAGGTCTAACTGATGCATTATGATGATTGCCTGAGGTTAAAATTTTTATCATGCCTTAGAAGTGACAAATTCAAATGTGCATATTCATTGAAAATAGTTAGACCCCTTCTAAACTTGATTTAACAATTCTGAATATAACAAATAGTCACTCTAACACAAGTAAACTCAACAATAGTAATTTGGCTGAACAAATTTGTGGTAATTTCATAACCATAAACGAGCAATATACAATTTAACAAATCAAGCTTCATAAATAACATCAATAACACATTAACATACAGAAATAACATCAAAATCACAAAAAGTAGAGAAATAAAAACATAATTGAATTGAAGAACCGTTCCATCATCTGGAGATTCAATCGATTCATTTTGAACCGTGGTTTTTGCCGGATTCGTGGTTGTAGACTTCGATTGTTCCATTTTAGCGTGTTTTATCAGATTTAATCGGTAAAATCAAGGTTGATTTTAGTCATCTGCAGTTAGGGTTTGATTTTTGTTAGAGAGAAAGTGTGTTTTTGTGTGGGTAGTGGTTGAATGGTGAAAATGACGTAACTGGTAGGTTGAGAGGAAGTTACACTTTTAGTCCCTCCGTGTTTTTTTTAATCTTTGATCTGATCTCTTAAATTCAAGGATATGGATGGCTCAGATCAGTCCGTCAGTCTCTAGCATTTTTTGAGTTCCCAAAATAAAGCGCCTCTTATTATAAGACAATATTTGTTGCTGGTACTTGAATACTCACAAGATTTATTGGTTACATATGTAAACTATTAGATGATAATGGAAACCTTAATCTATAAATAATGGTGAATAATATAGTATTACCTGCGGGGTTTTAATGTTCTAACATAAACATGCAAGTTTTGAAATGTATATATGTAATTGCTTCTTTACTTTTCACACTCAATCCACCAAACCACCTACTAAACTGATTTTATGTGTGAAATGTTCAGTTTTAAGGTCAACAATTTCAAGCTTAGATTGATTTATTTATTCATTAAGTAAGCAGGAGGAAGTTTACTAGAAGACTAAAAGCAGCCGGTGTAGTTGATTTGAAGGTGCTCGCCATCCGACGTGGAGAAAGCAACGGTGAGCCGTTCCTATTCACTACACCACAAGGCCCTCGCCGAAGCTCCCCGTTGAATCCCTCTTCGTCTGCACGAAGAGGGTTTGATCTGACAAGCTATTTTTTTTTTCCTTTAGCTTTTATTTTGTGCTTTTTAAAGAATATATTTGTATATTTTGGTGTTTTTAAAAATGTATGTGTATATTTTGTAAATGTAAAATGTATTTAAAGTTTGAAATAGATAATTTTTTTGTAAAAATGTATTGTGTAAATACTAATGCAACTATATTAAACATAGGATTGACATAACTTGAAACAACATACAATTATTTTACAAATACGATTACAACATTAAACTAAGAAACGGAAAGTAAAAACCATAAACTACCATACGATAATAAAAACTACGATCCTCTTTCCCTTTTAAGTACGCCTCACGCTCCCTTAACTGACGTTCTTGCTCAGCTTCAAACTCTAAGTAGACTTGCATATCCAGCTCGTACTGTTCTTCCTCAGTCAACCCAACGATATTGGGTTGGTTTTGTGGTGGAAAGTTTGGTGGTTGATTGTTTGGGTTGGATTGTTTTCTGGTGGAACATAACTTTTGGTGGAGTGGCAGGTGGTGGGCAAGGCTATGTTGGCCAAGGCTTCAAATGGTCGTCTGGACACTACATTGAACATGTTCAGAGAACGCTATGGTGGCCAAGGCTTCAAATATCTTAACGTGTGGTTCATTTTGAAAGGGAACCCCATATGGAACAGATATAGGGATTAATGCCTTATGTTCTTCTGTATCGTTTTTATTTGTATTTTCATATCGTTTGTGTTTGTATTTCTGTAGCGTTTGTGTTTGTATTTCCTTTTCGTTTGTGTTTGTATTTCTGTATTGTTTTTATTTGTATTCCCGTATCGTATGAATTTGAATAAAAGGCTTAACGGCTAGTTTCTCAAATAAAATTCTCTAACGGCTAGTTTCACTATAAATACCATCTTTACTCAACTTCGTATTGTCACACAGTTACAACTAAATTTCACACAAACACTATGGCTAACCAACTAGCTGAGGTTCAAAGAGCAATCCTTACACGATTACGCAATGAACAAGAAAATGAACTTAAGTTGTTAACAACTTGTTAGGTGAGATAGCTTGTACTATTCGACATATGCATACTCGGGCTCCAGAGGTCGAACGGTTACGTGAGCTGCCTCAAGACCATCCAATAATCAGCGTCGGTCTAGAAACTATTTTAAGAAATGATGAAACAGATTTGCAACTTCAAGTCGCGTTGAAAATGGTCAGGGAACAAGTCTTGCAAATTTGGGAAGAAAAGTCAACACTTATCGATAATTATAAGTCTTTATAAATTCTTGATGATGTTGCATATTGATGAGTGCTTAATCACACATCCTTTTTAGACCCAAAAACAGACCAAATACACCAAATACAAACCTAAAATGCCAAGAGAATGTATGTTTTTGTATTTGTGTATGTGCAGGTACGGATATGTGGAAAATGAACGAAAACAAAGCAAAACCGACAAAAACGAGCACGAGATTGGAAAAAGGTCAAAAGCCGGAGCCGGGGAAGCAAAATGATCAAAGAAAGTTCAAATTATCATAAGAAGTCCTCAAAGATTCATCAATGTTTCAAAATTGGTCCCTGGTCAAAGTTTGAGAATTTGGCGAATTTAGTCCCTGCAGTTTCAGAGAATTACACAAATGGTCCCTCAAAGAATATTTGAAGAAAAGTCAAACATGGTCCCCCAAGAATTCAGAAAAGTCAAAAATAGTCCTTGGAAGAAACTTTGGAAGAATTACAGTTCTGGTCCCTATGGTTTGCATTGTTACAACTTTGGTCCTTATACCTCCTAAATACTTATACCGGATCCAAAACCGTTCTAACCCATAAACCCCACTTGGCCCAAAAGACAAACCAAGCCCATCCACTCCTCTATACTACTACCCGGCCTGCTACATGTACCCGACCCAACTCCCCTAATTAATACCTTTTAAAATACCCGCCCCCCTTTTATTCGTTTACCCAGAAAATATACTATTCACCGAGCCTTAAAAACTTCACACGCTCAATTACCCCGATTATAATAATTACCCAATGATTGGGTGTTTCTAGAAGGGTCAGGCATGACAGAAGCATGTCAGGACGCGTGGACCAATGAGGAACCACACGGAGGATACATCAAATCACATCATTCAATCAAACGGTGGAAATTAATACTTGGGGACTAAGGATGATCTAATGGCTATCAAGGGACTCAAACAAGCACAGATAGACACGGATTGCTGAGTTGGATTCTAAGGACTCAAACCCTAGCAGGCTCAACCTCTCCTATATATACCCCCCTCCATATCATGTAATAGTGTGCCATTTTTTACTTAATGTTATGCTGTTAATTTCTTTTCCTTGTAATGATTTTTTTTTAATTAATGAAATTTAAGCTTTCTTATTTACTTGTATTGCAATTTACTTTACCTTATTTACTGCTTATTTAGATAAGATGTTTCAGCTTATTGTTTCTATTTCATTATTGCTTTTTAATTCAGTTTTACTTTTCAGCTTATTTACTTATTGTTATTCAAAGTTTACATATAAAAGAAAAAAATCAAAAAAATCAGAAAATTACTAAAAAAATAAAAAAAATACAAAGTACTTAGTTATATAAGCTTCAATAAGCTTTTTATTTGTTTATTCAGTTTCATATAAGCTTTCTATAGCTTTTGTGAAGCTTACTTTGGCACCAAACATCAAATTCTCTCAATACTTCAAAAAGTCAACCAAAGTCAACTAAGAGCTTATTTCAATAAGCTGAAGCTTATATTGGAGTTGAGGCAGCCTTAAGGTGTCCAAAGGCCTGTCTTAAAGACAGGCTAGCTCAGTGAAACCCCCTATGTTTGAGCTGAGGGGGTATTGGTATTGTAAGTTCCATATGTACTGTTTCATCTTATTAGATTATTGAGTATTAGATTTGATTTACTTCTTGTTCATTATTGCTTATTCTGTCTAAATTCTGTTTGATACTTGTTGTTTTGTTATATTTGTTAGATGTGAGTTTTGATTACTATTAGTTCTACTGTTTCATCATATTCAACTGTCATCATCTTTGGTTCTGTGTTTCTGGTTGAAATTTGTGTTTGAGGTTTATCATTTTGATTCATATTAGTATATTAGATCATAGTTATTACTTATTGAGAGTTTTGGAGTACTGAGATAGTGATTTAAGTAGCAATAAGTTCAAATCTGTTTCATTAAGGGGTGTTTGGATCAGGATCTTATGCTGAGTAGTTTAGGTTCTTAGGTTGTTATCATTGCATAAACTAGTCACATTAGGATAGTATAAGTAAAAACTAGCATAAAAAGTGTAGGCTGTTTAGCAAAAGTCAGCATCCTATTAGATCTCAAATTTCTGTTTGCATTAGATTATATCTGTTCTAGCCATAGCTTGTATTAGCTGCATTTTGTGTTTACTTAAGTAGTATTAGTGGTTAAACATCATTAGAATACACCTTAGGTAAGATCTCAGCTGCTTAATTTGGGATTAGTCAAAGCTTATTTGCACTTCAAAAGTCAAACTCAGTTTTTTTGGTCATACCTTTGGAATCATCTGTAGGGTTCATTACTGTTTGGAATTACCTTTTGTTTGCTGATTTTAGTAGCCTAGTAGTATATTAACAAGTATCAAAAAGAAAATCCTAGTTTAGTCCTTGTTTGCTTATTTGAAAAGCCAATTGAAGTGGCCTGTTTGAGCATACTAGTGCCCTGCACATTCAGATTTCAACCTACTTCTTGGGAAATTATAGGCTAGTGGATTGGACCTAGGATCTATATTCTAGGTTGTTTAGTGTTCTCTGGTTACTAGTGAGTAATTTTCACCCTTAAGTTGCATCTTAATAGCTTATTACAACTGCTTATTTGCCTCATCAAGTTGGTGGTTCCACCTACATATCTGTTTCAAATAGTAGGGCTGCAAGTGCTTTCTAGTGGTCTTACTTTGAGTTTTATTGTTCCTCTGAGCTTATTAGTACCCAAAGTTACTGTTTCAATTGGTTTTTGCTTCTTGCTTATTTGCTTTAGCTTATTTGCATATCTCATTGTGCTTATTTCCACCTGATTTGATCATTGTCTGTGTTTCTGTGTATAAACTGGTCTGAGAATTTTTCCATTAAGCTTAAATAAGTTCAAAAATCATTTGGGTTAAGTTTTGGTCAAATTGGTCAACTGTGCTTAATAATAAGCACTTTCCAATAAGCAGTTTGGGTCTAATCAGCACTTCCAGTGCTTATTTTCCAAATTTTATATTTTTCCTAGATTTAGAATAATATTTTAGATTTTCCCTGAAATTTTCATATTTTTCTGAGTCCGTTTGCTATTTTTCTTATTTAATTTTCATTTATATTCATTTTTAATTACTTTTTAATTATTAAAAAATACAAAAAAATCAGAAAAAGCCAAGAAAAATCCAAAAAAATATTAGAAAATTATTTTTAGTTATTTTAGAATTTTAGAAAGTAATTTTGCATTTTTCTCATTTTATTTACATTTTCTTTTAATTTTTAAATAGTTTAATTAGTTTTTAATTCATAAAAAATTATTAAAAAGTCAAAAAAATATTTTTCTTTTTCTCAAAATTTTCTTTTATCATTTTTGATTTTTAAAAATTATTTCCAAGTTCGTAGGAGTCGTGTAGCTTAAAAGTCGCGTTTTATTTCATACGTTAACGTTTAATTAACGTTTTAGCGTACGGTTTCGATTTTACGTGACGTTTTTAGTTGCCTTATTTGAACTACGTGTTTAAGTGATTAATTGTGCCTTGTTTGCTTTATCGTTAGCATAATATCTTATATATCACTTTGTACCGCTTTTCACGACACGTTTTCCGAATCGGAAATTCGGAATTCCATTCACACTTCACACGGAATACGACCTCGGGTTATCCATATTTCTTTGCGGATTTCTTTGAGCTTCCTACTTTACTATAATTGATATTGTGTTTTCACGAATCACAATCAATTTTTGGCGCCGCTGCCGGGGAAGGTTGAAGTGAATTTTTGAATAATCGTTTTGAAAAATAGTGTTTTGTTAAGCCTTCCTCTATTTTGTATATATTAGATAAATATTGAAAAATCAAAAACACTTTTCCTAAAGTGTTTTCAAAAATACCAAAAAAATAATAAAGTTATTGCCTCGACTCGACCGAAAGGAGGAGCGTTGTAAACCAAATAAGCTTAACAATATAACAAAAGCGTGAAATTAGTTGCGAGTCGGATTACTTTAATTCTACAACCGAATAAGCGGAAAATATGAAAGCTTTGACATTAAATTGCAAGCTGAAGAGAGATCCATTCTTCTCTCCCGTTCCGTCGCGAGTAGATTTGAGGGAAACGGTTTCAATTAACGTAACGTAGAAAAGAAAAAAGCTTAAAAAAAAAAAAAGTTTTACTAGAAAAGACAAAAAGATTTTCCTTTTCAAATTTGGAAACTTGATTTTTGTGGTGTATGATCACACGTTCACAGTCGAGATTAATCGATAAATCTCCGACTATACCGAACAAACATAATCGTAGACGTCGTAAACAAGCTTACGTACCCGAGTTACGTACTCTTGTTGAAACACCCATCACCGAGATGGCCGATCAACGTACTATGCAAGAATTGCTCCAGTGTCCCACCGAGGGATACGGGGATGCAATTGTTTTACCACCGATCATTTTGAACTTAAAACTGGATTGATTCAACTTGTTACGTCAAAACAATTTCACGGTTTTGAAAGGGACGATCCTCACGCACATATTCGATGGTTCAATAAGTTAACTTCGACCATGAAATTTAAGGATGTCCCTCACGATGCAATCAAATTGATGTTGTTCCCATTTTCACTCGAGGGTTCAGCCCGGATTTGGCTCGAAAAAGAACCCCCTCGTTCAATTCACACATGGGAAGAACTCGTCTCGAAATTTGTTAATCATTTCTTTCCACCGTCTAAAACGACTAATCTTAAGAATGATATAACTAATTTCCAACAGCGTTTTGATGAGAACTTTGGTGAGGCATGGGAACGATTTAAGGATCTTCTTCGAAAATGTCCTCACCATGGTTTCTCCGAATTGCACCAAATCGACACGTTTTATAACGCTTTGACTCAAAACGACCAAGATTCTTTAAACGCAGCCGCCGGTGGCAATATCTTGAATCGTACGCCAATGGATATTTTAACGATCATCGATAACAAATCCAAGGTTCCTACTTCTCGTAGCAAACCGAATGTTTCGAAAGTGGCTTCTCTTACTCCTTCTTCTTCGTCGGTCCAATCATCGGAAATGGCCGGACTTACCGATGCTATCTATTGTATGATAAAAGAGTTTAAGTCTCAGAACCAAAAGCCCGAGCCCGTTAAAGCCGTTAATGAAAAATGTGTGATTTGTGGTGGACCCCATCCGTATTATGATTGTCAAGCCACCGATGGCCAAGTTTACAATGCTAACGTAGTTGCCGTAAACTACAATCCAAACCAAGATTTTCGTACTCAAAATAACCAAACAGGGCCACCCGGGCTTCCACCCGTGCAAAATCATCAAAACCGTTATCCTCAAAATAACCAAGGTAATCAAAACCAAGGTTACAATCAAAACCGTGGAACCAATTTCAATCAAAATCAAAATTATCAAGTCCCTCCACCCCAACAAGTTTATCAACCACCACAACAAGTACAACCTTCTCCTGAGCTTGCTAATTATATGAAAACAAACGATGTTAACATACGAGCAATGCAAAATCAAATTAACAACTTGAGGGTTGAATTTAAGAAAGAGATCGACACATCTATAACTCGACAAACAAATGAGCTGAAGCAAATGATGAGCAGTTTTATGCAGATGAATCAAGCATCGACGTCTGGAACTCTTCCAAGCAATACTATTCCAAACCCGAGGGGCGAGATTAAGGCGATCACGACACGCAGTGGTGCTTTATATGAACCACCGGCTCCGACTACCTCTTCTTCTCTTCCTCCTAAGGTAGTGGACCGTGAGACCGAGGTGACAAAGGACCCGGTACCTCCTACTAACAACGGAGATGCTGAAAACGTCCAACCTCCAGTTGTTCAAATGTCAAAAGATAAAGAAAAGTCGTTTCTGAAAACAATGTGAAATACAAGTCAAAATTGCCATATCCGTCGAGATTTAATGATGAAGAGCTCCGTGCAAAGTCTAAAAAACAAATGGAGAAATTTCTGGATATTTTTCAAAAGTTGCACTTCGATATCAGTTTCATGGATGCTCTTGTTTACATGCCGAAATTTGCCTCAACGTTTAAAAATCTAATAAGTAATAAAGAGAAATTGCTCGAATTATCCGAAACACCGATTAATGTTCAATGCTCCGCTATTCTTCTCAAAAAACTTCCCGAGAAGCTTGGAGATTCGGGAAAGTTTCTTATTCCTTGTTCGTTGAAAGATCAAGAGGTTTGCAAAGCCCTGGCCGATTCAGGTGCAAGCATTAACCTCATGCCTTTGTCAATCTATAAACAACTTGGAATGGGAGAAGTTAAACCTACCCGAATGACGTTAGAGCTTGCTAATCGTTCGATTACTCATCCGGTTGGAATTGCCGAAGATGTTTTTGTGCAAGTGAAATCGTGTACTTTTTCGGCCGACTTTGTCGTTGTTAATTTCGAACCAGATCCGAGAGTTCCTCTTATACTAGGGCGACCGTTTTTACGAACCGCAAAAGCCCTAGTAGATCATTTTGAGGATACTCTCACTTTACGACATGATGATGACATAATGATTTTTAAAGCCGATGCTCCGAAATCAAAGAAGTTTTCCGTAAAAAGCATTGATGTTTGTGATTATTCATTTGATGATTTTGTGAAAACGTTTGTCTCCGACTCTTCCCCGTCATTTCCTCCGACTAAGGAACATGATTCTTTTTAGGAAGAGGTCGATGAATTTCTTGCTATTGATACGATTCCGTTTTCTGAGATTGATGAATCTTACTTTGATTCGGAGGGAGATACTCTTTTTCTTGACAATTTATTGATCGATGAACCGTCAATCCCTCCGGATAAAGTTAAGAAAAAGATTGAGCTTACGATTGACGATCCTCTGGAGCCCAAGCTCAAGGAATTTTTACCCGACTTTGAGAGTTTTTCGTTCGACACGACTGAGGAGATAAGTGGCAATCCCACTTATCATCCTGCATTTTTCTATCCGACTTATGAAGTTTTTAACTTTGATATCGATCACTCGGAAGAGACGAGTCGTGGCAGTACCACTTCTCATGCTTTTATCTCTCTTCCGGAGTTTGAATCATTTTGTTTTGATAAGATTGAAAAGTTTTATGATCCAAAATATGAAAGTTTCAGTTTTGATCTTGGAATTGATCATGTTCCGGGTGGTGTTCTTAAAAACGTAAGTCTTAATGAAAATTGTATCCCATCCCTCCCACCCGGGAAAGTTTTTCTCATGAGTTTCAATGATGAGATTCATAATTCCACAATTATGAAGTCTCCTCTTTATGATGAATTGTTCATGATTGTTATCATGACATTCTTTCCTTTTATCACATATGGTGTGATTTCTCTTCTCCTTCACTCCTTCGGGAGTGAGGACACCATTTTTGACCCTGGTATCATTTCTAATAGTTTTCACTATTAGAATACCAATGGTTATCTCATCGGGATGGAACTTTCTCATAATTCATATGTTTATCCAAATATTTTGAATGAAAGCCCGATGGAGATTATTTTTCCATTTGCTCTCCCCAAGGACGAAGTAATTCGGGGATCGAGTCAAGCTCATGTGACTCGGTAATAAAAAACAAGCGCTTCGTGGGAGGCACCCCATGCTTATCCATTTCATCTTCTTAATTTTCTATTTTATTTTAATAACGTGACGTGAGGGGGGCGACCCTTTCCAAACTCGTGTTTTTCGTGGTTGTTTGTGAATGTTCAGGAATTTCCTCGAAGTTTGAAGACTCTCGTGCTCGTGGATTGTCGTTCTCTCCACTCGAGTCTCATCCTTCGCTGCTCTATCGGAAATTCACCATATCCTAAATCTTATCGACTAACGTTTATCTCTTGGCATACTTAATAAACGGCCTTAGATTTTACGTAGGATTACCTTTACCCTTAAAACATTGAGGACAATGTTTCACTTTAGTCTGGGGAGGTGAATCTTCGATTCGATTTGACCTGTCACATTTATTTGAGCTGTTAACTTACGCAACTCCGTTTTCCACCAAAAATTTTAAATTTTGTCACCTCTTTATAATGAATGAATTCAAAAAAAAAAATTAAAAAAAAAATGATATTATATGAATAATAAGATTTGACAACTTGTTTTGATTTTCCTACCGGCGAGAGTAGAAATAAATGTTTCGACTTGACCGGACGTGTTGAGCCCTAGCTCGTCTCCCTTAACCAATTTAATCAAAAGATTATGGCTAAGCATCCGCGGATCTCATTTCTTGGGATTTTAAATTTGCGGAGATCGAGGAATGATAGAGTTTATTTAGAAGTTTCGTGCTATACACGGATCTCATTTCTTGGGATTTAAAAAACTCACGAGAGGTACTTGTGGCCTCCTTGTTCCCACAAGCTTGCACACCAATATAAATAGATGTCTAGGATTAATTAAGTGTATACGGTTTGGGCAATACTTAGTTTTTTCTCGTTCCCGACAAAATTTCTGCATATGAGGGTTTGGTACACATAGGGGTACTGGCAGTGTTACGGTGAAATAGACTATTGCATCTTACCGGTTCGCAGCCGATGTTGTGATCTTATTAAAGACCGTAGGACTTGGGGTTTGGCATATGATTATGAATATCAATAATAATAATCCAAAGCCAAATAAAAAGGCAGAGGAATCCAAAGCTGTAAAAAAGCAAAGGATATAATCCAAAAGTCATAATAAAGCTCTTGCATCTTGGCGGCTAAAAACCGTTGTTGTAATTGAAATAAAGGACTAAGGACGAAATATTATTAAAGTGATTATAGTTATGCAAAAATGCCAAGCTTCGACTCCGGGGGTTTCCCTAATAAAAAGCTTCCGTTTCGTGTATCAATCATGGTATGTCTCGGTCGTAAATAAAAAGGGAGCCCCTACAAATCGTGTTAAATCAGAGACCTTCATGTGGACCCGACTTTTGTATGCAAAGATTTTCGAGGGAAAGTTTGGAAACTACTTAACGTTCAAATTTTGTGCTCTTATCGGAATAACAAATATCAAAACGAGAAAAATATGAAGCAATTCATTTCTCAACAAATTAAAATCCTGAGATACAAAACATAGGACCTGGGAACAAGAGGTAATACACAATTAACTTTTGTGGGCAGTGTTAGCATCTAACTTCTAGTTAAACAATGATTTCGATTTTACGCTTAGTTTGGGAGCTTGTGAAAAATCAAGGATGACGATTTTTATCCGTATGGTCTCTTCTCCTTGAAGTGTTTCTACTCGTTGACCCTGAAAATTATCAACAGATATGAATTGATAATGAAAGTCAAATAAACCGTCACATATATAAAAATGAAAAATACAAAAAGAATAGTAGTAGTTATTATTTATGAAAATCGAAAAACGTAGCGTTTTTGAGAATAAATGATTTTACTATCTCTTTTGAACATCATTGCTACTTTACAACGTCAGTAAAGAGAGGTTTTGAAATTATTTATCTCTTAAGCGTGAGGTGATGACATTGCGTGAGGGCACGACAATACCTTAGTCTGGGGGATTTTGATGAGTGCTTAATCACACATCCTTTTTAGACCCAAAAACAGACCAAATACACCAAATACTAACCTAAAATGCCAAGAGAATGTATGTTTTTGTATTTGTGTATGTGCAGGTACGGATATGTGGAAAATGAACGAAAACAAAGCAAAACCGACAAAAACGAGCACGAGATTGGAAAAAGGTCAAAAGCCGGAGTCGGGGAAGCAAAATGATCAAAGAAAGTTCAAATAATCATAAGAAGTCCTCAGAGATTCATCAATGTTTCAAAATTGGTCCCTGGTCAAAGTTTGAGAATTTGGCGAATTTAGTCCCTGCAATTTCAGAGAATTACACAAATGGTCCCTCAAAGAATATTTGAAGAAAAGTCAAACATGGTCCCCCAAGAATTCAGAAAAGTCAAAAATAGTCCTTGGAAGAAACTTTGGAAGAATTACAGTTCTGGTCCCTATGGTTTGCATTGTTACAACTTTGGTCCTTATACCTCCTAAATACTTATACCGGATCCAAAACCTTTCTAACCCATAAACCCCACTTGGCCCAGAAGACAAACCAAGCCCATTCACTCCTCTATACTACTACCCGGCCTGCTACATGTACCCGACCCAACTCCCCTAATTAATACCTTTTAAAATGCCCGCCCCCTTTTATTCGTTTACCCAGAAAATATACTATTCACCGAGCCTTAAAAACTTCACACGCTCAATTACCCCGATTATAATAATTACCCAATGATTGGGTGTTTCTAGAAGGGTCAGGCATGACAGAAGCATGTCAGGACGCGTGGACCAATGAGGAACCACACGGAGGATACATCAAATCACATCATTCAATCAAACGGTGGAAATTAATAATTGGGGACTAAGGATGATCTAATGGCTATCAAGGGACTCAAACAAGCACAGATAGACACGGATTGCTGAGTTGGATTCTAAGGACTCAAACCCTAGCAGGCTCAACCTCTCCTATATATACCCCCCTCCATATCATGTAATAGTGTGCCATTTTTTACTTAATGTTATGCTGTTAATTTCTTTTCCTTGTAATGAATTTTTTTTAATTAATGAAATTTAAGCTTTCTTATTTACTTGTATTGCAATTTACTTTACCTTATTTACTGCTTATTTAGATAAGCTGTTTCAGCTTATTGTTTCTATTTCATTATTGCTTTTTAATTCAGTTTTACTTTTCAGCTTATTTACTTATTGTTATTCAAAGTTTACATATAAAAGAAAAAAATCAAAAAAATCAGAAAATTACTAAAAAAATAAAAAAATACAAAGTACTTAGTTATATAAGCTTCAATAAGCTTTTTATTTGTTTATTCAGTTTCATATAAGCTTTCTATAGCTTTTGTGAAGCTTACTTTGGCACCAAACATCAAATTCTCTCAATACTTCAAAAAGTCAACCAAAGTCAACTAAGAGCTTATTTCAATAAGCTGAAGCTTATATTGGAGTTGAGGCAGCCTTAAGGTGTCCAAAGGCCTGTCTTAAAGACAGGCTAGCTCAGTGAAACCCCCTCTGTTTGAGCTGAGGGGGTATTGGTATTGTAAGTTCCATATGTACTGTTTCATCTTATTAGATTATTGAGTATTAGATTTGATTTACTTCTTGTTCATTATTGCTTATTCTGTCTAAATTCTGTTTGATACTTGTTGTTTTGTTATATTTGTTAGATGTGAGTTTTGATTACTATTAGTTCTACTGTTTCATCATATTCAACTGTCATCATCTTTGGTTCTGTGTTTCTGGTTGAAATTTGTGTTTGAGGTTTATCATTTTGATTCATATTAGTATATTAGATCATAGTTATTACTTATTGAGAGTTTTGGAGTACTGAGATAGTGATTTAAGTAGCAATAAGTTCAAATCTGTTTCATTACGGGGTGTTTGGATCAGGATCTTATGCTGAGTAGTTTAGGTTCTTAGGTTGTTATCATTGCATAAACTAGTCACATTAGGATAGTATAAGTAAAAACTAGCATAAAAAGTGTAGGCTGTTTAGCAAAAGTCAGCATCCTATTAGATCTCAAATTTCTGTTTGCATTAGATTATATCTGTTCTAGCCATAGCTTGTATTAGCTGCATTTTGTGTTTACTTAAGTAGTATTAGTGGTTAAACATCATTAGAATACACCTTAGGTAAGATCTCAGCTGCTTAATTTGGGATTAGTCAAAGCTTATTTGCACTTCAAAAGTCAAACTCAGTTTTTTTGGTCATACCTTTGGAATCATCTGTAGGGTTCATTACTGTTTGGAATTACCTTTTGTTTGCTGATTTTAGTAGCCTAGTAGTATATTAACAAGTATCAAAAAGAAAATCCTAGTTTAGTCCTTGTTTGCTTATTTGAAAAGCCAATTGAAGTGGCCTGTTTGAGCATACTAGTGCCCTGCACATTCAGATTTCAACCTACTTCTTGGGAAATTATAGGCTAGTGGATTGGACCTAGGATCTATATTCTAGGTTGTTTAGTGTTCTCTGGTTACTAGTGAGTAATTTTCACCCTTAAGTTGCATCTTAATAGCTTATTACAACTGCTTATTTGCCTCATCAAGTTGGTGGTTCAACCTACATATCTGTTTCAAATAGTAGGGCTGCAAGTGCTTTCTAGTGGTCTTACTTTGAGTTTTATTGTTCCTCTGAGCTTATTAGTACCCAAAGTTACTGTTTCAATTGGTTTTTGCTTCTTGCTTATTTGCTTTAGCTTATTTGCATATCTCATTGTGCTTATTTCCACCTGATTTGATCATTGTCTGTGTTTTTGTGTATAAACTGGTCTGAGAATTGTTCCGTTAAGCTTAAATAAGTTCAAAAATCATTTGGGTTAAGTTTTGGTCAAATTGGTCAACTGTGCTTAATAATAAGCACTTTCCAATAAGCAGTTTGGGTCTAATCAGTACTTCCAATGCTTATTTTCCAAATTTTATATTTTTCCTAGATTTAGAATAATATTTTAGATTTTACCTGAAATTTTCATATTTTTCTGAGTCCGTTTGCTATTTTTCTTATTTAATTTTCATTTATATTCATTTTTAATTACTTTTTAATTATTAAAAAATACAAAAAAATCAGAAAAAGCCAAGAAAAATCCAAAAAAATATTAGAAAATTATTTTTAGTTATTTTAGAATTTTAGAAAGTAATTTTGCATTTTTCTCATTTTATTTACATTTTCTTTTAATTTTTAAATAGTTTAATTAGTTTTTAATTCATAAAAAATTATTAAAAAGTCAAAAAAATATTTTTCTTTTTCTCAAAATTTTCTTTTATCATTTTTGATTTTTAAAAATTATTTCCAAGTTCGTAGGAGTCGTGTAGCTTAAAAGTCGCGTTTTATTTCATACGTTAGCGTTTAATTAACGTTTTAGCGTACGGTTTCGATTTTATGTGAAGTTTTTAGTTGCCTTATTTGAACTACGTGTTTAAGTGATTAATTGTGCCTTGTTTGCTTTATCATTAGCATAATCTCTTATATATCACTTTGTACCGCTTTTCACGACACGTTTTCCGAATCGGAAATTCGGAATTCTATTCACCCTTCACACAGAATACGACCTCGGGTTATCCGTATTTCTTTGCGGATTTCTTTGAGCTTACTACTTTACTATAATTGATATTGTGTTTTCACGAATCACAATCACATATCGTATTTATCCGTTTCTTTATTTTCGTGTCGTATCGTATGTTTTTTTCCCAAAACGTATGATTTTTTTCCGTATTGTAACTTTTTAATTTGGATGAAATAAATTTAATATGTTGTGTTATTTTTAAGTATTTGTGAAATGAATTTAATTTATTTAATGAAATGAATAAAAAAATAAAAGTGTAAGATATGGGGACTTAATGAAGAAGTTAAGGTTTGTTGTTTGGTGAGGAGAAGGTTTGTTGTGAAGAGGTGTTGGATGATGTGGCACGTGTGGGGCCCGAATGAAGAGGGAAACCTCTTCATCTACACCTAGTGCTCTAAGGGGGTGGCATCGTAGTCGGTATGGGCTTCGGTGTATGCGGCATCACTCGGCATCCTCAATGCTAATCCGTCGGCATCATGAATTCGGCATGCTCATCGGGGATGTTCACCGAATCGGTATGAAGACTAGTATTTAATCTTTTGCATGTCGAGGCGATGAAACAATAACTGCTGAAACCTTTCCCAGTTGGACATGCATGATGGGGCTATATATTTTAGCCAAATCTCGAAATGCACGATGTGGGAGTAATCCAACCAGTTGATGTAAGTTTCTGATTAGAGGTAACTTTGGCGGCCCTGGTGGCAAGTTTAGAGGTTTTCGACCTTTGGTTCTCTTGTGAAACACGAAGTAAAGAAAGAGGATAAGAAAGGAAACAATGAAAGAGATTGCCATTTTGGTGTCCATTGTGTTGCAGGCTGATAGTGGGTAGATAATATGAGGGTTATTTGGGTAGAAATGTACTAGGTGATCTTGTGAAACACATTGTACTAGATGATCTTGTGAAACATGTAAGTAAATAAGGCATGGTTAGACATCACATTGCCACTAAAAATAAGTAGTTTAGGCATCGTTAGGCATGAAATGTGTTGGGACTCATTTTATTGGCTAATTACAATATACTTTGAGGCATGATTAGGCAACATTGCCACCCCTAAGGGGGTGGCAATGGCAAGGTCATAGAGGCTAGGGATCGGATGCCGATCGGCATCAACCATTGCCACTCGAGCGGCATCATCAAAAAGTCATGGGGGAGGACCATCCTTTGCCGATTCGGCATGCACTATAACCCAAAAAAAATTGAACTTTATCATTAATAACATTAATTACATTGACCCATTTGAGGGTATTTTCTAAAAAAAAAAAAAAAAAAGTTTTTTGTTCCCTTTTAAATTTTATAGCCGTTTGAGGCATTTTTCGAAAAAAAAAAATTGTTCATTTTTAAATTTTATAGCCGTTTGAGGCTTTTATTTTTTTTTCTCTTTAAATAGTAACTTGATTTTGTAATTTTATAAACACAACTAAATCACACACTACTAGCCATGGCTTACGCATCATCTACTTCATCCTCGGACGAAGTTTGTATTCCAACCGAATCATCCGATCTATGGGAATCCGGTAGTACGTTTGAAACTTTGTTAGCCGGATACGAGGCACTTGAAGACACGGCAAGTGCTAAGGAAATACGTGGTTATATAACCCGTTTTCGTGAAAGAGCATTAGAAACTCTAAACAATGATTATTTTGTTGAAGAACCAAAATTTGACGACGAAAAGTTTCGCTAGCGTTTTCGTATGAGTAAATCATTGTATTTACGAATTGTTGGTGAAATTGAAGCGCAAATCGAGTGGTTTCAACCGGGATATGACGCGTTGGGAAAAAAAAGTTTTACGGCGTTACCAAAATGTACGTCGGCCATTCGCCAACTCGCAACCGGTGAACCGCCGGATAGATTTGATGACTACTTAAACATGGCACGAAGAACGTCAGGTTATTATTTTTTTTTATCTATTATAAAAATTTCGTATATATATATATATATATATATATATTTTTTTTTTTTATTTCGTTATTTTATATATGTCGTTTATATTTTTGTTGTTTTTTGTGTTTATATATATATATATATATATATATATATATATATATATATATATATATATATATATATATATATATATATATATATATATATATATATATATATATATATGTGTGTGTGTGTGTGTGTGTGTGTGTGTGTGTGTTATTTAATATGTTGTAGGTGAATGCCTTGATAACTTTTGTGATGCTATTATAAAGTTATATGGGCGAGAGTTCTTACGTAGGCCGACAACCCATGACATTGCTCGGTTATTCGAGGTACATGAAGAAAAACATCACATTCCTGGTATGCTTGATAGCATTGATTGTACACATTTTGTTTGGCGAAATTGTCCTAAGTATTTGAGAGGCCAATATAAGAGAGGTGATCACCATTACCCGACTATTATGCTTGAGGCGACAGCTTCAAATGATTTATGGATTTGGCATTCGTTTTTTGGTCCTCCCAGTTCAAATAACGATATAAATGTTTTGAATCAGTCTCCGTTATATGTTAGTGAGAGAAATGGAACGGCACCAAACGGTTCATTTGTTTTGGGTGGACGGCTTTACAAACGTGGATACTATCTTACCGATGGAATTTATCCTAGGTATTCAACATTTGTTAAAGCATATCCGTATCCTACTGACCCAAAAGAAAAGAAATTTAAAAAGCTACAAGAGTCAGCAAGAAAGGATGTCGAACGAGCTTTTGGTCGTCCAACGGGAAAATGGTTTATTCTAAGTCGTCCTCTCCGGCCTATGTCCGTCCAAAAAATTCGAAAAATCGTTTATACGTGTATTATATTGAACAATATGATTTTAAAAGACGATGGGATGGTAATATCACCGGTTCATATAATGGATCCGCCGGTCGCGCCAGTTTTTGATGATAATGTTCTACAGGAGTTGCTCGACGAAGATATCCATAACCGTCTCCGATATGATCTTACAGAGCACGTAGCGGTTCAAGACTTGCCATACCTTGATGAATAGTGGTTTTATAATTTTATTTTTCCTAAGCATTTTGTAATTTTCTTTGATTTATTAATAAAATTTAATGCTTTTATATAATTGTTTAGTATATTTATAAATAAGAAAAATAAAAAAAATTATGATTGGTTGATTTTGCATTACCATTGCCACTAAAAATTGAAAGAAAGTCATGGTGAATTATAAAATGTGTTGTTGGCATGTGACTGGTTGAACATGTTTTTGCCACTTACTTTTTGCATCACCATCGCCACCCCCCTAAGGGGGTGGCAATGTTGCCTAATGATGCCTAAACCTTAATTGTAATTAGCTAATAGAATTAAGCCAACTAATTTCATGCCTAATGATGCCTAAGTCCATATGTTTAGTGGCAATGTTGCCTAACCATGCCTAAACATTTTTTTTAACTCATAATTATATTTAACAATTAAATTAAAAACTTCAAATTTCATTAATAATTAAAAAAAAAAAAGTTACATGATACTTAGGAAAATAAAAACAAAACAATATCTAAAAATTGCAAGGCCATCCATATTTCTCCGCGACTTCACGTTTTTTTGCAATCATAATATTGCGCATTGTTGGATCAACTATGGTATCATGGGGGTCGTTGAAGAACTTCATAGCTCGAAAATAATTCTTTTCTTGAACTCCTTCTAGTTGTGGCGACATTAACTTTAAAATATATATATATATATATATATATATATATATATATATATATATATATATATATATATATATATATATATATATATATATATATATAACGATTAAAAAAAAAGTATAACGATTTAAATATATATATATATATATATATATATATATATATATATATATATATATATATATATATATATACATACTAGATGTCGAAGCCCGCCCGATGGGCGGGCATGACTTATAATTTTTCTTTTGATGGTGTTACTTAACGGAATTTCATTTTTAAGGATGGGTGCTTAATTATTATTTTGATGGTATTAGTTAATGGGAGATTTTGAACAATTCTTAATTGTGTTAATATTTTTATGTAGTGACTTGTGATTATTAGTTGAATGTATTACTTTACGAATAGCAATATATATATATATATATATATATATATATATATATATATATATATATATATATATATATATATATATATATGTGTGTGTGTGTACGAAACCACATATAGTTTTTCGTGTGAGAAACTATAAAAGCAACTAAACGTTTGGCAAAGATTTATTTAAATTTTATCATTGTCATTGTAAAATAGACTGAGTAAGGGAATTGCTTGTTGTATGTTTAATCGAAATTTTGATTATTAGTTGAATGTATTACTTTACAAATAGCAATATATATTTATATGTACGAAACCACATATAGTTTTCCGTGTGAGAAACTATAAAAACAACCACAATTTTGGCAAAGCTTTCTTTAAATTTTATCATTGTCATTGTAAAATAGACAGAGAAATGGAATTGCCTATTGTAAGTTTAAATGATATCTTACTGTCTGACGGGCTAATGATCATACGACTTATAATTATTGTTAACATATATTACTATTGCGAAAGAAGGGGGTAATAGTAAAGAAGTTTTTCTTAAAAAATTGTATAACACACTTGTGCATACCATTTGAATTGGTGAAAACTACAGACTTTGAAGTTAGTAAAATTGGGTGGTTGGATTTGGGTTTGGATACCTTTGCTGGAGTTATGAACCATTTTCCAAACCTTAATTGGACCACTCTTATGACACCGAGACTTACCAATTGGTTTCCAATCAATCTGAGAAAGTGCAAGGCGTCACTTACACAATGTAATCGTTGGGAAGTTGCGATGTGTTAACGATGGATAAACAATCATAACTTATGCTCCAAATGACAAGCATAATTCGTGCTGGAGTCACGATTTCCCATGTCAATTCATTCATTTATATTGGCGAAACCAGAGATGAGAACTTAAGAAGTTGCATAATGAAACCCAAAGATCTAAGATCACAGCCTTCAACAATGTAGTCATTTGAACCACTTAGCTTAAGCTTTCACTTATAACTCTAGTGGTATTTTCGAAACCTGATCTTATAAAATGAAGAGAATAACATAATAACATGATCATATGAAAGGTATCAAATATAGGTTCCATGAATGGTGAAGAGTAGGAGGATGAGCCTTTACGAACATTGCATATACTTTGAATCAAATAGAAAAGTACAATAATATATTTAAAAAAATATAATAGTGCAATAATTTTCAAGTTTGAGTCTCCTTAAGTGTTTACATTCATACACTTATATATGTCCGTAAAAAAACATGGTTTAATAAAAGATATTCATGAACTATAACTCAACCTTAAAAACCAAATCATGTGTTCACATAAAGGAAGAGTTTTGCACCTTTCGGATCACTTACATCATTTTTGACTTGGAAGATGGTGAGACTCTAGAGATGACAGGTAGCTTCAATGTTTGGCAACATAGTGTCAAACTGGATCCACAGCCTTCATCAAATATTACAGACCTTGTTGAAATGAGGTTTCCAACTCTCTTTATTTCTAGGAAGCCTTGTCTCTAACTAAATTATCATTGAGTTCCTTGCATAGCTTTCGTAGGCAAGCACTCATCAAGAGTAGGAAACTATCTTACTTTTCACCACTAAGCCTTATCTATGATGTGGATGGATTTCTTTGTCACTGTGACGGGTACATTGTGTTTCTTGGCATATTCAATAGCATCTTCCCTTCCTGTTATATCCCATTTCCAAGTAGCCACAACTTGAAGATCAAGATTCAGAGCAAAGAACGTGAGCTCAAAACGCACCTGTAGTAGGAGTCAAAAGAAATAAAAATTATTAACATTTCTATTGTATAAATCTAGCATAAAAGTAAGCAAAACTTTGTAGATTGCCTGATCATTTCCATTTCTTGTGCATCCATTGGCAATGGCATCTGCTCCAACTTCTCTAGCTATATCAACCACTGCCTGTTATATTTATAAAAATGGAAAGATTTAGATAATGTTATCTCTAACAGGCCCAAAAAAAGGTCAAACGGGTGAGCTTCCCGTGATGTACTACTCCATTAAAGAAGACTATTGGAACTATTGGGTGTTCGGGTTAGCTTATGTGTAAGGCTTATACACTAATCATCTTACTGAATACGAAGTCTATATGGATGTGTTAGTACCTGTTCTTTGAGTCTTTTAAATCTGAAAAGTCTCACTCGTGCAACAGCAAGCTCAAACAGTGGTGACCCATTCTAAAAAGTTAAGTGTACCCAATGTCTCCAACAACATCCACCTCTAGCTTATACAAACAAAGATTAACACACTTCTCACTTCCTTTTGACGTTGCTATATGCTGAGAAATCAAAACACAATGAAAGTTAAATTGAGGTATATGTTCGATGCAATAATAATTAATTTGCAATCAAATATGTGCATACCAAAGCAGTTCTTCCATTGTTGTCCTACTTATTTGGATCAAGATCTTTCTTTAAAAGTTTTTCCACGTTCAATAAGAGGCTTCAAATAAATAGTACCGAGGTTCGATACACCAAGTCATTTTACACCAATACCATAAAGTGTGTCATTAGCTTGCCACACCAAGTAATTTACAAACCCATCTCCCTTATCGGAAAAACATCAAAAGTTGTAATTAAAACCAAAAACCTTATATAAACTATTCCATTATGCTGTAACATAAAACAAAAATGTTAATGATTAAAAATACAATAATATGAAATAGTATGCACCTTGATGTAGCTTTACAGTAGCCATTCCATGCTGCGAATCTGTAAGGATTTTGGGTAACAATGTGTCTAGCACAATCCCATCCATTCTTAGGAGCATCAATATTATATGATATCTCTATAAAGAAAGCAACAAAAGCTCAACTTCACACTACAAAAAGACTTCAATATAGATTTTAGAAAATGTATTAAAAAGTTCCGAAACCATTTATTGGTTGCAAATCTAAAACACATTCAATTGAAACCACACAAAATGGAACAATATAGAGAATACATGACACTGTACTTTATGATCTTAAAGACTTATGTGCTCCTAGTGACCGCAGTTCCTCTTGTTTCCCTGTTGTTAAGGTGTTGTGTCCCAATTTAAGACTTGAAGTAATAATTTCCAGTGCTTCCCAATATTTTTTATTGATATTAATCCTTTGCAAAACTACATTAATAGACATACAATGGAATGAAGATTGAAGAATGGAAAGAATGTACATTTTGGATGAGTAAAATTTCATAAAATTTATAATAGGCACTAACATCTATGCCAAGCATAATATGTTTTTCATCCTTTAAGAGATCAGGCAAGGGAGGTTGTTTGTATACCTGACACACGAGACAGCTTAGCAAATAAATAGATGGAAATCCAAATTAATTAATCATGATGCAAGATAATTTACTATTATATCCTTCCATGTAGGATGATCTAAACTACTTACACGTGATTCATCATCTGAATCATTATAACTTTGCCTCTCAACTCCAGCTTTATGTGCTTTAGCTCGTCTTTCTTCCCTTTTCTAATCTTCTTTTCTCAAGCAGCTTCTATGCCTGAAGACCTTTTGCCCTATAAATCAAACAATAAAAGCATTTATTTTTTAATTAGAAAATAACAATTGAAAAAAAAACATCAAACACAGGGGCCACACTTACAGATCTAAAGATGAAGTTACAGGACGAAATCCTTGAAATACATTGTCATTTGATCTGCATTTAGTACTCGAGCTCTTTATTCCAACATGCTATTTGATACCCTTTTCTTTGTTTTACCTTAAAACTAATGAACAAACAAACTAATCATAAGCTATGAAATATACAAAAGCAAAATGAAATACTATGCATTATGTCTCAAAAGAAAATTTTGCAAACTCATCTTTCGTTGAATAGTTTTAATAAACAAAGTTTCTTGAACGAATGGACATATTGCATCAACAAATGCCTCTGACAAACCTTTGGATTTATAAATGTAAGATAGCTTTAACTTTATTTTTACATCAGCCCACCATGGTTTCCCCCTATCAGAGGTTAAAGCAACTCTTCATTCTGAAAATGTAAAGTAAACTATTAGACAACAACAAATTTGAAGGCATGAATAATAACCTCATGGTCAGTTGAAAGAAGGCGCCAATATATGTAAGCACGGTCGCGAAGATCTGTATTATCAGTCTCCACAGTGGCATTATTCAAAACAACCTACAAAGACAACAACAAAATTTGAAGTCATTTCACTAAATAACTATAAAGTTTGAGCATTATTAATTAGCACTCAAATCGTCAAGTGAGACGTGCTTGCAAGTAAAAAGAATTAAAATTGCAGAAAAATTAAATAGTAAAACTTGGTGAAAGAAATTTCGCCCACGTACTATTTTCTGTTCGATGCTGCCTTCTCTAGTGGTTCTCCTTGTTACTGCTTGCAGTAGTAGCTTGGTTGATTATTGAAACCAAAAACTACTATGGCATTCCACAAAATCCAAGCAGCATATCTCTTTTTATTGTTTCCAAACAGCTCCACCAAAATCCAATAATCAATGTTTTTGTGCTCTATCTCAGCAGATTCAGATCACAGCTTCCTTTTTATTCTTAGCCATCCATTATTTAGGGAAATAAGTAGCTAACAATCATCATTAATGTAACAAGTTTTGAGCTTGGTTTGACTACCTAAAAAGTCAACAGAAAACACTTTTGAAAAACGGAAAATAGTTTCAAAATTGTTTGTGAATTTAGTTGCTACATAGAGATGCTTTACTTCATTTCCATGTTTAAGCATTTTGATTATTTCATCCCAATACCATTGAACACCTTGAAAGAATAATCATTCAACGCTTGTAACCAGTGTATACGGTCTTTGATTTTGTGAAGGTGAGTGAGCAGCCACATATACCATGAAAAGTAAGTTTATAATGATATACCTTGCTCTTCTTTGCACAAACTATGAACCAAACACGTGAGGCTTATTACAGTTAACTCTTTGATATCTGAAATCAAAACTTTCAGCAACAGTTAATTCACTACTTGATTTTCTTATTCTCTTACGTGATCTGTAGAGGAGTTGTAACAGCTAAAGTGCTTCCAGGTATGGAGTTCTGCTCATTAGATTCAGCTTCAAATGTTGCTACATCCAAAAAAATCATATTTACACTCGCTAAGTGAAATAAACAGATATTGTAACAAACTGTAAGGTGAAGACCAGTATTAGATTCTTTAAGATGCAAATAAGTCATGTATCAGTTGAACTTACAATGATGGATCGTGTAAAACCTTTTGCATGAACTATTAATACACCTTCTCCAACATAATTAGGAGAGAAATAATACATACATGCAATTACTTATACACATGTCATGATGGACTCTTTATGTAACTAATAGCCACATAGTTTCTCTTTTGATTTCATCCCTCATTCTTTCCAATTATTCATTAGTTGCGTTCCAAACCTCCATTCTTAGGGAAGGATATTTTTTCAACTCCTGCACATAATATGATCAGTGACAATGAGACAATATAGACTTGTTTGAATGCGTGTTTTAAAAGTGATCATGTGTTATCTGAATGTGCTCGTGTTGTTTAAATTAGTAATAACTAAATAGGCTACATGAATAGTATTTTCTAACAGATTCTCGAAACTGACCGTAGTCTCGTTAATGACCAGATCCTTCAATATACCATGAACCTGAAATCGAAAAGAAACACCATGTCAGAAGGGAATTAAGAGGCCTATTGTACCATCAATATGCTAACATTTTTGTTTTAAATTGCATACCGTATCAACAGCTAATGCAACAGGACCCTTGATAGTAACCAATGTACTTTCTATAAGGCGACGATATCCTTGGTCAGGAGCCATTATATGGGGCTGATATCCATCTGCTTCAGTGATTATCAAAAATGCCATATACTCTGTCACGACCTGCTCGTCTGCATAGCATAATGAGATTCAAAAATTAAAATTACATTAACTGGGTAAACGGACAAAAGTAACCACAAATACATTTTTTTTTTTAGAAAGGTCAGTAACCACAAATACATACATACATTAACTGGGACAATTCAGTTCTGAGTGGGCCATTATACATAGAGTATCTCTCCGTGTAATTGTTATTAAATGCCTCTTTTGTCCTGTTATCCCATCATCACATATTTGTACGGTAATAGTTTTGTTCATTGTTCTTTTCCACATTTTTAGTTGCGTCTTTAGTTTATATCTACATTTTTCTTCTAAATGATAATTTTATATTTGATCCATGACTCCGTAACTAAAGTACTATTATGATCGAGAAATAAACACATGAAATTTGTGTCTAAATAAATGGATATAAAAAAAAAAACCAAACTATCATGACAACATTATATTATTACCATCACATGAACTATGAAATTTAGATTCTAATACTAAAAAATGAATAACTTTTTTTCCTTGAATGTTGAAGTTATTAATGATTTTTTAACAAGACTGTTCAATATGTATTTTTTTTCTTTTTTTATTTAAAGTTTATTTGTTTATGGTTCTCTCATTTTATAGCATTTGTCAAACAACATATTTTATTTAGTTTATAACACTCATCAAACATCATATCATTATTTAGCATTAAATGAGACACAAGGTTAAATTGATAAATTTATGTTATTTATATCGTTCATTCAGAATCACCATCAAACAATCATTTTCACTCATAATCATTATCACTCAACATCTTAGAATCATTCAGTGATAAATCAATTTTATTTATCAAACAGCCCCTTAATTGTCATAATGTATTAATATAGGATTATATGAAAGAGACATCATTATGTAGGTCCTATTTACAAATATATTAAGACTATTGAACCCGGATCCCTTGCAAAGACACAAAATTTTAAAAAGTCTAAAAAGTAATATCAACCGTTGGATCTTTTGAAGATCTGGGCTCCATTCAAGACCTGATTTAAAAGCGTCAGGGGTATTCTCGTCACTTATTACCTTCTTTCTATTTATCATCATTTTCTCTTCACAACCACCCAAAAAACACAGACACTCACCAATTCACCATCAGATCTACTAATATCGTTACACCACACCACCATCAGATTTAATACCACCGTCAATGACGCCATCACCTTCGAATATGCCGGAAACTGCCGTTACAAACAACCACCATCGTCGTCATCTCATTTTGCTGTTGATCGGAGTTCTCACATTCTCGATCCATTTGTTTTCGGCATAACCACCATCGCCGTCATCGTCATCGGATCATTCAATCAATTAACGGATCATTCAATCAATTAAGTAAATCGATTGGGAGTGTTTGGGATAACGGATCGAGTTAGGGTTTGGGTATTGATGAATGAATGAATAAATAGTGTTTGGATTTGTGTTTTGGTTTGCTGCTAGGGTTTTTTTTAGGATTTTATAAAAAAAAATAGTGTGTGTTTGTGTGTGTGAAGAATTGGGGGAGATTGTTGTGAGGGATTTATAAGAGGTTTTTTGTTTATTGGAGAAGAAGAGGAGATACTAAAAACGGCTGGAACCCAACAGGTATTTGATGAAGAAATGATACATAATCGTTGCAGAAGAAGCAAAAAGAAGATGAAATGGTGAAGAGAGAGAAATGAGTTTTGATGAAGATGAAAGAAGAGATAAAAACGTTATCGGCAAAAGTGATGATGTACTTTTTGGGTTTTGTTCCAGTTTCCCATGTTTGACTATTCTTTTCTATTTCCTTATTTATTTATAAAGTTAATCAAGTGAATATATGTTTTATAGCTGTAAATAGATAAAAGTGATCTTAAAAAAAAAAACAGATAAAAATGATCTATAGCTATCAAATCTTTAACATTCATAATTACTTTTTATATTGTTCATCAGTTATTTTTTATATTGTTCATCAGTTATTTTTGATAACGTTTATCAATTATTTTGTTCATCAGTTAATAAGGTTCATTAGTTAATAAGGTTAATAAGGTTCATCAGTTAATAAGATTAATAATGTTCATCAGTTAGTTAATAAGGTTAATAAGGTTCATCAGTTAATATGGTTCATCAGTTAATAAGGTTCATCAGTTAATAAGGTTAATAAGGTTCATCAGTTAATATGGTTCATCAGTTAATAAGGTTCATCAGTTATTTTTTATTTTGTTCATCAGTTATTTTTGATAACGTTTATCAATTATTTTGTTCATCAGTTAATAAGGTTCATTAGTTAATAAGGTTCATCAGTTAATAAGATTAATAAGGTTCATCAGTTAGTTAATAAGGTTAATAAGGTTCATCAGTTAATATGGTTCATCAGTTAATAAGGTTCATCAGTTAATATGGTTCATCAGTTAATAAGGTTAATAAGGTTCATCAGTTAATATGGTTCATCAGTTAATAAGGTTCATCAGTTAATAAGGTTCATCAGTTATTTTTTATATTGTTCATCAGTTATTTTTGATAATGTTTATCAATTATTTTGTTCATCAGTTAATAAGGTTCATTAGTTAATAAGGTTCATCAGTTAATAAGATTAATAAGGTTCATCAGTTAGTTAATAAGGTTCATCAGTTAATATGGTTCATCAGTTAATAAGGTTCATCAGTTAATATGGTTATCAGTTAATAAGGTTCATCAGTTAATATGGTTCAACCAAAGTAACTGATGAATAAAATGTCTTTTTTAAAAATCAGTTAATAAGGTTCATCAGTTAATAATATAGTTCATCAGTTAAAAAAAAACAACAAAAAAACAAAAAAAAAAACAAAACTTTTTGAATCTTACATTAATAAAATGACTAAAGGTGCATTGTTGTACAAAAATTAGTGCATTTAACTCGATTCTAAAACTAAAAATCTAAGCTAAACATTTCATCAAACACGTTGTGTGCAACAAATATGTGTAAAACGTCATCTTTAACAGACGATATCTCACTCATATCATATTGGATTTGAGTGATTCAAATTTCTGGGTAAAGAATGGCCAAGAAGCTACAACTTTCGTGTTTTAAGTTTTGCAAAATTCGGCCTTTAAACTAGACAAAATTAGAGCCGAAAATGCTAAAATTTTCAAGAAAATCATGACCCAATCAATATGTCAAACAAAAAGTTTCGAAAAAATTAAAAAAATTTATACCAAATTAAAGAGGATTAAATTTTAAAAAATATGGTGAAATCGGTTTTTTGTAAAAGTTTGTCATTTGAAAGTTATTTGCATTTGAAATTTAAGGTGGAATTAAAAAAATAGATCAAATGACTAAAATACCCTCTAACTAAAAATATTAAAGAAAAAAGGGAGGGAGTGGGTGGGGACACATGGCATTAGCTTAGTGGCTAGAAATCTTTTTAGCCTTTTTAATTTTGATCCCCTTTTTAGGGGATCGCAACTCTAAGACTATTATTAGCCATCATAAATTATTAACTTGTTTTTGCAAGACAGACGTGTTTATATGGTAGTGTAGTGTACAGGTTTAAGAATCACGTGTGATTTCACAAATCGCATTGATTTCATAAAATTACATGTGATTTTTTATTTGAAAATAGCAAATCACACGTGATTTCTCCAGATGTCAATTTCAATACTTACAAAAAAATGTCAAAAAAAAAATAAAAAAATAAAATAAAATAAAAAAAATCCTCGAAAGTATATAGAAGTGCCTCTTTATGGATAGATAATTTAATTCTCGTCGTGATAGTATGATTCGTTTCGTGTAACGATTAACGGTTTGCGACATACTTATATTTTTTTTAAATGGTGAAAGTTTTTTTTTTTTTTTTTTTTTTTTTCAACATCAAAAAATGAATGATTAGAACTTGTTCATTGCATATCTATAAAGGGGTGCCAAAAATATAATGACAAGTATAAAGCAACGTGTGAATGAATCCAATAAAGTTCCATTATACTCATACTGATTTGCAAGAAACTTTTGAACCACAATATATAAACTAATAATAGTTTCTTTCTTTGGTCAATGTGGGAACACAAACTTCATATAGATTAGAAAAATACTAGATCCACCAAAACTTTACAAAACTTTTCTCACTCGCTGACGTGGCAGAGTGTTGATTGGTTGGTTTTCTGTGGCCCACAGAAAACCAACCAATCAACACTCTGCCACGTCAGCGAGTGGGAAAAGTTTTGTAAAGTTTTGGTGGGTGTAGCACACCTCGATAGATTATTAGAAGACAATATTTGTTGCTGGTAATTGAATACTCACAAGAATGATTTACTTTTCGAGCGTTGCGTTAGGAAGAAATCCTTACTATTATTAATTGTATTTATTAAACTCGCTTTTGTTGATAAAATAATATGTAAGTTAAACTATTTACATGTCTGGTGTAAACAAGCACATGTGGTCATGCCAACCTTGCTCAAAAAGGAAAGCTTTATCTTGTTTATGTTTGTGTAACAGTAGACTCAAAACTTGTAAAATAGCCTGCAAAAAAAGCCGGAAATCATGATCATAAAAAAAAGTTAAAGTTATTAAAAGACATAACTTAATAAAGGTACAAGAAAAAGAAACAATGCATACTTAATAAATGTACAATTGTTTACAACATAAAATTTGTTGTGTGTCATAGTCTCAGCTACAATTAGTAAGTTATATGATGATGATGATATTTGTCAGTGTTCGTGTTCTTGGGATGAACATGAAAGAATCTGTGACATGTTGACATGTATTATATACATGTGAGCGAATTAAAATCTGATTTGATTATATATGTGATTTTAAGGCGTGGTAAAAAGGTAAAATAACTTGTTTATTCGTTCGGAGTGCTTAGATACGAAGTAGTAATTAGAATGTAAGGAAAGAGTCAGATCGAGTGTTGACCCATAAATTTGGTAGAAATGAAATGATGCCCTATATGTTTATTAAATCAAGTTACAAAAAATGTACCGGTCACAAAAACACGATAACTTGTATGAAATAACCTTATATACTCATCATAGACTGCGTGAGTCTATAATAACTAGTTCATAAGATTATTGTGTTATGTAAATATTTGAACCACAATATATAAACTAACATTAGTTCCTTTCTTTGATCAATGTGGGAACACTAACTTCATATAAATTATTGGAAGACAATATATGTTGCTGGTAGTTGAATACTCACAAGATTTACTTTTCGAGCGTTGCGTTACGAGGAAATTCTTATCTTTACATATATATGAGACAAGTTTCGACTTGCACATGATGCTTTGAAAGCTGTACCATGAGAAGAAAATGCCATTTGGCACTAAAGTGATGAGTGTGTAATACAAGTCATCATCCACGTAGGCAATCACAATTCATGCCTAAATTCGGATTTTTATAAAAAATTTGTAACATAAGGGACTTGAACCCGAGACCTATTTGAACAAACAACAAACACTCAACCACTAGAGCACTTGAGTGTTTGTGTTCAAACCTTTTAAAACAATATATACATGCTTATTTACAGTTATATACGAATTCAAGGAAACCTAAAATCACGCCATCAATCAATGTTGATTGATTTTTTCAAATCACTAATCACACCCAAAAAAATCTGTATCATTCTCTCTCAATAACAAAACACTTTTCATCATGTAATTCAAAAACACGTTTCATCATCATCAAAAACACGGCACTATCTTCATTGAGTTTTCAAAAAATGTTGTTTATTCAAATATTTCAAATCAATATACCAAACTTTCCTATTAACATGGGATGATTTAAAAGTCAAATCGATTGAGATATTATGGACCATGATTTCAAAATCGTTTTGATATCACAATCAATTCATACGATCCCATTAAGAACACAAATCACCATCATTAAGCTTCAATACTCTGTATGTTTTATTTAAGTATCCTCCCATTTATCATTTCAATTAAATGTTTAATTTACCATCACTGATTTCGAATAGTATTGTTTTACATGATTAACAAACTATATGTTTTGTGATAGTGTTACCATCAATTATAAAACCAGGTATGTTTTTTCTATTTATACATATTACAAATGTTAGTATTGTATTTTGTTGCTGTTAGCGAAAGGATATGGAAAATTGGTTAGTACTTGACTAGGTTTACATGAGATAAGGTCGTCTATTATGTTAGTGATATACATGATAGAGGCTCATCGCATACCATTAGCATTAAAGTTGTACCTATTGTTTTCAATATTCTTATCCCTCACATTTTGGTAGTGAGTTATACTTGTGCCCAACCTCATTGGACTGAAGTTTCAGTTAAAAGGTCACACGTCATGCATTACCCGTGTTGTTTGCCTGCGCAGGTTTTGAGAAAGGACTAATTGATGGTGGACTTCATGGTTAAGATTTCTTTTACACATCTATTCTCTATCTCACAACTACACAGCACAGAAGTGCAGGTGAGTGAGCATAAATAAAACTAATGAATATTTTCTGTCGCGACTATTTTTACTTGCACATGACTCAACATTTTTGTGCAGTGGCCAAGTTTTGCAGAAACATGGACTTATCTAGATTGGCTGAGCAAGTAGTGTTTACAAACCATTACAAATTTTCTGAATTCAATTGTTACATGCTATTATATGCAGGACACGTTATTGTGGATCTTGAAATGAACAAGATAGTCGTTCCATTGCGTTAGGCTGCAGGTGTAGGTCTCTCTTGATTAGTATGTGCATAGATGCAATTACTGACTATATGGCGTACAATTATGACTGTTTGGAGATATCCTAGGTTTTCTAATTATTACTCTTCCAGAAACCTTTAAGCCTTATAGAGCAGTTAAAAAGATATTTGCCGACCGGTTGAAGATGATTGAAACGAGGGAGGGTGTTGACTGGGCGGTTGGTGAAGCACTTGCTTTTGCAACATCGCTGGTAGAAGGAAATCACGTAAAGTTGAGTGGTCAAAATGTCGAAAAAGGTACTGGTGTCATACGCATTCTGTACTTCATAACCAAGAAACAGGTGAGTGTTATTGCCCTTTGGACCACGTTGTTATGAATCAACATGAAGAAATGTTTACAGTGGGCAACAGGTTAGTTTTTATGAATTATAGCTTGGATACATGTGTACAACTGATGGTCACTGAACACGTGTCAATTTTTATAGGTACACACAAGCAACCTTTACATTATGGAACGCCACGTCCAAGAACTTTGAAGTGAACAAATATATCGAGATGGAGAAGCCCGTTGTCCTAGGAGTTATGATGCGTGGGAATTGTACCAGGCTTTACCTCTCAAGGGATCTTGAGAAGCTTGCAACCCCCACCAGGCAGTGTACCTGATCGTTGTAGTATAGTATAGTGACAAGTACGGGAGGATTGATCGTTCAGCAAGGAATAGTGTCGCTAGGATTAGAAAACCTAAATACTAGTTCTAAAGATGAAAGATGATTATTTTTGTATTTTTATGTTTTTTTAGAAAGCAAGTAAAAATCTCTGGTTTGAAGGATTTGGGCGGAATTAGTTGCTAGTCAACTAACCCAATACTAATTATGCAATTAAAATAAAATACTAAAAATGAAAATAAACTAAATTATACTAAAGTTGTGAGCAAGAAGTGGAGAAAATGTGTTTACTTGGATTTCCTTACTCCCTAGATATCTTTTACATGTTAATTACTTGTTATAGTTGCGTGGATGACGGATTGTATTCCTTAATACCATTCATGGGGTGGCGCACTTACTTCCCCAATCCTATGAATGCCTACTTCACTCCATGTCGAGCCGATATAAGCTCCTAACATGGGATCATCAGAATTTACTCATGCATTAAATACAACCAATAAAACCTAGTGCACGTCAGTTCATGTTTCCTAAGACGTTCAAGCATGTTACCATTTGGAGATCTGCCAGTTTTCTTAAGCCTAACATCGAATTCATTCACCCAATACAACTACAAACAAATAATCAACATATAATTAACATCTAGGTTTCATTAGATCCAAGCAAACACAAGATAAGTTTAGCCTAACATGGTGAAATCAAGACAAGAACAAGATATAGACAACCAACACATAGACATATTGATTGAATTAAAAGAGTACTTATCTCAATTACACTTGAAAGGGTTCAAGGGCTGAGAACCCTTGAAAAACCTGTAAAGTTCGTACCAAAATCGTAATTAGGGTTTCTCTAAAACTTCCTCTTCTTTTTAATGAAAAAACTAGAAAACTATATATAGGAAAATGGGTCTGACGGCGTCAAGACCAAAAAGGTGACGCCGTCATCTCGCCGCCAAAATACTCCTCGGACGACCTTGATCTACATCTGACGCCGTCAGGTCCTAGGCCGTCACGCTTTTAACTCTTGATGCTCTACTTCGTGATGCCTTCATGAACACTCGGTAAATTATTGTTTATATGTCTGACGCCGTCAGGAATTTACTCTTGACGCCGTCACCTACTGTTCCCAGCATGGAAAATTAAGACTTTGCCGTTTTCTTCACTTTTATGCTCCAAAAACGTCCAAAATGGCTTCTTTTCCAGAATTCACTCTCCAAGTACCTAAAATCACAAAAGAAACGATTTAGGGCAATATTTGATAAGATAAATTCAATTCCGGGCTTAAATGACCCCTTAAAAGTGGTTCATTTTTCGCCTCATCATATACCCTTACACTTGAGATTTGCTTGTCCTCAAGCAAATATGCTTTTATTCTAATCAAAAGACAACTTAGAGGTCATTTAACACTAATATAAAAGTAATTACAACAAATAATCGTTCCACTAAAGACCAAAGACAAGCACGGAGGTAATACACTTAGCACCTCACAAATAATGTTTAGATACTCACATCTCTCGGGTGTAATAAAGTATAAATTACAATATGGAAACGGAAGATATCTCTCACTACCTGTCATAACAAAATAGATTACCATAGGCTTGGGAGAGGATCAAACCTCCACCACATGGCGTAAGCACCTAGGATAAACTATCAAAGAGGTCTTTTAAAGGGTTGTAACGTTAGGTATAGGGATATGAATTACACGGTTTTGTTGGATAAGGGAAATCTTACTGGTGGCGAGCTAACAATCTTGGTTAATTACATGTACGAGATGGCGTTGCTAAGCCAAGACTAGACTCGACTTAAGCTAATAAATGAAAAATAACAAAAATATAAAATAAACAAAAAATGAAACGGGATGGTAGTCCGTATGCTTTTCTCTTTTTTTTTTCTATTTTTTTTTCTTTTCTTTTCTTTTTCTTCTTTTTTTTTCGATTTTTTTTTTTTTTTTTTTTTTTTTTTTTTTTTTTTTTGCATACACTCTTACCCTACCATCCAAAATAATACATCATAGGGAATGAACATTCCCTTACACTTGAATCTTTACATATTTTACAATAAACTAATCTAATGACTCGAATTAAGAAAATCAAAACACTTGGAGCACTTTTAAGATTAACGTACATATGGGGGTAATAAAATGATGTTCTTCCCCATTACTCCATAAAATAAGTACTTACCCATGAGTCCCAATCGTCCCAAAACAATATGTACAAGGATATGACTCGACTTAGCAACCATGTAATCAATTAGAAATTTAACTTAGGGTTTAAACAAATAACAATAATGCACTAAAGATGAGTGCATACACGGAAGGCTAAGGCGATTTGGGTGTACATTTAAGTGGGGTGTAACAAATTCTTCCTTTAAGTAAAATGCTTAAAGTTAGAAACGAAAAGATAGGCTCGGAGGGGTGTACTAGGGGTTTCGTGTACTAAAAATGAGAACAACGCTAAGGGTGTGGGAAAAATTAGTTGACTTAACTAGCCAAGTAATATGACTTAAATGGTCAAGAAATTATGATACGGGTTTAACACAAGGGTGATCCTAATGCCTCTTATCATGTAGTAAATCCTACTACACGAATGTAGTCTCACTAGCGGTTTTGGGATGCATCACTAACGCAAGTTCTAGAATCTAAATGCTACCGGTACACTCATAAGCACTAAAAGTAAATGCTTTTCCTATCAAAACTAAAGGCGAATCTCACATATTTGGGTGGAAAATTTTTCTGAATATACGGTTGTGTGCTAGTTATACAATCTCCTATCCATGAGACGCTTGCTATGGCTAAAGTTTCACTCCTAAATGTTGTAAAAAATTTTAAATTTGGCGCTAAAATTACACTAACAAGTATTTCTCATAGTTTTATTACACATCTACCATTAAACAAAACAAACTCAAGCGAAAGTGTATTGTAAGGTATCATCATTTTACCCTCCCCTTACACTTAGGATGAACATTGTCCCCAATGTTTAAGTAAAGAATGTAAAAGTGAAATAGTAAAAAGAATGAAATCAAATACTCCCCTGATTTGCTCGGTATGGATTAAAAGGTGGCCAGGTTAAATCTTCCTCCAAGAAAATGAACAATCAAAGGTTCCCTTCCAGAATATAAATCATCTTCTTGTCAAACATAACCTGTAAATCCTGAGAAAACAGACAAAGCAACCTCGCGTAAAATCGGCGGCATCCTATATAAGTTACTAAATCCTAGAAAACAAAGTAAGATATAATGCTTGTAAATGAAGTTTGCAGATTTCCTGGAGATTATAAAACTTAATAATTCAAAAAAAAACTTAGAGACTCCGTTAGAAAAACAAAACTGGTAAAATTTCCAGATTTTTACACGTGACGCCGTCAAGAGTAAACTCTTGACGCCGTCAGAATTGACCTGTAGAAATTCTTATGTTAAGTTTCCGGAAAATTTATGGAAAAACTTGGTTCTACTTCCTGGAAAATCCTGCAAAACTTCATTATTACTCAATACAAGCATTTGACTCTAACAAATACTAATATACATGCTCACTTAAGATTGTGGAAAATCATGATCGGTTTGTTTCTTAAAAACATATTTGGGGTTTCCCCTTACACTTATCTTTTGCAAAAATACTTTTAAGGTGGAGTTAAGACTAGGCCAAACAACAAAGTAAAGTATTTCCACTTTTTAATTTTGAAACATGATTTACCAACAATAAAAATAAAGCATGCATACGGAAGCAAATAACAAACAAATAAAATGAAAATCACACAAAGCATGGGTTGCCTCCCAAGAAGCGCTTTTCTTTATTTACGAGTCTTGTAGCTAGACTCAAGGCCATGGGTTACTACGTGATCTCATCGTTGGTTTCATTCCCTAGGTCATCTCCTACACCAGTTTTGTACTCCGGACCTAGTTGCAAGCATTCTTTGTAGAAACCAAGTATCTTATTCATAACATGTTCAACTCCTCTACTTCTATCCTCATCACTTCTATAGTAAACCGCTTGTTTGTGTTCCTTTTCTATGTTAGGTAGAGGGCGGTATTGTTCAATCATAAAGGGCATTTGGTAAGCAATCTCATCATTCTCCTCCTTAAATCTAACTATCCCTAAGGTAGGGTCATAGTTCATCCTAGAGGTCTCAATGAATGGTCTTCCGAACACTACTTGACTTAAGCAATCATCAATCACCGGACGAGCATCCTCCACTATCACAAAATCGATATCATAAGTGAAGTTTCCGACAATCACATGCAATCCTTTCACTCTTCCAACAAAGTTACTAATCAAATTCTTGTTGGGCATCATCCTATGACCTAGTTGCTTCTTCATAACCCAATTATAGTAGGTCCTAGTCATGATGTTCATAGGGGACCTAGGATCGATATAGGCTTTCCATACATGCACATGCCCAATGTTGCACGGTATGTTGATGTTAGAGGGGTCTCCTACTTTAATAAGGGGTGAACCAAGGATATAAGATGTCTCGGGATCATCGAATAAATTCTTATGATATTCCCGTTCTTCCTTGGTGGGCAACTTATCAAAGTGCTCTTCTATAGTCTCTACTTCCTCTAACTCCTCTTCCTTAGTAACCTCAACTTTCTTAATTTCTTCCCTAGGCTTGGTCTCTATTCCAACTTCATCCTTGTCACTTTCTTCTCTATCCTCATCTTTTGATTTAATTGTGACAACATTGACAAAGTGTACTTGTTTGGATGACGAGGGATCCTTAATGTCCTTCCTAGGTGTGGTAAACGCTTGGTTGTTGAGGGCTTTCAACAAGTTGTCTATCTTGTTGGTCATCTCCGTTTGTTGTTGGTTGAATTCGGTTTCAAACCTAGCTATGCGAGCTTCTTGAGATGCCATGAACTTAGACATCAATCCTTCAAGATTGTTGGTACTACCATAATTGTTAGAAGGATTGTTGTTGAAAGTATGGTTGGAGGGTGGACCGTTTGGTTGATAACGATTAGGTGGATTGGAAGAATTGGCTTGGTTTTGTTTCCACCTAAGGTTTGGGTGATTTTTCCAAGAGGGGTTGTAGGAATCACCATAAGGGTTTGGCTCGGGCTTGAAAGTGTACCACTTATCTCCCGCTTCGTCGGTACGCGTGGATGCGTAGTCCGCAAAAGCTGTTCCGGGGAGTTCCACACAATCACGAGTGTCATGGGGACCACTACATAACTCGCATGAAGAAGTGATTTTGTTCACTTGGCTTGAAGGCTTAGGAGCTTCGTAAGATTTCATGAGAAACTTGACTTGATCCTCAAGTTCCATGATCCTACGGTCGGGAGTGCTAGAATTATTCGAAGGCAAAGATATTGCCTTGACCGTTTTGTTCAAATCACGGGGATCATTCCAACTTTCGTTGTCATAGAGAGCAAGATCTTCTATGAGTTCCCATGATTGTTCCGCACTTAGATCACGTAGCTTACCACCGGCCGAATGGTCAATGGTTCGCCTCGTGGAGAGATCGATATGGTCATAAAAGATTTGGACTTGGAGCCAAAGATCTATGCCATGATGAGGGACTTTTTGGAGTAAGTCCTTGAAACGAGTCCATGCTTCATAGAGAGTTTCACCTTGACGTTGTTGGAACATCAAGATGTCATTTCTAAGCATAGTAGTTCTCCCCGGTGGAAAAATTGAGCAAGGAAACGAGTGGTGAGATCATCCCATGTGGTGATGGATCCCGCGGGTAAACGCTCAAGCAATTGACTAGCTTGATCCCGTAGAGAGAATTGGAATAGACGTAATCGGGTTGTCTCTCTAATTGCAACATCTAGGTCTATGGAATCTACGATTTTGAGGAAGTCCTTGAGATGTTGATTTGGATCTTCGGAACGAAGTCCATGGAATGCACATCCGCTTTGCACCAACCGGATGGTGTCGGATCGCAAGGGAGTCACATTGGCTCCGGTGAGCTCAATGGTGTTTCGATAGCCTTGGTGGCTAGGTCGGGAATACTCTCATAGGGTTCGGGGCCTAAGAGGTCCTATTGGTGGGTTTTGTTGTGGTGGGATGATAGGTTCAAAGATGTTACCACCTTCCATGATGTCGGATGGTAAAGGTTACGAACAAAGACACGAAGAAATAAGATAGACTAAAGAAAACCTAAAAATAAAAATAAAATCTTACTAGAAAGGAATCTAGCAAGTAGACCTAATAAAAAGAGATTCTAACCTAGACAATAACTATTCCCCAGGCTGCGGCGCCAAAAACTTGATGCGTGGGAATTGCACCAGGCTTTACCTCTCAAGGGATCTTGAGAAGCTTGCAACCCCCACCAGGCAGTGTACCTGATCGTTGTAGTATAGTATAGTGACAAGTACGGGAGGATGGATCGTTCAGCAAGGAATAGTGTCGCTAGGATTAGAAAACCTAAATACTAGTTCTAAAGATGAAAGATGATTATTTTTTTATTTTTATGTTTTTTTAGAAAGCAAGTAAAAATTTCTGGTTTGAAGGATTTGGGCGGAATTAGTTGCTAGTCAACTAACCCAATACTAATTATCCAATTAAAATAAAATACTAAAAATGAAAATAAACTAAATTATACTAAAGTTGTGAGCAAGAAGTGGAGAAAATGTGTTTACTTGGATTTCCTTACTCCCTAGATATCTTTTACATGTTAATTACTTGTTATAGTTGCGTGGATGACGGATTGTATTCCTTAATACCATTCATGGGGTGGCGCACTTACTTCCCCAATCCTATAAGAGAATCACACAAGTCAAGGGTTACTGAATTAGTTGAGAGAATATGTGAAAATATGTCCTAAAGGGTTACACAAAACAAACAAATGGTTTGGTATTTATAGCAAACTATTCTGCATGTCTGGCGGATCAGGCGGAACCCTCAGATGGGTTCCGCCCATGTACCCCCAGGGTTCCGCCAGGGCTGCAGTAGGTTTTAGCAATAACTCTTCAAACCAAACAAGGTCTTGTCTTATAACTCCTAGCAACCAAACAATGTCACATCACTTAACTCAAGTCAAACACAATACTTGCAAGCAACATCAAAGCAAGTCAAACACATTTCTTTCCATAAATGCATATAGACAAAACTTGCCATAAGTGTGATGTGACAATTCTATTTTAAGGAATAAATGTGATGTGACAAGACACTTTCTAATTTAAGAAATAAAACCAATGTTTAGTTTAAAAGGAAATGTAAACATTAGTTAAACAAGACTTAAACACTCAAAGTGATAATTTACTTTTAGCTAAAGTTCATACTTTGTCATTAACAAAACTTAGCAAAGATCGTAAAATATAAATAACGTTTTTAGGCGATATTTGTATTAACAATCTCCCCCTTTTTGTTGATGACAAAATATAAACTTTATTTAAAAGTAAGCCATAAGATTTAGTGTTAAGTCTTATAAAGTTAGTAATGAAACTTGTTTTTGCAAAGAGTTAGCGACGCGGAAGTTTAAAATAATAGAGCAAGTTTCATATAAATTCTCCCCCTTTTTGTCGAAACAAAAAGAAGAGTAGCGAAGCGGAATTATAGGCATGCTCCCCCTTGGTTGATACTCCCCCTAAATGGAGTGCCAAGAGAGGAGGCATGGATTTTGAACCTACAAAAGAAAAGTTAGTTTCCGCACAAGGTAAGGCATGAAAGCATTTCATGTTTAAAAACACAACTAAGAGTTGTGAAGCGGAATAAAGCAAGACTCATGCTCCCCCTTGAATGTTACTCCCCTAAATAGAGTTTCAAGGAAGGAAGACATGGACAATGAACCTACCAAAAGAGAGGTTAGTTTCTAAAGCACAAGATTTATGTATGTTACCATAACAAGATATAGTTCACTCATCATACCTAAATGGTCATCAAACAATTCAAACCTTGTAGTAAAATGACTTTCATTAAATTGTAAAATTTTGACTCTTAGAGAGTCAAAGACACAACATTAAGATGACAACATCCTACCTAAAAAAAAACTAAGAAAAACTAAAAATAAACTAAAAATGCTACAAGGAAATCATCATTTTCCTTAATGAGAAACATTTTCCAAAAACAATGATGGGGTTGTTTAAGGATGAAAAATGTGGGTTGAGGGTTGTAGCGGGTTTTATTTGAAGAGGTGAGGAGGTTTCTTGGTTTTGGTTTGTTGGTTAAAATGGGGACATTTTCCAAGAGAAACGGTTTTGTCTCATTTTGGAGACTCTAAGGTTGAGGTGGGTGAGACAAGGATTGTAGATGATCCAAAATGTGGTTTAGAATAAACCTCATTTATTCGGATAACTCACGAAGTTCCGTTCGATATCTTTCACTAATGTGAGCGGTTCTCTCGCAATGTCCGCAATCATGGCGGGGAAATGATGGTGGTGGATGGGTGGTTTGATTTGTTGGTGGTGGATGGTTTGAACTTGAAGGAGAAAATGTGGATGGTTGAGAGGTGTGTTTGCTTCCTTCACTTGTTAACTCTAATGCCGTATGAAATTCCATAACATGGTTGATTTGAGAGTCAACCATTCGTTTGAAGGCATTTAGGTGGGCTAAATGAGTACTTATTTCCTCATTCATGTTTGGAGGTTTTTCCCATATGGATGTTTCTATTTTCTTATAAGAAGAAAGTAGTGTTTCAAAATTTTTGGGAATTTTGTTGTTGTGGTGGTTGTTGTTGTGGTTGTTGATTTTGAACAAAATGGCGAAAGCTTGGTTCGCCGGAAGGAAAGCCATGAAGGTCTTTGTAAATGGGGTGAAACACAAATGATTGTTGGTGGGTATGACTTTGATCATTTGGAAAAATGGATGGTCTAGCATAACGGTAAGCCAACCGTTCTACTATAGATGGGTGATGGGGTTCATCATCTAGTTGCTCACTAGGTTGTTGTTGGGTTTCCATTTGAGCAATGGTATCAAAAAGTGAAAAGGATGGTGGACTTGATGATAGATCATCAAAGGTTTCTAAATTAGGTAGTGGTGATGTTGGTGGTGTATGGAAAAGTTCCATTGGTGTAGGTGTTGGTGATTGAGGTGAAGGAGTTTTTGATTTAAAAGTTTGTTGAGAAGCTGAAGTTGACACACTCAAAGGTCTAGTTGGTGATGGATTAGTGGCTAGGTTTGAGTTGCAATGTGGTGGAGAAGGTGGTGGAGTAGCAAGATTAAGCAAATCTTGAATGGTTATGACATTGGTATTACAAGGTGTTGAAGGTGTAGTTGAGGTAGTTAGATTAAGAAAATCTTGGATAGGTGAGGAGATGTTAAGTGAAGCATCACTTGATGATGATGAGCTTGACTTTGTGGTTTTGTTGAAGCAACAAGGTTTCACACTAATCCTAGTGGTTTTAGCACATGATTTTGATGACTCGGATGAGGTGTTGGATTTGGTCATTTCAAAGGTTTTGGTTTTGATGTTTGAGGGAAGAAGTCTTGATGGTGATGGTGTGATTTGAATTGTTGTGAAGCTTTCAATTTTATAGGATGAGAAAGGAGTTGAAATAGTGTTTGGATTTGATGTTTTACTATTCAAAGATTGAGGTGTCAAATGATTTTCATGACCATGTCACATCATTTGAGGTCAATCCAATGAATAGGATGGAGTGAAAGACCAACCTAAGCACTCAATGCTTTGTGATCATGGGAAGTGGTTTGGTTGAGAATGTATCAAAGGTTTGAAGGATCCTTTAAAAGGGTTCCTTTGGTTAGTTATGTTTTGAATTTGACTTTTGGCGGGAAGTGTCTTCTAAATTGTTTTAGTGAGTGAGGTTTGTTCTAATATGGTTACTGGTGTTAATGAAAGATGTTTTTCACTTAGGATAATGATTTGACACTTGACAAGTTATGATCTTAAGAAAAATGGCAAAAATTTTCTGCAGGTGACTGGCGGAACCCTCAAAATACACAGGCGGAACCCTGTTTTGGGATCCGCCTGGTCCGTTGGGCTAATTCTGGAAAACCCAAAATTTGTACTGGCGGAACCCAATTTTGGGATCCGCCTGATCCGCCAAACCTGTAAAAGTGGACAGCACGCGGTTTTTACCCGCGAGACGATTTTCTAAATTTTCAAAAAGTCTTGGAAATGAAAATATATTATATGACTGATTAGGAAACGCAAAAATTAGGCATATAAACATTCATCTCTTAGGACTTTGACCGGGGGCTAACGATTTTCATATAACTTAGTGAATTTTACCATAAGCATGAAATAGACAAATACCACCAATATTGTCATTAATCATAAAAAGAGCGTACGAAACATAATTCATCAAACGTAATAAGACATGAACATGAGAAATAACACAAATCACATAATTCAACACATAAAAGGTTCTACAATCTTCATATGCCAAACGCCCCTTTATCACTCATCTCACAACCTATCAATCTTCTTATTTAGGTTGTTGAGGTATCTTCCAAAGCATTTGAAAATTCCCTTTGTTTGTTTGAATTCCTCGGATGAATTCTTAATGACGGAGAGTTCTTGAAGGTATTCCAATGGTGGTAACTTTGAATTGGGAAGATTATCGTCATCGCTCATGTCAGATGATGATGATGAAGGTGAAGGTGAGCGAGTGCGTTTGCCCTTAGTTTTGAAAACACGTTTATCACTCAAAGGAACGAGGACGTGAGGGACAAGAAAATAGTCAAGGTGCATTCCCTTGTCATTAGGAGGAATGGGTGAAATTGCTCTAAAGAGGCGAGTAAGAAGCATTCCATAAGGAAGAGCGGTTTTTCCAACTAAAGGTATGTCGGCCATTCGTCGGGCTAGGTAGTAGGCTAAGTTGAATGGTTGACCAATGGAAATGCTATAAAGCATGTAGCAAAGGCATGTGTTTACATGATCCCTATTTCCTATGGTGCTTATGACGTTAGCTCTAAGAATTTCCTCCCACTTCTTAAATTGTGGCTTAAGCTCATTGATCTCCATACCAAAGGGATCCTTATCCACAATATTCCCCGAACGATATTTCCTAGTGGTAGAGGCTCTAACAAAGAGATGTTCCTTAATAGTTTCCTTACTAACAAGAGGATTGTTGTATGGATGAAAACGTTCAATTGAGTCAAGGCTTGAAATAGGCCACTTATCCGTGTAGAGACAAGTACCTTCATTTGGGACACCAAAGATGATAGCTAAGTCCTTTAAGTTAATGAAATTTGGTATTTGATTTGTTTTGAAGGTTAGTGATATTTTACCGGACTCACTTGTGGATAGTTCTACGGTTGCATAGAATTCTAATACGAACCTAGGAGAAATCGGCTCATCAATATCAAGGAGACAATCAAAGTTGATTGCGGCAAAGTTTTGACGTATAGAAGTTCCTTCTAGAAAGGTTGGATCAATTGTTCTACCTTCGTGAACATATCGTTTTTCTAATGCCCTAAAGGTTTCTACTTGAACTTTGTCGAAACCTTTAGTCCTATGGTGTTTGGGCAAGTACTTAAGGACATCCTTGTGATCGGATTGATTTGCGTTAGGCATGTTGATTCCTAGAAAACACAAAATTACATGTTAATGACTTTTAATCAATGTGTATGTTATAATGTGTTCCTATATGCAAACAATGTGGAGACTTGGTTATCTTGACTCATTTTGATGCCCAAATTGTTTTGCTTGCGAAGTAATGTTATGAAAACAAAAGATAACCAAAAATTCTCCTAATTGAATATATCTTCGATTGAATGTACCCGAAAATACATATTGGTTATGTATTCCCTTTAGCATTCAAGAGATAATATGCAAGTGATATTTCAATGATGTTTTTCATTTGTTTTAACAATGTGGTGATGAATTGTGTTCTAGTCATGGTTTACAATTGAAAGATAATGCACTTGGTGTGTTTGGTAAATCAAAGTAAAAACAAAGAGGACGCAATACTTAACTAATGAAGACATGATTAGCTAGCCACCAAGTTTTTCATGAATTTAAAAAGATTTATGCATAAACCCTAAGATTCTAATTAGTGAATGTAAATGAGAGTGTTATACTTAAATCAAAAATGCAATTGTGATTAGAACACTTACAAAGTTGATTGGATTCGAAGAGGTTTGATTGAAAGCCCTAAATTTCGTATGGTTATGTGTTTTTGAGAGGGTGATAGCAGTTTGAAAGTGAATGCCTAAGTTAGGAGGGTGTTTGGTTTTGAAATTTAGAATAAAAACATTCTATGGAGTTGGCGGACCAGGCGGAACCAAAAAATGGGTTCCGCCCGTATGGTCTGAGGGTGCCGCGGGAGTCTGCAGGAAAAATTCAAAAGGGATTGTCTTGATTTTTGTGGTTTTATCCTAATGTTCAAAACTAAGATTTTAAGTCTTATGAGTTTATGACTAAGCCTAGGAATGATGAATGTTGCACATTCAAGAGGTTTAGTGAGAACGTTGATGGAATGATTAACGTAGAAAACTTTCTTAGTTAAGACGTTCCTCAATGAACAATCTTACCAAGTCGATGAAGATTGATCACAATATGTCTGTAAATACCGTGATGAATTGAATTGTCGCTGAAGTCGATGCATCCTTTGTTGGCGAGATAACCTTTGTTGATGAAGAAATTCCTTTGTTGATACGAATTAGCTTGTTCAAGCGGAGCTTGTTGATGTGCTTCTTCATTCAATACAAATATGAGATCCTTCAGCGTTTTGGAGAATTACTGGATAAGTAAGTATAAAAGTGCAAGTACCACTTGTGCTTTTCTTATCAACTTATTACAGATGCAATTCCATTTGGCATACACTATGGTTTCTATTCCCGTTCTTTTGGGATACCATAATCCTAGTGGTGTAGTACCTTTAAATGAATCCAAGCAAGCTCTTTCGAAAGAGTTGTTTTAGGATCTTCTCTAAAATCGAGCACATAGACAAGCACTAAACATAATGTTGAGTTACATTTGTTGTAAGAACAAGTATACTCCCAAACATTTCTCTATGTTTAGTTTTACCTACGGATTTACTAATCTCATTCTTGATAAGTCATAAAGGACTTAATCATTGTGAACAAGTGAATAACTAGGAATGTTTTTGAGTAATTATCCCTTACTTTTGGAGCTTGCTTAGGTTAATAAACAATCTTTCAAATATTAACATTCATTTTGATATTTGCTTGACTCAATGTTTGACACAAGACGAAAGAGTGTTGTATTTCAATTTTTAATAGTCCATCTTCCTTGTTATTGATCTTGACAAACTTGTCTTATCAATGTTGGGCTTTCGACTAAGTCATCATCTACCAAAGATGATATCTTAGAAGGAGGTGGTCTTTCATTGATTGTTGAACTCAATGATTCCTCGATTCTTTGGGTTTATTTTCTTATGACCTCATAAGTGTAAATGTCTAAGATATGCAACATCATAAGACTATGGGTCGAATTTGATGTTCACATCCTAGACGTTTTAATAAATCATTTTCTCTCAATCACTCAAATAACATTCAACTGATTTATTTTACTTTGTGTGTCTTTCGTGAAGCTTTTAGCAAAAGAATGATTGGACTTAAGATGCTATTGAAAATATAGGGTATAATACCAAAAGACTTTTGTACTACAAGTGTTTATGAAATGTTTTGGTTTTGCTAGATTTGCAAGCATCACAAAAGTGTTGGTTGTCTTATTACTTAAGAAGTTCTTAGTTCACTCACTTGTAGATAAGAATTAAGTGAGACTTACTCAAGAGTTACTCGTGTATTTTCCCGAGAGATTAAACGAGGCAAGACACCTTATATCTCCTACTATAAGTAATATCAAACTACTTTACCTATGAAGGATCTAATCCTTATTGTTACTCACACAATCATAGACACCTTACAGTAAAGACTACTACTAACACTTATGACAGATCATACTACTAACGTAGAAAACTTTGTCGAGACCTTTGATTCTTCAAACAACTTTCAAGAGTTTTCGAACTTTCTTCAAATTTAGCAAGCATTTTTCCTTTTTCATTTTGTTTTAGAATTTCATGTTTGTACCCTAGACATACTTTACATTCTAAATCAATTTCAACATGACTCTCAAGTCTAGACATCTTGTCTTCTAACATGATTTCATTTTCAAAAGTGTTTACATACGATCTTGAAGTTTCATTGTTAAAGATAGTTTTTAGGTCCTTGTTGCATGAAAATTTAGACTCATTTTCTATTTTAGAAAACTCTAGGATAAATGTGTCAAAGCAAAAATGTTTGGTTTCAAAATGTACCTTGCTTGGTGATTTAGCTAAGAGAGAATCACAAACCGGATGGTCGGCTTCATCTTCATTCGTGTTAGTCCATGAATCACAAGTAAGTCCATCAAGATCTCGACATGAGAAGTCATCTTCACTTACACCTTCAATTAAAACATTTAAACTAGTAGCACATGTATTAATCTCAACTAAATGTCTATCAATTAATTTTTCTAAGACCTCTAACTCAAATGTGAGATCAAATTGATCATCTTGCTTTTCAAAGTGACTTTTCCATTTAAGCATGCTTTCTTTTTCACATAGCGGTGGGTTTTGAATAGGTTGCCCTTCTTTGAGATTTTCAAAATCCATGGATCGATCCAAGTTTTAAAATACAGTTAATTTTAAGGGACTTGGGTAACGTAGCTCCTGATGCCAATTGTGGAAAACTAGAAGGGGGGTTGAATAGTTTACCGCTTTTTAAATCCTTTTTAGCTTGAATATCTTTTAAGAACTTCACGTTTTGTTAATGATACAAACACAACGTTATATGTTTGATTCTTTTGAAAGAGATTTTTATGTAAATAACAATTCTAACTTTACTTGTTTCCTACTTTGAAAAGCTTTACTTGTAGTGATCCTAACTTTGCTTGTTTAGTTCTTTGAAAAGCTTTACTTATGTTTAAAGATATAAGTACAACTTTACTTGTTTTAGTTCTTTGAAAAGCTTTGTATGTGATCAACAATTCTAACTAAACAACAACATATAATATGCAAAGATAGAGAAAGAAACGATCAAACCACAACACGATAGTTTATTGTGGTTCGGCTACAAGGACTCTTTTTCCTTGCCCTACATCCACGCCCCGAGTTTCCAACTCGAGAGTTATAAACACTAATCAACAAGCTCCTTTCACCAGCGAAGAAAACCTTACACATCGCTTATACTTTTACCGACATAAAGCTAGATGTCGAGTTCTTTTACAAGGGTACAACCACTCCCGTTCATCGCTTACACTTTTACCGATACTAAGCTAGATGGCGAGTTCTTTACCAAGGGTACAACCACTCCCGTTAGTTCTTTTACTAGGGTACAACAACTCCCAACACACAATGTATTTTGAGGACTAAAATACTAACCAATCTCTACTGAATATACATGACACAATTGAAGTATAAACTATCAAAGCTTATACATGACCAAGCTACCAAGACTTGCAACTTTAGAGTTGAAGCTTGCAACTTCTTGAATAATCTTTTGGAGTTCCTTGCTACATAAGAGAATCACACAAGTCAAGGGTTACTGAATTAGTTGAGAGAATATGTGAAAATATGTCCTAAAGGGTTACACAAAACAAACAAATGGTTTGGTATTTATAGCAAACTATTCTGCATGTCTGGCGGATCAGGCGGAACACTCAGATGGGTTCCGCCCGTATACCCCCAGGGTTCCGCCAGGGCTGCAGTAGGTTTTAGCAATAACTCTTCAAACCAAACAAGGTCTTGTCTCATAACTCCTAGCAACCAAAAAATGTCACATCACTTAACTCAAGTCAAACACAATACTTGCAAGCAACATCAAAGCAAGTCAAACACATTTCTTTCCATAAATGCATATAGACAAAACTTGCCATAAGTGTGATGTGACAATTCTATTTTAAGGGATAAATGTGATGTGACAAGACACTTTCTAATTTAAGAAATAAAATCAATGTTTAGTTTAAAAGGAAATGTAAACATTAGTTAAACAAGACTTAAACACTCAAAGTGATAATTTACTTTTAGCTAAAGTTCATACTTTGTCATTAACAAAACTTAGCAAAGATCGTAAAATATAAATAACGTTTTTAGGCGATATTTGTATTAACAATCTCCCCCTTTTTGTTGATGACAAAACATAAACTTTATTTAAAAGTAAGCCATAAGATTTAGTGTTAAGTCTTATAAAGTTAGTAATGAAACTTGTTTTTGCAAAGAGTCACCGACGCGGAAGTTTAAAATAATAGAGCAAGTTTCATATAAATTATCCCCCTTTTTGTCGAAACAAAAAGAAGAGTAGCGAAGCGGAATTATAGGCATGCTCCCCCTTGGTTGATACTCCCCCTAAATGGAGTGCCAAGAGAGGAGGCATGGATTTTGAACCTACAAAAGAAAAGTTAGTTTCCGCACAAGATAAGGCATGAAAGCATTTCATGTTTAAAATCACAACTAAGAGTTGTGAAGCGGAATAAAGCAAGACTCATGCTCCCCCTTGAATGTTACTCCCCTAAATAGAGTTTCAAGGAAGGAAGACATGGACAATGAACCTACAAAAAGAGAGGTTAGTTTCTAAAGCACAAGATTTATGTATGTTACAATAACAAGATATAGTTCACTCATCATACCTAAATGGTCATCAAACAATTCAAACCTTGTAGTAGAATGACTTTCATTAAATTGTAAAATTTTGACTCTTAGAGAGTCAAAGACACAACATTAAGATGACAACATCCTACCTAAAAAAAAACTAAGAAAAACTAAAAGTAAACTAAAAATGCTACAAGGAAATCATCATTTTCCTTAATGAGAAATATTTTCCAAAAACAATGATGGGGTTGTTTAAGGATGAAAAATGTGGGTTGAGGGTTGTAGCGGGTTTTATTTGAAGAGGTGAGGAGGTTTCTTGGTTTTGGTTTGTTGGTTAAAATGGGGACATTTTCCAAGAGAAACGGTTTTGTCTCATTTTGGAGACTCTAAGGTTGATGTGGGTGAGACAAGGATTGTAGACGATCCAAAATGTGGTTTAGAATAAACCTCATTTCTTCGGATAACTCACGAAGTTCAGTTCGACATCTTTCACTAATTTAGACTCATTTTCTATTTTAGAAAACTCTAGGATAAATGTGTCAAAGCAAAAATGTTTGGTTTCAAAATGTACCTTGCTTGGTGATTTAGCTAAGAGATAATCACAAACCGGATGGTCGGCTTCGTCTTCATCCGTGTTAGTCCATGAATCACAAGTAAGTCCATCAAGATCTCGACATGAGAAGTCATCTTCACTTACACCTTCAATTAAAACATTTAAACTAGTAGCACATGTATTAATCTCAACTAAATGTCTATCAATTAATTTTTCTAAGACCTCTAACTCAAATGTGAGACCAAATTGATCATCTTTCTTTTCAAAGTGACTTTTCCATTTAAGCATGCTTTCTTTTTCACATAGCGGTGGGTTTTGAATAGGTTGCCCTTCTTTGAGATTTTCAAAATCCATGGATCGATCCAAGTTTTAAAATACAGTTAATTTTAAGGGACTTGGGTAACGTAGCTCCTGATGCCAATTGTGGAAAACTAGAAAGGGGGTTGAATAGTTTACCGCTTTTTAAATCCTTTTTAGCTTGAATATCTTTTAAGAACTTCACGTTTGGTTAATGATACAAACACAACGTTATATGTTTGATTCTTTTGAAAGAGATTTTTAAATCCTCAGATGGGTTCCGCCCGTGTACCCCCAGGGTTCCGCCATGGCTGCAGTAGGTTTTAGCAATAACTCTTCAAACCAAACAAGGTCTTGTCTCATAACTCCTAGCAACCAAACAATGTCACATCACTTAACTCAAGTCAAACACAATACTTGCAAGCAACATCAAAGCAAGTCAAACACATTTCTTTCCATAAATGCATATAGACAAAACTTTCCATAAGTGTGATGTGACAATTCTATTTTAAGGAATAAATGTGATGTGACAAGACACTTTCTAATTTAAGAAATAAAACGAATGTTTAGTTTAAAAGGAAATGTAAACATTAGTTAAACAAGACTTAAACACTCAAAGTGATAATTTACTTTTAGCTAAAGTTCATACTTTGTCATTAACAAAACTTAGCAAAGACCGTAAAATATAAATAACCTTTTTAGGCGATATTTGTATTAACAATCTCCCCCTTTTTGTTGATGACAAAACATAAACTTTATTTAAAAGTAAGCCATAAGATTTAGTGTTAAGTCTTATAAAGTTAGTAATGAAACTTGTTTTTGCAAAGAGTTAGCGACGCGGAAGTTTAAAATAATAGAGCAAGTTTCATATAAATTCTCCCCCTTTTGTCGAAACAAAAAGAAGAGTAGCGAAGCGGAATTATAGGCATGCTCCCCCTTGGTTGATACTCCCCCTAAATGGAGTGCCAAGAGAGGAGGCATGGATTTTGAACCTACAAAAGAAAAGTTAGTTTCCGCACAAGATAAGGCATGAAAGCATTTCATGTTTAAAATCACAACTAAGAGTTGTGAAGCGGAATAAAGCAAGACTCATGCTCCCCCTTGAATGTTACTCCCCTAAATAGAGTTTCAAGGAAGGAAGACATGGACAATGAACCTACAAAAAGAGAGGTTAGTTTCTAAAGCACAAGATTTATGTATGTTACAATAACAAGATATAGTTCACTCATCATACCTAAATGGTCATCAAACAATTCAAACCTTGTAGTAGAATGACTTTCATTAAATTGTAAAATTTTGACTCTTAGAGAGTCAAAGACACAACATTAAGATGACAACATCCTACCTAAAAAAAAAACTAAGAAAAACTAAAAATAAACTAAAAATGCTACAAGGAAATCATCATTTTCCTTAATGAGAAACATTTTCCAAAAACAATGATGGGGTTGTTTAAGGATGAAAAATGTGGGTTGAGGGTTGTAGCGGGTTTTATTTGAAGAGGTGAGGAGGTTTCTTGGTTTTGGTTTGTTGGTTAAAATGGGGACATTTTCCAAGAGAAACGGTTTTGTCTCATTTTGGAGACTCTAAGGTTGAGGTGGGTGAGACAAGGATTGTAGATGATCCAAAATGTGGTTTAGAATAAACCTCATTTATTCGGATAACTCACGAAGTTCCGTTCGACATCTTTCACTAATGTGAGCGGCTCTCTCGCAATGTCCGCAATCATGGCGGGGAAATGATGGTGGTGGATGGATGGTTTGATTTGTTGGTGGTGGATGGTTTGAACTTGAAGGAGAAAATGTGGATGGTTGAGAGGTGTGTTTGCTTCCTTCACTTGTTGAGTCTAATGCCGTATGAAATTCCATAACATGGTTGATTTGAGAGTCAACCATTCGTTTGAAGGCATTTAGGTGGGCTAAATGAGTACTTATTTCCTCATTCATGTTTGGAGGTTTTTCCCATATGGATGTTTCTATTTTCTTATAAGAAGAAAGTAGAGTTTCAAAATTTTGGGAATTTTGTTGTTGTGGTGGTTGTTGTTGTGGTTGTGGTTATTGATTTTGAACAAAATGGCGAAAGCTTGGTTCGCCGGAAGGAAAGCCATGAAGGTCTTTGTAAATGGGGTTAAACACAAATGATTGTTGGTGGGTATGACTTTGATCATTTGGAAAAATGGATGGTCTAGCATAACGGTAAGCCAACCGTTCTACTATAGATGGGTGATGGGGTTCATCATCTAGTTGCTCACTAGGTTGTTGTTGGGTTTCCATTTGAGCAATGGTATCAAAAAGTGAAAAGGATGGTGGACTTGATGATAGATCATCAAAGGTTTCTAAATTAGGTAGTGGTGATGTTGGTGGTGTATGGAAAAGTTCCATTGGTGTAGGTGTTGGTGATTGAGGTGAAGGAGTTTTTGATTTAAAAGTTTGTTGAGAAGGTGAAGTTGACACACTCAAAGGTCTAGTTGGTGATGGATTAGTGGCTAGGTTTGAGTTGCAATGTGGTGGAGAAGGTGGTGGAGTAGCAAGATTAAGCAAATCTTGAATGGTTATGACATTGGTATTACAAGGTGTTGAAGGAGTAGTTGAGGTAGTTAGATTAAGAAAATCTTGGATAGGTGAGGAGATGTTAAGTGAAGCATCACTTGATGATGATGAGCTTGACTTTGTGGTTTTGTTGAAGCAACAAGGTTTCACACTAATCCTAGTGGTTTTAGCACATGATTTTGATGACTCGGATGAGGTGTTGGATTTGGTCATTTCAAAGGTTTTGGTTTTGATGTTTGAGGGAAGAAGTCTTGATGGTGATGGTGTGATTTGAATTGTTGTGAAGCTTTCAATTTTATAGGATGAGAAAGGTGTTGAAATAGAGTTTGGATTTGATGTTTTACTATTCAAAGATTGAGGTGTCAAATGATTTTCATCACCATGTCACATCATTTGAGGTCAATCCAATGAATAGTATGGAGTGAAAGACCAACTTAAGCACTCAATGCTTTGTGATCATGGGAAGTGGTTTGGTTGAGAATGTATCAAAGGTTTGAAGGATCCTTTAAAAGGGTTCCTTTGGTTAGTTATGTTTTGAATTTGACTTTTGGCGGGAAGTGTCTTCTAAATTGTTTTAGTAAGTGAGGTTTGTTCTAATATGGTTATTGGTGTTAATGAAAGATGTTTTTCACTTAGGATAATGATTTGACACTTGACAAGTTATGATCTTAAGAAAAATGGCAAAAATTTTCTGCAGGTGACTGGCGGAACCCTCAAAATACACAGGCGAAACCCTGTTTTTGGATCCGCCTGGTCCGTTGGGCTAATTCTGGAAAACCCAGAATTTGTACTGGCGGAACCCAATTTTGGGATCCGCCTGATCCGCCAGAGCTGTAAAAGTGGACAGCACGCGATTTTTACCCGCGAGACGATTTTCTAAATTTTCGAAAAGTCTTGGAAATGAAAATATATTATATGACTGATTAGGAAACGCAAAAATTAGGCATATAGACATTCATCTCTTAGGACTTTGACCGGGGGCTAACGATTTTCATATAACTTAGTGAATTTTACCATAAGCATGAAATAGACAAATACCACTAATATTGTCATTAATCATAAAAAGAGCGTACGAAACATAATTCATCAAACGTAATAAGACATGAACATGAGAAATAACACAAATCACATAATTCAACACATAAAAGGTTCTACAATCTTCATATGCCAAACGCCCCTTTATCACTCATCTCACAACCTATCAATCTTTTTATTGAGCTTGTTGAGGTATCTTCCAAAGCATTTGAAAATTCCCTTTGTTTGTTTGAATTCCTCGGATGAATTCTTAATGACGGAGAGTTCTTGAAGGTATTCCAATGGTGGTAACTTTGAATTGGGAAGATTATCGTCATCGCTCATGTCGGATGATGATGATGAAGGTGAAGGTGAGCGAGTGCGTTTGCCCTTAGTTTTGAAAACACGTTTATCACTCAAAGGAACGAGGACGTGAGGGACAAGAAAATAGTCAAGGTGCATTCCCTTGTCATTAGGAGGAGTGGGTGAAATTGCTCTAAAGAGGCGAGTAAGAAGCATTCCATAAGGAAGAGCGGTTTTTCCAACTAAAGGTATGTCGGCCATTCGTCGGGCTAGGTAGTAGGCTAAGTTGAATGGTTGACCAATGGAAATGCTATAAAGCATGTAGCAAAGGCATGTGTTTACATGATCCCTATTTCCTATGGTGCTTATGACGTTAGCTCTAAGAATTTCCTCCCACTTCTTAAATTGCGGCTTAAGCTCATTGATCTCCATACCAAAGGGATCCTTATCCACAATATTCCCCGAACGATTTTTCCTAGTGGTAGAGGCTCTAACAAAGAGATGTTCCTTAATAGTTTCCTTACTAACAAGAGGATTGTTGTATGGATGAAAACGTTCAATTGAGTCAAGGCTTGAAATAGGCCACTTATCCGTGTAGAGACAAGTACCTTCATTTGGGACACCAAAGATGATAGCTAAGTCCTTTAAGTTAATGAAATTTGGTATTTGATTTGTTTTGAAGGTTAGTGATATTTTACCGGACTCACTTGTGGATAGTTCTACGGTTGCATAGAATTCTAATACGAACCTAGGACAAATCGGCTCATCAATATCAAGGAGACAATCAAAGTTGATTGCGGCAAAGTTTTGACGTATAGAAGTTCCTTCTAGAAAGGTTGGATCAATTGTTCTACCTTCGTGAACATATCGTTTTTCTAATGCCCTAAAGGTTTCTACTTGAACTTTGTCGAGACCTTTAGTCCTATGGTGTTTGGGCAAGTACTTAAGGGTATCCTTGTGATCGGATTGACTTGCGTTAGGCATGTTGATTCCTAGAAAACACAAAATTACATGTTAATGACTTTTAATCAATGTGTATGTTCTAATGTGTTCCTATATGCAAACAATGTGGAGACTTGGTTATCTTGACTCATTTTGATGCCCAAATTGTTTTGCTTACAAAGTAATGTTATGAAAACAAAAGATAACCAAAAATTCTCCTAATTGAATATATCTTCGATTGAATGTACCCGAAAATACATATTGGTTATGTATTCCCTTTAGCATTCAAGAGATAATATGCAAGTGATGTTTCAATGATGTTTTTCATTTGTTTTAACAATGTGGTGATGAATTGTGTTCTAGTCATGGTTTACAATTGAAAGATAATGCACTTGGTGTGTTTGGTAAATCAAAGTAAAAACAAAGAGGACGCAATACTTAACTAATGAAGACATGATTAGCTAGCCACCAAGTTTTTCATGAATTTAAAAAGATTTATGCATAAACCCTAAGATTCTAATTAGTGAATGTAAATGAGAGTGTTATACTTAAATCAAAAATGCAATTGTGATTAGAACACTTACAAAGTTGATTGGATTCGAAGAGGTTTGATTGAAAGCCCTAAATTTCGTATGGTTATGTGTTTTTGAGAGGGTGATAGCAGTTTGAAAGGGAATGCCTAAGTTAGGAGGGTGTTTGGTTTTGAAATTTAGAATAAAAACATTCTGTGGAGTTGGCGGACCAGGGGGAACCAAAAAATGGGTTCCGCCCGTATGATCTGAGGGCGCTGTGGGAGTCTGCAGGAAAAATTCAAAAGGGATTGTCTTGATTTTTGTGGTTTTATCCTAATGTTCAAAACTAAGATTTTAAGTCTTATGAGTTTATGACTAAGCCTAGGAATGATGAATGTTGCACATTCAAGAGGTTTAGTGAGAACGTTGATGGAATGATTAACGTAGAAAACTTTCTTAGTTAAGACGTTCCTCAATGAACAATCTTACCAAGTCGATGAAGATTGATCACAATATGTCTGTAAATACCGTGATGAATTGAATTGTCGCTGAAGTCGATGCATCCTTTGTTGACGAGATAACCTTTGTTGATAAAGAAATTCCTTTGTTGATACGAATTAGCTTGTTCAAGCGGAGCTTGTTGATGTGCTTCTTCATTCAATACAAATATGAGATCCTTCAGCGTTTTGGAGAATTACTGGATAAGTAAGTATAAAAGTGCAAGTACCACTTGTGCTTTTCTTATCAACTTATTACAGATGCAATTCCATTTGGCATACACTATGGTTTCTATTCCCGTTCTTTTGGGATACCATAATCCTAGTGGTGTAGTACCTTTAAATGAATCCAAGCAAGCTCTTTCGAAAGAGTTGTTTTAGGATCTTCTCTAAAATCTAGCACATAGACAAACACTAAACATAATGTTGAGTTACATTTGTTGTAAGAACAAGTATACTCCCAAACATTTCTCTATGTTTAGTTTTACCTACGGATTTACTAATCTCATTCTTGATAAGTCATAAAGGACTTAATCATTGTGAACAATTGAATAACTAGGAATGTTTTTGAGTAATTATCCCTTACTTTTGGAGCTTGCTTAGGTTAATAAACAATCTTTCAAATATTAACATTCATTTTGATATTTGCTTGACTCAATGTTTGACACAAGACGAAAGAGTGTTATATTTCAATTTTTAATAGTCCATCTTCCTTGTTATTGATCTTGACAAACTTGTCTTATCAATGTTGGGCTTTCGACTAAGTCATCATCTACCAAAGATGATATCTTAGAAGGAGGTGGTCTTTCATTGAATGTTGAACTCAATGATTCCTCGATTCTTTGGGTTTATTTTCTTAAGACCTCATAAGTGTAAATGTCTAAGATATGCAACATCATAAGACTATGGGTCGAATTTGATGTTCACATTCTAGACGTTTTAATAAATCATTTTCTCTCAATCACTCAAATAACATTCAACTGATTTATTTTACTTTGTGTGTCTTTCGTGAAGCTTTTAGCAAAAGAATGATTGGACTTAAGATGCTATTGAAAATATAGGGTATAATACCAAAAGACTTTTGTACTACAAGTGTTTATGAAATGTTTTGGTTTTGCTAGATTTGCAAGCATCACAAAAGTTTTGGTTGTCTTATTACTTAAGAAGTTCTTAGTTCACTCACTTGTAGATAAGAATTAAGTGAGACTTACTCAAGAGTTACTCGTGTATTTTCCCGAGAGATTAAACGAGGCAAGACACCTTATATCTCCTAGTAGAAGTAGTATCAAACTACTTTACCTATGAAGGATCTAATCCTTATTGTTACTCACACAATCATAGACACCTTACAGTAAAGACTACTACTAACACTTATGACAGATCATACTACTAATCAACAAGAAACATTCAAAGGTAAGTTGAAGAGACGTGTACCTTTTAAGCTCCATAGATTAGCCATCAAGAAGAAAAACATAAAGCAAATAATCTTGATACGTAGAGAGGCTAAACATAACTTCTTATAAATCCAAGAAAGTTAGAAAGACACATAAAAGTATTGACCATGATATTTTTATCCCTTTATCATGTGTTCCTACTAGAGCTAGAGTAACATCTACAAGACACTCTTAGATTTTACAAATACAACATATTTTGTTTTACTTGTTGATGATTCATTAGAGTTAAATCCTAATCCGGTTCTATCTCTAAATGACCTTTGATTCTTCAAACAACTTTCAAGAGTTTTTGAACTTTCTTCAAATTTAGCAAGCATTTTTCCTTTTTCATTTTGTTTTAGAATTTCATGTTTGTACCCTAGACATACTTTACATTCTAAATCAATTTCAACATGACTCTCAAGTCTAGACATCTTGTCTTCTAACATGATTTCATTTTCAAAAGTGTTTACACACGATCTTGAAGTTTCATTGTTAAAGATAGTTTTTAGGTCCATGTTGCATGAAAATTTAGACTCATTTTCTATTTTAGAAAACTCTAGGATAAATGTGTCAAAGCAAAAATGTTTGGTTTCAAAATGTACCTTGCTTGGTGATTTAGCTAAGAGAGAATCACAAACCGGATGGTCGGCTTCATCTTCATCCGTGTTAGTCCATGAATCACAAGTAAATCCATCAAGATCTCGACATGAGAAGTCATCTTCACTTACACCTTCAATTAAAACATTTAAACTAGTAGCACATGTATTAATCTCAAATAATGTCTATCAATTAATTTTTCTAAGACCTCTAACTCAAATGTGAGATCAAATTGATCATCTTGCTTTTCAAAGTGACTTTTCCATTTAAGCATGCTTTCTTTTTCACATAGAAGTGGGTTTTGAATAGGTTGCCCTTCTTTGAGATTTTCAAAATCCATGGATCGATCCAAGTTTTAAAATACAGTTAATTTTAAGGGACTTGGGTAACTTAGCTCCTGATGCCAATTGTGGAAAACTAGAAGGGGGTTGAATAGTTTACCGCTTTTTAAATCCTTTTTAGCTTGAATATCTTTTAAGAACTTCACGTTTGGTTAATGATACAAACACAACGTTATATGTTTGATTCTTTTGAAAGAGCTTTTTATGTAAATAACAATTCTAACTTTACTTGTTTCCTATTTTGAAAAGCTTTACTTGTAGTGATCCTAACTTTGCTTGTTTAGTTCTTTGAAAAGCTTTACTTATGTTTAAAGATATAAGTACAACTTTACTTGTTTTAGTTCTTTGAAAAGCTTTGTATGTGATCAACAATTCTAACTAAATAACAACATATAATATGCAAAGATAGAGAAAGAAACGATCAAACCACAACACGATAGTTTATCGTGGTTCGGCTACAAGGACTCTTTTTCCTTGCCCTACATCCACGCCCCAAGTTTCCAACTCGAGAGTTATAAACACTAATCAACAAGCTCCTTTCACCAGCGGAGAAAACCTTACACATCGCTTATACTTTTACCGACACAAAGCTAGATGTCGAGTTCTTTTACAAGGGTACAACCACTCCCGTTCGTCGCTTACACTTTTACCGACACTAAGCTAGATGTCGAGTTCTTTACCAAGGGTACAACCACTCCCGTTAGTTCTTTTACTAGGGTACAACAACTCCCAACACACTACGTATTTTGAGGACTAAAATACTAACCAATCTCTACTGAATATACATGACACAATTGAAGTATAAACTATCAAAGCTTATACATGACCAAGCTACCAAGACTTGCAACTTTAGAGTTGAAGCTTGCAACTTCTTGAATAATCTTTTGGAGTTCCTTGCTACATAAGAGAATCACACAAGTCAAGGGTTACTGAATTAGTTGAGAGAATATGTGAAAATATGTCCTAAAGGGTTACACAAAACAAACAAATGGTTTGATATTTATAGCAAACTATTCTGCATGTCTGGCGGATCAGGCGGAACCCTCAGATGGGTTCCGCCCGTGTACCCCCAGGGTTCCGCAAGGGCTGCAGTAGGTTTTAGCAATAACTCTTCAAACCAAACAAGGTCTTGTCTCATAACTCCTAGCAACCAAACAATGTCACATCACTTAACTCAAGTCAAACACAATACTTGCAAGCAACATCAAAGCAAGTCAAACACATTTCTTTCCATAAATGCATATAGACAAAACTTTCCATAAGTGTGATGTGACAATTCTATTTTAAGGAATAAATGTGATGTGACATGACACTTTCTAATTTAAGAAATAAAACCAATGTTTAGTTTAAAAGGAAATGTAAACATTAGTTAAACAAGACTTAAACACTCAAAGTGATAATTTACTTTTAGCTAAAGTTCATACTTTGTCATTAACAAAACTTAGCAAAGATCGTAAAATATAAATAACGTTTTTAGGCGATATTTGTATTAACAATCTCCCCCTTTTTGTTGATGACAAAACATAAACTTTATTTAAAAGTAAGCCATAAGATTTAGTGTTAAGTCTTATAAAGTTAGTAATGAAACTTGTTTTTGCAAAGAGTTAGCGACGCGGAAGTTTAAAATAATAGAGCAAGTTTCATATAAATTCTCCCCCTTTTTGTCGAAACAAAAAGAAAAGTAGCGAAGCGGAATTATAGGCATGCTCCCCCTTGGTTGATACTCCCCCTAAATGGAGTGCCAAGAGAGGAGGCATGGATTTTGAACCTACAAAAGAAAAGTTAGTTTCCGCACAAGATAAGGCATGAAAGCATTTCATGTTTAAAAACACAACTAAGAGTTGTGAAGCGGAATAAAGCAAGACTCATGCTCCCCCTTGAATGTTACTCTCCTAAATAGAGTTTCAAGGACGGAAGACATGGACAATGAACCTACAAAAAGAGAGGTTAGTTTCTAAAGCACAAGATTTATGTATGTTACCAAAACAAGATATAGTTCACTCATCATACCTAAATGGTCATCAAACAATTCAAACCTTGTAGTAGAATGACTTTCATTAAATTGTAAAATTTTGACTCTTAGAGAGTCAAAGACACAACATTAAGATGACAACATCCTACCTAAAAAAAACTAAGAAAAACTAAAAATTAACTAAAAATGCTACAAGGAAATCATCATTTTCCTTAATGAGAAACATTTTCCAAAAACAATGATGGGGTTGTTTAAGGATGAAAAATGTGGGTTGAGGGTTGTAGCGGGTTTTATTTGAAGAGGTGAGGAGGTTTCTTGGTTTTGGTTTGTTGGTTAAAATGGGGACATTTTCCAAGAGAAACGATTTTGTCTCATTTTGGAGACTCTAAGGTTGAGGTGGGTGAGACAAGGATTGTAGACGATCCAAAATGTGGTTTAGAATAAACCTCATTTCTTCGGATAACTCACGAAGTTCCGTTCGACATCTTTCACTAATGTGAGCGGTTCTCTCGCAATGTCCGCAATCATGGCGGGGAAATGATGGTGGTGGATGGATGGTTTGATTTGTTGGTGGTGGATGGTTTGAACTTGAAGGAGCAAATGTGGATGGTTGAGAGGTGTGTTTGCTTCCTTCACTTGTTGAGTCTAATGCCGTATGAAATTCCATAACATGGTTGATTTGAGAGTCAACCATTCGTTTGAAGGCATTTAGGTGGGCTAAATGAGTACTTATTTCCTCATTCATGTTTGGAGGTTTTTCCCATATGGATGTTTCTATTTTCTTATAAGAAGAAAGTAGAGTTTCAAAATTTTGGGAATTTTGTTGTTGTGGTGGTTGTTGTTGTGGTTGTGGTTGTTGATTTTGAACAAAATGGCGAAAGCTTGGTTCGCCGGAAGGATTGCCATGAAGGTCTTTGTAAATGGGGTGAAACACCAATGATTGTTGGTGGGTATGACTTTGATCATTTGGAAAAATGGATGGTCTAGCATAACGGTAAGCCAACCGTTCTACTATAGATGGGTGATGGGGTTCATCATCTAGTTGCTCACTAGGTTGTTGTTGGGTTTCCATTTGAGCAATGGTATCAAAAAGTGAAAAGGATGGTGGACTTGATGATAGATCATCAAAGGTTTCTAAATTAGGTAGTGGTGATGTTGGTGGTGTATGGAAAAGTTCCATTGGTGTAGGTGTTGGTGATTGAATTTGACTTTTGGCGGGAAGTGTCTTCTAAATTGTTTTAGTGAGTGAGGTTTTGTTCTAATATGGTTATTGGTGTTAATGAAAGATGTTTTTCACTTAGGATAATGATTTGACACTTGACAAGTTATGATCTTAAGAAAAATGGCAAAAATATTATGCAGGTGACTGGCGGAACCCTCAAAATACACAGGCGGAACCCTGTTTTGGGATCCGTCTGGTCCGTTGGGCTAATTCTGGAAAACCCAGAATTTGTACTGGCGGAACCCAATTTTGGGATCCGCCTGATCCGCCAGAGTTGTAAAAGTGGACAGCACGCGATTTTTACCCGCGAGACGATTTTCTAAATTTTCAAAAAGTCTTGGAAATGAAAATATATTATATGACTGATTAGGAAACGCAAAAATTATGCATATAGACATTCATCTCTTAGGACTTTGACCGGGGGCTAACGATTTTCATATAACTTAGTGAATTTTACCATAAGCATGAAATAGACAAATACCACCAATATTGTCATTAATCATAAAAAGAGCGTACGAAACATAATTCATCAAACGTAATAAGACTTGAACATGAGAAATAACACAAATCACATAATTCAACACATAAAAGGTTCTACAATCTTCATATGCCAAATGCCCCTTTATCACTCATCTCACAACCTATCAATCTTCTTATTGAGCTTGTTGAGGTATCTTCCAAAGCATTTGAAAATTCCCTTTGTTTGTTTGAATTCCTCGGATGAATTCTTAATGACGGAGAGTTCTTGAAGGTATTCCAATGGTGGTAACTTTGAATTGGGAAGATTATCGTCATCGCTCATGTCGGATGATGATGATGAAGGTGAAGGTGAGCGAGTGCGTTTGCCCTTAGTTTTGAAAACACGTTTATCACTCAAAGGAACGAGGACGTGAGGGACAAGAAAATAGTCAAGGTGCATTCCCTTTTCATTAGGAGGAATGGGTGAAATTGCTCTAAAGAGGCGCGTAAGAAGCATTCCATAAGGAAGAGCGGTTTTTCCAACTAAAGGTATGTCGGCCATTCGTCGGGCTAGGTAGTAGGCTAAGTTGAATGGTTGACCAATGGAAATGCTATAAAGCATGTAGCAAAGGCATGTGTTTACATGATCCCTATTTCCTATGGTGCTTATGACGTTAGCTCTAAGAATTTCCTCCCACTTTCTAATTTAAGAAATAAAACCAATGTTTAGTTTAAAAGGAAATGTAAACATTAGTTAAACAAGACTTAAACACTCAAAGTGATAATTTACTTTTAGCTAAAGTTCATACTTTGTCATTAACAAAACTTAGCAAAGATCGTAAAATATAAATAACGTTTTTAGGCAATATTTGTATTAACATATTTGATTTAAGCCGTATATATATTTTATTAATGTGGAAATTTCTTAAGCATACAACAATTTTATCACAAACTTCGGTGCATTTTCTTAAGCCGTATATATATTTTATATATTTTATTAACGGTATAAGGATGTCCGGTGTTCCGCATCATGCAATCAAGCTAAAGGTTGGTACTCCCGTAATGTTAATGCGAAACATTGATCAAAAAGCAGGATTGTGCAATGGAACAAGGCTTCAAGTACAACGTTTGGGAGTCAATGTAATTGAAGCAAAGATCATATCTGGTGGCAACATTGGTAAGATTTGCGCTATTCCACGTATGATTATTAGCCCTTCAGAGACTAAGATGCCGTTCAAATTTAATAGAAGGCAGTTTCCAATTCAAATTTGTTTTGGTATGATGATTAATAAAAGCGAAGGACAGACTTTGTCACAGGTTGGTTTGTTTTTGCCAAAGCCGGTATTCTCACATGGTCAACTGTATGTCGCTATGTCAAGAGTGAAGAGCAAGCGAGGATTGAAGGTTCTATGTTTAGACAAGGACGACAACTATTGCAACTACACTTTCAAATGTCGTTTATAAAGAAGTCTTAGGTCGGATTTGATTAACCATTTTTTGTGTACGATAAACATATGCATTGTTATTTTGTGAAACCGTAAAGTTATTTAAAGAATTTTATATTTTTTTTCATGTTTTGCGCATATCAATGTTTATTTTCTTCCTTTTAATATTATCTATATTATTATGAAGCGAACCCGCCCATCGGGCGGGTTATGAAGCTAGTATCTATATATATAATAAAAGAAGGTTTTTTTTGAAAATTTGCCATGTCATCCATGCTGGCAACCTCTCCACGTCACTAAAGCCACGTCAGTTATTCCACATCACACAGTTATGTATATTTCCTCTTTCAAGTTTCAAAACCCTTTATTCATTTGAGATCGACATTCTTAAAAAACTGAATCAGATCCGAAATTTTAGCACAACACAATCAAAAATATAAACCAATTCCATGTTAATCGCAATTACTAGCAGGTAAACATTCTCTTACCAATTGAAACATTATCTTCCATGAAAAGGCAAAAGATTGGCAGTCTGTTTCAAAAGAATAACGAATTTGAGGGTTTTAAATAATTTATTAGTTTGTTGGCTGTTTCATATTAATAAGAATCGGTGGAGCTTGGTCACACTGGAGCATAATTATGATTTTAAGGTGTTTTGTATGTTGACTTATTACAGGATAAGTGATCTTAAAGGTGCCTTACAAGTGTTTGATGCCTAACAAGTGTTTGTCGTGCAAATGAGGTAATTTTCAATGTTATGCATTCACAGTGTTGATTTTTGGTTTTTCAATGTTATGCATTGATCATAAAAATCTATGGTGTTTATTCTTGCTATTTCAAAAAATGTATACTTTTGTACAAGTGAGGTTACTAATATCGATAGGTAGATACATAACTTTGGTTATAAAGGCCAAGGATTGATAATGGTAAATTACAAGTAAAACATCACGACCAACTTGACAAAGTGTGGTTTGCCCAAAAGTCATGTATAATTTAACACATGTAATGGTTTATGACCATTTAGTTGTATTACATGTATTATTTGTAATTTGGTTAGCTATGTCATATCTCTAATTTGTTTAGTTAAGTGGATGTGTATGGTATAAAATCATTTTAAGATAAAACTTAACTAGATGGTTCATATATTTTTTTATATCTTTTTGTTTCATATAGATTACAAGTGGATGCACTACAGATAGGTAATGGAAATGTACATGGAGTTGTGTTTTCAAGTAGAAATGATGTTGTAGTATGTATATAGCTATCAAATTTGAATTCAATATTGTTATCTCCTAAAGTTTAGCGCTCTTCTCCTCATTTGGAATTTGACATCTCTACTACTACACTGGTGTAAGTTACGCATGGAACAGTATATACACGAACAATCTAGAGACTTGGTTGACCAAGCATATATCAAGTTTGTTAGACTCTCTTCTAATCCTCTCAAATATTTTCCTTTCTAAAACAAGCCGAATAATAAGCAATAACTACTTATGAAAAGTTTTCCATTCACTCAGACCAAATGGGATTGTTTTTTGGCGTATTATGGGAAAGTAAGAAGTGATGCTTTTGTTTTTTTATGGTTCTGTAGCAAGTTTTTCACACTTAAAAAGGGGAAAAAATGGATCTAGGTCATATTATTATGTAGGATGTGCTAAACAATTGCAATATGGAACATGTTGTAGCAGATTTGTGTGATGTTTGCAATGCTTGATAAGATTGCTCAAACAGACCTAAAGTATGCTGATATTATACTTCCAGAGAACTATGCTGGATTCCAAAATAGGTAATACTGTAGTATTTTTTGATTCCAGACAGAGAGTTACATTATTATGCATTTAGTGTTGATTAATATATAAGTACCTTAAATATTATCTGCTATATTGATGGGATAAATGTGTTGTTTTAAAGATTATGATATTGCAATTTGTGTGGTTTTGATCATGATACAGGTAATGCTATTTGAATGTTGTGTTCAAATAAGCCTAAACTATACAAATAGGTTGCTTACTGTGTTATTCGTCATGATTATTGCAATCATAAATGAATGATATTTAGATCTTATTAAATAAAATTGGATTGGAGATTTCTTACAGGGGCAGTTTGTAATTTCTTATCGAAAGGATATCATTACAAGTTTTATTCATCACTTTGGGTCTAGGTTGTTTAGAGGAAAAGATTCATGGTAGCATAAATTAAGTTTTAATAGAATTGTGGTCAATGTTCAAAAAATATCCCTCTAAGTGGATGAGAGAACTTGAATTATTTATTTTCTACATGGGGAGGTTGTGCTAAGAAATACTTGGTATTTAATAATATTGTATACTTCGAAGATATATAGCAATTTACATGAACTTTTCTACACATAAAGTAACCCATAATATGTACGGGTTTATAGGTTCTTATACATTAGAATGTGCATTTCAACTTTTTATGAGCTAACACATGATTTTTACGGTTTGGCACTTATGGTATATAAATATTATCTTATCAAAAGCTAATAGAAATAAAAATATTTTTATATATATATATATATATATATATATATACTTCTATGATCTCGATTTGAGTTTATTTGGATGTTAATGATGAGGTTGATAAATAATATATTATCAATGGTAGTCATCGATTGAACGGTGACGTGTTGTGTTTAGTTCAGGGCTCTTTGATAAACGCATTGGAGATTTGTTAAAAACATGGTACTATATTTTGTTTTCTTTTTCATATTTTTGTGAAATACGTCCTCCCCGAGTATGCTACTATTTATTTAGATTAATATATTTATCGTGCAAAATTTTGTCCATTCCATATGTAACTTGAATAGCAAAGTCCAATTCACATTTGAAATAGCAAAGTTCAATTCACATTTGAATAGGCTTTTGTGGGCATCAGTGGGAGATTCACTTTGATTTGTATTACAGGATTTTGAAGATATGCTGAAAAGGACCATGAGATATCCATTTTGGTGTTGCATTTTGGTGACTTTGCAGGTATATGTTTCTAAGTTCTTGATATTTTCTTCAAATTACGTTGGTGTTAGAACAGGTAGGCCTTTATGGCTCTTAGCTTATAGTTTCAACACTTTTTTTTCTTTTCTTTTTCTCAATATTCGTATGTAATATGGTCTTAGTAATGTTGATTTTGAACGTCTACGTGAATATATTAATCCTCAATGTTATCTTAATGTATATAAATAAAATTACATGGAAAGTGACCGTGTAAAAGCTTTTGTACGGATTTATTCCTTTCTGTGTGTTTTGACGTTTGCATGAAGCCACTGGGACTCAAACTTGCTAAGGTTGGAGATGGGTAAACCGGTTGTCTAAGAGCTTTATACTTTTTGGCAAACTCTTTTGAAGGGGTCGATTTGAGAACTTAGTAATCTTCTGTGGTGGAATTCCTACAACCATCTTCTAAAATGTAAATGCTTTCAAATATCAAGTTTAAAGTCAGGTGAATCTTAACGATGCCTAATTTTCTTTTATATTTGAAACTTTCTATCTCACTATTTTGTACTTTAGATATTTATTTATTATTTATTTTGCTGTCTTTCATGCCTATTGTTATTCACAGGGCTTACAAGGGGAGGAAAGTGGTCAGATTTGACGGACTTGTGAACCTCGTCATCTTCTCAGCTCGACTCATATGACATACACATTTTAAATTATATATACAAGTCACGCAATTATACCACATCTCCCTAACTTTCAAAATGCATGGTATGTTAGCACCTCCTCTTTCTGTGCCCATCAAATTTTAATCGAAGATTAAAACATAGCGATTTAGTAGGATGATTTGCGAGCTTTGGATAAATTAGCAACAACCATATACATGTAACATGCTCATGAATCATCATAATAGTTGATCAAATGTAACTATTGAGCAAAAAGTCATTTGTAGATTACTTGGTGTAATGTTGTAATGCTATGTTTTTATTTGTCTTGAATAAAAAGGGTTGCCAATGATGTACTACTACTACATTTTGTGTCTATGTTGTTCAGTTATACTATGAATGGATTGAGTTTTTAGATTTTGTTAATTATTTTTTGTATTCATGTGTTGTTGCTACGTCATAAACTTTTGAATTAAGCGCTAAAAATATAATAATTTTTTTTGCATGTTGGTATTTCGATCACAAGTTAAAGCTTTATTTTGTATATTTTTATAAGCCACCCGTGATTTATCACGGGTTTATAGGCTAGTATATATAATAAAAGAAGGTTTTTTTGAAAATGTTACACGTCACTTAATCCACATGTCAATTGTGCCACCTCACTAAAGCCATGTCATTAAAGCCACGTGGCACATCAGTCTACAATTTTGCCCTTTATATTTATGGAATGGGTTATGTTATTGACATAAATATGGTATCTCAATTGTAAATTATTAATTTCCATCTGTTTCAGTTTGGAATTTAAAGTCGGTTTAAAAGTTATTCATGTCATCTCTTTGATTTTGACATTCAATTCGACTTTTAAAAATTGACGGTAAGTTTTCTTTGTGTTACATCTTTGTTGTGTTTATCGTATATTTGTATCTGACATTATACTTGGGTTTTTCGATTCATGTGTTTATGTCATTATGTGTGTGATTAACTGATCATCAATCTACACTAGCTTATCATGTGTTCAACCTTTTTCTCGAGTAAGAAGCATGCATATGCATTTCTTTATAACGTAAAACATAAGGGGGTGGCAACCTTGCGGTTTGGAGGTCTCGGCAAGGGTTGCCGATCGGCAACATGGAATGCCAGCAACTCGGCAAACGAAATTCGGTGCCTCAATCGGTAGTTTGTACCGAATCGGTGGGGAGAAAAACAAGGCATATTGTTACCGTTTGGAGTAAATGCTAGGAGCGTGGATGCATTGATTCATGTTGAGGCAAGATTGCCACTAAAAATTCATGTTGAGGCAACCTTAGGCATAAAATGTGTTGGAACTAGTTGATTGGTTGTTTGCTCTTTTAGTTGAGGCAACCTTAGGCAAGGTTGCCACCCCCTAATAGTTTTTAGGCAAAATATAAATTTCGGTTTTGTTTTTACTCAAATCACATAGGAGAAACATGTATTACGTGTTTATGTTAATTTTCTTATAGATTTTCTGTTATGGGGTTTATGTTACATAAAGCGGGTTGGAGTTCATGTGCATTTTCGAATATTGTTGGTGTTATCCTTATTGTTGATGCGATCTATTACAAAACATTGGTGAACCCATGGGACACTACCCATTTAGTCACTAGAAATTTTTGTATAATTAGGTATTTTAGTACAGATTAAAAGACTTAAGTTCTTTTATCAAAGAATTATTACGTATTTTTTAATGAATTCTTCTACCGAATCGAAGTTGATATCAAATTTGATTATAATTAGTGGCTAGCTTTCCTATACAGGGTCTCGCTTTTATAGACATACATTGGTAATTCTATGTTTGTGTGCACGTGTTGATGATGATAAAAAAGTTGATTATATATGTCGCGATACTGGTAGCATCATTATGTTACAATAAACTTTGTACCCTTTAATCCAATGGTTTTACTTCGATTGTACTTCAAATAAACAATAAGAACAATGAACAAAACTAGGTTCGTATACTCGGAATAATTTTTTGATGATATAGTTAGAAACTTTGACATCTGAATATATCTGATAGTCAAAACAGAGTTGTAATTCTAATTTCTGAAATTTGTGTATTGAAATAACTAACTGTGTAAGCTTTTCCTCAAATAGGGTTAAGCTAAAGTTTAATTTGTAAACTTTTTGGTAGCAGGTCCGCAATAAATATTTTATGATATAAATTGACTTGAACTCAAACTTTTTATAAGTTATGTACTGCGATGATCAATACTAACTTTTTATAACCTACAACCAACCTAACTCTAAATATTTGAGCCCAAATATTGTATAAGCTACCCGTGATTTATCACGGGTTTATAGGCTAGTTACTATATATATATATATATATATATATATATATATATATATATATATATATATATATATATTAAATACCGTGGAATCGTAGCGTTCTCATTCTCATTGGCTGACTCTATTCACGGTTTTTATTATTATTATTATTATTATTATTATTATTATTATTATTATTATTATTTATCCCGTTGGGTGGTGCAAGTCAAGCCCAAACTTTGTTATATTAAATAAAGGTTGAATAAATTAATAAAACCAGATAAGGATGAGCATTTTGAATCGAATCCCCGAAACCGAACCGGAACCGTACCGAAACATTACCGATTCCTGATATATGGTACCGGGATTACGAAATAAGGTGAAAAAAATCGGGACCACTAATTCGGTACGGGACCGGTACCAAATCGGGAAATTCCCAAAAAAAACAGGAAAACCCGATTTCCCGGTAACGGAACCGGTACCGATACCGGTACCGATATCCGAATCCCGTTCGGCACGGTACCGGTACCACTAATTTATGTTCGGGAAAAAATCGGTACCACTAATTCGGTACCGGATCGGTATGTGACCGGTACCGTGCTCATCCCTAGAACCGGACCATTACCATTGTTATATTAGGGTGCGTTTGTTTAGGGTTTTTGGATTAGAGGAATATTTTGATTCCATTAATTATACGTTTGTTTTGAGTTTTAGATTTCAAATAGTGAAAAGATTCTTCAAAACCCATAGAAGACAAAAGTAATATGTTTTATCTCTCACACACATTATTTTTTTTTTCTTACTCTTTTTCTCTCACACACATGTATTTCTTTATCATCATTTATAGTATTTTTAATTCTAAAATATATTTTATATTTATTTTCTCTCTTTTATTTTCTATCAAATCAATACCAATTCAAAATCAAATCAAAATCCGAATCTAACCTCTTTGTGAACCAAATGCACCCTTAATAAACATTAAGGGCCTGTTTGGTAGGGGTTTTTTGGGGGAGCTGGTAGCTTTTTGTTAAAAAATAATCTCCTCTAAAATTAATAGCTCCGTTTGGATACATTAACTTCAAACTTTTATTTCAAGCAAATAGCTCCTAAATGAAAAGCTGATTCATGAAGCTTTTTGAACATCTTTAAGCTGTTAAAACTTTAAATTACTGATATACCCTCTAAACATTTATTTACAATTATAAATATGTCTTTTATGTCATTTTACATCTTATATTTACATTTAACAGCTAAACTACCAAACACTTTTATTGAAAAAAGATACAGCTTGTAGCTCATGTTAACAATTTTGCAGTTTACAGCTTACATCTTACAGTTTACAGTTTACAGCTTACAACTAATTTTGCCAAACATACCCTAACATGAAGGTCAGCCCAATATTCAGCTTATTCGGAATGACCAGAATATCATTTTATTTATTTATTTTTTTGGAAACATAGTTATCCCTAGCGTTATGGCCATTTTATAAATCAATTTATTTTTATGTAAGGTTCACAGAAAAGGATAACTTTCGTTACAACAACACAAACCAACGCCAAAAAAGTTCCGCCGAAACACGGCGAGTCCTATTTAAATCATACAAATATTTCAACAAATAGATGGATTCCCAAAACACAAATACAACAAATCTTCCACATGTTCTTAACACGTACTGTACAACAGTTGCAAACATTTTTATCGACAACTAGTTCAAAACTAAACTGCAAAAATATATGAAAAATCCCGGCCGCAACGCGGCGGGCGTCTGCTTCCTTGTTATTATTGTAGAAAACCGATAATCGTATTATTGAATTACCGAGTTCAGAATACATAAGATAATATATATAGAGTACAATACACATGGGCCTAATACATACGGTCCTAATCCTAATACTTATCGTCTAACACTCCCCCGCAGTTTGAGCGGGAGGAGACCGAACACTCAAGCTATCACGAAACTCAGCAAACAAGGCAGACGGCAACCCTTTGGTAAAGATATCAGCATACTGAAACCGAGAAGGAACATGTGGTACCCGAACTTGACCAGTAGCAACCAAATCACAAACAAAATGAATATCAATCTCAATGTGCTTTGTCCTTTGATGCTGAACAGGATTAGAGGACAAGTACATTGCACTCACATTATCACAATAAACAATAGTAGCTGAGGACAACGATGTATGAAGCTCACGAAGCAGATTCCGCAGCCAACATGTCTCAGCAACAGCATTGGCAACACCACGATACTCAGCTTCAGCACTGGAACGAGAAAGCGTTGGTTGACGCTTAGAGGACCAGGATAGTAAGTTGTTTCCAAGAAAAACACAATAACCTGATGTAGACCGGCGAGTAGTGGGACAACCAGCCCAATCAGCATCCGAATAAGCAACCAAAGAGTCAGTAGTAGAAGAAAATAAATGTAAACCATATGCTATAGTCCCCTGAACATAGCGTAAAATCCGCTTAAGAGCAGAGAAATGAGGCTCACGAGGATCATGCATATATAGGCAAACCTGATGCACATCATAAGTTATATCAGGTCTAGTGAATGTGAGATACTGAAGAGAACCTGCAAGACTCCGATATAACTTAGGATCAGAAACCGGATCACCATCATCACCCAATTTAGACTCAGTGTCAACAGGAGTCCGAGAAGAATTACAACCAACCATATGTGCACGCTCTAAAATCTCCATAGCATACTTACGTTGTGACAAAAACATCCCAGAAGAGTCACGCGTAACCGACACACCCAAAAAATAGTTAAGAGCACCCAAATCAGTCATAGAGAACTCCTTATGCAAAGAAGCAATAATCTGCTGTAATAAACTATCAGAGGAAGCAGTGAGCACAATATCACCCACATATAGTAACATAAAAGCAGTATCATCACCCTGTCTGTAAATAAATAATGAAGAATCACACCGACTCGGAGTAAACCCAACAGTAGTAATGTAAGTAGCAAACCGCTGAAACCATGCCCGAGGTGCATGCTTAAGACCATAAAGAGACCGTTGTAATAAACAAACATAATCCGGATGCTCTGGATCCCGAAAACCAGGAGGTTGCTGCATATAAACAGTTTCGGCTAAATCTCCATGTAAAAATGCATTCTTGACATCAAGCTGATGAACAGGCCAATGTCGAGAAATAGCTAAGCTAAGAACAGTCCGAATGGTACCCGGTTTAACAATCGGACTAAACGTCTCATCAACATCAACTCCCTCAATCTGCGTGTTACCGTTGGCAACAAGACGTGCCTTGTACCGACTAAGAGTGTCGTCAGCCAAATACTTATGACGAAACAACCACATACAATTAACAACATTGACACCCTCAGGTCGAGGTACACGTTTCCAAGTTTTATTCTTAACAAGTGCATTATACTCATCATATATAGCATTGCGCCAATTTGGATCATTAAAAGCATCCTTATATGACCTAGGGGAAGGAGAAACAGTAGATACATGACCAGCATACTTAGGATTAGGACGAGTAGTCCCGACACGAGAATGTGTGACCATGGGATGAGTAGATATAACAGGCGGAGGTGTAGGAACAGGAACATGTGATGAAGAGGGTGGAGGCGTAGGTGCAGGAACAGGATCACTTGGTGGAGACGATGGAGGTGTAGGTGGTGCAGGTGATGGAGGTATATTGACGGGTGTAGTAGGAATTGGGTTGGAAGGTGAACCAATTGGTGTAGTGTTGATAATAGTCGAAATGAGATTGGAAGAATCGTCCAAAAAATCATATGAGGGTGTGGGTTTAGAAGGATGGGATTGAAACGGAAAAACCGTTTCATCAAAGGTAACATGTCGAGAGATGATAATTTTGTTGGTGTTGAGATCAAGACAATGATAGCCAAAATGATTGACGGCGTGTCCCAGAAATATTGCAGGTGTGGCACGGGGTCCCAGTTTATGATTGGCATCGATATGTGGGTAACAAAGGTGGTTAGGTGATTCATAGCCATAAGTTTATCGGACAAAGTGAGGACCGGTGGGGGAGGAGGTGTATCCATAGTCATGGTTAGATCACTAGGTGAGGGTTTATAGTAGTCGAATAATTTTCAATCAAATCCGTAGTAAATAGTGTAAACAGCAGCAACAATTTACACGATTTAATAAGGAATTCTTAATACCAAATAGTAGCAACACCACAAACCCTTTCTAAATTAATACTGTAGTATGAAAAGATTATAGTGACCAATTACTTACTGCTGCAACAAGACAACCCTTTCACAATTTAATAAGTAATCCACTTGCGTCCAATATAATAGTCACGCATGTAACAATTTAATAAGTATCCCTTTAAACGATTTAATAAGTATCCCTTTCAATAGTAACACGACAAACAGCAACAACAATTTACACTACTACAAAAAGAGACATAGAGCCCTGTTGAAAAGGGGCATAGATCCCGGTTTTAGAGAGGGGCTCAAAGGGGGAGGGACTCTATTACGAAAGCAAATAGAGCCCGGTTGTGAAAGAGGGCTCTATTACAAGTTATAGAGCCCGGTTTTCTATTAAAAAACATGGCTCTATGTAAAAAAAAAATTAAAAAAATAATAAAAATAAAATACTGTAATATTCTTATTCTTATATGCTGCAACTCCAGCCATTACATCAATTTTATTTGGCGAAATGAACATTTTATTTATTTGAATGAAGAAGATTCATTGGGATTACAACAACTTACATTCTGTTGATACATTGAGATTACTACTCTTGCAAAAAACACATTTGAAAAAGCTACAAGCTAAATTAATTGACTACTAAGAACAAAAACAAAAGTGAAAAGTACACCATTGCCGTTACTGTGAAGTCTGAAGTTAATGACGTCTGTAGTCCGTCTTTAGAAGAGAATTCATGTAGCACGTATAGTCATTTTTCCAGCCATGTCATTAATAAGCATGCCACACTGCATTTCAAGAAACATGAGATAATATCATCCAGTAAGGTTTAGACAGATTTGAGAAAACATATAAGAAGCAAGAAACGAATAACAAGCGACATTGCTACAATATAATGAGGCTAAAAGAAAGTAAACAGTAATCCTGTTGTGCATACCTTCCAATTTGGGGTTTTTGAGTCTGGTCTTTTTGCTTATCTGATCTTGTCATACAACAATGCACAACGAATGAAAAATAGTTACTAACTTTGGCAAAAAAATCAGGACAACAGAAACTTGTAGTGTATGAACATAAATAAGCAAATTTAACAGTCAAAGATAACTTGTTTAAGGTCATAAGGCATAACAGGACCTCAATCATCAATAACACAAAGACTCGGTGAGATTTGTTCCAAAATGGAGTTATATACAGATTGTCAACCACGACCATCATCCCTCCCCTGTGCACCATGTTTCCACTGATTAAAATTGTTGTCTATTTGATCTATGGTTAATAAGTTTTATGTTGAGTTTATAAGCAGGGATTAAACATAAAGATAAAACTCAAATCTGCAATAAAATTGTTTCAGGTGACACTTTTTGTCAATTATACTTGCTATTAACTTACAAGTTTGCTAAAACTGAGCCTCGAGCACTATAAAATATTAAATGTCAACTTATAATTATAACAGAAGTTATTGTGCATAAGCAATTAAGCATACCCTACCTTTTCTTACTGTCAACTTATTATGCTTTTGATTAACCACAGCCAAGCTGAACTGTACCTGCAAAACACCGCATCAACCACCTGCAGAAACTAAAAGAAACGTACACCAAAATTCCTGTATGTGAGATTATCCATGTGTTGGAAGAAGAAATGGATATGTCATACCTTTGACAGCTCCCAAATCTTTCAGCATCTTTTCTCCTTTGTCAATTAAACTTTCTTTCAAGTCACACACCTGTATATTCGTATTGGAGCAAAACATTCTTTAAGCTTATAATAAGTTAGTCTAACACCAAAACAAATGCAACTAATAGTCAAAGATAAAGTACCATTGATATTTACTTTGAGACCCAATCAACCTTTGATATTAATTAGTAGGTCGTAGAAACGAGGTTCCAAATGGTGTAACTTATCTAACACAATGTAGTACGGTAATCCTGGTTTAATACACTATTACGACTTTCCAAATAGCTATAGCTTAGAATCTTGACAACAAACTAAACATTGCAACTTGTTTTTCTAGTAGAGACATGTTAAGGTAAAATCTTGTGAGGAGTTACTCCTCGTGTAGGATCTTCGGTATGTGTAGGGACCTGCACACAAGAAATACATGTTAGGCTCGCCCCGGGTGCAATCCCAGGACCCACCTCCGGTGTGAGAGTAAGTATGTATGATACGAAGGGTGAAGGAGTGTGTGGGAGTAAATGCAGTATGTGTGTGTTAGTTGTGTGACATAAATGAGGTGAGGGTATTTATACTACCTCACCTCTTTACCTGCTTTACCTCGGGAAGGAGCGAACAGTGTTACACCGTATCTAGTAGGTAGGTGTCAGATCACGTGGGTAACACAATCCCTGAGAATCTGGGATGGCGGCGTGACCGTAATTAATGCTATTGTCCTTCATGTAAAAGAGAAGTCCTCGGATAGGACGATGTCTTTGTTCTACCCTCCGGCTTAAGGAGTCGGATCCGAAGGGCTTGTTACCGGAGGCGGGAGAAAAGTCCGAAGGGTTATGTACCGTTCGGACACATACGCCAACATGTCCCCCCCCCCCAGTATTGGAGTATCGGTTGTAAACGGATGGTTCAATACTTCTAGGATGATTTTGGTACATCCGGGTTGCTTAGGCCTTTTAGCCCATCACGGCCCATGGGCCGAATAAGATATTATTATTTATGGTGTACAGCTGGATGCCACTAATCTCGCGCTTGTAGCGATCAGACGTTCCACATTACGCCACGTCATAGGCATACTGTGCGATGTGATGTTTCACGCTCTTCAATGTCCCCTATAAATAGTGCTCCTAACCCTTTCATTTTTCACTTGCTACTGTTCTGAATTTCTTGTATTCTGACATTGACGGAGCGTCTTTCATCTTTTATCTTCTGATTAAGCCGAGGTGCGTTACTCTAATCTTGTTATTTTCTTTGTACTTACACATTCCTCGGTATCCTTTCTTTTAAATGGCTGCCAGTGAACCCGGGGAGATGAATATTCCGGATAATGAACCTACAACTAGCAAGCCCAAACCGATAGGAAAGTTTGATATGCATGTGCATACCTCTAAGTTATCCCAGCATACGTTAGATCTCCTTTGTATAGAGTATGGCGTTCCGGCTAACTTGCATCCCATGGTGCCCCCAGACGGGTTTACTATGAATAAATTACCAGAGAGTAAGATAGGGATATATGTGCAGCAGGTTAAATTAGGAGGGGTTAGAATTCCTTTCTCTTCCTTTCTTCTAGCCGTGATAGGGTACTTTCGAGTACATATTTCCCAGCTCGTTCCTATAGGCTTGAATAGGGTTACTCTCTTTGAGGTCCGGTGTTATAGTTTAGACGTTGTGCCCACCGTTCCTCTCTTTAGGGTTTTCTACCGGCTGTGTAAGCAAGGCCATTGGTTTTCGTTTGAGAGTCGGACTGGGAAGAGAGCCATGAAGTGTTTCGAAGAACAACTTACAGGGTTGAAGTTCTGGAAAGACTTTTTCTTCCTAATAGACCGTAGGGCTATTCCGGATGCCATGCCCTGGAGGTACAAAGATTCCAAGATTTCGGACAAGTTCCCGGAGAATTATTCGGCGAGGGATGCAAAGAAGATTGCTAGTAAGACGATTGTCCTTCGAAAAACACCTTCCAGCCTTTTGTACGCATACGGACTCTGCAATGTCTTCCAGATTACCGGGCATAGTATGGTTATAAAGGATTCCGGGGGGCATGGTAATGCTTTGCCTTGTATTAATTGTCCTTTGCACTTTTCTCTTTTTCTGACTTGCGCTTATCTTGCCTATTTTTCTTGTAGTTATAACAATGTCTGAGTATTTGGAGCTTCCGAACTTGGAGGGGTCGGTGGTTAGCAAAGGAGATCCTTTTCCTGAAGGGTATGTTCGTCCGGATAGGACCGCTAGACCACTCTCCCCCGAGAAGAAACCTCCTACGAAGAGCAACCTTCAGAAGGTGGTGGAGGTTGCTGATGACGATGTTGTGGCTGCCCGGGAGGAAAAGGAGAGGAAGGCAAAGGAGAAGAACCCTGCCGTGAAGCGGAAAACCGTTGTCACCAGCAAAAATGCTCCGAAGCGAATGAAGCATTTGCTAGTAGAAGAGGTTGTTTCTTCTGAGGACAAGACGCTAGATGTTGCGCCTCTCAATCAGGCCGAGCCACAACCTGACGCCGGTTCTAGGAAGAAAACTGTAGTTGATCAAAGAGGGAACCCATCCCCTGCTGATGAGAGACCGGAGGACAATTTGGCCGAGGGGGCTGGCCATAACGAGGGAGAGAATTCTGAACATTCTCCGAAGTTTCATTCCCATGGTATGTAACCTTTGCTTTTCTAATTATTTTGCTATGTACGATGATCATCCATTATCTTCTTTATTTGCAGATGTTTCGGCCCATACGGCCCATTCTGAGCGTCCTGCCTCTCGCTCCCCCTGCTTCAGAAAGGTCTCCTCCGGTGGAAGCTGGTACGTTATCTTACCATTTTCCTACAGATATTCTCCCTTTTTCTTTTGTCTTTTTCCTTATTATTTATCAATATTCTTAAGGAAACACCGATCAAACCGGAGGGTACTTCGTTCCTGGATGGACCCTTCGTGATGATGTTCGCATGAACTCCTTCAGGGCCTCCCGGGAGATGATGGATCATCTTGCAACCCCGGCAGAACAGGAGGCTATCTTTGAGCTAAACAACAACCAACTAGTCCTCCAAGCTTATATTAATGTTGGTTCAGGAGTTGTTATTCAAGCCGAACTTCTGCAACGTTTTAGCCAGCTGAACCGGGAGCACAGGGAGTTGACGGAGGCTCATAGGGGGTGTGAAAACATTTCGGATAGGTTGAGAGAGGTTGGGGAGGAGCGTGATGCTTGTGTGGCCAAATTTGACAAATTGTTGAAAGAGTTCCGCGCACTAGAGGACGAAGTGAGTGCCGCTTCCACCCGTCAAGAAGGTTTGGTTGAGCAGTTGGAGGATATGGAGAGGGATAAGAATGAGTGGCGGTCAACTGCCTCATCCCAAGCCGCTAGGATCAAAGAGCTGGAAGGGAAACTGTCGGACAAGTCCTCTGAACTTAGCCAACTTCAGGAGCAGAACAAACAACTAACTGCTAGTGTTGCTCAGTCGGAATTCGTTCGACATAATACGGTGAAGGAACTTCTTCCGGTCGTTTGTCGCCGACTATTTCAGAGCCGTGAAAAGAGCATGGGGCGGGTGTATAGTCTCTCTTATACCGCTGGGTTTATTGACGGCGTGAAAGCCGATTTTAAAGACGGAGTCAAGGTTGCCCGTGATGAGGAAGATGTGGAAAGGGTACTTGGGCAGGTTAAGAACCTCAACCGAGAAGCCCCAGCGGTATGGAAAGCTGAATTTAACAAGATATTTGATGCCGAATATCCGTATGTTAAGAAGGTTTTTGAGTCTTATCGTCTTCCTTTGGGCGATTTGATGAATTTCTTACCGGAAGGCTCAGTTCTTCCAGAGAAGAGTACACCTACCGGAGGGATTCCCCCCAACGTTTCTGCTACTGGTCCATCCGAAGCAAAGAATGATTTGTAGTAGAACGTTTATGGCATGTGCCCCTTTTTGTATCCGGATGCATGTAACTTGCACTTTATTGCCTATGCATTTTTTGTCACGGATGTAATTGTACAATATCAACTTTTGAACTTACTATGCGCTTTTTTGTTCGACTTTATTGTAATCAAGTCTTCGTCTTGCCCCTTACTATACATGTTCATTCGTTGTGTTTATCGTTTTATGACGTTGTAACATAACAAGTTTCTCGAATGACGGTGTAAAGTAACGAACCGTTTAATATTAATGTGACAGCAACAACGGTGTAACACAATGATCCATTGGATTGACGGTGTAGATTAACGAACCGTTTGATATTAATGTAACTTAAACACAACGGTGTAAGATAACGAACCGTTGGATTGACGGTGTAAATTAACGAACCGTTTGATATTAATGTAACTTAACCACAACGGTGTAAGATAACGAACCGTTGGATTGACGGTGTAAATTAACGAACCGTTTGATATTAATGTAACTTAACCACAACGGTGTAAGATAACGAACCGTTGGATTGACGGTGTAAATTAACAAACCGTTTGATACTAATGTAACTTAACCACAACGGTGTAAGATAACGAACCGTTGAATTGACGGTGTAATGTAACTTAACCACAACGGTGTAAGATAACGAACCGTTGGATTGACGGTGTAAACTAACGACCCGTTTGATATTAATGTAACATATCCACAACGGTGTAATATAACGATCCGTTGGATTGACGGTGTAAATTAACGAACCGTTTGATATTAATGTAACTTAACCACAACGGTGTAAGATAACGAACCGTTGGATTGACGGTGTCAATTAACGACCCGTTTGATATTAATTTAGCTTAGCGACAACGGTGTAAATAACGATCCGTTGGATTGACGGTGTAAATTAACGACCCGTTTGATATTAATTTAGCTTAGCGACAACAATGTAAATAACGATCCGTTGGATTGATGGTGTAAATTAATGATCCGTTTAATATTAACTTAGCTTAGTGACAACGGTGTAAATAACGATCCGTTGGATATTCGAAATCCAAAAGTCATAGGGAAAATTTCTTCTCCTGACGTTGGAGAAGTGTGGATTATTATTGAAGTAGAGTTCTTACAGTACATTATTCATCGGAAACAATTCCGGAGATTAATTGCATGCCAAGTGCGAGGAACACTTCGGCCTTCCATTGTTTCGAGTTTGTATGACCCATTGTGATATGTTTCTATCACCCAGTAAGGTCCTTCCCAGTCCGGGCCTAATTTTCCCTGGCTTTCCACTCTGCTAGCGTCGTTTCTTATGTAGACAAAATCGCCCACTTTAAATGACACCGGCCGTACCCTTTGGTTATAGTATTGTTCAATTTTGGCTTTGTACTTTGCCTCTCGTATCGCTGCCATTTCTCGCCTTTCTTGTAGCAAATCTAAGTTTAGACGTTGCTCCTCTTCATTATCCTCCGGATTAAACATCATAGTACGGTGCGTTGGCATCCCAATTTCGGCCGGTATGACGGCTTCACTTCCATATGTGAGGCTGAATGGTGTTTCGCCGTTGCTTGTTTTCAGAGAGGTTCGGTACGCCCATAAGACGTTGGGTTGATCATCGACCCATCCGGCCTTTGCCCTGCCTAGCCTTGTCTTGATACCGTGCATGAGACTTCCGTTGGCCCTTTCAACCAGACCGTTGGCTTGTGGATGTGCTACGGCTGTGTTGATCTGTTTGATTTTCAATTTTGCACACCAACTTTTGAAAGGATCGTTTACGAAATTCGTGCCATTATCTGTCACAATAATGGCCGGGAGTCCGAACCGACAGACTATATTGTCCCAGACAAATTTCTTCACCTCCTTACCCGTCGTTTTCGCCAGGGGTTTAGCTTCTATCCACTTGGTGAAGTAATCTATTGCTACGATTACGTACTTCACCTTCCCTGAGGCTTCCGTCAATGGGCCCAACACATCCATTCCCCATTCATAAAAGGGCTACGGGGCCATGATGGAAGTCAGTATAGTCTTAGGCAGCTTCGGTACCGGGGAGTGAATCTGGCAGGAGTCACATTTGTTTATTTCCTCCCGAACGTCTTTATACATAGTTGGCCAGTAGTATCCGTGACGGATGAGTTTCGCCACGACCGTTCTTGGGCCGGAATGCATGCCACAGGCACCCTCATGAACCTCTCGGATAATATAATTTGCCTGTAGGGGTCCCACGCAACGTGCCATTGGACCTAGGTAGGACTTTTTGAACAGTACGTCCCCTTCCATGACATAGTGAGGGATTTTCATCCGGAGAGTTCTTGCTTCGTTGGGATCCTCCGGCCAAATGCCGTTTTGCAAACATCTGATGATTGGTGTCATCCAATTGTCGCGTTCTTCTTCTACGATGGCTTTAATTTCCTCTTCTGATGTCGAAGGCTTCTCCAACACTTCTACTAAGACTTCTTTGGTGAGGTGATTGAAGGCTACTGAAGCTAACTTGCTTAAAACATCGGCTTTTTGGTTCTGAGACCTCGGGATATTACGGATTTTAAACTTTTTGAACAGTCCGATGTGCTCTTTTGCTTTTGCTAAATACCGTATCATGCTTTCTTTGGAGGCCACGAATTCTCCGTTTATTTGGCTTGCGACTAACTTGGAATCTACTCTGACATCCAGAGCTTCGACATTCATTTTTCTTGCTATACGTAAACCGGCGAGGTGCGCTTCGTACTCCGCCTCGTTATTGGTACTTCTAAAATTTAAACGGAGAGCGTAGGTGTGTTCTATTTGGTCAGGACCAATCAGAACTAGCCCTGCTCCTGAACCTTTCGCACTTGACGCTCCGTCCGTATACAGTACCCATTCAGTCGAGCTTGACACATCACATATTTCTTTCATTAGCTGTCCGTTGCTCTTTCCCCTAAGGTCAACTGATATTTTTGAGATAAAATCGGCAAGCACTTGCCCTTTAACGGAATTCTTCGGAACGTACGTTATATCGTATGCCCCTAACTCCACGGCATACTTCGTAAGCCTCCCTGATGCTTCGGCTTTGTTCAAAATTTGCTTTATGGGTTGATCGATTATAACTTTGATTGGGTGTGCTTCGAAATACCTCCTCAATCGTCTAGATGCATGTAGGAGCGACAAGGCCAACTTCTCAATAGGCAAGTAATTCCTTTCGGCTTCTTGTAATGTCCTGCTGACATATTAAATCGGCAATTGTCTTCCGTCCCTCTCAGTCAGTAGAACGACACTTATTGCTTGACGGGAGGCCGCTAGGTAAATATACAGAACTTCTTTTGGCTTGGGGGTGGTTAATAACGGGAGCTTTAGGATCAACTGCTTAAGTGATTGGAATGCTTCTTCTGCCGCCTCCGTCCATCTGTATTCGTCTTTGTTCTCCTTTGTGATGTTTTTCAGAGTTTCAAAGATTGGAAGGGATTTTTCTGCGGACCTTGCCAGAAAATGGTTCAAAGCCGCCAGCTTTCCACTTAGACTTTGCATCTCCTTCAGAGTGGATGGAGATTTCATTTCGGCAATCGCCGTTGTTTTCCTCGGATTTGCTCATATCCCTTCGGATGTTACAATGTAGCCTAAGAATTTCCCTTCCTCTACGCCGAAGGAACATTTCCTTGGATTTAGCTTCATGTTTATTTGCCGGAGATTATGAAAGGTTTCAGAGATGTCAGCCAACATTTCCTTCTCACTTTTGCTTTTGACCACCATGTCATCCACATAAGCTTCTAAATTTCTGCCTATTTGACTTTGGAAAGCTGTGTCCACTAACCGTTGGTAGGTTGCTCCTGCATTCTTGAGACCGAAGGGCATCTTGGTATAGCAGTATGTACCTTGTTCTGTGTAAAATGCTGTCTTCTCTTCATCCTCTTCGGCCATCTGAACTTGGTGATATCCTTTGTAGGCGTCCAGAAAACATTTGTATCTGAAGCCTACTACCGATTCTATCTTCCAATTGATCTCCGGTAGTGGGTAATAATCTTTCGGACATGAAGAGTTGAGATTTTTGAAGTCGATGCACATCCTCCAACTTCCGTCACATTTTTTCACCAGAACCGGATTGGAGATCCACGTCGGGTACTTGACGGGTCTGACGATCCCTGCTCTCAACCATTCCTCCACTTCCTTCGTCACGATTTGATTCTTCTCTGCAGAGAGACTTCGTTTTTTCTGTGTTATCAGCGTGTCTGCCATATTAACATTCAGCCGATCTTTGATCAACCATCTAGGGACTCCTGTCATATCCGACGGTTGCCATGCAAATATATCCTTATTTTTCCGTAATAGTTCAATAAGACTTTTGCGACCCTCTCTTGAGAAGTTCTTTCCGATTAGTACTAACTGTTCTGGATAAGCTAGATTTACCAGAACTTCTTCGGTTCCCGATGTCCTTTCCCCATCGTCGCTTATTTCCTGAGGTTCCCCGGATTGAGATTCTTCATTCATCTGCCTTTCCTCTAACCTCCGACATTCGGATATTATCGACGGACGTGCTTTCAAGGTTTCTATTCCCTTGGGTGTGGGGAACTTGATCATTAAGTGAATGGTGGATGGTACGGCCCTTATTTCCTTCAAACCTGTCCTGCCCAAGATCACATTGTATGGTGACGGGGAATTAACCACACAGAAACTCATCATCGTTCTCCGGTACATGCCGTGGTCTCCGAAGCACACTTCCAACTCAATTTTACCCAAAGGTTTATTTGTCTCTCCGGAGAAACCCACGAAGAGACGTACTGGTCTCTTTGAGCCTACCCTTGATGTCGGTACTAAGGTTATTGAAACAGTGCTCATACATAACGTTTACTGCCGACCCTTCGTCCACATATATCCGACGTACAAGATATCCACTAATGTCTCCTTCAATGATGAGGGGCTCATCGGATAAATCCTCCGTCATGATTGGAGGAAAAGTAATTGGGATTTTCATCCATGCTTCCTCATGGTCATAGCTTCTCCGTTTCGTTCCTCCAAAGGATCTTATCATGTTGATCACTTTGTTTTTTCCTTTGTCATAGCTTTTCGCCGGCTCTCTATCTCTGTCGGTATCTCTCTGTTTCCATTCTTTCAACAAGTGATCGAGTCTTCCGGACTCCAACGCCATCTCTAATTGCTTTTTCAACTCTCAACAGTGGTTGGTTAAGTGGCCGGTCACCTTATGGTATTCACAGAACTTACCCATGTTTTCTCGCGAGGGTTTACCGCCTGTGGGCCTAGGTGCCGGTAAGTTTAGATGGCGTTCTGTGGCCAGGATCTCCCTAGGAGGTTTTGTGACTGCGTTTAGGCCGGGGCGCTATGGCCCTTCCCTAAAGGCTTCCATCGGCCTACGATCTGACCGGTAATAATCAATGCGGCTCAAGTCCCTTCTAGGGGCCACGTATGGGTGGTATGTATCTTTGTGATGAGGTTCGTTCTTCTTTTCACTCCTGTATTTGTCATCTTTGAAACCCCTCCTTCTGTTTACTTCAAACCCTTCCCCTCAGGGTAGTTCCGTGCTTCGGTATGCGTCTTCCGCTCTGATGAAATCATCTACCCTTGCAAACATTTCTGTTACTGAACGAGGTACTCTGTCCGAAAATTTCTTCGCCAAAGCTGGGCATTTATGAGCATTCATGAAAGCCGAAATACGCATGATTTCCGGTACACCGCTGATGTAGCTGGCCTCATCAGTCCATCTTTCCTTGAAGTCCACCAACGACTCATGGGCTCTCCTGACTATCTTGGTAATTTCCGTCGGATCCTTGGTACACTTCCTCCGGAGAGCAAATCGAGTTGAAAATTGCTCTCTTAACTCATCCCAGCTGTTGATGCTACCAGGCTCTAATCGTTCGAACCATCCTCCAGCTGCTCCATTCAAGGTCTGTTGAAACATAAGACACCAAGTTGGCATCGGCCATTGCCCTTGGTTTGCTGCTCTGGTGAACCGTGTGAGATGGTCATTCGGGTCCGTGGTTCCATCATAAAACCTCATGTTAAGAGATATTGTATACTTCTCCCCGGAAAATTTCACTATCCGGCTGGTAAACGATGACCGTGACACTTCCTTGAATGGCTTGCTTAAGTCTTCATCCATTTCGACTACTCTATCTCATCGGGCTACATCATTTCCTTCATCCCCAAACTCCAAACGCATCGGCCTGAGCATATTTTCTCCTAGAGCATTATGCTTGTTAATTAGGTCGGTAAGGGAAGCCATTTGCCCGAGAATTAACTCTTGAAGGTTTGGGGAATCATTTTCCGGGTTATGGTTGTTCGGGTTGGTGTTCACTCCGCTCCCTCCGGCTGAAGAGAGTGGGGTGTGGAAGAGTGGGGGAGGAGGACCAGTCATCTTTCTCAGGTAGATTGAATAACGGGTCCCACAGATGGCGCCAATTTGTTAAGGTAAAATCTTGTGAGGAGTTACTCCTCGTGTAGGATCTTCGGTATGTGTAGGGACCTGCACACAAGAAACACACGTTAGGCTCGCCCCGGGTGCAATCCCAGGACCCACCTCCGGTGTGAGAGTAAGTATGTATGATACGAAGGGTGAAGGAGTGTGTGGGAGTAAATGCAGTATGTGTGTGTTAGTTGTGTGACATAAATGAGGTGAGGGTATTTATACTACCTCACCTCTTTACCTGCTTTACCTCGGGAAGGAGCGAACAGTGTTACACCGTACCTAGTAGGTAGGTGTCAGATCACGTGGGTAACACAATCCCTGAGAATCTGGGATGGCGGCGTGACCGCAATTAATGCTATTGTCCTTCGTGTAAAAGAGAAGTCCTCGGATAGGACGATGTCTTTGTTCTACCCTCTGGCTTAAGGAGTCGGATCCGAAGGGCTTGTTACCGGAGGCGTGAGAAAAGTCCGAAGGGTTATGTACCGTTCGGACACATACGCCAACAAGACATAAATCAGAAAGGGGTCCAACTCCTCTCCAACCTAATTAGACTATATCACTCTCTAGTCATATGTACCTTTCCCAAGAACTCTTGCTCAATCATCTCGAACATGAAGAATATAGAAAAGATAACAAGGAATTCATATTTTTATGTTGTGGTTCCTTGTTTTGAGTTTAAGTTATGCTATACGTTTAATCATGTTTGTTTAGTAACCCAAATTTACGATTAGAGAATCAAATAATCAATTAGTGAGGCAGTTTATCAAACACTTAATGTGCACATAAAAATTCACACTCATAATTTGATATCACTAACTACTATCTGCACTCGTGTTTGATGAACATAAAGAAGTAAACAGAGTTTCAAGTAGCTACCAATATAGATGTGACCATCTTCTTTGGCGATGCTCTGCAACAATGGACATCAAAAGGTTATGTTGACCAATATGACCACATACAAAACAAAGATGTTGTATTTTTTTTAGTACTAATAAATTGAGATAGAACTAAAGAATATTTATAAATTGGCATGTGCAACTATAAATGAATGTGACATATCAATGTAGTATGATAAATATTAACCCCAACCGAAAAAACCCAAATGTTTCAACTTTTAAGTTCACTCGATTAGGATTTGATGATAACCATGATTTATTTTACCACAAAGAATCAAATGTGAGATGCACTAAACTTATTACATAAACTTAAGAACAACATTAATGAGATATTAACAAGGTTAATTGAACAACAACATCAATTGTAACAGTTTGGTACCTTCTAATTGGATTAGTCTGTTACTTGGCGAAGGTGGCCTTTGACGGTAATGGTGTGCGACGGTGGTGATGGTGGTGATGTGACAGTGGTTAAATGGGGGTAGTAGGCGGCAGTGAAGTGAAGGTTAGAGGGTTAGGGATGTGAAAATGAGGGGGGAAAGTTTAGGATTTTGTGAATCGAAGGTAATGAAAATTGGGGAGGGAAATAAGGTGCTCAAAAGTTTCAAGTTTTTTCAAGGAATAGAGCCCAGTTTTGTGGGAGAAAACATGGCTCTATCGATTTTTAACATAAAGCCCGGTTTTACATAAGAAAACATGGTTCTATACCCTTTTTAAAAATGCAAACTCCTATTAGAGCCCGTTTTTTATTAAAACCGGGCTCTATTAAGGGGGCTCTATTTCACAATCTCTAGTAGTGTTAATAAGTATCCCTTGAAACGGAAATCGTACCTTTGTTAAAGTTAAACAAGCAAACACCCGTCGACAACTCAGATGGTCGACAAACAATTGAAACACACCTCAACAACACACTTGGTCGAGAAACTGGAAAACGAAAACGGAAAAAAAAAAAAATTGCAGAATGAGGGTTAAAAAGCGCGGAAGCAGATCGAGTTTAGGGCTGATACCATGTAGAAAACTGATAATCGTATTATTGAATTACCGAGTTCAGAATACATAAGATAATATATATAGAGTACAATACACATGGGCCTAATACATACGGACCTAATCCTAATACTTATCGTCTAACAATTATTAATTTTATTTATTAAACTCACTTTGTTGATAAACGAATATACGAGTTAAACTTTTTTGCATGTGTGGTGTAAACAAGCAGATGTGGTCATGCCAACCTTGCTAAAAAGGAAAGCTTTATCTTGTTTATGTCGGTGTGATGGTGGACTCAAAAACTTGTAAACGTACAAGAAAAAGAAACAACGTATAATAAATGTACAATTTTTTATAACATAAAATTGTTGTGTAATAGTCTCATCTACAATTAGTAACTTATTTGATGATAATATTTGTCAGTGTTAGTAACTTATTTGATGATAATATTTGTCAGTGTTCTTGTTCTTGGGATGAACATGAAAGAATCTGTGACATACTGACATGTATTATATAGGTGTGAGCCAATTAAAATCCAATTTGATTATATATGTGATTTTAAGGCGTGGTAAAAAAGGTAAATGATTTGTCTATTCGTTCGGAGTGCTTAGATACGAAATAGTAATTAGAGTGTAAGGAAATAGTTAGATCGAGTGTCGACCCATAAATTTGGTAGAAATAAAAATGATACCATATATCTCTATCAATTCATGTGTGTATAGTTGCCAATTTGCCATTTCTATTATGAAACATGCAACTTTCTAAATGATTAGTTATTTGACCATTTCAACAAGGTGTCGATCTTAGTGTTTTCCATTTTACGATTTTTAAAATGCACCTTATTGCTATGTGTCGGTATTACTTCATCATATCCACTTGTATAATCGGATTTGGTGAATGTGTATAGGATCAGATATCTGTTGCCATCTCCTACTTAAAGGTGATTATGTAAGAAGTAGCATTTTATTATCGTAATGGTGTACATAGGATGAAATTAGTCAAAAAAAAACTCAATAACTTGTGCCATGTAACCGTATGTATATTCATTGAAACATACGTGTTACATGATATTAGTTAATGAACTATACTAAACATTTGACATACAATATATAAACTAACAATAGTTTCTTTCTTTGGTCAATGTGGGAATACATACTTCATATAAATTATTAGAAGACATATTTTGCTGGTAATTGAATACTCAAATCCTTATTATTATTATACATATATACATTTGGTGGGAGCCTTTATGGCAACCCCACCCATGCACACTGTAGAAACCATTTTGCCTGGGTCGGGTTCGGTCGGGTCGGGTTTGGGCGGGTCGGGACTAACGGTCGTTAGATATTTAACGGTTGTTAGCTAACGGCCGTTATCTTTAACATTTTCTTTAATAATCCATACCAAATTGGTCCTTCATCTCAAAAGTTTGTTGCATATTTAGTCCTCGTATAGTTTACATGATTGGTCCTTCATGTTATACGTCCATTGCAAAGTTAGTCCTTGGTCACTAAATTGACGTTAAGTAGCTACCGGCCGTTATTACACTTTCTCTATTCGGAAAACACCATTCAGCAACGCGCGGTTGTCCAACTAGTTAATTTTATTTATTAAACTCACTTTTGTTGATAAAAGAATATCTGAGTTAAACTTTTTACATGTGTGGTGTAAAGAATGAGATGTGGTCATGTCGAACTTGTTAAAAAAGAAAAGCTTTATCTCGTTTATGTTTGTGTGACGGTGAACTAATTTGAAAAAAATAATAATAATAAAAAAATAATAAAAACTTATATCCTTTAATTGTGCTTGGTCTAAGGGTTCTACCTCTATCGGGTTTCCTATAGTCTATTCTACTTCTTTCGGTTAAGTCACGGGCGGTGTGTATGACTCAAATGATGGTAGGACTTTTGGAGTATTTAGTAGGCTTGTGTTATCTACCTCATCCTTCATCATATCAAGATCTCCTATGTGCTTATTATGTGTTTTGTTGAAGTCTATGTAACACCCCCAAAATACCGCAGCGGAAGACTGTGTCACTGGGGTGCTACTTCATAATACAAAGTACAAGTTATAGAAAACGACCTCTAAATGAGACGTTTTGAAAAGTTACCATTCGATTAATGAATTCAAAGTTACAAACATGAGATTCCAAAGTATGATACATAAATGTATACAAAATGTTTTGAATGGTAAATGATAAAAAGCATAAGTCTTCAGAATATGCAGCTTGACTCTATGTTCCACGCACTAGCTATCGCCTTACTAACCTGAGATAAACATGCTAAAGTGTCAACACAATGGTTGGTGAGTTCATAGAGTTTGTCTTAAAACAGTTGAAAAGCCTTAAAGAATGTTCACACATCAAAGGCATTGTGAATCCACTCAGTTGCAAGTCCCGCCCATAATAACACTTGCAACCTGTGTGTTCACAACCCGCTGCTAAAATATAGTATGATAAAGACATGTATAAGTTCATCACAACAGTTAAGCAATTAGTCGTGAGTCTACACTTCATCTCCGAAGACCTCACGTTTATGATGTATCCAACATTCGCAAATGTTAGGATGTATCAAAGCTAATGGTCATCCAACAACTTAATTTGGAGCCACTGGATAGATTAACACAATTAAGTATAACGCAATTAAGTATAACACAATCATGTATGTATGAAATCAAGTATAATGCAATCAAGTATAAAACAATCTAGTATAAATGTTTTGAGTATTTGTACAAGTAAGCAAGTAGTTGAGCATGTATCTCCCCCAAAGAGTTAAAACAAGTATAAAAAGAGTAGGGGCTATGACTCACCTTAAGTTATGTAATGAGAAATGAAAGTGGTAGTCGAATCGCGAAAGTCTCTAAGAGCAGCCTATAATAGAACGTTGCGACTTAGGTTTGGAGTAATGTCTAAGAATACGAAGAATTGCCTATATATGTCTGGCATATAGTTCATGATGTAGTACTTAGTATATAGTGTAAGTCGTTGAATAAAAGCGATTTATGAAACATGTATAGCTTGTATATCTCTTACTACCGTTCGGGCCGTCATAACTCAGAGGTCATGTAGTAAATGTTCAAGGAGCTAGGACACTTTAATTCGTAAATTCAGCAACTCGTCGATCCGTTTACCCAAGTGAAACCCCTCACATAAAGCTCCCTAGTGTTGTAGTATTCAATTTGTAAAACATGTATAATAGTTATAATGATTTCGGTTTAGAAAGCCTTGTTGATATAAATAAATGACTAAAAACGTTATTCATATCTTTCGATATCTCTATGTTTTGATAATCACAAAACGAAAACTCATCAAACCAAAGATTATGACGTAAACAAGTATTTAGTAGTAAATACTCACCTTCACCATCTAATCACTTAAGGTATGAATAAACAAAGTGTCTAATGCATTATAAGATCAAAGGAACACTTTTGTTAATCACTAGATATTTATAAAATGTCACAAAACATTTTATATCTTTTATAAAACATTTTTGGAATTAAAAGAATATGTTTAATTCATTAAAAATTTATGAATTCAAATTTTCAACCAAAAATGGCAAATCTAATCCAGAAAAATTTCCCTCACAAAAGGACAAGAAAATCCAACGTTCAGGAGGGCGGCCCCCTTAATTATACTAGGCGGCCCCCTTAATCATTAAGGGGACCACCCCCTAATTAAGGGGACCAGCACGCTCCAGAACAGTATTTTCTGGCCTTTTAAATACTGGATCATTCCACATATTTTTTTCACCTTTTTGCACTAAAAACTTTCTGATCTTAACATCCATTTCCATCCTCTAAAAATCCTTTGATCTTATATACATTAATCTTTGTTTCAAAGTGATTCAAGCCTCAACACTCAAGTGCAAAGAGAAGAATACTTCTATTAGAAGTATTACAACTTAGTATCATCTTGCTATCTAAGTTGTTTGTTTATTTCATCTTGTAAATCCTTCATATTTTGGTGAATAAGGTGTATGTATTAGTTAACTAGATTTAGATATAAAATCTAGAATTGTTGTAAGTGTGAAGTGGGACTTGAAGTGAAGAAGTAGTGTAGCATAGTAGTGGAGATAGGAGATATTAGCAATAATGACTAGTAGTGAAGAAATTGAAGCTTCCAAGTGGAGAAGACTAGAAGGTGTGAAGACATTGAAGCTTTTTAGTTGAAGCATCATTATAGTGGTTTATTTATAAAGACCTTCAAGTAAAGAGATTGATGCATTGAAGTTGTGAAGACGTTAGTGTCTTAAAGTCGTGAAGTTGCTAGTCCTTGAAGTTGTGATGAAGGCGTGAAGATACTTGTGGTGTGAAGAAGTATAGAAGAAGTGAAAAGGTGTGAAGAAGGTGTGGTGTGAAAATAGTTGTGAGATTGGTTCTAGCTACGATTAGAACTCGACATTTTGCTTAATGTCGTAAATCGGTGTAAGCTTTGGTGTGTACGGTTTTCTCCGCCATAAGGGAGGCTATTGACTTAGTGAAGAAAACTCTCGATTTTGGTGCTCGGGGAGTGGAGTAGGGCAAGGAAGGTGTCCTTGTAGCCGAACCACTATAAATCCTTTGTCTCTTGGTTTGATCCTTCCATCTCTCACTCTTTACTTACTTACTTATTAGCTTTTAGTATATAGTTATAATTGTGTGTGTTGTGCATATATTGATTTCACATAAAGATCAAACTAGGCTCCATTCACAACATTAATTGTACATAAGTAAACTATAAGTGTATACACTTATTAAAACACATATACATATATAAATACAAACTTATATTTAAGTGAGATATATGAAATTATAATTTCTATTCAACATTTTAAATGAGTAGTGTTTATGTGATAAATGTGAATTAATTTGTATCTATACTTTAGCTTCAAAGGTTTTTACAATTAGCATCAATTCTTTAAAAGCAAACTTTTATTAAACGAAAAAGACGTAAAACTATTCAACCCCCCTTCTAGTTTTCCACAATTGGTATCAGGAGTCACGTCTAGTAAGATTTTTAAAATAGATTGTATTTTAAAACTTGTAACGATCTATGGAATTTGAAAAATATTTAGAAGGGGAATTTACGCAACAACCACCATTATTTGAAAATGATCATTTTCTTGAATGGATAAATAAATTTGAAAATTATGTGAAATCAATAGATCTTGATCTGTGGCGTATCATTTCAATTGGTGATCTTCAACCAACTAAAATGGATTTTGAAAATCAATATAATCTTCAAACAAAAATTGATAAAAATACTAAGGCTAAAATAGTAATTTACAAAACTCTACCAAGAGTTGAATATGAAAGAGTACTCTCTTGTAAAATGGCAAATGATATTTGGAAATGTCTTTTAAAAATTCACCAAGTGAAATGTATAACCAAAGATGATAAACTTGATGTTGCACAAGAATTAGTCACTCTAGAAAATTTGATAGACAAATATTTAGTTGAAATAAACACATGTACTACTAGTTCAAATGTGATCATTGAAGGTATTAATAAAGAAGAACACATGTGTCAAATCCGAAGAAAGAGTGTTAATAAATCACGGTGCAACAAGGACGAAGAAGATGATGAAAATATGGCTTGCAAGAATATTCAAACAAATGTGAATACAAGTATTGATGGCAAGGATTACATGCTCCAAGATCCAAGCGAAACTACAAACAAAACATGGAGCGACATGGACAATGGAATTGATCACCGTATAGCATGTGAAGATTGTACAACTACAAATAAGGTACAATCCAAAACCAAACATTTTTGCTATGATCAATTTATATTAAAATTTTCAAAATTGGAAAACAACTTCAAACATTTTTGCAACATTGACTCAAAAAATTATTTTTAAAAATGAATCTTCAACATCCGTTGAAAATAACTTTGAAAAAGAAATAATTTTAGAAGATAAAATGTCTAGACTTGAAAGTAATATTGAAATTGATCTTGAATGTAAAAAATGTCAAGACTACAAACATGAAATTAAAATGGAAAATGAAAAAGCAAAAACATTGGCTAAATTCGAAAATAGTTCTAAATCTTTAAAATATCTACTTAACATTCAAAAGTCATTTTATGATAAAACCGGTTTAGGATTTACTGCAAATGATTCTTTAACAAATATATCAAAACAAATAAAATTTGTTAAACCTGGTGGAGAAATTTAGAACTATTATTATTTACATCCATTGTTTATTTCTCTAGTCAAGAAAGTCATTGTTTGTTTGTTAAAACAAACTATTGATGAATTCTTGTACTTCTCGACGACATCCTCATCATGTGCATTTAAATGCATTGGATGTCCTCTACTAATCATCTCGAACCCATGAGTATCTGGGTACCAAGCTTCTTTTCATGTCTAGGTAGTAAACGAACGAAGAAACATTTCTCTTGGGATAGCTCTCTTTGCTTTCATACATATGAAGACTTGTGTATGGGTTTCTTGTTGTGGTCTTTACTACCTCATGATGAAGGGTTCAAGCACTACTATTCTTGTTCTACACGACTTTGGATGTTTAATGTGTTTGATTACGTGTTTCGGATCATGCTTCCTTGTATGCTTTCGCGTTATGATTGTGACTTGCTACTTTGAAGATATCTACTTTATTTCTCATGCCCATTCTTATGGACAAGCTGGACCTCAGATAAGTTTTCTTTTCAAAAACTTGTTAATGTCATATTATATCAAAGTATGCCATAATTAGTATATTAATATGATTAAATTTATAGGTTGCCATGTTCTTATATCATTAATACTAATATATGTATACATGCAATTAGGCTTGGTGACTCTCTTATTCATCATTTATGTTGGATATCATCTATGATCAATAGTAGAATGCTTATCATGTAGGCTAAATGACCGTTTGTGTTATATTTATTGATGTGCTATAATTAAGACTAGTTAGCATTTAATTCTATGATGAATTGAGTATATATATATATATATATATATATATATATATATATATATATATATATATATATATATATATATATATATATATATATATATGTTAATAGTGTATCCATAGATGATTTGCCTTATCCCTCATAATCTTATTGCATTAAGATCATTTGAATTTTCCATCACTCATCTATGCCTTTAATTGCCATTAAAGATGATTATATGTGACAATTGGCTTAACCGAATCTCTTGAATATGATGTGCTTCTACTTCAAAACCTTTACTTGTTATTTTTGCTATCAAAAATAAAATATCATGTTTAAAACTTCTCACTTTGAAAAATAATCTTTCAAATATCTATTTCATCCTACTTCTAACAACATATTTAACTATAAGCTACCATAACTTTATTTTAATCGATATCAAGATTGGAAAACCTTTCTTATCCAATTTGACAACATGTTATGAAGCAAAACGCAATTTTGCTTTACTCTAATATGCACTTGAATCTATTTCGAAGCATTGTTGAATAAAACTAATAACATCTTACTTAAACTATTTTTGATTATCTCACATGTGTCATACACGTCTTTAATAATGACATTCACAATTTAACCAAATCATTTCATGATAATCATGGTTTGCCCATATGGATCTTGTTTGTAACAAGTCTTGAAGTCCATACAATCATATCTTCCCATTTGTTACTTGCAAACACTCATCAATATGTTTGAACTAGCCTTCTTATTATCATTTTCATATAGTTGTATATATATGATTAGCATGTTTCATTGCTTCCTTGATTGTTTAACTTTATTGGCCAATAAGTAGATTGCATGTATACTTAAAATTACTTGTCTACTTAATTTGTTTTAATAACATTCTCTACATATATGATTAGTATACCCTATATTGCCTCAAAGAGTTGAACTTACTTGAATCCAAACCCAAAAACACAACCTTTCTGAAAATTTTCTGCCAAAAACCCAATTCTGGCATTCTGGAATTCACCAGATGGGCGGCCCCCTTTATTATATAAGGCGGCCCCCTTAATGGTTAAGGGGACCGGCTATCTGATGGACGGGGTTACTGTTTTCTTTATCACTTTTTGACCCTCTTCACCCTATACTTCCCAAAATTCATAAACACATTTTGTCCCACACTATCCCTCAAAATATACCTTCCTAAACCACATCTTTCATACACTATAAACACCTTCTTCCCATCATTAATGCCATCACATTCAAACACGTCATCTCCCAACAACCAAAAACCCAAGGTTTCAAGAACCGCAAGGATCTCCGTCAAACCCGTTTGGAGGAGGAAACTTGATTCTTGTCACAACTCAAGTGATGTTGTTCCAAGTCAACCAACAATTAAACCTCAAACCCACACTAATGACTCATCTCACAACCCATCATCTACTCTTGCCTTTATGAATGCTTCTTCTTATGATGAGCATGCACAATCCCAAAACAACAATCCCAATCTCACTACCAATACTTCTCATGTTGCTCATTCAACAAAAACACCATCAACTCACGAAGCATATTTTCCACCCATATCATGTTTTCATGATTATCGAAGCTCAACCATGTCTCCACCACCAAGAGTACCACCACCACTTCCTTCAACTTCACATGTCATTCCTATTTTGCATGTTCAAACCCTCACCCAAGACAACTATCATGCTCCACCACCATCACCTTCCTCCGAACACCTGAAGTTCGTTGAGGAGCTAAAAGAAGCCCATGAGCTTAGTGCTCTTTTAGCATTACATCTTGCTCAACGCAATTTGGATCCACCTCAATCAAGCTCACCCTCATCACCACACAACACAAATCAAATTGAGAAGCATGTCAACAATTGCCCTTGTTGCATCTTCCTCCAAAAACAAACAATTGCTTTGAATGAGCACTTCACTTGGATTGAGTATCTTCTTACTAGATCACAAAAAACATCATCACTTGAACAACATCAAAACCAACAACCAACAAACCCAACTCCATCTTCACCACCTCCAAGCTCTACCTCACCACATTCACCAACATCCATGAAACCAAAAGTTTACCTCCATTAAGTCACCATCATGATCCCCATTTATCATTCTCAACTAAGCATTCTCTATGCTTATGTCTTTTACTTTTCCAAGAAAACACTTCAACCCTTTTGGGATGCAAGCAAGTTTAATGACACTCTCTATTGGCACAATAGGATTATCTACTTGATTTAGATTTTTAGCATTACGGTTTATGTAAACAATGATTATGTGGTTAACATAATCATTTTCATATCAATGAATGTTTCATTATGTGTTTCAAATTCTCTTATGCCATGCTTAGTATTAGTCGTTATCATACTATATGTATTTGCTTGTGCCTCTAATATTTTTCTTGCAAGAATTCCATAGCTCGAACCCTTGGTGCCCTCAAACGAGGGGGAGCATACATCAAGGGGAAGCTTTTATCTTTTCGGCTTAAACCTTTTTGATCTATAAAAAGGGGGAGAAGTGAATATAAACTCACTAAATCCTTTGTCTAAAAAATAATTTTTGGATTTAATGAGTTTAGGTTTTGTAATCATCAAAAAGGGGGAGATTATTGATATAAATAAATGACTAAAAACGTTATTCATATCTTTCGATATCTCTATGTTTTGATAATCACAAAACGAAAACTCATCAAACCAAAGATCATGACGTAAACAAGTATTTAGTAGTAAATACTCACCTTCACCATCTAATCACTTAAGGTATGAATAAACAAAGTGTCTAATGCATTATCAGATCAAAGGAACACTTTTGTTAATCACTATATATTTATAAAATGTCACAAAACAATTTATATCTTTTATAAAATATTTTTGGAATTAAAAGAATATGTTTAATTCATTACAAATTTATGAATTCAAATTTTCAACCAAAAATGGCAAATCTAATCCAGAAAAATTTCCCTCACAAAAGGACAAGAAAATCAACGTTCAGGAGGGCGGCCCCCTTAATTATACCAGGCGGCAACCTTAATCATTAAGGGGACCGCCCCCTAATTAAGGGGACCGACACGCTCCAGAACAGTATTTTTTGGCCCTTTAAATACTGGATCATTCCACATATTTTTCTCACCTTTTTGCACTAAAAACTTTCTAATCTTAACATCCATTTCCATCCTCTAAAAATCCTTTGATCTTATATACATTAATCTTTGTTTCAAAGTGATTCAAGCCTCAACACTCAAGTGCAAAGAGAAGAATACTTCTATTAGAAGTATTACAACTTAGTATCATCTTGCTATCTAAGTTGTTTGTTTATTTCATCTTGTAAATCCTTCATATTTTGGTGAATAAGGTGTATGTATTAGTTAACTAGATTTAGATATAAAATCTAGAATTGTTGTAAGTGTGAAGTGGGACTTGAAGTGAAGAAGTAGTGTAGCATAGTAGTGGAGATAGGAGATATTAGCAATAGTGACTAGTAGTCAAGAAATTGAAGCTTCCAAGTGGAGAAGACTAGAAGGTGTGAAGACATTGAAGCTTTTTAGTTGAAGCATCATTATAGTGGTTTATTTATAAAGACCTTCAAGTAAAGAGATTGATGCATTGAAGTTGTGAAGACGTTAGTGTCTTGAAGTCGTGAAGTTGCTAGTCCTTGAAGTTGTGAAGAATTTGTGAAGGCGTGAAGATACTTGTGGTGTGAAGAATAGAAGAAGTGAAAAGGTGTGAAGAAGGTGTGGTGTGAAAATAGTTGTGAGATTGGTTCTAGCTACAATTAGAACTCGACATTTTGCTTAGTGTCGTAAATCGGTGTAAGCTTTGGTATGTACGGTTTTCTCCGCCATAAGGGAGGCTATTGACTTAGTGAAGAAAACTCACGAGTTTGGTGCTCAGGGAGTGGAGTAGGGCATGGAAGGTGTCCTTGTAGCCGAACCACTATAAATCCTTTGTCTCTTGGTTTGATCCTTCCATCTCTCACTCTTTACTTACTTACTTATTAGCTTTTAGTATATAGTTATAATTGTGTGTATTGTGAACATATTGATTTCACATAAAGATCAAACTAGGCTCCATTCACAACATTAATTGTACATAAGTAAACTATAAGTATATACACTTATTAAAACACATATACATATATAAATACGAACTTATATTTAAGTGAGATATATGAAATTATAATTTCTATTCAACATTTTAAATGAGTAGTGTTTATGTGATAAATGTTAATTAATTTGTATCTATACTTTAGCTTCAAAGGATTTTACAATTAGCATCAATTCTTTAAAAGCAAACTTTTATTAAACGAAAAAGACATAAAACTATTCAACCCCCCTTCTAGTTTTCCACAAGCCTTGAGGTCCTAGTTGTGGCCTTGCCGTGGCTTTGGTCTTTGCTACCATGGTCTTGAGACTCAGCCTTGGCCTTAACCATGGTTGTGGTCTCGGATTTAAGGTCATTAGACCTCTTGGTTTTACTTTGCCATAACCAATACATAGTCACTTGGGTATTTAAAATAGTTGTTAAGAAATTGAAGAAAATATAATTCATTATCGGTTTTCTGAACTCGTGCACCTATGTTGTTGAAGAAAACATAGTTTCGGACAACTTTCGTGTTTTAACTTTTTGAAGAAACGGACCTGAAAAGCCTCTTTTTGCGTGTTTAAGTTCTGTTACAGAAACATTTTGGACAGTTTTGCCGTAAGGTTTTAGTAACTTCTATTAGCCATAACTTTTGACTCATATACTCATTTTAGGTGATTCAAATTGCTATGTTTTCCTTATTAAGTCCTCTATAACATTGGGAAAGTGTTTCATATCATGGTTACTCTATTTTGGTCGTGGTTCTCAATATAAGTCACTAGTTTCCTTGTTTACTTAACATAGGTTAACATATTGTTTCCATAACTTGTTTTAATAGTTTTTATACATCATGAACATAACACAAATACCATATATAGAATGAATGAAACATAATAAGCATGAAAATGATATTGAGCAAGAAAGTGTATTAGGGTTTCTTACAACTTTTGGCTTTCTAAAGAAAGGAAGTCAAGTATGAAACTAGGACACTAAACCTATGCTTGCAAACCCTTCACCACAACTCTTGAAACCCTTGCTAACCTTTACATAACCCTTGTGAAAACAAATTAACTTCGGCCCTAGTAACCTTGTGTAGCTCCTAATTCATCCATGGAATCACCAATCAAACTCTTGTTTCATGTAGAGACTAACTATGCCTTCAACTTTGGTATGTAACTTATAACTTAGAAATCAAAAGATCATGGTTTATGGATTTGTGTGTGTCGTTTTTATGGAGATGAAAGGAAGAAGATGAGTTGCTTTTATAGCATGAAGAGGAGGTTAGGAAGGTGTAGTGAGGAGGTTAGTGTTTAGGATATTCTCCAAGACTTTTCAAAGCTTCCTAAGCAAGCTTGAACACATGTTTACATCCTAGGGCTCAAAGTAAGAGATCAAGACACATACAAGGTGATTCCCCCCCCCCCTCTAATTCGGCCAAGGCTGGTCTAGGGTGACTAGATGAGTAGTCATGGTATTATCTAAGTTACGGAGTGAGTTTTGGTCCCGATAATTGCTAACGGTAAGTCGTTAAGTCCTGAAACTTAAAATCGGGTATCTTAAAAATATGAAACTTATAAATATGTTAAAACTTATTAATATAACCTATCTTAGAATATTTAATGAGTGACAAGTTCTATCGGGTTGCTTAAACGCTGCTAAAACTGGAAACGCGGGTCTAAAACGCATAATTCGCGTAAAACGCTGAACTGTAAAACGTAAAATTCCAAAACTTTTGGAATTATCGTAAAATGAGAGAAAATCATATTTCTATTGTTTATAGTGTTTTATGGACATATCGGGATGCTGGAATGACGTTTAAACCTAAACTTAAATCTCGGACACGGTTTCGCTATATTTGCAGAAATGCTCCGACGAGTGTCAAAATCTCGGATTATTATTAAAATAGTTTAACTTACGAGAATATGAAATAAAAATTTCGGGAGTGAATAGTGAAAGTGAATAGTATAAAGTGAATAGTAAAAATGAATTGTAACCCGAAAATGCGAATTGTTACAGTACCTTCCCTTTAAAGAGAACTTCATCCCGAAGTTCTGTTGATGTTAACTACTTACGGTGTGTCTAAGAGAATTCGGGGTTTCAAGATCTCTAAAATAGTGATGTTCACTCTTATTCGTCTAAGGTTGTGGTAAAGGAGTCGTATCGGATGCAAATAAGCCCACTTATTTATAACTCATTACTTACATAAAGAAGCGTCCAAATTTATGTAAGTAAGGGATCATAAACTTATGGTTCGGTGATTTACATTTTCTTTATTTAAATACAGAGGCGTCTCAATCCATTTAAATAAGGAGATTCTAAATCATCCTACTTAAGAATTTCTGACACAAAAATCGCTTTCTGAGACAGATAGTAAGATAACCAAGTCATCAAATCCCTAAAGCTAAGTAATAATATTATTTAACTCAAACCTTATGTCTCATCAAACAAGAACTGTCACAATATCAAGTTACATAATTAGTTATTACTGAGCTCCATATTTTTAATGACTCGACTAAATTCTGGGGTTTCTTATAATACTAAAGTCATATCATCACACAGCATGGAACTAAACCAACAACTAACAAAAAGCATATGCGTATGTAGTGTGTATAAGGCAAATAAATAGGAGAGTCTTAACGTATATAGCAGTTATAGTCTAGGCACTAAATGCAACCTAGTTCTCTATAACCAATGCTCTGATACCAATCTGTAACACCCCCAAAATACCACAGCGGAAGACTATCTCACTGGGGTGCTACTTCATAATACAAAGTACAAGTTATAGAAAACGACCACTAAATGAGACGTTTTGAAAAGTTACCATTCGATTAATGAATTCAAAGTTACAAACATGAGATTCCAAAGTATGATACATAAATGTATACAAAATGTTTTGAATGGTAAATGATAAAAAGCGTAAGTCTTCAGAATATGCAGCTTGACTCTATGTTCCACGCACTAGCTATCGCCTTACTAACCTGAGATAAACATGCTAAAGTGTCAACACTATGGTTGGTGAGTTCATAGAATTTGTCTTAAAACAGTTGAAAAGCCTTAAAGAATGTTCACACAGCAAAGGCATTATGAATCCACTCAGTTGCAAGTCCCGCCCATAACAACACTTGCAACATGTGTGTTCACAACCCACTGCTAAAATATAGTATGATAAAGACATGTATAAGTTCATCACAACAGTTAAGCAATTAGTCGTGAGTCTACACTTCATCTCCGAAGACCTCACTTTTATGATGTATCCAACATTCGCAAATGTTAGGATGTATCAAAGCTAATGGTCATCCAACAACTTAATTTGGAGCCACTGGATAGATTAACACAATTAAATATAACGCAGTTAAGTATAACACAATCATGTATGTATGAAATCAAGTATAATGCAATCAAGTATAAGACAATCAAGTATAAATGTTTTGAGTATTTATACAAGTAAGCAAGTAGTTGAGCATGTATCTCCCCCAAAGAGTTAAAACAAGTATAAAAAGAGTAGGGGCTATGACTCACCTTAAGTTATGTAATGAGAAATGAAAGTGGTAGTCGAATCGTGAAAGTCTCTAAGAGCAGCCTATAATAGAACGTTGCGACTTAGGTTTGGAATAATGTCTAAGAATACGAAGAATTGCCTATATATGTCTTGCATATAGTTCATGATGTAGTACTTAGTATATAGTGTAAGTCGTTGAATAAAAGTGATTTATGAAACATGTATAGCTTGTATATCTCTTACTACCGTTCGGGCCGTCATAATTCAGAGGTCATGTGGTAAACGTTCGAGGAGCTAGGACACTTTAATTCGTAAATCCAGCAACTCGTCGATCCGTTTACCCAAATGAAACCCCTCACATGAAGCTCCCTAGTGTTGTAGTATTCAATTTGTAAAACATGTATAATAGTTATAATGATTTCGGTTTAGAAAGCCTTGAGGTCTTAGCCGTGGCCTTGCCGTGGCTTTGGTTTTGGCTACCATGGTCTTGAGACTCAACCTTGGCCTTAGCCATGGCTGTGGTCTCGGATTTAAGGTCATTAGACCTCTTGGTTTTACTTTGCCATAACCAATACATAGTCACTTGGGTATTTAAAATAGCTGTTAAGAAATTGAAGAAAATATCATTCATTATGGGTTTTCTGGACTCGTGCACCTGAGTTGTTGAAGAAAACATCGTTCCGGACAACTTTCGTGTTTTAACTTTTTGATGAAACGGACCAGAAAAGCCTCCTTTTGCGTGTTTAAGTTCTGTTTCAGAAACATTTTGGACAGTTTTGCCGTAAGGTTTTAGTAACTTCTATTAGCCATAACGTTTGACTCATATACTCATTTTAGGTGATTCAAATTGCTATGTTTTCCTTATTAAGTCCTCTATAACATTGGGTAAGTGTTTCATGTCATGGTTACTCTATTTTGGTCGTGGTTCTCAATATAAGTCACTAGTTTCCTTGTTTACTTAACATAGGTTAACATATAGTTTCCATAACTTGTTTTAATAGTTTTTATACATCATGAACATAACACAAAGACCATATATAGAATGAATGAAACATAATAAGCATGAAAATGATATTGAGCAAGAAAGTGTATTAGGGTTTCTTACAATTTTTGGCTTTCTAAATAAAGGAAGTCAAGTATGAAACTAGGACACTAAACCTATACTTGCAAACCCTTCACCACAACTCTTGAAACCCTTGCTAACCTTTACATAACCCTTGTGAAAACCAATTAACTTCAGCCCTAGTAACCTTGTGTAGCTCCTAATTCATCCATGGAATCACCAATCAAACTCTTGTTTCATGTAGAGACTAACTATGCCTTCAACTTTGGTATGTAACTTATAACTTAGAAATCAAAGGATCATGGTTTATGGATTTGTGTGTGTCGTTTTTATGGAGATGAAAGGAAGAAGATGAGTTGCTTTTATAGCATGAAGAGGAGGTTAGGAAGGTGTAGTGAGGAGGTTAGTGTTTAGGATATTCTCCAAGACTTTTCAAAGCTTCCTCAGCAAGCTTGGACACATGTTTACATCCTAGGGCTCAAAGTAAGAGATCAAGACACATACTAGGTGATTCCCCCCCCCCCTCTAAGTCGGCCAAGGCTGGTCTAGGGTGACTAGATGAGTAGTCATGGTATTATCTAAGTTACAGAGTGAGTTTTGGTCCCGGTAATTGCTAACGGTAAGTCGTTAAGTCCTGAAACTTAAAATCGGGTATCTTAAAAAATATGAAACTTATAAATATGTTAAAACTTATTAATATAACCTATATTAGCATATTTAATGAGTGACAAGTTCTATCGGGTTGCTTAAACGCTGCTAAAACTGGAAACGCGGGTCTAAAACGCGTAATTCGCGTAAAACGCTGAACTGGAAAACGTAAAATTTCAAAACTTTTGGAATTGTCGTAAAATGAGAGAAAATCATATTTCTATTGTTTATAGTGTTTTATGGACATATCGGGATGCTGGAATAACGTTTAAACCTAAACTTAAATCTCGGACACGGTTTCGCGATATTTGCAGAAATGCTCCGACGAGTGTCAAAATCTCGGATTATCATTAAAATAGTTTAACTTACGAGAATATGAAATAAAAATTTTTGGAGTGAATAGTGAAAGTGAATGGTAAAAATGAATAGTAACCCGAAAATGCGAATTGTTAAAGTTTATCCCCAACATGTACCTAGGTATCTCATATCCTTTTCTATTCATCTCAAATTCTTGGTCTGATTCATAAGAATCATTCTCAATAACTTGGTAACTATGTTCCATATGCCTAAAGGATTCCTCATGCTCATCATATGTCTTGGTGAAATCTAATCCAAGCATGCACCTAGGTAGTTCAACATTAACCATCTCACAATCTCGGTTGGATTCATAAGAAACTATCCTAGGTGAAGGCTCATGTGGTACATAGGTGTCCCTGAATGAGGTATTTTGAAATTCTTGGTGTTTTAGCCACTCAATCCTACTTTGCAATCTTAGAAGTCTAAGTGAAATATCCATTTGAAGCAAATTACAAATAAAGGTACAAAGAAGAGATAGATTACGAGAAATCCTATGAAAAAGAAAAAAAAAATCTCACTAGATAGGAATCTAATGAGTAGACCTAATTAAAATAAAAATCAACCTAAACAATAACTATTCCTCGGCAGCGGCGCCAAAAACTTGATGTGTGTTTTGCAACCTCGCAAAAGGTTTTACCTCTCAAGGGATCTTGAGAGATTTTGCAATCCACCAGGCAGTGTACCTGACCGTTGTAGTGTAGTAAATGGTAGGTCCGGGGAATTGATCGTTCTCTAGGGGAATAGTGACGTTAGGATTGAAGTGTAGGTCAACTAGGTCTAAAGGTGAAGGATGATTCTTTTTGTATTTTTATATTTTATGGAAATCAATAAAAATCTCAGGTATTGGGAGAGTGGGCAGAATTAGTTGCTAGTCAACTAACCCAAAATTACTAATTAAACTAAAAAAAAATGACAAGAAGAGTAAAGTGATGAACTTCTTATATGAGATAAATGTGTTTACTTAGATTTCACTACTCCCTAGTTATCTTGTATTGATTTGTTGAGTTGTCACAATTGTTTAGTTGACGGATTGTATTCCTTAATACCAGTCGTGGAAGCGTGTACGTCCTTCCCTAACTCTATGAATATCCTTTTCTTCTTATAACGACACGTTCAACATCTACTTATGCATTAAATACAATCAATAAAACTGCAGTACACATCCGATTAAGTTTCTTAAGACGTTCAAGCTTGTTACTGTATAGGAGATTAGCCAATTTTCTTAAGCCTAACGCGAGTCAATCAACCAAACAAGTCAACTATCGATAACTAGGTTTCATTAGATCTAAGCAAACACTAAGAAATCTAAGTTAGCGTGTTAATGTAAAGAAAAGACAAACAATTAATCAAACAACACATAGACATATTGAATGATTAAAGGAAGAACTTATCTTCAATTAAGAAAAGAGGGTTTGAAACCCTAAAAATACTATAAAAGTCGGACTAGGGTTTATCTCCAAAGTTGCACACAAAAGTTCCACCACCTAATGAATGAAAAATCCAAAATTATATATAGAATTACAAAGCTAACGGCGTCAGGTTATGACTTTTGACGCCATAAGAACGCCGCTAGTAGGGTTTCGTATCGCCCAAACAATATTCTGATGTCGTCATGTATAAATACTTCTGGGCCGTCTCGTGTAGCTGTAAAGCCAGACGGCCTCATTCCTTTTGTGCTTGACGGCATCACGTGTTAACTTTCAAAATCTTTCTGGGGCGTCTCGCTATAAAAATCCCCCATTCTTGTCATAAGGTGACGACGTCAACCTCTAAAGCATGACGCCGTCAGGTGTAAAAACTTGATTTTTCTTAACTTTCTTGTTTTCTTCATTCTTGAGCATAAAAACGTCCGAAAAGCTCCAAAATGCTCCATATTCCTAAAATCACTTCCCAAGTACCTAAAATGAGAAAAGGAACGATTTGAGGCAATATTTGATCATAAAATCACGACTTAGGACTTAAATGACCCCCTAAAAACGTATCAAATAAATCCCTATCAATGATCGATCAATTGTATCTATTTTGTCTCAATCGACCGTCCAAGCGACCGAGTGTTTTATTTAATTAAAAAAGAATATTTGTGAGGTATGTTTTTTGTAGTTTAGGTCGTCTTACTGGGACAACCAATCACCTGGAGGTCGCTGGAGAGAGAAAGCCGACGTGGCAGGGAAAATGAAGGGGATTGGGTTTCCTTACTGTGACCAACCTAATTAACTTGCTAATCTTCTTTTTGTATGTGCTAAAACTTTGATTAATCGATTTTTAATAAAATACTAAGGAGGTGTTTGTTTAAGCCTATATAACATAAGTCGTGTTCGGCTTGTATAACATAAGCCACAATTTTGTTGCTTATTTTGATATTTATGGGCTTATATAACATTGTCAATGTTATATAAACCCATTACTGTCAAAATAAGCTACAAAATTGTGGCTTATGTTATACAAGCTGAACTCATATAAGCTCATGCATAAGCCGAAAAACAAACACCCCTAACTATTGGCTTATCGTACATACAATAGAATAATTAACAAGTTAGTTACATATAACGGGAAAATTAAAAGTTTGATACACATTATAGAATTTTATGAAAAATTGGATACAATCTCAAATTATTATCCTTATAATATGAGAATTGATTTGCACATCTTGAAGATTGATTGGGACACGTTATCTATGTGTTAAATATTTGTACAATATTAACATTCCACTTCAATTGCTTGTATATAAATATTTGAGGAAACTGCAAAATACATCCATGTGGTTTACATATTTTGGCATCTTACATCCCTGTGATTTACACATGTAAGATGCCAAAATGTGTAAACCACAGGAATGTATTTTGTAGTTTCCTCTAAATATTTGAGAATCATTAGCCCTATAATACACATGGAATGGAATGTTAGGAAATTTTGTTGGCTTACAAAAACCAAAATACTAGAGCATCTTGTTCGTTTCAGAAAAATTGATGTATTTGTGTTGTTATGTTTTAGTTACGATGATAATGACTCGTACAAAACAACTTGTTGATACAAAATTTGGGCGTTCTTGCTAAGCGATCTTGTAGATGCGACGTTTGGCTGCCATGGGCACACTTGTAGATGCGATCTTGCTAAGCGCGTCAGCTTTCCTGTTTTCTCCTCTGGGGATTTGTTTGATGGTAAACCTATCAAAATTCTGAATTAGAGACTTTGTTTTTTCGAGGTATTGGACCATGTGTTCATCCTTGGCTTCATATTCACCTAGCACGTGGTTGGCTACTAGCCTGGAATCTACATTTGCCTCTAGGTTACGTACACCCATTTGAGTTGCAATGCGTAATCCAGCAAGTAGGGCCTCATATTCTGCCTCATTGTTTGTGGCTGTGAATTTGAAGCGCAGTGCATAAGTGAATTCCACTCCATCTGGATTAGTGAGGATAAGGCCTGCGCCTGATCCATCCACGCACGAGGATCCGTCTGTGAATAGAACCCATGGTTCTTGTAATTCTACCTTGCTTGTTGAGGGTGGAATATCGGTATCTGGCTTCTCAACAATAAAGTCGGCTAGTATCTGTCCCTTGATTGCAGTGCGCGGTCTATACGAGATGTTATACTCACTCAATAACACACTCCATTTTTGTAGACGTCCTGATGCGTCAGGTTTAGAGATAACTTGTTTGATAGGCTGGTCCGTTATTACGGCTATTGGGTGCGCCTGAAAGTATCTGCGCAGTCTTTTAGCTGCAAATACTAAAGCTAGGACCAACTTTTCCATAGCACTATAGTTAGTCTCTGTCTTCTTAATTGCTTTGCTCACAAAGTATATGGGTGTTTGAACGGAATTCCTATCTGTCAATAATACCGCATTGACTGCTCCATGAGTTGCAGATAAGTACATGATCAATTCTTCCCCTGGTCGGGGTGCGACAAGTTTGGGAAGCGCTGCAAGATGTTGCTTAAGTTGTTGGAAGGCTTCCTCCGCCTCCTGAGTCCAACGAAAGTCTCCCTTTTTTGTGCACTTTGTGAGTGTCTTAAAGAGAGGGAGTGACTTGTCTGCTGATTTGGATAAAAAACGGTTTAACCCGGCTAGCTTTCCGTTTAATGACTGGACTTCTTTCAATGTGCGCGGTGAAGGCAGATCTATGACAGCTTTTGTCTTTTCTGGGCAAGGCTTGATGTCGTCAGGTTCTATTAAATATCCAAGGAACATGCCTTCTGTCGCGCCAAAAGTGTACTTTTTTGGATTTAGCTTCATGTTTATCTTTCCCAGTGTTTTGAATGTCTCCTCGATGTCGCGCACCAATTCCTCCTCAATATGACTCTTTATAACAAGGTCATCGACATAAACTTCCAGGTTGCGACCTACTTGCTTTTCAAAGGCCATATACACCAATCTCTGGTATGTTGCTCCCGCGTTCTTTAGACCAAAGGGCATTTTTGTGTAGCAATAGACCCCTTGACTTGTGTGGAAGGCTGTTTTTTCTTCATCATCCTCAGCCATCTGAATTTGATGGTACCCTTTGTATGCATCTAGGAAACATTTAAAGGGATATCCACACAAAGATTCTATTTTCCAGTCTATTTCTGGTAGCGGGTAGCAGTCTTGTGGACATGCTTTATTAAGATCAGTAAAGTCTACGCACATTCTCTAACTGCCATCACTCTTTTTTACCATTACTGAATTGGAAAGCCAGTCATGGTAGTAGACTTCTCGCATAATGCCTGCGTCTACCAGCTTGTGTACTTCTTCCAAGATGGCTTTTACGCGATCCGGAGCTTGGCCGTGCTTTTTCTGTCGTATTGGAGGAAATCCTTGTCGGATTTGTAGCTTGTGTTCCGTGATAGATCGTGGCACTCCAGTCATGTGCTTTGATTCGCATGCAAAGATATCTAGGTTCTTTTGCAAGAGTGCGCACACAGCTGCTTTGCCTTTGTCAGATAGAGACCCTTCAATTGATATTTGTTGATCTGGGTAATCAGGGTGAATGGCAACCTTTAGGTTTGGTATTTTAGATGCGCTGATGAGTGTCTAAATACTCATCATTTCATTCACATTTAAGCTGCAAAAACGTCTGAAAACATACATATATGCTTTAAAATATATGAAATATCAATAAATTGTGTTTTTATATGTCTCAGGTACAAAAGAACTGAAAACAGGTGAAAAACAAACAAAATATACAAAATTGTCATTTTTAGTCCCTGAAGTTTTATAATTGGCAAATCTAGTCCCTGGTTATTCAAAACATGTAAAATATCATCAAAGGTCCTTAGGGATTCACAAGTTGTCAAAAGTAGTCCTTTAAAGTTAAAAATTGCAAAATTACAACTTGGGTCTCTGAAGTTTCAAAAATGGCAAAACAAGTCCCCCGGGTTTTAAAAATTGAAATTTAACATCTTAAGTCCTTGGGGAATTAAAACTTGGCATGATTGGTCCTTTTGATAACTATGAGAAAATTACAATTTCAGCCCTTCATAAAATCAGAAAATACATTTTTGGTCCTTGGGCCTTAAATACCACAAACCATCCGGACCCTTAATATTGAACAAACAAACCAAAAACCCAACACCCTTACCAGCCCAACTCCTTTCCTGGCCCAACATAAACAAACCCAACACCCTTAATATTAAAACGGGGTTTGACCCGTTTGACCTCCCCAAACCACCATCACTGTACACCCATCTCCCCCACCCCTGCAATCTCAAAACCAGGGTGGTATTAACCACCTGTCTACCACCTTTCCAGCTGTTTAACTACTCCCTCCTCTTATCCCTTCCACCTCACAACTAGCCCACACCCCCATTAATGCATTCCCACCACAACCTTTCACTCATAAACATCACAACCTATGTTTTTCACTTCCACCTCACACCCCAGCTGTATACCTTGTCCCCTCCACCTCCACAACAAACCAAAACCAATTAAACCCTTAAAACCTTCACACTCAACCCACAACAGACCCCTAGGACTTTTGGCGCCAAAAGGTGTTTAAATGGCCAAGATGATTTGCAGTGATTCAAGGGCCAAGATCAAGTGGGAAAGTCTCAGAAGGCAACTTGGAGCCTCAAAAGTCCCTATAAATCAGGAGAGAAGCAGTGGAGAAAGAGTAGTAATTAGGAGTAGTGTAATTTAGTTAATCGTTTAAGTGTAAACTTTAATTCCAGTTCAATTTTAAGCTTTCAAGTGTTAGACTTATCAATTTCAGTGTATTCTCAAGTGTTTTCAATAATCAATTTCAAGTTTCATTTGGATATCTCAGTTTATGCATCGTTCAAATTTCAAAAATCTCAAATTTACTTTCATGTTGTTGTAGAGGATTATAAAGACTCAATTAGCTTGTTAATACAAATATCGCCTAAAAACGTTATTTATATTTTACGATCTTCGCTAAGTTTTGTTAACGACAAAATGTAAACTTTAGTTTCTAAGCAAAACATAATCTTAGTTTTTAAGACTTGCATAAACTAGACTTTTGCTACATTTTACATTTCATAAAACACAACACAAGTTTATTTCTTAAATTAGAAATAGTCACATCACATTTATGGCAAGTTTTGTCTTTATGTATTTATGGCAAGTAATGTGTTTGACTTGCTTTCATGTTGCTTGCAAGTATCATGTTTGACTTGATTTAAGTGATGTGACATTGTTTGGTTGCTAGGAGTTATGTGACAAAACCTTGTTTGGTTTGAAGAGTTATTGCTAAAACCTACTGCAGACCCGGCGGTACCCTGGGGGTACACGGGCGGAACCCATCTTAGGGTTCCGCCTGATCCGCCAAGCATGCAGAATGTTTTGCTATAAATACCAAGCCATAACTTGATTTTTGGCTAACCTCTTGAGATCATTTTTACACACACACACACTCATCTTTTCTTCTAACCTCTTAACATTGTAAATGTGAAGTTTCCTTTTGTAGCAAAGAAGCTCACAAGGTCGTCAAAAGTGACAAGTTTCCAACACAACGTTGCAAGACTTGTTAGCTTAGTATTGTGTAAACTCTTGTTGTTTACACTTCATTTGTTTGTGTATATTCTGTAGAGATTGGTTAGTATTTTAGTCCTCAAAATACAAAGAGTGTTGGGAGTTGTTGTACCCTAGTAAAAGAACTAAACGGGAGTGGTTGTGCCCTTGTAAAAGAACTCGACATCTAGCTTTGTGTCGGTAAAAGTATAAGCGACGTGTAAGGTTTTCTCCGCCGGTGAAAGGAACTTGTTGACTAGTGAAAGAAACTCTCGAGTTGGATACTCGGGGCGTGGACGTAGGGCAAGGAAAAAGAGTCCTTGTAGCCGAACCACGATAAATACTCGTGTTGTGGTTTGATCATTTCTTTCGTTTACTTACTTGTTATATATTGTGTTTGTGCATATATCTTTGATCAAACGGAAAGTTTCAAAGCTAACTAAACAAGTTAAAAAGATTTTAAACGGTAAACTATTCAACCCCCCTTCTAGTTTTCCACAATTGGCATCAAGAGCTACGTTACTCAAGCTTTTAAAATATATTGTGTTTTAAAACTTGAAACGATCCATGGATTTTGAAAATTACAAAGAAGGGCAATTTATGCAAAGACCACCACTCTTTGAAGCAAATGGTTTTATATATTGGAAAAACCGTTTTGAAACTTACGTGAAATCTAAAGATATAGATTTATGGTATATAATTGTTGATGGTGATAACACAGTTACTAACATTAAAGATGATGATCAAAAGAAATTGATAGGTAAAAATAATGAAGCTAAAATGATGCTTTACAACGCTTTGCCTAAGAAAGAATATGAAAGAGTCTTTTTGTGTAAAACCGCCAAAGATATTTGGCAATCTTTAATTGTCACTCATCAAGGAAACTCACAAGTTAAAGATAACAAAATTGATCTTCTTGTTCAACAATATGAACAATTTGTTATTTCCGAAGATGATATTATTGATAATGCTTTTGCTAGGTTTAACACTATTATTACTTCACTTAAAGCACTTGATGAATCTTTTTGTAGTAAGAACTTTGTTAGGAAATTTCTTAGAGCACTCCATCCGAAGTGGAGAGCAAAAGTGACGGCAATTGAAGAATCCAAAGATCTTTCAAGCATGTCACTTGATGAGCTAATTGGAAACCTCAAAGTTCATGAAATGGTGATGGAAAAAGATTTGGAACTAGTTAGAGGCAAGAAAGATAAAGTTAAGTCCATTGCCTTGAAAGCTAGAGTCCAATCAAGTGATGATGAAGAATCTACTTCGGATAGTGATGATGAGGAATATGCTATGGCCGTGAGAGACTTCAAGAAGTTCTTTCGTAGGCGAGGGAAGTTTGTAAGACAACCTAAAGATGACAAGAAAACCTTCCGGAAAGATCGTGATGATCGAAAAGGAAAAGTTGAACGAAAATGTTATAGGTGTGGAGACACAAGTCATCTTGTAGGTGAATGTCCAAAACCACCCAAAAGCAAGCCTCAACAAGCTTTTGTGGGTGGTGCTTGGAGTGACTATGAAGGAGATGATGATGAGCGAAAGAACGATGATATTGCTCTCATGGCTCACAACTCAAATGAGGTACTCTCCGACTCATCTTACTCCTCTATTGATGATGACACTTTACAAAATGAATATAACAAACTTTGTGAGCTAAGCTTAAAAATCATAAACAAAAATAAATTTTTGAAAACTAAAAAGGAGTTTTTAGAAAATGAAGTTTATGAGTTAAAAGAAAAGGCTAAGAGATTAGAAAAGAGTAAAGGTATTGACACCTCATGCAAATCATGTGAAGAACTTAAACTTGAAGTTGAGAAACTTAAAATTACTCAAAATGATCTAATCAAACAAACCACAAAGTTCAAAAAGTTCGATAAGAGCATTTCATGTGCGGATGAAATTATGAAACTCCAAAAGTCACCTTTTGATAAAACAGGTCTAGGTTTCAGGAAAGTAGAAATCATTAAGGGTCAAACGAAACAAGAAACGAACGCACATGAAACAAACAAAATTGCTACAGCAGCCCGCGGACCAGACGGAACCCAAAATAGGGTTCCGCCTGTTGGCCCCGAAGGTTCCGCCAGGACTGCTGCAGCAGTAACTTCATCCACATCGGATCATTCAAAATTTGTTAAAGTAACATATAAAAATGGAACAAAACCTGCCCTTAGAACTGGAGTAGGACTTAATAAAAATGAATTTAGAGCTAAGACTACTCAACCAAGACCTAGGACTCCCATTCCCAAACGCCCCTTTCCAAAGAGCAACTTCAACGCTCGACCAAACTACCAACATGTTTGGAACCAAAACACTCCTGGACATTACCAAAACTCAAACTACATGCCATGGAATCCTTATGCTCTATTTTCTTATTTGGAACAAATTAATGGTATGCTTAACCAAAATGGACCCATGAGAAATTGGGGACCAAATGTTTGAGTGTTTTTCGTAAAATAGGTGTGCCTCAAAGTTTGTTTGGATCCGGATGAATGGATCAAAGATAGCGGTTGTTCAAGGCACATGACGGGTAATAAAAGCCTCTTCTCAACATATCACAAATGTGATGGAGGTAATGTTACGTTTGGTAGTAAAGCTAAGAGCAAAATCATCGGAAAAGGTACAATCTCTCATGACTCCCTTTTTATAGATGATGTTGCTCATGTTGATAACTTAGGATTTAATCTCCTTAGTATTAGTCAACTTTGTCGTAATAAGTATAATGTTCTTTTTAGTGAAAACGGTAGTAAAATACTTAAGGATGGTATAACCGTAGCTAAAGGTGTCCTTAAGAACAACGTATACGTCATGAAGATGGATTCAACATCTAAAGACAAACTTTGTCTTACCTCATTAGATGAATCTTCAACTTTATGGCATAGACGTTTAGGACACGCTAACATGAGACTAATCCAAAACCTCTCCTCCAAAGACTTAGTTAGAAACCTACCCAAGTTGAAATATGACCAACACTTTTGTGATGCTTGCAAAATCGGTAAACAAGTCCATAGTAGCCATAAGGCTAAAAACATGGTGTCTACATCTAGGTGTCTAGAACTTTTGCATATGGATTTATTTGGTCCATCCGCTATACAAAGTTATGGAGGTAACTTCTATACTTTGGTCATAGTAGATGATTACTCACGTTATACTTGGACAAAGTTTTTGAAAAGTAAAAATGAAGCTTTTGATAAATTTGAGATTCTAAGTAAGAAAATTCAAAATCAAGTAGGGTCTAATATTGTGTCTATTAGAACGGATCACGGTCGTGAATTTGATAATGAATTTCAATTTGGAAACTTTTGTGATAAAAATGGAATTACTCATAACTTTTCGGCTCCACGTACTCCTCAATCTAATGGTGTAGTAGAACGTAAAAACCGGACATTGCAAGAGATGAGTAAAACAATGCTTAATGAAAAAACTATTCCACAAAAGTTTTGGTGTAATGCCGTTGACACATCAACGTACATTTTAAATCGAGTCCTAATTAGACGATTTTTGAATAAAACTCCTTATGAACTTTATAGAGGTAAAAAGCCTACATTAGGATACTTTAGAGTGTTTGGGAGTAAATGCTTCATTCTTAACACCAAGGATTATCTCACCAAATTTGACCCAAAGTCTTATGAAGGTGTATTTCTTGGATATTCACAAAATAGTAAAGCTTACATTGTTTTGAACAAAGAAACCTTAAGAGTCGAGGAATCGTTAAACGTAACATTTGACGAAAGTCCACCTCCCTCTAAGACATCACCTTTGGTAGATGATGACTTAGTTGAAAGCCAAGCAATTGAATGTCAAGAAATCTTAGGTAATGACAAGGAAGATGAACTATTAAACAAAGAACTTGTCAATGTCAAAGAATCTAAAAGTCATCCATTAGATGGTGTCATAGGCAACATTAACGAAAGAACACTTAGATCAAAAGTTAAAAATGAAAGCAATTACTTTTGTTTTGTGTCAACCATTGAACCGAAAAACATTAATGAAGCCATTAAAGATGAATCTTGGGTCATTGCAATGCAAGAAGAATTAAACCAATTTGTTAGGAATGATGTATGGACATTAGTTCCTCAACCAAAGAGTCAAACAATAATTGGAACAAAATGGGTCTTTCGTAATAAAATGGATGAAAATGGAATTGTGTCTAGAAACAAAGCTAGGTTAGTAGCACAAGGATATAATCAACAAGAAGGCATTGACTACGATGAAACTTTTGCTCCGGTAGCTAGGCTCGAGTCAATTAGAATATTACTTGCTTATGCGTGTGCTCATAATTTTAAACTCTTTCAAATGGATGTCAAAAGTGCATTTCTAAACGGAGTCATTAATGAAGAAGTGTTTGTTGCTCAACCACCGGGCTTCATTGATTTTGAAAAACCTAATTATGTTTACAAACTTAAAAAGGCTCTTTACGGACTTAAGCAAGCTCTAAAAGCATGGTATGATCGACTTAAAACCTTCTTAGTTGACCATAAGTACACCATGGGCTTAGTTGATAATACTCTCTTCACCAAGAAGAAAGATTCACATATTATCATAGTCCAAATCTATGTTGATGACATTATATTCCGATCAACTTGTCAAGAACTATGTGTGGATTTCTCAAAAATCATGCATGACGAGTTTGAAATGAGTATGATGGGAGAACTCAACTTTTTTCCTAGGACTCCAAATTAAACAACTTGAAGATGGTATCTTCTTTAATCAATCTAAATATATTAAGGACATGCTTAAGAAATTTGGATTAGAAGATTCTAAACCAATCAAAACTCCCATGTCCACGAAAACTAAACTCACCAAGGATGAGGAAAGTGAATCCGTAGATAGCACTAAATATAGAGGTATGATTGGTAGTCTACTTTACCTAACGGCTAGTAGACCCGACATTATGTTTAGTGTTTGTCTATGTGCTCGTTTTCAAGAAGATCCTAAAACTACCCATCTTGAAGTCGTTAAAAGGATATTTAGGTATATTAAGGGCACTACACATTTAGGTTTATGGTATCCCAAAGGAACGAGAATAGACACCATAGTGTATGCCGACTCGGATCATGCCGGTGATTATGTTGATAGAAAAAGCACAAGTGATATTTGTACTTTTGTTGGACATTGTCTCACCTCATGGTTCTCTAAGAAGCAAACGGCTCTTGCAATCTCAACAACGGAAGCTGAGTACGTTTCGGCCGGAAAGGCATGTCAACAAGCTCTTTGGATGAAGCAAGCTCTTGTCGACTACGGAATTCAACTCAACGACATCACAATTCTTTGTGACAACAAAGGTGCCATTGATCTCAGCAAAAACCCGGTTCAAAATGCTCGTACCAAACATATTGAAATCCGTCATCATTTCCTTCGTGACAACGTTCAAAAAGGAAATATCTCAATTGAGAAAGTTTCTTTCGAAGACAACATAGCCGACATTCTCACCAAACCTCTTAAACGTGAACCTTTTAACCTTCTTAGGCTAGGCTTAGGACTCATGGAACCTACATTGTAGTTCTGGACATTAGACAAAAATCACAAAAATCAAAACAAATCCATAACCATTTTTCTATGCAGGGTCGGTGGAACCCTCAGACATAACGGATGGAACCCAATTAAGGGTTCCGCCGTGTCCGTCGACCCGCAGAATCCATTCTTTGTTTATATTAAACCAAACACCCATTATTTCACACCACCACTTCCAAAACTGTTACTATTCACCATTCCTCTCAACCATACCCACGAAATTTTGGCCTTCCATTCAATCACATTATTAATCCATAATCATTGTAAGTATTCTAACTTGATTACAATCCTGATCTGAGTCTAGGAATTCTATTTTTGCACAAAAACAAAAACTCGGGGTTATGCATTAAACTTGTAAAACTCATGCATAAAATTAGGTGTTTAACAAAACTAATCATGTTCCCCATAGTTAGGAATTGCATTCTTACTTAGTGTAAACATGTTTGCTAAACCACCCCATGTCAAATTTTTGCAAAAATTTCTCACAAGTAGGACAAATATTTTTTCGTCTCACATTGAGAATACAAAATCAAAACGTTATGTTCAAAACATCACTTGCATAATGTCTCTTGAATGCTAAAGGGAATACATAACCAATATGTATTTTCGGGTACATTCAAACGAAGCTACATTAAACTAGGAGCGTTTGGGTTATCTTTTGTTTTTTTTTAACAAAACTTGCATTATAAAACGTTTTTGATGCATCCAAATGAGTCAAGATAACCGCACCTCCACATTGTTTTCATATAGGCACACACTAGAACATTCACATTATAATAATAGTTCACTTAAACTAAAATGTGAAATTTTTGTTGTTCTAGGTATCATCATGCCTCCTCTAACCCATTACGACCATAAGGACACAATTAAGTACCTACCGAAATACCACAAAACCAAAGGCCTTACCCCAAACCAAGTCAACATCTTCAAAGCCCTAGAAAAACACTATGTCCATGAGGGTAGAACCATTGACCCATCTTTCCTAGAAGGCACAAACCTTTATGCCGAATTTGCCGCAATCAACTTTGAGTGTCTTTTGACTTTAGACGAGCCTATTTGTCCTAGATTCATTCTAGAGTTCTATGCATCCGTCACTCTCTCCACGGGTGATTAGGATTTCATATCCGTCAACTTTAGGGTTAGTGGTCATCAATACTCCTTCACTCTCGAGGAGTTTGCTCAAATCCTAGGGATCCCAAACCAAGGTACTTGTATCTACTCCGATTTGCACTCCCTCTCAACCCTTGACACCCTCGATGACCGTTTCCATCCTTATGATACCCCACTTGTGTCAAAAGATGTACTCCGTAACCACCTCTTTGTTAGGACAACCAATACTAGGAGAACCTGAACGGGTAATGAGGTTGATAAAGATCCATATGGAATGGAACTAAATGAACTCTTGCCCCAATTCAAGAAATGGGAGGAAGTCCTTCGAGCCAATGTAATAAGCACAATAGGAAACCGTGACCATATCAACCTTTGCCTATGCAACATGCTCTACTCTTTGTCCACTAGGCAACCTTTCAATCTTGCTTACTACATGGCCAAGAGAATGGCCGACATTCCCGTGCACGGCACAACGGCTATGCCGTATGGAATGTTCTTGACCCGTCTCTTTAGGTTCATTGCACCCATTCCTCCAACTCCTAACCGTCTTCAACTTGACTACTCTCTCATTCCACATACCTTTGTCCCTCTTAGTGATAAGAGAATGTATAGAGCCCAAGGAAAACGTACTCATCCTCCTACCTCCTCTTCATCTTCCTCAATGAGTGAAGATGACAATTTGCCAAACTCTAGACTCCCACCGCTAGAATACCTTTCCCAACTACCAACTATTGAGAATGAGTCGGAAGAATTCAAGCAAACAAAGGGGATGTTCAAAAACATCGGGAGGTTCCTTGGAAAAATGAAGAAGAAGATGGATAAACAATGAGTACGGGTGTGTTAAGGAGTGTTTGGCACAAGGTGCTAATGAAACAATTTGGTCGTTTCAACAATATTTGTGATGTATTTGTGTGTTAGTACAATGCTTGACAATATTTCGAATATGTTGTATCTAACTTTGATGCAGGTCGACAACTTTTGGCAAGTTGTCAAATTTTCATTAGTATGAAATTTTCACTAAGTATAGTGAATGTCGTTACCCCCCGGTCAAAGTCTTATGATATGCGTGTTTACATGTCTAATTTTTGCATTTCCTAACCAGGTAAGAATTATATTTTTGGTTTTAGGACTTTTCGAAAATTTTGAAAATCATCTCGCGGGTCAAAATCGCACACTGCCATTTTTTTCAGCCCTCGCGGATCAGGCGGATCCCAAAATTGGGTTCCGCCAGTACAAATTCTGGGTAACCCAGAATTTAGCCCAACGGACCAGACGGAACCCTCTTTTGGGTTCCGCCTGTGTATTCTCAGGGTGCCGCCAGTACCTGCAGAATTTTTATTTTTCGTTTTCAACATTTCGACATCCAAATACCAAAACCCAATCCTTTTAGCTAGAAATCCATTACCTGCAATGTGTTTAGCATATTAGGATTCTTCTCATTCCTTATAATTCACCCAAACCCATTTCCCGCCAAAATTCAAAAATTGTCATAACCACCTCAAGTATCCTTCACACATCAAGGAAGGAACCCTTCTAAAGGATCCTTCAAATCCCTGAGATTTATACTTCAACAAACTTACCAAAAACCACTAAGCATTTAGTGCAAACTTTGTCTTCTTACTTCACCATTCTCATTGGATTGACTTTCATGACTTGACAACCCACAATTAGTTTTCCAAATCATTAGGAACCACCATTGTTGTATGGACTAACATCAAATCCAAACACACCTTTCCACAATCCTTCATCACTATAAATTAAGCCTTCCTAAACACTAGCAAATCACACCTTCTTCATCTCCATTTCTCATAGTATTAACCATTTTAAACCATGACCAAGTCAACAAGCACCTCTCAACCATCACGACCCATCCGGAGAACCGCCCGGATAAGTGTTAAACAACTTTGGTCTAACCAATCAATCAACCTAAGCTCCTCTTCATCGGAGGAATTCACCTCACCCATAAAAAATGAACACTTTTTTAACCTTGCATCTCCATCATCAAATGAAGCAAATGTGCTTACTCCACCACCTACTAGATCACCCATTGACCCAACTCCACCAAGTGCTCCAACCCAACCATCCAAAACTCCATCACCATCACCATTACCCAAAATTGAACCCATGGAACTTTTTGGGTCTCCTCCAACATCACCACATCCGTATGTCCAAGATTTAAATGATCTTCCGCCAAGACATACCCAACCACCACCTTTTGCAAATCATTCTGTGGAAAACTAGAAGGGGGGTTGAATAGTTTACCTCTTTTTAAAACCTTTTTAGCCTAAATAACCTTTGAGAACTTGACATTTGGTTAAAGATATAAACACAACGTAATATGTTTGATTCTTTGAAAAGGCTTTTCATGTGAATAACAATTCTAACTTAACTTGTTTTATTCTTTGAAAAGCTTTACTTGTAATGATCCTAACTTTGCATGTTTAGTTCTTTGAAAAGCTTTACATATGTTTAAAGATATAATAATAACTTTACTTGTTTTGGTTCTTTGAAAAGCTTTATATGTGATCAACAATTCTAACTAAACAACAACATATAATAAGCAAAGATAGAGAAAGAAACAATCAAACCACAACACGATAGTTTATCATGGTTCGGCTACAAGGACTCTTTTTCCTTGCCCTACATCCACGCCTCGAGTTTCCAACTCGAGAGTTATAAACACTAATCAACAAGCTTCTTTCACCGGCGGAGAAAACCTTACACGTCGCTTATACTTTTACCGACACAAAGCTAGATGTCGAGTTATTTTACAAGGGTACAACCACTCCCATTCGTCGCTTACACTTTTACCGACACAAAGCTAGATGTCGAGTTCTTTACCAAGGGTACAACCACTCCCGTTAGTTCTTTTACTAGGGTACAACAACTCCCAACACACTATGTATTTTGACGCCTAAAATACTAACCAATGACTTCTACATACATGACACAAATGAAGTATAAACAATCAACGCTTATACTTGACCAAGCTATCAAGACTTGCAACTTTAGAGTTGAAGCTTGTAACTTCTTGAATGATCTTGTGGAGTTCCTTGTTACATAAGAGAATCACAGAAGTCAAGGGTTACTGAGTTAGTTGAGAGAATATGTGAAAATATGTCCTAAAGGGTTATACAAAACAAACAAATGGTTTGGTATTTATAGCAAACAATTCTGCATGTCTGGCGGATCAGGCGGAACCCTCAGATGGGTTCCGCCCGTGTACCCCCAGGGTACCGCCGGGTTTGCAGTAGGTTTTTGCAATAACTTTCCAAACCAAACAAGGTCTTGTCTCATAACTCCTAGCAACCAAACAATGTCACATCACTTAACTCAAGTCAAACACAATACTTGCAAGCAACATCAAAGCAAGTCAAACACATTACTTGCCATAAATACATAATGACAAAGCTTGCCATAAATGTGATGTGACTATTTCAAATTTAAGAAATAAAACCAATGTTTAGTTTAAAAAGAAATGTAAACATTAGTTAAACAAGACTTAAACACTCAAAGTGATAATTTACTTTTAGCTAAAGTTCATACTTTGTTATTAACAAAACTTAGCAAAGATCGTAAAATATAAATAACGTTTTTAGGCGATATTTGTATTAACACATTCACCAACGTCAATTCTTGACCTTGATGAAGATCTTGAACCTACCCAACCACCACCACAAGTGTACCAACAACCCAAACCGTTGTTGTTTCACCTAATTTACCGTGAAATCCATGGTCCTCTTTATGGAGAACCAAATTTTGAACACCATGATCACCCAACTCCACCACCTTCTCAAGCCCAAACCTATGAGTCTTTCTTTCCCTCTTATGAGGAAATACAAAGCATGGTTGACAACCACCTTCATCAAGCAATGGAATTTCAAACCACCTTGCTTGACTCCATACCAAATCCATCCTCCACCCAAGAACCAAAACCAAACCAACCCCTAAACCAAGAAACCAAAACCAACCCATTTACACCCAACCATCCCTATGTTTGCTCAAATTGTGAGCAAATGGGTGAAAGCATAAAAACCTTGCTTCACCAATTCCAAAATGAAACCCAGTTTGCATTCCAACATGTCATTGAACGTTTGGATGCACTTTCCCACCCCAACAAATCCTAAACAACCCTTGGAGGCCATTTGCCCCAACTTAGGAATGTAGGATTTTATTTTATTTTCTTGGTTATTTTTTAGTTTTTAGTTACTAAATAGAAGAATAGTTAGCATTTCTTGTCTTTTGACTTTTATAAGTCAAAATTTTACTTGAAATGAAATTTCTTTCTACTTACTTTTGTGCATTGTTGGTTGATCAATGTTGTGTTGTCGTTGTGGTTGCAATATGTGTGGTAACTACAAGCTTAACTATATATATCACCAACTAACCATTTTTTTTGTAGGTCTCAAAATCCATGTTTCCCATATTGGTACTCCATTTAGGGGGAGTATCGACCAAGGGGGAGCATGGCAATTATTCCGCTTCGCTACTCTACTTTTTGTTTCGACAAAAAGGGGGAGAAATATATTAAACCTTCAATACTTGATATGCTTTTCATCTCTTAAGTAAAACAAGGTTAATATAAAAAAAATTTTAAGTCTTGAAAACCAAGATTTTATGTGTTACTTAAAAACAAAGTTTATGTTTTGTCATCAACAAAAAGGGGGAGATTGTTAATACAAATATCGCCTAAAAACATTATTTATATTTTACGATCTTCGCTAAGTTTTGTTAACGACAAAATGTAAACTTTAGTTTCTAAGCAAAACATAATCTTAGTTTTTAAGACTTGCATAAACTAGACTTTTTCTACATTTTACATTTCATAAAACACAACACAAGTTTATTTCTTAAATTAGAAATAGTCACATCACATTTATGGCAAGTTTTGTCATTATGTATTTATGGCAAGTAATGTGTTTGACTTGCTTTCATGTTGCTTGCAAGTATCATGTTTGACTTGATTTAAGTAATGTGACATTGTTTGGTTGCTAGGAGTTATGTGACAAGACCTTGTTTGGTTTGAAGAGTTATTGCTAAAACCTACTGCAGACCCGGCGGTACCCTGGGGGTACACGGGCGGAACCCATCTTAGGGTTCCGCCTGATCCGCCAAGCATGCAGAATGTTGTGCTATAAATACCAAGCCATAACTTGATTTTTGGCTAACCTCTTGAGATCATTTTTACACACACACTCATCTTTTCTTCTAACCTCTTAACATTGTAAATGTGTAGTATCCTTTTGTAGCAAAGAAGCTCACAAGGTCGTCAAAAGTTACAAGTTTCCAACACAACGTTGCAAGACTTGTTAGCTTAGTATTGTGTAAACTCTTGTTGTTTACACTTCATTTGTTTGTGTATATTCTGTAGAGATCAGTTAGTATTTTAGTCCTCAAAATACAAAGAGTGTTGGGAGTTGTTGTACCCTAGTAAAAGAACTAAACGGGAGTGGTTGTGCCCTTGTAAAAGAACTCGACATCTAGCTTTGTGTCGGTAAAAGTATAAGCGACGTGTAAGGTTTTCTCCACCGGTGAAAGGAGCTTGTTGACTAGTGAAAGAAACTCTCGAGTTGGATACTCGGGGCGTGGACGTAGGGCAAGGAAAAAGAGTCCTTGTAGCCGAACCACGATAAATACTCGTGTTGTGGTTTGATCGTTTCTTTCGTTTACTTACTTGTTATATATTGTGTTTGTGCATATATCTTTGATCAAACGGAAAGTTTCAAAGCTAACTAAACAAGTTAAAAAGATTTTAAACGGTAAACTATTCAACCCCCCTTCTAGTTTTCCACATATCTCATATAAGCTCTGACAAAGCTTTTAAAAGCTTTTAGAAACTTTAAAGTCCAGTTTAGAGTTATCCTTCAATAATTCAAGAAAAATCAAAGAAAATAGAAAATAAAATAAAAATTAGTGTATGAGGTGATTGAAGTATGGAGCAGGGTGAATAATGGAATGCCCTTGGTTTAGTAGCTTTGTTGAAAGCTGTTAGGTTGGTTATTGGTCCATGGTTCTTAGTTCTCAGCTTGTAATTCATTTGTAAGCATTTTTACAATTTTTTGCATTTCCTATTTAAGTTTCTTAATTGTTGTTATCTTCATGTTTTTATGTTCCTGTGTTGTTAATTAGTTGTAATATAGCTTAAAATAGTTTACTTGTTCATTAGATTCACTTGTTGCTTAAAATGGAATTATCAAAGTATAAATCACAAACTTGACAAATCTGTGTTTTCTGCTTGTCTTCTTGAAGTTTTATGCTCATTTGATCTTATATAATCATATTATAGTCTTTGGAATCAGTGTTGTGATTTAAATTTACCATTTTCTTTGAAAATCATAAATTGATCAATTTTTATGGGTGTTTGGATCATGACTGTATTATGTGTTCTTGTTGTTGTTTTAGTATAAATAGACTACATTAGGATCACTTAGGTCTAATAAACCTTAAAATTCAGCTCTTAATTGAAGGATAGTCAAAATCAACTTTGATCTCATCTTATTTATTCACTGTTACGATTTTAGACCCAAGCTCTCATCAAATCACTGTACAAGTTGTTAGTATAGCTTAAATTAACTTTCTTTTAACTTAATACAACTTATTTAGTCATTTAGGATAGATTAAAACTCATATAAGTCAACTTAGATATGTAATTTAAAAAGTCAAATTTTCAGGTAATGGATTTTTGAATAAAATAGATAATTTCTTGTAGGCTTTAATGCTTAGTTTCAAGACTTATGCTTTTAGGATCTTAATATTTAGCTGCTTATCTTTACTAGGTATTTTTGTTAATTTTTAGATAGCTTATTTGGCTGCTTAATTAGTGCTTAACTTTGAGTACTTTTTAGAAAAAGTGCCCTGTGCACAGGTTTATTCGCATATTTCATGAGCTTGCAGAGAGCGCAATAGTGGGCCCCACCTTAAGCTTCTTGGCTTTTTGGAAACCCCATAAGCCCATCTCTAAGGTTCTGAGCTTATTTGCTCATTCCTGGCTTATTTGGTAGGGTTGCTTATAGCTTTTAGTTTGTCCATTTCCCTAGTGCATACTGAGTCATCAGTACTAAGTCCTCCTTCCTCCCATACTTATCAGTTTTTGTACCCAAGTTCATGTCCCCCCTAGTGCTTATTAGTGGGACCTAAGGGCTGAACTTGGACATTTTAGAAAGCTTATCTTGGTGGCTTTTAGGATCAACCTTAAGTTTGGACTTCCAACTTCCCTAGTGGGCCCCACAGGCCTGCAAAGGTTGCTCATTTGGCCTATGTTGACTTGGGTTTTTGGCTAAGTGCTTATTGGCCATTATCAGCTTATTGGTTGTGCTTATCTGTGCCATTTGGCTTATTTCAAGTTGTTCATTATCTGTTTTAGCTTATATATCATTGTAGGTAGCTTTTTAAGTAGCTTTTTCATCACACAAAATCCTAATAAGCTTAAACATACCTACCGTTAAGTACTTGAGTTTCTCAAGTACTTATTTTTAAGCTTATTCCAAAGTGCCTTTGTTGAAGTTGCTTGTTTTTAGTATTAAAATAGTTTTGTAAAAGAAAATTTCAGAAAAGACAAATTTAAGAAAAGTGATAGCTTCTATTTAAGCTTTTTAGCTTATTTTTAGCTTATTTAGAAAGCTAATCTCATTTTTATAATTTTCATAGGTTCTAGTAGTTATAAAATAATTTTAGAAAAAGTTTTAGATTTTTCTTTGTTTATTTAGTATTTATTAGAATTTAATTTAGTTTTTAATAATTAATAAATAGTTAATAATTAATAATAATTAGATAAAAAGTCTTAAAAATATATTTTCTGTTTCAAAATTAGTTTTATATTATTTTAGATTTTTCCAAGTATAAATTTTATTTTTCTAAGTTAAAATCATAATTATTTGTATTTTAGGATAATTTAAATAATTAATAAATAATTAAATAATAGTAATTAATTAATAATAAATAGATAAATAGTGTAATAAATATAATTTTAGTTTTATAATATTTTAGATTTTTCTAAGTTTTAATTTTATTTTTTTAGACTTTTTTTACATTTTCTTATTATTTAGTGTATTATTAAATAGTTTAAAATAGTTATTAATTAATAATAATTAATTAAATAGGTGTAAAAATAATTTTAATTTTCCAATAATTTTCTTATATCATTAGAATTATAAAAAGTTAATTTTCATATCCATAGGCTTTTTATTTCTTAAAACTCATTTTTTATTTCGTACGTTTACGTAGATTTAAAATAAACGTACACATTTTTAGGTTTTAAATGCTTTTAGATAATTAGGTTTCACGTAATCATTATAATAGTTTATTTAAGTTATTCTATTTTATAAATCCTTAGTGTAATCACTCACTCACTTTTATAAACCTTTTTTTTCCTGTTCATAATCACTCGATCACAGATTCGTTTTTAATACCTTTGCACGCCTCGTTGGGACATAACGACCCGGGGATAAAACTATACTCCTTGGATTTAATTGCATTGGCTTCTTAACAGTCTGAATTTTATGGTTGACCATTCAAGTGGTTGACTGATATAAGTTGACCGTTTCAGGCCGATCATGCGCGCTGTTCTGGAACATTCTCCACTTCACTGGTTACTGTGTTGCATTCTTTAGGCGGCACAGTAGTATTGTAGAGGGTGACAATGCCCCCTTTTACTGGGAATTTGAGCATCCCATGTGCTGTGGATGGTACAGCGCGCATGGATGATATTCCCGGTCTCCCAATGATGCCGTTGTATGGTGAAGGAGACTTGATTATCATGAAGTTTATCCAGGTTGCTGTAGAGTGCTGTTCATCCCCAACGACTACGAGTAAGCGTAATTGCCCCATAGGCCATATTTTTTCTCCTGTGAAGCCAGTCAGCGACGTCGTGACCGGAATTAACTGACTTTGTATCTCTGGTCGCAGCCTCTTGAAACAGTGTTCATACAGAATGTCTGCGGATGCTCCTCCATCAATATACATGCGACGGATATCGTGTCCCCCAGTATGTATCTCAATGGTTAGTGGCTCTACTACTGTGTTGTCCGCAGCTAGAGTGGGGAAGGATATTTCATTCCCAAAAGAGAATTTTTGGCTGACCTTCTGTTTCGTCTTGCGCTGCCATGACTGTATCATGTAAATAATGTCAGCCTTATCTTTGGATGGCTCTTTCTTACCTCCATTCTTTTGTTTATCCTTTCCTTCTTTAATATTCTTAACGAGATGATCAATTCTACCATCCTTTACTAATTTGTCAATTAGTTGTCGTAGTTGGACACACTCGTTAGTGGTATGGCCCTTTTGTCCATGGTATTCGCAGTATCCATTCCCTACACGCCGATCCTCTGGAGTGCGCATTGGTGGGGGGGTTTTGGGAAGTTTGCGCCTTCTGTTACAAATATCTCCCTCGGAGTTTTCGTGAGGGGGTATACTCGTCATTATCTCGTCCGCTTCCCTGATTGCGATAATTCTTGCTGCGATTGCTACTTTGATCATTGGATTATCTCCTAGGCTATTCTTGCTGCCTATAATTTGAATAGCCTTTTTTACTATCCGTAGCAGCTGCTTCTCCTTGGATAAAGGACCTTGTGCGCTTCATTAGTTCATCGAAGGTTTGGAGAACCTTACCATTTAATTTCCTAATGAGTTCTGGGTTATTAATCCCATTCATGAACCCTGAAATTTTTAGCACTTCAGGACACGCCTTGACGTGTATACATTCATCCTTAAAGCGCTCCATGTAAGCACTGGTTGATTCCCCTTTACGCTGTTTCACTCTGGCCAGTTCAACAGGGTTCTTAGCGCACTTCTTTCTTTGAATGAAGTTCAAGTGGAATGCTTTCCGCAACTCTTCAAACCCGTCTATGCTCCTTCGTGGTAGCTTGCTAAACCAAGTTCGCGCATTCCCTACTAATGTGGAGTTAAACATATGACACCACACAGGTTGTGGCCAATTCTCGATAGTAGCAGCGGAATCAAAAAATTTTAGGTGGTCATCAGGATCACCCGTTCCATCATATGTTTTTATATTGGTGGGCATGCGCCTTTTCTTGTGATCAGAGTAATCGCTGATGCGTCGTGTGAATGCATCAACTTTTTGGCGACGCCAAGGAAGGGATATGTCTTCGTCTTCTTCCTCGCGACGTCTTCCTTTGGACTTCCAGTGTCTTGTCTCTTTGTCCTCGTTGTCCGAGGAGTCACTTGAGGAAAAGTCATCCCTTTTGCGGCGCTTGCGCCGTTTTTCCTTAGAGGAAGAGTTTGAGGGGCTTTCACTTGGGGAAGTTCGTCTTCCTAATCTGTCATGAATTCTTCTGCTTCCAGACCTTGAAGAGCTCTCGCTTGGTGAGCGTTGTCGTCCAAGTCTATCTTGTACCCTGCGACTACCAAGTCTGGAGTGAACATTGGTACGCCTCTCACCGTCTTCGTATTCCTCCGAGTATTGTGAATCAGATGTTGTACCAAGTCTGTCATGAACATTGGCACGTCTTTCATTATTTTCGCGCCCCTCTCTGGTAGCGCGGTGGGGATGTTTCTGGGTTAAAGTTAAGCCGGGCTTGTTGGCTCTGGCTCGACCTTCTCATTGCCTCCTCTTGCATGAGGCTAGTTAAAGCTTCATAATTCTGTGACACAAAATTACTTAGCGTTAACTCAGGTGCGTCCTCTTCTAGTGCAACAATATCTGCTTCTGGGTTAGGTCCCCTATCTCGATTAGGCGCGCCTGGTGGCACAGTGTTGTCCATAATAGGTGCCGTTTGATGGGGAGTGTTGAAGAGAGTGCGCTGAAGTTCTTCAGCGCTTGGAACCACCGTGGTGGTTTGAGTTGTCCCTGTGGGCAGTTCTACTGCTGGGAGAATTAGGGTTGGGCCCGGTTCTTGGAGACCAGGTGCACTGGTTGTTTCAGAGGATTGCCTACAGGTCGAATCTTGATGGTTCTTCCTCTGGGGGTCACCACGTGTTTTTTTTCAACTGCGGAGTCCGCTAGCTTGAGTTTTTGTACTTCGTCATTCTAGTTCTTAGTGTAGGGTCCCACGGATGGCGCCACTTGTTGCTACAAAAGTTGGGCGTTCCTTGTTTGGGTTCCTGTTCTCGTACCAATTAGACATTAATGCTTGAGACCTGCGCACTAAGAAAGCAAACAAACACCGTTAGGCTTATCGTGGGATTGTCTTCCACAATTATCCTCCGGCGTGAGAGTAAGTAATCGGTTTTAGGGTATGTAGAAGAGTTAGGGTTTTGAAGTCGTACCTTTAACGAGAGTTATGATATTGTTTATATATGCACGTAATCCTTATTTGATACGTGCTCCTTACTCTTCGATATATATCCTGTTTGATATATATCCCTTAAATAGGAGATATCTATATCCAAACGATAAATAACTTTGGTTTGGGCTTTCGTGAGCCCAAACCGTTAGCATGATGGCCCAAATCATTGTTATGATAGCCCACTCGTGGTGGGCTTGTTAGTAATGTTTATCATTTGGGTTCATGACCCGAATATAGACTATACGTCATCAAATGTCGATGGTTTTGATGACATATATGTCAGATTTAAGTAAGTTTATGTTGGAATGCTCGTGTCATAATAAATAATTATATGGCTAGACATATGTGAGCCTATGGGGTCACACACTTATACACAGAGACACCATTATATATATCGTATTTACACTATATATACGACTACGTAACTCGGGATCAATAACGGGCTACTAATAACTAAGCTAGTACTTAGTTTATTAGATTGGACCAACAAATGGGCAAGCCCATTTAGGGCCCCCATGGCAAGCCTAGGTGATAAAGGAACAAGGGAGAAAGATCGAGGTGCTAAGTGTAACTATGATTATGAAAAGATCAACATTGATTTGGTCTTTGATTTTTACTAATCATAATAACAACTTACCATATGTTTCTCCTCCTTCCTCTCCCCTAAAGCCACGAAATTCAACACACCCATATGAGGGTTTGTGGTTTTTTTTTTTTTATCTCAATCTAACCTTATTCTAGTGTAGTTCAAGGCTAGATCGTGTGTTACGGGGTTTAGACTAGCATCGGGTGGGTATTGATGACGTGTAGTGTGTTTCCATCATAGAGGTGATCTATTTTGGTCACTTGGTTTCATAGGTGGTTCGTGGTATTGGTGATGGTCTCCATATGATTCTACCGATCACGCTACAAAGGTATAACATGTTGTTTATTTTTGATTGATTATATGGCAATATGGATCCGTTGTTAGTGATGTTTTCCGCTGCGTTTATTTTTTTCATTTATGTTTTTATATTCAACATCACCTATAATTTAAGCAAGTAAAAGAATTACTAGTACTTTATACTAGAGTAGAGTAACACGTAAGTATAAAATGTAGAATGTAGATGTATTGAGTATGTATATAAGCGCGTAAGATGAAAAAGGCACAATTCGGTCAATGTTGTTGTGTTGCATTGAATTTACCCTCAATTTGTTTCTTGGATGCTTGTTTCCAAGCAACTTCCTCTTGACTTTTTCTTTTTGAACATTTGCTTTTTTTCATTTGTATGTTTCCCAGCACTTTCGTGCTTGCTTTAAGTTTCCCAGCACTTTCGTGCTTTGCTTTCATATAAATAGTATCATGCGCTTACTTTTTCTTCAGCATTATCCAGACACAAATAATCAATGAAAACCTTCTACAAATTATAGTAACTGGTAAGTTTAAGCTTGGATGCATGTGTTAGATTTCCAAAGCTATGGAGTTCATAACGTTTCTATCGATTGTATTTGTTCGATTTTGCTTAATTTGGTTTTTCAGGGTTTTGATGGTTTTCAAGAAATTCAAATCGATACAATCCAAGCAAATATTTGTTGGTCACCACAAGTTTTGATTTTGTGTATTTAATACTTTACGATGAAAAAGGAGACCAACCAAGAACATGGGTTTCAATTTTGAAACAACCCAGGTAACATGGTAGGGACAATTTCGTCATTTACCGTATTTACAATGCAATTTCGTCGTTACTCTACTTTTCAAGTTGATTTTCATATTTTAATTTTCAAATTATATTGCGTTCGATTGGACAAAACATAAAAATCATATAATATGGGTGATCATCTATTTACCGTATTTACAATGCAATTTCGTCGTTACTCTACTTTTCAAGTTGATTTTCATATTTTAATTTTCAAATTATATTGCGTTCGATTGGACAAAACATAAAAATCATATAATATGGGTGATCATCTATTTACCGTATTTACAATGCAATTTCGTCGTTACTCTACTTTTCAAGTTGATTTTCATATTTTAATTTTCAAATTATATTGCGTTCGATTGGACAAAACATAAAAATCATATAATATGGGTGATCTATTTACCGGTGAGAGTTTTATGGTAAAATCAAAAACGAACCGTATATTTCGGTTTTTAAAACTAAAACTTCTTTTTTAAACTGCGAAATTTTATTAACAGAGCTTGCAAGAGTAGAAAGAAATTACATAGAAATCGTGGTTAACGGACGCAACCCAAGAAATATTTAACTTCCTACACCTATTCTGTACAAATGAGTATGAACATCTTCCTCGATATGATCACTAACGATACTACTATTACTAACACTTGAGGTAACACGACTACACCCAGTTTCATGATCACTTTCGTGTGTTTCTATCGAAGACAAAGAGCTTTCAACGAGAATGGTCTCAAGTTCATGTCCTTCTGAAGGAGGGTTCTGAGCAGTATTTGTTTGACCTCTTAACCTATGGTACACACCTATCAACATGTTTTTAATACCAACTAAAGGATCCAGTAACAAGACATAGAGCAAAAACAATGGGCTTAATATCATGGTACCATAAAATATTACATGAATTACAGGACGATGTTGATGATGATTCGACGTTTGTAGTAGGATCCACCATCCTGTACCAAAATTGATGACAAGTAATGTGGCCGCAATTCTAATCCATTTCAGTGAACCAGCCAGCGATCGGTGAAGCTGAGCGATTAAGGCAAGTAGGATGCCCATAAATGCCATATACAGTGTATAGCTTGGTTCACTTATCAAAAACATATCGAACTTCACTTTTAAAATTTTTTGGAGTAATATATTTTTTTGAAAAAACTTTTACCCAGAGAAAAAAAAACCCTTTCTTTTTTTCAGTTGCATTTCATATTTTAAGCGACACACATGTGCCCTTATAACATGCGTTCTCCATTTTCTGGTGTGAAGATATTGTTTTCGAGAGAGATGATGATCAACTATGCAAAAATTGATCGAAAATTTAAGGCCTGCTTCAAGGTGGTGGTGGGGAGGAAGGTTCTTGGAAAAAGAGTCGGACGAAGTTGCTTTGAAACAACAACAAACAGCTAAAAAAGAAAGTCGAGAGTAAATTCAATGCAACAACACTCGTTTCTTGTACATTTGCTTTTTCATTAGTATAAATATGAACACAAATATGAGCATTGACATGAATTATTGATGTCACTTTTTCTTTTTGTAAAATTTTTCTTCACACATGCATTTCCTCTTCAAAGCTTTAATAACTTACAATGGTCATTCTTACAGATGTTTCATAAGCATCTTCATCAAGTAATGATCAACATAAAATTTCCGAGCAAATTCCAATCCTACGTTCTTCAGCATTATCCAGACATAAAGAATCAATAAAAAGTGAGACCGAAGTTGCTTTGAAACAACAACAAACAGCTAAAAAAGAAAGTCGAGAGTAAATTCAATGCAACAACACTCGTTGATCATTTTACGCGCCTATACATAATATATCTACATTTTATACTCTAGCCTATAAAGTAATTCTTTTACTTGCTTAAACAGTTAAACTTACTTAAATCTGACATTCTTGTTTTGTACGAGTGATTAACGTCGTAACGAAAACATAACAACACAAATATATCAATTATTCTGAAACGAACAAGATGTAATAGTATTTCGGTTTTTGTAAGGCAACGTAACAAAATGTCCAACATTCTATTTCATGTATATTAGACTACCCACGTTAAAGATCTCCAGCGACCTTTATTTTGACTACCACATCAGCTTTTCTTTCTTCGATGACTTACATACGACTTTTTACCACACTAAGACGATCTACACTAATGTATATATATATATATATATATATATATATATATATATATATATATATATATATATATATAGTGTAACTTTCTTACGAGAACCACTTTTATCTGCAAGAACTGCGAGAACCACTTTTTAACCATTAGATGAGAAGATCAATGGTTATAAATAAATATGGCAGTTTTGTAATTATTCTAAAAATAAAACATCTTTAATAAAAAGAAAAAGGGTATTATAGGGTTTTCAAAATATGCTGATAATAGACAACTGTTACAACAAAAACCACTCAATCACATTCCCACATCTTAAATTGTCGCCCCTCTTTTTTCATCTCTTTCTTCCTCACCCAAACCCTAGCCGCCCTTAATTGTTCATCACAACCACCATAAAACTATTAGCTAATTTCATTTTATTCTTGTGATGCCCTATATCTATTTGCCGTAACTTTTTTCGAATCAGATGATTGTCATTCCCATTTGCTCGCATGATTGAGACAAAGGTAATCAATATCTAAATTAATATATCTATGGTGTTTTATTGGTTGGCTTATGATATAGTAAGTCGAGATTGATTTTACAAGTTAATGAAAAAAAGGATTTTTAATGGTTTCATTTGATATTTTTTTCAACTACAGATCTAGTCGAGATGTTTTTTTTTTTTTTAATATCCGACTAGTATGTATCTTATGCAATGCCTTTCATCGAGATTGACTTTGTTTAACATGTATGTTCTATCTTATGCGATGCCTTTCATCTTCGATCTAAGATTCCATTTTTAACATGTATGTTTTTATGTTTATGATTTTGTTATGTAGTTTATGAAATCGTCTTTTTTGCAGGATTATGTTTGGTATGGATATTGAAAAAAACCCGAAATAACACTAGCCAAAAAACCTGCAACTCGTCAGATTTGGTTGTGACGGTGAGCCATGTTTCCAGTTGTGTTTTGTTTTTGCTTCATTACTAAATAACTATTATTTAGCCAAAAACCTACAATTGATTAACCATGGTTGTGTGTTACTGTATATGGCTATGTGTTTGCAATTAACTTATTTGTTAAACACCATTTGTCACTGATTTAAAGTTTCTTCTTTGTGTTCATATTGAATCCGCCTTATTTTTTGTTTTTATTAAAGTTGATTTTAATTTCGTTTTTTTTTTCTTCGAGTGTCAATTTATCTAATTCGAAAACAACTTTAAATGAAAAATTCTATAAAAGACATATATTCAATCATAAACACATTTTTTATATTTTATTTTATTTTTTATGAAAATTGAATTTAATCATAACACATTTGTCACTGATTGTTTTTTGTTTTTTTGATCTTAGATACAAAATAGGTAGAATATTGTTTTGGATAAAAAAACATACATGTTGTGTATTTAGATTATAAAACATATATGTTTTGTGTTTCAGATTATAAAACATATATGTTTTGTGTTTATTATTTAAAAACATGTTTACATCATTATTTTAATATACACAAGATTGTGCATATGCGTTGTGCTAGTTGTTGGGATTAATTTTCATTTCTTATTTGTTTGTGGTTTAATTTTTTTCGTACATGCTTGTTTCAGATTTATTGATGAAGATGATGATATCATTCACGACCGGGAAGTAGATCATGAACACGATTATACATGAAGATAGTTTGCGACCTTTTTGGAGATATATGATTATTTCATGTGTTTTTATACTTGTAATCAAGTGAAATGTAACATTTAAGTATATTAATTTTGTTTTTTTATAATGGGTTATGTTCTTTAATTTGTGTTTATAAAAATATTGATAGGTTGATAAATAAAAGTGTTAGCTAAAAAAAACATGTATGCACCTAGGCTATTTGAAAAAAAAACATGTATGTACTTTGACTAATTGAAAACATGTATGCACATTGACTAAAAAAACATGTATGCACCTTTGCCTAAAAAAAAACATGTATGCACCATTACTATTTGAAAAAAAAATAATTAAAAAAAATCTGAATTTTTTTGTGCAAAAAAAATAAAGTAAAATAAAAAAAATAATCCGAATTTAAACATTTATAAAAAACGGGAATTATAAAAAAATAAAAAATAATATGAAAATGTCTTTTACTATTATACCCTTTTGAATTAAATAAAAATAACAAAATGCTATGGAGCATTAAATGGTGTACATTGTGTATTATTAGTTGTAAAAGAGTGGTTTTCGCAGTTCTTGCGGATAAAGTGGTTCTCGTAAGAAAGGGACCCTATATATATATATATATATATATATATATATATATATATATATATATATATATATAATAAAAAGTGTAGGAAGGATTGTGAGGGCGACATGTGTCACCCCTATGCCACATCATATGACACATGTCACCCCCCCTCCCCCTTATAATAAAAGTTACTGCATCACAGTTTTAAATTTTAGTGCATTAAGATTATAAGTTACTGCAACATTGTTATAAAGCTACTGCATCACAATTCAGTTTCTTTATAACCATGATGCAGTAACTTTATAACCATGATGCAGTAACATTAAAACCATGAATGCAGTAAACGTGATGCAGTAAAATCATAATTGTGATGCAGTAAACGTGATGCAGTAAAAATTTTTTGCGGGAAAAAAAAAATTGCCCAAATTTTTTTTTTTTTTTTATGGGAAAAAAAATTTCGTGGGGGGGGGGGGGGGGGGTGACACGTGTTATATGATGTGTCATATGATGTGGCATGGGGGTGACACATGTCACTCCCACAATCCTTCATACACTTTTTATTATAAGGCCTTTTTTAGAATAACCCCACCATATATATATATATATATATATATATATATATATATATATATATATATATATATATATATATATATATATATATATATATATATATATATATATAGGGGGCCTTTATTTCAGAACCCTGTTATGTGCGGGAACTGCGAGAACTTCAATTTTGCATTAGAAAACATGCATGTTAATATAAAACATGCATGTTTTCTTACATACACCTTAATAAACATGCCTGCGTATTAAAGTATATGTAAGAAAACATACATGTTTTATATGAACATGCATGTTTTCTAATGCATAATTGGAGTTCTCGCAGTTCCCGCACTTAACAGGGTTCTAAAAATAAAACCATTTTGCATTGATCTATTGCACTTAACAGGTTTTTATATGAACATGTATGTTATGCATATATGTGTATTAAGGTGTATGTAAGAAAACATACATGTTTTATATGAACATGCATGTTTTCTAAATGCAAAATTGGAGTTCTCGCAGTTCCTGCACTTAACAGGGTAAATAAAGATACAATATATATATATATATATATATATATATATATATATATATATATATATATATATATATATATATATATACACACCACAAAAATTATTTTCAATTAATTAACATACACATTTTGTTTGCTTGTATGCACAAGAATCGGTCGAGTATACGATCGATTAACCTATTTTCGTGACTGACGACCTACAAGGACCAAGAAGCCACAGTAAGGGCGACCTACTTTTGAGTCGGTCAACCTTCATGGTGACTTCCTTACTATAATTAGTGAAACCAATACCATATTCATATACGACCTCGACTACATCTTTCCTTAAAGGGAATTGATTGGCACACTCAAAAAATTGATTGGGACACTCAATGTACAAACAGTTAAAGCAGTTTATATTTACAGTACAACTATTTAATGCACTGTTTGGAGTGTCCCAATCAAAAATGGGAGTGTGCAAATCACCTCCCTTCCTTAAAAGGGTCCTTAAAAAACACGTTAATGTTTTTTTTGTACAATGATTAGTACATAAATGTATATGAAATATATTTGGTTTTTATACCATAAGTTAAACAGGCTAACAAATAGAATTTATTGACAAACTTTTCAGCAAATAAGCAAGACCTTAAACAAAGCCGCAACTTAACATTTTGCGCCTGGCAATCGACTTGTGGCACAAGGGCGATCGACTTGTGATCGATCGTGGCCTCGTGGGTGTCGATCTCGATCGATTACTACGTCCAGCCTTAAATAACATGATGACCGTTAGGATCATTAGGCAATCTAGCAACATAAGTGCTTGGGTCATATATGTAAGATAACAATATAGTTTTGGGAGATGATTTGCACACATTTAGATTTGATTTGCACACTTTAATGTACAACTAGTTAAAGCAGAATTTATAAACTGTACAATTGTTTAAAACACAAGTTGGAGTGTGCCAATCAAAAAATGAAGTGTGCAAATCATTTCACTATAGTTTTAGTGATTGAATTGCATTACATGGAAGATAGCCTATTTATTTAAACTAAATACATAGCTTTGATACTACGTAACAAGCAACCTTAAACTACACCCTAATGGACCACAAACCTACAAGTCAGGCTTGGGCCGAATATCTCCTCTAACAATATATTTCCGATTCCCTCATAACTTTGTTCAAATCGCTTCAGAATCTCTATATGTATAAATGTAGCTTTCCATTTCCACCTCCACAATTTGCTGCCTAATGATCCTACAGCTATATGCCAGATAGATCAAATTTGACTATGTGGGGAACCCAGATCATCTCGTTTATGTTTGTGTGATGGTGGACTCAAAAACAGTAAAATAGTCTGCAAAAAAGCCATGATCATCCAAAAAAAAGTAGACATAACTATAATTAATGTACAAGGAAAAGAAACAACATATAAAAAAAAGTTAAGGTTATTAAAATCCGATATGAATATGTGATATTAAGGTGCGGTAAAAGGGTAAAATAACTTGTCTATTCGTTCCAAGTCAAGGTTAACCCACAAATTTGGTAGGAATGAAAATGATACAGCATATGTCTATTGATTCGTGTGTATATAGTGGCGATATCTATTATGAAACAAGCAACATTGATGCAACTTTCTACTATATGAATAGTTCTTTTCCCATTTCAACTAGCTGTCGATCTTAGTGTTGTCTCTTTACGATTTGTAAAATGGCATTATCAAGATTGTCATTATATTAAGCATAAAACATCAGTAAATAAGATGACAAATGCAATGCACATGCAGCAGCTACATGTGATTTTAATGTGTTTCAGTTGAGCTTGAACTGTTATAGGGGCAGACTCATGTTATCCCAAAATAAACAATAAATTGTCGTAGTATAACTATTTTCTGTATCTCAAGTAAAACATGTATCAAACCATAAGCTGTCAACTATGGTACATGTTAGTCTGATGATTGTTGGTGCTTACAGATGTTTACGAAAGAAAAAGAGCAAGTCGAATAAAAGAAATTGTAAACGCCACACGTGGATCTAGCAGTTCTACACTCCAACGTGCAGGGGACATGAAAACTTTCTTTTCTATGAATTGTCAACTCTGTACCATTTGGACAAGATACCTTAACAGTTGATGCGTCGATAAGTTGATTGGTTCTTTATGAAAAACATTCTGGTATTGAATCAGATGAATGAACCGGAAAGCTCTCAGAGCCCATCAACAAAGAGCTGTGAATAGTTCATCACTGTCGACAATAGAATAGCACGACATGAAAGCCATGTTTATATCTAAGTACCATTTCGTTTTCATACATCTAATCATGCATAGAAAATAAATGCTTATATCGCATCTTAGACGAAACTAATTCTGTAGGAACAAGAAAGCATAATATATTCTGCTATTGAAAAAAGCTGAAAGAATACATAGATTGTTTTTCAACTTTTTTTGGATTTTTTGATTCTGCTAATAAACATAAAAACATGTGTTCTGTACATAGATGTATTTACATTTTACAAGAAATAATCAAATCGTTATCTATCTAAACCTATACATACTTACATACACATGTTTACCATGGATAATAGAGGACACTGTTGCAACGAAGCTGTGCACAAGCATGCTACCAGCAGTCTGCCTCCTGCTTGAGTTTGATACCTTAACGACGCCTGACATAGTTACGTCGTTGCAATGAAGCTATGCACTTCATCTTCCCCACCCGACAACTGTGCTACCAGCAGTCTGCCTAGTCTGCCTCCTGCTCGAGTTTGGCACCGAGTGACCCCTGTCATACATACGTTGAATCTCTTCCCTGTACTCTGTTAGTGACTTGTCAGGTATTCTCGGTGTTAGCTCGATCACATCCCCCATTTTCACCTTGCAACTAGGATCACTCACGGGCTCGTGGTTAAGCCTTGGCCTTAACTCTTGCTTTAGAGAAAACCCGTATGGAGAGTACCTAGATGAGCTCCCATGACCCGCTATGTTGAGAACATCCTTCACAGTTGAATTTGCTGGGAATTCTTGCACCGACATCTGAGAGGATACAACACATGTTTCCAAATTAGTTTTGCATAATAAAATGTCTCACTCGAAGGGGTAAATTCAAGCGTATGAAGAAGGTAAGATCTTTTATATTTGTAAAACACCAACCTTGTCGTTCTCAATCATGATGACAAAAACAGGCCCATCAGATCCAGAGCAATGTTTATACGAATGTGGGCAATTTTCAGAATGAAAAGGGAACGTGCAGGGAGGCTTTATGGCCTCATTGTAGTCAACGCATGCTTTGTATTCGCCCATATTCTCACATTGCCACGTGACAACCCAACGAGCCCATTCAACCATCTGGAGCACAAATGAAGAGTGTTTGCAAGAACTTTCTTTGTATCTCCAATGAGCAGCAAATCCAAATTCAGCATGTGAATGCATCGATTTTGTTCTTATTTGAACTTCAAGTGGAACTGATCCTTCTCCCATTACTACTGTGTGCAAGGACTGATATCTGTAAAATCAAAATTTCCTCGAGAATTAAAAAAACGCATAGAATGGGAAGACTTTCGATTAAATTTAGCAATTCAAGATGAGATTGCAAACACATACCCGTTACACTTGGGATGTTTTATGTAATCTTTGAACTTTCCAGGTACTTCAGACCATAACTGGTGAACGAGCTGTAACGCTTTATAGCAATCCTCTTCATTTTCAACAATGAGACGCAGCCCATGAATATCATGAATTTCATCCATGGCGAGCTTTTTCCTATAGATGAAGGCATAGAATGTTAAATCGCATACAAAGTATAAAGCTAAAGGAAAGGGAGGCCAACACGATTTTCAGATATTGCCAATGAGAAAGAGAGAAAACGAGAGACATACTTTAGCATTTTGCAGTGGATGCTATACAAGCTTTTGTGCCGTCCATACAAAACGTGGTAAGAGATTGACCCCTCTTGAAGAGATTGCTCCAATTTTTCTGCAGCGGATGTAACCATTGCCTCATCAAACGACTTCAAAAGTTGAGAGGACAGATCATCGTGTTGCTCTGGATTGAGATACTTGAACGAAAGAGTCTCCAATTGCTCCTTCCAGCTTGTGATTCCTAAACGGTTTGCCAAAGGAGCAAATATCTCCATCGTCTCTTTTGCAAACCTATATTTCTTACTCAAAGCCAACGCATCCAAAGTCATCATATTATGCAGCCTATCAGCCAACTTTATGAGCACTGCCCTCGCATCTGCCATTGCAAGAAACATCGTATGCAAACGATCTGCTTCCATTGTTCTGTTGGCTGTGTCGCTTTCACGAGCAAGCTTGCTCAAATGGCTTAGCTTAGACACCTGTATATATTGAACTACGTGTTAACAGCTTTTCACGGTAAAGATCCATGAATAGGTTTTTTAAGAGTCAAGTAACTTATATTGTAAAAGCTTATTTTCATAAAAATAGAAGCTTAAACTCTTTATACACACACACTCACACAAAAAAAAAAAAAAAAAAAAAAAAAAAAAAAAAAAAAAAAAAAAAAAAAAAAAAACTCTATTTTTAAATAAGAGCTAAATTTCCGATGCTTCGAAAATTCTATCAAACATACACACTAGTACACTACTACCAAACTAAAATCTCGTAGTATTAATAAGTTAAAAAATAGTACCCCTTGAACAAGATCAGCAACACCAGCTCCAAACCTTTGGAGAATATAATCATAGCTAATAAACGAATCATCAAGTGTATCATGTAACAGCCCTGCAGCAACTACAGTCGCATTAGCACCTATCGAAGCCAGCAAAACCGCTGTTTCCACACAATGTTGCAGATACGGATCACCACTTGCTCGCATCTACAACATCACAAATAAACCTTATATCAAACACAACATTCACAACAAAATTAAATAAGTGGCTTACGTGCTTATATGATTTTAGCTTATATTTCATCGGCCCGTTTATTTAATGGGCTTATGAGCTTATAGAAAATTTGATAAGCTCGTTAGCTCAATTTTTTTGATTTTTTCAGTTGAGCTTATGAACTTCATAAGCTGATAAGCCCACAAAAATGAGCTAATGGGCTTATTAAATTTTCAATAAGCTCATAAGCCCATTAAATAACAACACCCCCTTATTTATAGCTTATTTTCTAACTTATATTTCATATTTAAATCATAATAAGCTCATAAGCCAGAAATTAAGGGCTTATCAAATATAAACTAACATAACTATTTTATACCTGTCCTCTATGCGCCTTTTCGGCCTCGTAAAAGGCCTTAACAACCAAACTATCATTAAACACCTTATGTTTCATTTGAGCATTCGTTAACAACTCCTTATAACACGACTCTACACACGACTCATTCAAACCATCATCCATCACAAACGTAAGCTCCTCACTAACATGACCCACATTACCACTACTATGATCACTATAATTCACACGTGGCAACTCGTAATCAACGCACGCGGAGCTAAACGCGTGCGTCACAACGCCTTTAAAAAGGCGTTTCTCGGGCGAAAACCTTAACGGGCTACTCGCGCTACTCGGGCCGTGAAAAACCGAAACCGGACTCTGGTAATCACGTTTATACCCCGACCCGAAAGGCGAATACGCAAACGAGCTACCTAAGTCATCGTTACCGGTCCGTATAGACGGCATTTCGTCCCCGGACGACGAAAACAGCGACGAAAGGCCACCGACAATCGGTTTCGTCGTCGCGGGAGACGACGAAGGTGTTCGGACATTCAAATCTATTAGTGCTATTGTGGGTACTGCCATAATTGATCAAATTAGGGTTTGTATATAAAATTTGGGGTTTTTTCAAATTGATTCAATTTTAATGAAATTAAAACAGATTAAAACACTTTAAACCAAAAACTAAGCTAATTGGGCGTCTAATTAGGGTTTAATTATGAAATTAGGGTTTTCTGATTTAGGGCAAATTAGTGAAATTGGTTAAAGGGTTATGAAATTGAAGGTAAATTAAAGCTAATGAACCAAAAAACAACTTAATTGGGCATCTAATTAGGGTTTAATTGCGATTTTTTTGTAAAAAACTATGAAATTGGGGGTTTTCGATTTAGGGCAAATTGGTGAAATTGGTTAAAGGGTTATGAAATTGAAGGCAAATCAAGGCTAATGAGCTAAGAAACACGTTAAAATTAGGGTTTAATCGATGGAATCTGGGGAAACCGGTGAAATTGGGGGTTTTTTATTTTTAGGGATTTGTACAAATTGGTTAAAGGGTAATGAAATTGAAGGTGAATTAAGGCTAGTGATGCAAAAAACAAGTGAAAATAAGTTGAATTGAGGGTTTAATTGTGGAATTTTATACAATTGGGGGTTTTTGAATTGAAGGAAGAAAGAAAACAAAAAAGGGATCAAATTTTTAAGTTGAATTGAAGAAGAGAGATTGGAATGGAATTGGAAAGAGGGGTTGAAAAAAAGATGATATTTTTTGGGTTGCTTGAAAAAAGAAATGAATATAATTTTTTTTATTATTTTTGGAAATGAAAAGAAATGATAGGGAGCAAGTTGTTGGAGTGTAATTTACGTGATTGGCCTTGTAGTGTACCAGAATTAACGGATATCCTATACCTCTAAGGCCTAAGCCAATAGTACTTTATTGTGTCTACTTTAATGCAAACTAAATAAGATATTTATTTAGCAAGCATAATAACTCCAATGGTTTATTATTGTGTCGATAATATTTGTTCTTTGGGTAGGGATGACAACGGGTCGGTTCGGGGCGGGTTTTAGTGTACCCGCACTCGTACCCGTTTATAAAATTCAAACCCGTATCCGTCCCATTATCCACCGGGTACCCGATTAATATTATTCATCGGTTTTTCGGGTTTTCTCGCGGGTTTCGGTTATCCCCAATTGAATAATATATGGACAAAATAACGGTATTAAAATTAAGTCACACTAAAATCAACTAAAAAAACAAAGGAAAACATCCTAATATATTCAAATTTTTTTAAGTTAAAGAAAATGAATATCGTATCAAACAATTTAATGTTTTTGAATAATTCATGTACAAAATAAAATATGTTATGTACTAGAAATACGTATAAAAAAAATATAATGGAAGAAATTATATATAATGTATATATATTCTAGTTTATTATAATATCAATAAAGCAGATGTAGATTCGAGTAAACGGATACGGGTATGGGGTAATCGGGCGGGTATTACCAGAACCCGTACCCGAACCCGTACCCGGCTAAAATATTATATTAATACCCAAACCCGCATCCATACCAGCCAACCTGCCTCCGAACCCGACCCAACCGATTCGGGTTTCGATTTTCCACGTCAATTTCGAGTGCTTTTGCCATCCCTACTCTGGGGTTTAATAATAGGGGTTGTTCGGTTTGTTGTTAAGAATCATAAATGCGTATCGAATTTGGTATGAGTTTGAATGACAATGGATATGAAAAGTGTATCATCACGATTGTTTAAGTTTGTATGACAAAATATGGTATGAAAAGTGTATAAGATAATTGAATTTTGTGATGGAAAAAAGAGGAGCACGCGTAATGAATTTCATAGACACCAATTGGTGAGTAATGAATGTATGGCTATAATATATTCATTTCATTCCTCGGCCTACTAAACAAACACTTTTAATCACTATGAAACCCCATAACTCATTCCCATATACACATGCCAAACGCATTCTTATGACGATTTGTCATGCAATATACTTTGGCATATTCAATTGTCGAGGGAGTGCTTAATATCAAATACACTACTTTATATTATAGGTAGGTGATGCAAACTCATCTCATACTAAGCTGGCATACGTGTAGAACTCACGCTAAAAACTAGTGCAAAAGAGAAGATGACACCTATGTGTGAAAGCACCTTGCAAGTAGTGGGGGACCAACAATGCTTCACTGGCCACGATAATCAAACTGGACTCCAACAACGGACTAGGCTAAAAACACGCTAAGCTTAAACGACAGGTGTTGTGTCGTTTTATGCCCTTATATTATATATATATATATAGTAATTAGTAGAAGAACTTGTTAAATTTCTTGCAAAAATTAGTGGTGCCCTCAAACTTAGAAATTGGAGTGTCATATTCAAAAAGAAAATTCATCAATTGAATTTTCGAATTTTTTACTCCTTTGACAATGTGGATTGAGAAAGTTGAAGATGGGAAATGGGAGGGTGGAGACTAAACTTAGAATATTGGGAAGTGAGTAAGAGGGTGTTTACTAAATTAAGTGATGCGGGCCTTTGTTTATATCAACCACTTATTCAAGAGAGAAGAGTTTTTGGGACCCCCCCCCCCCCCCCCCCAGTCCCCATTATAATGGATGGACCCACTCATTAAGTAGGAATAAAGGAAAAAAGAAACATCCATAACACTGAATATGAATATAATTAAGAGAAACGATATATATACCTAATTGTGGACCTAACAATATGTGGCATGATCTTGATTGGTTGTAAAATAATCGGGTCTTTGTCTGCAGTTATCAGGATGATGTCACGTGTTTTTACGTCTACAATTAATCCATGTATTATTTCTCTATAATTAAATATATACCTATTACATACAATCTACGTTATTTTAGTTTTTTTTCTTTTTGTAATTGAATCATTGAATGTTGTTTAGTTTTGATATTGCTATAAAAGTATGTATTAGTGATTTATAACGATATAATTATTCCATGCAAGTTTAGACACTCTTAGCTTTTTGTTCCTTTTTTTTGGTTGCGTGTTATATTTTATAAGTGGCTATAGATTACAAGTCAAGTTATCGTTCCAAAAAAAAGATTACAAGTCAAGTTGATCTTATTTTAAATGAACAAGATGAAATTGCTTTATCATGTGATATACATAGCTCGTTTAGTTAGTGTTAAAAGAAGTGTTTTTGCATTTAATGTAACCGACCCGACCCATTTTAAACTTTACTATAAAAAGTCCGCCCCATTATTGAATCATTCTTGTTGATCGTTGCCTCCTTTAATTAAATTTTCTGGCTCCGCCACTTATTATACATACGGTTATAAGCCACCAATTAATCCATACTTGGCTGACGTGGAATCGTAATTGTATGCTTATGAGTACATATATATATGCAACAAAACTTAGAAAATAGTTTCTATGCGAGGGCGGAGCTAGTAGGGTGATTAGTGGGTGTTGAGTCACCCCTAATTAAACCACTTTATTCATTAGTTATTCAGTACAATAACTAGTTTCTTAATAGGGAGATTATTTGAACACTCTATCAAATTATTGAGACACTCCAATTAATTTTGTTTGGACATTTATACCCTCACATGGGTGAAAGTGTAAGGGTATAAATGTCCAACACAATTAATTGAAGTATCTCAATTATTTTTTAAAGTGTGAAAATCACCTCCCTTCTTAATAACTTTTGCATTCAGCCCCCTTAATCACACACACACACACATATATATATATATATATATATATATATATATATATATATATATATATATATATATATATGCCGATTAAAATTCAAAAATGAACAACTTGAACAATCAAATACAACACTAAAATAAATTAACTTGTCAAGTTATGCTTTCCTAAATTTAATTTATTCTTCATTTATTATGGTGTTAGGTTGAATAATGGTTTGAAAAAAGATTATTAAATAGTTTTTACGTTAAGTTTGACCCTTCTTAACTTAAAATATTGGCTCCGCCCTTATTTCGAAAAGCATTTGAGTACGCCCAATGACTCAATTAGCATATTACTACATGTCATATAAGTTATACATAACCACATTAGACTTTGTAGATTAGAAGAGAGCATGCAACTTTTGTCAATGACCTATTAACTTAAATCTACTTATCAAGCTACTTTTGGAGTTTCTAGATTAGAAGAAAGCATGTAACTTTTGACTATAACCTTATTAAATTAAATCTACTTATCAAGCTACTTTTAGATAGCTTTATTTGAAACTACAGAACTCCTTGTCTCCTTCCACTTAACTTAAGGTGATAAACTAATGTAATAAGCAATCATAATCAGCCCTTAAACCTCCAAACACTTGGGCCCAAAACACTTTTATGTCCTTATTCTATCAAGGACAATATCGTCAAACCAAATGAAAAAGTTGGGTGAAAGAAGCTTCCACTTAAATTCCATTACTTAAAAATCTATATCTCTAAATAAAGTAGGTGGGATATTATTTTGTGAACAGGAAAATACTAGTGGTGTGCGGATGGTTTCAAGTTTCAACCATGACATGTGGTGCAATATTTCTGACCGTTGGATTGAACAGAAGGCAATAAGCTACTAAGATAAACGGTTAAGATAATGATTGAGCAAAGATTCTAGTGTTGTGTAGGTACTAGGAGCACGTGTCAAGTGTTGTGTAGTGAGACATGATCAAGTTGAACTTGAAGTTAATGTTGTTGTGTTGTGTGACGGCTGGAAATTTGGGTTAAGGTTGACACGTAGGTTGGTAGGATGACTTTGCATGTTCATTGTATGTGGTTAAAGTTGACAAACAGTCGACTGTTTGGATATGGGCTGATAATGGGCTATTAGAATGGTATTGGGTTGGGCCTATTTGGGCTGTTACATGCATCATATTTTGTTAACGTATAAGCTTTAGTACAAGGCCTCGTTTGCTCAGCTACGGCACTGACTATCGGTATGGTTGTGGTTTAGGGGGACAAGTATGAATGGACTCGGACTATACTTTTCTAAACGATGTCACTTGGTTAAAGTAAAGAACTTTGGTTGTAGGTCGACGTAACAAGACCAAACTAAACCGATAACCGGCTCATTTTTATATCATGTAATGAAAATTGGATCATGCATAACCCATCTCGTCTTGTTCGATCTGGTTTTTCGGGCTCAAAGGTTGGGAAACAATCAAACAAGTCACTAGTAAGTCTAAATGGCTGGCAATGTGTATGGTGCGAGTCATTTTCGGAGATCACTTACTTTACTAATGGGCTTTAAGAATTCGACTAACACTTCATAAATTCATGTCTCTTTCCTTTTTTTTTTCAAGGCATCATACATTGTACAAAGGAGTGTAGGACCCAGTGCACAAGAATCATCAACCCTAAAATATCGGGAATATGAACAAAGTTGGAACAATGATATATACGTTTGTCTTGTTTCAACTCTTTTTGATATACAACATTTTCATGCCAACTTTTAACAATCCATACCTAACTCCTTGGCTATTCACATTTCTCTCGGCTTAGAGCGTGTGTAATGATGACTACATCAATCACTGTCACCTCATCTCCACATCAGCATTCACTCATTTATCAAATCAACCACAAAACCTTTATAGTGGTTAACATCGAACACACCATACAAACATACTCAACACACATTATCTCTTACAAACACAAACAAAGAGGTTTTGTTTGGTGGTCAGGATGACTAAACCACCTCTAAATTGGTGGTTCCATGTGTGGTTGTGGGAGGCCTTAACGGTGGTTCACACGTTCATGGGCGGAGGATAGTGGAGACCGGGTGGTGGTCCTCCCAAGATTTGTTGTACTAAGTGTATTTTTTATGCTATTTGTATGTTTGAAAGCACTATATTAGCTTTTGACCCTCTCAAAATACAAGATGTATATCTTTGTCCTTCTCAAAATAAAAGTTCTAGCTCCGCTACTGCACATGTTTAAAGTGATGCTCACGCCTTGTTATAACCACTACGGGCAGTCTTGTTTCAACTTGTAAATGTGTTTTGCGAACTATGAAACTTATATGGATTTGTACATTTCCACAACCTAAACAAGAATAAACGACTAACGTTTCACTTGATTTCCTGTTTAGTTATATACCGATCTAAGAATTTTTCGATAAGAAATCAAAATTAAACATATTTTGGTTAACCACAACTATCACTTATATTAAGCTCACAACAAAAGAGATCAAAGTGAACAGATAACAATTCTACACTCTTTTGCTTGTTGATAACTCAAGGAACCAAAAACAACATGTTTAACACCTTTTATGAATTACGTGTCTAGATGATAAGATCACATATTTGCATAACTAAAACTTTCATGGCTGGACCACAAGTCCACAACTTTAACTCTTTGATAAGTACACACTACCTAGATCTATTAAAACAAGACTAGTGAATTTAAACATGTACAAGTATTAAATGTTTATCATCTATTTCTATCACAGAATTGTGCACGTTGATCTTGAATTGGTATTATGGCCCAATAATTATAACATCAGCTTAATATCAATTCATGTAAGATATTTGTAGCTATTAAGGTGTTCAAATTTCAAATATGCATGTGAAACAAAAGTCAGGATGGCCGAGTGGTCTAAGGCGCCAGACTCAAGTTCTGGTCTTCGAGAGAGGGCGTGGGTTCAAATCCCACTTCTGACACTTAACATCTTTTTTATGTCGTTTCAACGGGATTGAGTATTGTTGTTGTTGCTGCATGTAAAATGGATTATCGGAACCCCCTTGCTAGTTTGTTACTTGCAATCGATTCAATTTGCCAAGTTTTGGGTACCGCAATATAACTACAAATGACTAAACCCCTCAATTGTTTTCAGCTTATGTGCATATCAAAAAAGCGCGGAAATTTTATAACATACAGTATGCCCAAGTGATTCAGACTCCAACTTTATAGATATATCATTTGTGACATTTAGCCTGATTTCTCAAAATTAGTTAGATTTCAAGTTACAAATACGTTACGATGCTAGTCGCTTGCTTCACGAATAACAAACAAACACCTTGTGTTTTTGTTCTTGTTAAACCACCACTCGAACACAATATGTACGAGTAGCATTTAATTCTCTCGACTACAAAATGTACTAGTCGTCAATTCCTTTCACACCTCTAATTTATACTAGTAGCTCATAAATGGCAAGAGACAAAATAAACCAAAAGAGATTTGCTTGTCTTCTATCACATTCTTCCTTTGCCGTCATATATTATGGACCAAAACAAGAAATGCCCGGTTTTGATCCCTCAACCCTCTTAGTTGATAGACATGACATATGCCCGGTTTTGGGCCACATCTATCGGTTAATGGACTCTAAGCCCACAACCGCGCTTGGGTCATATCTATCTATCAGCTAGGGTGTTCATGGGTCGGGTAATAAACCGAATAAACCGAAAACCGAACCGAACCGAACATATAACCGAACCGAACTTGTTAAAACCGAACCGAACTGAATTAAAAATTCGGTTTTCGGTTTGGATATGGGTTTGGCTATCTGAACCGAAAACCGAATTTATATAAATATATATATATTTTTTATATATTTATATTATTTTATATATAAAAAATATCCATTAAAATTTTATACTAATATAAAAAATATTTTTTTATGCTTGAAATATTTTTTTTTGCCAAAAATATATATAATTAAATTTAAAAAAAAATATAAATAGTGTAATTCAAGTACAAATTTCGGTTTTCAGTTTTGACCCATAACCTAACCAAACTTCGGTTCGGTTCTCGGTTCGGTTATATATATTTTCGGTTCGGTTCGGTTTTCAGTTATGACCCAAAAAAATTTTTTAACCGAACAACCCGAACCGAATAAACCGATTAACCGAGAACCGAACCGATGAACACCCCTACTATCAGCTAATAAACCCAACACAACCACCCAATTTAGATCTATGTAAAAGTTACCCATTTTGACTTTTGACCCGCCCATTTGGCACCTCTACTTTTGCAAATATAGGGCTGCAGCTTGGACCAAAGTACTTATCAAAGGGTCCATTCAAGTTATGTTTTATGTCTGTCAGGCCAATTCCAAAGGCGTGAAATCAAAACTTTTTTAAAAGCTTTATAACACTACATTTTTACAGAAATAATCGACATTTCGTAATCATATTTGACACAAAAAGTTAATGATAACGGCCATTTCAGAACTGCCAAAGTTTATCTAACCAGAAAATAGTCAGAACTGCTCGTAATTTTCACAAATAATGGGGTTATGCAGAAACCTAAGATACCTGATGCTTTGGATTCAGGGGATGTACATTTGTTTTCGGCAAAACAAGTAAACATAATTTAAACAAACTCTTCAACAAAAATCGAAAAAGGCCAAAAGGATACGAAAGTCATGACTAAACGCCAGCTAAATAACATCATTAAAAGTATGTGGTCAAGTGCCAACTAAACAACAGCAAAATCCATTAAGGCCTTAACAAACATCAATATAAACTCAAGACAAAGTCTCCCTAGATCGGCCTAAATAACACGTTGCAACAGAAACATGATCCTATTTTGGCTGCCAGAGGGTCGGTTTGCATATTTTTACCTCACGGAAAAAGATTAAATTGCCACTAATTGTTGGAGTCCGCTCCCCTTTCTTCTTCGGAATAATTATCTTCCACATCTCACTCGTAGGATCCATCTCAACATCCCTGATATTGTATAAACTATCGTCTAAAAATAACTCATAGGCGTAACCTCCATAAACATCGCTAGTATCCGGGGCTTCGACTCCTACAATAACGTAAACCGCTTTTGGATTCTGCAGTACACTGCACACACCTATATTTGCACTGATCCTAGCTCCAGCTCTCCCTGTCCCCGTTCCTGCAAAGTGTAAAACAAAAGATAAAAACAAAAAACCTCCACACAGCGCACGCATAAGTTTAACTATGATACCGACATACTTTTTAATTTGTTATGTTTTAGCCAATCTACATTCCTTGCACATATGAGTCATATAAAAATGATTTTGTGTCATGTTTGAGTCATTAAACAAAACATAGAGTCAGCTTTTAATGACTCGGATGTAAGAAAACAGATTAGAATTTTTATATTCAATATTTTTTAATAAAACTATTTGTTATAATCATACCAAGTATAGATCCAGCAAAACTGTCGATTTCTTCAGCGCCATGCATCACATGATAGTAATACTCGCAGGGTTCAGATTTGACTCCCCTCATCAATTCAATAAAAGGTCGCAAATCCCTCAATCGAACAGTTTCCTTGTTTGAAACAGATTCCGTAACATCTTTTTCATTGATTCCAGACATAAACTCGCTTTGTGGAACCGATTCCTTAACATCATTTTCGTGGAATACAGACACGTTGTCACATCCAGTCATGTTGCGTAGTATGTAGAGGGCTTTGTCATCTTCCACCGCATTCCACCTTGGGAATTTTTTGGGCCAATGTAAGAATCCAATGAGTTTATCAGACATGTTTAATAGACGGGCCAAATTCCCAGCTGGTGACACATGATGACTAAACTCATCTGAAATCATTAAAAAAAGAACGTGTTTCATGATTTCATTTATAATTATACAAATATTAATAACCACAACATATATCTTATTTCCACACATTTAATATTTTACATGCTTACATGTTATAACTAAAAACTTTTATCTCTACAAATGCAGAAATTGGGTTGATTATTTTTTATATAGCTTTGCATTTCAAGTTTACAACTTAACAAAAATTTACGCAAGTTTTTAAGAGAGTGTGCAAATTACATATTTGTTGTAGCTATAAATTTAATAATTTTGAACTGGGGATCATATATACATACGAATGATCGCTGCTTGAGCAACAGTAAAAAGTTCACGCTCCAGGATTAGGATGCACTCGTCCTCAGAGCTGTGTTGAACATATTCGAAAGCTTTAGTGTTAAAGAACCGGGGAGACGAGGCAACCGGCCTGGCCCTCAGAAGATTGGAAGCAACGAGTTTGACAAGCGTGGAAGCCATTTCCTGATCAAAGAACAACCAAACAAGAAACAACAAGTTTAGCTATTAAAAGTAACTCTATGAATTTAGTCACACTTCAATTTATCCACCTGCATTTTAATTGTTACTAGTAGGTTTTAACGTCTCTTTACATTGCTAGATTAAAAAAAAAAAAAAAAAAAAAAAAAAAAAAAAAAAAAAAAAACCCAATCATAGTGCTTGAAAAATGTCGAAGAATAATAAATCAGTATGTATGGCAAAATCTTAGGATATGTTCATAGATAGATCATAAGCTATTGCAGCTTGGATAGCTTAACACTCTTTTGTTATTAAGGATTTAGGCCTCAATCACACTGATATAAAAAAATGATTATGACATTGAAGTGCATAATTCCCAAAAAATGCATCTTAATAGGCAAATATCAAGTCCAAAACCGTTTGACGAGAAATCTTATATTATCCTCCTACCGTTTATGTGTCAATCATCCATGCAGTTATAAAAAGGACTCACGTTCTTATTCACTGTTAGATTATCGACAAGTGGCATTTGGCATTTGGAGGATATATAATTTGTTCGTTTTAAGGTTTCGGACCCTTTGAACACTAGTTTCCGGTTTTGTACCCCCTGAACCTTGAACCATTCGAGGTTACGAAATCAGAAATCCACATTTAGCAAAAACATCCAAACATTTTAAGATACAAGATTCTCAGTCAAGATTCAAGATTTGCTACTATTAAAAAATAACATTAAAATCCAACAACAATCCCACAAAAGAAACCTCAAAAGAGTGAAAAACAGAGAATAACAATCCCATGTTTTTTGCACCTTTTCTTTTGTGTGTGTTTGTGGGTATATTGCGGATACGTTTGTATACAGTGGGGTATTTTATATGTTTGGTTTTGTGGTGACCATTACACATTAGTGGGTTTCGTGGTGTGCTAAATGGTAATGTGGCGCTGATGTCGAGGTGGTGACCATAATAACACTAAGGGGGTGTTTGGATTAGCTTATTTTTCGGGCTTATGAGCTTATTTAATAATTTTGGATAAGCTCAATTTTTCTAGCTTATGAAGTTTAGCTTATGGACTTCCATAAGACCATAACCCATAAGCAACAAGCTCATAAGTTGGAAAAAAAACCAAACTTTATACAAATTTAATAAACAGAAATAAAAACTAATACAATGTAAAGATGTTTTTTTACCTAGAATTTGGGCGGAAGAGAATCCTAGGGCTCTGTGAAAAATAGGAGGAACATTTTACTTTGTAACAAATCCCCAAACGTTAATGTTCTTCTTATAAAACACTGAACCCCCTCATCTTTTATGTTATTTGGAAATTGCCCTTTAGTGTTTTGTTAATTCCCATTTCGCCCCAATAGGAGGAGTGTTGGTATATGAGAAGGTCAAAATTGTCACAATATGTGGAATTCAAAAGTCTGATGTGTACAATAGGAAAAAATAAACATGACTACATAATAAAGCAAAAAATGTCAAGTTGGTTACATTTTTGTGTCATTTGCCCTATTATTATTGAGCCAAGTCGAATTGTGCCAAGCTGACAAGCTCGAAACTCGGCTTGTTCTAAAACTTGAGCTCAGTTTACTAAACGACACTCTCAAGGTCGGCTTGACTCGACTCGATAATGGGGCGCTGATGTGGAGGTGGTGGATTTCATTTGTAAATGTATCAAACTAACCACTTTATTTTTTGTGTGTACTTAACTTTTTTTTTTTACTCAATTTTTAAAACCACATTTTGTATGTATCGTTACAGCCTACGATTGTATAACAAAATTATTACGAATGTATTGCGACATATTGTGACATCAATACCTACAAAATGTAGTTTTTAAAGTTGAGTACCTGCAATTTGAAATAATAATAATAATAATAATAATAATAATAATAATAATAATAATAATAAATTAAGTAAAAAAAAAAGAAAAAAAAAAAGAAAAAAAAAAACTAAAGGAGTAAACTACATTTTTGGTCCTCGTGGTTGTATCAAAATTGTACTTTTGGTCCAAAATAAAAAAAACGATAGATATCAGTCCAAAAGTCCACATGGCTTCCATTTTTGGTCCAAATTTCTAACAGAGTTAGTTTAGTCGTTAAGTCTAATTGCACCGTTAGTCCAATTGCACCGTTAGTCCTTTCAGTTAGTTAGTCTTTTAAAAATAATTTTAAAAAAAAAATCTACTACTCCCTCCGTCCCATTTTAATTGTCCACGGGCCCGAATTTGACCGTAAATATTTTTGTTTGTATTATATAACACTTGATGAAATTTATATCATTGAAAAGTTCGTAATTTATATCATTGAAAAGTTCGTTAAACGAACTTTTCAATGATATAAATTTCATCAAGTGTTATATAATACAAACAAAAATATTTACGGTCAAATTCGGGCCCGCGGACAATTAAAATGGGACGGAGGGAGTAAAAATTTTTCTTAAAAAATTCTAAAAAAAAAAATTTTGACGAAAAATTTTTTTTTCCAAAAAAAATAATTCGAAAAAAATTATGTTTAAGAAAAAAAAATTCTAATTTTTTTTCCTAATAAAAATTTTCTTTAAAAATTCAAAAACTAACATAAACATTTATAAAACACAAATTACATTAACTAGTATACTTAAACACAAATTACATTAAACACGAATTACCTTAAACATAAAAAGTACGATGAAATGAAAGTACATTAAACATCTAAATGAAACTACGATAATTAAACATTAAACATCTAAATGAAACTACGATAATTAAACATAAAACTACGAATCACGAAAATGATTCAGTCTGTGCCATAGCCCTCGTCACTCGAAGCACTCGAATTGTCCTCACTCGATGGCATACGGTTTAATCCCGTAGCCCATCGCCATTCTGCTCGACGGTTTTTCCGATCCTGTTTAGCTTTTGCTCGCGCCTCACGCGCTCTTGCCTGACGTTCTTCCTCTGCTTGAACCTGTAACAAGTCTTGCATATCTTGTTCGAAGAGTTCATCAGTCAACCCAAATGTATTGGGTTGGTTTTATGGTGGATTGTTTGCCGGTGGATTGTTTTGTTGTGGGTTGTTTGCCAGTGGATTGTTTACCGGTGGAAACAGAACTTTCGGTGGAGTGTCGTATGGGAATACATGAAACAGATCTTGAATACTTTAAAGTCACTTGAATCAAGCCCAAATTTTCAAGATTTTTGTAGATCTAGTCTTCAAAACACTCAAACTAAAAGAAAGTTGCAAACTTTATGGTTTTTAACAAATATTTTCACTATCCTAAAAATAGGAATCTTTTAGAAAAGATTTCTTAAAAATCAAGATTTGTTGAAAAAGTTTGAAACTTTTTTGTTTGTAAAGGTTTATAACACAACTTTGTAATCAAATGAGTGTTAAAAACATGAAAACAAACCCAAAAGCTCAAAAAAATTCAAAAAAAGTCGAAACTTTTTTCTATTAGCCGAACCATTTTTTTTTTTTTTTTTTTCAACCTTAGATCTCTTCACCCTATCTCTTGGCTCTTGATACCACTTGTAGGAACCTTTAGATCTAACTTTATCACAACAAATATGAAGCTTAAGATGAATAAAGATGGATGTTTGGATGAGATATGTATGTCGTGTGTATGTATGTATATATATGAAAGATGGAACTTTTATCGGGAGCAAAAACACACACACACTTAAGTACCCATACAAACTCAACCAACCCTAAATGAGGGTTAAGGATGCTTATATAGTAAAAACCTAAGAAGCCTTACAAGACTTTTGATGGGCTTGGCTATGGACTTGGTATCCTTAATGGACTATGATAAATACATAACTTATACAATATTAGCTTGACCAAGTCCATAGCCCATTAACTTAACTAATGACCTATTCTATGATATATTACAGACTTTAATAAGAATGACTATCACTTCTAAATAATATTCTTAATGCATTTCTCTAATGCTAACAAACAAAAGATGTATGCATGTACAAGTTTTAAATATTTGTCATCTATTTGTATCACATAATTGTGTACGTTGATCTTGAATTGATATTGTGGCCCAATACGTATAACGTCAGTCTAATATCAATTCATGTACGATATTAGTAGCCATTATAACTTTATAAGGTCTTCATATTTCAAATATGCATTATTCTTGATTTCTCAAAATTAGTTAAATTTCAAGTTACAGATATATGGTTTCCATCAGGTTTGATAATATTGAAAGAACCCCTTGAATGGCTACTGGCACATACACATTATGTGCTGCTAGTTTTTCGTTGTAATGTTGTACGTATATAGAAAGACTGATAAACTCATGTATATATCTAGTGATTAACCAATATAGTCCGCAAGCAAAATGATCAGGGGAGAATGTAACACGGACGTTTATAAGCCAAGAATGCTAACAAGATTTATACGTGCGATGAACATTAATTACTCAAGAAATTAGGCAAACATAAAGGACATCCTTTGTTTTCAAATCAGAAAAGCAACATCCTAATCTAAAAGAAATAAAGCAACGAGATCTAATTGAACAGATTAATTATTCCATTACAAATTGGCACATCATCTTTCTGATCAAATCATGTCGGAGTATATAAAACCATCGGAGTGATCAAGCAGAACCAGCGTTTCCCCGTACGAATCAATGACGAATGAATCTTCCATTCCATAAATCCCAAGATTAGTCTTGTGTTCCGACCAAGGTTCATAAACTTCAAGAGCGAGGAGGTCTAAATCTTCAAACTTCTCGTCACGACTTTCAACTATAGGTTGACCCCTCTTGGTAAACCCGAGTATCTTACTTACACTAGAACGGCCCATGTCAAAGTTGAAGAGCTTTTTAAAAGAAGTTACATTACCATCATCCTCCATGACCATCATCCATACATAAACTTCTTGATCAACGTATGCAGACACAACAAGAGACTCCCTTAGCTTAGAAATGGTTAAAAATTTGTAAACCTGGTTATTTATGCTATCCGGGAGATGTACTTCTTTAAATTCATTGGTAATCAAATCAAATGACATGATCACATATTTCGTATCAACTACAGATTTAACATCAAAATCATAAGTTTCCCAATAAATAAACCTATCTAAAGCAACCTGAGGTTCCATAAGTTTGATTGATTTATGAGGCAGATTGCTACTTGGAATTACATTCCAACGCTTAGAGCTCAACGTAAAAATTTCAACATGCCAACGGGTACTATTAGCAAGATATGAAACCTTGATAATGGTAGGATCACAAGTAATGGGACTAACCCCAAAACCAAATTCAGTCTTATCAAGAGACACATTAGGGACAACAATACCAACAGATTTCCTTATCGAAGGATTCCAAACAACAATGGTACGTGTTCCCGAATTGTTTTTACCATGCATGCATAATAAACCGTGAGAAGTACCAACTACTATCACATCTCTAAGTTGTTCTATAAGATCAGGAACAACAACCTCATGTTGCTGTAGGGCGAGACCGTCATCATTATCAACGAAACAGATACACTTTTCCACCTTGTAATACCATATCAAGCCAATAAAAGTTACATTACCAAACTCATCAACAGTATCATCCTCCTTAGAGTCCTCATGATAATGTAAATATCTTAACATTAAACGAGGCGGCTGAGTGTGACGAAAGCCGTAACCGGCAATAAACTCAGAGCTGTCGATGTAAGACTTCCATTCTTTAGAAACGGATCTGAAATGCATCAACGAGTTAAGATCATCAACTCTTTTGACGATTTCCATTTGAACTTCAAAAGGGATTACGTCTGACATTTTGAAACTCAAAGAACTTGTATGAATATGAATTCTAGGCTTTTAGGGTGTTTGATATAACTTTAGATAATCTTTGGCCTTTCTTATAACCAAAAAGCATACAATAAAGACAAAACAGATTCACATGTCTCCACCCTTCATTTTAGCAACTCTGAGCTTGCTTCTGTGCATTTCGCCCATTCAACTTCACGAGGTGCAAACCAAGTTAAAGGCGAACACACGTGTACCAATCATGTGATGCCACATATGCATTTCGCCTAAGGGCTCGAGCGAAATACATAATTGGGGGCGAAATGTATGTGTGTCAGTGTGCATGCATGCATGTTGAGTGGTATGACAATACATGAGGATGAAATGAATGGACAAGGATGCTCAAGCATGGTCAAAAGTCTGCAGTAGTATTCGTCATATCTAATCAGGTCAGATTTTTCACACCTAACATGTTTATGTACATGTAATAAATGTTTATGGTTAAAACTTGCTTATCTAGATTGGTTCACAGGTTAAATGTGTTAGACTTGCCGTATATTAAGGCATGTGAGGCGTGCTATCACATAGGGTCTTAAATGTTTAAGAGTCTCAAAATATATACCCCATTATATAAATTTGAGGCATTCACTTCCAACAAAATTTTTTACCGTTGTACAATTTTATGTTGCAAATATTTGTTAAAACTTAACGTAGATCATCAAATTCTATGTTTTTGGTTTTCGTATTTGGTATAATATATTTTAAATCATCGTATATAGTTATAGTATATGTTTGCTACGGCACTGGACTTGTCGTAACACACAAATGAAGACGTACGTAGTCTTCATCTAAGTGGCAAAGATTGCACGTATCTTTTTGTTACACTGCCCTTTCATTGCGCGTGTTCAACATAAAAAGTGCACGACTGAGACAACTCAGTCGTGCAGTTGAATGAGTCTTGGTTTCGTGTTTGCGTGTGTGATTTTGATTTTGGTAGAGTATATATGTGTTTAAGTGTAGTATGTTTTGGTGGTTAAGTTGGTTGTACAAAGAAAATTTTGAGGTTGTGTTGAGCCGTTGAGTGATAGCGATCAATGTGGTCTTTAGGCTTTCTTATAACACTTAGTATTACACGAGTTAAATAAGTTGACATATCAACATGTTTAACTTGTATAACCCACTTTAAACAATGATTATTAATTATTTTTAATTTTTTTTTAAATATATTAAATGGTTCGACTTCAACCCAACGCATGATGAATACGCACGCCTCAACCTATATAAAATTGTTAGATAATAAAGGTCTTATAGGCCCTGTCAATTTGTTTAAGTCTGTTTAGTATTTAGGGTTTCATTAGTCCATCTTATTTAATGTATTTGTATTGTAATAGTTTAGTTGAATCTAATAAATATAATATCAATATTCCTTTGGTTTCTACAAAAATAACCATGAATAATCATATCCAAAATTTATGACTACGTGTGGCACAATTTTCCGCTTGCTTCACCTCCCGGCTAGATTTCAAATATCTTCGCTCATTAATAAAGTTGAAAACTATATATTTTTTCCAATCAGCAACAGTTCAGAAAATTCAAAAGCATTAACTAACATAGAATAAAAATGTGTCAATAAGATAATAAGATCAAGTGCTATCTCTTGCATGCTCGAAACTTTCATGGCTGGACCACAGGTCCACAACTTTAACTCTTTGATAAGTACACGCGGCCACGCCAACTAAATCTATTAAACAAGACTTTGTGAATTAAAATCTGGATAATTAGATAAAGATATGATGTACACATGTAGAAGCATTAAACAATTGTCATATGTTGTTATCACCTATGTGTAAGTTGATCTGATCTAATATAGATTTAGTATCCCATTACATTATTGCATGAACTTAAAATCTTGTAAGATATCAGTAGGACGGAACACGATATTATCTGACCCTTTTAGCTAGCAAACAATGCATTTTTTAAAAATTATCAAAATTTGCACCCACTTTCACATATAGCGGTTGTTCATGACTTTCATATGCACGTAACATGGATTACCACAACCTCCACACTAGTTTGGTACTAGCTATATGCTTCGACAAAATTGGGTATTATTTTTTTTATTTAGAGTAAGTTTATTACTTACCATGAAACTAATATTTTATGGATTAAAGCTCTTATGGATTAAAGATTGTTTGAGAAACAATATTGAGTATATAATCATCCTTCTTCAACCTTATTTTGATTGTATGGGACTAATCATTGTACTACGATATAAATAGAAAAAATATTTGCTTAAAATTTAAAAAACTTAAAAAATGAGTAAAGTTGTTATACTAAAGTACATTAGCTTTCTTCACTCCAATTTACTAGACACTCATATATACATAAATAAAATGCATATACAAAGTGACATTGCCATAAACTATCGTCGCTATACGCGGGTAATCGTCTAATATACTTAATACATAACAAGTAAGACGAGATAAGATACATTTTGAGCCTTTGTTACCTAGTCTAAAGCCATTTACGAATATTGCATTACTATATAAATTGTGTGTAATTCAATAAAAAATCAGCTAGATAACATGTAGGGAAATTTATGAGTAGTCAAAATCAAACTCATTTATCATAAGGGATGTGTTAACCGGACCCTCCCTACCATGGGGGGTCCGCATACTTTATTCAAAATGTACAAGTTTTACTGCAAACAGTACAGGCGGCGGCAGCATGTCTTCCACAAACCCTCCCTAAAAGGGGGGGTCCGGTTAACTCAACCTTATCATAATTCGTGCCATGAAATGACCTTCAATTATTAAACTAAAAGTTGAAAACACAGTACCATCAATCATTTCACGTTTTTTCAATGGGAAAATATCCAATCTCATTAACGCTCGAGTTTGACTCTTTCAAACCAAACTCGAGCCAAACGACTGTGGTCGAATATGCCATTATGTAAATCCTTAGGCCTATATATTTAGACACATACGTTTTATTAGTAGTTAAATATCTGATCCAATTTATGAAAACTAAGGCTCGAGTTTGACTTTCAAAGTAAAACTCGAGCCAGTCAATCGAGTAGAGTCTCTACTCATATGTCCTATGTTGGTCGTTAAACCAGTCTAGGGCTTGAGCTTGTCCTATGTTTTATACAATTTAATAACATATTTATAACATAATAAGCTACATACGACAGTTAACCGGACCCATAACGCACAGATTCACGAACGTGGCTCAAATCGATACACTATTTGGAATACCACGGCACGTTACACCCGGTTCTGAACTCGGTGCAGTTCATATGGCAAAACACCTGCACCACACCTATTCTTTAAACTCATGTCAAGGTTTCGTTTCTCAATCTCCTTTTTTGATCCTTTGAATCTCAATCTCCTTTTTCGATACTTTGAATCCTTTAAAACACTGAGTTGACAATGTATCCACCACTGCCATATATTTTGTCGACTGCAACATACTTGGCAATGCCAATAGGAAGTAATTTTGCGGGTCTTCAAGGAAGCTCGCGTATTCAGGATCATTTTTGTCAGGAATTAAGCGGCGCATTCTTGGAGGCCGGTTTGGTATGTAGCCACCGTACGGGTATTGACCGAAGGTAAGGGCTGCATGTTGGGCTGAAGCAAGCCATATGATGGTGGTTAGGATGGCAGTGACCGAGGTCTTCAGCATTGGCTAAAAAACTGAACATATCTCTAATGAATAAATCATTCTAATGGAAAATATAGATTATGATTGATATAGTAAAATTCTTTAATCCTATCCGACACACTAATCATTATTGAAAAGATGATATATTTTACCCATTACCCAGCCCGCCCATTTTGCGACATCTAATGTCACATTTTCTAAGAATTTAAAGGCTCGCCTGATATGTAGAAAGAAAGAATTGCTACCTGTTGTACTGTCATGCCGTTAAGATAGCCCAAAACGTGTTCTTCTTTGAGGGCGGACTCTTGTGGACCGTATAGTTTAGGGTCAAGTTGACTCACTTGTGGACCGTTAAGATAGCCAAAATTTTAAGGTATCACCCAAGTAAAATATGATATAACCATGGTTGAAGAAAGTATCCACTGTACGTGCATCTGATACTATTCATGTATTGACAAAAAAGGGTCACTTTTGGTGTCATTTAACTACTTGGTGGAGGTGAAGAAAAACAAACAAGGAGTCTAAGATTTCCACACAATAAACTAATGGAATCTATAACCTAGCCACAAAATGTAAATGTATAATGATAGAAAGAAAAAACGGGCCTAATGTGCTAATAATAGCTTATGACCGTTATTTTACATTTCTCTTAATCTAATAGTTATTAGCTGGTTCGAAATAGTTTGAAAATTTTACTCCAAATACTACACACACACACGGTCACCAACCTATATACATAGATAACGGTGGACAACGTACTATCTAACATAAGACCCTAAACATCATGTAACTCACATCAAGCAGCTTAAACAGGAGGCATATGAGCTTCACATGCAAACCAGGGTTTAGAGAATCAAACCCACCAAAGGAAAGAAACCTGATGACACCAACTTTCGATCCATATTGAATAGAGCATATTAATTGAGGCATTTTTGCGTTGCAAGGAAGTGACATTTATTAGTTTCCAGATGAAGTTACTCTGTCAGCATCGGCACAAACAATATTCTTTAACACAGGAACAAGTGACGCAAAGTTAAGGTTAATTTTAGAATTGACAAATCAAGTAATTTAAAAGAATGCCTTAGCAGTTTGTGCAAAACAGCCATTACAAGCTCAGTAAATGTAGAGCATAAAGCTACTATACGGGCGTATGAAAACCTAACGAAACTAATATACGCAACAAATTTGGGTTTCATGCAAGCATACCAATAACACTTGATGAAATTAAGCAAGCAAAGGTTGATATCAACACTGTCATTTAACAAACGAAGGAATTTAAGCATATAAGTAATGTTGCCACTAGACAAGATTTAAGATACCGAAATAAAAAACCTGTTAAAAAGATGAGCAAAATCACACACTAGCTAATGATGGAATGAACCGAGAGCTTATATGAGAACTAGACGACACAGAATTACACAGTGTAGAAACAGTCTTTGACAAGAATTTGTATTGTAAAACTTTCCCATATACCTCCACCACCATAAACGAATCCTCTTCCCTTTCTCCCAAAACAACACACTGAAAACTTAGCATCCGCGCCCAGATGCCATCAAGATAAACACTGTACTTCATTGACCATTCAGAATACTTGTTTCTCTCGAGAACATGGTAATTAGCCTGGCTGTTCCACACAAGAAGAAGCAGGCAACCACGAGACTCAAACACCGTGAGTGCATTAGACACAGATTTTTTAGTTATCCATTCGCGGCCAGGTTCAATACCAAACACCGAATACAAACCGTCCCAACCAATCCAATGAATGGCATTATTCCAATATACTCCCTTTTCAAAACAACTAAAACTATGAGCCTTAAATTGGCGATCACTTATACTCCACTTGCCTGTTTCGGAAGAGTAAGTCAGTATTTGACATAAATTATCATCGGTGTATTTAACACAAACAACTTTGTAGTGAGATGATTCAGTTGGATCAAAAGCCAGTTTCACTCTATTCTCGTTATAATGCAGGAGGTTTGGTGGAAGTCGAATCGATTTAAACATATTAGTAAACGGATTATATACTAAATATTCCATCGACGTGTGAATATTTTTGCATAAAAGCAAACCATTGCACGATTCCAAAACTGAAAAACGACTACCTGCTTGAGTGATAATGGAGCCAAATGGACATGCTGTGATTCTGACATCTTGTGGCACGAAACAGAAGAATCAGGTTGTTGGAGAAACAAACCGCAAACAGGAGCGATGATAGGTAATTGTTGGTTCCGAAGACGTAGAGTGAAACTTGGAGATGTTATGAGAGATAACCAGTGTTTGCATACGGATTTGAAAAGATAAAGTGAGATTAAAGGTAGTCGAAGTAAGATTTCGATTAATACGTCGTCAGGTATAAAATTCGACGAAGACATATTTCCGGTTATTGATTCCACCAAAACCCTCAAGAGAATCGCTGTTAAACGTAGGTTTTACGTAGCATGACAAGAGTGTTTGTTGGGCCAAAAGCCCAAGAATGAGCGTATTCCAAAGAATATTCATTTTTTACTTGTTAAGTTCTTCATGTTTCTTAAAAAGTGTGTATTTTTCTTCGCGTTTACAAACATAAAGCGTGTAGCCGTGCATAGCGACTAGACTTATTAATTAGCTGCAAATAGTTACAAGCTACGATAGTCCGGGCCATCTCGTTCATTTCGGGCTCCTGCTCAATAATCAAGGTAGACCCCTAATAGCGTTGTTCGCTTGTTTGTGTAGAATTTGAGGCCCTTGTGCTACATTTATAAAGTGTGGCTCTCAAACATGAAAGTCGTAATGTAATAATTGTTGTTAGAGATACAACAAATGTATTAAAATTACTAAAAACTATCAAACAACGGAGCATAACTTGATAATTATCACGTTAACATAATTGAACGGCCTTTAAATAATTTTTTAAATTAGGGGAAAAAATGTTGATTTTATAAAAAGTTTTTTACTTATTATTTTTTTAAAGGTAAATTTATTAAGAAAAGAGTCAAACGGCAAAGATACAAAACAGTTAGCAAAAGTGATAAGTAAAGCTAGGACACATTCCTAGATCATTACAAAGGCACAAAAGACATTGGACACACTCCCTAAGCATACAAGCATAAAAATAATAAGAGCACAAACCATCTGGAAGAATTAGCATACTCTAAATCATTAGTGCATGATGAGACCAATCAGTATACACCAAAGCATCACCATATACTGAGACCAACCAGAAGTCTAAGACTCAAAATACAAACTGCACATACTAAGAAAATACAAAAAACCTACATAATCCATAAAGCCTAAACCATGAGCAGAACCATAATATCAGCCCAAAAGCAGCAGTCCAACCATCTATCTAGCTTCATAATGAGGAGTGCTAAAGAATAGCTATTTAGGGGAGATTGCCTCCTTAACATAAGAAGCGTGATGGTTGGTGTACCATGGGACAACAAGATGTACACTATTCGACTTATAAGATTAAATACTATTGGTCTTCAAGGCTATAGGTGATGAAAATACGGCATTGACCAACAAAATCCGACCATCACCAAAACATGAGTTTCAAGCATGACGAAAATTAGTGTTGAACATGTTGGGTATTTTTTCTTTGGCCCTTGAGGAAAGCCCACCAAATAAGCCCAAGTATGAAGTCAATGGTATTTGTTGACTTTGGATGAAGGAGTATCGTATGTTTTTAGTTTGGGTAACCACAACCACAAGAGATACAATAATAGAGAGAGAGAGAGAGAGAGAGAGAGAGAGAGAGAGAGAGATCAAAAGAGAGTAAAGTGCAGAATTTCGCTTTTCCCTACAGCAGCCCACAAAACTGAAGATCCCCAGAGATTGAACCGTTGGATCGTCCCCATTTTTGGACAGCAGGTTCACAGCATTTGGGCCAACATTTTGGGCGGTTGAATTTGTCTCAAGTGGTCTGAAAGTTGAGATATTAAGGCTTGAACAGAGGGCAGATTTTCTGGTGATGTTGTTCCTCTTTTGTCTTTAGTTTGTTTCCATACATCTTGATGCTTTATTCCAAGTGTATGATGATTGTTGTATGCCTCTAGTATCTAGAGAAGATCTAATTGTATTGCTCTATTATTGGTGGTAGTGGATTTTAAGCGGCACTAGTTGTCCCGTGGTTTTTACCCGTTTTGGGGTTTTCACGCTAAAATTTTGGTGTCCTTGTTGTGTGTTTGATTACATTTATTACCTGCTGGTTTGGGGCTGATTTGAGATCATTAGGGGCTGTTTAGAGTTGTGGTTAGTGTGCCTTATTTGTTTACCTCATCATAGGTTCATACGGGTTTGGGTAAGTGTGGTCAAACGAAGGTTTTGCTTCCGCATTTGTGTTTATATCGTTGTGACCCATTGCAACTTTACCCATCAAATTGGTATCAAGAGCTTGGTTCTTGGTTTGAGGATTTAACATGTTTGAATGATGGAAGCTAATACAAGTAGGATGATTAGTTTGAATGGTTCTAATTATCATGTTTAGAAAGGAAAGATGGAAGATCTCCTTTATGTTAAAGACAACTACTTGCCTGTTTTTAGTTCTGAGAAACCTGAGAACAAAACAGATGTAGAATGGACTATTTTGCATAGACAGGTTTGCGGGTATATTAGGCAGTGGGTTGATGATAATGTTTTGAACCATATTTGTGAGGAGACACATGCTCGTACTCTTTGGAACAAACTTGAACAGTTATATGCTCGAAAAACTGGAAATAACAAGTTGTTCTTAATCAAGCAAATGATGGGATTAAAGTATACTGATGGGTCTCCTATTACTGATCACTTAAATGCTTTTCAGGGTATTATAAATCAGCTTGCAGGTATGGGTATCAAGTTTGAAGATGAGATTCAAGGCTTGTGGCTTCTTGGTACTTTACCGGATACTTGGGAGACTTTTAGGACATCTTTGTCCAACTCTGCACCAGATGGTGTTATCACCATGGAATTGGCTAAAGGCAGTATTCTGAATGAAGAAATGAGAAGAAAGTCACAAGGTTCTTCTTCACAGTTAGACGTCTTGGTCACTGAAAGGCGGGAGAGAAGTCAAAGTAGAGGTCCAAGTAACAGAGGTAATCATCGTAGCAGTTCCAGTAAAGGAAAATTTGCTGATGTTGAATGCTACCATTGTCACAAGAAGGGACACACGATGAAATTTTGCAGACAATTTAAAAAGGAGAACAAGAAGAAAAACTACAACAACCAGAAGAACAAACACAAGAAAGATGATGATGGTGATAACAGTACTGAAGTAAATACCACCACAGATGAGTTCTTTGTTTGTTCTGATTATGATATGGTTAACCTTGCTCATGATGTTTCGATTTGGATTCTTGACAGTGGTGCTACGTGTCATGTTGCAACACGAAAAGAATATTTTTCATCTTACACACCAGGTGATTTCGGTGTTGTTAGGATGGGTAATACTGGGCTATCTAGGATTGCTGGTATTGGAGATATTTGTTTGAAGTTTGACACAGGGATGGAATTGGTTTTACATAATGTGAAACATGTCCCAGATACGAGACTCAATATTATCTCAACAGGTCTTCTTGACGAAGATGGTTACCACAACAGTTCTGGTAATGGCTTGTGGAAAGTGACTCTCGGATCCTTGATTGTTGCAAGAGGGAAAAGGGAATCCAAGTTATATATGACACATCCGAAGATCTCCAAGAGCATTGTCAATGTTGTAGACAATGATGATATGACCGAGTTATGGCACAAGAGACTTGGTCACATGAGTGAAAAGGGGATGTCTATTCTTTCTAATAAGAATGTGTTAACCGGTGTGCATGATATCAACTTGAAGAATTGTTCTCACTGTTTGGCAGGAAAGCAAACTAGACTTGCTTTTAAGAGTCGGTCTCCTTTCAGAATGGAGAACATACTTGATCTGGTACATTCCGATGTTTGTGGTCCATTGAAGACTAAAACACTTGGTGGGTGTTCGTATTTTGTCACTTTCATCGATGATCACTCAAGAAAGGTTTGGGTGTATACCTTGAAGACTAAAGATCAAGTATTGGATGTGTTTAAGCAGTTTCATGCTTTAGTTGAGAGGCAGACAGGGAAGAAACTTAAATGTATTCGAAGCGACAATGGAGGTGAATACATTGGCCCTTTTGATGCTTATTGTAGAGAGCATGGAATTCAGCATCAAAAGACTCCACCGAAGACACCGCAGTTGAATGGCTTATGATACGTGGGAATCGCACCAGGCTTTACCTCTCGAGGGATCTCAAGAAGCTTACAACCCCCACCAGGCAGTGTACCTGATCGTTGTAGTATAATATAGTGACAAGTACCGGGGGATTGATCGTTCAGCTTAGGAATAGTGTCGCTAGGATTAGAAAACCTAAATACTAGTTCTAAAGGTGAGGGATGATTTTTTTCGTATTTTATATTTTTTTTTAGAAAGCAATTAAAAATCTCGGGTTTGAAGGATTTGGGCGGAATTAGTTGCTAATCAACTAACCCAATACTAAAGATGCAATCAAAATAAAATACTAGAAATGAAAATAAACTAAATTATACTAAAGTTGTGAGCAATAAGTGGAGAAAATGTGTTTACTTAGATTTCACTACTCCCTAGACATCTTTTACACGTTAATTACTTGTTATAATTGCATGGATGACGGATCGTATTCCTTAATACCATTCATGGGGTGGCACACTTAACTCCCCAATTCTATGAGCTCTTATCTCCTCCTATACCATGCCCAGCACAACCATAGGGATTATAAACAGTAGCTCATGCATTAAATACAACCAATAAAGACCTAGTGCGCGTCGGTTCATGTTTCTTAAGACGTTCAAGCATGTTACCAATTGGAGATCTGCCAGTTTTCTTAAGCCTAACATATAAATCATTCATCCAAGACAAGTATAAACAAGTAATCAACACATAATTAACATCTAGGTTTCATTAGATCCAAGCAAACACAAGATAGATCTAGCCTAACATGATGGAATTAAGACAAGAACAAGATATAGACAACCAACACATAGACATATTGATTGAATTAAAAGAACACTTATCTTAATTACACATGAAAGGTATCAAGGGCTTGGAACCCTTGAAAAACCTGTAAAATTCGCACCAAGTTCGTACTTAGGGTTTCTTCAAAACTTCTCTCCTTAAATGTGAAAATTAGAAAACTATATATAAGAAAAGGGGTCTGACGGCGTCAAGACCAAGCTTGTGACGCCGTCACCTCGCCGCCAAAACTTTTCTCGGACTGCCTTGATCTACATTTGATGCCGTCAAGTGATAATCATTTCCAGGCCGTCATGACTTTTACTCTTGACGCCCTACTTCGTGACGCCGTCAAATCTTTACTGGATCGTCATGGAATTTTGCTCTTGACGCCGTCAGGGAGTTACTCTTGACACCGTCACCTACTGTTCCCAGCATGGAAAATTAAGACTTTGGCGTTTTCTTCACTTTTATGCTCCAAAAACGTCCGAATTGCTTCCTTTTCCAGATTTCACTCCCAAAGTACCTAAAATCACAAAAGGAACGATTTAGGGCAATATTTTATCAAATAAATTCGAATTCGGGCTTAAATGACCCCCTAAAAACGGATCATTTTTCGCCTCATCATATACCCTTACACTTGAGATTTGCTTGTCCTCAAGCAAATGCGCTTTTATTCTACTCAAAATACAAGTTAGGGGTTATTTAACACTAATATAAAAGTAATTACAACAAATAATCGTTCCACTAAAGACCAATAGATAAGCACGGAGGTCATACACTAGCACCTCACAAATAGTGTTTAGATACTCACATCTCTCGGGTGTAATAAAGTGTAAATTACAATATGGAAACGGAAGATATCTCTCACTACCTGTCATAGCAAAATAGATTACCATAGGCTTGGGAAAGGATCAAACCTCCACCACATGGCGTAAGCACCTAGGATAAACTATCAAAGAGGTCTTTTAAAGGGTTGTAACGTTAGGTGTAGGGATATGAAATACACGGTTTTGTTGGATAAAGGAAGTTTTACTGATGGCGAGTTAACAATCTTGGTTAATTACATGTACAATGTGGCGTTGCTAAGCCAAGACTAGACTCGACTTAAGCTAATAAATGAAAAATATCAAAAACATAAAATAAACATAGAATGAAAAGGGATGGTAGTCCGTATGTGTTTTTTTTTTTTTTTTTTTTTTTTTTTTTTTTTTTTTTTTTTTTTTTCCTTTTTCTATTTTTTTTTCTTTTTCTTGATTTTTTCGATTTTTATTTTTTTTTATTTTTATTTTTTTTTTTGCATACACTCCTACCCTACCATCCAAAATAATACATCATAGGGAATAAACATTCCCCTTACACTTGAATTTTTACATACTTTACAATTAACTAATCTAATGACTCGAATTAAGAAAATCAAAACACTTTGAGCACTTTTAAGATTAACGTATATATGGGGGTAATAAAATGATGTTCTTCCCCATTACTCCATAAAATAAGTACTTACCCATGAGTCCCAATCGTCCCAAAACAATATGTACAAGGATATGACTCGACTTAGCAACCATGTAATCAAGTAGATAGTTAACTTAGGGTTTAACAAGTAACAATAATGCACTAAAAATGAGCGCATACACGGAAGGCTAAGGCGATTTGGGTGTACATTTAAGTGGGGTGTAACAAATTCTTCCTTTAAGTAAAATGCTTAAAGTTAGAAACGAAAAGATAGGCTCGGAGGGGTGTACTAGGGGTTTCGTGTACTAAAAATGAGTACAACGCTAAGGGTGTGGGAAAAATTAGTTGACTTAACTAGCCAAGTAATATGACTTAAATGGTCAAGTAATTATGATACGGGTTTAACACAAGGGTGATCCTAATGCCTCTTATCATGTAGTAAATCCTACCACACGAATGTAGTCTCACTAGCGGTCTCGGGATACATCACTAACGCAAGTTCTAGAATCTAAATACTACCGGTACACTCATAAGCACTAATAGTAAATGCTTTTCCTATCAAATCTAAAGGCGAACCTCACATATTTGGGGTGGAAAATTTTTCTGAATATACGGTTATGTGCTAGTCATACAATCTCCTATCCATGAGACGCTTGCTATGGCTAAAGTTTCACTCCTAAATGTTGTAAAAAATTTTAAATTTGGCGCTAAAATTGCACTAACAAGTATTTCTCATAGTTTTATTACACATCTACCATTAAACAAAACAAACTCAAGCGAAAGTGCATATGTAAGGTATCATCTTTTTACCCTCCCCTTACACTTAATATGAACATTGTCCCCAATGTTCAAGTAAAGAATGTAAAAGTGAAAAAGTAAAGAGAATGAAATCAAATACTCCCCTTATTCACTCGGTATGGATAATAAGGTGGCCAGGTTAAATCTTCCTCCAAGAGAATGAACAATCAAAGCTTCCCTTCCAGAATATAAATCATCTTCTTGTCATACATAACCTGTAAAACCTGATAAAATAGACAAGACAACCTCGCGTAAAATCGACGGCATCCTATATAAGTTACTAAATCCTAGAAAACAAGATAAGATATAATGCTTGTGGAATGAAGTTTGCAGATTTCCTGGAGATTATAAAACTTAATAATTCACAAAAACCATACGACTCCGTTAGAAAAAGAAAACTGGTAAAATTTCCAGATTTTTACACTTGACGCCGTCAAGAGTAAACTCTTGACGCCGTCAGAAGTGACCTGCAGAAATTCTTATGTTAAGTTTCCGGAAAATTTCTGGAAAAACTTGGTCCTACTTCCTGGAAAATCCTGCAAAACTTCATTATGACTCAATACAAGCATTTGACTTTAACAAATACGAATATACATGTTCATTTAATATTGTGGAGAATCATGACCGGTTTGTTTCTTGAAAACATATTTGGGGTTTCCCCTTACACTTATCTTTTGCAAAAATACTTTTAGGTGGAGTTAAGACTAGGCCAAAACAACAAAGTAAAGTATTTCCACTATTTAGTTTAGAAACATGATCTACCAACAATAAAAATTAAGCATGCATACGGAAGCAAATAACAAACAAACAAAATAAAATCACACAAAACATGAGTTGCCTCCCACGCGCTTTTCTTTATTTACGAGTCTTGTAGCTAGACTCAAGGTCATGGGTTACTACGTGACCTCATCATTGGTTCCACTCTCTGATTGTAGATATTCCTTGTAGAAACCAATCACCTTTTTCTCAACCGCCCCCATAATCATTTGGGCAAATTCTTTATCGACTTTATACCTTGGTCCAAGGGCCAAGCAATCTTTGTAATAAAGACTCCTTTTTTCCATACATAATCCATGCCCTTTTTCTTATCCTCCTCATTAGTATCCTCAAAAGCACCAACGTTGTCCTTATCAAAACGGGATATAAAGCGAAATTCTTTCATCCTATTAGGCATCCTATAAGTGATACTATCGGTGTTACTTGCAAATCGGATCGTTCCTTCTATCTCATCATATTCCAACTTAGACTCCTCAACAAATGGTTTGCCAAACACAACATTGGATAATCGACAATCAATAACATTAGCAAGATCCTCCACAATCATAAAGTCGGTGACAAATGTGAAATTACCAACAAAGACATGTAAACCTTTAACTCTCCCAACAAAGTTACAAACTCCACCGGGGTATTTGGGATCTCTTCTAGGTTCAAGTCTTGTTTTCACTATATCATTATAAACAGTTGAGGACATAATGTTGATTGGAGATTTAAAGTCAATGTAAGCATTGCTAATGTGCCTATATCCAATCATACATGGTATCTTAGCATTCTTAGGATCGCCTCTCTTAATCTTAGGTTCAATTATGGTGAAAGGAGATCGCGGGTTATCAATAAGATTATTATAATATGCAATCTCCTCCTTAGTGGGGTATAGATTAAAATAGTCATTAAGCTTCGGATCTATTTCCCCCTCTTCAAGTCCCTTAATAACATTCACAAAGTCATTAGGCCCTAGGTCCTCATTTGAATACAAGGCGGTCGCTAGGTCACTAAATGCATGTTCGAGCTCAACCTTGATCAAACTATTAAGCTCCCTAAGTTCCCTAATCTCACTCTCAATTTGTTCACGTAACAAAGCCACTTCTCTAGGGGAAAGGGGTGGACTCGCGTTTTCCATAATGGTCAACGGAATAGTCAATGAATTTGATTTACTGACAAAGGCACAAAGAAAAAGATAGACTAAAGAGAATCTAAAAAATAAAAATAAAATCTTACTAGAAAGGAATCTAGCAAGTAGACCTAATAAAAAGAAATTCTAACCTAGACAATAACTATTCCCCAGGCTGCGGCGCCAAAAACTTGATACGTGGGAATTGCACCAGGCTTTACCTCTCGAGGGATCTCGAGAAGCTTACAACCCCCACCAGGCAGTGTACCTGATCGTTGTAGTATAGTATAGTGACAAGTACCGGGGGATTGATCGTTCAGCTTAGGAATAGTGTCGCTAGGATTAGAAAACCTAAATACTAGTTCTAAAGGTGAGGGATGATTATTTTTGTATTTTATATTTTTTTTTAGAAAGCAATTAAAAATCTCGGGTTTGAAGGATTTGGGCGGAATTAGTTGATAATCAACTAACCCAATACTAAAGATGCAATCAAAATAAAATACTAGAAATGAAAATAAACTAAATTATACCAAAGTTGTGAGCAATAAGTGGAGAAAATGTGTTTACTTAGATTTCACTACTCCCTAGACATCTTTTACACGTTAATTACTTGTTATAATTGCATGGATGACGGATCGTATTCCTTAATACCATTCATGGGGTGGCACACTTAACTCCCCAATTCTATGAGCTCTTATCTCCTCCTATACCATGCCCAGCACAACCATAGGGATTATAAACAGTGGCTCATGCATTAAATACAACCAACAAAGACCTAGTGCGCGTCGGTTCATGTTTCTTAAAACGTTCAAGCATGTTACCAATTGGAGATCTGCTAGTTTTCTTAAGCCTAACATATAAATCATTCATCCAAGACAGGTATAAACAAGTAATCAACACATAATTAACATCTAGGTTTCATTAGATCCAAGCAAACACAAGATAGATCTAGCCTAACATGATGGAATTAAGACAAGAACAAGATATAGACAACCAACACATAGACATATTGATTGAATTAAAAGAACACTTATCTTAATTACACATGAAAGGTATCAAGGGCTTGGAACCCTTGAAAAACCTGTAAAATTCGCACCAAGTTCGTACTTAGGGTTTCTCCAAAACTTCTCTCCTTAAATGTGAAAATTAGAAAACTATATATAAGAAAAGGGGTCTGACGGCGTCAAGACCAAGCTTGTGACGCCGTCACCTCGCCGTCAAAACTTTTCTCGGACTGCCTTGATCTACATTTGACGCCGTCAAGTGATAATCATTTCCAGGCCGTCATGACTTTTACTCTTGACGCCCTACTTCGTGACGCCGTCAAATCTTTACTGGATCGTCATGGAATTTTGCTCTTGACGCCGTCAGGGAGTTACTCTTGACGCCGTCACCTACTGTTCCCAGCATGGAAAATTAAGACTTTGGCATTTTCTTCACTTTTATGCTCCAAAAACGTCCGAATTGCTTCCTTTTCCAGATTTCACTCCCAAAGTACCTAAAATCACAAAAGGAACGATTTAGGGCAATATTTGATCAAATAAATTCGAATTCGGGCTTAAGTGACCCCCTAAAAACGGATCATTTTTCGCCTCATCAGCTTAGCAGAGCGGATGAATAGAACTTTGGTTGAGAGAGTCAGATGCTTGCTTTCACATGCAGGGTTGCCTGCTTCTTTTTGGGGTGAAGCTTTGAATACGGTGGTACATGTTATTAATCTAGCCCCTTGTGTTCCTTTGCGCTTTGAAGTTCCTGAGAGGGTTTGGAGCGGCAAAGATGTTTCATGCCGTCATTTACGAGTCTTTGGATGCAAGGCATCTGTGCATATTCCCAAAGATGAAAGATCAAAGCTTGATGTGAAGTCTAAGCCATGTGTATTCCTCGGGTATGGTCAAGATGAACTTGGGTACATGTTGTATGATCCAGTTCAAAAGAAACTCGTTCGTAGCCGAGATGTAGAGTTTGACGAAGACCAAACTTTGAAAGATGTTGAGAATGCTGAGAAGGAGACAATTCCTCAACATAATGATGATCCTATTGATTTAGATCCGGTTCCTCCAAGACATTTTGATGCACAATTTAGAGATGATATTCAGAATGATGAAGAACATGGTGCTGATGATGTTGATGCTCAAGAGCAACCATACCTAGATGAAGACGTTCATCCTGAGTTACCAGTACCTATGCCACCATTCGTTCCGGTTAGACGGTCCACTAGAGATCATCATCCTTCCACACGCTATTCTGCACATGAGTATGTTTTACTCACTGATGGGGGAGAGCCCGAGTGTTATGAAGAAGCTATGGAAGATGAACTCAAAGGGGAATGGTTTGAAGCCACGCAAGATGAGATGAATTCCTTGCATAAAAACAATACCTTTGAGCTGGTAGAGTTGCCTAAGGGCAAGAGAGCTTTGAAGAACAAATGGGTTTTCAAATTGAAGACTGATGAGTATAGTTCTAGACCGAGATACAAGGCCAGATTAGTGGTAAAAGGTTTCAGTCAGAAAAGAGGTATTGATTTTGATGAGATTTTCTCTCCAGTCGTGAAGATGGGATCTATTCGAGTTGTTCTTGGTTTGGCGGCTAGCCTCGATCTTGAGGTGGAGCAAATGGATGTCAAGACAGCTTTCCTTCATGGTGATCTGGATAAAGAAATCTACATGGAGCAGCCTAAAGGTTTTCAGGTTAAGGGGAAGGAAGACTACATGTGTAGACTTCAGAAAAGTTTATACGGGTTGAAGCAAGCACCGAGACAGTGGTACAAGAAATTTGAGTCAGTCATAGGGAAGCAAGGCTACCAAAAGACCTCTTCAGATCACTGTGTTTTCTTTCAGAGATTTGGTGATGATGACTTCATCATCTTGTTGTTATATGTTGATGATATGCTGATTGTTGGCAAGAACGTTGGAAGAATTGCCTAACTGAAGCGAGATTTGAGCAAGTCTTTTGCTATGAAAGACTTGGGGCCAGCAAAACAGATCCTTGGCATTCGGATTTTCCGTGATAGAGGTGCCAAGAAGTTGCATATATCACAAGAGCAATACATTGAAAAGGTGTTGTGCAGGTTCAACATGGATAAAGCTAAAGTGGTGAGTTCCCCTCTTACTCCCAACTTTAGCTAACTGATAAAGATTATCCTTCTTCCAAAAAGAACATTGAAAAGATGGATAGAGTTTCATATGCCTTAGCGGTTGGTAGCTTGATGTATGCTATGGTGTTTACAAGGCCGGATTTAGCTCATGCAGTTGGTGTTGTCAGTCGGTTCCTGTCAAATCCTTGTAAGAAGCATTGGGAAGCTGTTAAATGGATATTTAGATATCTGCGAGGTACTTCCAAATTAGGTATCACATTTGGAAATGGGAAGCTCGTGCTTGTTGGTACACAGACTCAGATATGGCGGGAAATAAGGACAATATGAAATCCACTTCTGGATATTTGATGACCTTTGCAGGGGGAGTTGTTTCATGGCAATCTAGATTGCAAAAGTGTGTGGCTTTGTCTACAACAGAGGCTGAGTATGTGGCAGCAACAGAAGCGTGTAAAGAGCTATTGTGGTTGAAAAGGTTTCTGCAGGAGCTTGGCTTCAAGCAACAGCGCTACGTGGTTCTTTATGATAATCAAAGTGCTATTCACCTTGCAAAGAATTCTATGTTTCATAAGCGAACAAAACATATTGATGTGAGGTATCATTGGATTAGAGATGCTATTGAAGATGGTTTATTTGAACTTGATAAAGTTCATACCGATGATAATGGTTCCGATATGTTGACGAAGCCGTTAGCAAGGGAGAAGCTCAAGATTTGTTGCTCAGTCGCCAGGATGGCGAACTCTTCCTCATAGTCAGGAAAAAAGGGGAGATTTGTTGGGTATTTTTCCTTTGGCCCATGAGGAAAGCCCACCAAATAAGCCCAAGTATGAAGTCAATGGTATTTGTTGACTTTGGATGAAGGAGTATAGTATGTTTTAAGTTTGGGCAGCCACAACCACAAGAGATACAATAATAGAAAGAGAGAGAGAGACCAAAAGAGAGTAAAGTGCAGAATTTCATTTTTCCCTACATCAGCCCACAAAACTGAAGATCCCCATAGATTGAACCGTTGGATCATCCCCATTTTTGGACAGCAGCTTCACAGCATTTGGGCCAACATTTTGGACGGTTGAATTTGTCTCAAGTGGTCTGAAAGTCGAGATATTAAGGCTGGAACAGAGGGCAGATTTTCTGGTGATGTTGTTCCTCTTTTATCTTTAGTTTGTTTCCATACATCTTGATGCTTTATTCCAAGTGTATGATGATTGTTGTATGCCTCTAGTATCTAGAGAAGATCTGATTGTATTGCTCTATTATTGGTGGTAGTGGATTTTAAGCGGCACTAGTTGTCCCGTGGTTTTTACCCGTTTTGGGGTTTTACACGCTAAAAGTTTGGTGTCCTTGTTATGTGTTTGATTACATTTATTACCTGCTGGTTTGGGGCTGAATTGAGATCATTAGGGGCTGTTTAGAGTTGTGGTTAGTGTGTCTTATTTGTTTACTTCCTCATATGTTCATACGGGTTTGGGTAAGTGTGGTCAAACAAAGGTTTTGCTTCCGCATTTGTGCTTATACCGTTGTGACCCATTGCAACTTTACCCGTCAGAACATTAAGCTATGAACACTTAGAAGAGCCCGTGTGCAACGCACGGGTCTGGTCTTCTACTACTCATTTATATTGGTACCATTGTCACAACATTCTACATGCCTCGTGGTTAGGGTCGTATGATCCAAATTCTTTACGATTTATAATACTCCCTTCGTCTCAAAATTATTGTCATGAGAGAGAATACACAAAGTTTAATAAAAGTGAGGACACTTTAATTTTCAACCACTAAAATGAAATATTCATCCACTAGATTCTCTAGTTTTTACTAAATAGGGAAAGTGGACAATTATTTTGAGACATCCTAAAATGGAAATATGGACAATAAATATGAGACGGAGGGAGTATATATGTAAACCTTTTTATAAGTAGACTTTTCAGATGCAATATGTTGTTGTTATGCAGTCATCTTTCCTACATTCGCAACCAAAATCTATAGTTAGCACACGACATACACGAATTATCGTTTTTGCGGACTTGTATTTATGACTTGAATATTTGGTTTTGGTAAGCAGAAGCAAGCATCAACTATAGAATTCTATATGTGACTCATTGGCCAAACATTATCTTTGAAGTCGATATCACTTTGCCTTGACTACCAGAGCATTCAACTGCTATAAAGTTGTTGTAAGTTGCTATGTTTATTGTTAATTTAAGCTTATTATTAGAGGTAGTTGTTGGATTTTTAATTAGTTTAAGACTTGCGGGGTATAAAGTGTAAATGGCAAAAAGAAAACGATGTGTCTATTCTGGAAAAGGACATAACGAAAGGGTGTGATGGTTGGACCACCACCAACTGCCAGAAACCGCTAAACAAACCATTGTGATGGTTCGAAAGGCACCTGTTGGTTTAGTATAAATAGAAGTAGATTTCTTGTAGTTTAGCATTCAATATTTGTAACAAAACATACAGTGATTGTATATTATTATTCTAGATTAAATACGAGTGATTCTTATATAAATTTGTGTGTGATTGAAACCTGGGCAACAGTGGCATCAGAACGAAGGTTTAGAAATCAAAGAAGGAAGGTCGAGAAGGGCTGATTGTTTGTGACAAACAACAACCAGAAACCGTGTGATTAGAAGAGAATAGACAAGAAAACCGATTATAGTGGTGCCCTAATTTGCGTGTAGAAGAAATAAGGAAAGGAAGCAGAAGCGGGTTTGTGTTGGGTTGTTGTGTTTGGGCCTAAGAATACGTACAAAGGGCTAGCTATAGGATTACAGGTTCTATTTTAATACCTGTGATAGTTTTTTTTCTCTATTAGTAGAATAGATGTTACAATTTGCCTTAGGAAAACATTAGAAGTGTTAAGAATTATTGTGGATTAGACAGAAAGTTAAGTTCGACTATTGTTAGAAGTTACATCGATTTTTTAGTAGAAACTAAAGGTGAAGATCATTAGGCAAGAGAATATGTCGGGAGATAGAAATGAAAATATTGTTTTCGCCTCATCATTATCATCATATCAATGTCCAGTTCTAAATAATACGAACTATACATTATGGGCATTAAGAATGAAGAAGATATTAATGGCAAATGGAATATGGGATTTATTAGAAGGAGTAAGTACATCAAAAGAGATTGATGTAAAGAAGGATAGTTCGGCGTCAGCATACCTATTTCAAGGGTTACCAGAGGATTTGCAAATGCAAGTTGCGGGATGTGAAACAGCGAAAGAAATTTGGGACTAAAGGCTAGATTTATAGGAACAGAAGATGTACAACAAGCACACTCACAACAACTCAAATAAGAATTTGAGAGACTTGTGATGAAAGAAGATGAATCAATAGATACATTCGCTGGGAAGTTGATGAGTATTATTACAAAGGCTGCTACATGTGGATTAACGTTTGATGAGCAAACGAAAGTAAGGAGAGTACTTAATGCAGTACCAGATAAGTTTTTGCCCGTAGTAGCGACCATTGAGATGATTGTTGATTTTAAAACTGTGAAGTTGGAAGAGATTATTGGGAAACTTAAAACTTATGAAGAAAGGGTTAAGTTTAGAAAAGGAAATCAAGAAGATAATAGTGAAAAATTGTTACTCACACGTCAAAGGAATAACAAAAGTTCTAAACGCGACTATGGAAATAGTAGACGAGGAAGTGGTAATCAGAAACGAGGAAGAGGGAAGTATAGAAGTGAAGGATACACATCAGATGAGTCAGATGGAACCGACAACAAACCGTGAAGGAATGGTGATAAGTCGCAAATAAACTGTTACAAGTGTGGAAAACTTGGGCACTATGCTTATGAATGTCCAAGCAAGAAAAAGAAGGAAGTTGAGGCATATTTAGTAGAGAATGATGATGAACCGGCACTTCTAATGTGCCTAATTGATGAAAACTAGAAAGATAGAAGGCTTGGTCGTGTGATACGATCAAAGCAAAGTCGTGTGATGCGAATTGGTACAAAAGAGAGGTTGTGTGAAATAACCAAGTTAGGCGTAAAGTATGATTCGTGAAGAACAGATTAGTGACTAATCAAAAACTAAAGACGATGTGATGCCAAAGATGAAGACCAACAAATGGGCGTTGGCTTGTTTAAAGAAAACAAATCGTGAAGGTTGAAAAGGAAGAAGGAAAAGTAGTGAGAAACTACAAAAGCAAGTTTATGTGAAGTAAGTTCGTGAGGAACAAGTGAACTGGAAGAATGAAGATGGTGTGAAGTCATCAAAGATTTATTCAAGACAAAGTTTGTGCTACAAGTTGAGAAGACTTGAATTAAGCATAAGAAGAGACATGCATGATGTAAAGACAAATGATGAAGTCGGAAGACTAGAAGGACAAGTCTTAAACAATTAGGGGAGATTGTTGGATTTTTAATTAGTTTAAGACTTGAGGGGTATAAAGTGTAAATGGCAAAAAGAAAACGATGTGTCTATTCTGGAAAAGGACATAACGAAAGGGTGTGATGGTTGGACCACCACCAACTGCCAGAAACCGCTAAACAAACCATTGTGATGGTTCGAAAGGCACCTGTTGGTTTAGTATAAATAGAAGTAGATTTCTTGTAGTTTAGCATTCAATATTTGTAACAAAACATACAGTGATTGTATATTATTATTCTAGATTAAATACGACTGATTCTTATATAAATTTGTGAGTGATTGAAACCCGGGCAACAATAGCTTATTCAACCTGCTATGGTTTTAAAAGAGAAGCTTCGGCTTACTTCACTTCCCGGCTAGATTTCATATATATCGTCCCTCATTAATAAAGTTGAAAACAATAAATTTTCTCCGATCAGTGACGGTTCGGATAATTTGAAAGGCTATACGGAAAAGAATAACTCAAAAGCATTAACTAACATAGAATAAAAATGTGTCAACAAGATAATAAGATCAAGTGCTATCTCTTGCATGCTCGAAATGGCTGGATCACAAGTTCACAACTTTAATTCTTTGATAAGTAATACACGCCAGCTAAATCTATTAATTAAAACAAGACTTTGTGAATTAAAACCTGGATAAAGTACTAGCAAGTGGTGCTGAATTGGTTCGGATGAGTTGAGACCTCGATTGGCCGTGGTTTAATATTATGCTTTGAAAGCGCGCTTGCTGAACCGCGCTTCAGATGATTTGAGACCTCCGTAGGGCGTCACAGACAGAAGATTCAGGTGGAACATGAAGAACGTTGTTGTTGCCATTATTATCTGCAGCAGCAACCAAGATGTCAAAAAGTTCCTGCTTATTTCTTTCCGGGTCACCAAAGCTGATAGCATCACAAGCTATATTCCTCTCTTTCAACACTTCTCCTAACATCTGCACACCATCCTTCTCTTCATATACAGGACCTCCAGCAAACACAGCAATCCTTTTTGGCAGATGTACGCCTAGTTCTTTGTCCCAGCAGCCGAACCAAACGTCATGAGCATCTGTGACTGCCTCTACTAACAGCAAATAACCACCTATTGTTGCATCATAAAGGGCACCCATGATTCGCCAAAGTTCTCTGGTAGGTCTAACAAGATGTTTAATACTTCTTTCACCCATTCCAGAGATGCCCACGACAGTCTCCGGATGAGACTCAATTTTTTTAGTACAATAAAGTTCTATAGCAACAACTTGTTCCTTAAAACTATCCGATTTGGTGCTGTTGGGTGTACAAACTCAATCCCACATCGGTAGAACTATAATCTCAATGTTAACATATAATCTTGGTGGGCTACTCCTTCTATCACCAATTGGTTTTAGAATGGAACCTCAGTTGGGCTTATATGTTGGACTTGGTGAGATGCTGGGCCGTAGGAATCTCTATAGCCTCGCCTTCCATGATAATTTCTCATTGATCGATCTCATCTATAATACTATAAGATTCAGTCCCTAAATTTAATGTGGAGTTATGATGATAGAGTTTTTATAGTTAGAAACAAGCTGGAGTCGTTTAGTAGTTGCATAGAGTACAAGATAGCTAATGCTCGGAATTCAATGCAGCCTCATAATAACTATACAATCATGAAAGGAGATGAAGTGCAAGGGTTGCCCGAATTGATCACATGGCATTTAGTATAGAATTAAAAGTCGGTTACATGAAGTGCAAGGGTTGCGAAAGGTTGCAAGAATAATTAATGATTTAACCTAATTCATGCCTATATAAAGTGGCCAAAATTACATTTAGTGAGTACATTTGAAGATGATTCACACATCTTTTAGATCTTTGATTGTTGCTAGCGGTATGTAAATTCTCTTTTGCAACATTTTGGAGATGATTCACACATCTTTTAGATCTTTGTAATTAACTTGGTATTTTTTTTTTCTTCTTAATTTAGTTATCATACGCAGGTACCATGAAAATCACACAAGATCATGCATGCTCAGATAAATGGAACCAAAGATTGGGATACCAACTATTCTCTTTGTTTCTTACATATTTAGGTGATTGTTATAGATAAGCATATATATAGATATATGTATTATGTTAATGCATTTTCGTATACAAGTAATTTATGTGCGTTTTCTATTGATGTAGCTCACATGTGCGAATTGATTCAAGAAAATGTGCATGAGCATGTATGTAAAGCAACATTTAAATGGTTAAATGATACCTTTTAGCGTGATTAGTTTATGTAAGTAGTTGCTTTCGAATGCTCTTTAAGAAATATTAGAATGAACTTATCGTGTGCAATTGAATTATTATTAAAAAAAAGAAGGTCCGTGCATCGCAAAGTGTTTTCTTTTTCTATTTGTAGAATCATTAGTGAGAAATCAATATTTACGCCAATTAAATGTGTTTGCTATAATAGCAAAATACGACATATTAAAAATATCACGTTGAGTAATGAATAGAAAGGAAAAAAATACATAATTTTGACTTAAAAGTGTTTGTAAATTATAATATCAAATAAAAAAGTTGAGTTTTAAACATAAGCAAAAGTTCAAACTTTTATCGAAAAACAAAACCGGTGCATTTAATGTGAAGTATATACAACATCGAGATGGAGGTGCAAGGCTTACCGGAATTTATCACATGATATTTAGTAATTAGTATACAATTAAAAGTCGGTTATTGATTGAGATGAAGTTGAAAAGGTTGCAAGGATAATTGATGATTTAACCTAATTCAATATATATAGATATATGTATTATGTTAATGCATTTTCATATACAAGTAATTTATGTGTGTTTTCTGTTGATGTAGCTCACATGTGCGAATTGATTAAAGAAAATGTGCACGAGCATGTATGTAAAGCAATATTTAAATGGTTAAATGATACTTTTTTAGCATGATTAGTTTATGTAAACATGCAACTTGAATAATGAATATAAAAAAAAGGTATATAATTTTTGTCCAAACCCATTTGTAAATTAAAAAAATTAAGTTTAAGACATAATAGTATAGTCCAAAGGTTTTAGGAATTATCAATAGTGTGTTAATTAATATTCATTTAGTTAGCTATTTAAAATTGAGTTTATTGATAAAATTTATTAATATTAGTTAGACTTCAATGTTAATTTTCAATGAAATTAGTTGTACAATAAAATGAGATGAAGCTAAAAAGTTTTGTAACGATTTTTATACAGTTTATGTGGCATTATTATATATACATTACTACACAAACTTTAACTTACAAACTTAATAAAGAAAATATTTAACGCACATTAAACTATAACCAATTAGATAGACCCCGTGTGCTTCATATTACCATGCAAAAACTATCTAATAGACAAGTATTGTAGGGCTAAGTAATAGACCTAAAGAAACAAAGCCATTTTGTTATCATGCAAATAAGTAATAGGTCAAAGAAACAAAGTCATCAGAACTTAATAACCAAAAGCCCATATATAGAATACAACACCACAAAACCAAAAACAACATCAAACACTTTTAAATTTTTATACAAGAAAGTTAAAACATTTCATACAACATACTAAACAATAATTAAGTATATACTCGCCAATATACAGAAAGAATACATGATTAACAATTAGATTCTTAGCCCGTGCATAGCACGGGTTCTGCATGTCTCGTTAAACATAAACCTTGGGTATATATAGTCAATATACTGACAAAGAGCGAAAACCTTAATGGGCTCGATCCAATAACAATAAACATAATACTAATTGGGATAAAACTATAATATATCGGCTAATATAAAGATGTACACATGTAGAAGCATTAAACAATTATCATATGTTGTTATAACCTACTAGTTATAATACCCGCGCACGTGCGGATTTTTTTTATAATTTTTGAATCATATATTTTTATTTATTAAAAAAATAATTTAATATTTGTTTTGTTTAATTTATGATGTTTAATTATAGTTTTTTTATTATTAAAGATAATTATTTAAAAATTTTAATCATATTATTAATTGCATCTTATCTATATTTTTTGTATTTATCTTCTACTTGTGTTATGGATAAATATAAAATATTACCTAATAAGAAAATAACTTTTTTTTTTAAATAAAATTATTACTAAATAAAGTATGAATGCATTTTTTTTAAATGAAAAATTCCCAATAGGGGTTTTGTTATATTATATAAAAGATGTGTAAGTTGATCTAATATTGATTTACAATCCCATTACATTATTACATCAACTTAAAATCTTGTAAGATATATATCAACGAGCGGTGGTACCCGCGCGTTGCTGCAGAATTCTTTTGTTGCCGTTAGGTACTTAACGTGAAGTTAGTTACCTAGGACTGACTTTGCTATTGATATTTAACATGAAGGACCATTTATGTAAATTATATGATGACTAAATTTGCAATGAATCGCTGAGATAAAGACAAAGTGCATACAATTTTTTTTTAAATGTTAAAGATAACGGTCGTTAGTTAACAGCCGTTAAATAACTAACGACCGTTAGTACTGAAAAAAAATGAAAAGAAAAAAAAAGTATTGTTCATCCAATTGTAGAATGTACCTCGTCACTCTTGATTTTTCTAGAAATTGAATGTTTGTACTTTGTAGTATTTATTTACACAACAATGAGAATGTATAAACAGTTTTAACATACCAAAAAAAAAAGTTTTTAGATCAAACATCTACCAAAAGAAATTTTAAATAAAAAAACTAAATTCTAAAAAAAATGTGGATTTTCTAATGTATGCACGAAGGAAAAAAAAACAGCATGGAAGACGCCTGGTTTGTATAATAAATTAGTACTGAAAAAAAAATAATAAAAAAAAAGAAAAAAAAAATCGTGTTACAGTAAAAATTACTGTTCCTGCTACATTAAATGTTACTATTGATGCTACAGTAAAAGGATACATGTCAGGTTCTCCTTGAATGCCTGGGTTTTATATATATAATATAATAGCCATATAGTCCTAGGTGGCGATAGGAATAAGGAACATGGTATTATCAAACCTTTTTAGCTAGCAAACTTGTAATGTAGTTTTTCAAAATTATCATATAGTGAGTGGTTCATGGCTAGCTTTCGTATATTTTATATAATAAAAGAATTACATTATTTCGGAACATTTTTACAAATCCCTTCTCATTAGAAAAAAAAAAAAGTTAAATCAATAGAAGAGCTTGATTTTGACACTTAGACGAAATCAAGCAATATGATTGTCTAGTAAAAAGTCAAAATTGAATTGATTTTGGTCAAATTTTAATAAATTTAGTGGAAATTTAATTGAGAAAAAAAACACATAAAAATATTAGTGTCAAATTTATGAAAATAAAAACTTAAGAAAAAAGGAGGTAATTAATAAAACTTTAGTGGTTTAATTTTAAATAAATTACATAGAGCTAAGAGTAAAATTACAAGTTTTCATATTTTTTAATAACTTTAGAAAAATAACAAATAACCCCTTATACTTTATAATACGAAGTTTGTTTAAAATTACATGAGTATTAATATTATTTTCAGGATTTCAACTATTAAAATTACAAAGTAAATATATGATTTAGTTTTAATATATGTTAAATATATTTTTTTTAAAACTAATATTAATTTTAGACTTTCATCTATTAAAATATTCTTTTTACTATATACGTTACATAAGGACTCATGTTAATTTTTTTTTAATTTTAATTTATGGGTATACGGGCTTGAATATTAAATACGGCTAAACTGTTGTTGACGGCAATATGAATATCAAATGTAAGCACAGATTACTGTGATATGTAAATAAATAAATGCTATTGTACTTATAACAACGACTCATGAAATTCTTATTTAAATTTTATATATGGATATTCAGAAAAGCATTTTTAAAAAAACTTTACGGAGCAAATTTTAATTTCATCAACGTTGATTATGTGCTACTAAACTCCCACATTTTGTACATCATGATATGAATTGTTAAAATTAAACAACAACATCAACCTCAACCTCAACACCTATGTCAGTTAAACATAGGGTGTGCACGGTTCGGTTTGGGTCGGTTTTTGGCTAAAACCGAAACCGAACCGAAATGTTCGGTTTTTATAGAACCCAAAACCGAAACCGTTCGGTTTTTGGCGGTTCGGTTTTTTCGGTTTATTATCGGTTTCGGTTCGGTTTTTCGATTTCTAACCGTTTATATTTGGGCATAGCAAATTTATACCAACAAACTTTTAAATAAAAAATTGGTTATTCTTATGTACTTTTTTTTTTTTAAATTTTTTTTGTCAATCTAAGCATAATAAAGTTTATTGTATAATTTTATAATTATACACACACACACATATTTATTGATATATTTTCAAGTAAACACACGACACGACAAACACGTATATAATCATAAACATTAAGATAAATATATTATAAATCTACTCAAAAAATGAATATGAATTTACAAATTTGATTTATTTAGTTATTTATTTATATTCTATTAATTATATATTATTATATAATAAAATCAGTTCGGTTCGGTTTTTGGACAAAAACCGAAACCGAACCGTATTTTTCAGTTTTTGAAAAATTAAAAATCGAACCATCAGTTTTTAGTTTCGGTCGGTTTTCTCGGTTCGGTTTTTTCGGTTTCGGTTTTTTCGGTTTTGTTTGCTCACCCAACAAATTTATTTACAAAATATTATTTTAGTAGATATTAATACATAATAAAAAATCTTGAACAAGTATTAGTTGTATTTATATTACAATTTTTACGAGTAAATTATTATATGTCCATATACTAAACTAAAATTTTAAAATAAATTTGATTTATTTGTAAACCCCATGCGTGCACGGGACTTATAGCTAGTGCACGGTAATGTAACATGGATTATCACAACCTCCACACTAGTTTGGTACTAGCCATTTCCTTTATGACCACGTGTGGCACAATTTTCGGCTTACTTCACCTCCCGGCTAGATTTCATATATCGTCGCTCTCATTAATAAAGTTGAAAACTAAATATTTTCTCCGATTAGCAGTGGCGAAGCTAGCATATTTTCAGTTGGGGGTCGGGATCTAAATTTTTTTTTCCTAACGCTATTTTTCGGGTAATATCGAAATTTTGGGGGGTCGAAACCGAATATACCAAAATTTTTCTACACGAAAACTATATACCCCTACATCGCAAAAAAAAAATAAAAAATAAATAAAATAAATAAAAATAAAAATAAAAAATCTGGGGGTCGAACGCCCCCTAATAGCTACGCCACTGCCGATCAGCGATGGTTCGGAAAAGAATAACTCAAAAGCATTAACTAACCTAGAATAAAAATGTGTCAATAAGATAATAAGATCAAGTAGTGCTATCTCTTGCATGCTCTAAACTTCATGGCTGGACCACAAGTCCACAACTTTAACTCTTTGATAAGTACACGCCAACTAAATCAATCAATTAAAACAAGACTTTGTGAATTAAAAACTTGGATAAAGATGTACACAAGTAGCTAGAAGCATTAAACAATTATCATATATATGTTGTTATCACCTATGTGTAAGTTGATGCTGCCTGCTGAATGACCTTCAATTATTAAAGCAAAAGTTGAATACTCAATACAATCAATCATTTCACCTTTTTTCAATGGGAAAATGGGAAAATATCTAATCCCACTGAATTAAAGCTCGTGTTTGACTCTTCATAGCCAAACCCGAGCCAAACAATCTTTTTATCAATCGAGCAGATTCTCGACTCTGCTCGAATATGCTCTTATGTAGGTCCTTAGGCCTATATTTAGACACATTTTATTAGTAGTTAAATATCTAATCCAATTTATGAAAGCTATGGCTCGAGTTTGATTTTCAAAGTCAAACACGAGCCAGTCAATTGAGTAGAGACTCTACGGATATGTCCCTATGTTGGTCGTTAAACCAATGCAGGGCTCGAGTTTGTCCTATGTTTTATACAATTTAATAACATATTTATAACATAATAAGCTACATACGACAGTTAACCAGACCCATAACACATGGACTCACAAATGTGGTTCAAATCGATACACTATTTGGAATCCCACGGCACGTTACACCTGGTTCTGAACTCGGTGCAAGAAGTTCATATGGCAAAACACCTGCACCACACCTATTCTTTAAACTCATGTCACGGTTTCGTTTCTCGATCTCCTTTTCGATCCTTTGAATCTCTGATGCAAACCCGTAAAACGCTTCCACCATTTCAGCATCACCAGACCACGTGTCTCGTTGTTGTCTTTCGCCAATATATTCCTCATCGGGTGAATGAGTTGACAATGTATCCACCACTGCCATATATTTTGTCGACTGTAACATACTTGGCAATGCCAATAGGAAGTAATTTTGCGGGTCTTCAAGGAAGCTCGTGTATTCAGGATCATTTTCGTCAGGAATTAGGCGACGCATTCTTGGTGGCCGGTTTGGTATGTAGCCACCGTACGGGTATTGACCGAAGTTAAGTGCAGCATGTTGGGCTGAAGCGAGCCATATGATGGTGGTTAAGATGGCAGTGAGGTCTTCAGCATTGGCTAATGTGGGCCACCAATTCTCGTGACGCAGATCTTCGTGGCCCACATTGATTACCTCAGCGTACCAAGCTTGAAGCTCTCTATCATTGCAAACAAGTGACGGGTCAGGGTAGTATCGGTTTACGTAAGTCCGTACCCAGTCTTGTATAGCTTCCCATATTAAAAGCCCGTCAGAAGCATATGGGTAGTCTTCAATTAGAAGCTTTAGTCCGTGCCTTTGACTCGGGTCTGGAACTGCCATACCCCTGTAAACATCATGAGACCAAACATGGTCAGCATTATAGGTGACAAATTGTGTAGGTCGGATAGCGTAAGTAACGAGTCAAATGACTAATTTTTTTACGGATGCGGTTGACCTGCAGACACTTTTTATCCTATATTTTTATTTGACCCGTAACAGATAAAAATGCAATTTGTATCTGCACACGGTATTTTTGCACAACTATTATACCTTCTAATGAGATCAGCGGGGAGGCCTTCTAAATCGAAGCGCCAATGCTTATAAGCAGCAGCACTTATTTCCATGCAGTAGCGTCCAGGGGTAAAGCCTTGCTCTATGACACCATCAGCATTGAGGAGGTTTTGGCGGGCAATGGCGTTAATCTCTAGAGTATATCTCATGTGTGGGTCCAAAAGCTTATATATCGGGTGCATAGCGCTCAATTGCCTATGAGCAGATAATATAAATGGTTCCATGGCTGCATGTGTTCGTAACCTACAATGTGATCAATACAAGAAATGCAGTTAGAGGCTGCACTTCCGACTCATTTGCTAATGAATGGGCCGAGTATGAAAGACTATAAATTTGTAAGCATATTGACCAGCTCATTTTCGTCTGCGTACCAGTGGTGTGAAAGCTGGTGGACCCCAGCATCGTTAGAACAGACATGCGCTTTAGCCAACTGCCATGTCCAGTTGCTAGTGGCATCTACTGGAGGTGTGAGAACACGCTTCGGTTGTGAACCTGGTAAAGCCCGTGGTAAGCTGAGCTCAATTGCAATCGGCTTAAGAGTGTCTGATGGGGTTAAGAAAAAGATGGTCCGTGTTGCATATGCTTTACGCTCATCAAGTGCATTTATCCGGTCAAGAAATGGTAGGTATATGTCATGGTAGTCGATTATGAATAGCTTATTTTCCTCGATAGCCTGTCAACATGTACCAAAATATTAACCATTCTTCAGTTGCGTGTCTCGGTTAAATAATAATCTCTAACAGATAAAACATATCAAATAAAGAAATAACTTCGCATAAATCATTCTAATGGAAAATATAGCATTTTGATATAGCATAATTCTTTAATCCTATCTGACAGACTAATCATTATTAAAAAAGATGATATTTTTTACCCGTTACCATTTTGTACCCGGATCCCTTTGACACGTTACCCATCCCGCCATTTTGCGACATCTAATGTCACATTTTCTAAGAATTTAAAGGCTCGCCTGATATGAAGAAAGAAAGAATGTTACCTGTTGTACTGTCATGCCGTTAAGATAGCCCAAAATGTGTTCTTCTTTGAGGGCGGACTCTTGTGGACCGTATATTTCAGGGTCAAGTTGACTCACTGGTGGGAAGACTTTAAGTTTCTCTATGCTGACAGGGTTGACCCCTGCAAGTGCTTGGCGAGCAAATTCATCATCACGCAACCATGAGAATCTGTCCTCTGCAGATTTGAAATAAAGATTATAAGAATAAAACCTGACCCCAATTTGCAATCTCTAAATGAATTACATGTGTGATGCTTACTCGATAGAATTTTGGGAGTGTCATACTTGAGAAGGCCGCCACCTTGGCTAGACTCATGTAGTCTTGTCACTAAATTTGGCAGTCGAAGCTTCTTAATGAGATCATCTTGGAGGCCTAATTTGAGAAGGACTCCTTCACTATAGAGACTCTCAATTTGCGAGAACCCCTTGAAGTCATGTTTTTTAGAAATACTGGCCACCATTGATGGCAAAAGATTATGTAGCACTGCCTTTAACCGACTTGTCGAGAATGTATTTTGTTTTGACTCGTCAAATTGTTCATCTCGTGGAACATATAATGGAAATGGCTTCTCCACTCGACTCTCAGCTGAAATATCTGTTTAAATCACACAACAGTATAACATTGTATATTAAAATAAATTTAAAATAACATTAAATTTACAAAAAAATAAAATAAATAAATAAATAAAATTACACACCGGTGTCACTAGGTGCGCGGCCAGTACGACACCTTCTTGGATATGGGATCTTTTGACCACCTAGTAACGGTCTAATAAAGTCATTTCCCCTATCAGGATTTCCAAGATCATTGTAAACGTCATAATCATAGATTCGGTCTGATAACTTCCTCACTCCTGTCCCATCGCCCCTTAAATCTCGAAGCTCTTTCTCTCTAAGTAGTTTTATCCCAGCAGGAGTCTGATCTGGCAGATATGGCTGTTCCAAGTGTATAATAATTAATACTATGACATGCATTCTAAATTTATTGACCCTTATTCAATATTATCTCTAGAGATGACATGGCATGTTCATCAACAACCGTATTAAACTAGTAATTATACTAAGATGCACTTTCAAAAACCGATCAACAGATGTCAAACCAGGAATACCATTATGACTACATACCATCATATGGTTGATCAAAGAAAAATCAATATTTGATTTTTCAAGTTCAAACCGTTGACTTGTTATCATTATACCAATATCTCAAGGATAATAAATATAGTACTAGTAATAATTAAGGGGGTGTTTGGAAACTAATAATTGTGCTGTCAAATCACATATAATCAACTTTGAGTGTTTTGGATGGAAGCTGTTTGATTATAACTATGTTACTATTAAGGCCTTAGGGGTGTTTGGGATTGGTTATTACAGCTATATAACTTCTTACCTTCTTATCGTATTTTAACTTAAAAAGTCGGTGGCCTATTGTGTTTTAAAATACCGATTAAGTCGCATACATTATAGCCAAAAAAAGGCTCGAACTTCCCCGTTGACCCGTTTTTAGTCTTTAAACTGCGTATCCTAAACAACTTCTTTCACTCACAAATGATCACAAAAGCAGTTTTGATAAGCAATCCCAATCGCCCTTAAAACCGATTCTTATTTCAATCGCATAATCTATTTTAAAGCCCATTGCAAACAATGGTTACCTGATTAGAGAAGAAAATCCTTGGTTCGGGATGATCATTGACGGATTGCACCCAAGAATTACAAGGGAAATAAACAGGACCACACGCAAATCCTTCGATAGTAATGCTCTCCAAGTAAAACTCTTTCTGATGCTTATTAGTAATAGTAATCGCTCCCGGGACCCCGAAATCTGATTCCACTAATATATCAGATGTGTAGTTAACTTTTTCAGATTTAAGATTTGATTTTTGTGACCAGTCCTTTAATACACCTTCTTTGCTTTTCTTTGGAGCCCTTGTTTCTTCATAATCAAAATGAAACAAAAATCAGCAAAAAATAATTTGGTATTGCTTGAAACTGTTTAAGAAATAAGTAGTTTCAAGTTCTTAATTAGCACAGCTTATTTTGCTGATAAACATACAAACAGGTTAAGTTAAATGTTTGAAATAGTCAGTTGAAAGCAAGCAGCTTATAAGCTAAAAATTTTTGAATAAGCAGTTTGCATAAACAATCTAAAAATCCACAAAGCTACTGTATCAAAACATGGTGGTTGGATTAGCTTATTTCTGGGCTTATGGGCTTATTTGATTCTGGAAAAGCTCATAATCCTACTTTTTCCGGCTTATGAGCTAATCAACTTGAGCTTATGGAATCAAGCTCATAAGTCGGAAAAAGTGAGCTTACAAGCTTCTACAATTTCAAATAAGCCCATAATTCAGGAAAAATAAGCTAATCCATTCACCCCACAATATCTTTCCAAGGTGTTTGGGATCACTTATATAAACTGCTTTCTTCACACTAACCATTTATAAATAAGCTAAAAAGTCAAAACTTTTAAATAGGCACTTTCCACAAACAATCTCAAAAGAAATATATCAAAATTCAAAACATAAATATATCCAATAAGCCAACATGATCAAAACATAAAAAAACTGCTTTTCTCTCTTAAAAAAAAAAAAAAAAAAAAAAAAAAAGGAGCAGAAAATTAAGCAATCCCAAACACCCTTCAAATAAGCAATCTCAAAACCATAATATCAAAACACAATAATATTCAATAAGCACATGATCAAAAAAAAAAAAAAACTGACACACATACTTGAATCAATCTCAACACTAAAAAGCTCCAAAACAACATTCCTCCCAATCTGATCAGCAAAAGCATCAATCTTTTTCACAAGAGTCTCCTTAAAATCCTCTTGAACCTTATTCCTCACAGTCAAAACAGCTCTCACTTTAAAAGTTACTGCTTTTTCTTTATCTTTTTCACTTTTAACAAACTTAGCTATATCTTCACTTATAGCAGACTTAACCACCACCTTTGTTCTAATCCTAAATGACCCATTTTGAGATATGGATATATGGTTATGATGCATGGGTTTGAGAGGGTTTGAGTTGAGAAAAGATGGTTGGTTTTCTTGGAGTATGGAAGTGCCCATGAGTTCTTTGGCAAGTGCCATTTTGAAGTGTGTGTGTGTGTGTGTTTTGTTATATTATTATATATATAATATATATAGGAACAGTAGTGGAGTTTGATGATGGTGAATGTGGAGTTTCAGTCAAAAGTGGAGTTTATGATCTCAAAGTAGGAAGGTGGTGGTGAAGGTCAACTTGTTAGACTAGTTTAGTGGTTACTTTTATTAGTACAACATAAATTTTTAAAACGTGTCAAATTTAGGTATGGGTGACCATCTTGCCGAAACCGATATAGCCCGAAACTGATTAACTGGAAAATCAAAACCGAGTTTCGACCCGATTAGTTCTGACAATCCTGAAAACCGTTCGGTCGGTTCGGTCGGTATATTGGTTTGTTTTTTTGGTTTTTGTCCCGTCCCGACCTATCCTGAGAGTCCCGAAAATCGATTAGCTGAAAAACCAAAACCAAGTCCCGACCTGAGTAGCTCGGTTTTGGGGCGGTTTAGCTCGGTTCTGGGACAGTTTTTTTGAGATTCGGTTGGGATTGCTCACCCTTAAATTTAGGTATCAGTTACATAGCGAGACTCGAACCCGGGTAAAACCTCTCCCTAAGCTCCGGAAGAAACTCAAGTGACCAACTCAGCTAAGTCAGTTAGTTTAGGCATCAGTTAGATAAGTTGGGTCATATACATTTTTCTATCAACAAACATTAGACAATATACATTAATAAAAATGAACGATACAAACTGAGTCTAACATGTATAATTATAATAATTCATCCACGTTACAAGCAAAATACATCTTTATAAATGGCAAAAAGACGATAACACATCTCATGTTAGACTCATGTTATCATCTAACGAGAAAAAGTTTGCATCCCTTATTCTTAGAGATGTATATTGTTTATTGTTTGCTGACGAAGAGATGTATATGAGCCAACCTATTTAACAATGATGTACTCCCTTCGTCCCATATTAAGTGTCCATATTCCATTTGCACAAAATTTTAGGAAATCCCACTAACTACACTCTCCACCAATCAAATATCATCTCTACCCACTAAAGTTTTTTCTCATTGGTTGAAATACAACATGGACACTTAATTTGGGACATTCCAAGATTCTATTGTGGACACTTATTATGGGACGGAGGGAGTATATTTTAAAGGGCAAATTAAAAAAAAAAAAAAAAAAAAAAAAAAAAAAAAAAAAAAAAAAAAGTACTTGCCACTGTTTCATCTTCTGGGTAGCGAATAAATTTTTTTTTTTTTTTTTTTAGGGTAATTTTTTTCAAATTTATCCTCTTTAGGGTAATCTGTGACATTTTTACCCTTCGGGAAATTTTTTTTGTATTAGCTAAGAGGGGCAAAAATGTCCAAAAATTTCGCAAAATACCCTAAAGATGATGAATTTGAAAGAAAATTATCCTAAAAAAATTTAAAAAGAAAAAAAAAAAAATAGAAGTTTGTTCGCTACCTAAAAGATGAAACAGTGTCAAGTATAATACATTTTTTTGTAATTTGCCCTACTTTAAAATTTGACAAACCCAAAAATGTATTTTAAAGTTTACTCTACAACAAATAAAGTGTTACTATTACTCGGGTTAGATTTTTCTAGTGTTCAACAATGAATTTGACTCGCAGGTGAAAAAAAAACAGAAAGTTAAGAAAAAAGAACATCACAACTAATAATTATAAAAGAGATGCATAATAAAAAATTATACGCCACCTGGTTCATTTAACTAATGACGCATATACTTTGCTCCACATGTTAAAAGCAACATAATTATATATTTGATTAGGGTGGGGGGAGTGCTCCACTCATCCCTTTTCCTTCACTCACTCACAACCAATCCCATTCCGCCACATCATCTCCCACTTTTTCCTTCACTCACTCTTCACTCACTTCATTTTTGGGGGCGGCACCTTCACTCACCCTTCACTCACTTTTTTTTTTCTTTTTTTCTTTTTTTCTTTTTTTCTTTTTTCTTTTTTTCTTTTTTTATTTTTTTTTAAATTATATTAAAAAATGTATTTGAAAATAAAAATTCCATTAAAATTTAATTAACATTACATAATATTATTAAAAACCATAAAATACCTAAAGTTACATTAAAATTTAAAAACTTAAAACTTAAACATTAAATCCTACAAACCACATGGCCAACCGTATTTGGCGCATAGCTCGCGTTTCCTGTTGATGACGAAATCTTTGAAAGTTGGGTCCGGGATTTGATCGTGAGGGTCCATAACGAACTTCATGTCACGATTGTAAACCTCCCCGTTAATAAAGTTGAAATATTCGTCGTCTTTTTTCTTTTGAGCCTCCAACTGAGCTTGCAATAAACTTTTCTTCTCAGCGGTGTAACTTTCAAAGGCATCACGCAGCGAGCTTCGGCTTGAATCTCCTGGAGTCGTCTTTTTTTTGCCTTTTGGTTGACGTGATGGAGTTGGGTTCTCGTTGAGGTTCGGTAACTCACACTCGAAATCTTCCACGTTCACCGGCGTTTGAGCGCTACTCGATTCGGACGACTTTCTTTTCTTGCTCGATCCCGTGGATTCTTGAGTAAAAGTTGGTTGTTCTTTCCACTTTGGTTGATCTTTGACAATCTGCCACGCTTTATAATGCGAGAAACTTTTCTTGTATTGTTTCGCAAAATCACGATTGGCTCTTTCAAGGACTTGAACATCGTCGCACCCACTATCTCTCAAGCGATTCTACAAAATTATAAAACAATATACAATATACAATATATAACAATATCCAAAAAAATAAATATATATATAACGTTTTTAGAACTAAAAAAATAAAAAATATATAAATATACCGCTTGTGTGTAGTAACCGTTGAACGCTGCGATCAAAGGATGTATATCTCTCCATTTCGAATTCAATTGATGATGAGTACGTTCGGTTCTTGGGACAAGCGTTCTAAAATGTATTAGAATTCGCTGCCAAAATCCTTTCTTGGATTGACGGTCGCCAATTTCTTTGTCAACCGAAGTTTTAACCCAAGACTTAGCTAACGCCTCCTCCTCATCGGGCGTCCAAGTCTTTGGTCTTTTTTTTTCTTTACAACAACCTCTTCGACCTCTTCGACATCTTCCTCCTCTTCGAAATCTTCATTTGGTTGTGTCTCGGGTACCATGTCAACATTGTCGAAATCTTCATCCTCTTCGAAATCAAATGGAATGGGTAACGGTTCACTAACCCGTTCACGCCTTTTTTCTTGGGAATAACGCGGCGCATACGGGTTGAAGTTAGGATTTGGCGGTGGAGATTGTTGAGTATAGTTTGACTCAAACGGGTCGAAGTTTGTGGGAATTTGCGGGAGGGTTTGTTGTTGGGAGAAAAAAATTTGTGGAGATTGAGGATACATTTGGGGGTGATAAGGTTGTGGTTGAGACGATGGTTCGGGACCGGGTTGTGATTGAATCCGAGGACGAATTGCGCCTCTCGATCCACCTCTCGATCCGCCTCTCGATCCACCTCTTCTTGGATCTCTATTTTTACCACGTTCCATATTTTTTTTTTTTGCTTTCGAATTGCAGCAGTGAGTGAAGATTGTGTTTTTTTTTTTATTGTTTTCGAATTGTAGCAAGAGGGAAAGATGTATTGTTTTTTTTTTTTTTGGTGCTATGTACGTTTGGGTCTGCTGGTATATAAACAAAAAAAAAAAAAAAAAAAAACCGTTTGGGTCTGCTCCTCATCACCTCCAACGTCTCTTTTTGCAACGTCTCTTTTCCCCCGCATGCGTGGTATTTCCACTCAAAACCTCTCCCCGTGCGGGGTTCCCCGCGAGGCGGCGGTGTTCCCATGCGGGGGTTCACCTTCCCCGCTCCTTCCCCGCACCCACTCCCTCTCCTCTTAGAGTGTGACATTTTCTTTAAAATATGCGTTTTCATAGAACGGTACAAATGTTAAGAGACAAAAAGGACTATTTCACAATGTCTCCCACTATAATATATAATAAACTAGGGGCTGATCACGGTTTTAAAACCGGACCAGACTGACAAAAATCAGATGGGATCGAAAACCGATTTAATCCAAAATACTGGACCGATATGTATTCGGTCCGGCTCCGTCGGTCTGGTTGTTGGTTCGGTTCTTGGGTCTGGCTCGATCCAAAAAAGCATATTGACGGGTTTTACGTAAAACCGGACCGAACCTAAGACCGAAATTGATGAGAAGATGAACCGAGGACCGGACCAAAATACATTCTTTTTCAAAAAAAATCACCTTTAAGCTCCTATTAAAGATGATGCTCTTCCTTAGTTCACTCATTTGTAAAATGATTATTCGCAACACAAAAATACTATATAATAATAATAAATAAATAAATAAATAAAAATTGTAGGCCAGTTTTGAGGGAGTGGAAAGTTATTATTAAAAAGGGTTTGTCTAACTTGTGCCCTAGGGCACAAGTTAAGCACACTAAAAGGACACCGGGACCCACATAAAAGGACACAGGGTTCCACATAAACGGTACTTTTATGTGGATCTTTGTGTCATTTTCTGTGGGTCCCGATGTCCTTTTAGTGTACATAACTTGTGCCCTTAAGGCACAAGTTAGAAAAATCATATTAAAAATTGAGTGTTCGAAAATGATTGAAGGAGTACATGATGATACCAGGTTGTATATTGTTACTTTATTGAACCTATAATATTTTTGTTCTCTTTGCTTGTTTATTTTAGGAAAGAAAATGAAGATTTTATAGTGTTATGTGACACGAAGTACGTGACATATGATATTACTCGTAACATATAAAATGATAATTATTTTCAATTTAGAAATAAACACTTGACTTCAATGGTCAATACTAATGATGTTTTTTATCCCGTGAAAAGAAAAAGAGTTTTGTATAAAAAAAATAATAAAAAAAAAGAAAAAAAAAAAAAAAAAAAAAAAAAAAAAAACCGAGTAAATTGCACTTTTGGTGCATGTGGTTTGGCCAAATTACATGTTTGGTCAACATCTTTTCGAAAGTGCGACAAACATCTTTATTTTAAACTTTGAGATGATTATTCAGTCCATGACCAAAGTTAAATGCTAAAATTAGGGGCGGCAATTTCTGACCCGACACGAAACTCGACTTGAAACCGACACAAAAACTAACAGGTTCAGGTTGAGTCTAAATAGATTTCGGGTTGGGTTTAGGTCGACCCATCTAACCCCTTTATTAATCAGGTCAGGTTCAAGTTGGGAATTATTTAAATGGGTCGACCCGTCAACCCGTTTAAGATTTTTTTCTTAAACTAAAAATTAATTATATTTTATTATACGGGTTAAATGGGTTAAACGGGTCGACCTCGCAAACCCGTTTAACTCATATAATGTGCCAACTTTTATAATGTGCCAACTTTTTGTATATAAAATAAGTTAAAGGGGTCAACTCGAAACTCGTTTAACCTATTTAACTCATGTAACCTATTTAACCCGCCGACCCAAGTATATATACGAGTTAAATAGGTCAGGTTCAGGTTATGTGTAAATAGGTTAGTGATGGCATAACTGACCCGATGATTTAAATGGGTCAGGTTTGGGTTGGAATTTTCTGACCCGCCAACATGTCAACCCGAACCCGACTCGAATTGCCACCCTAGCTAAAATACCCCTATTTTCTTCACACATGAATTTCTCTTTAATTTTTATTTTATCTTAAAACAAAATTTATAATATTCAATCATTTATTCAGATTTGTTTAATACATAAAATACACTACAAACAATCATTATCATCTTTCATCTCTACCTCTTTCACATAATACAAATTCTTCGTCTTCAACCTCTTTTATCTTTCTTTTTAAATCTCACTTATATTTGACCACAAAACCCCAACTCCCCAAATCTGACCTACATCTTCGACCCATGTAGATCTACAAAAATAAGTATTCATTCCATCTTCAACTCAACGACTTCAACAAATAACCAAGAAAATAACTCAATATTCACGATCACATCATAACCGCAGACAAGTTTCAAGGGTTGTAGTTGTGTTTTCATGCTTCATTTTTTTCAAAAGAGCTTGAAGCCAATAATCATAAATACAAAGAGAGGGTTTGTGTCTCGAAATCATAACAACCAAAAAGGGTGTTTTTGTGTTTCGATTAACGCATAAAAGAAACAAAGAGGATCTTGTGGTTTGTGTTTGGTTTAAAATCAAAAAGGAGAAGGAATGAGATGGATTTTTAAGTGACAACATTTTTGGGTAAAGAGAAATGGTGGGTGAATGTGAAATGAGTTTAGGGTTTTATTTATTTATTTATTATTTTGCTCTTTTCATGTGAAATCTAATGGGGGGTTTTGGGTGTTTATTTTTTGTAAATCTTTACTAAATCTCGAACTGTTTTTGGAAGTTTTTGTCGTTTTGTTATTGATTTGTTTTTGGAAGTGGTAATGTTAAACTGGTAACTAAATAAAAAGAAAAAATTACATGAAAATTGCATTTTGTTAAAAGTAAATTGCATTTTTGTTTATCTAGGTTCTTGTTCATGTTCTTGGTTATATGATAAATAAATAAAAAGGAAAAAATGTCTTAAAATTTAAGAGGAAGAAGACAAGGGATATTTAGGCTATGTTTGGCAGGGGCTTAAATGAGGCTTATCGGGGTTTGGGCTTTTAAAATAAGCCAGCTAATAAAATAAGTCTCGTTTGTTATGGGGCTTATGAAAAGACTTATAAAATAAGTCGGCTAAAAACTTTAGTCCAGGGCTTTTGAAGAATAAATTACTTATTTTTCCATAAAAACATCTAACATATACAAAAAGTCATTTAATTATATCATTTTTAGTAATTTTGCAATAATAAACTCCAGGCCATTTGACAAACAAGTTTATAAAAATACAAATTTAATTTCGACTTATAATATCAGTCCTAGCCTCAGCCCCAACCCCAGCTCTAGCCCATTTCGCCAAACATACCCTTAATCATTTAACTTTGTTTAGGGACTAAATACGCAGCCTAAAATTTCACTAAGGAACGTTTGCTGCACTTGAAGAATGAGGGCTAAACGTGCAATTTAGCAAAACAATAGTGACCAAAATTGCAATTTACTCAAAGAAAAATGTACTATTGTTTGTTGAAAAGTAAAGATGCTTTAAGACATTCTTTTTGAAAAGAAAAATGCAAGCACTATTTTCATAAGGACATGTGAGTAATGTGACATTATTATTTGAAGCAAAAAACACAAGTTTTAGACGAAGGGTGCATTTGGTATCTCACTATGGCAATTAGACAATGACTATGAAAATGATTAATGGTGTTTGTTTAAGATGAATGTGCCCACCACTATGGTAATGAATGAGAGAAATGTTCTATACTCCATATACATCAAAAGAGTAAGTAATGGATCTTTCATACCGAGGGGCTCACCACTACTATCAAAATCATTCTCATTCTGATTCATGGCAACATACCAAACGCACCATAAAACATGTTACAACATCCAATTTCGTTTCAAACATTACTTTCTTTTTTTCATTTGTTTCTAGATGTACTAATTTGATGTGACACATTTAAGGGAACGGGTTTTGGTCATAGAATAGTAACAAACCTTCTTCATTGTCTCGTTTTGATACGTGAATTTTGAAAAACTTGTGTTTTCATAAAGTGTTTCAATCTGCATATTTTAATGGCAGGTCACATTATAAATGATGTTACGTGACAGACTTTTAGGTGTGACACGTCATCAAAATGTGCAGATTTGAACACTTTATGAAGGTTCGTTACATTTAGACAACTTTTTCAGAATTCACATATAAAATTGATACATTTAAAAAGTTCATTGTTATTTAATGACCAAAACCATAATGAAAACATGTGAGTTTTGGTTATCGATTTTCTTGTCTTTTCATTACTAAACAACATGTTATATATCTAATCATGTTGAACATCTTTAGCTAATGATTAGTTTTCCTTTATTACAGGTTTGTGCCCAACAGATGAGTTACAAAACTTGATTGTCGGACCTGAGACGTGGTTGTTTGTGGTCTTGTTGTGGTCTCATTACTATTTTATGGCACAAAACAATGAAGCCACAAAACCAACCAAATCTTTTATTTATATAATAAAACAAAACCCCTATTGGGAATTTTCTATTTCAAAAAAATGCATTCATACCTTATTTAGTAATAATTTTATTTAAAAAAAATTATTTTCTTATTAGGTAATATTTTATATTTATCCATAATACAAGTAAAAGATAAATACAAAAAATATAAATAAGATGCAATTAATAATAGGATTAAAATTTTTAAATAATTATCTTTAATCATAAAAAACTATAATTAAACATTATAAATCAAACAAAACAAAGATTAAATCATTTGTTTTTTAATAAATAAAAATATATGATTAAAAAAATTAAAAAAAAAAAAAAAAAAAAAAAAAAAAAACCGCGTGTGCGAGGGCATTATAAATAGTTATAGATATAAATAAATTTACTCTAATGATGACATCACGTGAATAACTTATCAACCAAGAGGGTTAAAAGTTTCAGTAAAACGTGTGTAAGATTATGATATGATCTTGTATACAACTTTATACATATCATTCTCATAAAAGACACGTTTCTTTAGTGATGAGATAATATCAAGTCATAGATAGTGACGACACTAGTAAGTGGATGTTCATGCACTAGTTAGGCTGATTATGATGACGAAGAAAATACCCACTCAACATATGTATTTGGTTTATATTCTTTGGAAATATAAAGGTTAACTTGTTATGATCATCTCAAAATCTACTTTTAATGTGCATTAATATACTCCCTCATGGTAGTTTCACTTGATGTGATTAGTTAATATTCATATATAAAAAAAATCCTGTAAAAGCTTGGGCCTAGGCCGGGCTAAGCCTTATTGTACGGACCAATTGGACCGAAATAAGCCTAATATTTTAGTTAAAGCTCGAGCTTAGCCCAGGCCGAACTTGTTTCAGCTTTCTACCAACTATGAAACATGAATATCTTTTCGATACCATAGTAACAATGGAGTCCAATTTGCTAGACTTAAGGTGTGTATTCTTAACTTTAAAAAAAAATGTAGATATTCATTACAGCCTCAGAAATGTCTAGTTTCCTCTTCATAGTTTGTAATCAGAATTGGAGGACAAATTTTAATCATCATAGGCCATTATGAACAGATAATACAGCAAAGGGGTGTTTGTTTCGGCTTATACAGTCAGCCTACTGCTTATTTGGTTTTCCATGTTTGATAAGCTCACATTTTGTAGCTTATTTTGACCTTTTTCGGCTTATATAAGTTCATTATGACATAATAAACTTAAACAAAGGAAGTTACAAAATAAGCCACTAAAAGTGAGCTTATGAAACATAAGCCCAAAATCAAATAAACCAAAACAAAAACCCCCAAATATGATTTATGTATTCAAAAAAATGTTTATAACTTTATATTAAACAAAGCCTCAGAGATCTCTAGTCTTTTCTTCATTTTAAAAGATCAGACAATGTAGGCAAAATGTTTATTCATCACAGGCTTTAACATAGATAAACACATAACAAACACTTTAGTAAAAGTTATTCATATGCCATTTTTTTAACAATGCAAAAAAAAAAAAAAAAAAAAAAAAAAAAAAAAAAAAAAAAAAAAAAAAATAATTTCTGAAGTGAATAGAAAAGAAATGTAACAAAAGAGCGAAACTTGGAAACCATATAAAAATAGGTGTACAAGCATTATACTTTTGTTTTATTTTAATATATGGAGAAATTTATAAAATCGTATGATGAATCCAACAAAAGCTATAACAATACATGTACTAGCAATAGAAACATCATACCCTCTTCCCCATACCATTTACAACGTAAAATATTGGACCCTGACGGCTATTAACGTGGCATATCCATGTGTGAGGGGCTAGACCATTTGATCAAGTATCGGAACCTGGCGTCTAAGTGTGACTTAGCCGTCACGTTCCGACACCATTGTTGGTTGGAAGTGATCCATAAATGTCGAATAAAAATGAAGTGTAGGTGTTTTGTTTTTGTGTTTTGCGTAAGTGTAGTGGCTAGGGTTTTATGAATGTTGGATGATGGCTTTTATAATGGATATTTTGGGCTTTTTTAGGGTTGGATAATAAAACATGTTTGGTTGATCTATAGTTGAATAATGGGCTGTTAACTTATTGGGCTTCTATTAAGTGTATTTGGATAAGTTGATTTTAAGTTTTATCATTTTGAAAAGAGAGGTTATTTTGATTTATACACTTTTGACTCATGACACATGCCTCCCTTTCGTAATCAGAGCTAGCCAAAAGATCCGTGTAAAACCAAATTTTTCCATATAACCAATCAAGCAATCTCAGCCATTAATTTTTTTTTATCAAAATAAAAAAAATAAACTTTCACCCTTTTTTTAAAAATTAAATATCTCGCAAACCGTAAATTTTTACACAAAAAAAAAATACCATCGCGACGAGAATTAAATTATCTTTCTATAGATATGCATTGTTATATATTTTCGACGAACTTCTTTCTTTTCAAAATTTCCGCCCAGAAAAATCATATATGATTTTTAAAAATCATATGTGATTCGTTAAAATCAAATCATATATGATTTTTACGAATCATATATGATTTTTGCAAATCATATATGATTCGTAATTACGAATCATATGTGATTTGTTAAAATCAAATCATATGTGATTTTTACGAATCATATATGATTTTTCTGGGCGAAAATTAAAAAAAAAAATCGTCGAAAAAAAAGTTCGTCGAAAGTATATAACAATGCATATCTATAGAAAGATGATTTAATTCTCGTCGCGATGATATTTTTTTTTGTAGATTGAAGATTTATCGTTTGCAAGATATGTTGTTTTGGAAAAAAGTTGGAAAATATAAATGGGTGGCTATGATTGGTTGATAGGTTCTATGGCATGTATGGGTTCTTCATGGATCTCAACTCCATGTAGCTAACATGTATCATCCATTATGTTACAAGTTTTTCTTTTCTTTTTTTTTTTCTTTTTTTTTCAGAAAACTTTAATGGTTTTACAATTTTCTTCTAAAACATAATTCGATTTAAAATTTTCTTAACGTTAAGAGTATACCGACACACAAGTGACGGGGCCAGAATTTTCTATCCGGGCGGGCCGAAACAAAGATCACCATAAACAAGTATATAAGATCATTGCCCATTCTAATTTATTATTATTATTATTATTATTATTATTGTTATTATTATTATTATTATTATTATTATTTTTTAATAATTATTATTATTATTATTATTATTATTATTATTATTATTATTATTATTATTTGTTATAAAACATTACTTTCACTAGAAACAAAACTATAGGATTACAAGAAATTGGTGGGGAGCCTCGAAACTATCTGAGCCCCCACACCTTTAGCAATAGCAAAACTAATCCTACTGAAGATATGAGTTCCACCACGCGCCCCAATGTCTTGAGTTATAGAGAACTTCCGGATCCGCTTGAGTAAGGCCACCGCATCTGTCTCAAGTTCCCCAAAGAGGAAAATGAGAAATGGATAAACCCATATCCCATATCCGCACATTTAGCTCCGTACTTGACACGTTTGCGTTTTGCGGCATCAATCACCATGCGACCTGGCACAAAGTCAAACATGCCTGTTTGCGTGAGAGGAGACGACCCCGTCAAATCAACACACACATCCTTCCTTCCGTCCCAAGAATAGAGCAAAATATTTGCTGGCCTTAAGACCTACTCTCTTTCTCCACTCAACTCGATGTCGACCTCTTTACGAGCCGAGACCCCGGATCGAGAACAGATCTCAAGCAAAGTATCACGCACCATGTTGTGCCGATGTTTGATACCAATAGTGCCAATACACGATATAGCATGATCCCCGTAAATATCCCCAGTGAAAGCCTTGGAGCATGCTGAGCACGGCACCTGAATAGAGAAGAGGGGAATGCCTAGCCGATAACATAATATGCACCTGTAAGTTCTGGCATTCATAGTCTGTCCCAAACCAGATATCGGGACCACCCTAAGCCAATCTGAAGTGTAGTCCTCCTTTTGCGACCTCCAGAGTGCCATTTGTCGAGGAGATAGGCAAAATGTGGATTCAGCCATTTGGGTAACACGTTTGAAATATATATCTGCCAATTTCTTCATAAGTTTGGGGGCAGCGATCTCATCCGGTTTCTTTTATTATTCTTATTATTATTATTATTATTATTATTATTATTATTATTATTATTATTATTATTATTATTATTATTATTATTATTATTATTATTATTATTATTATATAACAATAATTTTTCATTGAAACCAAGGAAATTACATAAAATTGGAGGGGAGTCTAGACACAATCTGTGCTCCCACTCCTTTTTGAATACACAAACTAACTCGATGAAAAATAAAAGCACCTCTCTTAACGTTGTTAGAGTGGCTGCTAGCAATAGTCCCGATACGCGAAAGTGTATTCAAAGCTTCCACATCAAGTCTCCCAAATGTGGAGAAGGCGAACGGGACGAACTTGTATCCAAAGTCTTCACACTTGGACGCATACTTCTTCCTTTTCTTTTGCACAACATTACTCAAAGCAGCCCCAGGAACCCACGACGTTACCCCATTCCCAGCAAACGGAGAGACCCCAGTCACATCCAGACATGCGTCCTTACCTTGGAACCAGTTAAACAGTAGCACATCTGCAGGACGTAATTCTCTCCCTTCCTCTGAAAGAAATCCCATTGGAGCCTCTTTACGCACCATAATCCCGGCTTTGGAACATATGTCAACAAGGATATCACGAACCAAATTATGCCTGAACTTAACACCCACTTCGCAAGCGCAGTGGACCGCGTGATCCCCCCACTGGTCCATACGGTGTACATTGCAACTCGGGCATAAGCTACCTTCAGCGAACATAGGAATCGCAAGCCTGTAGCATAACACTGATCGAAATTGGCGAGGATTCATCTTTTGTCCGAGACCGTCAATGGGGATGGCGAAGAGGAAGTCCTGCGCGTGTGGGGCGCGGATACTACTAAGTATAGCCACCTGCCTTGGACTTAGTGAATACTTGGAAACAAGGTCTTTCTCAATGACACCGAAATAACACTTTGCCAAGGTTTTCATCATTTGGGGGGCAGAAGTGCCCCTGGTGACAGTGAGGAAGTCGGTGTTGCAAGTAGCGTTGAATATGTCCAAGGCATGCTGGAATGAAGGGCCATGTGTAACAATACCTATTTTGGTGAGTATCTTATCCTGTAAGTCGTTCGTTTGCATCCGAGAAGCGAGGAAAGCATCTTGGATGATATCCCCTGCTGAAAGGATGCCTAGACCACCAAGCTTTACTGGAAGAGTGGCAAGCCTCCACTGCCAATCACCAAACCCTGGCCCCGAAGCAGTAACAATCTTCTCCAAAGATGCACGTAACGTCTAATCGAACTGAGCTTGGGCCTCTGATAAGTGCAAGGGGGAGCATGTTCTCAAGGCATAAGATAATTTCGAAACTCCTGCACAATTATGCAAAAGGAGAAGCTCACATTGCGGATCATTGAGTTTGTTAATTGCCTCGATTAAATGTACAGTTTTGGAGACCCTTTTGGTCGCTAAATCCTGACAGAAACCTTCGTCCAAACTAACCGAACCACCAAGAAGTTTGACACCATTGAGCGGACGAGCGATATTTACAGAAAACACGCCCTTCACTATGCTTCTAGGGTCTTCGGCAGGCCAGAAGAGTTCAGTCTTGTCAACATTTAAATGGTGAATATTTATTAAAACAAATAGTTTTTCAGCTTACAATTCACTAGCCATAATGGATAATCCCATTAGGCTTTCAGAGAGCAGCATAACAAACATTCCACCAATATACATGATACTATTTTATTCACCATTCTTCTAGGGAGCTTATAAAGATGAAGCATCGACCTAGTAAAATATGAAAAATAATAACATTACAATCTTACATATTTGAAACCAACTTGCGAGTTACTCCGTAATAATTAAAGGATGACATAATCAAGTGGTCTGGGTATTTTTCTTAGCCATTCCCAATTAAAACTTCATTAATTTGAAACGTTCCACATCTAAACTATTTAACTTATAGTATGTATTTGGATGAGCTAGTTAACTTATTTTTGGGTGGGCCCAAAACTACTAAATGGATTTAAGACATTACAATATATAAATGTCATTAGTATCTAGCAAATGTTTTGGATGGGTGCCTCGATTGACTCCATCCCTGACACACACATGTTCGACATTTAACCCAAAAGGTGTGACGTATTGGTGGAGATTTAGCCGTTTAGGATTCTTCGCTACTCTCCAATCGAGACCCAAGTTCAAATACCATTGGAAACGATTTAGGGGTTAGCCTTTAGACGCGTAACTTAATTAATTGATTCACCCAAGTTGGTTCCCTAGACTTAGTAAAAAAAATATCGCGTTCCTCAAAGTTGGTGAACATCGAATGTTGCGTTTAGTTGGTGAGAATTGAGACACTTTTTTTGCAAAAGTTTTCACAAAAAACTTAAAATGTATTGTTTAGTCGTATATTTTTAAAAAGTTTTTATAAGAAGTTCAAGGAAAGTAATTACGTGTGAGCGAGTCAACATTGTCGGTTATGAATGACTTTTCACAAAATTTATGAACAAAAACTATCAAGAGAACAAAATTAGGGGGTATTAATAAAACTCTATCTTTTACCAGCGAATAACTCAATCATCTTTCACTAAAAAAAATAAAATAAATAAATAAATAAAAAAAACTAACAACTAACACCGTTGCAATGGTGGTTATTTTCCCGCCATTTCACTATCCCCATCATACACTAGTAGTACGTGTTATCCCCTACCTTCCATTGTAACTACAAGTAAACGCCGCCGTTTGAGCGTCGTTAAGTTAGGGTTTGGTGATGACGTCACGCTATACGTCATCGAGTCCGAAAAGCATTGGGACAGCTTCTACAAACGTCATCAAAACAAGGTATCGCTTATTTTGAAACCCAGTTCGACTCGGCCAGGTCAACCAGTCGAACCTTTAATATATGAAACCCAATGCGAACCGCTGGTTTTTTAGCAGATTTAGTGTTTGACAAGGTGAAAAAAACCATTGGTGTCTGGACATGTGTATCATCTGTTTGTTTTTTTTTTTTTAACAAACCGGGTTGGCTCGGTGACCCGGTCAGGTCGATCACAAACTTACCCAATTTTGAAAACATTATGCAAGTGGACACTTATCTTGGGAGCGAGGGAAATAGAAAATGACAAACTTTTCATCTAAAATGGGTTGAGGGAGTCGAGGAAGGCCTACACATAGCTATACGAAGGACCATTTTGATGATCGTATATGAGAAAGTACTTGGCTCCCTCGACATTTATTTTTGGGAATTATACACGACATTCGGTTGATAGGGGCCGGCAGGGACAGATGCATGTACAAGGTATGGGGGCCGGCGCCCCATGGCTAGCCGAAAAAGTTGAGATTTTTTTTTTTTTTTTTTTTTTTTTTTTTTTTTTTGACCTTTTTTCGAAAATGCCCCCAAACTCAAATTGCCCCACCAGCGTACTAAACTCTAGCATTTAACACTCTAAAGCCTGATAAATCATTTATCTCTAAGTAAAAATACTCGATTTATCATTACGATCATAGTTTTTTCTTACGCATTTTGTTGCTATTGTAAAAAAAAAATAAAAAAAAATAATAAAATAAAAATACCCCCTACATCCAATTTTCCTGGATCCGTCACTCGAGGCCGGCCCTCGGCATTGGGCCACACATGTCATTTTTTCACAACTTGGCGGACCTTCCTCGACTCCCTCGAACCCATCTTTGTGGGATCGGGCATTTTGGCCTTGTGAAATGATTTTGCGCATGTTAAGACAACTAACCATCAAATTGACCAAATTTGTGACTTTCCCTTTAAAAAATGTGTATATAGCAGTTTTGAAGGTTTTTGTGATTATGTTAGAGTGAATTCAAAGAAAAATATAAGTGTTTTGAATAGCAGTATGCCCAAAATTAGCAACATGCCTATGTTAATACTGTTATATACGCACTTTACTGTTTTTTACAAAAGGTGTTTTTCACTGATAAGATGAAAATATGTTTGTATGTGCTTACAGTAACGAAAATTTCTTCTATAGGGCTGAAATAAACTGGAAATATGAATTGTTTCTTTGTGTAAGAGAAAATAGTAGCTAAAATAAAAATGAAGATGGAATAGGTTTTTGATATTTTGAAGTAATTGCAGTTCTTCAAGGACCGACATTACCTCGAAAATGATTCAGGGAATCACTTTTGTGATGAAAACGACACCATCTCTTCTAATGGAAAAGGAATCTTAGAGGTTAGATTCATCGCTCATAGCCAGCAGTACCCGTTCATATGAAAATAAAAGCTCGAGATGAGGAAATTATATACTTTCCTTTCTAAACGAGCTAAAAGGAAATAAATGAGTTCAAAATATAATTACATTGTGTGTGTACGTGTTGGAGATTATAAATAGGCAAAATGTAACCAAGGTGTTGCTTGCATTTTGTTAGCCAACACTTGACATTTGCATATACGTAATGTACAAGATTTGAGCCTAGGTGATTTAGTGTTTGAAAGTTAGATATGTAGTAGTAACACTTAAGCTTAACTATGAGGATCATATGGCCGGCACTCTTAAAGCATGAATGATAGATTGGTACCGGTAAAAGATAACGCCATTGCAAAACTGAGCTTAGAGCACTTGGTGTCATGGCAAGGCAAAACTATCCATTTGGGTCCCACGGGATGCCATGTCACCATGACAAACCTCCCTTTACAAACCCCCTTGTCATAACATAACCACAACTTACTCATTTGGGTCCACCACTTCTTATATTATTTTTTTATTCAAATTTCCAAAAAACTAAGTACATTTCATTAAAAATAAAAATACATTATAACGTATTAAGATTAGGCGCAACTTAAAATAACGATACGAGAAAAAAAAACGATACAGGAAATAATGATAAGGAAAAAAAACCAAACTTAAGCATTTTCCTCGTCGATTTGATATTTCTTCATGATTTGTTCTTGAGATTGAGGAAATCGTTGTTGGGGATAAGTTGGGAATCCTTGAAACGCAAATTGTTGGTTTTGGTAAATTGCCTCGGGAGTCAATTGTGTCCCATATGGAGGAATTTTTGGCGACGATGAGTTAGAGTTTTGGGACGATGGGGGAGTCAATTGCATCCCGTATTGTTGTTGGTTTGACGTGAGAAGATTAGTCAAATATCATGCCTCGTTTGGATTTTGAAACATTTTTTTTGGATGTAGAAAGATCGAGAGTATTGGTAGGTTTTTTTTTTTTTTTTTTTTTTTTTTTTTTTTTTTTTTTTTTTTTTTTTTTTTCAAGAATTATGTGAGAAAAATAGTGTATAATGATATGGTATTTATAGTGTGTAAAAAAGTGGGTTAAGTTTTTGTTTTTTTTATTTTTTATTTTTTTTACAGAAATGTAAAACGGTAATATTACCTTTCGGTTTCAAAAGTGGGACCCAACCAAAAGGTTCAATGTCAGATTTTCACCTCGCCGTGCAGACAAGTAATCCATGGATGGCGAGCTACGCGAGCTGCCATGTCACCCATGGCGAGCCATGGCAAAACCCACACCAAGTGCTCTTAGTCATTTCGACATGATGTTAACTGGTGTTTTGTTTATTGATTTTGGGTATATTGGAAGCTAGATCTCATTCTTGAATGGCAACTATACCATAAAAGTGTTGTGGAGTCTGATTGTTACCAAACTACGAACTAGCCGCTATGGAGCCAAAGTTTGAGTATCGGCTAGGTTTGTTTTGGATATTTTGGTATAGTTTGTGACTTATAAATACATCCATAATGTTAATTTGGAACGTAATATGGAATTAATCATACAGGCTTGCTAATGTGGCCATTTGCTCACTCTCTCATTTCCAAATTTAATAAGATGGTGATACGTGGACATGGCAAGTAAACTAGTATGCCCTCTATCCTCATTTGCTCACTATCTATGTGTTGTCAAGTGGATGTAGGAAGCAAAATTGTTTGCTCTCCATCGTATTTGCTTGCCGAAAATGTACCAAGCAAATCTCACTTATCTCGACAAATTTTTGTGAACTTTTAGGGCTAATATATATATATATATATATATATATATATATATATACACATTTTAGCCAATGTTATAAATAGCGCGAGGCGTGGCGTAGCAGCATGACGAAGCCTCAAGCTTTTGCATTTTAAGGCGTGGCATAAGGTGACACAAAATATGTAAATATTTATATATTTATATCATATTTCATATATATCGAGTTTACAAAAAGCGTTGTACATAATGAATAAGGTTAAGAAACTATTCTTGCATGTAATATTTTTCATTAAAAAAAATATCGGAGTTGAATAAAAAAAAACTCGCCACTCCATACGCATAGGCGCGCCTTTCCATGCCTTACTTCAAGCCACGCCTAGAACCTACGCCAAGGTCCATTTCATAATGTCGAGCCTACGCCTCGCGTCTTGGTAGCGCCTTTGCAAAGCCAAAGCGCGCCTTTTAGAACACTGATTTTAGCCAAAGAGTATTGAGGAGATTCGGGGTTGATACTGTACATGTCTTAAAATTTAAGGGTACTTTTTGAAAATTTTGTATTTGGCCCTCCTAAGGGGGTTGGCAATGGGTGCGGGGAGGCACGGCACGGGTGGCTTCCCCTGCGGGAACACCGCGGCCGGTGACCTCCTACCGCACCATAGGGAAGAATTGCGGGGAAGTTTACCGCACGGAGAGGGAAGAAAAAATAGACGTTGGAGATGATCACGTTGTCACATAAAATGATAAAAAGGAATCGCATGACATTTTCGTTGAACTGGGTTTTGATCTCTTGATACTCGACTTTAACATGGCTTTAATCTAACCAAATATGAGATGAATAACTTTTAAAAATCTGGAAAATGGAACCTAACTGATCTGGACCAGCATGCATGTTATTCGACTTTAACATGGCTTTAATCTAACCAAATGTGAGTTGTGTACAAGAATTGGAACGTGGGTGTGTATGTATTAATCAAGGCGTGTAAATGGTGAAAAGAAAATGAGGCATGAAAACTAGAATAATACTAGGCGTGTTCATGGGTAAAGAAAGATATATAAAAGAGACGTGTGAGTTTGAGTATGTAAACGTGTATTTTACGTGTCAAAACCAATTTGATGTGTCATGTATGTGTGTGTGTATATATATGTGTGTGTCATGTTATGTAATGTTTATTTTAATTTTAATGAATTTTAGTTTTTAATAAATTTTAATAGAATTTAAAAAAGAAAAAAGAAAAAGAAAAAAGAAAAGAAGTGAGTGAAGGGTGAGTGATGTGATGCCAACAAAAAGTGAGTGAGTGAAGGGAAAAGTGGGAGGGTGATGTGGCATAAGGGGATTGGTTGTTTGTGAGTGAAGGGTGATGGAGTGAATGATGCATTGCCAAGCCCCTAAGAAATTTTGATCGGCCCTCCCATTCTCCCAAAATAATGAGAAACCAAAGGTCAGTTATGGCTGCAGATCTTATGGAGTTATGGTCTCATTGATCATTCATGAATAAAAAATTCACACAACAGCTTTTAGCTTTTTACTTGCGTTTGATGATATCTTCGATCTAGCTCCTGTCAATGGCCAATATTTAAGCATCTCTGTTGTCATTTATGCTTGTCGGATAACAGTTGTTTGTTGTAGTCATGATTTGAGCCACCGTTTACTTGTTTTTTGTTTTGTTTGTTTGTTTTTTTTTTTTTTTTTCATTTTCTCAACTGATCGAGTAAGTTTTAAGCTCTGTTACGTTACATATTTTAGCTTTGAGTGATAAGAAATGCAAGTACTTCTGGGTAGGTGTAGGAACCAAGGTTGGAAAAAATCAATATAAAATGTATGTTTTTGTACGTGTATAAATAATAACAGTAACTCCACACTTTTTTGTCTGATTGCTAGAAGAAAGAGAAACCTATTTTCATTTTTCTCTTTTATTTGGTCATTTAGTACGTATTGATTTTTAGTTGTTTAATTATATTGTTAATAGATTTGACAAATGGAAAAAAGTTAATGATGGAAAAAGATGTGCATTTCTTAAACATATTGGCTGTTCAAAGCATAAAGATGCAATGACAAATAAGTTTCTTGCAGATAGCTTGGTCGTTCACATAGAAAAGGAGATTGCTGATACTTTTGACTCAAACTCCATAATTGATGTTTTCAAAAACTTTAAAGGCCGTCAAGCCGAGTTGCAACTTTTTTTTTCTTTAACGTTTATTGCATGACTTACCTTTAATATATAAGACTATGTTGATTTATGTTTTAATATACTTGTCTAGTTTTTACTTTCAATAGTTTCGAACTTTCAGCCCCCAACTAAAATTGTTCAAGTTTCGTCTATGTTGAGGAGGTAAAGTGGTATGTTGTGACAACCGGCAGTTTAGGGAGCTATTTTAAAAACCCGCATTTCAATTTAAGTTCGTTTATGATTTTTATTTGAAATTTTCATTTCACAACGAACTTGTAAGACCTATTTTATGGATATTTTATTTAGTGACGTTATGGAATTCGTGAATTATGTTCATAATTCATTTTTGATTATATGATCGGTGATGTATACTTGAATTCTCACTTGATACTACGTTGACTTTGGCACTAGGATTACCTAACGACAATTTTATGATTCGTCTTAACGAGTCCGATATATTTTTAATTATTTACGAGAGGTTCTCGAGTGATATTGAAGTTTTAAAATGAGTTCGGGTTCGGGCCATATGTTTTTACAATTACCCGCGTCACCCGCTCCACCGTATTATTATTATTATTATTATTATTATTATTATTATTATTATTATTATTATTATTATTATTATTATTATTATTATTATTATTATTATTATTATTAATAACTTTTATAAAAAAAAAAAGAAAAAAAGAAAAGGAGTTAATACTAAAGGGTTGTGGTTGGTTCGGTTTCTCACAAACGCACCTCACCCCCCACCATTTTATTCTTATCTCTCTCACTATCTCCCTCTCCTCTACTACTCTAACCCTAGCCGCCTCTTTAATATCCGGCCACCACCACAGCCACGCCGGCCACCACTCTACACCACCACCACCAATCGATTCCCCATCATCCCTACTCTTAGATCTACAACAACACGCGCCTATAACCCCCTTATTTCATTTCGAATCACCACTATCTTCACCACCAATCGTGTATTTTGAAGAGTTATCACGGTTTTGAGCTTCTAGATCGAAGGTGAGACGAGTTTTCACTCATATTGTTGATAAAAATCGTGACCTAAGGTCACGACTTAATGATGTACCGAATGGGTTCTATTAAAAATGTGTAACACTTATGAATCTTGGTTGGAAATATGTTTTCTATAAAGTTTGGTATCCGGGTTTGGTTTCTCGATGGGTTAATTCGAACCGTGAGTCTAAGACTCACGGCATAGTTATTGATCCGAGCTTAAGGGCTCGATCTACTTGTCTTCTTGATCTTGAGGTTGTGGTTTCGTATGTTGTTGCGTAGGATTTTTGTTCCGACTCATTGGAGTCGCGACTTAATGCCGAGGATGGTTAAATGTTGCCGAGACCCTTGGGGTCGATTGGGCAGTCGGGTGTGCTCCTTGGAGCCGTAAGTGTGACCCTTGGATTGTGCTTCGAGCCATGGTAACTCGTGATGTGTACCGAGACTCAATCGAGTCGTATAGACTCAGGTTCGGCTTGGTAAACCGACCCGAACATTAACTTGTTGATGTTATTTTCTTGTAATAATTGTGAACTTAATTTTGGCATTGTTGTGGTATTTCATTTATCGGCCGTATACTTTTGGATGGGTCGAGACCGTGTTTGGTCTCGACATTGGTTATAATTAATGGTAATTGAGGAGTTGTTGACGAAAGTGATTGGGGACCGATTGTGAGACGGTCGTTAGATTGACGGAGATAGGTTAGTCGGGTGCCGTAGTCGGACCCTATTGTTGTAGCCCGTGGTTTGAGATTGTGATTGGACGGAGAATTGTTATTTATGACTTTTGCTTATTATTGGACTTGGACAATGAGCCGAGAGTCATGACTCGGACATATGACCATTTCGTATAACTCAATAACTATTAAAACTAAAACGAAAATAATAAAACTCGTAATAATCATTATTGATAATATGAACGTTTATATGAATATATATATACGTGAATAACGTATATATAACTATATAAGCGCGTATATTAATAATAATAATAATAATAATCACGAGTTGTATTATAAATAATACAATTAGATATATATTAGGCTACAAAAGTGGCGTAATATTATTGAACGTATTATTATTATAAAAATTTTGTTATAAAACGGGAAACTCCCGACAATTATGAAACGTTTAATAAAATGTCATTTCGGATATATAACGGATGAACTTATTGAGTTATGCGAAATTTTTGTCACTCGGGTCCAGGTAAGTTATTATTTGTGACGTTCGTGTTGTCACGGATATATGACGACTAATATAGACGTTTTCTATAATTAAATAACCACTTAACCGTAAGGTTGAGCCGGGTTATTTGGCTATATGAAATGAATATATTAGTGGGCATCGTATCCTACGACGCCCATAGGTTGTAGTATATGTAAAGTGTAATAGATTGCGAGTGTATATATCGGGAAATCTGGCCAATTTGACGATATATGTAAAACCTCGCAAAAATTCGTATAATTAACTTCGGTTAATTATATAAATAATCTCTGTCATTATTGTAATTACCATTTTTACGGGGAAATTTAAAATTTTCTTTGTATATTAAAATGGTCACGATTACGATATTGCAAAATTCACCAAACGACAAAACAAATCTCGACACGTTATCCAAAATATAAATATATTATTAATATATTTACTAATATTAATTATTAATTACTAAATTTAAATAATTATCTCTAATTTCAATTAATAAAACTAGCTACAACCAAAATGGGCCTTAATAATTTTCAGCCCATCATTCCCTTTCTCGTTACTATTCACCAGACACCACACAAGCCCAACTTTTCATTTTATTTTCAGATTTTAGTCGAGCAATACATCTCCAAAATGCATTTGTATTTTTCGATTCCTAAATACAACATGTCCATATTTTTGTACCTTCTAATTGTCTACCCACCAAAGAATTAGTACGCCAAATTTTAGCTTCTAAGACGAACGTTTGATACGTTTAATAGAGGCAAAGTGTTTGGCCAAAATTCAACCCAATCGATTTATAATAAATTCCAAACTCAACCATTTTAAACCCGGATTGTTTCTAAATGATCCTAATAATAATTCTAAGTTAATTTCATGTTCAAATATCATCCATGATCAGCTAAAATCGAGTAGTACAAGGTTTAAGCAAATCGTGTATGTATATAATGTTGATGTCGACATTGCTACATGAGTCACCCAACACATTCCTTCATTCTAGCTCTCACATTCTATAATATAATCATATTTTCTGTCCTTGAAGCCAAGTGTATACTGACATTGAATTGTTATATTGTTTCCTTGGGTGATCTCAAACCATACGACTCATTCAATGGATACATATATACATATCATGCATGCACTTACTACATTTCATTCTCATTCACTTTCACTTAGTTATTTTGTCTTTCAAAATACTCTTACAACTCATAAGTCGACTGCTAATTTGTTGGAAGCAAGAAAGGGAATATCGGGTTTGAATTATATATATAACGTTTGGATTATATATCGAACGTGATAAATTCTTGTGTTCCATTCAATTTCACACGACTCTCTACCACCCTAGAGGTGTTGTAAGTCCTCACGTTCCCTTTCCAATTCGTTTCCCACGTTATTTTATGTCCATGCATCATGTTTATTTTTATCCGATCATATATACTTTTATATATAGTTTACGTATAAATATTGTTATATAGAAACACGAGCGTGACTAGCCTCTATCTTGGAAGGCCTAGGAGTCACGTAGCACACTTGTTTCACATTTATTTTTACGTTACATGCATCACACGAACTCATTTTGAAACATATATCAAATATATAAAAATGTTGTAAAACTTAGAAAATAAACCAAGTCTTTTACTAAGTAAAAATCTGTCCAAATCACCTATAAAACCGTCTTTTATCTCACAATTTAGCGTAACAAGCATGTCATATTTTTACACCATCTAATAGAAACCATGACTAGCTACAACTTTCGTATAAATAACATGTAAAAATAACCACGTTTTGACACTCTAAATCGACCAAAGTAAATTGCAAAACTCGTATATACCAAAAACACTTAGAAATTTTCTAAGTCTTTTTACCCAGAAAACTGGTTCAGATCGCTACCAAAACGACCCTTTAAAACTCAATCCGACTTAATAACCACCCAATATTTTTACACGACCTATTTCTCCTTGCTACAAGCTACAAGTTTCGTGTTTATACTTTTTAATAATAAGCTCGTTTAGACCCTTTAAATTGGCCAAAGTAAACCACAAAAACTCATTTTTCAAAAACTATTAATAAGGCTTAATGGACTGAAAAGCCCAATAAGCTGAAAATAAGCTCTCCGTATAAGCTGGACCAAAAAGCTATTTTGATATGATTTTATAACATTAAAAATGAGTCTAGGGATAAGCCCAACTTGTCTCAACGCTCACGGATTTTAAAACGTTAACGGGCCTTTAATTTAGCTCGTTAAAGCCCATTTGTTGAAAAATAAGCTATTTTTGTAAATAAGCAGTTGAAATAAGTTTTAATAAGCTTCAATAAGCTCCAGAAATTTTAAGATAATTTTTCTCATAATTTTTGTATTTTTGGACTAAAAATGTAACGCGACGACACCTAGAAGGATTAATATTGAAAACTATGAAACTTAGGTACTAAAACTGTAAAAACAGATTTATTAAAGTAGAAAATGAATTATTATTAATCTCCAAGATTAGGAATGACTTTTGTATAATTAGTGGACTATAAATATAAAATAGATACGAAAAGGACTAACGGTGTAACGCTAACGCCGTTAGTATAAAAAGTGTAAAATTGGAAAAGGACAAGGACTACACATAATCTATTTGACATTCTTATTTTATTTTCTATTTTACGACAACCCTCACGTCATATGCATTTTCGTTTCATTTTATATATATATGTATTTATTAAATTTACGTTAATAATATATATAACGATATTTAAAAAGTTAACATTTTTACTTACGATTAAAAAGGTAAAACTTCAATGGATATTTTAAATAAAGTATTTTTATCATATCATGCATGGCATAATAATTTCACTTCACATCATCTATTCGTCATAACGAATAAATCTTATTCGTTATTCGTTCGTATTTACCAAATAGTATTTGGTTATATTCTCTGATAAATTTATTTATCAGGTTCCTTATCAAAGACGTTTCCATAAATCGTTTCCATAATCTCATTCTATCTTTACTTTTCATCATTTCCAAATCAATCCAGGTGAGTCATAGCCCCATTTCAAATAATTGTTTTTAACTCATTGGGGGAGATACATGCTTACATATACTTTGATAACTTGATAAGTATATGAAATAAAATAAAATATATGAATCAAATCAATTTCCTAATTGATATTAAAATAATATAATTTGTGATTTATAATATGTTAATGTTTCCAATATGATTATTGTGATATGTGAAATATATATTTGTTGATGAATTATTTGACTGAAATATTGATATTCATGTGAAAGTTGTTCCCAATTCAATTATTGTGATATGTGATATAAATGTGTTACTGGCGATATATTCAAAATGGATTTCTGATACTCAAAGGATGATATTTTCAAATTGAATTTCTGATACTCAAGCGATACTATTTTCAAACTGAATTTTTGATACTCAAGCGATACTATTTTCAAATTGAATTTCTGATACTCAAATGATAATATTTTCAAACTGAATTTCTGATACTCAAGCGATACTATTTTCAAACTGAATTTCTGATACTCCAATGATATTTTTTTCAAATTGATCTCTGTGATACGATACTTAATTTCATGATGTTATGCTAAATGAGCCCATAGGTCCTTGATATTGCCTAAGTTACCCTAATGCCATAAAGCCCCTCTATCATGAGCCATTAATCACTGCGGTGAGCGCGAATATAGTGGACAGCTTCGAAACCTGTTTCGGGTTGACCTCCGGTCCCACTAATGCTTGACGGAATGCCAATTGCAATTGGTTAGCCGCATTAGTCGTGATACACTATATTTGAGTAAATAGGAATTGGCAAATCACCTATTACACGAGGGCAAATTCATCATTGATTTGATGAACACCCGCCGTTTACGGTATTTGTTAACGCCTTGCGTGTCATGAGGCTTGGTGCAATATCTATAAAGGAATAGTATATATATGTATTCAACATATATATTTAGATACAGCTGTATAGGTTCGCCCATATGTGAATTGTTTATCTGATTAATTTAGTATCATGAGTTTCCAGCTCATGTCAGGATTATTGATTCTTTATCTAATGTGGCTGAATATTATATGATTTAATTGTGAATATATTCGATAATTGTTTCATTTCTGTTAGTATTTTATTAATACCAAATATTCCTGAAATCAAATCAAATAAAGGGTTTTTCCTAAAACTCTATGAACTCACCAACCTTTGTGTTGACACTTTTAAGCATGTGTATCTCAGGTAATTTAACGGAGCAGGATAAGACACGGAGTGGGCATTTATTACTCTGATAAATTAAAATGGTGTAAAAATCAAATTTGTCATTTTTACAAGTCTTTATATCTTTTCATAAGATTTTTAAATCAAATGTTTCATCTTTTATCAAAATTATTATTTAAATGACAAATGACTTTCAAAATGTTCTTTTAAACCATTTTATGTGGTTAAAACTTCGATCCTCACCGTAACACCCAAATAAATTTTCCGCTGCTACAAACTTTAAAAATGGGGGTGTTACAATATATATGAGGAATTTATTAAACTATGATATATACTATATAGTAATTATGTGCTATGTGCTTTATATGCGCTTTAGGTTGGGTGTAATCTTGGAACGGTATATTACGTAAATAAATATGAGGATTATCAAATCGATGGATTTGGTAAACTTTGGCGATTTATTTAAATGATATATTGGGCTAATATTAGATCTATAGCTTATCTTATCTTGCTATGTGTGATCTTGTTGGTTTGTTTTGAGTCGACCCACCACCCGTATGGATACCAAACGCAAATACACCAAACTTAATACGAAATGGATTTTCGGAAATAAAACGGATTCTCGTCCGGGTTTGGGAATATTATATATTTGAGGAAATGATTTCTGAAAGAGTTAATATTGTTAGGTCGTGCCAAGTCCGTAGTTGCTGTTTCGTGAGTTATCATACATCTTATTTCTATCTACCTCGTCTTGCTATTTTCTGGACTTGAGGTGAGTCATAGCCCCACTTTTTACTCTTGAACTATGTTTTCAATGATTGGGGTGAGAAACGTGCAAATCATTTTACGTGGACTGTTATCGCTTTTATATTCTTTCTAAACTTGCTATGCATATGGACTAGGATATATTGTCAGCTTTAGTCACACCTTTTGTGTGTACTATTCAAGGTTGGCTTATTTGGTTATTGGATGATTGTCAGCTTTAGTCACATATCGGTTGTGTGTACTATTCAAGGTTGGCTTAATTGGTTATTTGGAATTGTCAGCTTTAGTCACATATATGTTGTGTGTACTATTCAAGGTTGACTTATTTAGATACTATAGTGTGCACCTATAGGTTATTAATACTTCGGAGGTTATCCGAGTATTTATTGGTATTGCGGGGGTTACCCGAATATCTATGTTGTTACGGAAGGGTATCCGTGTGTTTTGGTTATTGCGGAAGGGTATCCGTGTGTTATGTTGAGAGCGGAGGGTATCCGCAGGCTTTTAGCGAATCCTTAGTCTAGCTAGCAAGCGTTTTGCGTATATGTCCACTATATTGTTAGTTGAATTTAAACCTATGATCTCACCAGCGAAAGCTGCCTTTTAGCACGTTTTCTCAGGTAATTAAGTGTTGAGATGCATGCTTGGAATGGAAGGCTCGGCCAAGGCACACGGTTTATGGATCTATTTTTCTAAACTCTGATAATTAAATTTGGACCTATTGTTATTTTATTTTGGGCCTGACTCTGAATGATGTTGGGATAAATGTAAACCTTAAAACCACGTTTTGGTTGTGTTTTTACTATGTTTACTTTATCTCGTTCTATATTGTCTTGTGTTGGATACCAATCCCAGTAGCACCCCGAAAGCTTGTTGAGTCTTCCGCTGTATCGAATTTTGGGGGTGTTACATATGTGGAAGAAACAAATAAATGCAAACTAGTCGAATACACAATTGTAGACAACTTTAAAAGCTTTGGAGTTTTGGTCTGACAAAAGTATATTGTCAATCCAATGCAAACAAACATTGGTGTATAGCATTCAAAGCTTGTTATCTTGTGCAGACATGCAAAAGCAGATTTTGAAACACTCATATGACAATTGTCCAACCATATGCATTTAAGTATATCAAGTATCAGTTACACAAATGCATTAAAGAACATTTCACCTATACGAAAAATGTGGCAAGCAAATCCGATTCTCATTTAATAAAAATCTACTGTATCATTGTATAAATAAGATCACTATCAAAATAAAAATTACAAACACTAGAAATTAGAAAAAATAACAAAAATGAGTTTTTCCCAAGGGAAGTTTCCTGCATGCATTGTTAATGGTGGTCGCGGTTGTAATGTTCTTTTGTCAAAAAAAAATAATAATAATAAAAAATAGTTACAAAAGTTTCAAAGAATATGTTTGCAATATGATTGGTTTAGAATGTGTAAGTGATGTATTGGTGAGCAAGTAAATAAAACATTTAATAGGTACATGGTTTTGTGAGGGAAAATAACAAACATAACATTTGTTTCATTTATTTACTACTTACATGGTTTGGTGTCTGTAACTTTTGTTCATTCATTTATTACATACCTGATTTGGTGAATGTCAAAATTTATATTTTAAAAGTAGCAACAAATATAATACACGAGCAAAACCTTCTTTTGAACAAATGTTATTTCTAGTCATTTATTTGTGAATTACATGTAGAGCCATCTTGTGTGGTCAATTTGGTTAACTACTTAACTAACTATTTTGTCACAGCCAAGTGGTCATTCTTATTGATTAAGAAAACTAATTTTGTAATTGTTTTTAATGAATGTGGTTATAGTCTACGCATGCTACAAAGCCACTAATAAGTTGGTATATTAATAAAGTCAACCAATGGATAAGTATAACAATTTATCTAACTTTTGCAAGCAAATGGTGACTGTCAAACTTTTTTCAATAATTAAACTACTTCAAAAGTGGCAAGCAAATAGTGAAGTAGCTAGCAAATGTATTTGGTTGCCATGTTGCAAATGGTAGAGTAGCGAGCTAATGGTGGAGTAGCGAGCAAATGTATTTGCTCGCTATGTCTATTTTAGTTATGTGAAAAAATAGTGTCGATTTTGGTTATTGGGTTTGGTAAAAATAAATTTTTGGTAATTGATTTTCAGAAGAAAATTAACTACGGAGTATTTTTAAAGATACTTGTAAGAGGGGGTTGGACGAGGGCGGAGCTTAGTAAGGACCGGGAAGAGTTCCGGCCCCTAGGCCTAAGCCTGTTAGTGTATTTTTTTCGCGGTTTCTTGTGTTATTTTTTTTCATCTCGGCCCTCCCATCTAATGTTTTTCCGGAAAAAATTTTGTTTCGGCCCTCCAATAAAATTTTTTCTAGCTCCGCCACTTGGGTTGGAATTGTGTTTGAAGATATTTATGTGTTTTCAGATTATGAAGGTATATATTTGACCTTTTTTTATTACCTTTTCATGATAAAATAAAATATAAGTCAAATACCTAAGTGACCCAAAAGTTCAATACGAAACTATGCTGCACATTTTATCTATAGTTCATAATGACCATTATAATGGAATTCGCATTATTGCTTCTACCAACTATGAAATATGCATATCTTAAAGCCTTTCAACTACCCACCAACCTACATTAAACTTCAACTACCAATATTTAAGGCTATTGACTTGCATTTAAATTTATTTGTACTCTTTGTGTGTTTATAAAGTGTTAATACAAATATCGCCTAAAAACGTTATTTATATTTTACGATCTTTGCTAAGTTTTGTTAATGACAAAGTATGAAGTTTAGCTATAAGTAAATCATCACTTTAAGTGTTTAAGTCTTGTTTAACTAAGGTTAACATTTCCTTTTAAACAAAACATTGTTTTTACTTCTTAAACTAAAATGAGTCTTGTCACATCATATTTATTTCTTAATATAGTAAGGTCACATCACATTTAGGGCAAGGTTTGTCATTATGCATTTATGGAAAGAAATGTGTTTGACTAGCTTTGATGTTGCTTACAAGTTTTGTGTTTGACTTGATTTAAGTGATGTGACATTGTTTGGTTGCTAGGAGTTATGAGACAAGACATTGTTTGGTTTGAAGAGTTATTGCAAAAACCTACTGCAGACCCGGCGGTACCCTGGGGGTACACGGGCGGAACCCATCTGAGGGTTCCGCCTGATCCGCCAAGCATGCAGTGTGGTGTGCTATAAATACCAAGCCATAACTTGATTTTTGGCTAACCCTTTTAGGACATATATTCACATACTCTCTCAACTAACTCAGTAACCTTTTGATTTGTGATTCTCTTATGTAGCAAGGGACTTCACAAGATCATTCAAGAAGTTACAAGCTTCAACTCTAAAGTTGCAAGTCTTGGTAGCTTGGTCATGTATAAGCTTTGATAGTTTATACTTCATGTGTGTCATGTATATAGATGTAAGTGGTTAGTATTTTAGGCCTCAAAATACATAGTGTGTCGGGAGTTGTTGTACCCTTGTAAAAGAACTAACGTGAGTGGTTGTACCCTTGGAAAAGAACTCGACATCTAGCTTTGTGTCGGTAAAAGTGTAAGCGACGTACGGGAGTGGTTGAACCCATGTAAAAGAACTCGACATCTAGCTTAATATCGGTAAAAGTGTAAGCGACGAATGGGAGTGGTTGTACCCTTGTAAAAGAACTCGACATCTAGCTTAGTGTTGGTAAAAGTGTAAGCGACGTTGTAAAGGTTTTCTCTGCCGGTGAAAGGAGCTTGTTGATTAGTGCTTATAACTCTCGAGTTGGAAACTCGGGGCGTGGATGTAGGGCAAGGAAAAAGAGTCCTTGTAGCCGAACCACGATAAACAATCGTGTTGTGGTTTGATCGTTTCTTTCTTTATCTTTGCTTATTACATGTTGTCTTTTAGTTATAATTGCTAATCACATATAAAGCTTTCCAAAAGAATTAAAACAAGTAAAGTTGTATTTATATCTTGAAACAAATGTAAAGCTTTTCAAAGAACTAAAACAAACAAAGTTAGAATCATCATAAGTAAAGCTTTTCAAAGTATGAAACAAGTAAAGTTAGAATTGTTATTCACATGAAAAGATTTTCAAAGAATCAAACATATAAAGTTGTGTTTATATCTTTAAGCAAACGTAAAGTTTCTAAAAGGATATTTAAGCTAAATAAGAATCAAAAAAGCGGTAAACTATTCAACCCCCCTTCTAGTTTTCCACATAAAGACATACACAAACACTATTGAATCAATTACACATTTTGTTGTTTTTTCTTTGCAGCATCGAACATAGCTTTCCTACCAACGGCAACTGTGTTACCGCTGCAAACCCACCACCGGCATGCTTCAAAGTGTTGATCAAAACCCGACAATGTTTGTCCTTCTATTTTATGATAAAAGAGCAAAGCGACCATTTTCTTGTCAAAATAGGTTGTCTTGAAAATATAAGGGTATAATCTCAGTAATTTTTCTTATTAACATTTATATCATGTTTTTATCATTTATATCTTGTTAGCCTATTATAACTAATATAAAAAAGTGACTTAAGAGGTCTACAATATCTTTAAAAATATATGCCATTGTAAAGGATAAAAAGGTTGTGATGCATTAACTATATATAACACATCTAATATATACACTACTTACGTTGTATCGTTGTAGCAACTTTTGTCAGCCCTATATAAAAAATAATATAACCTAACATTACTCAGACATAACATATTTGTATTTTACACCCTATCAGGATTAGCACTAATACTTCAAATTTGTCTATTTTTTTAGAATAGAAGACTTAACATCTTTGTATTAAAGATCTTTTTATGATACTTTATATTATGAGAATTTTCGGGTTTGAAGTTTGATGTATGGATTTTGTATATCAGTTTATTCTATTGTAATTTGAAAATTTAAGAATAGATAATAAAAATCTATCCCATGAGTGTATTCAGTTATTAAAGGGAAACATGTAGGGCACGATTTACCTATAGAATCGTTGGTAATTTAAGCACGAAGTTACCCACAAATTATTACTATAAAATTGTTGGTAATTTAGTCACCAGCTTAACCACGAAATATTTCCAAAAAATGTGTCATACTCACGCATGACTTTTACACACAAATGACGTGGGTAGATTTAGCCATAGTGATTTTTACGTAATTATATAAATTTGTGTGCAGTGTTTTGCCAATGTTGCTACGGAATTATAAATCAACATGGAGAGGTGCTGTAGCATTTTTGCGTCCACCAATGGACGAATATGATCAACGTGCAATTTTGGAATTGGTGGAGAGGACATCTTTTATAATGTCAGGTATAAATTAAATGTGTTTATATTTTTATATTTATATGTAATCTATATATATTACATACCAATTATTGAATGAATTTTCTTGGCACATCTTCTATATACTCAGGTGGAACACGGTTACTCAACCTTTAGGTCACATCATGTTCAGAGAGACAGTTTAGGAGATATGGATAGTTGTAATCATGTGTATCGATGGGATAGAAAACCCTATCAATTAGTCTTCGATCTTGGATTTGAAGCAAGCCATAAGTAGTATCCCTTATTGGGTCAAGGGGTCTTCAGCCACTGTTAACCTAGCTTTCCAAATTGAAGTAAGTTTCAACTTGAGCGTTTGCTTGATGCCTTGCTTCAAATCCAAGATCGAAGACTAGCTAATTGATAGGGTTTTCTATCCCATCGATACACATGATTACAACTATCCATATCTCCTAAACTGTCTCTGAACATGATGTGACTTAAAGGTAGTGTAACCGTGTTCCGCCTGAGTATATTAAAGATGTGCCAAGAAAATTCATTCAATAATTGGTATGTAATATATATAGATTACATATACATATAAAAATATAAACACATTTAATTTATACCTGACACTATAAAAGAATATCCTCTCCACCAATTCCAGAGCTGCACGTTGATCATATTTCCATTGGTGGACGCAAAAATGCTGCAACACCTTTCCATGTTGATTTATAATTCCATAACAACATTGGCAAAACACTGCACATAAATTTATATAATTCCGTAAAAATCACTGTGGGTATATCTACCCATGTCATTTGTGTGTAAAAGTCATGCGTGAGTATGACACATTTTTTGGTAATATTTCGTGGTTAAGTTGGCGACTAAATTAGCAACAATTTTATAGTAATAATTTGTGGGTAAGTTCGTGATTAAATTACCACCGATTCTATAGGTAAATCGTGCCCTACATGTTTCACTTTAATAAATGAATACTCATGGGAAATATTTTTATTATCTATTCTTAAATTTTCAAATTACAATAGAATCAATTGAAATACAAATCCATACATCAAACTTCAAACCCAAAAATTCTAATAATATAAAGTATACATACCGCTTCCTGGTATCCTCTCATAGTCTCCAGAGGGGTAGTATAGCACATATATCGCTATGAGATATATGCCTCTGGAGGAGTTGATGTTCATGAAACATTAGGCGAGTGCTATCTCTTCCCTGCCCAAGCTGAGATCGTCTTTCCGGCTGGTATTGCCTTGCAATACATTCAATCCGCCCAACCTTTCATGCTAACACGTGATGGGTACGTTTCACATCTTAAAATAATTGTATTATATCATTGCTAGTGTACTAAAGTATTTTTTTTTTTTAATTGTGCTTGTAATAGACTGCTTCAAAATTTTACTTTACTTCCCCTACTCTAGTTTTAATTGCGCTTGTAATAGACTGCTTCAAAATTTTGAAATAGGTGCAACATAATAACAGTTTAAATCTCTGATTGGAGGTGATATCTAAGATTAACTATAGCCAATAACATCTTGTACAAAAATAGGTATTTCAATCCTAGATTTGATCCACAAAGGGAAATCAAAATCCTAAGGCCAAAAACTTTTTACTGTGACAATAATACTAACATGATGAAGAGGCTCACAATTGAATATTTCCCACAACAAGAAATTCTGAGGCCAACAACTTATTACCGTGACAATAATACTAAGATGAAGAGGCTGACAATTGAAGAATTCTCACATCAAGAAATCGTGAGGCCAACAAATTATTACCGTGACAATGATACTAACACGATCAAGAGGCTAACAATTGATGAATTCCCACAACAAGAGAAGAGAGAATAAGTATTCTGGAACATATGTAATCTACTATTATTCTTGTAGATGCGCTAAGCTTAGGGTATCATTGACAGAGTATTTAAGACTTGATCTAATACAACCTATTTCCAAAAATTATATTCTACCCATCATAATTATTAATTAAGATCATAAAACTTTTTTATTTCTTACTTTATGCAGAATGACAATTTACTATTAACAAATTAATTTAAAACTTTTTAAAGTTTGTTGTAATAAAACCTCTTGATAAGAGGCACTAGGATTAACTCATGTTTAAAACATGTAATTGTTATTTTAGTCACCCCGACTATATAACTATCCCACACTCTTGTTCATGCTCAATTTTAGTGTGAGATCCCCCTAGTGAAACCTCAACCACACCCATATAACCAATTGTGCCACCCAAAACTTTAGCCTACCCTACATTTACTCCCTTTTAGTACATTGTTGTGTTAAACCCTTAGTTGATTATGGGAGTACGTGGTTGCTAAGTCCTTATCCTTGTATATATTGTTTTGGGATGATTGGAATTCATGGTAGTATTTATTTCGCGGAAGAATGGGGACGAAAGTTAAGTCAAGACCCCCATATGTTTGCCGAGTAGTCTACATGTTATGTTGATCCAACCAATTCGGGTCATTAGATTAGTTTGCTTATCGAGTATGTAAAATTCCAAGTGTAGGGGTGATCTGTAACCCAACGATGTATTATATGTTGCAAATGGTAGGGCAAAGTGTACGAAAAAAATTTACGGGCTACCATTTGCGTATGTTTTTTTAGTTTTATTAGTTAGTTTATTTATTCATGTTTGATATAGAGTCAAGAAAAGAAAAAGAAAGAGTTTGATGTAGAGATTTGTAGAGTTTGTATATATTGTTTGAGTCTTCGACTAGAAACCACGCCAACGTGTATGCCCGTAAGATAATTAACTAACCACTTCACTCAAATCCACCCAAATGTTACTCTCCCAAATGCCATCCGTTTTCCCTTTACATGTATCCTACATAATTACACATCACAACCTTTAAAGTCCTCTTTGGATGGTAACTATTAGTACTTATGCTAGCGGTGGAGGTTTGACCCTTTATCAAGCCTTGGGTAACTTATATGCTATGACTAGGTAATGAGTGTTAAATTTTCGATTTCCATATTGCTATAATTCATTGCGCGCGCGCGCGCACACACACACACACACAGAGAGAGAAAGAGAGAGAGAGAGAGAGAGAGAGAGAGAGAGAGAGAGAATTCAAACACTTATTGTGAGGTGCTAGTGTATTTTTCCTATGCTTCTAGTTACGAGGTCTAATTGGTTGTGCCATGGAGCCTTTAAAGAGTAAGTTAAATGCCCCTAATATGTATCTTGTTAAGGTAGAAAAGCTTATTTTCTTGAAGGCAAGCAAATCCCAAGTGTAGGGGTACTATGTGTTAGGTGTAATTTTATACACTTTTTCGGGGTCATTTTTCTTAAATATGTGCTTAATTGTTTCTTTTTGCATTTTTAGTATTTGGAAGATATTTGGTGGAAATACAAGTTCTTTTGGCTCAATTCGGTATAAAAACAGACAAGATAGCTAACGGGTGTGAAAATTGATGAAGATTCAAGACTAGGCTTTGGAGACGCCGTCTGGAATACTCATACGCCGTCTGGATTCAATGTGGGACGCCGTCTGGATTATGGAGACACCATCTGGATCAGCCGTCAGTTTGAAGACCCAAAGAAACCCTAGCTTGGCAACGGCGTCTGGAAATTTGTGACACCGTTGCGGCCTAAAGTTCTATATATAAACTCAATTTACGTTTTTCATATACACTTTTCATAGAAGAATTAGGGTTTAAGTTCGTGGAGAACAAGGTGTACCAGACTTTTGGGAGTATTTTAGGGTTTCCCAATCCTTTGATACCATCCTTAGTTGCTTGATTCATCATAGTGAAGTTCGTTTATCCTTTATCATAGGAAAGGGCTGGTTGGTTGCCAAAACGGCCAACAGAAGTACCTGAGGAAATAGCATGCAATATGTATAAAAGGCGAAAGGGGGAAGAAAGAAGGAAATAAAAAGAGGTTGTGAGACTATGCACTCTCTCCTTCATCGACATGGCCGGACGAAAAGGCGAAAGGTCGTTCGCAAGCTTCGGAGGCATGGGCTGAGAAAATGAAAAAACATTAGGATAAAGCAAACACTTATACAGTTAAGGCAAACATACCATTTGAAATGAGCCTGAATGTCGGGCGAAGGACTTGGAAATGGAATAGTCAAAGCAGTGTTCACTTGTTCATCACTATTAGGATTGATGGCGGGGGACTGGCGGACAGTGTTTCTTGCCAAAGGTGACTCAAACTCATCGCTTTGATGGTGAAGGGAAATCAGCTGATCGGGGTTGACGTTTCTTTCATGATGAGGAGCATTGGTCAAAGTCTGAACAGGGTCAGCACGATTGATTGGAGCTGGGGAGGAGATATGAGTTGAACTCAACTCGTTGTCAGATGATTGCACAACACGTTTATTTTTACTAACAACGTGAGTTGAGGCTCCTTCCCCAGTGGCACGCTTCTTTTTGCCATGCCTTTGCCCTTCGGCAGCAGCCCTAGCTGCCGCTAGCTCTTCTTTCTTTTTTTTGGCGGCAAGCACCTTATCACAAGGTACTTCGGCCGCCTTCATCGTCTTGAACTTAGCAAGGATGTCTTTAACATTCTTGGTAGGAGGGGTGGTATATGTTACATGTGTTTCCCCTCGGCCAAAGGCTCGCCAGCCGAAACTTTAGCTCCCTCAAGGTTAGGAAAGCAATGAAACTCAGACATGGTAACAACTGCATCATAAACAAACAAAAAAAGAAAAACGTAAGACAGAAGAGGCTAGTTATAGGATGGACGAGCAAAATACATAAAGGGGCATATTACCGTTGCCCCCCGGACTTTTCAAGACACTTTATGTCCAGTATGTTTCCTAACAGAGCTAAGTCCAGCGGCATACAACAAGCTAGGGTGCGTCTTGTGAAGTGGAATAACTATCTCTCGGAGTCTTGCCACTAGGTCCTCATCATAAGTACCGGAAGATGGAGGGGGATCCGAGACATTTGAATCTTGATGACGCCATGGCATGAGAATGGGGATTGCCCTCTGATCAATAAGAAAGAACTGCTCTTTTCTTGTTCTTAAGGCTAGATTTTATCTCCTTGAAGGAAGGTTTAAAGTTCTTACCTGTCCGACTTTGAAAGGAAAACCAATGACCTTGTTTGCAATAGAAGGACGGTAGGTTCAAAATCTAAAGCTCGGAAATACATTTCGAACATGGTCGTCCGATATATGCCGATTGGCACCAATTGAGAGACATGAACTCTAAAGTACTTTCGAACCATTAAGAAGAAAGTGGAAATGGGGATCCTAAAGCCACCTTGTTTAAAGAAATGAAGATATAACCCAACAGCATCGTCCAGAACGTCAAGAATGGTCATTCCTTTAGAAGCCGGGCTAGGGTTAAGATCAAGCGGAATGCCATAACACTTCGCAATCCAGCTAACATTTACTTCATCCAAAACCGAAGTGTACAACTGCATATCAAACTTTGAAGCGCAAGAGGCATCACCCACATCCTCTTGATTATCCAGAATAGAATTGTCATCCGACATATCTTTAGAACCAGAGGGAACACAACGAATGGTCTAAAGAAAGAAATAAGAAGAAGAATGGACGCACCTGAAGACAGAGAAGAGATGATTGCAAGTCGTTCAGAAGCAGACTGTGAAAACAAGAGGTGTGGTAAAAAATGAGGGTTTACCCTGTATTTTTAGGCGTAGTAAGAAGAAAATGAAAGCTCAAATCTTGTCAGGAAAAGGGATCACAACCGTTGGGAGGAAACAAAGGGGACACGCGTCTTGATCACGAAAACCAAGTCATGATTCACAGTTGTTCTTTTAACTTATTGCATTTATTGCGTCTGTCCAGTTGCTTAACAGTACATTTTTTAAATATTGTATTATCGGTATTTTTCAAAAGGAAACTATTAATCCACACCGAAAACCGGGTTGATCCAGGACACTTCCGGCAGGTTGACCCGGTTTAATTTAACCCGTTTTTTCGACCTAATCCGTCGGGTTGACCTGGTTTAACTTGACCCATTTTTTGACCGAAACAGTTCTACCACCCGTGTCGAACCATGTTTCAAAACATTATGTTTAATCCCCAAATCCTCAAACTTTTATTATTTTTTGTTTATAACCAATAAACTTTTTTATCACTAGAATTATCTGCCGCAATAAAATCCCGTTGCTATGCATGGGTACTCGTTTAGTTTCCCAAGAAACTGATGAAACATTTTCATTATGTACATTTATTTAGATGTATTGCCCTCACCACTAAACAAAAAGGTTCGAGACTTGAAATAACCAAGTCTATGGATGTTGTTATATGCTTTTGTAGAACGAACAATGAGAACTAAGAGTTCAAAACCAAAAATTTTTGGTTTTACAAATAGTGTATGGAATCAATATTTTGTTATTTCAAGTCATTTTTTATTTTCACGGATCTTTGACGTATCTAGATTTCTATGAAGAGAATCTTTTAGAAAAAAAATAGATAATGAATATAAGATAAGAGCCGAGAATAAACATGCTATGCCGGGTGACTGGAATCCTCTGAGGTCAGCTGAACTGGCTGACAATCGGCAGAAGATGCTGAGCAAAGCTGCTTAAAGCGTCAACGAGTGTACTAAAACTATTTACGTTTGGTAAACTTAGTTAATGTTTTAGACTGAAGATTAAATCAGGGGTCTAAGTACATGAGCCGAGATAGTTCGCGTTCAACTTGATAGTCACGATTTAATCTTAATTTCTTTATGAGTTTTGTTGATACAAGTTTAGGCTCCATTTATAGAATGCTAAGCTTGAATAGTTCAACAATATTCTTTAGAAGTTCATCTGTACAATGCGAAGTAGGGAGGCAAAAAACCCGAACATGACAAGGAAATTCGGAACTCGAACTAATTGGGGTGGGGCGAAACATCCTTATCAGGTTAAAACGGGGATTTTAATCGGGTGTGGGCCAGGGAGCGGGGAATATATCACCGCCCCGCCTCATCCGAATAATATATATACATACACAAATATATCTATATACATATAGTACATGTTGGAAATAATGTTAGTTTTTTTTTTTTTTTTTTTTTTCTTTTTTTGTAAGATTGCAAAATTGTTACAAGTATCATAGAAGCTTATTTAATGTCATATGTTAAGTTGTAATTTGTGTCGGTGTAATATATCATTATTTATGTATAATGCTATTGTTGAAAATATAAGAAGGCTTGTTTGTAATTGATTATTAATTATTGATTCTTTAAGTTATTGCTAAATTAAAGGTGCAAAAATAATAGTAAATGTGAAACGGTACGGCTTTGGTCGAGTATCGTGCCTAAAGAGATACACCCCATTGGGGCACCCCAATTAGACCCTGATGGGGGATCGGTGCGGGTTTAGGGAAGACTTTGGTAATTGGGTTTAGTGATGGGGATGGTCGCCCAACCCCAAACCCGCCTGGTTGCCATTCCTAATGCTAAGTTTGATTAGCTTAATAGTCAACAATATTCTTTTTTGGTAATCATGATTTGGCTGACTAATTTACAGGGTTTGAACACACCATCACAGAACAAAAATCGGGTAAAACTCTTTTTTTTGAAAAGCTTGACATGACTATTTAAGAATGGTTTGCACCAAGCAGAAAAATTAAATTGTGATTCATATAGTAACAAGCCTTTTTATCATTAGGCCACCCCTTAGTGGTTAATAGTTAAACAATATTTGTAAAAATAAACTTCAATTTTAAATTTTCTCAAAGTTTAAGATTATATAAAACCATATATGTTTGAATTCAAGTTTGTAGTTATTCTCGAGTTCAAACCCCAGTACCCCACAATAAACAACTTTAATTAAGACCAACCTTACACGTACGTATATTAGTTGTTTCCTTCATATTCACAAGAGAGGACTTTGTAAAAAGATATTAAGCGGTTGGACACTCTTTTGAGTGGAACTTCTTAAGATATTGTTCTTGAGACGGAGAGTGTGAGCCAGTCAACGTTGTTGGTTATAATAAAATGCAAAAAGTGTCGAAAGAAAAAAGTACTAATACAACTCATCAGTCCTTCATACTTCAAAGTTCAAACCATAGTTGTCAGGATCCCGATCCTGATCTTAGGATCTTACGATTTTACGATATTGCAAAGCAAAAACGATCCGGATCCTACATACGATCTTTGCAAGCTTAAGATCTTATAGGATCCCGATCTTGACCATAGAATCTTAAGATCTAATCCGATCCGATCTTACTTTTCTCGGATTACAAACTAACAAACTATAAATTGATGGGTTGTTTTTTTGTTAGAATTCAAGAAACAACATGTTAATATTTTTAAACTTTTCATGATCATAATTTAGGATAATATTTCTATTAAACATTTATAATATTTTGTGTTTATAATGTATAATAATTTGTAGATTTGTATAATATTACAAAAACTATTAAGAAAAAATATTAGAGTAGGATCTTAAGATCCCGATTCGATCTTACGATCACGATCTTTCAAAGACAAAAATGATCCTAAATAGGATCTCTTCAAAAACCTTGCTTCAAACAACCACCACCACCATTAAATAATATAGTTGCAATGGTGGTTTATTTTCCCGCCATTTCAATGTCTCCGTCATTTCTGCCTTCCGTTAAGTTAGGGTTTGATGATGCCGTCACGCAATACGTCATGGAGGCAAAGAAGCATCGGGACACCTTCTATGAACGTCATCAAAACAAGGTTGGTTTTCTTTATCCAATTTTTATCGACTCGAGTTTGATAATTTGAAACCCCGGCCGGGTCAACTAGCAGAACCGGTTTGGGTTTCTTTAATATTTTGAAACCCGGTGCGCGCCACCAGTTTTTTTAGCAGAATGAGTGTTTGAAAAGTTGAAAGAAACATGGGTGTGTGGACATGTTTATAAACTGTTAGGTTTTTTTTAGCACAAACCGGGTTGACCCGTTGACCTGCCCGGGTCGATCACAGACCCGGTTTTGAAAACATTAAGCAAGTGGACACTTATTTTTGGAGCGAGGGAAATAGAAAATGACGAATTTCTCAGCAAAAATGGGTTGAGGGAGTCGAAACGCGGGACCATTTTGATGACTGCATATGAGAAAGTACTTGACTCCCTCGACATTTATTTTTGGGAATTATACACGACATTCGGTTGATAAGGGGCCTACCCTCGGCATTGGGCCACATGCCATCTTTTAACAACTTGGCAGACCTTCCTCTACTCCCTCGAACCCATCTTTGCAGGATTTTTGGGCATTTTGGCCTTTTAAAATGATTTTACGCATGTTAAAACAACTAACCATCAGATTGACCAAATTCGTGACTGTTGATCCAACTTCTTATGTGATTTTAGAGTGAATTAAAAGAAAAACATAAGTGTTTTAGATAAGCAGTATGCCCAAAATTAGGCTTTGTTAATACTATTTTGGGCACTTTACCGTTTTTACCTTAGTATTTTTTTTTCGCTGATAAGATAGAAAATTGTTAGTATGTGCTTACAATAACGAAAATGTTTTCTATAGGGCTGAAATGAACTGGAAATATAAATTGTTTCTTTGCGTAAAAGACAAATAGTAGCTAAAATGAAAATGGAGCCGAAATAGTTTTTGATATATTGAAGTAATTGCAGTTCTTCAAGGACCGGCATTACCTAGAAAAGGATTGGGGGCAGTACTTTTGTGATGAAAACGACACCCTCCCTTCTAACGGAAAAGTAATCTTAGAGGTTAGATTCATCGCTCATAGCCAGCAGTATCCATTTGAATGGATAATGCCGTTTTGATTATAACTAAAATGTGATCGTCATGTGCACGCTGGTTGTGGTACTGGCAATACAATATTTCCCCTCGCTAAGAAGTTTCCTCAACTTTTTGTTCATGCTTGTGATTTCTCGCATCAGGCAGTCACACTTGTTAAGGTTTGTTACTTATAGATGTTGTAAGATGAGTGGGTCATGTGGATTGGGAAATGGATTAGAATAGGTTTGGGTAAATGGAATCGGGTCGAACACTTTTTTTTTTTTTTTTTTTTTTTTTTTTTTTTTTTTTCTTTCTGTTTCTCAAAGAGTATATGTATATAAAAAATTAACACACTTTTTGTTACTATTACAAAAGAACTGTATTGTTGTACTTATAATCTAAACTTTTAATTTCAAGGGTGTTTGGGATTGCTGATTCAAGTGCGAATCTTATTTCAAGCAGTTTTGATGAATGTATGAAACTGCTTATTTAAGTGTAAATAAGCTTGTTTCTAAGTAGGCACATACTTTCGAATAAGCAATCCCAAACACCCCCTAAAAGCAATTTAGATGGCTATATGAATTAGGAATTGTGTTTGGGCGACTTGCAACCAGTTTGAGACAACATAAAAGCACATCAACCCATTTAAGTATATTGGTTGAAATGACTATATAAGTCATTGTAATCTATTACTAATTTTGAACTTCGTATGAATGCAGTCAGATACAAATTTCCGTGAAGATCAAATGAATATTTTTGTTTGCAATATTGCTGAAGACGATCTTTGTGACCATATTGCGCCGGCATCTGTCGATATTGTTACCTTGGTAAGCATATTAACTTAACAACCTCATGGATCTGATTATGGATTCATGAAGATACATAAATTGTAGATACAGACCAAATAATATTATGCAGGTTTTTACATTATCTGCAGTTTCACCCGAGAAGATGCCCATTGTGCTACAAAACATAAGACGTGTTTTAAAGGTCACTTCCATTTAACTTATGCATCTGAACACACAATTTGGATAAAAAAGGTAACTGACTTTGGTGTAATTTATGTTTATGGTAAACTGATAATCATCTATTATTGCCTAGTAAAAAACCATTAAACTTATAAGTTATAAAATATTTGCCATTTTTTCCTAGTAAAAAGCTATTGGTTCCTATAGACGCTATCTATGTCGACCGTTTTTTCACCTGCTGAAAATTGTCAAAAAATTAGCAATTTAACAGGTGAGGGTCTTGTTCTACGTTAAACATAGTTTGTTACCCAAAATGGAAGATTAACCAAAGTTAGTTATCTTATGCAATTTGAAAAGTTAGTGTTACAATAAAAAAATAAAATAAAAAAAGGATTCTACATACAATGACAAAAAGTGGCAAGTATGATGCCTTATTTTTGCCAATTTCCCTAGTATAAATTATAAACTAAAGTGTTTAATGTGTATTTGTATGTGACCACTAAGGCTCACGTATACTTAGCCATATAATTATATTTTATGCTGAGAGCGTATTTCTAACAAGGGATGCCTACAAAACCCATTTTCTCTTCATTAAGAGGCTAAATTAGAATGTTTCAAACACTACTTAATTAAAGAACACTTCGTCAGTAAACTGTCATATTTATATGTGTGTAACAAAAGGCTAATACACAAGAGGGGCATTATAGTAAATTGTCATATTTATATTACTTTCCTTCCAACTTGAGAACATGAATTATACACACTTTACTTGCATTTCCTTTTGGTTTTGTCTGACTCAAGAACACAAACAAGATTGTTTGATATCCTTTCTTTTCTTTCTTTGCCTTGCCCCTTCTTTTCTTTTCCTATTATCCTAAACTTGAGAACGCAGTGTAAGTCTTGACTAATGTAAAACTACGGGGTTGGTTATTGGTACCCCCTTTTTGTGGTAACCACACCCCTCTAAATTTTTTTATTTATTTATTTTATAATTTAGTTTTTATTATAGAATGGTGAAATGAAAAATACGGGAATTAAAAATTTAAAGTTTGACAAGTCAAAAGTATTTCTCTTTCCGTCCTAAAATATAAGTCCATTTGAAAATTTTCAAAGTCGTTTTATTCCAACTTTAATCTTAATTAAAAAAAATTGTGTTATATAATATTTGATACAAAATATATAAATGGACTTTTGTTTTAAATGTATTTTTATTGGTATACTTTTCATCAAGTATTATATAACACGAAAATAAATAATTAACGTCAAAGTGGAAAATAAAAGATTGTCTTATCATGTTAATAAAGTGGGTAAAACACAAATAATACGGAGGAGAAAACCATAAACAATTGTCTTAGCATATATGCCATGAATTATTGATGTCACTTTTTCTTTTTGTAAATTTCCATCAACTGTACTTTTATGAGGCATGGCATGAATTATTGATGTCACTTTTTCTTTTTGTAAATTTCCATCAACTGTATGAGCCAAGGCATGAATTATTGATGTCACTTTTTCTTTTTGTAAATTTCTGAGCAATTTCCATATGTCCTCCGAATCTTCTTTATATAATATCTTCACACGTACATTTCCTCATGTGATCACTCAAATCTTTCATAACTTACAATGGTCATTCTTACAGATATTTCAGAAGCATCTTCATCAAGTAATGATCATCATAAAATGTATGATGTGTTCTTAAGTTTTCGAGGGGCAGACACTCGTAACAGTTTCACCAATCACCTTCATAAAGCCCTTGAGGATGCTAATCTCATAACCTTCTTGGACGATAAAAATATTGAAACCGGGCTATATTTGAAGCCGGAGTTAGAGAGTGCCATTAGAGCATCGAGAGCTTCTATAATTGTGGTGTCAAAGAATTATGCTTCTTCCACATGGTGCCTTAATGAACTGGCGTTAATCCTAGAGCAGCATAGGGAGTTTAACCACATAGTTATCCCCATATTCTATCATGTCGATCCTAGCGATGTGAGGAAGCAACGAAACAGCTTCGGAGATGCGATGGCATATCATAAACAGAAGATGGAGGCAGAAACAAATGCAGAGATAAAAAACGAATGGGCTCAAAAGATGGAGATATGGAAGCATGCACTTACACAAGTTGCTAATCTAAAAGGGAAAGAACCAAAGAACATGTAATAATTTACTACTTTCATCACTTTGATTATCTCTTTTATTTATTTATTATTATTTTTAATAATTTTGTTTTTATTATAAAACTTCAAAATAATAAAACCGAACAGAAAATGTAGATTTGAATAGTCAAAAGTAATAAAACATCAAAAATACCGAGCAGAAAAAAAATTGTATTGTTTTATTAATAAAGTGAGTAAAACTGCCAAAAAATATAGGAAACATAAAATATAATTTTTAACAAGTTAAAAAGAGAAAAAGTTACTAACAAATAATAAAAAAGAAGTGTCTTATGGATCAACGGGTTGAAGAAAGTGAAGGGGGGCCATAGTACCACCCATACCCCTTACCCCTCTCACCCCTTTTATTACCAACTTTATTCAAGATGAAAGACAGTTTTTAATAGTTTTTTTTTTTTTTTTTACTTTTGACTTGTTAAATCTTATTATCTCTGTCTAATAAAAACTGACCACTTTCACTTTTTTAAGTCTTTCTTTTCGACTTTTACCTTAAATATTTATGTTTGTGTTATGTAACACTTAATGAAAAATATATGAATATATTAGGATTTAAATGTATTTTTATTGGTATAATTTTCATCAAGTATTATATAACGCAAACATAAACATTTAAGGTCAAAGTTGAAAAATAAAGACTTAAAAAAGTCTAAGTGAAGAGTTTTTATTGGACGGAGGGAGTATATTTTATGTTCCATATTTTTTTGACAGCTTTACACACTTTATTAACGGGATAAGATATTTTTTTTATGGTTTTCTGCTCAGTATATTTTCTGTTTTACTACTTTTGACTTGTCAAACTTTATATTTTTAATTTGTATTTTCTGTTTTAGTAGTTTTATAATAAAAACAAAATTATAAAAATAAAAATTAGGAAAGTGTTACATGTATTTTAAGTGGTACCAATATCACATTCTTTTCTTTTAACAAAGATTTAAACTGAATATCATTTTGAATCATATAGTCCATTAGTTTACGCTTCTTTTTTAAAAGTGATTGCATATATATTTCTCCAAAGCTTAAAATTGCGTATAAATACAACTTAAAATAATAATTGCATATATATCGTTTAAAAAGCTCAAAAATTGCATTTATATCTGACTTAAAGTTATAATTGCATACATATCTTTTCTAAACCTTAAGTATGTCATATATATCCAAATAACTATATATTATAAATTGACAGCTCTATAATACATTACAGCTATAGTTATAAAAAATATTATTACTTTATATTATTTTTTCGTTATTTATAAACTTGTTGCATTAATTTGCGCTTTCTTGTAAACTTGTTGCTCCGTATATTTTCTGTTTTACTACTTTTGACTTGTCAAACTTTATATTTTTAATTTTGTATTTTATGTTTTAGTAGTTTTATAATAAAACCAAAATTATAAAAATAAAAATTAGGAAAGTGTTACTTGCATTTTAAGTGGTACCAATATCACATTCTTTACTTTTAACAAAGATTTAAACTGAATATCATTTTGAATCATGTTGTCCCTTAGTTTACGCTTCTTTTTTAAAAGCGATTGCATATATATTTCTCCGAAGCTTAAAATTGCGTATAAATACAACTTAAAATAATAATTGCATATATATTGTTTAAAAAGCTCAAAAATTGCATTTATATGTGACTTAAAGTTATAATTACATACATATCTTTTCTAAACCTTAAGTATGTCATATATATCCAAATAACTATATATTGTAAATTCACAGCTCTATAATACATTACAACTATAGTTATAAAAAATATTATTACTTTATATTATTTTTTCGTTATTTATAAACTTGCTGCATTAATTTACGCTTTCTTGTAAAAATATTTTATCTATTATACATATATAACAATCATGATATCTAAGGTTGTTATTCGGGTTGACTCGGTTGGGTTCGGGTCACTCGGGTCCGGTCAATTCGGTTCAAGGCTAAAAAACATACTCGAACCCGACCTTGTTTAGAAATAGGGTTATTTGGGTTATGATCAACTCGGGTTCGGGTCAACTCGTGTTAGGGTTTAGGTCATTTAAAAATTTATAATTTTGGTGATTACATACAAATTAGAAAGAAAAAAATAAAACTCAGGTCACTCTGTTTGACCCGAACCCGATTAAGAGACATTTATTAAACCCGAACCCGATCTTGTGTAGAACTCGGGTCAATTTCGGTTGACCCAAACATAATTTTGAATCCAATTAACCCGAACCGAAAAGCCATATTCGGGGTTCGGGCCGAGTTGATTTTTGTGACATCCCTAATGATCTATATGAAAGGTTTATTTCATGTATTCTTATTATATATGAGATAAGGTGACTTTTTTGTGAGGTTATATATTGTATCGATATATTATTTTAGTCATCTAATTTATTTTGAACCTCGGGACATCGTGTTTTTGAAACACATCGTGTTATAATTATATTGCATAATAATTTTAATATATATGACATATTAAAGGCTTAGAAATGATATATATGTAATTACGAATGTTTAGAAATGATATATATGCAATTATTAGTTTAAGTTGTACATACATGTAATATTTTAGTTTTTTTAGAATACTAGACGAGTACTCGTGCATAGCGACGTGATTTTATAGCGGCAGATAGCCTTAGTGATTAAAAAAAAAGTTTATGGGTAATAAACGAAAAATAATAAAAGTTTGAGGATTTGATTAAACATAATGTTTTGAAACCCGGTTCGACCCGGGTGGTTCAACCGGTTGAACCGTTCCGGTACAAAACACGTCAATTTAAACCGGGTCATCCCGACGGATTAGGTCGAAAAAACGGGTCAAATTAAACCGGGTCAAACCGCCGGGTTTGAAGCGTCCCGAGTCAATCCGGTTTTTTATGTGTATTAATAGCAAGCATTTCAACACTTCAATACATTCTAATTTCAATACTTTCCAAATTTGTTAAAAGTTTGACCATTCTTCAACATTTCAACATCTTAATATTGACCATTTTTACTTTGTATGTAGTATATAAAAACGCAATTATAAATTTAAATCGAATATATACGTAATTGTAAGTTTTTTAAGGGATGTATATGCAATTACCCGTTTGTTTTGTGGAATACGTAAATTTGCGTGTTCCGTGTTTTATTAGTATTATTTTTGGTACATTAAGCCCTGTAATTTTGACCATTTCAAAAAACATATGACTGAACTATCAAAATTTGGATTATTAGATGCATGGATTGAATTTTCTACTTCTAATAAGTAAAATTTATTTCAGGCTAGAGACGGATTTTATCGAAGAAATTGTTAAGGACATCTATCATCAATTGGGCGTACTCCTAAGGAATACTCTGCCACCAGACCCACCACTAATTGGGATAGATTATTCCATTCACTTCCTCAGTTCATGGCTCCGAGACGGATCTGAACATACTGCTGATATCCTCACTATATACGGTATGGGTGGGATCGGGAAGACATCTTTGGCCAGACACGTCTTTAACTTACACTGTCATGAATTCAACCGAAGCAGCTTTGTTGAAAATATAAGTAAGCGATGGGGTCAATCTAATGGATTGATTGAAGTACTAAAACAACTTTGTGATGACATTACGAAACCAATTTCAATTCCAGTTCACGATGTATATGTATACACCTCTGCAATTGAGAACGCACTATCCCGTAAAAAAGTGTTTATAGTTCTTGATGATATTGGTAGTTTCGACCAGTTGGATGTGTTACTCGGAAGTAAAGGTTTTCATCCAGGAAGCAAAATCATAATAACCACTAAAGACGCGTCGTTGACGGAGAGATGTGCACTTTTCAGTCCGCAAGTTCAACCCAAGCATACCAAGCACAATCTTAGAAGTTTACATGGGATTGACTCACTAAAGCTTTTATGTCTTCATGCATTCGGGTCTGAAGATCTCAAAGAAGGTTACAAAGCAGTTTCAGATGATATTGTGAATTACTGTAAAGGGCATCCGTTGGCTCTTAAAGTTTTAGGCAGGTCACTACGTAACCAAGATGTTGCTTATTGGGAAGACTGCATAAAAGGGCTAAAGAAAGAACCCGATTCCCATATAACTGATGTCTTGAAAATGAGCTTTAAATCTTTGCCATCCAATGATCAGGAATTGTTTAAGCACATTGCTTGTTTTTTTGTTGGAAAAGGTAGAGATTTTAGTGAAACAATATTAGAAGCATGTGGTATAAACACAACAACCGGGATCACTCATCTCACTGACAGATGCCTTCTCGATATCGATTGGAACGTGTTGAGTATGCATTCACTGATTCAAGAAATGGGAAAAGATGAGGTACGTCAAGAATCACCTGGCAAACCATCGAAGCGAAGCCGATTATGGTGTCATGAGGAGTCATTCGAAGTTCTAGAACAAAAAAAGGTAAGAGGCATGATATTAGTAATACTTGATGTTTCCAACATTTTGCATTCTTAATCATTGTACATGTAAATAATATTTTTGTATATGGTCATTTCCTAATAGGGTAAGGGAAAAATACTAGGCCTGAGCCTTGATATGCGGATGCTCGAGAAAGAGAAGTTGCAAGGATCAAGTGAATCCCTTGAAACAGCTGCGTTTAGTAATATGCATAGTCTAATGATACTACATCTCGATTATGTGCAAATCAATGGGCCTTATGAGAACTTTCCAAAAAAAATAGCATGGTTGCGTATGTGTGGGTTTTCTTTAAAGTCTATACCTTCAGAGTTGCCAATGGAGAATCTAGTTGCTCTTGACATGTCTTACAGCAATATCGAATTCTTTGATATGTCTTGTAGTAGCCACCAACGAGCTGAGAAGAGGCAAAAGGTTAGAAATTTCATGATCTATTTTTGTTGTTATTATTTGTCCATGTTGTTTTACTGCAACTCACCAACTGTTATACCCATTTCAACAGTTGCTTGGATCGTTGAAGATTCTTGATCTGGGTTTCAGTAAACAGCTTCGTGGTGTCAGTGGCTTTTGTGAACTCCCTTCACTTGAGAGTTTATTTCTTAGTAATTGCTTGAGCTTGATTGAAATCTGTGAATCAATTGGCCATTGTGAAGAGCTTGCCTTAATTGATCTCAGTAACTGCAAAGATTTACGAAAGCTTCCAAGGACTTTAGCCAAGTTAAAGAAGGTCAAAACATTACTACTTGCTGGATGGAATTATAAGGGCGAACTTGCCGTTGTGGAGGCTGTACCAAGAGATTTCAAGTCCTCTGTTGTTTATTTTCCGAGCTCATTAGTAAAGTTGTCGCTTGCAAATAATAACTTGTCCAATGAATCCTTTCCCACGGACCTGAGTTGCCTCTCCATGTTGGAGTATTTATGTTTAAATGGTAATCCAATTGTTTCAATGCCTGATTGTGTGAGAACCCTTCCTAAGCTCAAGAAGCTTTATATGGAAAATTGTACAATGCTGGGTTCAATTGAACATCCTCCACATACACTAGGATTTTTGAGTTTGCTTGCATATGATCACCATATGACTTTGATACGGAAAATTTCATTTGATCTAGAAATGTCTGTACTCTGTTTACATATGATGATGCATTATTTAGCACCTTCATCCATGGAAATTGAAGGAATGATCAAAATCCAACCTATAGCAGGTGTTGATGATACTATCTTATGTAGTTTGGGGTGGAGTAACTTAGAGTTCATTTATAAAAGGCGTGTGGGAACGTATCATCATATAAGAGGACCAGAGGGATGTCAAACCCAGGTTTCTCTAACTAATGTATTAGTATGAGTTTATATGAATATGTATGCATAGATAATTTATTCTGATTAATTTTGCTTGTGTTTTGGCAGATGTATTATGAACATGGAATATTCAGCACAATTTATGGGGGTGAAGTGATGCCAAAGTGGATTACACACAAAAGCAAGGGGCCGTCAATTTCATTTACCATCCCATCATCTCCTAATAAGCTCAGAGGATTAAATCTCTCCTATGTACAGACATTAATAGATCCATACTGGAGGTCTGAAGATCAAGATGGGAATTCTGAATATCCACGTCATCAGTTGATTTATTTGCCACTTATCAAAATTAGTAATATAACAAAGAAGCTCACCTGGTTTTACCATCATTATAATGGTATAGTCAATGTAGGTGGAAAGAGTTTAACATTCTTAAGCCATTGGATGTTTGGGGAGAATGAGATGGAAGATGGTGACCAAGTTACTATTTTTATAGAACATTATGAGCCAAGTGACAATCGTAGCAGCATAAGGGAGTGTGGGGTGAGTTTTGTGTATGATGATGGAAAGAATGAGAAGGAAGAAGATCCGTTGAGTTATTACAAGTCATGGAATCACATCATTGGTGGAGATCTCTCTCCTTTTCAGGAAAGAATACAGGAAAACAACCTATACTACTCCCTAGACAACAGAGGTAGAACCCATTTACTATATTTTCTAAAAAGTGTTGGGAGTATTACTTTTTAGTATTTTATTATATTTTCTAAAAAGTTGTTGTCTGTTGGAGTATATATTACTTTTTAGCATTATTATTTTTTATCTCAGGGAGGAGATTCAGTAGATATAACTTTAAAGCTTTCTCCAACAAGAACTCCAACACAAGTGGCCGCGTAATCGAGGTTTGTTTTCGATACCCAAACACTTTTTCATAACACGAACAAAAACCACACATAACACCGACCGAATATTTATTCATTATAGCTCTTAACTGGTCACAGGATGCACTACAACAATCAGGAGGACGGGCGAGGAAGCTTTTGGCGGGGACGCCTATGTCCCCACCTAAAGTCGCTAAACGACAAAAACGTTGCTAAGCTTTCTCCAAGAAGAACTCCAACACACGAGGCCGCGCAATCGAGGTAAGTTTTCGATACCCAAACACTTTTTTATATCCGAATATTTATTCATTATAGCTCTTAATTTGGTCACAGGTTGTATAAAAATGGAAGTGATTATAACCTTGCTATATGGAAGGACTCATTACATCAAGGTGTTGCAGCTTTTATTACTTTCTCGCACAGCTTTTAGAACATGTATTCGCTATTCATATTTTCCCATTTCGCATAAACTTGTCGACATATTCTTCACTGTTAATGAACTTGTATAGAGAATTGATCAAATAGTGGTTTTGTTGAGAGGGAAAATTTCAAGGTTGCGGATGTCAAAAATTGAGTTGAAAGTTTGTATCTTGAGGGCGATTTTGGGTAAAAACAATGGAAGAAATGGTAGAATCAGTGATGGTAAAAATGATGTATACAATGTGTTCGACGAAATGTCAAGTAGCAGACTTATTAAACAAGAAAGGTCTGTTAGAGAATATTATAATGCATTTACTTCACATTACAACGTATACGTTTCTTGGACTAGAAAAATGGGTTTAGATGATGGGTGTCTTGTTAGTCTCTTTATGTCGGGGCAATATTTTTAAACCCAAAACACTTCATGATGCATATTTGTTGGCTAAGTTGCAAGAAATGACTATTGAGATTTTAAAGGACGATCATTCAAAAGGAGATGAAAAAGTGAACAATGAGTTAGCAAGGTGTCATGAAGGTTGTAAAGAAAATGCAAATGGTGAGGAAACTCGATGTGTGGAACTGTTGTTAATAACAAGTGGTTTGATTGATGGTGGTGACTTGTGTTTGAAAAGTGATGGAAATATAATAGTTATTAATAAAGAAAAGAATGATGTGAAACAAGGTATAGGGAAAGAAGAAAACAGTGATTTCGGTATTAGTGTTGTAGATAATGATTATGGAAAAAGGGAACAAAAGGAAGATATTGGGAATGCTATAGAAGAAGATGAGCTTACAGAATCAAATAATGCAAATGGGGTGATTGGCATAACTATTGGTTTGATGGATTGTGTAGCCATGGATGTAGATCCTGTTGAAAAATGTTTTAGTGAGATGCAAATGGAGGCTTGTGTCAAGAAATGTCCGCATGAGATTGAATTTGATGGTTTTGACACTCAAATGGAAGTGACTGGAGGTGTGGAAAATATTACTGATAGAATAAAGTAAAACCAAATTGTGGCGGATAAACCATTAGTTGAAAAGTTTGTGAAGAATAAAGTGAAGAAGAATGATCATGTGATTGGTTAATGTTTCTGGTAGGATGACTTTTACTGAATTGGGAAAGAAGAGAGAACCTGGAACTTTGATTAAGAAGTTTTTGGAAGCTGGAAATATACTAAAATTTGGTCAAACAAGTCAAACAACAACCAAATTCTAATCCAAAATCAGCAACGAGAGAAGCATTTTTGTACGGAAGATGACAGAAGGTTTCATGAAGATGAGGAAGAGTACAATAGTCTTGGTATCGCAGTGATCAACAAGTATATGGAAGATGTTCTACAAAGTTTAAGAGTTAAAAAGTCAAATGCAGTCTTAATGGTGGCTAATATGTGGAATTTAAAGTGGGTCAATGGCAAATTGGTGTATGCTTTGAGTCAGTAAGTTGTGCTGTTGGTTATCATGGATTAAGGGGTGTTTGGATGAATTGATTTCTTGCATAAATGGAACAAGTTAGTGAATGGAATGGATATGGACAATAAGTAGAATGAATTTAGAGTGTTCAAAGATTGTAGTATGATGATCTATAGCAATCTTTGCTGGAATTGCACTTCACTAATTAGTGCAAAAATATATGCAAACCATCAGTGTGTCAAGTACTTGTACCTTGGAGTCTTAATGGTATGACTGTACCTGTTTTGTAAGACATATTTCATTCAGACTTGGCCTTGGGAGGGAGTTTGATGGATATGTTGGAACAAACAGGAGGTCTAGTTCATAAAGATGTACCATAATGTAGGCTTGTGCACTAGAAGGGTAATGGTTTGGCGGATGGTGTATGATGGATTGAATAGAGAGGAATGAAAGATGATCCTTCTTGGTCTATCCAATACACCATCAAGGAGGTAAGGCTGGTCTTCACTCAAGGTGTGTGTTCCCATGTAGCTGAAGCCATTCTATGAGATGGAAATGTAGGTTACATGGCATAGCCCTTGTTGTGGAAGGGAAATGGGTTCCTAGTGATGCCTCTTATCTTTCTGCTTTGATAATTGTAGGTGGCTGGTTGAATGGTCTGGGTGGAAAGATATAGGGGAAATGTAGCTAGATGGTAGGTGCTTAAAGGTATTTCTCATGTGCTTGTGTTGATGGTTGCAGTGTTGATGTGGTTTGTTGTGTTGACAGATTGTTGATGTATCAGAGATAGTTGTTTGTTTCATCTGATATTGGAGATTGTTTAGTTGTTGTATTCTGTCATTGGGCTTGTCCAATGTGACAGTATGAAAACTTATATTGTACATTTTGGTTGAAGTTAATATAAAGTTTACCTTTGCACCCAAAAAAAAAAAAAAAAAAAAAAAAAAAAAGTCTTGGTATCGCTAGTGGTGGTAATGGTAATAGCAGTGGTGATGGAAACCTTTTTGGTTTTGAAGTAGGTCAAAATGGTAAAAATAGAGGTGATGTGAAATTGGATATATGGAAATGGCTGAAAAGAAAGAAGAAATATGTGAAATTTTATATGGGGAAATGGGTGAAAATGAAAAAAAGGCACGTGTGATGTTTGACATATGGAAATGGCCCAAAAGGAAAAAGAAAGTTATAGGTTGTTTGCGTAAGAGAAAATAGGCTAAAATACGGTCTGACAAGAGTTGTATCACTGTGATAAAGAAGTGCAGTAGTAATCTGACATGAGTTGCTGAAATGTTTCTCAACTGAAGAAGTGGATTAGTATCATCTGATATCATTTTCTGAAATTATCCCTGGATTTGTATTACAAGAAATCTGCTGATGTAGACCAGCTACATGGATATCAATAGGACTCAACAGTACAAGCACTTGAGGCTGCTTCTTTGTACAAATGCCAGAAGGTAGGATAGAGGCTCAAAGAATATATTATCAGTGGTGGGTAAGGAGCCGAAGCAATAACCAATGATAGATCGAGTTTTCTCAATTTCAGCTTGATTATTGAGGACAAGTATCATTTGAAGGGGGATGGATTGATACGAGCCAATATGGACTTGCCATTTGGCACGTGAGGTGCACGTGTCTAGTTGTTAAACTAGACCACGTGGGTATTCCAACAGCTTTTCCAGCCTAGCTCACACCCTTCAAATACCCTGTTGTTCCATTTCATTCATTAAGCTTTGAAAACCAATTTCTCTCCTCTCTTGTAATCTGTAACCAACAATGTAATAATTCATTGTTTCAGTAAATCGTAATTCAATTTCGAACCCAATTCTTCTTCATTTGAGTTCCTGGTTGTTTTACTAGTTTGATCTTCGAGTTAAATCCTGGTTGTTTTGCTGATGATATGTGCTTGAAATAACGAAAATGTTTTTTTTTTTTTTTTTTTTTTTTTTTTTTTTTTTTTTTTTTTTTTTTTTTTTTTTTTCCAAAAGGGCTGAAATGAACTGGAAATAAGAATTGTTTCTTTGTGTAAGAGAAAATAGGCTAAAATAAAAATGGAGCTGAAATAGGTTTTTGATATTTTGAAGTAATTGCAGTTCTTCAAGGACCGACATTACTCGAAAAGGATTGGGGGCACTATTTTTGTGATGAAAACGACACCCTCCCTTCTAATGGAAAAGTAATCTTTGAGGTTAGATTCATTGCTCAAAGCCACCAGTATCCGTTCGAATGGATAACACCGTTTAGATTATAACAAAAATATGATTGTCATGTGCAGGCTGGTTGTGGTACTGGCAACACGATATTTCCCCTTGCTAAGAAGTATCCTCAAATTTTTGTTCATGCTTGTGATTTCTCGCATCAAGCAGTCACACTTGTTAAGGTTTGTTACTTATAGATGTTGTAAGATGAGTGGGTCATGTGGGTTGTCAAACGGGTCAAAATAGGTTTTGGTTCAAATGGTCGGGTCAAACACTTTTTTGTCTATGTCTCAAAGTGTATATGTATATAAACAAGTAACACACTAGTTACTATTACAAAAGAACATGTATTGTTTGCAATATTGCTGAAGACGATCTTTGTGACCATATAACACCGGCATCTGTCGACATTGTTACCTTGGTAAGCATTAACTTAACAACCATGTTGACTTTTTTAGCTACTGAAAATCAACAATTTTATGCAGGTTTTTACATTATCTGCGGTTTCACCTGAGAAGATGCCCATCGTGCTACAAAACATAGGACGTAGTTTAAAGGTCACTTCCGATGAATTTATGTATCTGTATGCGCAATATGGATAAAAAGATAACCAACTTTGGTCTAATATCGGGTAAAAGTAACTGCTTTGTTTTGCCTAGTAATACTATGAAACTTCAAACACAATTGCCATTTTACTAGAATAATCGTACTTACAAAAAATATGACTCAAGGTAATAGGTTACTAAACTCAAATTTATACGTTGCAAACGATTCTAACGCTGACCATGTTGACTTTTTTAGCTACTGAAAATCAACAATTTTGAAAGTTTGTGTCTTTTTCTCGGTTAAACAAAGTTGGTTACCTTATGCAATTTGCCTTTCTATCAAATTCCAGTTTTGGATATCCTTTTTTTTTTCTTTTTTTTTTTTTTTTTTTTTTTTTTCTTTGAGTTTCTAATGTCTGGATAGCATACGAATTTTGCAGCCTAATTGCTACATTCTTTTACGGGATTATGCTATTGGGGACTACGCTCAAGTGAGTTTCCAAACTTCTTATGGCAATGTTACTCAAATGTATATATTGTGCAATAAACGAAAGCATTTACCATAATTTATGGCCATTGTGCAGGCTATGCTAATGAACAAGAATCAAGTTATTAGTGAGAACTTCTATTTCCATGGTGATGGCACCGTAATGATTCTGCAAACTTTTAGTCTTCACTGTATCCGTTACATTTTTCACTCTATGCTAATATTATTGTCAAATATTTTTCTGTAGTGTTCATTCTACTTCTCAGAAGATTTGCTGTCAGAGTTGTTTGTAAGTGCTGGATTTGCTGTAGTGGATGTGAATACATACAACAGAGAGATCGAAAATCGAGCTAAAAATATTACTATGCAGCGGTATAGTTCAACCTTTCAACCCACAAAATTCATAACTTTTTACCAAAGTACTAATGAGTGAGTCAAATGGGTAAAAATTAAAAGAGCAAATGTCAAATGGATTAAACGGGTTGGAAGTCATCCAAAGCAAAAATTATCAGTTCATAAAACATCTTGTATCATTTTACTCAAAAAAAATTGATTATTATTTGACACACTAATTGTTTATAACAGAGTTTGAAAGTTCGGGTAAAAAGTGCTCGGATCAACCACCCCGTACTAAAATTACCAGTTTAGCCCATTTTGCTAACTCTAGTCTATGCCACTTGCTTATTCTAAATCACTCTTTTTGTTCTACTTTAGGCGTTGGATACGAGCAGTTTTCAGACGATCTTGACCATACTATAACTCCACTGTCAAAAACCACAAATCGCCAGTTCTGACTTGTGGAGTGTCCTATTGCAACATCTTTCACATTGGATTGCGTGTCACCTAACTTGATCCATCTGATTGGCGTCCTGTAGGTGATGAATGAATAGATATCCTTGAATGATATTTTGTTCCGAAAATTAAATATAAAGGCTAATTTTATAGAATTACAATGTGTCCTTAAACGTTATTGCAGTCACATGTTTCATTACTTTTTACTGAATAATTGATGTATTTATCACTCAGAGGAATTTACAAATACATCTTGTTGTATGTGGTAATCAGAGGACGATGCGTAACCTCATATGAGTTTGAACTCGAAATTTTATTTGAATAATTAAATACGCCGAACGTAGTATAGAAATACACACTTTCTGCTATAAGCCAGGAAACCTCTTATTAGGAATTACAATGATCAATTTGTAAGACCCAATTATGCACATTGAATCCTAACACTGTTTATGGATCATCGATCCAGTCTTCCTTCATTTCCTCATCGTTTATGTCGAAATTTATCATCTTAACTGGCAAGCTTTGAGCTGTTTGGTCAACTTGAGGTGAGTTCTTCAGAGTCAAGCTTGCTAATTTTAGCCTCAAAATACCATCGACAAACTTTACCCGAACATTCTCGCTTCACATGAAAAACAAATACCATCTTTTTTTTTTCTTCGGGTAACCATTGTTTCCGGCTTTTCGATCGACTAATCCACGATGTTTGAACCCACCACCACACAGACTCAAACAGGGTAAAACCTTTCCTTTTCAGAAGGTTGGCGTGGCCACTTTCCGGTTGTTTGCACTTAGCATTAATTGAACTTGAGATCTCACACATTTTAGAGTGATAATTAGAAATCCTTTTACCACTAGCCATAATGAGTGATTCCATCTTGTTCTTGTTTCTCTAGTGCTACAATTTTCTTTCCACAAAACGAGGTTAGGGTGAAAATTTAGTCACAAATTCGGGAAACCTCTTCATGGCTAAGGGATAACTGGTTATAAAATTTGTTTCATATAAGTAATATCTTGCAAGTAGTCTTATGCTTGATTCGAGCTTCAAATAAGCTCAATCGCAGCCAAACATAATCGTCTACACATATACTGCAAAATAAGCCATCAAGACCTTGTTTAGTTTGAATAAGAAATGTTTTGCATTTTGATTTCATCCAACACTTGAAGTTAAAACATTAGCAAAACAAATGGCAAAAAGAAGAAACTAAACAACACTTGTATATCGAGTCGATCTGCTCATTTTGTATCAAAGAGTGAAACAACGTAACTTGTATCAAAGTTATCGACAAAAATGTGTTCTCGAGTATCATTTAAAGAATGGAAAATGAAAAAAGTCAAAAAAACAAATACGACGCCTGAGAGATTAGAACTCTCGCGGGGAAACCCCATGTACTTAGCAGGCACACGCCTTAACCACTCGGCCAAAGCGTCAATTTTCGAATATTCTTTCTTATTTTTTTGATTTATATTTAAAATATTCAAGTTCTATATTACATTAATGAAAATTTATACAAAGCCTTTTGTACATGTTACATAGTTTATCAATCGACATTGGTGTTGAACATAGTTCAGAGTGATGAGATTGTTGGTTTAAGCCCAGGTTATACACACTTAATATGTTGCAGGATGTATAAAGAAGGTTTAAAGCTTGGTGAAAATGTAAACTCCACACTCTATTGAATAAACTAATGGGGCTATATATAGCCTTACAATGCTAACTGATAAGAGAGAAAATAGCCACTACTCCTACTACCTAAAGAAAAGGTAAACATCATCAATCTACCAAACGTGCAAATGCACTTACATGATATTCGGTCTACCAATGACTTATTCATCCATGATCTATTACCCTTTATTTAATTAAATACTAACTTACTAAAATACTGAAAATACTAAAGTACTTGGTCAAGATTAAACCCAATATTCACCCCCTTAATCTTGACTCGTTTCTTTATCAAAGCAATGCCGGTTCTTCATCTTGGATCAAGTTCGCTTCGTCTTTGTCCTTCCACTTTGTGCACTCATAGCCAAAGTGTCCAAATTCTCCACAATCAAAACACCTGAACCTGCTTTTATCACCACCTCGACTCGTACCTCTTCCTCGACCTCTTTCACCTCTACCATAGCTTCTTCCACGACCCCTTCCTTGTCCGCTACTTTCACCATACTTGTGTTCAGCCATCAAGACTTGGCCTTGCTCTTCCTCCTTTTCACCAAGTCCTTTTAGTCTTTCTTCAAATGCCTTGAGTCTTCCAACTGCTTCGTCAAAGAACATCGAGTCCAAATCGAAACATTGTTCAATTGAGGCAACAATTTGAAAAAATGGTTTCGGCATCGAGTTGAGCAATCTTTTTACTAAGTCAACCTCTTCAAGTTCATAACCAAGAGATCTTACCTTCGATGCTATACCATTTAGTTTCGCCACGAAATCATCTACCGCTTCACCCTCCTTCATGCACATAGTTTCAAGCTCCTTCCTTAAAGTTGCAAGTCGAGCCGTCCTCACCCGATCAACACCCAAAAACCGTGTTTTCAAACCTTCCCACACTTTCTTTGGGTCGGTGTAACTCGCCATTTGCAACACCATGTCTTCTGGTATTGCTTGAAACAAAAACGCAAGAGCTTGTTTGGATTTCTTTAGATCCTGTTCTTCACCTAACCCTCTTGGTTCAACCGTCTCCCATAGCCCATAAGCATCCATAATGGACTTGACCTTCACAGACCATATCGGATAATTCACCGAGGTCAACATTGGTACTTGATAGGACATCGAACCTCCTTCTTTAGGTACCAAGGCCATTCTTCACTTCTCTTTCTTATTAGTATTTTTTTTTTTTTTTTGGTTACACCTGCCTTTCTTCCTTTTCTTTCTCACGGCACCTGACTTTCTTTCTCTTTCTCACGGCACCTGACTTTCTTTCTTTCTTCTTACTTTATTGACCTAGATCAGCTTCTTTCTTATTTCTGTATTGACCTAGATCAGCTTCTTTCTTGCTGTGATTTCTTTCTTTCTTTCTCGTTCTTCTTTCTGTGATTTCTTACTAGACACCAGGCATGAGCCCCTGAGCTCTGATACCAAATTATGGTTTAAGCCCAGGTTATACACACTTAATATGTTGCAGGATGTATAAAGAAGGTTTAAAGCTTGGTGAAAATGTAAACTCCACACTCTATTGAATAAACTAATGGGGCTATATATAGCCTTACAATGCTAACTGATAAGAGAGAAAATAGCCACTACTCCTACTACCTAAAGAAAAGGTAAACATCATCAATCTACCCAACGTGCAAATGCACTTACATGATATTCGGTCTACCAATGACTTATTCATCCATGATCTATTACCCTTTATTTAATTAAATACTAACTTACTAAAATACTGAAAATACTAAAGTACTTGGTCAAGATTAAACCCAACAGAGATTTCTAGTTATGTTGACATTTTCGAGCCCTTAGATGCTTACTTCTCGAGTATGGTCGTACTAAATAGTTCTAAAGTTGAGTTCTTATATCGCCTTGTTTGCAACCAAAATCCAGAAGCACTTGCATTTGTGCGATTGTTCTTTTGAATTTTGTTTACAACAATCGATTTGCAACTTATCAAAAATGTTGTTAGATGGTATCTGGGATTGCTTATTTACGAATTTAAATGCTTAAATGCTTATATTAGAACATGTGCTTGGTTAGTAACAATATCAAAGTATGTGTTTAGGATTTCACTGCTTATATGCTTGTTGCCGTTTTCGAAAATAAGTTGCTCAAAATAAGCAATTACAAGTTGCTATGTCAGAACAGCTGAATTCACTCGCAAAGAATCAAATAAACCAATTTTTGATAACCAAACACCTAAAAAAAACTGCTTATAACGCAGAAAAGCTATTCTAATGTGAAATCCCAAACACACACTAAGTTACGCCCATTTGTACTGATTCTGAGCAGCACAGAATCGAGTCTTATTTTACTGCTGAAATACATACACATATGACAACCAGAATCAAGAGAAAATATGAAGAGAATAACTTTGAGAAATTTTAACATAATAGTTCGTCAAATTGTAATCGATAACCGATCATTACATTACATTATCATCACTACAATGTACTAAAAAAAAAAAAAAAAAAAAACTCCGTAATACAACAATCATCTCCAACTCCTACTTGATCTCATTTACCTTGATAGTAGGCACATCTCCATTGATAGGCTGTGAACCCCGCCAGGAGGGCGGCTATCACCGAGGCTATTACTTTGAGAGTGTCGACAGACTCCGCGGGTTCGTAAACATTAACAAATCTCAGTCAAAGTTTACGAGCCCGCGGAGCTATTGACACTCTCAAGATAATAGGGTCGGTAAGATAGCCGCCCTCCTAGCGGGGTTCACAACCTACCAGTGTAGCTGTGCCTGCTATCAAGGAAAATGAGATGGAATTTGTGGAATATATGATTGAGATTTTTCCTCCTCCTCCGGTGCTATTTCCACAGCTACACCTTCTTGGCGCATTAACAAGACTACAGATGAGCATAATTAAACTTCTAAGGGACAATTTAGAGTATGGGTTAATTGAGAGTTTGGAATCACGTTTTTGAGGAAATTGAGAGTTATTTTGCAGTGACAGCCTGGGATATGTGAACTGACATGGCTGAGTTTCCACACTTGAAACATTTGGATCCAACGTTTCTCCACTCTAAACACATTTAGATGGTTCTTGCTTAATTTCGTGGGGAGGTTGAAATAACTATTGCTCGTCAAACATCGAAAAATTGGTGCTATGCTACCTACTACAACCCCACAAATATGCACGATGATAATTACTTTTAGTGACCCTTATAATCTGACTCTGAGTAATTATGTAAATTATCATGGTTGTGCCTCTTTTGTAATGGGTCATGGTTGTGCCTCTTTTGTGCTAGCTCCAAGATGCGGTGTTTGTTAAATGTTACGTATAAACATTAATAAGTAAATGTCTAGGATCGAACCCGAGACCTCGGGATTGCACACTTTACAAACAAGAATAATGTAAAATAAATATATATATATATATATATTAAATGTATCGAATATATATATTTATAACACTTAATGGACTAAACGGTCGTTAGTTATTAACCGTATGGACTAACTATCGTTAATAACGAAAGATAAGGACTAGAGTGAAACTTGGGAGTCAAGAAGGATCTAGAAACCCCATGGGGGTGCTATGGCCGGTCGAACCCAACCCAAAGGGTCGATCCACCCTTGCTTGTGCTCCAAGAAATCACCTAGTATATATACAAGGCCAAGGGTAAGACTTTCTCATCTTTTGTGCACACACTCTAACCCTAAAATCCTTGTTTTCTTTCTTTGTTTCTTGGCCGATCGTCCAACCCCTCCCCTAGGGTTCTTGGATCGATTTTTCATAAGCAAATAATGAAGTGTTTTGTTTACTTGCATCAAACCTTTATTCGTTGGTAGTTTGTGTGTACAAGAACGAGGTAATTACTTACTTTAGTAATTATCAAGAGATCGATAAACAAAACGGTAAGGGGTTTATCATTGATCTAATTGTACAAGAATCAAGGTTTATTTGAAGTGCATCGGGTACATTTAGTATTTATGTTTTAGTTAATATTTATGTGTTATACTTGATCCTACGCTTCCGCAATATGTGTTGTTTGATTGTCAAACTCTAACAGTGGCATCACGAGCCATGTATAACATGTAATTGATTACTAAAACGTAATAAAAACCGGATCTTTAATTGTTTTAGATACATGTTTTTTTTGATCTAGGGTTTTTCCTATTTTTCTAAAAATTTCGAAACCCTAACCCTAATTTTGGGGCGGGGGTCGATTTTTCCATGAAACCCTAATTAGGGTTTTGTGGTTTTCTAAGATTATGTGTAATCACTAGAAACCCTAGGTCATTAACCGGTTAATTGAACGTATCTTGTGACCTAATTGCTAATTGTTAGGTTTTAATCCGTGACTTACATGCATGTTCGTCATGGATCTTGTTTTTTTTATCACATGTAAGATAGATCTTAAATTGGGGAAGACTCCAATACATATTAAAATCAATTATTATATGCTATGTGGTGTGTTTTTAGCTTTGGCCTACGCAATTGATTCGTCAATGTATGTGACTCGCCTCCATCAAGAGGAGAAGGCCTTAGTTGATTACATGCATGATTACACCTAGAATTGATTTTATTAGGATCTTTTCTAATACGGATTGCATGTGGCTAATTGTTTCACTTATTTATTATTGGTTGTTTTGATTTTCTTTGATACTTGTTTTATTGTTTTTTAGTTGGACTTGTTGTAAGCAATAAAAGGGTTGTTTTTATAAAGAAAATTAATACGGACTAATAATGGTGAAACCCTAAAGTGATAAAGTAAGAATCTTGCAAGGTCTTATTGCCAATCGTGGTCCGATTCGCACGGTAATCAGCTCCCAGGCGAGACTAGCAAAATTCAAACTTTATTACTATTTTGAGATTGAATCCATAAACTTTTGCTTGAATGATGTTTTGTGCAAATATGCTTTTAAAATTAAGTCTTTTAAGATGATATTCATAACCGTGATTTGAAGGCTTAGAAAAGAGCCTTAGAGTCTGCCTTGGTTATCACAATCTTGAATATGTCTTAAACGAATTACTTTTAAAATCATAGTTTGTAGAAAGTCATCTTAGGGTTTTGGCATAAACCTCAAGTAAAACTTTATGTATTAATTTCACGAATTGGATATTAAAAGTTTTTATGAAAACTTGTGTTATAAAGATGAGTGCATGCATCTTTGTACATAAATTTTGATTGGCATATCAAAAATTAATACCCTTAATAATTTAAGTTATGTGCCATCTATCTATAAGAAACACTTGGAATTTTAATTTAGTAAACGTGAGACCTAGGCTAAATTACTATAACAAGGTAAAATTCTTTTAACGCGTGAGACCATAATTGTAATTTTACAGTTTCTAAGGTAGACGACTTAATTAAGTTGTGCGTGAGACCTAGAACTTAAGGCATGAGATGGGATAAAACATGCTTACAAGGCAAATTGATGAATCAATTTGATGTAAATCCCATAATGATCTAGGAATTGGAAATCTTGTTTGCCAATTATTGTTCGACAGATTACTATCTTTTGTACTTTCACCACTAGCAGATCAACTGATGTGGTGAAACTATGTAAAGTTAGATCCTAGATTTTCAAGAAAATTAGTTGGTTATATGAATATAGCCTTGGGTATTTTATTTTTCTTGAAGATATTGATTATCGAAAATACTAATATTTGAACTTTATCTGTAGATATGGCTCAACCCGATAACCAAACTGTGATTAATGCTTTCAAGAGTCATCTTGAGAGAGATAAACTGACTGGAAAGAATTTCAATGACTGGTACCGTTCGCTCAGAATTGTCTTGAGGGCGTCTGGTAAGATTGATTATGTGACCGAAGAATGCCCTGCTGAACCTGCTGCTAATGCAACACCAGAAGCAAAGGCAGAATGGAAGGTGACTAATGCTAAGTGTAATGAGGTTGCTTGTTTACTGCTCACTAGCATGAGTGCTCAATTACAAAAGAAGTATGAGTACTCGTCTCCTAAGAATATGCTTGATAACCTCAGGCAGTCTTATGAGAAGTCACCTGCAGTTGAATTGTATGATGAACTTGACAAGCTACACAACTGCAAGCATGGTGATGGTAAACCAGTAGCCGATTATGTGGATGAGATGAAAGATTCCTTTGATCAACTTCACAGAATTGGTTTTGGTTACCTCGACAATGTGCAAGTGCACTTGATCAACAGATCCCTCAACAGGGATTTTGTTGGTTTTGTGCAGAACTTCAACATGCATTGCTCGGGGAAGACAGTCTCAGAATTACTCGCATTGCTTGTTGATTATGAGAAAAGTCTACCAGCCAAGGTCAAGGCTCCTACCCCACAAGTGTTGGCAATTCATGGGGGGAGAATCCAGAAGAAATCGCATGTGAACAAAGGCAAAGGTAAAGATGATAAAGGCAAGCAGGTCATGGCCTATCAACCTCAACCCAAGATGAAACAACATCAGCCTAAGCAGAACAAGGTGAATCCGCCAAACAAGAAGGATCAGGCTTGTCACCATTGTCATGAAAAGGGCCATTGGAAGCGCAATTGCCCTCTCTACATTCATGACTTGCGACTCAAGAAGCAGGGGAATGATGCTGGTAACCCCAACACATCAGGTGCGTTCTTTATGATTGAATTATTCACTCTTACTCCTAAATTGAATTCATGGGTATATGATACGGGATGTGGCATTCATATTTGCAATACCTTGCAGGGTTTAGAGTTGAGAGAAAGCTGGCCTATGGACAACAATTCTTGCACGTTGGTAACGGAGCGCATGCAGGAGTTGAAGCTATAGGAGTTTTTAATTTAATGTTGCCTTCGGGCTTAGTACTATCTTTAAATAATTGTCATTATGCACCGTCAATTGTTAGAGGTGTAATTTCATTTTCATGTTTGTTAAACCTTGGTTTTCATCATACTATTTCAAGCAATGGAATTTCAGTTTCTTTAAATAATGTTTTTTATTTTAATGCTGTTGCTGTGAATGGTGTATTTGAAATTGATATGAAGAATAATGATAATGCTTTTGTTACAAATAATTCAATGTATAGCATCAACAATAAGAGAATCAAGAAAGGTCTGGATTCGTCTTATCTTTGGCATTGTCGACTTGCTCACATTGGCAAAGATCGCATGAAAAAGCTGCAACATGATGGGCTTTTAGATAAGATCAATGATGAATCATTTGATAAATGCGAATCTTGCATTGCTGGGAAGATGACTAAGAAACCCTTTAAAAATAGGATTGAAAGGGCTAATGATTTACTTGGTCTTATTCACACAGATGTGTGTGGACCACTTAGACATGTGTCAAGGAGGGGTGCTAGCTACTTCTTAACATTTACGGATGATTACAGCCGTTATGGTTATGTTTATTTACTTAAACATAAACATGAGGTATTTGAAACATTCAAAGTGTTTAAAGCAGAAGTAGAGTTGCAACTTGGAAAGAAGATTAAAGCTCTTCGATCCGATAGAGGTGGTGAATACCTGAGTCAGGAGTTCATAGATTATCTAGCAAAGGAGGGAATTGTCCAGCACCTTACTTCTCCATATACTCCACAACAAAATGGTGTATCTGAAAGAAGGAATCGTACATTGCAAGACATGATACGATCTATGTTTAATCTAACAACTCTTCCTTTCTCGTTTTGGGATTATGCCTTAGAATCTGCGGTTCGCATTCTAAATATGGTTCCAACAAAGAAGGTTGATAAGACACCATATGAGGTATGGACTGGAAAAGCTCCTAACCTGTCTTATCTAAAGGTCTGGGGTTGTGAGGCGTATGTTAAACGTGACTCAGCAGACAAACTCCAACAAAGATCTGTGAAGTGCATCTTCGTAGGATACCCTAAGGAAACTATGGGATACTACTTTTATTACCCACCTGAAAACAAAGTTTTTGTTGCAAGGTATGGAGACTTCCTTGAAAGGGAGCTCATATCTCAAGAATTCAGTGGGAGAATATATGATCTGGAAGACGGTCAAGAAGATGTAGAACCTTCTGAAAACACTAACCAACTTCCGGTAGAACCTGAAAGTTTAGGTCCTCCACCTGAAGTTGAAGTGATTCCCATTCGTAGGTCAACAAGACCAGTAAAAGCTCCTACTCGTCTATGTCTTAATGTAGAGAGTGATGAGTATATACTGGGTGATCTTGATGAGCCTACAAGTTATAAAGCTGCCATGAATGGTCCTGAAAAGGCCAAATGGAAAGAAGCTATGGATGGGGAAATGCAATCCATGGAAGACAATGATGTCTGGGAAGAAGTAGACCTACCTCCGGGTGCCAAACTAGTTGGGAGTAAATGGCTCTACAAGAAAAAGACAGACATGGATGGCGTTGTACACACCTATAAGGCCCGTTGTGTAGCTAAAGGCTATACACAAACTTTTGGTGTTGACTATGAGGAGACCTTTTCTCCTGTAGCTGACATAAGGGCAATTAGGATTCTTATAGCCATAGCCGCTTACTATGACTATGAGATTTGGCAAATGGATGTAAAAACCGCCTTCTTAAATGGTCGTTTAGATGAAGACATCTATATGGCGCAGCCTGAGGGGTATGTAAATCCAGAATTCCCAAATCGTGTATGCAAGCTTAAAAGATCCATTTATGGATTGAAGCAAGCATCACGACAATGGAATAAGAGATTTGATGGTGAAATTAAAAGGTATGGATTCACTAAAAATCTTGATGAGCCATGTGTATATCACAAAGTTAGTGGGAGTAATGTAATTTTCCTTATATTATATGTCGATGACATATTGATCATGGGGAACGACATTCCAAGTTTACAAAAGGTTAAGGAATATCTTGGAAGTTGTTTTTCTATGAAAGATTTAGGGGAAGCTGCATTTATTCTGGGAATCAAGATATATAGAGATAGATCTCAGCGATTAATTGGATTAAGCCAAAGTGCTTACATTGATAAAATACTGAAGAGATTCAGTATGCAAAATTCCAAGAAAGGATATTTGCCGATGCAAGAGCAACATGGCTTGAGCAACAAGGTTTGTGCTTCAACACCTGCAGAGGTGCAACGCATGAAAAGAGTCCCTTATGCTTCGGCTGTGGGATCTATTATGTATGTGGTGAAAAGTACAAGACCTGATGTAGCGTTTGCTCATAATTTAACCAGTCGATATCAGCAAAATCCAGGTGTAGCTCACTGGACTGCTGTTAAGAATATTCTTAAGTACCTTAGGGCTACTAAAGATATGTTCTTGGTTTATGGGGGAAATCCATCAGCAGAACTTGATGTTACAGGTTACTGCGATGCTTCTTGGAAAGGTGATAAGGATGATACGAAGTCTCAGACGGGTTATGTCTTTGTCATTAATGGAGGAGCTGTGGATTGGAGGAGCAGGAAGCAGAGTGTACTAGCAATGTCTGCTACAGAAAGTGAGTATATAGCTGCTTCAGAAGCTGCAATGGAAGCTGTTTGGATTAGGAAGTTTGTTTCAGGGCTTGGAGTCATGCCTTCGATTCAAAGACCTATTAAAATGTATTGTGACAATTCAGCTGCAATTACATTTACCAATGAGCCTGGAATCATGAAAGGCACCAGACATTTCCCGATTAAGCATCACTATGTTCGAGAACAAGTCGAAATAGGTGAAATCGAAATGCTCAAAGTTCACACAGATGATAACTTGGCAGATCAATTAACAAAGCCTCTACCTGGCACTAAGCTTTACAAGCATGCTGAAGGTGTAGGACTTAGATTAGCTGAAAGTTTCATGCCCATTTGTGATTAGTATTTGGATAAAGGATGTAATGTACAATTATTATTTTAATGGAATAAAATATGTTTTATGTTTATTTATCATTGTCTTAATAATATATCCTATATTTGCATGTTTAAGATCCATGAATAATTTATTATTCTAAATGTCCATTGTCGATTAATGATATGGGAATATCATTAAATTAAGACAAATTTGAGTATTGGTTTAGAATATACTTGAAAGTATATTGATGCGTAGTCATACCAATTTCACATGATATTTGATGAATTGAATATTGGACTTATCCCAACAATATGATTTAATATTTAATGTGAGAATCATATTTAAAGTTATCCTCAGACTTGAGATACCAGATAAGTGTCATGGATGTAGTGCATTTTTGTGAAGCAATCTACCGCTCACCGTAACAGGGAGTCATAAGGGTTGTTTTCAGAAGTGTTGCAAAGTTCATGGGTTATTCTTGTAGTCAAGAAAGAATTTATTCCTTCTGATTTGTTTAGAAGCTTAATACTGATGGGCCCCTCGTAGGGTTGACAAAATGTTTGCATGGCCATGCCCAAAGTCTATCTGGAATACGTTCAGATATTTTGGTAATTTTGTTCAATCATAAAGAAACGAGAAACAGAAATTTAATAAAGGAACTCACATCTTTATTAATGTGGTATTAGTAATGAAAGGATAATTATAATGATGAATCATTAAAGGTTTTTCCAGGAAACCTAGCTCGGATTGAACTAGGGGCATTGGAGTGTTGCAAGACGCTAACCAGTGTCATTTTATTATTAATGAATATACGAGTGGGAGCTGTTAAATGTTACGTATAAACATTAATAAGTAAATGTCTAGGATCGAACCCGAGACCTCGGGATTGCACACTTTACAAACAAGAATAATGTAAAATATATATATATATATATATATATATATATATATATATATATATATATATATATATATATATATATATATATATATATATATATATATATATATATATATATATATTAAATGTATCGAATATATATATTTATAAGACTTAATGGACTAAACGGTCGTTAGTTATTAACCGTATGGACTAACTATCGTTAATAACGAAAGATAAGGACTAGAGTGAAACTTGGGAGTCAAGAAGGATCTAGAAACCCCATGGGGGTGCTATGGCCAGTCGAACCCAACCCAAAGGGTCGATCCACCCTTGCTTGTGCTCCAAGAAATCACCTAGTATATATACAAGGCCAAGGGTAAGACTTTCTCATCTTTTGTGCACACACTCTAACCCTAAAATCCTTGTTTTCTTTCTTTGTTTCTTGTCCGATCGTCCAACCCCTCCCCTAGGGTCCTTGGATCGATTTTTCATAAGCAAATAATTAAGTGTTTTGTTTACTTGCATCAAACCTTTATTCGTTGGTAGTTTGTGTGTACAAGAACGAGGTAATTACTTACTTTAGTAATTATCAAGAGATCGATAAACAAAACGGTAAGGGGTTTATCATTGATCTAATTGTACAAGAATCAAGGTTTATTTGAAGTGCATCGGGTACGTTTACTATTTATGTTTTAGTTAATATTTATGTGTTATACTTGATCCTACGCTTCCGCAATATGTGTTATTTGATTGTCAAACTCTAACAGTGTTTACGAGCCCGCGGAGTCTGGCGACACTCTCAAGATAATAGGGTCGGTGATAGCCGCCCTCCTGGTGGGGTTTACCGCCTATCAGTGCACGAGTGCCTGCTATCTTAGACACAAGAAAAAAAGAGATCAAGTGGAGTTGGAGATGATTTTTCCTACCCCACCTCCACATCCGGTGGCTATAATACGTACGTGGTGGTGAGGGTGAGGTCGGGTGGTGAACAACGATTTTTTGGAAAACGTACTGTTGGTGTGGGAGGAGGAGATTGATTACTTAGTAAGAGTTGCTGTGCATAGAGCTTAAAACAATGAAAAGTGTGGCTAGAGCAATAAGGGTATGAGACGTTTTATTAAGGATGAATGAGAGAGGTACCGTGTGTGAAAGAATACGAGTACAATGGTGGTATCAAGAGTCTCAACAAACGTACACAAAGCCATGCATGCAAAAGGGTAAACAAATTTAAAGTAAATATGAATGCAAAGTATCTATATAAAGTAAAAATGAATGCAAAATTGAATGAAAATAAATGTGCGTACCGGCCCTTCACCTAATGGTAAATTGAAGTACTCATCATTTACAGTAAGGTACGTGTTAAAAGACATCTAATGCCACAAAAGGGTAAACAAATTTAAAGTAAATATGAATGCAAAGTATCTATATAAAGTAAAAATGAATGCAAAATTGAATGAAAATAAATGTACGTACCGGCACTTCACCTAATGGTAAATTAAAGTACTCATCATTTACACAATAAGGTACGTGTTAAAAGACATCTAATGCCACAAAAGGGTAAACAAATTTAAAGTGAAAATGAATGCTAAGTATCTATATAAAGAATTGAATAATGGCTGCTTTAGTGACTTTTATATTTCACGGGTCTAAAAACTTTGATGTTACTGGAACTTGGAAAAGTTGTGTGATCATGACTATGAGTAGGTTCATTTTAATCGTTTTCGGATTACGATTTACTTAAACCAGCAAGTGGTAAGATTCCCGTTCCACAAGCTAACCGTACTGATAGGAAAACCAAATACAGACTAACGAGATATGTTCCAAGCATCCTATTAACCCACATGTCGTTTTCCAAAAGTATAACAAGTGCCCACACGAGTCCCAAGATAAGAAACCCTATAGTGTAGTAAAGACTGTTATCTTGGGGAACAGTGTATTAAAGACTTTAAAGCAATTGAAAATCCATAATCGCATTACTGTAAATGATGACTTCACATTATTGTAAAGATAAAAAACTTGTATCAATGATATATATGCAACTATTCACCTTTGGAGGGATATATATGTAATTCCCCCTATTAGAATCGATAGTTATCTTGCATGTTTTGATTGGGACAAACATCATGAATCATGGTGGTTCTTTAGATGATTCCTTGAGAAAGTGTCAAGTAAACTTTGGTTTGCATCAAGTCCAGCTAGTTACTCGTATTACTTTTTTTTTTTCTTTTTTTTTTTTATTATTATTATTATTATTTATTTTATTTTATTTTTAACATCTTTTTTCACTCAATGATTGATAAACATACTTGTCTAGCTTGTTCAAACTTTAGCCTTGCATTCAAGAGAAACATTTGATGGTGGAAAAGTTCACTTTGGGTTTGCTTCTAGATATAATTATGTAAAGTTATAATTTAACACATGCCACTAGATATATTTAGTCAAGAGCAAGTACATTGAAATGAAAGACATTTTGTCTAAGTATTAGGTAGTAGTAGTGCAATAATAAGTTTAACTTATCCAAATGTTTGGCCGTGATGTCTGGACACTCATTTTGCATTCTCATGCATGTTCAAAGTATCAGATGAATCATTAATTGATACGTCAATATATATACACCATCACGGCCAAACATCAAAAGGCACAATTCAATCTTGTTCTCCATAAATAGCAATAAGTATATGGTGTCAACTTTATCCTAACGTGTTACTCATGTGGAATGTACGTGGATCCACATGATGTAAGATAGCATTTATTTATCGAAGAGCAATGTACATAAAACTTATCCCTAAGTTTTCCTGTAAGTTGAGTGGTTGGGTATGAATTCACAACGTTAAAACTTTGATCAAGTAGAATTGTATAAGGCCATTAAACATATTACCATGACTAGCATTTGATGCCATGTCCATCTCCTTCGTAAAACCTAAACAGGTGTCATTTTACATTCTATGGAGGTACATCATCTAGTAGGAAGGGAGAATGACCAATCCATAACAGCTAACTTATCAAAAGAGTATAGAAATCAACCTAAATGTGTTTATAAGCATCAAATGTTAGGCAATTTTATCATACGTGAGCCTCCTATATATTTATAGCTAGCGAGCTATGTGATACTATACTTTCTAGACCTTACTCATGCTTTGATCGGAATGTCGAAGTAGCAAAACTGGTTTAATGAGCAATTCAAAGCTGCGCTAGTATAATGCCCAAGCTGCTATTCCTATCGTTTTGTCCTTGTTTAGACTCTCTTAAGTTTACATTATCTAACATCATCTTATTAATATCCTTGTTAAAAAGTAGTTCTGTATATTTGTTATTCGAGTGCAAAATTAAAAAAGGGTTCTACTTGCACCTTATCTGTAAGTTAGCTTTACATGTTGTCATGTGTCATGTTCTATCATTTCCGTGTCATTCGTGTTTGCTACTTGCTTTCCATCCAATTTTCTGCTCACCACGAGACTTTTTTTTGGCATGGTTCTTAAAATCAAATTGCCAACATTAAGGTGATAATGTAAAATATATATCTTACTAGTTGAAATATAGTACGATAAAATATGGTAAAAGCCAGATGACTGGTTTCACATGTTGATGGGTTATCATGAGTGGTTGTGTTGAGATATGGAGACAAAAGCTGTTTTTCGAGGCTTTCAATCATATCTTTAAGAGCACAAGGTGCAAAGTTGAGCAAGACGCTCCCTATTCGGGCTCTATCATGCCATATCACCAAAACACTTCAACTTCAACAAACCACAACAACCCCCCCCCCCCCCCCCCCCCCTCACCAAACAACAAACCTCAACTTCCCCATTAGGGCCCCACCTCTTACACATTTATTTTTTTATTCATTTTTTAATCAAATTAAATTTATTTCATTAAAAAAAATAACTAAAATTAAAATTTGATGCTTATATTTTGTTTTAAATTTAAGCTGCTAAAAAAATGCAAATAAACAAGGACCAAAACTGTAAATATTGATAAGAAAACTATAAGGACTAAAACTGCAAATAAACTAAATTATACATGTTGTCTTCTTCTTCAATTATACAAACCTGCAAATACAAACCTGCAAATATACAAACCTGCAAATACAAACACATCTTCGAATATAAAACCTAACAAAAAAAAAAGAAAAGAAAGAAAGAAAGATCTGCCACTTTGTCAGTCGTTTTGCTTCGCCGTGGCCACGGGGAGGTGAGCAACGGCGAGGGGGGTTTTAAAACTAAAAACTAATTTTTTTGGCTTTTTATGTAATTTTTGGAAATTAAAAGGTATTAAAACTAATTAAAAATTCAAAATAATTGAGAAAAATGCAAAATAAATTTCTAAAAATCTAAAATAAATGAAAATAATTTTCTAAAATATTTTTTGGATTTTTCTGGGATTTTTCTGATTTTTTTTTGGATTTTTTATTAATTAAAAAGTATTTATAAATGACTAAAAATGAAAATAAAATAAAAAAAATAGTAAATCAACTCAGAAAAATTTGAAAAAATTACAGAAATTCTAAAATATTAAAATGAGCTTGGAAAAAAATTTTGAAAATAAAATAAGCTAGGAAAGTACTGAAAAGCTCACAACTGCTTATTGGAAAGTGCTTATTAATAAGCACTTTGACCAACTGAGACCCAAACTTTGACCAACTGTTTTTGGGACTAAAATAAGCTTGATGTAACAGAAATAAGGCCAAAAGAATTCAGAAGCACAGGTATGAAACCAAACAGATCAAATAAGCACTAATGAAAAGCAATAAGCTGAGCAGACAAGCAATAAGCAAAATTTTCAATGAAAACAGCAACTAAATGTGCAAATGAACTATAATCAACCAATAAATCTCAACTTATGATCAATTATAAGAACTGCAACCCTACTATTAAATCAGAAACTATGCTTAACCACTCAACTAAATAAGCTAAATAAGCTGAGCAGATGGACTTAGAAAAGCAAACTTGTGGGTGCAAACTTCTTACTTACAATCTGAAAACTCAAATCAACTTTAAAAACAGACCCTAGATCTAATCTTCTAACCTAAAAAGAGTATCAACAACCTGAGGTGCAGGGGATCTATAAGCCAAACAGGCAACTTCCATTACCTTATTTGATAAGCAAATGAAATCCAAACTTACTTTTTCTTTTTGAAATTGATTAACCTACTGCTAAGCTCCTCAAAATGGCAAACCACAATTATTTTCAACAAAAATTGAATTCTGTAGAAGCTCCAAAAAAATGTGACCAAAACTGAGTGAACAACTTTTTGACTTTTTGATTTCAAAGATGATTTGACTAAATTGACTTGTAAATGCTTAAATCTTACTGAGCATGTTATATTAACCTAATTCCTAAGTGAAATAAGCTATACTTATAACTAATATTGCTATTATATTGATTCTGCAACCTACAATACTAACTGTTATGCCAAAAATGATGAACAAGGATGTTTTTACTTTTAAGTAGTTACTAACTAAAGTTATGCTAGATTATACCTAAGTGTAACCTAAGTAATGTATTTAGACTGAATGTAACCTCTAAAACACAACCTATCCCAGCCAACTGCTTAAATCCAAACACCCGTTCAAAGTCTGTCACAACTTAAATTTCACCACAGATCTGTCAAATCTTAATCCAAACTAACTCTGATAAACTTAATATGAATCAAAAATACAAATGAACTCATTAAAACAGATCTCAGATGCAAGTTAACCAAGGAACACAGAACCACAGATAGATCAGACAATGAAACACAAGATGGAACAGAAGCACATCAAATACAATCAAACAAAATCCTAAACTAGAAATGGACTGAGACTATTTAAAATACTTAAGCAAAACAGAAATAAGCTATAATTAAAGAGCTAAACTACTATTCTATAATATGCAAAATTAAGCTATGAAACGTAAAACGAAAACTCACCAAGCACCTCTCAGCTAAACAGAGAGGTACAATCCCTCACAGCCTGTCTTTGAGACAGGCCAAAGGCTCCTTATGGCTGTCTTTATCTCCTAATAAGCTGAGCTTATTTGCACATAAGCAATTGACCACAAATTTACCAAGCAGAATTTTAATGCACAATTGAAAAAGAAATTAACCAAACACCAACTTGAAATTATGAAGTACTAAAAATGAATTTGAAATAACTAAATACTTGAAAAGTAAAGTGCAATGGAATTAACTAAAAATTATATTGTATTGAAATTTTAAATCTGAGTACAATGCTTGAATGGAAAAATTACAAATAAAAACTGAATTTAATTGCTGAAATTTAAATGACAATGAAATTAAAATGGTCAAAAGCTTTCTAATACATGAAAAACTGGACACCTCTTCACTGTGAGGAGGGGGAATTTATACGTGAGCCATGAGCTTGCTTCAAGTATGCCAGGTCATCCATCCGCGACACTTTGTGTTTCTTTGAGTTAATATGAGCCTTTAGATCAATCCCCAGATAGCAATCTATTACTACAGCCCTTGGATTGAGTGTGTGATGATTGTGAATCCTCCGTGTGTAAGCTCATTGGTCCACGCGTCCTCCTGACACCTCTGACATGTTCCCTGACCTTCTAGAAACAATAATCATTGGGTAATTGTAACTGACAAGGGGTAATTTGGAGGGGGGTAAAACTAGGGTTCATGTAACAGTGATTTCTGGGTTTTGGTTAAAATTGGGGGGCGGGAGTGGGATTGGGTGTTTTATATTTTGTTCGTTGACTGGTTTTGGTTTGTTTGACCGAGGTTAAGGGGTGGGCTTTGGGTAAATTATTTAAGGTGGAATGGGCTGAAGTGTTAATAGGTTGGGCTTTGGTGAGTCGTGTGGACCAAATTTAGTATTGGGTTAAATAAAAGATAAAGGTCCGGTTTATATGTATAATAGTTTTAGGTTTAGTAATTTTTTTGCAAGGACCAATGGTGTAATTCCTGAAATTATGAGGACCAATTCTGTAATTCTTTGAAACTTCCTTCCAAGGGTAAAATATGACACTCTCTGATTCTTGGAGGACCACATTTGACTATTTTCTTCAAATATTCATTAAAGGACCATATTTGCCAACTCTGAAACTGCAGGGACTTAATTTGCCATATCTTCAAAACTTTGACCAGGGACTAAACTTGGTATTTTCTGAATCTCTGAGGTTGAATTTGACTATTTGAGCTTTGTCTTTGACCATTTGACTTCCCCGGCTTCGGCTTTTGCCACTTTCCATTCTCGTGCTCGTTTTTGTCGGTTTTGGCATCGTTTTTGTTCATTTTTCTCATATCCGTACCTGCACATACACAAATACAAAAACACACATTCTCTTGGCATTTTTGGTTAGTATTTGGTATTTTTGGTCTGAAATAAAGCCTAAAAAGGATGAGTGAATAAGCACTCATCAAAATCCCCCAGACTAAGGTATTGCCGTGCCCTCACGCAATGTCATCACCTCACGCTTAAAAGATAAATAATTTCAAAACCTCTCTTTACTGACGTTGTAAAGTAGCAAAGATGTTCAAGAGAGATAGTAAAATCATTTATTCTCAAAAACGCTCCGTTTTCCGATTTTCAATAATAACAACTACTACTACTCTTTTTTGTACTTTTTTTCATTTATATATGTGACGGTTTGCTTTGACTTTCATTATCAATTCTTATCTGTTGATAATTTTCAGGGTCAACGAGTAGAAACACTTCTCACAGAGAAGAGACCGTACGGATAAAAATCGTCATCCTTGATTTTTCACAAGCTCCCAAACTAAGCGTAAAATCGAGATCATTGTTTACCAGGAGTTAGATGCTAACACTGCCCACAAAAGTTAATTGTGTATTACCTCTTGTCCCCAGGTCCTAAGTTTTGTATCTAAAGATTTTATTTTGTGAGAAATGAATTGCTTCATATTTTCTCGTTTCGATATTTGTTAGTCCGAAAAGACCACAAAATTTGAACGCTAAGTAGTTTCCAAACTTTCCCTCGAAAACCCCTGCATACAGAAATCGGGTCCACATGAAGGTCTCTGATTTAACACGATTTGTAGGGGCTCCCTTTTTATTTACGACCGAGACATACCATATTTGATACCCGAAACGGAAGCTTTTTATTAGGGAAACCCCCGGAGTCGAAGCTTGGCATTTTTGCATAATCATAAGCACTTTAATAATACTTTTGTCCTTAGTCCTTTATTCTTTTACAGTCAACGGTTTATGAGCCGCCAAGATGTAAGAGCTTTATTATGACTTTGGATTTCTATCCGCTGCTTTTTATAGCTTTGGATTCCTCTGCCTTTTTATTTGGCTTTGGACTATTATTATTGATATTCATAACTATATGCCAAACCCCAAGTCCTACGGCCTTTACTAAGATCACAACATCGGCTGCGAACCGGCAAGATGCAATAGTCTATTTCACCGTAACACTGGCAGTACCCCTATGTGTACCAAACCCCCATATGCAGAGATTTTGTTGGGAACGAGAAAAAACTAAGTATTGCCCAAACCGTATACCCTTAATTAATCCTAGACATCTATTATATATTGGTGACGTTTTTGATGGGAACAAGGAGGCCACAAGTACCTCTCGTGGGTTTTTTAAATCCCAGTAATGCGATCCGTGTATAGCACGAAACTTCTAAATAAACTCTATCATTCCTCGATCTCCGCAAATTTAAAATCCCAAATAATGAGATCCACGGATGCTTAGCCATAATATTATGATTATTTTGGTTAAGGGAAACAAGCTAGGGCTCAATACGCCCGGTCAAGTCGGAACATTTATTTCTACTCTCGCCGGTAGGAAAGTCAAAACAAGGTGTCAAAACTTATTATTCATATCATATATTTTTTTTCATTTTTTTTTTTTTTAACTTATAAAGCGGTGACAAAAATTAAAATTTTTGGTGGAAAACGGAGTTGCGTAAGTTAAACAGCTCAGACGATGGTACAGGTCAAATCGAATCGAAGATTCACCCCCCCAGACTAAAGTGAAACATTGTCCTCAATGTTTTAAGGGTAAAGGTAATCCTACGTAAAATCTAAGGCCGTTTATTAAGTATGCCAAGAGATAAACGTTAGTCGATAAGATTTTGGATATGGAGAATTTCCGAAAGAGCAGCGAAGGATGAGACTCGAGTGGAGAGAACGACAAACCACGAGCACGAGAGTCCTCAAACTTTGGGGAAATTCCTGAACATTCATAAACAACCACGAAAACACGAGTTTGGAAAGGGTCGCCCCCCTCACGTCACGTTATAAAAGAAAATAGAAATAAAGAAAATGAAATTGGATAAGCATGGGGTGCCTCCCACGAAGCGCTTGTTTTTTATTACCGAGTCACATGAGCTTGACTCGATCCCCGAATTAATTCGTCCTTGGGGAGAGCAGAAAGAACGGACAACCGGCATAAACGGAGATGCCGGGGTCAAAGACGGTATCCTCACTCCCGGTGGAGTGGAAAAGTGAAGAAATGAGGGGATAAGAAAAGTATGGTTGAAACACCCAGATGATAAAAGCAAATTCAATTTCTGAATCACGGGTGGAATGGGTGGGTAAAATATCAAGCATAGGAACATCTTGTTCATAAATCTCGTCCACCACTTCAAAATTATCTTCATTCATATCTGATTCAAAATCTGCATCGGGTGGTTTCACGGGTGGACGGGAAGATGGTAAATCGGAAAGAATATTACTTCGAACGTAATTCTCGTCATTCTCAATACCCGGTGGTATCGAGTCATCCGCAGCAAGAAATTGGTCGACATCCTCTAAAAGAGGGTTACGTGTCAGATTATCGGAAATAAGCTCAAAATCAATTTCAAAATCAAAACGCTCATAATCCGGAAGAGAGAAATAAGCATGAATAGTGGGATTGCCACTACTCGTCTCTTCAAATCGAAAAATTTCAAGCTCGGGTAAGAAATCACTATCCATAACGGGGATAGGAGAAAAATTCGGAGGATCTTTCAATGCCTCGATCCTAGAAATAAGAAGATTGACATTCAATAATGTTTCACGTAGAGCTTCATCTTGGATTTCCGTTTCAACTTCTTCATCATTCTCTTCTTCTAAGCTGACGAGCTCAGAAGGAATTTCATCAACATATTCGATGTCTCCACAAGATATAGCATCGTCATTGTCAGAATCGGAGAACGTCTCAACACAATTATTCGTATTATCAATCGGAGATGACTCATATTCTTCAGCCGTATCAAAAACATATTTCTCAAAATTGGGTAAAGAATCCTTGAGCTCGAGCTCCAAAGGATCTGACGGCGTAACAATCTCAGTCGAAATAGAATCATTGTTATCAAGAAAAGTATTGTCTTTTTTCAAAACTGGATCACTTCCCTCACCCGGTGTGAGAGAAGGATGAGAAGAGTCGGGAGTAATTGATTCAAGTCTCGAAAAACATCTTGAAGAATCCGGAGGTGGGACAAGTGGTGTGCTCTCAGAGCTAGGAATTTCCACCACTTCCGTTATGGTCTCCGGTTCTTGTTCGTGAAGATTAGGTAAGTCGTTTCTTTTAAAAACCGTTTTAAGCTCAGCACGTTTGTTTGACGAACTCTTAACCGTAAATCGAGAAAGGTTTGGATCAAATCTTGACGGATTAGGAACAATTGATTCTTGGACAACCGTAGGTTGGACGTATTTAGCACTTTCATTGTCAGCGGAAAGTACCGAGTCCTTTGTCACCTCGGTTTCTCGTTCCATTTCCCTCACTGGAGAGGGAGTAGGAACCGATGATTCATCATAATCAACACGAATTTTTGCAAATTTTGATGAGACGTAAAGTTGTTCCATTTTTATTTTAAAAACCTTTCGTTTAAAGAAATCGTCGTCGAGGGATGTCATAGAACAATCTTCAACATTTAAAGGTTCACAAGACGGAGTGGGATTAATCGTAAAATTTTCTTCTTTATAAAGCTCATGTTCGTCACTCTTAATGGTGTTAATTTGTTCCCTTTTACGAATTTCCTCTTTAAAAAGGTTTATTGCAGTTAGAAATTGCTCATTAAAGTTATTTTGAGCAGTCATCATTTTAAGGATCTCATTCTGAACCGTGAGAATTGTGTTATATTGTGGAGGTTGGTCGTGATAATTATTGTCATTAGGAAACGGTTTCCTTGTTTGACAATCAGTGCTAAAGTGTAGACCTCCACAATACTCACAACTATTTTGTTGTGAAATCGGTGCATTTTAAAACGATTCATTATTGAAGTACGGAACTTGCTCATATGAATTAAAATCGTTGTGATAATAATTAGAAAAGTTCGGATCATAATCAGATGTGAATGTGGGTTCAGCTTTCGACGCATAACACATACAAAATCCACGAGTAAACCCACATTCTTTGCAAAAACACCGTTCACAAAGTACTCCTTCTCCGGAGGAATTTCCACAATTAAAACAAGTCGGATCCATAAGAATTATCGGTTTAGAGGGTTAAAGAAGAAGAATCAAATGATAAGAGGATAAGAAGATTATTTTTGGTTTTTAAATATCATAAAATCAAATAAAAGGAAAATCAAAATGGAAAAGGAAAATCTTTTTGTATTTTTGTTTTTGGAAATCAAAATTCAAAAACTCAAAACTTTTATTTTCTTTTGTTTTTCAAACGTTACGTTAATCGTAAACCGTTTCCTTCAAATCTAATCGCGACGAAACGGGAGAGAAGAATGGATCTCTCTTCAGCTTGCAATTTAATGTCAAAGCTTCCGTATTTTCCGCTTATTCGGTCGTAGAATTAAAGTAATTCGATTAGCAACTAATTTCACGCGTTGTTATATTGAGAAGCTTATTTGGTTTACAACGCTCTTCCTTTCGGTCGAGACGAGGCTGTAACTTTATTATTTTTTTGGTATTTTGAAAACACTTTAGGAAAAGTGTTTTTGATTTTTCAAGTTTTTTGGTTTTTATAGAAAATATATACAAGGAAGGTTTTCAAAACACAATTTCGAAAAACGAAAACGAAAAATTCACTTCAACCTTCCCCGGCAACGGCGCCAAAATTTTTGATGTTATCGTTTTAAGTATAGTTTTTATAACCGAAGAAATGCTTAGGAAAGTATTTCCCCGGGTCGTGTCCCAACGAAGGTGTGAATGGAATTTCGAATTCCCGATTCGTGAAACGTGTCGTGAAAGTGGTAAAAAGTGATTTGAATGAGATTATACTAATGAAATAGTAAATGAAGCACAAATAATCAACTAAACACGTAATTCAAGAAATTAAACTAAAAACGTAACTTAGAATCGAAAACGTAAGCTAAAACGGAAAATAAACGTTAACGTACGAAATAAAACGCGACTTTTAAGCTACGCTACTCCTACGGACTTGGAAATAATTTTGAAAAGTTAAAAATGATAAAAGAAAATTTTGAGAAAAAGAAAAATATTTTTTTGACTTTTTATTTATTTATTATGAATTAAAAACTAATTTTACTAATTAAAAATTAAAAGAAAATGAAAATAGGGTGAGAAAAATGAAAAAAAAATTTTGAAAAATATAAAATAACTAAAAAGTAATTTTAAAACTAAAAACTAATTTTTTTGGCTTTTTATATAATTTTTGGAAATTAAAAAGTATTAAAACTAATTAAAAATTCAAAATAATTGAGAAAAATGCAAAATAAATTTCTAAAAATCTAAAATAAATGAAAATAATTTTCTAAAATATTTTTTGGATTTTTCTGGGATTTTTTTTTGGATTTTTTATTAATTAAAAAGTATTTATAAATGACTAAAAATGAAAATAAAATAAAAAAAATAGTAAATCAACTCAGAAAAATTTGAAAAAATTACAGAAATTCTAAAATATTAAAATGAGCTTGGAAAAAAAATTTGAAAATAAAATAAGCTAGGAAAGTACTGAAAAGCTCACAACTGCTTATTGGAAAGTGCTTATTAATAAGCACTTTGACCAACTGAGACCCAAACTTTGACCAACTGTTTTTGGGACTAAAATAAGCTTGATGTAACAGAAATAAGGCCAAAAGAATTCAGAAGCACAGGTATGAAACCAAACAGATCAAATAAGCACTAATGAAAAGCAATAAGATAAGCAGACAAGCAATAAGCAAAATTTTCAATGAAAACAGCAACTAAATGTGCAAATGAACTATAATCAACCAATAAATCTCAACTTATGATCAATTATAAGAACTGCAGCCCTACTATTAAATCAGAAACTATGCTTAACCACTCAACTAAATAAGCTAAATAAGCTGAGCAGATGGACTTAGAAAAGCAAACTTGTGGGTGCAAACTTCTTACTTACAATCTGAAAACTCAAATCAACTTTAAAAACAGACCCTAGATCTAATCTTCTAACCTAAAAGATACCTAGAAAGAGTATCAACAACCTGAGGTGCAGGGGATCTATAAGCCAAACAGGCAACTTCCATTACCTTATTTGATAAGCAAATGAAATCCAAACTTACTTTTTCTTTTTGAAATTGATTAACCTACTGCTAAGCTCCTCAAAATAGCAAACCACAATTATTTTCAACAAAAATTGAATTCTGTAGAAGCTCCAAAAAAATGTGACCAAAATTGAGTGAACAACTTTTTGACTTTTTGATTTCAAAGATGATTTGACTAAATTGACTTGTAAATGCTTAAATCTTACTGAGCATGTTATATTAACCTAATTCCTAAGTGAAATAAGCTATACTTATAACTAATATTGCTATTATATTGATTCTGCAACCTACAATACTAACTGTTATGCCAAAAATGATGAACAAGGATGTTTTTACTTTTAAGTAGTTACTAACTAAAGTTATGCTAGATTATACCTAAGTGTAACCTAAGTAATGTATTTAGACTGAATGTAACCTCTAAAACACAACCTATCCCAGCCAACTGCTTAAATCCAAACACCCGTTCAAAGTCTGTCACAACTTAAATTTCACCACAGATCTGTCAAATCTTAATCCAAACTAACTCTGATAAACTCAATATGAATCAAAAATACAAATGAACTCATTAAAACAGATCTCAGATGCAAGTTAACCAAGGAACACAGAACCACAGATAGATCAGACAATGAAACACAAGATGGAACAGAAGCACATCAAATACAATCAAACAAAATCCTAAACTAGAAATGGACTGAGACTATTTAAAATACTTAAGCAAAACAGAAATAAGTTATAATTAAAGAGCTAAACTACTATTCTATAATATGCAAAATTAAGCTATGAAACGTAAAACGAAAACTCACCAAGCACCTCTCAGCCAAACAGAGAGGTGCAATCCCTCACAGCCTGTCTTTGAGACAGGCCAAAGGCTCCTTATGGCTGTCTTTATCTCCTAATAAGCTGAGCTTATTTGCACATAAGCAATTGACCACAAATTTACCAAGCAGAATTTTAATGCACAATTGAAAAAGAAATTAACCAAGCACCAACTTGAAATTATGAAGTACTAAAAATGAATTTGAAATAACTAAATACTTGAAAAGTAAAGTGCAATGGAATTAACTGAAAATTATATTGTATTGAAATTTTAAATCTGAGTACAATGCTTGAATGGAAAAATTACAAATAAAAACTGAATTTAATTGCTGAAATTTAAATGACAATGAAATTAAAATGGTCAAAAGCTTTCTAATACATGAAAAACTGGACACCTCTTCACTGTGAGGAGGGGGTATTTATACGTGAGCCATGAGCTTGCTTCAAGTATGCCAGGTCATCCATCCGCGACACTTTGTGTTTCTTTGAGTTAATATGAGCCTTTAGATCAATCCCCAGATAGCAATCTATTACTACAGCCCTTGGATTGAGTGTGTGATGATTGTGAATCCTCCGTGTGTAAGCTCATTGGTCCACGCGTCCTCCTGACACCTCTGACATGTGCCCTGACCTTCTAGAAACAATAATCATTGGGTAATTGTAACTGACAAGGGGTAATTTGGAGGGGGGTAAAACTAGGGTTCATGTAACAGTGATTTCTGGGTTTTGGTTAAAATTGGGGGGCGGGAGTGGGATTGGGTGTTTTATATTTTGTTCGTTGACTGGTTTTGGTTTGTTTGACCGAGGTTAAGGGGTGGGCTTTGGGTAAATTATTTAAGGTGGAATGGGCTGAAGTGTTAATAGGTTGGGCTTTGGTGAGTTGTGTGGACCAAATTTAGTATTGGGTTAAATAAAAGATAAGGGTCCGGTTTATATGTATAATAGTTTTAGGTTTAGTAATTTTTTTGCAAGGTCCAATGGTGTAATTCCTGAAATTATGAGGACCAATTCTGTAATTCTTTGAAACTTCCTTCCAAGGGTAAAATATGACACTCTCTGATTCTTGGAGGACCACATTTGACTATTTTCTTCAAATATTCATTAAAGGACCATATTTGCCAACTCTGAAACTGCAGGGACTTAATTTGCCATATCTTCAAACCTTTGTCCAGGGACTAAACTTGGTATTTTCTGAATCTCTGAGGTTGAATTTGACTATTTGAGCTTTGTCTTTGACCATTTGACTTCCCCGGCTTCGGCTTTTGCCACTTTCCATTCTCGTGCTCGTTTTTGTCGGTTTTGGCATCGTTTTTGTTCATTTTTTTCATATCCATACCTGCACATACACAAATACAAAAACACACATTCTCTTGGCATTTTTGGTTAGTATTTGGTATTTTTGGTCTGAAATAAAGCCTAAAAAGGATGAGTGAATAAGCACTCATCAGTGATTCACCTAGGTTCTTGTTGATTTCTTGGTCTCTCATTGGCTCATACATGTTTCCTAGGTGATAAACAGGTCATAACAAACATAAAAATAGCATGTCCATAGCTATAAAGTCAAAACATCACTTATAATCCTCTTGTGAATTAACTGATAGGATTTTTGATCCCAAACCTTCCAAACCTGTTTAAATGTTGTTACCACTACCTTAGATAACCTTATTTTAACCTAAAACATCATAATCAGTTCATAAATCCACCCACAAGTTCACATAAGTCAACTGTGCTAGTTATTGAAAAAGTCAAAAAGTTGGAACTTCAGATTTTCATCAAAATGGCAATAATTAATCTGATTTTTGTATTTGGATTGGAGGTCTGAAACTTGTTGTGTGTAATCTCTACTAGTTGAACTTGTGATTTCTTCATTTCCATAATTTTGTGATTTTTTCTATTGGACTAAATTAGCCTTGGAAGTGGGCTGCAGGGGAAGAACCTCCCCTGCTCAGATCAGACCTCAGCTCATCACCCAACTTGGGTGGTATTTTGTGGGCACCCCAGTGGGTCCCACACTTCACCCTTGAGTTCTCCCAGCCCCCCTCCTACCAGGGTTGACCTGTTGACCATTATTTTGACCTGTGGACCTGTGGACCCCATCTGGATTGACCCCTAAACCTTGTCCCCAATCTGACCCAGAACTTCAATAAGCAAACAGCTTATATGAGATTTGTGGCTTATTCAGGCAATTTAAGTGGTTGATTCTTGCTTATTCTAGTTCAAACATCTCAGAGAAACCATTATTCACCATTGTGGACCCCACATCACATAATTTGAGCTAAATAACCTCCACAGTCAACAAAAGTCAACTGTTGGGTTAATAAGCACTTAAAGTGCTTATTCTTGTGTTGTAAAAAAAGTATTTTTATTAAAAGTTCTTGTTTTTAGTGGTTAATTAGTTTGGAAAAAGAAAAAACCAAAAAAAATCAACTTTAATTATAGTGATAGCTTCTATTTAATAGGATTTATCTTTTTAATTTTCTTTTTAGATTATTTATAAGCAATATATCATTTTTATATTTTTAGAAATTCTACTTTAGGTTAAAGTAATTTTATAAATTTTTCCAGATTTTATTTTGTCTTTTAGTGGTTTTTAAAATTAATTTTAGTTTAATTAATATTAAGTAATTAAATAGCATAATTAGATTTTATAAAGTATAACCTAGTTTTTATAATTTTTCTAGCTTTTATTTAAGTTAAAACATTTTTATAAATTTTTCTAGAATTTATATTACTCATTTTCTATTTTTTATAATATAATTAGTTTAATTAGAAATTAATAAGTAATTAGATTAATAATTAGTTAATTAGTTTAAAAATACATAAAATAAACTTTTTATAATTTTTTAGGATTCCCATGATGGTTAATTAGATTTGTAAAATTTTTCTTAATTTTCTAAGTGTCTTTAGTATTTTTTTTTATAATTTTAATTAGTTAATTAGTTAATAAATAGATAATTAGTAATTAATTAATAATTAAATAGTGTAAAAATAGTTTTTATTTTTCTTAAAATTTTCTTTAATTATTAGGATTGTAAAAATATTAATTTTACCCTTGTAACCCTTTCCGTCCTTCAGTTGTACTTTTCGTTTCGTTCGTCTGAGTACGTTTTTAATTAAAACGTACGTTTTTAAGTTTTAGCTCAAATCCTCGTAATCTAAATTCCCGTAATCAATCACGTAGCTTTCCTAAGCTATATTGGTTAATAATTTCCAAATAATTCTGATCATAACCCTTTTCTGTGAATAATTACCCAATCACGAATACGCTAAAGTTACAATTCACACTTCAACGGGACTTAACGACCTGGTGATACCTTATATTACCTGGAGCATTGATCTAGGGAGTTTGACTTTGTTGACCATTGACTTGGTCAATTTAAGGTTGACTGTTTAGCACCAATCAATTTTTGGCGCCGCTGCCGGGGAAGTGTGTGCGTTTATATAGCGTTATTTGAAATTAGTGTTATCTCACCTCATTCATTGTACAAATACCACCACTTTTGTAAATTTTAAATCAAAATACAAAAAAGTCATTAACACTTTTCCTAAAGTGTTAAAACACCAAAAAAATTAAAAACAACAAAACAGATCGTAACGTTTTCTGAATCGGTTTTCTTTTAAGGTGATTCTTAAAGAGAAACGATTTTAGATTACGAGACGATACCAAAAATATTTTCCAAAAGTTTTTAAACCCATACACAAAACCCAAAAACATCCGTCTTTTCTTGTGAATAATAATTCTACATAAAAACTAACCGTCGCAAACCAAGACAGAACACCTACCAACTGGGGGTGTGAACATAAAAAGTTCCCAAACAAAAGATAAAAACTTGCCTTTGTATCCTTGTGAGTGGTGTAACTTTCTTAAAGAAGCCATTCACTCGTGATTATTGGTTTAAGTTCACTGTTGATTTGCCTCGATTTTGTTTTGATTGGTTTTTGTTCCTAGTGCATGCGCACTCGTTCTTCTAGGTCTACTAGCCCATTACATGAGCTTGTACGAAAACCTAGAAGACCTCGTAGACGTTCAGCACCAACAGTCGGATCTGAGATCCGTACTATTGCCACACCCACTGTCACCATGGCGGAAGACCGCCCCATGTGTGAGCTTCTCCAAGCACCCATCGAGGGTTACGGAGATGCCATTATTGTCCCAGCCATCGTGGCTGATAGTTTTGAGCTCAAAACCGGGTTACTCAATCTTGTAACCTCAAGTCAATTCTACGGTTTTGAGAGGGACGATCCTCATGCTCATATTCGATGGTTCAATAAAATCACATCGACCATCAAGTACAAAAATGTCCCGTGTGAAGCAATAAAACTCTTCTCTTCACATTCTCCTTGGAGGGACAAGCCCGGATTTGGCTTGAAAAACAACCTCCACGATCTATTGAGACTTGGGAAGATCTTGTCAAAAAATTTGTGAATGAATTCTTCCCACCTTCCAAGACCACGAGTCTTAAAAACGAAATCACCAAGTTCACTCAAAAATACGATGAATCTTTTGGTGAAGCGTGGGATCGTTTCAAAGAATTACTTCGCAAGTGTCCACATCATGGTTTCTCTGAGTTGATGCAACTCGATACTTTTTACAATGGCGTGAGCCAAGCTGATCAGGATTCTCTCAATGCCTCCGCGGGAGGTAACTTTTTGAGTAGAACTACAAAAGAAGCTTTGCAAATCATAGAAAACAAGTCTAAGGTCCGCTCTACACGAAGCAAACCGATTGTTTCCCAAATTAATGCGGGTCCTTCCACTTCATCTTCTGTGGGTCAATCTAGCACGGATGCTAAGATTGACAAGCTCACTGAAGCGATCCAAGCTTTGGTTCTCGCCCAAACAAAGAAAGTTTCATTTCCACAACATCCTCCACCTGCTGAGGTTTATAAAGTGGAAGCCTGTGTAACTTGTGGTGGGCCGCATGCCAATTGCACAGCTACTGATGGTACTCCATACGAAGCTCATGCTGTAGCCGGGTCCCAAAATCAGGGAGGCAATCAATATCGCCCTCCTATGGACCCTAGCTATCGTCCTCAACATCATTATCCTGGACCTCCTGGTTTTAATCAAAACCAAAATGTCCAAAACCGTGGCCAAAATCAAAATAGAGCGAACCAAGGTTATCAAAACCAAGGTAACTTCAATCAGGGTCACAGTTTTCACAATCAAAACCAAGGGTTCCAAAATCAAGGTTTCCAACAACAAAATCAAGGAAACTTTAATCGGAACCAAGGTCAGGGTAATTTCAATCAGGGATATTTTCATGGAAACAACAACCCTAATCAGGGTAATTTTCAAAATCAAAGTCCCAATCCGAACAATCAAGCTCCAAATATTCCTAATCCGAATCAAGCCATTGTTCCAACTGGGCCTTCATCTGACGAGTTGTTGAAACAATTCATGAAGTCCCAAGAAGAGTTGAACAAGTTGCTGGTCAGCCAGATTTCTGACATCAAGAAGTCTTTAAATGATCGACCCTCGGGCTCAGGTACTACTTTACCGAGCAACACGATCGCTAACCCGAGGGGCGATGCTAAGGCGATCACAACACGAAGTGGTGCTTCATATGATGAACCCGCGATTCCTACTACCTCTTCCTCCTCTCCTCCAAAGGTAGTGAATCGTGAACCTGAGGTGACAAAGGACAAAGTGCAAAATCATAGCTCACGAAGTACAACACACGTCCAACCTCAGGTTATTCCTGAAACCAGATGTAATCCTGGAGTTATCTTTGAACCACCAGAAACTCCAGTGGACAACCCTAAATCCAAAACTTCTATTCCCTATCCATCACGTCTCAGTGAACAAAAGCTCCGCGAAAAAGCTAATCACCAAATGGATAAGTTTTTCCAAATCTTCCAAGATTTGCACTTTGACATTAGCTTCGCGGATGCTATTCTCTTGATGCCCAAGTTTGCATCGACAATCAAAAATCTGTTGAGTAATAAAGAGAAACTCTTTGAGATGGCAAAAGTCCTCTGAATGAGAACTGTTAGGAATTAAATAAACAAAAGAATCTGAAGATTCAGCATAAAGGTTTAAAGGAAATACGACAAGTATGTTTCTGCTGATAAAGCACAAAGCGAGTTTCCTCTGATGGATTCTGCTGAAGACCGTTTCCACTGAAGGTGATTCTGCTGCTGGATTCTGCTGCTACTATGACTATACTGCTATGACTCATACAAACAGCTGTGTAGATAAGTACGACTTATTCTACTGATTCATATACAAGAAAATATCTTTGTTATAGTCATCAAATTGAACACTCCAAGTGAGTTGTAATCCTAGAACAAGTGATTAGTCATAAGCTAGTTATTTGTTGAGTCATGAAGTTTGTAAAAGATCTTTCCTTGGACTATAAAAGGAAAATCTTAGATGTGTATAAAAATATCAATCTAGAATGTGCATGTGAAAAGATATACACAGACAATACAAAGAACAAACATAAGTCACATAAGATTCAAGGTCTTGTAACCCTAGTGATAGTAAAGATCACTCGTATTATTTTGAATAATATTGAATCATTTGGTGTTAACTATTCCATTTCCATATCCAAAACATAAATCTTCTAAAGTGTGGTTAAGTAGATTCCGCATACTTAATCATATTCACACAAACATATCTTATACACAAAGAACGAAGGCTTAACCACCTTATCGTGTAATCGACCCTCAACAAGTGGTATCAGAGCGTCAGGTTGATATTTTTGTTTTAGAAGAAGAAGCTAGAAATGGATGTTGAATCTATTCAAACAAATGTTGCTGCAAAATTACCAATGCTCAAACAGAATGAGTTTGAGATGTGGAGGTTAAGAATAGAACAATATTTTCAAGTGCAAGATTATACACTTTGGGAAATTATTGAAGATGGAGATTCTTTCAAGTCTACAACCACTACATCAACAGTTGATGGTAAGGAAGTTGCACAGCTGCAAACCAAGCCACAAACTGCAGAAGACAGAATTAAGAAGAAGAATGACCTAAAGGCCAGAAGCATGCTGATGATGACCATTCCAAATGATCAACTTATAAACTTCAGCAAATTCAAAGATGCAAAGTCGTTATTCGAGGCCATTATTGCAAGATATGGTGGGAATGAAGCCACCAAGAAGACCCAGAAAACTCTTCTTAAGCAACAGTTTGAAAATTTCACATCAATCAACCATGAATCTTTAGACCATATGTTCAACAGGCTACAGAATATTGTGAGTCAACTTGCTATTCTTGGAGTTGAAATACCTCAAGAAGATTTAAACTCAAAATTTCTGAGAAGCTTACCTGAAGAGTGGGCTATGCATGTTGTTGTCTGGAAGAACAAGTCAGACATTGACACCATGGATCTTATGGATCTGTATAGCAACTTTAAAATCGTTAAGCAAGATTTGAAGAAAACTGGAGGTTCTAATTCAAGCACTGGGAACATGGCATTTATGTCATCTCCTAGTAATTCAGTTCCAGTTACTAATGAGAAAGTTCATGATGGTGTAAGTGCTGCAAGTTCATCAAGCAGTACTTTTGGAATTCTGGATGAGAAAACATGTTGTGCTTTTTTCACAAGCAAGCATAATGGATCCATGTTAACTCATGAAGACCTCCAAGAGATCAATGATGATGATCTGGAGGAAATGGATCTAAAATGGCAAATTTCTCTTCTTAGCATGAGAGCTAAGAAATTCTATCAAAGGATGGGGAAGAAGATCACAATCAGTAGCAATGACCCTGCTGGTTATGACAAGTCAAAGATAGAATGCTACAACTGTCACAAGATGGGACACTTCTCAAGAGAGTGTAGAAGGCCAAGACAGCAAGATAGCAGAAATAGAGATGTTGGAAGCAAATCCAATACAAGGGAGATTTCTGAACCAAAAGCTATGGTAGCTATTGATGGGTTAGGTTTTGATTGGAGCTTCATGGATGATGAAGAAAAGGGTTCTTCACAGATGGCTCTTATGGCATTTACTGCAACTGAGGTACATGATCATAAATCTTGTTCAAATTCTTGTACTGCTCTTAAAGACTTAAAAATCTTAATTAAACAGTATGATGACCAAAAGGTTCAGCTAGCCAAAACTGATCAAGATCTTTTTAATTATAAATGTGGTTTAGAATCTATAGAGAGGCAAATCCTATACTATAAAAAGAATGAACTTACCTTTACTGATGCTAAAACTTTACTTGAAAATGACAATCAATTTAAAGATCAAATCATTGAGGCTTTAAAAGAAGCATTGGATAGGGTTAAGACTGAAAAAGAAAACATTCAATTGACTGTTGAAAAGCTTGAACATGCTTCTAAAAATGTAAACAAAATAATAGACAGTCAAGTGAATAATAAAGTTAAGTCAGGATTAGGATATAATACAACCCCACCTCCTTATAGAGGTATCCCAAAACCCCCAGGGATAGACCTAGAGCATTCAGGATTACCTGAATTTCAGCTACCTAAGTTACAATATGGAGTTCAACCAAACTCTATTATAGTAGCTGATGAGCCTAAGAAAGAAAGTAAATGTTCATGTAAAACATTACTTTTTCAGGACAAGGTGTCCTTTGTAAATAAACAGGTTATGTCTAAACCTGAAGTGGTTAAGAAAGCAAGAACAAGAGTTCCTAAGATAGTCAAACACAATACTGATAGGCCTAAGACCAATGAAAAATATGTTAGGTAACCAGTTAGATATTGTGAACAATATAGAGTCACAAACAAGCCCAGAGGTAACCAAAGAAATTGGAATAACCTCAAGTCTTACCAACTAGGTGATGACTTTGCTTTTCACAATAAAGCTTGTTTCATTTGTGGTAGTTTTGACCATCTTGCAGCTTTCTGTAACCAATGGGTATCTGGGTATGAAAGTAATAGAGTGAACTACAAAAGGCAAACACCTAAATTTCATTTTCACTCTAATTCTAAAAGATCAAAACCCAAAACAGTCACAAAAACTGTTCCTGCTGAAAGGAAAATGGTTTCTGCTGAAAAACCATATATGATTGTTTACCCAAAATCAACAATTAAGGGTGCAAAAACAACTTTCAAACATGCATCTAATATTGTTCAAAGGCCCATTCAAACAAAAGCAGTGGTCCAAAAACAAGTTTGGAGACCAAAGGGTACAACTACAAAGCTAGCAGTTTCTTCTGCTAAGCATACTGCTGCTAAGGGTAACAGGGCAAATGCTGTTAAGGCCTCAGCATGTTGGGTTCTTAAATCCAATGTTGCATCAACAGTCCTCAAGAGATTACATTTCATTGATGCAAGAGGCAGATCCAAGTCAGTGTTGGCTTGGATCTCCAAAGAAAACTAATTCTTTTATTTTGTGCAGGGACATTCACCAACAGATCATGAAGATCAAGGATATTCAGATAGTGGGTGTTCAAGGCACATGACAAGCAACATGTCTTATCTTTCCAACTTTCAATCAATTGATGGTGGATATGTTACCTTTGGAGGAGGAATTGGTGGAAAGATTACTGGTAAAGGTACTATCAAAACCAGTAAATTAGATTTTGAAGATGTGTTTTATGTGCAAGAGCTTAAGTATAATCTCTTTAGTGTCTCACAAATGTGTGACAGAAAGAATAATGTTCTTTTTACTGAGACTGAATGTCTTGTACTTTCTCCTGATTTTAAGATGCCTGATGAAAGTCAAGTACTTCTTAAAATTCCTAGGAAGGGCAATATGTACAGTGTTGATATGAATAACATTGTTTCTAAAGATGCTTTAACTTGTCTTGTTGCAAAGGCCACATTAGATGAATCTATGTTATGGCATAGGAGACTTGGTCATATTAACTTCAAAACCATAAATAAGATTGTTAAGAATGGTTTGGTAAGAGGTTTACCTCAAAAACGTTTTGAAAATGATCAAACATGCATTGCTTGTCTTAAAGGCAAACAACACAAAGTCACTTGTAAGCCCAAGATTTTTAACTCTATCAATCAATCATTGTTTATGCTTCATATGGACTTATTTGGACCTGTTTCAATAAGTAGTATAATGCATAAGAGATTTTGTCTAGTTGTTACTGATGACTATAGTAGATTTACATGGGTATTCTTTTTAGGAACTAAGGATGAGACTTCTAGCATCCTTAAGACCTTCATTACAGAGATAGAAAACCTAGTAAGCAAAAGAGTAAAAGTCATTAGATGTGATAATGGGACAGAATTTAAAAATAGAGTTATGGATGATTTCTGCAAAGAAAAAGGTATTAAAAGAGAATTTAGTGTTGCTAGAACTCCTCAACAGAATGGAGTAGCTGAAAGAAAGAATAGAACACTAATAGAAGCTGCTAGAACTATGTTAGCTGATTCAAAGTTGCCTATAACTTTTTGGGCTGAAGCAGTCAACACTGCTTGTTATGTTCAGAACAGAGTTTTAATAGTGCAGCCTCACAATAAGACATCATATGAACTTTTTAGAGGTAGAACTCCTGAAATAGGATTTCTTAGACCTTTTGGATGTCATGTGACAATTCTAAATACCTTAGACCATCTTGGAAAGTTTAATGGAAAAGCAGATGAAGGATTCTTAGTTGGATATTCTATCAATAGCAAAGCATTCAGAGTATACAACATGAGAACTAGAAGAGTAGAGGAAAATCTACATGTGAAGTTTTTGGAAAACAAAAACAATGTAGAAGGTCAAGGTCCCAAATGGCTATTTGATCTTGAAACTCTATCCAAATCAATGAATTATGTGCCTTTTGTTGCAGAAACTAATGAATTTTCAGGTTCACAATCTGCTGATGCAACAAATGGAGAAGGATTAGAGAAGGAGACAGATCAAGATTATGTGTTGATGCCAATATGGACAATTGCAAGTGAGGATTCAACTTCAATAAATGGTGAATCTTCTTCTGGTAAATCTAAAGAAGATGTTGAAGTTGAATACAAGGAAGAAAGAGCTAAGGAACAAGAGTTTCAAGTCAGAAGTAACACTACTGTTTCTGCTGATAAACAAATCGTTCCCACTGATGAGCAAAATGTTCCTGCTGATGGACCATCAGAAGAAACACAAGCAAATATCTCAGAAGATGAGGTGGATTTCAACAACCTTCCACCTGATTATCAAGTTCTTTCTACTCCACACTCAAGGATTCACAAAGTCCACTCCCTAGAAAATGTGATTGGAGATGTACAATCTGGTGTGAAGACAAGACAACAATTGATGTCTTCAGATCAAAAAGGGATTCTTGATGCCCTTTATGCTTCAAAGCAGCATGAGTTTTCAAACTCCTGTTTGTTTGTATGCTTTCTCTCGCAAGATGAACCAAAGAATATTCATAAAGCCCTAGAGAATTCAAGCTGGTTAGAGGCTATGCAAGAGGAGCTTCTTCAGTTCAAGATTCAAAAGGTATGGGTGCTAGTTGATTTACCTAATGGTGTAAGAGTAATTGGCACTAGATGGGTTTTTAGAAATAAAAGGGATGAAAGAGGCATAGTGATTAAGAATAAGGCTAGATTAGTAGCACAAGGGTACACACAAGAAGAAGGGATAGACTATGATGAGGTTTATGCTCCAGTAGCTCGAATTGAGGCAATTAGGCTTTTCTTAGCTTATGCTTCATTTATGAACTTCACAGTTTACCAAATGGATGTCAAGAGTGCATTTTTATATGGTTCAATTGAAGAAGAGGTGTGTGTTACACAACCTCCAGGCTTCACTGATCCTGACCATCCAGACAAAGTGTACAAGGTAGTTAAAGCTCTATATGGCCTACATCAGGCACCAAGAGCTTGGTATGCAACACTAGCTTCCTATTTATTAGAGAATGGATTTCAAAGAGGAAAGATTGATCAGACACTTTTCATCAAACAGCACAAGAAAGATCTTCTGTTAGTACAGGTGTATGTGGATGGCATTATCTTTGGATCTACAAGGAAGGAGATGTGTTTAGACTTTGAAAAACTTATGAAAGATAAGTTTTAGATGAGTTCTATGGGAGAACTTACATTCTTTTTGGGTCTGCAAGTTAAGCAATCATCTGAAGGCATATTTATTAGTCAAGACAAATATGTTGCAGAGATTCTTAGAAAATTTCAATTTGCTGATTCAAAAACAGCAAGCACACCAATGGATCCTGAGAAGCCACTTCTTAAAGATGCAGATGGAGAAAATGTGGATGTACATACATACAGATCTATGATAGGTTCTTTGATGTATCTTACATCATCAAGACCTGATATCATGTTCTCTGTTTGTGCATGTGCAAGATTTCAAGTAACTCCAAAGGTTTCTCATTTAACAGCAGTCAAAAGAATTTTTAGATATCTCAAAGGTCAACCAAGGTTGGGTTTATGGTATTCTAGAGAATTACCTTTTGATTTGATAGCATTCTCAGTCAGTGACTATGCTGGTGCTAGCTTGGACAGAAAGTCAACAACCGGAGGATGTCAATTCCTTGGATGCAGACTTATCTCATGGCAGTGTAAGAAGCAAACAATTGTGGCAAATTCAACAACTGAAGCTGAATATGTAGCTGCTGTAAGTTGCTGTGGTCAAGTTCTATGGCTTCAAAACCAACTTCTTGATTATGGGTACAATTTCTTACATACCATTATACATATTGATAATAGTAGTACAATTTGCATAATTAAAAATCCAGTGCAACATTCTAAAACAAAACACATTGAAATAAGACATCATTTTATAAGAGATTGCAATGAGAAAAGGTTAATTCAAGTAATGAAAATTGCTTCAGATCAAAACTTTGCAGATCTTCTTACCAAAGCTTTTGATGTTGGTAGATTTCAGTACTTGGTAGCAAGTATTGGAATGCTTAATCTTTAAATTTTTCAATATAATGTGTTTTTGTATATAGATTTTGTTAATGCATCTAACTTTGTTATTTAAGACTACTATTAACAATATTTGAAGTTATTCATACAGTTAGTCCTATGCATTATACTAATTCAAGGCAAGTACTTTGTACTTTGTTCTTTTGGTTTTAGACTAACAATTTCAGGTATGAATATTTAAGCTGAAAGGTTATTTCAAGTGAAATCTGCTGATCAAAGCTGCTGATCATTGCTGCTGAAAGCTGATCATTGCTGCTGATATAATAGGTTCATGATAGAAAAAGTTTGGGACTTCAAAACTCCTTAAAACTTCTTTCTTGAAATCTGATTATGATGTTTCACATTGAATTGATAAATTAGTTTATCAGTTAATAACTGATACAACTCACTTTCTATCATTTTATACTCTCAAGTATAATGTGACTAATCTACATATATCTGATAAAAAGAACAGCGAGCAACAGTGAATCTAACACTTGTGTTAGAGGTAACAAATGCCACGAGCTGGAAACCCTGTAAAGAAAGCCTTTTGAATAGGTTTATCTATACACAGGCGGTTATTTATAACTAAAAACATTGGTTCTCACACAACCAGAGGTTGCTTTAAACCGAAATTTTGACTAAGTGTCTGTTACACACTTAATCCCTTCAAAATGGTTGTAAGCAGTATGATTTTTCATAATAAAATCATATACATACTGCTAAGGCAAAAGTTTCTTAAAAGGATTTTTTAAAAGATGACTTTAAAAACCATCATCAGATGGACCATGAGTCAAAAACGTCCATTGAATCACCTCTCATAGGAGTTAACACACCTAGAAGTGATGAGGGCAGAATCTTAAACTCTTAAGGAATTGATGGCTTCATGTACAAATTGTCTGAAAACATGGAACAATGCTAGATCAGATGATGATGTTATGATTGTGAGAAAATCTTTCAAACAAGGGGAGGATATGAATATAAGATGTTATTTGAATCTCAGGGGAGGAAATACAAGCCCAGTTTAAGGAAGATTAACCAAAAGAAAAGACAAGATCATACAAGATGATGACATAGAGGTTGAAAATGACAAGAACATTCTTTAATGTTGTATTCAGAAGAGATGAAGCATTTCAAAGGAGAAAGTTCTATCTAGGTCAAAAGTTGAAAAGATTCAATTTCAGTTCACTACGTTTGTTCATCACTTGCAAAGGTAAAGTGATAGATGATATCTTGTTAAAATCAAAGGAAGATTGCACCATCTTTTAGTCCAAGAATGGAGCAACGATCAGAAAGCAGATGTGTTCCAGAGAAAGATAAGTTCATTCACTCAGAAGAAAAGAAAGTTCAGATCAACCAGTCTGAAAATAAAGTGTTTGAAAGATCTTCACAAAGTCCTCATTTAATTCAAGAAAACATGTTTGAATGTGATTCACATGTTTAGGGGAGGATTGTTAGGAATTAAATAAACAAAAGAATCTGAAGATTCAGCATAAAGGTTTAAAGGAAATACGACAAGTATGTTTCTGCTGATAAAGCACAATGCGAGTTTCCTCTGATGGATTCTGCTGAAGACCGTTTCCACTGAAGGTGATTCTGCTGCTGGATTCTGCTGCTACTATGACTATGCTGCTATGACTCATACAAACAGCTGTGTAGATAAGTACGACTTATTCTACTGATTCATATACAAGAAAATATCTTTGTTATAGTCATCAAATTGAACACTCCAAGTGAGTTGTAATCCTAGAACAAGTGATTAGTCATAAGCTAGTTATTTGTTGAGTCATGAAGTTTGTAAAAGATCTTTCCTTGGACTATAAAAGGAAAATCTTAGATGTGTATAAAAATATCAATCTAGAATGTGCATGTGAAAAGATATACACAGACAATACAAAGAACAAACATAAGTCACATAAGATTCAAGGTCTTGTAACCCTAGTGATAGTAAAGATCACTCGTATTATTTTGAATAATATTGAATCATTTGGTGTTAACTATTCCATTTCCATATCCAAAACATAAATCTTCTAAAGTGTGGTTAAGTAGATTCCGCATACTTAATCATATTCACACAAACATATCTTATACACAAAGAACGAAGGCTTAACCACCTTATCGTGTAATCGACCCTCAACAAGAACTGCTCTGCAGTTCTTTTGAAAAAGCTTCCTGAAAAGCTTGGAGCTCCCGGGAAATTTCTAATTCCTTGTACTTTCCCGGGTATGGTTGATTGCTTCGCCTTGGCCAATCTAGGTGCTAGCATTAACCTAATGCCATATTTTGTGTGGAAGAAACTCTCTCTTCCCGAACTTACCCCCACGTGCATGACTTTAGAGCTTGCCGATCGTTCGATTTCTCGTCCCTTTGGCATTGCCGAGGACGTATTCGTTAAAGTGGGGAAGTTCCATTTTCCGGCAGATTTGTGATTGTTGACTTTGATGCCGATTCGAGGGTTCCTCTCATTCTTGGACGGGGATTCATTAGAACTGGGCGAGCTCTTATCGATGTATTTGAGCATGAGATCACATTACGTGTTGGAACGGAAGCCATAACCTTCAACCTAAATCAAACTTCGAGATACTCCTCCAATTATAACGGTGAATCGGTGAACAAAATTGATGTCATCGATGTTGCTGCTGAGGAGTATGCTCAAGAGATTTTAGGTTTCATTGATGATTCTTCGAGTGAAAACCTCACTCAGTCTTCTCACCCCATTATTGCCAATTCTTCTCCTTCCCTCACTCCGTTTGAGGGAAGTGACTTCATCTTAGAAGAAATGGAGGCGTTTCTCAAAAGTGATTCAATTCCCGATGGAGTCGATAACCAAGAGATCGACCTCGAGATGGATATTCTCATACTTGAAAAATTGTTAAACGAAGATCCCTCTCCTCTTCCTGTTCTATCACACCAACTTCATAAAGAGGAAGTCAAAAATGTTGAGAAAACTGATGACTTTCCCGAGGTTGAACTTAAGGACTTGACGCCTCATCTTGAATATGCATTTCTGGAGGGTGATGATAAATTACCCGTCATAATTGCCAAAGACTTAAGTGATGAGGAAAAGGTTGCTCTCATAAAGGTTTTGAAATATCATAAACAAGCAATTGCTTGGCGACTCTCCGACATCAAGGGCATTGACCCTGAATTCTGTACTCATAAAATTTTAATGGAAGACGACTTCAAACCTGCAGTCCAACAACAAAGAAGGGTGAATCCAAAAATTCACGAGGTTATCAAACAAGAGGTTTTAAAACTTCTTGATGCCGGATTGATTTACCCTATCTCGGACAGTCCTTGGGTCAGCCCAATTCATTGTGTTCCAAAAAAGGGTGGCATTATTGTTGTTACAAATGAGGAGAATGAGTTAATTCCAACTCGTTTAGTTACGGGGTGGCGTGTCTGTATTGATTATCGTAAGTTAAATGACGCTACCCGTAAGGATCATTTTCCTCTGCCCTTTATGGATCAGATGCTCGAGAGATTAGCGGGGAATGAGTATTATTGCTTCCTCGATGGTTTCTCGGGTTACTTTCAGATTCCCATTGATCCGCAAGATCAAGAAAAGACCACGTTCACGTACCCCTATGGACCTTTCGCATATAAACGTATGCCATTTGGCTTATGTAATGCTCCGGGCACGTTTCAAAGATGTATGATGGCCATTTTTTCCGACATGATCGGAAAAACTATGGAGGTCTTCATGGACGATTTTTCGGTCATTGGGGATTCGTTTCAGTCATGCCTCTCCCATTTAGACAACATGCTAAAACGTTGTGAAGACACAAAGTTATGTCTGAATTGGGAGAAGAGTCACTTTATGGTCAAAGAGGGCATTGTCCTCGGCCATAAAATTTCAAAAAACGGGATTGAGGTTGACAAAGCCAAAGTGGATGTCATCGCAAAATTACCTCATCCCATAACCGTGAAAGGTGTTAGGAGCTTTTTGGGTCACGCCAGGTTCTATCGTAGGTTTATTCAAGATTTTTCTAAAATCGCCCGGCCTATGACCCATCTCCTCGAAAAGGATGCTCCTTTTATCTTCTCCCCCGAGTGCATCGAAGCCTTTGAAACATTAAAGAAAAGGCTTACCGAGGCACCGATACTTGTTGCCCCCGATTGGGACTTGCCCTTTGAGCTCATGTGTGATGCTAGTGATTATGCAATAGGGGCAGTCTTGGGGCAACGAAAAACAAAACATTTTCAGCCTATACACTATGCCAGCAAAACTATGACCGAGGCTCAAAGCCATTACACCACCACCGAAAAAGAATTATTAGTTGTGGTGTATGCTTTTGAAAAATTCCGGCCATACTTGATACTGACCAAAAGCGTAGTGTATACGGATCACTCGGCTTTGAAGTACCTTTTCGCAAAACAAGATGCAAAGCCGAGACTTCTTCGTTGGGTTCTCCTCCTACAGGAATTTGATATCATAATTCGTGATAAAAAAGGAGCTGAGAACCTAGCTGCTGATCATCTCTCCCGTTTGGAAAACCCCCATCAAGATGTTTTCGAGAGGAAAGAAATTAATGAAACATTCCCTCTCGAGACACTCAATGCGGTTTCCTTCCGTGGAGATTCTGTTACCCCCTTGGTTTGCCGATTTTGCAAATTACCTTGCGGGTAACTTCATTGTGAAAGGGATGTCGTCCCAACAGAAAAATAAATTCTTTAAAGATGTAAAACATTATTTCTGGGACGACCCCTACTTGTTCAAAATATGTGCGGATCAAGTCATCCGGCGGTGTGTATATGGTCAAGAAGCCGCTGAAATTCTTAAGGCTTGCCATGCTGGTCCCACGGGGGGACACCACAATCCAAATTACACCGCCAAAAAGGTGTTTGATTCCAGTTTCTTTTGGCCCACGATTTACAAGGATGCCCAAGAATTAGTCAAATCCTGTGACGCTTGTCAACGTCACGGGAATATTTCACAAAAGAATGAAATGCCACAAAATGCAATCCAAGTTTGTGAAATATTTTACGTATGGGGCATCGACTTTATGGGGCCATTTCCATCATCTCATGGAAACAAGTATATACTCGTGGCAGTTGACTATTTGTCAAAATGGGTTGAAGCAAAAGCTTTACCCACAAATGATGCCCGAGTAGTCGTGAAATTTTTGAAAGCTCTCTTTGCTCGATTTGGAACTCCACGTGCTATAATTAGTGATCGTGGTACGCATTTTTGCAATGACAAATTCGATAAAGTCATGCAAAAGTATGGTGTAACTCACCGTCTTTCTACTGCGTACCACCCTCAAACAAGTGGACAAGTAGAAGTTTCCAATCGAGGCATAAAGAGAATTTTAGAAAGAACCGTTGGGGAAAATCGTGCATCTTGGTCGGATAAATTAGATGATGCACTTTGAGCTTTCCGTACGCTTACAAAACACCCATTGGGTGTACGCCTTACAAACTTGTGTACGGGAAAGTGTGTCATCTACCGATCGAGCTTGAGCATAAAGCCTATTGGGCTCTCAAGCATGCAAATTTTGACCTCAAAACTGCGGGTGCTCATCGGAAAGTTCAACTCAATGAATTAAATGAACTCCGTGATCAAGCTTACGAGAACTCTTTGATCTATAAGGAAAAGACAAAGAAGATTCATGACTCCAAAATCAAAAACCGCGTTTTCAACGTTGGTGATCGAGTCCTTCTTTTCAACTCTAGACTCAAGATCTTCTCGGGAAAGCTCAAAACCCGATGGACTAGTCCATTCACTATCGCTAAGGTTTATCCTTATGGCACCGTCGAGTTATCTCAAAATGACGGCCCCAATTTCAAAGTGAATGGACATCGTTTAAAGCACTACTTTGGAGAGGATATACCATCCATGGTTGTCCCGGATCTCCAAACCTTCCCCAAGGACAATTAAATTCGGGGATCGAGTCAAGCTAGCGACTCGATGAACACAAATTAGCAACATATATGGGTTTTCACCCGTATTTCTGACTTCTTTCTACTTTCTACCACCCTAGTGTGGGGGAATGGCCAACCCCCCGCTAATTTGAAAATGTATATATGTATACAAGTTCAAAAAAAAAAAAAATGTGTGATTGTATGTACAGATAAATAAAGTGAAAAATACAAAACAAAATTCCACAGTTAGCTTCGAATATTATCTTTTTACGTTCATAGATTCGGCATAATAGCCGGGACTTTGAATATTGAGGACAATATTCATTTCTAAGTGTGAGGGGGAAATTCTAGCGAATTTTATCGCAAAATACTTTCAAGTACCCCCATTTTGGCCCAAATTTTTCAAAAATTTTTCACTTTATTTCAAAATTTTTGTGGTAATCAGTCCGCCGTGTCTAAACGACAAAAGGGATTGGCTAGTCCAGGAGCAAACGGCTCTTGGTAAAGACATCTCAAATCCGTTTATGGCTTGCAATTTGCCCAAAATTGTATGGTTCCTCAGCTCCCCAAAAACAAATGAGTTGGCTAGCCCGCAAGATTATGGCTTGTGGTAAAGGCCGTGGAAAAACCATAACTGGTAATCAGCTCACCAAGATGTTGACTATTCCATCAAGAGTTGGCTAGTCCAGGAGCAAACGGCTCCTGGTAAAGACAAATCAAATCCGTTGACAGCTGGTGGTTTGCTCAAAATCACACGGTTATCAGGTGTGCCACAGTTCTTACATCTGGCTACTCCAGAAGTGATGGCTTTTGGTAAAGAGTTTCAAATCCATCAATTTTTTCTCAAAAGATTGCTAGGGACTAGCAATAGTTTAGTGTGGGGGATTGATGAGTGCTCAAACACTCATCATTTCTATCGTATCTGGACTGCCAAAACATCCAAAAACACCCAAAAACGCATCAAAATACACAATTTATCCCAAAAGTGTGTTTTATATGTTTTAGATGCAAAATGTTTAAAAACAAATGAAAAACGAACAAAGTTTGCATAATTGGCAGTTTCAGTCCCTCAAGTTTCAAAATTTGGCAAAACTAGTCCCTGGAAGTTTAAAATGAAAGAAAAGTCAACCCAAGGCAAAGAAAAGTAAAAAATTATCAAAATAAGTCCTTGGGTGAAAAAGTTTGAGAAAATTACACTTTTACCCCTCAAAATCCAAAATTGCAATAAAAGGTCCCTGGAGTTTCAGTAATTAACAGATTTGGTCCCTGGTGGGATAATTTTGAAAGAAAAAATCATTTTTGGTCCTTAAAAATCATAAATTATCAAAAATGATCCTTTGGTGTGAAGTTTGAGGAAATTACAATATTGGTCCCTCAAGTTTGGAAATTTGGCAATTATGGTCCCCGGATATCTAATTTTGGAAAAATTACAATATTGGTCCTTGGATAGTGGAACTTGGCATATTTTACCTTTGGAAGGTACTTGGAATAAATTACAACTCAAGTCCCTCTACTTTGCAGAAATTACATGAATGGTCCTTGTGCTTTTTTAAGTTAGTATACAAACGGACCCTTTATATTTTTAACCAAATCCAAACAACATAATCCACCCACTACTTATACCCCAGCCCATCCTTCACCCCAGCCCACCAAACAAACCAGCCCAACACCCTTCCCCGTTTTAAATAGTACTACTCCCCAGCCTTTGACCCATTGACCCCCACCATCTCCACATCACCATTCACTCCCTGCTACAAACCAAAACCCCCCTCATCATCACCCCTATTCACCTCTGCAATACTCAACCTCCCCCCCCCCCCCTTGGTACTCCAAACCAACAGCTAAGCTCCAAAATATCACCCCTGGCACCAATTATCTCAAGAAACGCCAAAACCATTTTGGCGCCAAGAAAAATCAAACGGCCTTGATTGAAGTATTGATCCAATGGTTGTTTTCATTGCTGGGAAAGGACAAAGACTCCTCAGAAACCCTAATTTGGAGTATAAAAAGGAAAGAGAAGGAGTGGAGCAGCTTATCTAGTTTTTAGTTAATTTTAATGTAATTTCTTTTTTTCAAGCATTGTACTTTTAAATCTCAATCAAAATTTTCAGTTGTAATGTACTCTTTTCAGTATTAATACAAGTGTTGTTTCATAATTTCAAGTTTTCCATATTTCTTGCATTTTCAAGTTTCATTAAATAATATAATAAATAAGTAAACAGAAAAAAAAAAAAAAAAAAAAAAAAAAAAAAGAATTGAAAAGAGAAGACAAGCATGGAGCAGGTTAAATTGTGGATGGACCTGGTAATAGAAACTCATGGGAGTTATTTAGGATTGTAATGTGGTTCTTGGTTCATGATTATTGGGCTAAAAGCACACTGTGAGCTTTTCTTACCATACATTCCTTATACTCTAGTGTATGATATTGGTTGTTTGTGTTTTACTTAGCTCAATTAGTTCTTAATTATTCTGTTTGTAAGTTAGGTTTTGTTTCAAATAATACTTTAGAGTAGGTTTTTCAGGTTTTTATTGCTAATAAGTAGAAGTTATTATAAGTAGTGGTTGTGGCAAAAGAGTGTAGTTTTCAGCTTATATAAACTTTAAAACTCACAAAAAAGTGGTTTGTTATAGGAAACATCATCTGTGTTGATCTCTGTCTCATAATCTCAAAACAGATTGAGTTTTAAGGGGTGTTTGGATTATGTGATTCACCTAGGTTCTTGTTGATTTCTTGGTCTCTCATTGGCTCATACATGTTTCCTAGGTGATAAACAGGTCATAACAAACATAAAAATAGCAGGTCCATAGCTATAAAGTCAAAACATCACTTATAATCCTCTTGTTAATTAACTGATAGGATTTTTGATCCCAAACCTTCCAAACCTGTTTAAATGTTGTTACCACTACCTTAGATAACCTTATTTTAACCTAAAACATCATAATCAGTTCATAAATCCACCCACAAGTTCACATAAGTCAACTGTGCTAGTTATTGAAAAAGTCAAAAAGTTGGAACTTCAGATTTTCATCAAAATGGCAATAATTAATCTGATTTTTGTATTTGGATTGGAGGTCTGAAACTTGTTGTGTGTAATCTCTACTAGTTGAACTTGTGATTTCTTCATTTCCATAATTTTGTGATTTTTTCTATTGGACTAAATTAGCCTTGGAAGTGGGCTGCAGGGGAAGAACCTCCCCTGCTCAGATCAGACCTCAGCTCATCACCCAACTTGGGTGGTATTTTGTGGGCACCCCAGTGGGTCCCACACTTCACCCTTGAGTTCTCCCAGCCCCCCTCCTACCAGGGTTGACCTGTTGACCATTATTTTGACCTGTGGACCTGTGGACCCCATCTGGATTGACCCCTAAACCTTATCCCCAATCTGACCCAGAACTTCAATAAGCAAACAGCTTATTTGAGATTTGTGGCTTATTCAGGCAATTTAAGTGGTTGATTCTTGCTTATTCTAGTTCAAACATCTCAGAGAAACCATTATTCACCATTGTGGACCCCACATCACATAATTTGAGCTAAATAACCTCCACAGTCAACAAAAGTCAACTGTTGGGTTAATAAGCACTTAAAGTGCTTATTCTTGGGTTGTAAAAAAAAGTTTTTTTATTAAAAGTTCTTGGTTTTAGTGGTTAATTAGTTTGGAAAAAGAAAAAACAAAAAAAAAATCAACTTTAATTATAGTGATAGCTTCTATTTAATAGGATTTATCTTTTTAATTTTCTTTTTAGATTATTTATAAGCAATATATCATTTTTATATTTTTAGAAATTCTACTTTAGGTTAAAGTAATTTTATAAATTTTTACAGATTTTATTTTGTCTTTTAGTGGTTTTTATAATTAATTTTAGTTTAATTAAGTTTTAATTAATATTAAGTAATTAAATAGCATAATTAGATTTTATAAAGTACAACCTAGTTTTTATAATTTTTCTAGATTTTATTTAAGTTAAAACATTTTTATAAATTTTTCTAGAATTTATATTACTCATTTTCTATTTTTTATAATATAATTAGTTTAATTAGAAATTAATAAGTAATTAGATTAATAATTAGTTAATTAGTTTAAAAATACATAAAATAAACTTTTTATAATTTTTTAGGATTCCCATGATGGTTAATTAGATTTGTAAAATTTTTCTTAATTTTCTAAGTGTCTTTAGTATTTTTTATAATTTTAATTAGTTAATTAGTTAATAAATAGATAATTAGTAATTAATTAATAATTAATAATTAAATAGTGTAAAAATAGTTTTTATTTTTCTTAAAATTTTCTTTAATTATTAGGATTGTAAAAATATTAATTTTACCCTTGTAACCCTTTCCGTCCTTCAGTTGTACTTTTCGTTTCGTTCGTCTGAGTACGTTTTTAATTAAAACGTACGTTTTTAGGTTTTAGCTCAAATCCTCGTAATCTAAATTCCCGTAATCAATCACGTAGCTTTCCTAAGCTATATTGGTTAATAATTTCCAAATAATTCTGATCATAACCTTTTTCTGTGAATAATTACCCGATCACGAATACGCTAAAGTTACAATTCACACTTCAACGGGACTTAACGACCTGGTGATACCTTATATTACCCGGAGCATTGATCTAGGGAGTTTGACCTTGTTGACCATTGACTTGGTCAATTTAAGGTTGACTGTTTAGCACCAATCATTTATCTATAACACAAGTAGAAGATAAATACAAAAAATATAGATAAGATATTTAAAAAAAAAGATTATTTATTTTATATTTATCCACAACACAAGTAGAACATAAATACAAAAAATATAGATAAGATGCAACTAATAATAGGATTAAAATTTTTAAATAATTATTTCAAAATTTTTTTTAAAAACTCGCGCGTACGCGGGTATTATAAATAGTGAATCTAAATAGAGATAACATTGCTTTGTCTTTTGGTGAATTTTCGTCCAAAAGAAGTTTTTCATTTTCCTCATATCTCTTATGCATTGTATTATCATTAAGTTGTACCTCGATTAGAATGACGTATTACGATTAAAAGGAACAATCTCAAATAGACCAAGAACAAATTTCGGGTCATTTCTTGGTGAACATCATCTGCCATAATCTCTTCGATCCCTTCATTTATGTGCCAGAATAAAGAGAGATTTGGTAAGAAAGTGGAAGAGACTTTTTTGTATTACGCTTTTTGTAACTTCAACATTGCGTAGGAATAAAAAAATATATTTATCCAAATTATGTTTTTAGAAAAGTTGTGTGTACACTATCCATCTGATGGAGATTGTGCCAGCAAGATAAACCATGTGAAGCTTGAAGTGATCTAGAACGGTACAATGAACTAATAGTTTGATTTAGATCAAGCATACTTCCAGTTTCTATTCTGATTCCATCCCAAACCCGAACTTCCTTTGTTTCCAACTGCTTGTAGTAGCTCTGTTAAGCCCTTCATGCTTCTTCCAAGTGCCTCTCCCTATGCAATATAAAAGAGGGTTTGTCTCATGTCGGGACACGGGGTTCTGATCGTCGCAAAGAGTTTCACAAGTAATCAATGTATTAAATAGGGAAAATTCTTGGAACACCCCAAAAGTACAAAGGTACTTACCCCTAGTACCCAACAAAATTTTTTTTTCTTCAAATGCCCCAGAGGCGGAGGTCGCTCGTTTCAACTTGGGCGGAATACATGATCATGTGACACTTGTCCCTAGTAGTGTCCCCACCATGTACCTTCATGGTACATGGTACCATATGTTATTTTTGGGCGAATAGGCCCACAAAACTTGGGCGACTTGCATTTTTTTGTCTTTTTGTAAAAAAATTATTAGATACATTTTTGGTCCTTGTTGTTTGCTTAATATTTCATTTTGTCCAAACTTTTCAAAATCGCATAAAAATAAAATAAACACTAACAATTTTTTTATTTTTCTCATTTCTCTCTCTCTCATAAAAACACACACACCACCTCTCCTTTCTCACTCTACACCTCCGGCAACTCCCCTCCGGTCGTCTTCTCCGGCGAGGTTCCGGCCACCGGAATAATTTTCCGGCCAAAAATATTTTTCCTACATATAAAACTAAAATACCAGATCTACTTGGTGACAGTAAATGGTCAATCAAGGAGGATCAAGCCATCCATAAAACACAAATACAAAAATACCAGATCTACGTGGTGGTGGCTCTCGGTGGTGGTGGCAGGGGGCGGTGTTGGCGTGTGGTGGTGATGGGTGGCGTGTGGTAGGGAGTGGGTGGTACAAGGGAACTCGGGATAACCCGATCTACGTTTTGGTGTAACCCGATCTACGTTTTGACCGGAAAATTATTCCGGTGGCCGGAATCTCGCCGGAGAAGACGACCGGAGGGAGAAAGGAGAGGTGTGTTCGTAATTGCATCACAACTCATTATTCTCTTTCACAATAACTTAACATACGCTTTTCCTAACAACGGATTTTGGGTTTTTGTTTGCTTCTTAATTTTATGGATTTATATAGTCTATTCATGATATTAGTAACAAAATACAAGTATGTTATTGTTACTCATATTGTTGCAGCAAGTTACTATTAACCTTTAAACATGTAAAGCCCCCTGCTATTCTAAGCACCAAAATTTGCCATTAACATCATAGCAGATATGTATTGGGTTATCAAAGAACAATAAGATATTTTACTTGTTTTAATTGAGATACTACAAGAACAAAATTGAAAGTTATTTGTGATAATTGGTATCAAAACACAAGTGTGTTACTAATACATATAATTTTCCTAGTAAATTATTATAATCTGTATACACGTAAAGTATCTTGACATTCTAAGGAACAAAACCAAAATGAAACAAATTTTTTGATGTGAAGTTCATCAACTATCATAGATTCGTAGCAATGTGAAGTTCAAATTATTAAACGAAGGGTCCCATGTATTTGTGTTTATATAATTTTTAAAAGTCAGAACAAAAATGAAATACCAAGCAAACAACAAGGATAAAAAATGTACTACATACCTAATCATTCACCCAAGATTAAAGAATAGTGGGACCCATTCGCCCAAAATATATGTACTATAAAACAATAAAAAAAGACCATACTTTTTGACAAAAAGACAAAATAGAGGACATGGTATCATGTACCATGAAGGTACATGGTGGGGACAGCACTAGGGACAAGTGTCACATTATAATGTATTCCGCCCAAGTTTTTCAAGCTACCTCCGCCTCTGGGGTATTTGAAGAAGAAAAAAATTTTGTGGGGTACTAGGAGTAAGTAGTTTGTACTATTGGGGTGAACAGGGAATATTCCCTATTAAATATTATTAGAAAACTATAGTATTGAACTATTTGTACATATAAATCAATTTAGGAGGGTGAAACATACAGATAACAAAGAAGGTAACTTCAACCCATTTTGACATGTTTCATTTCTAGCAAAGTTTTCAAATTTGACCGGTTTGATTTTGAGCATAGCCTAGATGAACCGTTTTTCAAGAAACCACGATGAAGTTTCCAATTATTTTTACCTCTTTCCAGCCAATCTTTTCTAGCATTCTTTTGGCATAACTCCCGACTCCAAATGATACGTTCAAGGCTTCAGCTGCAGCTTCTTCTAGAGCATCAGAAACGGCAGTTGAAGAATCATCATCTGCTGATTTCTTTTGTCTGGGACCCACACCAAAACCACCATGTAGAGTCCTTCTCTCAGCAGCTCTATCTCTATATGCATGGTCCTTCTGCTGAAAAGACAAAGACATGCGATAAAAAGAGATTAAAAAGATAACAAAAACAGATATTACACATGCGGGTATATAGTCATAAACCTATATGAACGAAAGCGTATTTTCTTGTCATAAGAACTCAACGTACCGTTATATTTAATCCTGTTTTAGTCATCGTTCTTTTCTATCCCCTTTAGGTCATTTTCTAACCCTTAATTTTGGGAGTTTTTTTAGAAACTTCAACATTATATATAAATAAATACGATTCTTGTACATAAATTTACCGTTATTATAAAAAAAATACTATTCTTGTGCAGGTCAAGGCAGGTTGACTCGAAACACTTTCTGCTTAAATTTGTTTTAATTTTTTATTTTTCCCCAAAGGTAATTAGTATGCTAAAGACGATTATACTATTGTACAGTATTATTCTAATTTTACTGCATTAGGAAGTTGCATGGATTGTTTATACTTTATACACTTTACGGGTCATACTAGCATATTCATTTCGAGCCATAACTATTATTTGGCCGATTACAGATAAAATATATCCCAAATCTACCCATTCATAGTATCTGAGTCAAAATTTTCACCTCTACTGGATATCCATCAACTTAATACAATAACTACAACCGGGGTATACATATTGAGGATTCACATATACCTGCATCTGAAGCAACTCCACATGCATCAATTACTTCATAAGTCTCATCCGGGATCCATTCTCCCTATTCCAGTTCATCATCAGCGTTATCGTTCTCTACACCTGGGTAAAGATGAACCTGTTTTAACAATCAGTCAACCCATACCAATATCTCTCCATATAGTACCAAAATATCTTTTACAAACCATCAATAGGCATATTTGTACTAGTGTCGTTGTCAAGTGGACTTGCATCATCTGTGGTTTGGTTGGCATAACCCGACAAATAAAGTTTGATAAGTGTGTCTTCTAGCCTAAGACAAACAAAAAAACAGTGACACTCAGACGAAATTTACATAAAACTTAACAAAGAGAGTATAAATTGTAAACATAACTACATAAGACGGATGTAACATTCAAAAGGCGGTGGTAGATGGGAATTGGTTAAGCATTCTGTATCATCGGCAAAATTAGTCCACAATATGTCAACGTCATCTACATACACTGATACACAGAATAACAAATATATGTAATCTAGTAGATATGAAAATCACCTATTAGTTCATTGGGAGTCGATTCCTTTGCTTCATAACCTTCAAATTCGTCTTGAGGGTTTCTGTGGAATCATGGGATCTCATCCCACACAGAAGAAACACCATGGGATCTAGAGATAAAACTGAGGCTCAGGTGGGTTTGCAGTTGATAACACATAAAACGACATCTGTGGTTGCGAGCAAATTATGCAGCAAAACACATGTACCATTTAACAGAGAACATTGCAAGACTTGTTAGCTTCACAAGTTCTTGTGTAGTAAAGAAGTTCACAAGTTCATCCGAGAAGTTACAAGTTTCAACACGACATTGCAAGACTTGTTAGCTTTGTATTGTGTAAACTCTTATAGTTTATACTTCATTTGTATCTTGTCAAGAAGTGATCGGTTAGTATTTTAGTCCTCAAAATACATTAAGTGATAGGAATGGTTGTACACTTGTACCTTTGTAAAAAGAACTCGACATCTAGCTTAGTGTCAGAAATATTGGATAGGCGACGTTAGGGTGGTTCTACCTTGAACTAGGACTCGGTATTTAGCTTTGTACCAGATAAAGTGTAAGCGACGATTGTATGGCTTTCTCCGCCGGTGAAAGGAGCTTGTTGACTAGTGAAGGAAACTCTCGAGTTGGATACTCGGGTAGTGGAGTAGGGCAAGGAAAAAGAGTCCTTGTAGCCGAACCACTATAAACATCCGTGTTGTAGTTTGATCATTTCTTACTTTACTCTTGCTTATTACTAATTGTTTATTAGCTTTAGTCATCGATTACACGAAAACTTATCAAAGATAATTAATTCAAAAAGCGGTCAGCTATTCAACCCCTGCTAGTTTTCAACAAAGTTGTTAACAAAATGGTCCAACAATAATAACAAATTTCGATTTGCAAAATATAAGATTTATAAACAAGCTTAGGCCCAATAAAAAAATTAGTCCAACTTTTTCAATATAATAACACCAACAAAATTTAAGATGCCTTTACACATAGCAACAACAACCAATAAATACAAAAGCAAAAATTTGAGACTATCGACAAGGAATCACGTGGCAACGTGCGGGCTCCTAGTTTTTGCCTTTTTTTTTTTTTTTTTTTTTGCAAAAACGCCTTCTTAAAACACTTGGTAAGGTCACCCCGGGTTAAAACTTAACGCACTGCCACGTTAGCGTAACATCAGCTTTTACCTTTTAACCTTAACTTTTGACTTTCCACCCCGGTAACATAACTTACATTTAACTCACCTTAACTTTCCTCCACCTCAATTAGTATTTTCAATTTCAACCCCGTTAGAGGGGGTGAGATGAATTTTTTTTCTTTTTTTTTTTTTACAAAGAAGTCACCTTTAACGTGGGTTAAGGGGTTAACGCACCAAATTAATTTGCATTTGCCTTTCATACCCGGTAATATAACTCACCCATTTTTGTTGCCGCGTTAAAACTTAACTCACCCTCTAACTTATCTTACCGAAGGCTCTTTATTGGATAGAAGCCCATAAAACAACTGTTCATCCAATCCAAAGCTATTTGTAATTTTGTATATCTATACCCTTCATTCCAAGACCTTCCAGAACCATAAACAAACACCAAAAAAGTACACACCCTCAACATAAAATCAAAACCTAATTCTTCAATCTTCAATTATATATATATAAAAAAAAAATACAAATTGAAGATCCATATGTAGAGGAGTTTTTAGAATCCCAGGTACGAAGTTACAAAAAAAAAAAAAAAAATGGAATAAAGAGGCTGTACTTGTTGAGAAAGGATACCGATATCCTTAATTCAAATTGTAAGTTTATAAACCCTAAACAATGGTGTTCAAGTAGAATTTATCAAGTTTCTTTTTTTTTTTACTTTTTTATAAAAAATATTTGGGGGTTCTTGAAATTGTAGTGTCAAGTGTGAAATTTGTGTTGATTAATTGATGGGTTTGGTGTTTTTCATTGTTAATTTTGATAAAAGTTTTGGTTTTATGGTGGACACAGATGTAGTAATGATCATCATGGTAAGAAGGTAATTTTACTTTAAAATACACTTTTGGAGTTTGTTCTTATGCCTGACTATCATGTCCTTTTCGATGCCATCGTTAATGCAGGCGTCGCACATGTCCTTCAAAGCGATTGGCGTCAAGATTGAATGTGAATGATTATTTTTTTCAAGTCATGTATCGTGTTGATTTGAAAGTATGGTTTTGCTCAATATCCTTATATTTATCTGCTGTGAGCTATTTGTTCAAGGTAAATAATTGTTTCATATACCAATAATGTTTCAGCCGTGCCAATGTTTCTGTAATCAAACTCTTATGACTTTATTTTGTTTATTTCATATTCTTTATCCCACTCTTATAACTTTTATTTTGTCAATTTCAGATTCTTTAGCCCTATTGGAATGGTTCCAGTTATTGCATTGGCCGGTTTTAATCTATTTCACAGAGGATTCCCTGTGGTATGAATACTTTAATAGACTTAGTTTGACTTAAAATGGTCAGAATGAATTGTTTAAAAAATTCTTTAAAATGAATGAAAACCATTAAATTCTTATTGAACAGATTGATAAACCTTTTGGAGTGGTAAGAAGTACACACTGCACAAAAGAAGCTTACCACAAATTTGTATTAACAATGTACTTTTTTTGTGCAACTTGCAGGTGCCTGAACTTTGGAGTCCGGATATGGCATCGACTGTTGGTAAAGTGACGGTTGCGTCCGCGGATTGGTAGCTAGCATTCTGCCATTAGTGGTGCATATTTTACGAGATGCAATTGGTAAGGCTTAAGTTGTTTTGATATGTTGGTGGATTCAATATGGTATTAAAATCTATTATTAGTACAATCTTGGATCAAATGTAGATTAGATTATTATTGAAAGGTAATAATAAGGTTGAACGATCACATTCAACGATAAATTTGGAATTTTGATTGGTCTGACAAGCTAAAAAAATTCAGGATTAAGTAGTGATGGTGATGAGGAGGATGGTGTGATATTTTATTCTTCGGAAAGTAATTTGGCTTACAAATTGACAACTCACAATGATATCTCTATTTTGTTAGTAAAACCCTATTCTTAACTTTACTACTTGAGTGCAGTTCTTCAAGGAGGAAAACACACTTTTGGAATCTCCGACAAGTATCAGCACTGCTTCAATAATGAGGTTTGAGGAGCTTTTACACCCTTTTATTTGCAATCGTCCTTTAAGAAATTGTAAGATACTTGCTTAAAAGTCTAAGAATACCCTTACTGTACGCTTTGTTGTCTTAAGTAGTCAGGTTTAATAGGATTGTTTTGGCTGAAATATGCAAAATGTTTCAGGGTTCAGGATACTGGATCATGCAAATAGCTCTGTCAAAAGTAATAATAAGCTCTTTAGAGCCTATTATAACTTGAAATGGAAAATGACCTCATAAACTGAGAATAAGCCTTGAAAAAGGCTTATGCTATATAGGCCGAGTTACATAAGCTCATAAGCCACTAAATAAGAATAAAATTAGTAAGTTAAGTTGTGGTCATAAGCTGCGTATAAGCTGTGTATAAGTTGTGCTCATAAGCCGTGTATAACCTGTTGGTGTAAATGTATAAAATGATTTTATAAATTTCTATAAACGACGTCGCTCATAACACGTAAAGTGGGATGAAAATAGTTACTAAAAGTGTCGTGACAAACTAATAGCACATTCATAAACTTCTTTGAATTTCTTTAGTTTTCAGTATTTACTTTTATCATGTTTGTGTTTATTTATAGTAATTAGAAGGAAATGGCGACTTTCAGATTATGCTTTTAGCTCAGTGGAGGGTTGTCTTGCTATGGAATTTGTTTATCTTTTTGAGTTGGTCGGTCTTTACAGGTAAGGCCATATGTTAACTAAATAGTTTAGTACCTCTCTTTTTTGTTACTTACTTCACTGATAACCTTGATTGTTGTATAATGTTTACCATATACATGTGATGCATACGATTCATTATATAGGTAGAATTGCAATCCTTTAAAGCTTACCTTCATAGTGTTGCAGTAAGAAGTAAACATCTATAGGTTGCTTAAGTTAAACTTTTGTAGTAGGAGTATTCCAAACACCCCCTAAAGTTGCTTTAAGTTAAACTTTAGTAGTAGCAGAATTGCAGGACACGCTACTTTGGTTGCATTATTGGAAGAGTCGCAAACAAAATTAAAGAGGGGAGGTTCACACTCAATGGCACCGATTATACTCTCCCAGTTAACAATGGTCCAAACAGTCTCCACGATAGGTGATAACGGTCTTATGCATATAATTGTCGAGTAAGGTTGGAACGCTTTCGTTATACTTTTACTAAAACCTCCAAACCATTAATAAACACTTCATAAAGAAACCAATGTCCAGTTACCCTAAAAAGCTTATATAGTAGTTCATCTATGTGTAAAATTAATTTATTACATGAAGTCTGATTTAAGTTAGTAGTCGATAAGACTATAGATATGCACTATTAGAGGATGCACAAGGCCATAAATTACTATCTTACATATGTATTAAGTTGCTTTGCTCTTTTTTGTTTTCTTATTTTACAGGTGGCCTTAAAGGTTGACAATGTGGTTTGGGAAGTTGCTGAATATAAACAGGGTGACCACCCATCAATTACCTTTAACTATGGTTTAGTAGTTATTTCCAGATATCTTTGTCATAAAATTCTCATATTGTGAAAGAAATTCGTAAAAGATCAGATACCAGTGATCATCCTATGTTCATTAAATTCAGGAATATGTTTGTCGTTAACCATTTTTTTAGACTGCCAATAATAAAATAACTTTGGTTGCTTCAATGCTCTGGCTGCTGTTTCAGTTCGGGTGATATTTACTAGTCATACTAGAATAATGTATATGGTGTAGATTCACGGTCAAACAGACGTCCAAGAAAGTGCCAAGAAAGCAATTGCATTTGTACAAGCTTATAAATTAACAGGGTTGTTTTGTTTAACTTATTTAGTTGTATAAATTATAGTTGCTTTGGGGTATGCATTAATCAATTGGTGTTGTCAGTCGGTTTATGTTTACATACCAAAAAATTTGGGTTATCACTCGTGCTCTCAAGCTGTATGTGTTATCAATTTTTTTACACAGTTAGGCAGAGTAATATTGAAGTTGTTTTGGTAATACAAAAATGTTAGCCTTTATCTTATACTGCATTATAGTTTTTAATGTGTACAAATTACCAACGTTTATAAGAGAAACTTATGATAATTTCTGTATAAATCATTTGTTTCATACAAACGGGCTTCACAAGATGTCTTAATCATAGCGTCCCCGCGCCAACGCGCGGGCTACCCCGCTCATTATCTATACTCCAATAAACACAGCCTAACTCCGAGCCTTACACCAAACCTAAATTTAAGATTCAACATCCAAGCCTAGCCCCGAACCTCATAGATATAAAGAAAACCCCACACACACAAACTCTCAAACCTAATAACCATCCTCTCTCTCTAAAAAAAACACACTTTACTACAAATTTCTCTCTCAAAAATCACCAGCCGCACACACAAACTCTCAAAACCTCCGCCACCACCATGTCTGCCTTCGCCAGCACCACGACCACCACTACCACCGAAGCCCACGACGATACCCATCAATCCGGAAGCCTACTACAGAATCTGCTGCTATTATAACATTTTTTTATTTTTGTGAGTTTTTTATTTATAAATCTGAATATATCTTTTGAGTTTTAAGGATTTTTTTGATTATTTTATCGATCTATAAAATGTTATATAACATTTGACTAAAAATATTTGTAGATCTGGTGTCGCCGCCGCCTCTATTGCCGAAATTTGTTGTTGCCGCTGTCAGTATTTTCATGTTTTGAAGGTCTTTTTAATACATTTTTGAAGTATTCTATGTGTTTTTATATATTTATATATATCTGATGTTTTTGGAATAAATCGTATTTTCTGTTTTTTATATATATCTAAATCTTTTTGTAATCTGTTACTTATTGAGTGTCTTTTGAAATTTGATTTTCGATATTTTGCAAAACTGTTTTTTTAAAGATCTATATAGATCCGAGTTATAAAATCCCTAGACATTTTTTTAAAGGATCCGCTGCCGCGTTGCCGGAAACTTATGAAAGTTGTCGGAAGTTTCCTCCGTCGCCGTTCTCTTCAATGGCCGCTAACTCCACCATTATTTGTTGGTATAATATTTTATAAAGTTGATGTTCGGTAATTTTTGGTTATGTTTACAACTTGCTTTGATGATTCATATTTTGTAATAATGATCTGGTTACGATATTCTTGGTACACAATTTTATATTTATAGCTTGATGGTTTTTTTATTGGTTATGTTTACAGCTTGTATTGATGATTCATATATTTTTACTTATTGGTTATGATATTCATATTAATGGTTTTATTTAAAAAGTGTTTTTTAAACATTTTTGTAAAGTATACGTACACCTAAAATGATTTTTAACCATTGCTTGTTTTAGATTTAAAGCCAAGAGTAAAATAAGTTGCAGGTTTTCACTAAAGTAAATACTAACACAAATTAGAGATTTGACCAAGTGGTCATTGGGAAAATCAAACACTTGAAATATTTCATACCTACTGAGAGTAAAATTGTTATCAACCAAGTTGCTTACAAGTAAAATAAATAAGAGACCTAAAACCATTAACTATGGTAGCAATGAAAAAAGTGGTGACAACCTCTAATTTTGCTCTCCTTTCATGAAATCTTTTTTGCCAATGAAAGAAGGGTTATTTGGAGATTAAATGTTCTCTACGGGTGTTTGAGTTATATGGACAATGTTTTGAGTTGCCGGAAAATGTTTTAGTTACATGGACAATATTTGGAGATTAAATGTTCTCTATGCGCGTGCCTCGATTGGTAATTTGTCAGGAATCTTTACATATTACGGAGTAGTATATTACTTTAAATTTTAAAGTAGTACTGTATCATTTTTCAATGCTTCAAATTTGAAAATGAGTGACCAATGTACAGTTTTCAAGACAAAAAGGAAGTCAAACTTCCAGTATAATGGACAAAAAGGCCTAAAGTAGGTAGCGTGAATTAGTGAACTAAGACATGGGAAAAATAAAAATAAAATTACTAAAAAAGACTGCATATACTCTTTTTACCATTTTGAACCAATTTAATTCACATTACCAAAATAAACCATGGCCCACAAGTTTTCATCCTCTAGCGTGTTTTTTGTACTTTCTTTTTTGCTTCAATTCAAAACATAGGCAACTTTTATTTACATGTCATAGTTAAATCTCAACACACTTTTATAGTAAAAAATTAAAAGGGCAAATGCTACATGCCACGACATTAGTTTCTTTTTTATTATTTTTTTTAACGGCAATTTCTTTTCACACATATACTACCTATCTCATAAATGACTCCAATGAGGTTTTAACGCACAACCCCTAGATTGATAGGCAACTTACATACCACTAGACCAAAGTCCTTAGTTACGACAGAGTTAAATGCATGTACCAACCCAACACACTGTTATACTAAAAAATTAGAAGGATGAATATGGGCCGCGTTTTATAAAATTTTGGTCGCGTTTTAATAATTGTGGGTCCTGTTTTAATGAACTTGTGTTTTATTGAATTTTTGTTGTGTTTTAAAAAAATTGTCGCACTAGAATGTCCTGAAAGATGCGTGTAGGGTCGAAATTTTCTCCTCAAATAAATATAACGGATTAGATTCAAAATTTCATTTTGTTAAAAAAAATTATGCGATGTTTTATTTCATAAATAGATAGTGGTTATTGGCCGTTCAGAAAATTTTCTCGAATAAAAATGTAAGATAGACAACGGAAAACATAAATGCATTGCTAAAACAACTATTGCCTTGAATACATGTTTTTTGCTAGCCAAACTACTTACTCTCATCATCTATATCTACAAAGTTCTCTCTATAAAGATTTTCGATCTTTAAAACAAATTGGAATCGGTAAGCCTTGCCATATGAAGAGTTGTTTGTCTACTACTAAATAGTACAATGTTGAAATCCACAACTAAATATAATGTTTGGGGCATGGATACACCTACCCACCGGGTAGTTTACCCGGATGAAGTGTCATTCACTCATTGGAAGAAAAGGAACAAATCATTAAATGTGTTTTTATTCCTTTCATGCCACCTATTACAAAAATCACATTTATTGTGTTTTTATTCAGTGGGTAGTTTACCCACTGGGTAGGTTAAGTTTTCTCCTAATGTTTGCATATATTATTGTTTCAACTTTGATTACTACTAGAACCGAAAATTGTGCCATCACGAAGACGCTCAAATATAGAGATCGATGTAACTGGGTATTGTTAAAAATAAAGGTCGAAAACAACTGAAATCAATGCCATCGGATAAAACACACACCGACATTATCGGATTTAGTTGTTATACATACCTGACGCTATGCCACATAGTTTGTCAATAAATCATCCGCCGCAAATATTATGTTAAAAACTAGACACCGCTGCCGTTAGGCGCGGGTACTCGGCTAGTTTTGAAAGTTTGGTTTCTCCTTGAAACTCAAACATCCAATATAGTCAAAACTGAAAAACTAATATTTTAAACTACTCGTAACATATGTCAACTACTAAAATTATAAAATCGTATTAAGCTAATAGTCTAGCTTTAGTTTTATCATAACATTACTCTCACCTATGATGGCAATCGAGTCCTGTTTGAATTGATTTATTCGGGTTTGCGGGTTAACAGGTTAGTATAATTTTACCCAAACACGACATGTTTATTAATAGTGTTAAGAAAACTCAACTCTAACCTAGATTTGCATATCACGTGTAACTTGTTTGTGACCCGTTTAACATGTTTATGTAAATACGACAAGCGATGAGGAATTATACAACAATTTTAATGATATCCGCGTTATAATCATAATTTATTATCATATTAAGTACATAACACTATGCATTTAGTCCAAATCCAACATAAAATCAAAATTATATATTTTATTTTCTAGGGGCTTACATACTTAAAATAGTTCACACGTTGACCTGTTTAATACTTAGTCAACTTAAAAATGACCCGTTTATTAAACGGGTTAGACGGGTTGACTTGTTTGTTTACCCAAATATGTTTAACTTCGTGCCGGGTTTGTGTCATTTAGCATGTCATGTCGAGAATTGCCACACACCCACTTGAAGTTACATGTCAATAACCATTTTGTCGGAAGCCATTTAAATATCATGGCCTCGTATATATAACGAGATAATATTTTGAGGCCCTTACCAAATGTCTCTTGGCTCAGCGGTATGTGAGTGACCATTAACTTAGAGGTTGTGGATTCAAGTCTTGTTGGAGCCATGTGAGATAGGTGGCATAGGTTTTAAAAAAATAATTAATTAATTAAAAAATAATAATTGAGGCCCCTAAATACATTTGAAGCTTTATGCAATCACATGCACACCTCATATACGACTCTATATACTACCAAATGTCTCATGGAAGTCAATTTAGAAAATGCTTGTGTATAAGTTGTAACCCATTTTTCTCACAATCTCTTAAGTCAAATGATTGTAGATTCAAACTCCTGCTTATGACACGGGAGATAATTTTATGATATATGTTTTTTACGAGATAATTAAAACTGTTGTTTCAAAAGAAGAAGAAGAAGAAGAAGAAGAAGAAGAAGAAGAAGAAAAATAAAATAAAATAAATAAAAATAAAAAATCGTAATTTTTGGACAAGCTATCCTAGCCATTTACTCCATAATCCTGACGGACTAATGCACAATTTATCAAGCTTCATGAGTCTTAGTCTTGCAGGGTGGTATTTTAAACTTTGTAGCGCAAACAATAGAGTCAAGTAGAAAGATGATACAATACCTGAGTTTGCCTCTAATTACATTTGACTTTAGTGTTATATATTATTAACTCATGAATGTTTTGATCTTATGGTTTAAGTTGACATTTAGATAACTAACTATAACGGACCAATTACATTGATGCCTAATCAAAGACATATACAATACCCCGCCCCGGCGGGATTGGGTATGTTGTTGCTGCCTAATCAAAGACATACCATTGGACCTAATATATCTGAAATGCATGTATCCGATTAATACTGTATTTTTAAAGTTAGTTATATGTGAAAATATACTTATGATAAAACCAACCCGACAACCCGCAACCCGATAGGCTATCGGGTCGGGTTGCGGGTGAGTTTTAATGTTTAAAAACGCGATATACCCGACCCGATAAGCCCAAAGCGTGACCCGATAACGTGATTGACACCCTAGTCACTGTCAATATTTTTAATATTTCATAAGCCGTGGCATGAATTATTGATGTCACTTATTCTTTGTTGACCTATTCATCGCATGAAGAATGTAAATTTTCAAGCAGATTCCATATGTCCTGTCCCTATGCGTATTATTAGTCTTGATATAATTTCTTCACACATGCATTTCCTCTTCAAAGCTTTCATAACTTACAATGGTCATTCTTACAGATATTTCAGAAGCATCTTCATCAAGTAATGATCAACATAAAATGTATGATGTGTTCTTAAGTTTTCGAGGGGCAGACACTCGTAGCAGTTTCACCAATCACCTTCATAAAGCCCTTGAGGATGCTAATCTCATCACCTTCTTGGACGATAAAAATATTGAAACCGGGCTATATTTGAAGCCGGAGTTAGAGAGTGCCATTGGAGCATCGAGAGCTTCTATAATTGTGGTGTCAAAGAATTATGCTTCTATAGTTGTGGGTTCAAGTCTTGTTAGAGGCATGTGAGATAGGTGATATACGATGTAAAATTTGTTGTTCTAAAAGTATTAATAAATAACTAAAAAATAATAATTGAGGACCCTAAATATTTGAAGTTTTATCCAATCACATGCACACCTCATATACGACTCTATATATACTACCTTCGTTATGAAGTAGCATTCAAAGTAATAGACCGAGAATAATATATAAGTACTATAAGATTTACGAGATTTTTAATCCTCTTTTATGAATACTTTCAGGGTTGGAATGTAACAATTCGCAATTTCAGGTTAATTACCATTCCCGGAAAATTTCACTATTCACTTTTACTATTCATTTTTCCCGAAACTTTCCCGAAAGTTGATTTTTATCTGATATTCTTGAGTGATAAATCATTTCCATGGCAAATTAAATGTTTGACATTCGTCAGATCATTTTCGTGAAAGTTATTAAGGAATTACACGTTTTAGGGTAAAAGTCATTCAGAAATTCTACGTACAACGAAACTCGACCACGTTAAGTGACCCCGCATCAGAAAAATGTTTGACACACTCATGATTTATTTGAGAATTAATCGTGATTGAGAAAAACATGACCAATGACTTCCTAGCAGGTCACCCATGTCGATACTACTCTCACAAGAGCACGCTTAACCAAATGGGCGATTAACCATTAGACCACAAAACGAATTTCTAAGACGTTTTGAGTTTTCAAACTTATTAGAAAAAGTCAACATAATTTTTCCCTCCTCCTTTGACCAAAAGTCATTTCTTGATTTTTAGGCTTACGGTTTGATGTCTAAAAGACATTTAACACCAACCGACACTAGACTGAGCCCAGTCTAGACATTATAAGTCATTTTAAATCATTTATATCATATTAGAAAAGTAACATTTTACTTTTCTCAGTTTTACGCAAAATTCGTACATTTTACGTATTACGCGTTTTAGACCCGTGTTTCCAGTTTTTAGCAGGGTTTACCACCCAAATGGAACCTACCACTTTTATATTTTATTATGGGACATATGGACATGTCTAACAATACTTTAAAGTTTCATAATTTTACGACACCCGGTTTTACGTTTTGAGGCCTAATCATTCACGGTTGGCATTTCCCGGAGTCAAAACTAACAAATATCTAGATATTATCATCCAAGCCAAGCCACCTCCCCCCCTTATCCCTTGTGAACCGCCATTAGGGGGGGGGGGAGTCATCCCTTGGTGTGGCATGATCTTGTGCTAAGTGATCTTGGATGAATGACATGTATACAAGCTTCCTAAACAAGCCTTTGACTAGTCCATGCATGTAACCTCCTCAAGACACTATAAATACCGCCTCCTCCCTTTGTTTGCCGTCCATCACCAACACCAAAACCACTCCACACTTAGTTTATTTCCTTCTAAATTCTAGCAAGGTTCAAGTGAAGTTCAAGTGTAGAAACCCTAGTGTGATCTTAAGTTACCAAAACACTTCCATAACCCTAGTATACTTGGTGATTCTCTTGAGTTTAAATCCACTCAATTCACCTCAATCTTCATCATCCATCTTTCAAGAATACCAAGGGTAGAAAGGTTGCTTGAAGTGAAAAAGGGTTGAAGCAAGTCTATCAAAGTCCATTTCCTTACTTGTTACTCCTTTCTTTAGAAAGCCAAAAGTTGTAAGCCTAAACCTAACATGCTTCTTGTTAATTTCTCATTTTCATATCATTTACATGTTATTCTTGCTATATTATGTGTTGTAATTATGTCCATGATGTATCATGATGAGTAAAAGATGTTGTTGTAATGAATTATTGAAACAAGTTACTAAAACGAGCAAACTAATGAATTTCTTGGTAAGACCTGATCAAAATGGTAAAAATATGATATTTTATTATTACATATTGTGGTAGAGGACCTAAAAAGGAAACCATAGAAATTTGAACCACCCAAAACGAGTATACGAGTCAAAAGTTATGGCGATTTGAAATTACCAAAGATTTCCGGCAAAACTGCCAAATACCATTCTGATCAAATTTGGGTTTTGAAAGTCCCACTTCTGGTCCGATTCATCAAAAAGTTAAAACACGAAAGTTGTCCGGAACGACGTTTTCGTTCAGGAACAAAGAAGCTCGAGACCTAAAAATGCTTTCCGAGTGATAAAATTCTTCAAATTCTAAACAGCCCATTTTTAGGTGAAAGTCACTAGATTATGGTTATACTTTGAAAGGAACAAGAGGTCTTATGACCTATAATCAAGACCACAACCATGGCTAGAGCCAAGGTTGTGTCTCATGACCTTGGAACAAGGACCAAAGGTCATGGCTAGGCCAAGACGAAATGACCATACCAACTTACATAGGCGTAAACATGAAACAATGAAATAGGCGATAACATGAACAAGCAATTTGGATCTACTTCACTTAAAAAGGAACCATGAGATATTACAAGGAAAAATGGTCATACAAGACTTATGAAACTACCCCTAATAACAATCTTCATGTACTAATAAACTTTCCTAAGTTTATTCAAATATCGGACATGTAACTTTTCGGATCAAAACTTATATCTATATATTTTATCAACTACTACAATAGTAGGGAGCCTCATGTGAGGAGTTCATCATGTAAGCCGTCGAGTTGAGTTGTGGATTTACGAGTTAAAGTGTCCTGGCTCCTCGAACTCTTACTAACATGACTTCTGAATTATGTCGGCCCGAACGGTAGTGAACAATATACCAAACCTACATGTTTCATGAATCTTTCTTTCAAAGACTTACAATATACATCATACCACATCATGGACTAATGCAAGATATATATATAGGCACTACTTCATATTCTCTACTCCGATCCTAAGTCGCAACATTCTATTATAGGTTGCTCGTAGAAACCTTCGCAATTCGACCATCACATTCACTACTCACTACATAACTTAAGGTGAGTTCGTAGCCCCACTTTCTATTGTTTAACTATTTTACAAACCCATGGGGGGAATACATGCTATTATTTTTCTACTCGAACACGATGCTTTCTAATGTATGCTTCACGACGATGTTTTATTATCACTAAGTAACGATTGCCATGTTCGAAGTCCCTATATCATGAACCATTAGTCACTACCTTTAGTGAGCGCGAATATTGTGAATAGATCTATTGGGATTGACGAATCCCATTTGTGTTGAACAACGACGAGTTCACACAAATGCACTATATTTGAGATTTAGCGGTATAACGGCAAAAGTACCTTGATAGGGCTTCTATAATGCCAATTTTGTTGGTTCGATGTTAATGTTTTGGTTGCATGAGCTTAGTGAAATAAATAACGATTTTGTTTTCCAAACATTGGTGTGAGCCTATAACTCACACTACCAACCTATTGTGTTCAAACGATTTAACTAAACTCTACGAATTCCACTCAACCTTTGTGTTGACCTCTCAAGCATGTATTTCAGGTTCATGACGATCAAGGATGGTACGGAAGGGCACGGATACTCAAGAGGGCTATAAGTTTTATTATCATTCAAAAACTCACTTAATGTGATTTGTAAACATTGAACCAATTGGGACCTCATTTTGTAATCTCTGATATTTATACAATTTGAATGATAAATCTTTTAAAACGACTCAATTGGAGTTCGTTTTCTATTATTGTGTCTATTGTGCCGTCAAGTAACACCCAGTTCGAATTCCGCTGCATCCATGAATTGGGGGTGTTACAGATTGGTACCAGAGCCATGGTTATAGAGAAACGGGTCTAATTGAGACCTAAACTATAACTACAATTACAAGCAAAACCATTTTATAGCCTTCCGCTCTTCGTGCCTTCCATCCTCCAGACGATTATGGACTTATTATGCAAGTTAGGCTACATAAACATATTAGTATATTACTATATATATGCTTGCCATATTTTGAGCACTCCCCATAAACGATAGAATTATTCTAACATTGTAATTCTTCTTATAGAAATCATGTGCGTACCCACTTCTCCCGATTATGTGCCCACTTTACCTAATAACTTCCAAGTCTTACCACCCTCACCCGAGTTCGGATTTGACTTCGTAAATGCCTTCGCTTCTGATGACGAAGAAGAACCTTTCGAAGATTCAACCGACGAAGAAGAGGATGAACCAATGCCAAATATTTTTGCATCGAATACTTCTAATTATTTTGAACAAAATTGGGTTGAGGCAGACTCCGAGGAGGATAATGAATACGAATATGTACTAGAGCCATTACCACCACCATTATCACTTCCCTTTGATATCCCTACGTGTGATGATTTGGATCACTCATTATGGATCATACCTCGACCACCATTGATCCAACAAGAAAGTCAACAGGAAAACTACAGCTTCTCAAACTTCATCGACCCGTACCTCTATGACGAACTAAATCAAGAAGTTGCCGATCAATCAGAGCTGCTCGGACCTTCTAATCCACAATAGACTAGTGTGATGATACTAGTTAACTTTCGTACTACTAAACTGATTAGACTCAGTTAGTAAATGTTACGAAATCTATGTAATAACTAGCGATAGTAAAAACGTTGTAATTACTAAACTGAAGGTATCAGTTAGTAAATTTTGAAGAAGCTTGTAATAGGTTTCGATTTTGTAAATCAACCAACGTTGTACGAATAAAACTCTTGTTTTATATACTATCATGTGTTATGCTTCTAAGTTTCAAACATTATTATCCTATCATTCTTATCAAAAATTGTGCTCATCTCACGACTCTCTAATTACAATGTATCTTTTGAACAATAGAATCATGGCGCCAAAGAAAAAGACACCATCAACGATGACACAAGCTGCCATCCGCAAACTGGTAAAGGACAGTATCAATGCAGCACTTATCACGGAACGTGCAGCCGTAGCTGCAGCAGCTGCCGAAGCCACCACAGCTGCTGGTGCTGCTGATGCTGCAGCAGCCGCCGATGCTGCAGCAGCTGCTGATGCTGCATCAGCTGATGAAGCTGCAATAGCTGCAGAAGCTGCAAGAATTGCCAGTCTTAACCTGGGAGGACCAAACTCAACTACCCCTCCGGTAACGAATGTTACTATAGTACCACAGGGTTGCTCGTACATTTCCTACTTGAAATGTGAACCCATCAAATTCAATGGTACTGAAGGAGCTGTAGATCTGATCCGCTGGTTTGAAAAGGCGGAGTCGGTGTTCTTGGTTAGTAAATGTACCGAGGAGGATAAGGTTCAGTATGCCACGAGTACTCTGTTGAATGAGGCGTTGTCCTGGTGGAACTCAATTGCTCAACCCATGGGCATTGAGAATGCCTACAAAATTACTTGGGCTAATTTGAAACAAATGATGATCAAGGAATACTGTCCTCGCAGTGAGATACAAAAGTTGGAGGTTGAATTTTGGGATCATAAGGTTAAGGGAAATGATATCATAACCTACAACCGTCGATTCCAAGAATTGAGAATACTTTGTCCAACAATGGTTTCCACAAAGGAAAAATTGTTGGAAAGGTATATCTGGGGACTTCCATCAAGCATACAAGGGCATGTAACTTCGACAAATCCAAAGGAACTTGATGAAGCTACGCGGATGTCCCGCAGCCTCATGGACCAAGTGGTACGAATGACAGAAACCCGAAAGCAAAACAACCTCAACACCAACAACAACACCAACAACGCCAACAATACCAATAACCCCAACAATTCCAACTACAGTAACAACAATAACAATAGGAACAACAACAACAAGCGACCATGGGATGGTAACCATGGAAGTAACAACAACAACAACAACAACAACCAAACTCAAAACAACAGCCAGCAAAACAAAAGACAAGAGACCACAAAGGCTTATGTGGCTGCACCAACTAGAGGCGCAGGATATACCGGGAATGCTCCACTATGCAATAAGTGTAACTTCCATCACTCAGGTCCCTGCCCGGCTAAGTGTCACAACTGTCAGAACACTGGACACCTTGCCAGAGATTGTAGAGTCAAGGATGTAGCTACCGGTAGTAACACACAACCGATAGTTATATGCTTCGGGTGTGGAGAAAGTGGACATTACAAGAACCGATGTCCCCAAAACCAAGGTCAACAAGTTGAAGACAACCAAGGGTTAGCATATATGATAAGAGGAGAAGGAGCTTATCAGAATCTCAACAACATTGCAGAACAATGAAGTTTAGAACTTAGCAGTCATATTTATTTATGCACTCTGTTGTACTACGTGTATGTCATCCCTAGTAATGGGATTTTTACGACTTAAGAATATTTATTGTTCAATAAACGACTCTTTGTGATAATTCTCATCTATTGTACTTTCTATCTCCAAACCAATTTGATTGTTTAGCAGACTATTACCATTCTATGAGACTTACTCAGTTATCTTAAAAACCATTCAACAAATTTTACTTCAAGCTAATTTGTTATCACCTTATTGTTTCACATCATTTTACTCCAAGATATTCTACCACGATCCTAGAAAAATCACTTTGTTGATACCACCCTATGAATCGATATCATGCCTTCATTTCCAACTTTCATCACAAACCACTAAATCTCAACATACCAAAATGAAGAACACAAACCTTCTTAACCTTCTCACCATCATCATCTTCACAACCCTTAATTCCACAAGCTCACTTTCTGATCTTGATGCACTTTTAAAGCTCAAATCATCCTTAGTTACACCACAAGCAACCTCATCAGCCTTACAGATTGAATACCATACGTGACTAAACCGAACATCACATTATCGGTCCTAAATTATACATAGCCTGATCACCTATGTCTAATTCAGGAGGGATCATGTTATGCTGGGAGCAGTCACCCGTATGTTTTCTTAGAAACAAACTTCTCATAAGTAAACTCATTCTACACCATACAATGAAACGACAAAACAAACTACATCACTCTAATCCTCATAAGTAACCACACCTCTTTATCGACACCACTCCAACATATAACACACACAGAACTTCGGGACGAAGTTCCCCGTAAGGGGTGGAGACTGTAACAATTCGCAATTTCAGGTTAATTACCATTCCCGGAAAATTTCACTATTCACTTTTACTATTCATTTTTCCCGAAACTTTCCCGAAAGTTGATTTATATCTGATATTCTTGAGTGATAAATCATTTCCATGGCAAATTAAATGTTTGACATTCGTCAGATCATTTTCGTGAAAGTTATTAAGGAATTACACGTTTTAGGGTAAAAGTCATTCAGAAATTCTACGTACAACGAAACTCGACCACGTTAAGTGACCCCGCATCAGAAAAATGTTTGACACACTCATGATTTATTTGAGAATTAATCGTGATTGAGAAAAACATGACCAATGACTTCCCAGCAGGTCACCCATGTCGATACTGCTCTCACAAGAGCACGCTTAACCAAATGGGCGATTAACCGTTACACCACAAAACGAGTTTCTAAGATGTTTTGAGTTTTCAAACTTATTAGAAAAAGTCAACATAATTTTTCCCTCCTCCTTTGACCAAAAGTCATTTCTTGATTTTTAGGCTTACGGTTTGATGTCTAAAAGACATTTAACACCAACCGACACTAGACTGAGCCCAGTCTAGACATTATAAGTCATTTTAAATCATTTATATCATATTAGAAAAGTAACATTTTACTTTTCTCAGTTTTACGCAAAATTCGTACATTTTACGTATTACGCGTTTTAGACCCGTGTTTCCAGTTTTTAGCAGGGTTTACCACCCAAATGGAACCTACCACTCATTTTATATTTTATTATGGGACATATGGACATGTCTAACAATACTTTAAAGTTTCATAATTTTACGACACCCGGTTTTACGTTTTGAGGCCTAATCATTCACGGTTGGCATTTCCCGGAGTCAAAACTAACAAATATCTAGATATTATCATCCAAGCCAAGCCACCTCCCCCCCTTATCCCTTGTGAACCGCCATTAGGGGGGGGGAGTCATCCCTTGGTGTGGCATGATCTTGTGCTAAGTGATCTTGGATGAATGACATGTATACAAGCTTCCTAAACAAGCCTTTGACTAGTCCATGCATGTAACCTCCTCAAGACACTATAAATACCGCCTCCCCCCTTTGTTTGCCGTCCATCACCAACACCAAAACCACTCCACACTTAGTTTATTTCCTTCTAAATTCTAGCAAGGTTCAAGTGAAGTTCAAGTGTAGAAACCCTAGTGTGATCTTAAGTTACCAAAACACTTCCATAACCCTAGTATACTTGGTGATTCTCTTGAGTTTAAATCCACTCAATTCACCTCAACCTTCATCATCCATCTTTCAAGAATACCAAGGGTAGAAAGGTTGCTTGAAGTGAAAAAGGGTTGAAGCAAGTCTATCAAAGTCCATTTCCTTACTTGTTACTCCTTTCTTTAGAAAGCCAAAAGTTGTAAGCCTAAACCTAACATGCTTCTTGTTAATTTCTCATGTTCATATCATTTACATGTTATTCTTGCTATATTATGTGTTGTAATTATGTCCATGATGTATCATGATGAGTAAAAGATGTTGTTGTAATGAATTATTGAAACAAGTTACTAAAACGAGCAAACTAATGAATTTCTTGGTAAGACCTGATCAAAATGGTAAAAATATGATATTTGATTATTACATATTGTGGTAGAGGACCTAAAAAGGAAACCATAGCAATTTGAACCACCCAAAACGAGTATACGAGTCAAAAGTTATGGCGATTTGAAATTACCAAAGATTTCCGGCAAAAATGCCAAATACCATTCTGATCAAATTTGGGTTTTGAAAGTCCCACTTCTGGTCCGATTCATCAAAAAGTTAAAACACGAAAGTTGTCCGGAACGACGTTTTCGTTCAGGAACAAAGAAGCTCGAGACCTAAAAATGCTTTCCGAGTGATAAAATTCTTCAAATTCTAAACAGCCCATTTTTAGGTGAAAGTCACTAGATTATGGTTATACTTTGAAAGGAACAAGAGGTCTTATGACCTATAATCAAGACCACAACCATGGCTAGAGCCAAGGTTGTGTCTCATGACCTTGGAACAAGGACCAAAGGTCATGGCTAGGCCATGACGAAATGACCATACCAACTTACATAGGCGTAAACATGAAACAATGAAATAGGCGATAACATGAACAAGCAATTTGGATCTACTTCACTTAAAAAGGAACCATGAGATATTACAAGGAAAAATGGTCATACAAGACTTATGAAACTACCCCTAATAACAATCTTCATGTACTAATAAACTTTCCTAAGTTTATTCAAATATCGGACATGTAACTTTTCGGATCAAAACTTATATCTATATATTTTATCAACTACTACAATAGTAGGGAGCCTCATGTGAGGAGTTCATCATGTAAGCCGTCGAGTTGAGTTGTGGATTTACGAGTTAAAGTGTCCTGGCTCCTCGAACTCTTACTAACATGACTTCTGAATTATGTCGGCCCGAACGGTAGTGAACGATATACCAAACCTACATGTTTCATGAATCTTTCTTTCAAAGACTTACAATATACATCATACCACATCATGGACTAATGCAAGATATATATATAGGCACTACTTCATATTCTCTACTCCGATCCTAAGTCGCAACATTCTATTATAGGTTGCTCGTAGAAACCTTCGCAATTCGACCATCACATTCACTACTCACTACATAACTTAAGGTGAGTTCGTAGCCCCACTTTCTATTGTTTAACTATTTTACAAACCCATGGGGGGAATACATGCTATTATTTTTCTACTCGAACACGATGCTTTCTAATGTATGCTTCACGACGATGTTTTATTATCACTAAGTAACGATTGCCATGTTCGAAGTCCCTATATCATGAACCATTAGTCACTACCTTTAGTGAGCGCGAATATTGTGAATAGATCTATTGGGATTGACGAATCCCATTTGTGTTGAACAACGACGAGTTCACACAAATGCACTATATTTGAGATTTAGCGGTATAACGGCAAAAGTACCTTGATAGGGCTTCTATAATGCCAATTTTGTTGGTTCGATGTTAATGTTTTGGTTGCATGAGCTTAGTGAAATAAATAACGATTTTGTTTTCCAAACATTGGTGTGAGCCTATAACTCACACTACCAACCTATTGTGTTCAAACGATTTAACTAAACTCTACGAATTCCACTCAACCTTTGTGTTGACCTCTCAAGCATGTATTTCAGGTTCATGACGATCAAGGATGGTACGGAAGGGCACGGATACTCAAGAGGGCTATAAGTTTTATTATCATTCAAAAACTCACTTAATGTGATTTGTAAACATTGAACCAATTGGGACCTCATTTTGTAATCTCTGATATTTATACAATTTGAATGATAAATCTTTTAAAACGACTCAATTGGAGTTCGTTTTCTATTATTGTGTCTATTGTGCCGTCAAGTAACACCCAGTTTGAATTCCGCTGCATCCATGAATTGGGGGTGTTACATGGAATGTCGGTGCGCTTGGTTCAAAATAGAGAATGGGAAAGGGAAAGGTAAAGGAAATGAAAAAGTTAAGGAAACCATACCCCCCCAATTTATTGGGTAATGGCTCATTATCCACTATTGGGTAATGGGTCATTGCATTAGAGCCAACCAAGTACCATGTTTCATTTCTTTTCCCATTGATTATGTCTTATACCCCTCAACCAAGCACCCCCTCAAATAGAGGATGCTCTAAACAAAATATAGTTGAACATCAAATCAATTGGTCCTAAACCAAAAATGATCAGTTTGAACAAAAAAATCTCATGAGTCATGATAGTAACATGTGTTGTTGAAACAAGTGAAGTATGCTATAAGATAAAAAGATACAAAGTAAGTTTTGTACTTGTTGGTACTAATAGTATTGCATGCATGCATGCATATAGTCGCATGGTATACCGGAAAAGAGTGGAGGCATTAGCATTGGCGAAGCTACTGCTCCTATATATTTGATTGCTATTTGCTAGTGTTGCACAATATATGTTGAAGTTCATTAGCCCCTACATCACCATCACTCCCCCACTTCAAACTCAACCACCTTTATGTTGATATAATGCCCTAGCTAGGGTTGGCTTAATTCCAACTCAACCACCTATATATGTTCACTCTATAATTTTTATAAAATAATATTAGCAATTTGTAGAATCATTTATAGTTTGTTGTTAATCAAGTCAGTTCTTAAGTGAAAGTTTTGTTTGGTTCTAAGACCGAGTGTAATGGGTCGGTCTCTCGGACGACCACCAAGGAGAACGCATATATTTCACCCATTTCCCCTTGGTGGTCTCTCGGACGACCACCAAGGAGAACGCAATTTTGGGTCTTCGGACAAAAGAAATTCGTTAGAGAGGTCCCCGGGCTGAGCCCGGGGGAACCCCCTCCGACGATCAAGTAAGTAATGATCTTTATACATTAAAACATATAGTTATGCATTAGGTGTAATATATAGGTTGAGAAGAATTGGTGTGTCGGGAGAGATTATGCATCAAGATGTATGAGCCTTTTAGAGTAGAATGATTTATCGGGTGGTGATTCCCTGTTGATAACTCGCATTATATATGTGATTTTACGTCATTTTTCCTATTTAGGAATTAATTGAGATATATCTCACTATAGGGCTTTCCCTTCATGTATAGGTGCTACTAACAATAGTAGACAGAATAACTATATAGTAAATAGAGAGAAGTGAAGAGATGAGATGTCCTGATCTTATGACCCATCTCTTATTTATAGTACATAATTTGGTGTATGGATAGATTTGAAATATCGAATATATTCCATATCTTGATAGCCTACTTGGATTTGATTCACATATGCAACTTGTATATGCAAGTTGATCATTTCTTACAGGAAGGAAATATTTGATTCATGCAACTGATGGGTAGATTTGTAATATCGAATCAAATACATTCTTTTTCATGATCAAGTCATTATAATGACTATATTCCCTACATTATCCGAAATTGCAACTGGTGCAACTTGCGTATTTATTGCATGCTTCTAGAAAGTATTTTATTTCATTAGCTTGGCTCATTTTCGTTTCATTTCCAGGCTTTTTGCTTTCTCCTTCCATGCACATTCATGTACATTAGTTATATATTTAAATCACATGCTGATTATATACATATTGCATATATATATATATATATATATATATATATATATATATATATATATATATATATATATATATATATATATATATAAGTTAGCTATTTAGGATGGATATTATTTTGCATGTTTGTCTACGTGAATGCATGTTATATTTTGTATATTATGTTGGTTACACTATCAATCGTCAACCCAAAAAAAAAGCATAAGTCGGTCGTGTTTGAGACCAAGTAGTTGATGACTTGTGTGGTCCCAAAAGTGAGTGATCTAATTTGTATATGTGGGGTATATTTGAGTGGTGTTATCGGTCTTTTTATTACACTAAGGTGATCATGAAGTTGTTGTAGAGAGATGAAACTGATGTAGCAGTGGTGTCATCGGTCCTGTGAGGGTCACCATTACACTTAGTCTAACACATTAGCCATGGAAGTCAATTTAGGAAATGCTTGTGTGTCATTTGTAACCCATTTTGTCTGAGAATCTCTTAAGTCAAATAATTATAGGTTCAAACTCCTACTTATGACACGTGAGATAATTTTATGATATATGTTTTTTACGAGATAATTAAAATTGTTGTTTCAAAAAAAAAAAAAAAAAATATATCGTAAGTTGCAACTCTTTTGGACAAGCTATCCTAGCCATATACTCCATAATCGTGACGGACTAATGCATGATTTATCAAGCTTCATGAGTCTTAGTCTTGCAGGGTGGTATTTTAAACTTTGTAGTGCAAACAATCGAATCAAGTAGAAAGATGGTATAATACCTTAGTTTGCCTATAATTACATTAGACTTTAGTGTTAGATATTATTAACTCATGCATGTTTTGATATTATGGTTTAGGTTGACATTTAGATAACTAACTATAACGGACTAATTACATCAATGCCTAATCAAAGACATATACAATACCCCGCCCTCACGAGATTGTGTATGTTGTTGCTGCCTACTCAAAGACATACAATTGGACCTAATGTATCTTAAATGCATTATCCGATTAATACTGTATTTTTAAAGTCAGTTATATGTGACAATATAGTTATGATAAACCCAACCCGATAGGCTATCGAGTCGGGTTACGGGTTAATTTTACAGTTTTTCAAACCCGATAAGCCCAACCTGACATGGCATGAATTATTGATGTCACTTATTCTTGTTGACCCATTCATCACGTGAAGAATGTAAATTTCCAAGCAAATTCCATATGTCCTGTCCGTATCATGGCATGAATTATTGATTGATGTCATTTATTCTTGTTGACCCATTCATCGCTTGAAGAATGTAAATTTCCGAGCAAATTCCATATATCCTGTACCTATGTTTATTATTAATTTATTAGTCTTGAACTCTTGATATAATTTCTTCAGACACGCATTTCCTCTTCAAAGCTTTCCTAACTTACAATGGTCATTCTTACAGATATTTCAGAAGCATCTTCATCAAGTAATCATCGTCAACATATATATGAATATGATGTATTCTTAAGTTTTCGAGGGGAAGACACTCGTTATAATTTCACCAATCATCTCCATACCGCACTCCTGAATGCTAATTTCAAAACCTTTCTGGACGATGATGAGATCGAAACCGGGCTATCTTTGAAACCGAAGTTAGAGAATGCCATTAGAGCATCGAGAGCTTCTATAATTGTCTTGTCAAAGAATTATGCTTCTTCCACATGGTGCCTTAATGAACTGGCGTTAATTCTAGAGCAGCATAGGGAGTTTAACCACATAGTTATCCCCATATTCTATCATGTCGATCCTAGCGATGTGAGGCATCAACGAAACAGCTTCGGAGATGCAATGGCATATCATAAACAGAAGATGGAGGCAGAAACAAATGCAGAGAAACAAAATGAATGGGCTCAAAAGATTGAGATATGGAAGAATGCACTTACACAAGTTGCTGGCCTAAAAGGGAAAGAACCAAAGAACATGTAATAATTTACTACTTTCATCTCTTTGATTAATCTCTCTTTTTCAATATACTTGATTTTCTTTTAACAATTACTATTGTCCCTTAGTTCTCGTTTCTATAACAATATTGGCTAGGTTTGGCGTCGGGCTTATAGGAGTTTAAGCTTTTAAAACAAGCTAGCTTATAAATAGTCTTTATTTGTCGCACAGGCTTAAGAAAGCTTTTATAAGCCATAATCCTTATAAAAGCCTCTATAAGGATTATAGCCGGTCAAAGTATTTAGCTAGTCAAATTATTTAAATATTCTTTAAATTAAATATAATAGATTAACATGAAAAAGCAAGAAATATATGTGAATTTAGTTTGATGTGTTTTTATGCGATTTCACATCGCTCAACTAATTCGTCAAACAATAAGTTCCACCTTTCGGCTTATAATATAAGTTTGAGCCCCTTTGCCAAACATACCCATTAATATATGTTTGTGTGTTCCGTGATTTATTATTATTTTTGGTACATTAAGCCCTGAAATTTTGATTGCATCAGGTAGAGTCCATGCTTATTGCAAACATGTAGAGCTAGATAATACTACGTATGCTATAATTTGGATATCTGATGCTAATTTGACCATTCCAAAAAAAAAAGTATATAACATATAAATAAAATTTTCTACTTCTAATAAGTAAAATTTATTTCAGGTTAGAGACGGTTTTTATCGAAGAAATTGTTAACGACATCTATCATCAATTGGGTGTACTCCTAAGGAATACTCTGTCACAAGACCCGCCACTAATTGGGATAGATGAGTCCATTGAATTCCTCAATTCATGGCTCCAAGATGGACCTGAACATACTGCTGATATCCTCACTATATACGGTATGGGTGGGATCGGGAAGACATCTTTGGCTAGACATGTCTTTAACTTACACTGTCTTGAATTCAACCTAAGCAGCTTTGTTGAAAATATAAGTACGCGATGTGATCAATCTAATGGATTGCTTGAAGTACAAAAACAACTTTGTGGTGACATTACGAAACCAAGTTCAGTTCCAGTTCACGATGTATCAGTGTACACCTCTACAATTGAGAATGCACTAGCCCGTAAAAAAGTGTTTATAGTTCTTGATGATATTGGTAGTTTCGACCAGTTGGATGTGTTACTCGGAAGTAAAGGTTTTCATCCAGGAAGCAAAATCATAATAACCACTAAAGACGCGTCGTTGACTGAGAGATGTGCACTTTTCAATCCGCAAGTTAAACCCAAGCATACCAAGCACAATCTTAAAAGTTTACATGTGATTGACTCACTAAAGCTTTTATGTCTTAATGCATTCGAGTCTAAAGATCTCAAAGAAGGTTACGAAGCAGTTTCAGATGATATTGTGAATTACTGTGAAGGGCATCCGTTGGCTCTTAAAGTTGTAGGCAGGTCACTACGTAACCAAGATGTTACTGAGTGGGAACGCCGCGTAAAACAGCTAAAGAAAGAACCCGAATCAAATATAGCTAGTGTCTTGAGAATGAGCTATAAATCTTTGCCATACAAAAATGACAAGGAATTGTTTAAGCATATTGCTTGTTTTTTTGTCGGAAAAGGCAGAGATTTTACTGAAAAAATATTAGAAGCATGTGATATAGACACAAGATCCGGGATCACTCGTCTCATTGACAGATGCCTTCTCGATATCGATTGGAGTTCCGTGTTGCGTATGCATTCACTGATTCAAGAAATGGGAAAAGACGTGGTACGTCAAGAATCACCTGACAAACCATGGAAGCGTAGCCGAATATGGTGTCACATGGAGGCATTCAATGTTCTGAAACAAAAAAAGGTAAGAGGCATGATATTAGTAATACTTGACGTTTCTAATCATGGTACATGTAAATAATATTTTTGTATATGGTCATTTCTTCATAGGGTAAGGGAAATCTACTTGGCCTGAGCCTTGATATGCAGATGCTTGAGAAAGAGAAGTTGCGAGGATCAAGTGAACTTAAAACATCTGCGTTTAGTAATATGGATAGTCTAATGATACTACATCTCGATTATGTGCAAATCAATGGGCCTTATGAGAACTTTCCAGGAGAATTAAGATGGTTGCGTATGTGTGGGTTTTCTTTAAAGTCTATACCTTCAGAGTTGCCAATGGAGAATCTAGTTGCTCTTGACATGTCTTATAGCAGTATTGAATTCTTTGATATGTCTTGTAGCAGCCACCAACGAGCTGAGAAGAGGCAAAAGGTTAGAAATTTCATGATCTATTTTTGTAGTTATTATTTGTCCATGCAATTCACCAACTGTCCAACTGTTATACCCATTTCAACAGTTGCTTGGATCGTTGAAGATTCTTGATCTGAGTTTCAGTAAACAGCTTCGTTGTGTCGGTGGCTTTTGTGAACTCCCTTCACTTGAGAGTTTATTTCTTAGTAATTGCCCGAGTTTGATTGAAATCTGTGAATCAATTGACCATTGTGATGAGCTTGTCTTCATTGATCTCAGTAACTGCAAAGATTTACGAAAGCTTCCAAGGACTTTAGCCAAGTTAAAGAAGGTCAAAACATTACTACTAGATGGATGTAATAAATGCGAACTTGCCGTTGTGGAGGCTGTACCAAGAGATTTCAAGTCCTCTGCTGTTTATTTTCCGAGCTCATTAGTAGAGTTGTCGCTTGCAAATAATAACTTGTCCAATGAATCCTTTCCCATGGACCTGACTTGCCTCTCCATGTTGAAGGAGCTATGTTTAAATGGTAATCCAATTGTTTCAATGCCTGATTGTGTGAGAACCCTTCCTAGGCTTGAGGAGCTTTTTATGGAAAACTGTGAAATGCTGGGTTCAATTGAACATCCTCCACGTACACTAACATATTTGAGTTTGGATCCATATAGTCACCATATGAGTTTGAGGAAAATTTCATTTGATCCAGAAATGTCTCCACTCGAATTATATACGGGGATGGGTCAATTTGCACCTTCATCCATTGAAATTGAAGGAATGATCAAAATCCAACCTATAGCAGGTGTTGATGATACTATCTTATGTAGTTTGGGGTGGAGTAACTTAGAGTTCCTTAATAAAAGGCATGTGGGAACGTATAATAGAGGACCAGAGGAATCTCAAACCCAGGTTTCTCTAACTAATGTATTATGTGTTTATATGAATATGTATACATAAATAATTTATTCTGATTAATTTTGCTTGTGTTTTGGCAGATGTATTATGAATATGGAATATTCAGCACAATTTATGGGGGGGAAGTGATGCCAAAGTGGATTACGCACAAAAGTAAGGGGCCATCAATTTCGTTTACCATCCCATCATATCCTAATAAGCTCAGAGGATTAAATCTCTCCTATGTACAGACATTAATAGATCCATACTGGAGGTCTGAAGATCAAGATGGGAATTCTAAATATCCATATCATCAGTTGATTGATTTGCCACGTATCAACATTAGTAATATAACAAAGAACCTCACCTGGTTTTACGAGCATCATATTAGTAGAGTCAATGTAGGTGGAAACAGTTTAACATTCTTAAGCCATTGGATGTTTGGGGAGAATGAGATGGAAAATGGTGACCAAGTTACTATTTCTGTAGTAGTAGATGATGATGATGATGATAATCTTAGCAGCATAAGGGAGTGTGGGGTGAGTTTTGTGTATGATGATGGAAAGAATGAGAAGGAAGAAGATCCGTTGAGTTATTACAAGTCATGGAATCACATCTTTGGTGGAGATCTCTCTCCTTTTCAGTCAACAACAGAGGAATGCAAGCAGCAATACATCCTAAACGACAGCTATATAGGTAGAACCCATTTACTATATTTTCTAAAAAGTTGTTGTCTGTTGGAGTATTACTTTTTAGTATTATTATTTTTTATCTCAGGGTTTGGCTACGATAACTTTAAAGCTTTCTCCAAAAAGAACTCCAACACACGAGGCCGCGCAATCGAGGTATGTTTTCGATACCCAAACACTTTTTCATAACCGAATATTTATTCATTATAGCTCTTAATTTGGTCACAGGATGTATAAAAATGGAAGTGATTATAACCTTGCTATATGGAAGGACTCATTAAATCAAGGTGTTGCAGCTTTTATTACTTTCTCGCACAGGTTTTGTTGAAGCAAGTCCCATTTAGAACATGTATTCGCTATTCATATTTTCCCATTTCGCATAAACTTGTCGACATATTCTTCACTGTTAATGAACTTGTATAGAGAATTGATCAAATAGTGGTTTTGTTGAGAGGGAAAAGAAATGCACACGTTGTTACATGTGTTTTTGGATAGGTTGTTATTTATTACTCACTTGTATTAAAATGCCCAAAATAAAAAAAATCCGAACTAAAAAATAAATAAATTAAAAATTAAAAAATTTCAAGGTTGCGGATGTCAAAAATTGAGTTGAAAGTTTGTATCTTGAGGGTGATTTTGGGTAAAAACAATGGAAGAAATGGTAGAATTAGTGATGGTAAAAATGATGTATACAAGGTGTTCGACAAAACGTCAAGTAGCAGACTTATTAAACAAGAAAGGTCCGTTAGAGAATATTATGATGCATTTACTTCTCATTACAACGTTTACATTTCTTGGACTAGAAAAATGGGTTTAGATGATGGGTAGTCTCTTTATGTCGGGGTTGCAACCGGAAATTGAAAAGATGGTTTATTTTCAACCCAAAACACTTCATGATGCATATTTGTTGGCTAAGTTGCTAGAAATGACTATTGAGATTTTAAAGTGAACAGTGAGTTAGCAGGGTATCATGAAGGTTGTAAAGAAAATGCAAATGGTGAGAGGAAACTCGATGTGTGGAACTGTTCTTAATAACAAGTGGTTTGATTGATGGTGGTGACTTGTGTTTGAAAAGTGATGGAAATAGAATAGTTATTAATAAAGAAAAGAATGATGTGAAACAAGGTATAGGAAAAGAAGAAAATGGTGGTTTCGGTATTAGTGTTGTAGATAATGATTATGGAAAAAGGGAACAAAAGGAAGATATTGGGAATGATAAAATAAAAATGGAGCTGAAATAGGTTTTTGATATTATGAAGTAATTGCAGTTCTTCAAGAACCGACATTACCTCGAAAAGGATTCGGGGCAATATTTTTGTGATGAAAACGACACCCTCCCTTCTAATGGAAAAGTAATCTTAGAGGTTAGATTCATAGATTGTAGCCATCAGTATCCATTCGATTGGATAACACCGTTTTTATTATAACTAAAATATGATCGTCATGTGCAGGCTGGTTGTGGTACTGGCAACACGATATTTCCCCTCGCTAAGAAGTTTCCTCAACTTTTTGTTCATGCTTGTGATTTCTCGCATCAGGCAGTCACACTTGTTAAGGTTTGTTACTTATAGATGTTGTAAGATGAGTGGTTCATGTGGGTTGTCAAACGGGTCAAAATAGGTTTTGGTTCAAATGGTCGGGTCAAACACTTTTTTGTCTGTGTCTCAAAGTGTATATGTATATAAACAATTAACACACTAGTTACTGTTACAAAAGAGCATGTATTGTTGTACTTATAATCTAAATTAACACACTAGTTACTGTTACGAAACTGCTTATTTAACTTTTGAATTTAGGTGGTTGTATGAATTAAGACTTGAGTTTTGGTTCTTCCAACCTTTTTGACCCGTTTGAGACAATGTACAAGCACATTGACCCATTTATAAGCATGTGGGTCGAAATCACTATATAAGTCATTGTAATATATTACTGATTTTGTATTTTGTATGAATGCAGTCGCATACAGGTTTCCGTGAAGATCAAATGAATGTTTTTGTTTGCAATATTGCCGAAGATAATCTTTGTGACCATGTTATGCCTGCTTCTGTTGACATTGGTAAGCATTCACATTACACTATCATGATTCTGATCGGGGGTTATGAAAATACAGAAGTTGTAGATAAAGACCGAATAATATTTTGCAGGTTTTTACATTATCTGCGGTTTCACCCGAGAAAATGCCCATTGTGCTACAAAACATAGGACGTATTTTAAAGGTCACTTCCGATGAATTTATGTATCTGTATGTGCAATATGGATAAAAAGGTAACCAACTTTGGTCTAATATCCGGTAAAAGTAACTGCCTTGTTTTGCCTAGTAATACTATGAAACTTAAAACACAATTACCATTTTACTAGAATAATCGTACTTACAAAAAATGTGACTCAAGGTAAATAGGTTACTAAAGTCAAATTTATATGTAGCATACGATTCTAACTCTGACCATGTTGACTTTTTTAGCTACTGAAAATCAACAATTTTGAAAGTTAGTGTCTTTTTCTCGGTTATACAAAGTTGGTTACCTTATGCAACTTTCCTTTCTCTCGAATTCCAGTTTTGGATATCTTTTTTTCTTCGAGTTTCTTATGTTTGGATGGCTACGTTCTTTTACGGGATTATGCTATTGGGGACTACGCTCAAGTGAGTTTCCAAACTTCTTATGGCAATGTTACTCAAATGTATATATTCTGCAGTAAACGAAAGAAGTGTTTACCATAATTTTATGGCCATTTGCAGGCTATGCTAATGAACAAGAATCGAGTTATTAGTGAGAACTTCTATTTCCGTGGTGATGGCACTGTAATAATTCTGCAAACTTTTAGTCTTCACTGTATTCGTTTACATTTTTCACTCAATGCTAATGTTATTGTCAAATAATTTTCTGCAGTGTTCATTCTACTTCTCAGAAGATTTGCTGTCAGAGTTGTTTGTAAGCGCTGGATTTGCTGTAGTGGATGTGAATACATACAACCGAGAGATTGAAAATCGAGCTAAACATATTACCATGCACCGGTAAGGTTCAACCTCTCAACCCACGAAACTGATGATTTTTACCAAAGTACTAATGAGTGAGTCAAATGGGTCAAAAAAGTAGCAAAAGTCAAATGGTCAAACGGGTTGGAAGTCATCCAAAGCAAAAAATATCAGTTCGTATAACCTCTTGTATCATTTTACTAAGAAAAGTTTATTATTATTTGACACACTAATTGTTTATAACAGAGTTGGAAAGTACGGGTAAAAAGTGCTCGGGTCAACTCACCCCGTACTAAAATGACCCGTTAAGCCCATATTGCTAACTTTAGGCTATGCTGCTTCCCTATTCTAAGTCACTCTTTTTGTTCTACTTTAGGCGTTGGATACGAGCAGTTTTCAGACGATCTTGACCATACTGTAATTCCACTGTCAAAAACCACAAATTGCCGGTTCTGACTTATGGGTCGAGTGTGCTACTGCAGCATCTTTCACATTGAATTGTGTGGCACCTAACTTGAGCCATCTGATTCTAGACATGTTAGAGTTGAATGAATAGTTATCTGTGAATAATATTATATTCTGAAAAATAGATATAAAGGTTGAGTTTGTAGAATTAGAATGTGTATTTAGAGTTTATTGCAGTCACACGTTTCATTAGTGTTTTCTGAATAGTTCTTGTTGCATGTAAGAATCAGAGGACAATGTGTAAATCATTGGTTAGAGCAAACTAGCCTTATCTTTCATGGCTCATTAGCTCCCATCCTAATGAAATACCAACTTAACAAGCACGGAAAATGACTTTCATTCATACTACATATCTAGTTCCAGAGATGGTTGACGTTCAACGTGACTTTTTAATTTTGAATTTCAACATGACACTCAACAGTCAAAACCATTCATTACAAGTCTGGAAACTTCAATGATCCATTCATAAGATCCATCAATTCTGCACATTAAATCCTAACACTCTGTAAGGATCACTGATCCAATCTTCCTTCAATTCCTCATGGTTTGTGTCGAAATTCATCAACTTAACTTGCCAGCTTTGAGCTATTTGGTCAACTTGAGGTGAATTCCTCACAGTCAAGCTTGCTAATTTTAGCCTCAAAATACCATCGACAAACTTAACCTTACGGGCAGCAGTAACCAAAGCTATAGCACGAGCCAGAAGAGAGAATGCAGGTTGTGGCTTATATAAATGGCCTTATTGCTAATTTTTGTTGCTTGTCGTGGCATTATGATTGTACAAGCAGCCTTAACTACCAATGTATCAAATTGTTAATTTGCAGGTATCAAGATCACCTTTTGGCGAACAACAAGATTAACTACCAATGAACCTGATTCATCTCGTGTACGTAAAACAGATGCAAGACCTGGTGCTCTTAGAGGTTCAAGCTCAGCCCAAAGAAGCTCACCTCTTATATTCTTGGATCAGAAACGACCCGTTTCTAGTGATAGTTCAAGCAGCACCCAAAAGAACTTTGAATCGACCCTTAAGGGTATTGTAGGGATGCATCTTTAACACCATTGAGTTACGGAACATTGGCTCAGTCGTCACTCCTGCTTGTAAATTTGTTCCATTGAAATCATGTTGCAGAGTGCCCAAACCACTGTTCACTATCATTGTCATAATGAGAATTTTCATTTTTTTAGGTGACCTTTATGGTTTTGTCGGGGTTTGAAGTATCATCTTCTGGACATTGTTTTACTTTGAAATATGATTGAACTTTTCATACTGCTATTATTTTGTTGTGAATGCCCCACATTTGTCAAATCGGCCGAAAATGCCCTATAAAAATAATCAAAGATTGGTTTGGCTTTTGTAGTTCAACCATATGTACATATTGTAACAGTTTTCTGAAATCAATATTAGGCAGCTTTTGACAGGCAAAAATGATCTTACAAGAAAAGATACATCTTGTCTGCTGACTTGATAACACGTGAGCTACAGGCTTCACATAGACATTAACCGGACGACGATTTAAACTCTTTGAAAATTTTGACTGCGTGCTTTGGTCCGGAAATATGCTGCGAAAGAGCAAAACATGCAACCATATACAGTTCACATCTCCTCAAATAACTTTGTACTAAAGGTCCGGATCTTGTGGTATTAGCATTTCTCACAAATTGTTCACATCTCGTCAATTGCTTGTGCAGCCTTGGGAACTCTAATTTCCCGTAAAGTTCAATGTGACCAAAACATCATTGATTTCACTTTACCATATTTCATTGAATTAACCTGGTTCCAACAACAGAAACAACAAACGCAAGTGATAAGCATTGATTTACCCCATCAAAGTCTCTAAGCTCACCCATCATATACTTTCTTGTCACTGCAGGTGATTTCAAGACATGGATTCAACTACAGACCCCGACAGTTAAATATGAAAGAGTAAAATTAGTCCATTTTAACAATTCTTTAAGTTCCGCTCTAACTAAACTTTCCAAAACCGGGTCTGTGGTCGACCCGGCCAAGTCACCGGGTCAACCCAGTTTATGCAACAAAAAACCTAACAGTTTTATACACATGACCAGACACCCAGGTTTCTTTCACCTTTTCAAAACATTGATTCTGCTAAAAACAACCGGTTCTTTGTACTGGGTTTCAAAATAATAAAGAAACTCGAGCCGGTTCGACGGTCGGGTCGAACTGGGTCTTAGATTTTTTGGAAAAAAAAAAAAAAAAAACACTTTCTTATAAAACAACAATTTAAGGTTTTGTAAACAGATCAACAACTTGCGTCATCCTTCATAAGGTCCATGCTTTGTTATTCATAAAGTGTTGTTAAAGTGGCTTCCAATAGATGATTGATGAAGGTATGACATCCATGCTTTTCTTTTTCATCGATGTCAAACATACTTGAAATTATTACCTCCACCAGTCATCTATTGGACCCACTTTAATAACTAAGAGTCTCATTTTTTTTTTTTTTAATGAAGAGAAGAAAGTGTGTTTTGTACTACTTTTGTAAGTGTGTGTGCAGTTGCTAGGGTTTTATGAATCTTGGATGATGGGCTTTTATAGTGCTAATATTTGGGCTGATTTATGGTGGATCTAGTTGAATAAGGCCGGGGTTCTTGACTTATTGGGCTTGTGTTTTAAGGTCTTAAATCCCAACCCTTTTTTAGGGGTGAGCAAAAAAACCGAAATATCCGAATAAACCGAAAACCAAAACCGAACCGAACCGAAAATAACCGAACCGAACTAATAACCGAACCGAATTTGCCAAAACCGAACCAAACCGAACTTTTAATTCGGTTCTCGGTTTGGATATGGTTTTGGTAATCAAAACCGAAAACCGAATTCATATAAATTTATATATTTTTTATATATTTATATATATAAAAGATCAATAAAACATTATATATATATATATATATATATATATATATATATATATATATATATATATATATATATATATATATATATATATTTATATATATATATATTTATATTTATATTTATATTTATATATATATATGAATAACAATACAATTTTATCCTAATATTAAAAAATACTTTTTATGTTTGAAATAACTTTTTTGGCTAAATATATTTTTATATATATATTTTTTTTAAATAAAGTGTGTAATTCGGTTAAACCGAAAACCGAACCGAACCAAACCGTACTAAAATTCAACCAAACCGAACCGAAAACCGAATTTGAATTCGGTTTGGTTTGGTTCACGGTTTGACCCTAAAAAAACTTTTAACCGAATAACCGAAAACCGAACCGATCAACACCCCTACCCTTTTTAACTTATGCATATGGTGTCTCGAGTTTTAAGATGAGAGAAAAATAATAAATGAGTCGAGGTGAGTTATTTTACATACTAAGTTTTTGTTATAAACTAAGGGACAAATCCTCACCATCCATCTAGTTTGATCTAATGGTGGGGATTAACCTAAGATTTAATAATACAACCTAAGTCCATGTTGTTTTTCTTGTCCTTTTTGTCTATCTTATTTATTCATTTTTTTTTACCTTTTTTCTTTTCTTTCTTTTTTTATTCTTTTTTTTTTCTAACTTCACGTTTTTTCTATAATTCAAATTTTTTATTTACTTATTTATTTATTTATTTTTTATTTTTTATTTTTTTGCGTTTTTTTTACGTTTTTTCGTTTTTCATACATATTCGTCGGTTTTTTACGTTTTAGTCAGTTTTCTTACGTTTTCGTTTGCTTTCATACATTTTCGTCCGTTTTCATACGTTTTTGTCTGTTTTCGCTCGTTTTCATACGTTTTCGTCTATTTTCTTACGTTTTCACCCGTTTTCATACGTTTCGTCCATTTTAATACGTTTTTGTCCGTTTATATACGTTTTCGTCCGTTTTCATCTGTTTTCGAATTTTTTTCATACGTTTTCGTCTGTTTTCTTACGTTTTCGCCAGTTTTCATACGTTTTCATACGTTTTCGTCCGTTTTCATATATATATTCGTCAATTTTCTTACGTTTTCATCTGTTTTTGAATTTTTTTCATACGTTTTTGCCCGTTTTCATACGTTTTCATCCGTTTTCATATATATTCATCCGTTTTCTTACGTTTTTGTCTATTTTCATACGTTTTCGTCCGTTTTCATATGTTTTCGTCCATTTTTATACGTTTTCGTCCATTTTTATATGTTTTCATATGGTTTCAATCTGTTTTTATTCATTTTCGTCCGTTTTTATACGTTTTCGTCCGTTTTCATTCATTTTAGTTCGTTTTTAAATGTTTTCAAACGTTTTCATACCTTTCTGAATATCACAAGTGATATACTGTGATTATCAGAATATCACTTGTGATATTCAGAATATCGTGAGTGATATTGAATATCACTCGCGATATTCTGAATATCACAAGTGATTTTTAAAATTTTGTAACATGAAAATCACAAGTAATATTCAGAATATCGCAAGTGATATTCAAAATATTGCAAGTGATATCTGAATATCGCAAGTGATATTCTGAATATCACAAGTGATTTTCAACAAATGTTCTGTGACATGAAAATCGCAAGTGATATTCAGAATATCGCAAGTGATATTCTGAATATCAAAAGTGATATTCTGAATATAAATCACAAGTGATATTCAGAATATTACAAGTGATTTCACGCTTTTTTTAATTCACGTTTTTTCAAAAGTGATATTTTGAATATCACTCTGAATATCACAAGTGATTTTCAACAAATGTTCTGTAACATGAAATTCACAAGTGATATTCAGAAAATCACAAGTGATATTCTAAATATTACAAGTGATATTCCGAATATCACAAGTGATTTTCAACTAATATTTTGTAACATGAAAATCACAAGTGATATTCTAAATATCACACGTGATTTTCAACTAACGTTTTGTAACAAGAATATCACTTGTAATTTTCTGAATATCACTTGTGATATTCAGATTATCACTTGTGATTTTCATGTTACAAAACATTAGTTGAAAATCACTTGTGATATTCAGAAAATCACAAGTGATATTCAGAAAATCACAAGTGATATTCCGAATATCACAAGTGATGTTCAACTAATGTTTTGTAACATGAAAATCACAAGTGATATTCTGAATATCAAAAGTGATATTCAGATAATTACAAGTGTTATTCAGAATATTATAAGTGATTTTCACATTTTTTTTAATTCACGTTTTTTTCACTTTCTTACGTTTTCTTCTGTTTTGGTTCGTTTTCATACGTTTCTGAATATCACAATTGATATTATTAATATCACTTGTGATATTTTGAATATCAAAGAAAATCACTTGTGATATTCAGAAACGTATGAAAACGGACGAAAACATATGAAAACGAACGAATACGTATGAAAGCGTAAAAACACGCCTGGAAAGGGACAAAAACGTATGAAAAATTGATGAAAACGGACGAAAACGTATAAAAACTGCTGAAAAGTATGAAAACAGACAAAAGCGTCTGAAAACAGACAAAAATACATAAAAACGGATGAAAATGTTTATAAACGTATGAAAACAGATAAAAATGGATGAAAGCATATAAAAACAGACGATAATGTAAAAAATTGATGAAAACGTTTGAAAGCAGATAAAAACGTCTGAAAACGTATAAATAATGCCGAAACGTATGAAAATAGACGAAAACGTTTGAAAACAGACAAAAATGTACAAAAATGGATGAAAACAGACAAAAACGTATGAGTATCACCGAATATCACTTGTGATATTCAGAAACGTATGAAAACGTCTAAAATTGGCCAAAAAATTTTGAAAAACGGACGAAAACCTATGAAAATGAACGAAAATGTAAGAAAACAGATGAATATGTAGGAAAAAGGACGAAAACGTCTAAAAACGGACGAAAACATAAAATAATAGAGGAAAACGTATGAATCTGACGGAAACATATGTAAACATATGAAACCGGACGCAAACGGATGAAATCGTGTAAAAACGGATGAAAACATATGAAAACGGACGAAAACGTATATAAACGTATGAAAACGGAAAAAAAACGTATAAAAACGGACGAAAACATTTAAAAACTGACAAAAACGTATAAAAACAGACGAAAACGTATGAAAATTGACAAAAATGTCTGCAAACATATAAAAACTGACGAAAACGGATAAAAACGTATGAAAACAGACGAAAACGTATAATAACGAACAAAAACGTCTGAAACAGACGAAAACGTAAAAAAACAGACGAAAACGTATAAAAACGGTAAAAAACATCTGAAACGGACAAAAACGTCTGAAAACGTATATAATCATGTGAAAACAGACAAAAACGGACGAAAACGTAATAAAATGAGAAAAAATCGTGAATTTATTTAAAAAAAGAAAAGATTGACTTATTTTAAATAAAAAAAGGAAAAAAAACGTGAATTGAAAAAAAAAAAAAAAAAAAAAGTGTAACATTAATTGGAAAAAAGAGCCAAAAAAAAAAGAAATAAATAAATAAATAAAGTGAATAATAAGAAAGACAAAGAAAAAGGAAAGAAAAAACATGGACTTAGGTTCCCATGTTTAATCTTAGGTTAATCCCCACCATTAGATCAAACTAAATTGATGGTGGGGATTTGTCCCTTGGTATGTACAAAAAAACTAGTCCCGCTAGTTGGATTCGACATAATAAAAGCTCGCAGCGAGTTGAGCATGAACAAGTTTGAGCACGAGCTTAAGCCTATACTAGGACTCGTTTAATAAACCGGTGTGGTGAACATCTAAGGTTGCGTTTAGCCGGTTAGAATTGAGGCATTTTCTTACAAAAGTTTTCACAAAAAATTGAAATGGTAGAGAACTTGTTTAGTTGTATATTTTTGAAAAGTTTTTATAAAAATTCCAGTTTCAAATTCTAACTATAATTTTGAAAAGAGCTTTTTACACATCTTAGCATATTTCCTCTCACTTTCTTTACAAATCCTTTCATTTTTAATCTTCTTGAAAATTACCATATAAGATTTAAAAATTTTGAACATCTTTTAAGAGATATTTTTAAAGAAAAAAAAAGGTTAAAGATAGAGAATTAAAGAAATTTTTCTACGACAAACACACCTTAAGTTACCAAAAGTGGGTGTAAACTCTTGTAAACATTATCTTTCATAGTTGTCTATGAAACAGAAAGTGTGAGCCAGTTAATATTGCCGGCTAAGTAATTTTCAAAGGTTCTTGAACAAAAAGTGTCAAGTGAACAAAGTTAGGGGTTATTAATACAACTCTTCTCATACAACTAACTCAATCCTGTTTCACTAAAAAAAACAACTAATACAATTGCAATGGTGGTTTATTTTCCCGCCATTTCAATATCGAAGTCGTACACTTGTAGAACCTTCCCTACCATCCATTGTAGTAACTATAAGTAGATGACGGCGTACATTAGTAGTACCTGTTATCCTTCTTTATTTATCTATTTGTTTTGAAACCCGGTTCGACCCGGCCGGATCAACCTATACAAAACCCAGTGCTAACCGGTATTGGCTTTTTTGGTCCTCTATTCAATATTGAAAGATTTATAAACGAAAAGCTGCTCAAGTAAATTCAATATAGGAGTAAGTGAGTAACAAAAATAATAACTTAAAAGTGGTGACATTCAATTAAAATACAACTAGAGACGGAGCCAGGAATTGGTATTAAGGGGGGCTAAATGTTTTTTTTCGAGTAGTAACATACAATTCGTTGTTTTAAAACCTGGATTGAAGCTTGAATCTTTCGACATACGGGCTCGATGATAATTCTTTTCGATTGTAACATACAAGTTACTTGATTAGTTGAAAAACGAACAAAATGGACAAACATTGGCGTAATTGGTAGTGAAGATGAGGAATTAAAGATAAAAGCGTGGATTTTTTTTTAGATATGGGCCATAAACGGGGTGGGATTAAAGACTATATGAAAGATTTTATCAAGTCGAAAGTAGACAAGAAAACCTGCTTCTACGATGGATTCATAAACTTTTATGAAGGGTAGCACAAAATAATATGTGACTTTCTTTTTTACATAAATAACATGTCTAATTAGTCTAAAAAGCCATCATGTGAATATTTTAAATGTTAAGAATAATATAATTATTAAGAATTTTTTTTAATAAAATACAAAAAACATCTTAACTTATTTATTTAGTGAGCCTTTTGAAAAAATTAATCCTATAACACTCGTAACACAGAATAAATTATTATGTTTAAATGTAAATTAAGTCACAATAAAGTGATAAACTACTAGATGAGAAGAAAATAGATACCGTAAAAAGAACAAAATAAATACTAGTACCACTAAAAAAATGTGACTACCCATGCCAGTTATTCACCCAACCCCATATGTGACTAGAGTAAATCTTCATCTTCCCCTTTTTATACTTTTACCATTTTTATATTATTTATACTCCATCTTCCTCAAGTCAACGTCTTCCTCCTTTTGACATTTCAACATTTCAGAACATGTGCTATGCTTCAAAACCTTCTTAGCATTTGATCCAAATGCTTTCTAAAACTGATTTTAAATATCAGGACCATAGAAGTTTGTTGGGCCAGTTGGGGGTGGCCGAGCACCCTCCAGCCCCCCCACTGGCTCCGTCCAACATCTCAATTTGCCCATCTCATTAGTCATTCCCAACACACACAACAAGGTCCTAATGCTAACTTGAAAGTAAACTTAACATAGTGAAGTTGAAATAAAATCTCAATTTCCACAAATAATTCAGTGTTATCTTCTATAATGGCCGAAACTCGACGCCACATACAGTTAGGCCCGCCATAGTTCCTCCAAGACATACCAGTTTCAGTTCCATGGGAATGTAATTGTCTTTAATCTCATTATTATACACAAATTCCCAGACCCTAACCTCCATCCAGCCATCTTCTCTGTTTTCTGGAACTCTCTTATCTCTGTATAAATCAATCGGGCTTGGGGCTCTAAGATAAATGATTGTGTCTTCTTTGTTATTCTTGTTGAGTAGATCCCGTGCTTTCACTGGACACTTTAGTCCCTCGTTGTTTTCTGGAAGTTGGAACACAAGATAACATGCATAGGCTGTATCTGGGGACAACATTTTAGTTTCAATGTCGCATTTGATACCAAATGCTTGCTGGCGTTGAAGCTCAACGACCTCTTCAAATCTGCATTCATAAATAATAGTGTGATAAAGTTGGTTGAATAATATGTGTGTGTATTCAGCATATAAACTATATAAATTTATGACACTAAATACCATACGAACCTAGACATTGTTGAAGATGGGCATTTGGTAAATTTTGCATCTGGAGATTTGTTTATTACCGCCTTTGCTGGTAGCATATGACATTTTTTGCAGTTCACTTTGCTTAGCGAAAAGAGCTGTTCATTATAAAGTACCAAATTCGTGAATGTCTAACACAGTGAGTACCAATAAATATGTAAAATACAAACAGAAATCTAGAAGGAAAAAAAATAATAAAGAAAAAATAAAAACCTTTTCCCCATTGTCAACAAGGACTCCAGTTGAGAGAAGCTTGTCAAGCTCCTCTAATTTGGTCATAGTTAGCACATCATATTGGGACCTCTTCATTATTTCGTGAAAGTCGTTTGGTGATTGTTGGTCCTGGTTAACGCTCGACTCTGCAGTCATCAATTTATCCACACTCTCTTCATGATCCATCTGTAAAATCGGATGACCATATGCCAATGTAGAAAGTGAGTATGCTTTTTAGAAAGGGAGGGCTTCACCTGGTTTAAGTTATGTGCAAATAACCCTGAAGTGGTCATGCCAACCTCCTAAAAAGGGAGGGCTTCACCTGGTTCGAGTCTGTGTGACGGTGGGTTCAAACGTCGTGGATTAGTGAGTCAAAAGGTCGGAAACCACGGTTACCAAAAAAAAAGTAACTATGCCTGTTTCTTTTCATCTTTTATAATGGATGCAAGATAACTTTTTATTAGATATAAATAACTATTGTGGAAGTATTATCCAGACATGAGCCTCCTTAAGCCAAAGGTTCACATGGAAACTTTTAATATATCGTTTTTGGAATGAACTTTGATTGGCATGCCTAACTATATGTGTAACAAAGAGATTAAGACACATGATAAAAAATCAAAAGTCAATATGAACTATCTAAGTACAATAGGAAAGTACATACGTATGTTGTTAGGGCTTACGTTATCAATGGGTCGAAACTCGATACCGTCTAAAAAGATGGGACCGCTGCCACAAGGATGTCCACAAAAGCTCTTCAGCTGAACCTCAAAATCGATAATTTGACTGTGACTCCTAAAGCGGCACAACTCAATCATCATCCACTCACCATCCCTCTGCTCTGCAATATATGAATTCAACTTTCCACTCACTGTTTTGTATTTTAAGTCCACATATGGTTTACTTGAAACCAATTTTGGATGACAAAATTTAAACACCAGGTAAGCTCCATATATGATTCCCAAAGATAAAAACTGAGTTTTTATTTTGATTGGGATTTTGAGATTTGGAGCATTTGATATCTTTGCAACTGTTCCAAACCTGTACATATTTTTAACATATTAGCTGGTAAATATATTTGTTCACGACACTGTCTGGATATAAGGTGAGAACCTTGTAAAATTTCACAAAAAAGTTGTAAAAATGATTTCTGATGAAGAAAAAAAAAAAAAAAATGCTGAAAAAGTGTGAGAAAGTTTAACAAATTGGAGGTTATATGGAAAAAAATCGCTTGAAATATTTTGATCAAAAGATGACAGAGGAGATGACCTAGATTTCTCCAAAGCTTTCAACTTAGAAGACCAACAATTTTCATACGAGAACATTGTTGCTGATATCATTTCTTTCACTTTTCCATCCTCGCTTAACGATAACCACTGTAAGATTAAAATTTAAAGAAAAATTAGATGTACAGTTATGGATTATAAAGATGTAAAAAAATGACATTATAAAGAGATTTAATCAATACTTTTCCATTGTTAAGGCGGATTCCTGAAGAGAAAATGGGATAAAGATCCTTCTTTGTGATTTCTTGAGTCTCCCGTTGTACTATCATCTTCATAATATTCTCATTATCATTAGGCAGCCTTTGCTTAAATTCCCACTCTACCTGTGTGTGTCACAAGAATAACATTTACATGTGTTCAGTTAACTTTCAAACTCTAGAAATATAAGACCCAAGGTAAAAAAAGACCCAAACAGGAAACAGAACCCTCTTTCGATATTAATACATGAATTTATTGTTAGTGCTCCTCTTTTTTCATTCAAAAATATATTTTTTACTTTTGTAAAGCTTACATGGATGTTCAATGCTTTCTCTAGTTCCTGTATAACCAAAGCCATCTTTGGACGTTTTTTTTATTTTTCTTCAAACACTGATAGGCAACTTTCAAAAGTATATATATGGACTTTGTATCTGTTTGTTCCATAATATCACCAAGGATTAATGCTTGCATTTTTTTCTCTTCAAAGCAGCGTGCAGCCATCCAAGTAAGGAAGACATCTTTGACTCCATCTTCTTCATCTATAATTTGGCGAAGTGTGGGGTGAGAATACTTTTCGACCTTTTCAATTGCCAGTCTCCCTGATAATAATTCGAACAAAACTACACCAAACGAATAAACATCTGCTTCTTTTGTCGCGCCACTTGAAGAGTATTCTGGATCGAGATAGCCTAATGTTCCATGGCTTTTAGATATGATAAAATCAGAAATACTAGCTTTCCAGTCATGATCTAGTAAAATGTTGCTGCTCTTGATGTCACCATGGACTGTTTGTTGGTCTTCTTTAAAAGAGTGAATGTAATCTAGCCCTTTTGCAACCCCAATAGATATTTCCAGCCGGAGTCCCCATGTAAGAGTTGACTTATGTAGGTGCTTATCTAGACTTCCGTTGATTGCATGATCCATAATGATGATCTTTTCATTCCTTTCTTCACAAAAGCCTCGAAGGGTAATGATGTTCTCATGGACATAACGAGAAAGCTTTACAACCTCTTTTAAGAATGCACCTTCTTTATAAGAACGCGCCCTATCAAGCCTCTTCACAGCTACTGGTATAGATTCCCTAGAGAGTTCTCCTTTGTATATCTTGCCTGACGCTCCACTCCCAATAACACATTTATCGTTGAAGTTGTCTGTGGCAGACTTGATCTCCTCGAGCGAAAAAGGTTCGGACCCTATTGACTGAAATTATTAAGAAACAAAATACGTTATAAAGCATTAATTCTGATCTATGAACAATCCATGAGTAAAAATAACGACATTGAATAGGTTAGGTGAAAGGTCACAGTTTTGGTGACACTATATTTGGAAGAAAAAAAAAGATATATATATATATATATATATATATATATATATATATATATATATATATATATATATATATATATATATATGCCAAAAAGTCAAAAATCTATTCCCATTCTTTTACTATATATAGGTGTGAATCTTTAGCTACCATTTTTATCCTTATATGAAACACCTTGACAATTTTCTGTCTCAGTTTTAGGCCCATTTGAAGTCTTAACCCATTAAAAAAAATTACAATTTTCGTTTAGGCCCATTTGAAGCCTTAACCAAAAAAAAAAAAAAAAAAAAAAAAAAAAAAAAAAAAAAAAAAAAAACTTTAAAATGTCTTTTTGTCCACGTTCACTGCAAACCACACAAGCTTTCTTCTTCTTAGTTTGCATCGTCTTCTTCATTGTTGACCAAAAAAAAAAAGTCATATGCTTCTTCATCATTTACACACACACTTAAACACATACACAAACGTAAACCCACAAACCACAAACGCAAACCCACACACTTAAACACACACAGCGTTGAATTATAGCCGTTGCAAGTCCAAGGGGTGTTTTTGCAATTCTGTCTATGTATCTCAACGTACGTTACTATGGCAACGCAGCAAGCAACGCAGAGGATTGGGGAGTGGTGGAAACGCAGAAACGCCGTTGATTACATGCCACATAGGCTATAACGCCTCTCCGGCGTTATTACTCCCTCCCCTCTTAGTAGTAATGGTATGGTGTGGTGGTGGTGTGGTCATGTAAAACATCAACGTACACTCCCACTACCCAACCCACGACGAAAACCCCATTGTGGTTAACACTTTCATTACCCCATTTAAACACTAATATACCACAAAACGCAGTCACACACATACAAAAAACTTATTTATTTATTTTTTTTGTTTGCTGGCCGGTCTACGCCACCAAACGGTGCGAATTGTTTCCCCTTCATATGTTGTTCACCCCCTCCGCAATAAGGTTGACGTGTGGTCACACCAACTTCACGCATGAAGGGGGTGTAAAACTACGGGCAGTCTTATATCAGTATGTCAAGTGGTTATGTACTCCTGGGCCATCTTCTCAATTTGTACTACTCTTCCTGTCAACTTGTTGGGCAGTCTTATATCAGATGGTCTGCTTGACTGCTTATCAGACCTTTTGTGATGTTTGTCTTGCACGTATATTGTTTTGTTTAATATAATAATTGGGGTGCCCTTTTAAAAGAGAGTCTTCGATTCTTTAGAATTATTTTTAAAATTTAGTGACTTTGAAACTTTCTCCAAGTGTCACTAAATGACATTATTTTTGGTAGAAGGCCGTTTGAAGAAAACATAACATCAAGCATGATAGACTTACAAATGGTAAAAAAAGGTATTAATGACTTACATGAACCGTCAATGCTTTCTTAAGCTCTTTCAGGACGTCAGCCATTGTGAGGCGATGAGTTTCAGTACTATGCAAGCATTCGTGAGTTATCGCAGCAAAAGTTTTGACTGAATCCAAGAATTTGTCATTCTTAAGATCTTTTCTTAAATAGTCACCAATAATCTGGGATGGTTGGTTGTTGGATAAGTGGCATTCGGCCATGTCAACTAGACTAGCTCGGTCGTCCTTTACTTTCCCTGAAGTTGTTGCAAATCTCCCACATAACACTTCGAGTAACACCACACCGAAAGAGTACATATCAGACTGCTTACTTAATATACCTCTTTTTAAGTATTTTGGATCCACATAACCACCCGTGCCTACCGGAGTAATGTTTGAAAGCTGAGAATCTGTATCCTTAACGGTTAAAGACAAGCCAACATCACCAATCATGCCTTCCAAACTGTCTCCCAACAGAATGTTGGGGCTCTTAACATCACGATGTATTATGTGATGGTTGTGAAGATAATTGAGACCTTGGGCCGCATCAATACAAATTTGAAGACGTTGTTCCCATTTAAGGTTTTGAACATTTCGGATGTACTTTTCAAAGCTTCCTTTGGAAGCATAATCATAAATAATGATCATTTCACCATATTCATAACAAAAGCCGACAAGAGATATTATATTTTGATGATTTAATCCAGAAAGCACATCGATTTCTTTCCAGAATTCTTTCCTTCCTTGATCAGACGTAATCTCTCTCCGCTTAAGAGCAACTTTTCCTTTTCTTCTAGGGTAGCCATAGAGTTCAACAAGAGATTCTTTCTTTCCGACATACTTTCTTACATCGACATGGAAGAGTTCTGCTCTGTATACACCTCCAAATCCACCCCATCCGATCATGTGACTATCAACAAAACCATTGGTGGCTGAGTATATCTCTTTGAATGGAATTTTCAAGTGTTTCAAATTCTCCATCTGCATCATTAAATGTCATTAAAAATGAGAATTCTTGAACCTGGTATATTTTCATAACTACACTTGAGAATGGTCCACCGCTCCATCATTAAATGTCAATACGAGGATAAGTAGGCACTAGCGTCATCAAAAGGCATTATTTTGGCTCCACTACCACCTTATAGACAACAATTTTCATTTAGCTTTAACTTTAAGGTCTCATTTTCAATTTTCGCCGACAACTTTCAAAATTTCTAGAACGTCAATGACAAACAAAACTCGAAGAAAGCGCAGTGATATGATATGATTCATTACCTTTGAGTTGTCTTCATCTTTTTGCACTTGTTCTAAACTTTCAACCTGATAGATAGACGCAGCCATCCAGAAATAAAAAGACATCAGCTGTATACTTAATTAACTATATATTCAGGGGCATGAATATTTATATGATTTTCATAAACTTAGAGACTTACGTGATATTTGTATGCTATCTCTAGTTCTTCCACAATGTCAGCCATTGTCGGGCGACCCTTTGCTTTTTCTTGAAAGCATCAATATGTAATATTGGCAAACATATTTAGGGATTCTGCACTCCGGTTGCCTATCAGAGAACGGTATTTCTCAAATTCTTGCCTTAACATTGGGTCGATAATGTTGTCTAATTCTTTCTGATTGAACCCGCGTTTGACTATGTCAGGCAGAAACTTTGGATCATCTTCAGATATCTTAAAATGGGTCAACGCTCCACTCAATACTTCAAATAAAACAAGGCCAAATGAATAGACGTCATACTCCTTTGTCAACTTGTGTATGTCACTATATTCATTTGTTGACAATCCAAAGTCACCAATCATTCCTACTCCATCTTGACTTATAAGAATGTTGGAGCTCTTTATATTACCATGTATTATCGTGTCATTCTTTCTTTTAAATTTTAAAGACGGCAGGAGTCTCCTGGTCCTGTTACCATTATGGAGAAAGTTGAGCCCATGGGCAGCATCGAGGCAAAACTGCAAACGAATTACCCAAGGAAAAATGTTTCTCATGGTCTCACGGGTCGGATTATTGGTATATTTCCGATAATTGATATGTTGACTATGAATATATTTATCCAGGCTTCCGTTCGAGGCATACTCATAGACAACATGAATACGCCCATCATCTTCATCACAAAATCCAAGTAGTTTGACAAGGTTTTCATGTGAACGGTACAGAAGTGTTTGAAGTAGTTCTTCAGTTCGTTGCCCATATCCACCATCTATACTCTTAATGGCAACTGTGCTTTTTCTTCTCGGATACTTTAAGATTTCTTTCATAGACACTCTGTTGATTTTGTTCTCTGCAACATATTTATCTACATTAAAGTGGGAGAGATCCGCCTTGTAGACTTTACCAAGTTTAAGGGGGAAGGTAAAATCACAAGTTGCTGATCGTATTTCTGACAATGGAATTTTCATATGCTGAATGTTTTTTACCTGCAGACAGCATTGTACCATAAGCACTACATTCACAGGGGAAAAATTAAACTTGGGAGAAAGTTACTTTAATTTCTAAAACTACTAAACGAAGTAAGAAAACTGTTACCAAACTTATTCCTAAACATGAATCACGACACTAAAAAACATCAAAGTAACGATCCAAATAACCTCTTGTGTTCTTCACTTGTTCGCGTCAACAACCAACAACCTAAGTAAAAACATCAAAACCCCAAAACGCAACTAACACCAATTATAACCAAAAAAGTCCAACAAGTCAAAATTAAAACTGAAACCCCAAACCCGTTTAAAACAGATATTTTCTATTTGGTATGGGTTAGATTTTGTACAAACCGACCCATGGTCACAACTACTTTCAAAAGAAAAAACATTTGTACTTGGACAAAAGTTGGGACTAGTTTTAATTCATTAAATTCTACTTAAGAGAAAAGGAAAACGACCTTTAGAAACCGGGAGTGACTTACTTGTTGAAGTTCTGAAATTTCAAAACCTTGTTGAAGTTTGAGGACTTTTTGAAGTTGTTCTATAACCACCGAGATTGTTGGGCGTATGGATCGATCCTCGCTCAGGCATCGATATGCAACTTCTGAAAAAATAGCGATGGAATCTCTGTTCATTTGTACCCTTAGAAGGGGATCTATAATCTCCGTCATAGTTCCTTTTTCATAATGGCTGCGAGCCAATTTGGTAAGAAACTGTTCACCTCCCTCTTCATCATATGTAACTGCTGGCCTTGCACATAGAAGTTCAAATAGTATCACCCCAAAAGAGTATATTTCTGACCAAATAGTAGTTAGATTTAACAATGCAATAGGGTTCCTCAACGCACTAGGTGTGATAGACTGAATCTTTGCCTGCCAATTTTCATCTAAATGAATACTCGCGCTACTCAAATAATCTCCAATATCCATCTCCCATCTTTGAGGAGGATTATGAAGAGAATGCAAGGCAGAAGCTATATCGAGGCAGATTTGGAGTCGCATCAACCATGTGAGATGTGCAGTACTGCTCACATACTTGTCAAGCCCCCCGCGAGTTGGATGTTCGACCACAAGAATTATCTCGCGATCCTCGTCACAAATGCCAATTAATGAAACAATATTTGGATGTTTTGTCAGCTCATTAAGCACACGTAAATCAGGGCTGTCGAAAGATAATCCATGAATTGATATGAATGTTAACTTCTTCCCGGAAAGTTCTCCTTTGTACACCGTCCAATCAGATTCCTTTTGAATGATATTTTCTTCAGCAAAATTGTTGCACTACTACAAAAAAAGCCATATAGATCGGTTAGAAAGCCTTATATAGATCGGTAACCAACCACTCTATCTAAGGGTGATCTTTATGAGCATGTACATATATAGATCTGTTCAAAACCGATCTTTTTAACATTTCATAAAGATCAGTTAATAACGAATAACTGATTTATTTAATGTTGGTTTTTTAGGGTAGTTAGATCGGTTTTAAACTAGATAACCGATCTAGTTAATAGCTATGATTTAAACAAATAATACATAAAATTGATTTCCCCAGAATTAATCATATACAAAAGTGCAAGTTTTTTCCAAATTGTAATTCATTACCATACACAATAACATTCTAGTACAAATAACTTAGAGCTTTCTTACCCTAGATGGTAAAAGAGAGCCTGAATAGTTATTTTGCATGTCTTCGAATCCAACGACCGCTTTTGACTTTTTCTTCTTTACGTTCTTCCTTTTAGATGAACTAACTGAAGATGAATTAGTCACAGCAGTGTCACCTCTGTCATCTGCTGATAGTTCATTATTTATGATCTGAGAAGTCTTGTCACCATCATCGTCTTGCAGTTCTTCCTCATCTCGAGCACTTACCGACTTAGATAAAAAAAATCGATCTCACAGTCAAATCTTTCATATACTAAACACGTTAATTAATCATCACTTTTAATAAGCTTCATTTACAGATACAAGATAAAGTAATAAAACTAATGCACTAATATAACTTCTAAAAAAACAAACAAACAAACAAAAAAAAAAAAAAAAAAAAAAAAAAGAAGAAGAAGAAGAAGATGACAGTGAATTTAATAATAAATAGTTGTATACTTGTAGACAACAAACATATAAATGTATAAATGTATTTCTATATAAACGAATTTAAAATCAGTTTGTGATACTAAAAATGAAAAGATAGGGCCTCAAATTTGTACTAACATTTTAATAAGTTACCTACGAACAATTTGATTAATGGGGAAAAATGATATGTTTTACATAATAATTGTCATTAAGTAACCAAACTTTTAGTGATTAGACAACTTTTATAAGATCGTATAAAATAGTTCAGATATGTAAGTGGAAGCCACTTTTATATGAGTACCACTGGCACTAGCCATGTAAATTAGTCTATGGACGTAATGGTACTCGAGAAGTTAAAGATCAGAAGGTACTTGAGGCTGGATCCAGGGCCATTTTGAATCGCAAAGATCAGAAGGGTACTTTGTCCGCCTATTCCACATATGATTACTGTAAATATGATTATAAAATCTAGTTTGATTGAAAGGATATCTTGCACTTTGAAGTTTAAAACATACCCAGCCCCAAGAAGACCGACTATTAAATAAACAAAAGACGTCAAAAAAAAGAAGGTAACATACCCTTCATATCCACTGCAATGCCACCCTCAACACACTTGATCAAGTTCTCTGTATCACCTTCTCTTGCAAAGGTATGTGAAAACATAGTGATAGCTCGTGACAGAGGTCTTGTGACTAAAATTGTTACTAAAGGAACCTCTACAGGTTGTATGTGCGAACTTTGGAATATATATGGTCCTACATAATTAAAAGTTATGACATGAGCATTAACAGAAATTATGAAGAAGGATACACCATGTCCTGAGACCTAAGACTGTTCAACCTATTTAGAGTATTTCGTACCCATTTTGAAAGAAAAAAAAAACCATTGAGAATATGAACAAAAACACAACTAAAGCATAATGAATGCACAGAAACCCTGACAACTATGCAACAAGACTTGAAAAGGCAGAAAAAAAAGGGATGCAACTAACCATGCGAAACGATCCAAATGTAGGTTTAGAGATCTTTGGGTTTTTAAAGCCGCAGCGTTTACAAGCGTTTCCAGGGGTACACATAAATTCTTTCAAAACAGACATTGCTTCTATATACTTGACGGACGTCCAAAATCCTTGACGTGTTTGTTCCCCACTCTCACTTTCTAGGCCAGATTGTAATGTCGAACTCCAAACATGGCTACCTTCACTTTCCTCCATATCGACATCGTTGTCATCTGTCCTATTGACATGATTTTTAGCCCCAACAACATCTCCCCTTGCTATCTTCTTCATTAGTTTAGAAGTACACATCTCGACCAATAGGAAGAACATATCGCCACAGTTACTGATTCTATCTAAAAATGAGACACAAAAAGTTTACAATAACAAAACTTACAACATCTTCGCCTGCTTTAAAATGGCAACAAAACAAACATGTCCGTCGTAAAATGTTGTAAAGCATATAAAAGAGCAACGGATTGTATACTGGCGAAACGAGATCAATATGACCGATATGACCTGGACAATTAAACGCTTGCTGCCCACATGTCTTACATCTGCACAAATAGTACATTTTTAGAACCAGCAAACCAATACAAACTTTCTAATAAAACTCAAGACATTTTCCCGAAAATAGAAGAACACTTACGGCGCTTGCTCGTCCATAGGACCCAACAAAGGATTGTTAGAATTAGTAAATAAGGGCCCAGCCCATTAGTTAACCTAGCTTAGCCTTCAATCTAAAGGCTTATTTATAGTCATGTACTTTTAGTCTTTCATCAACACGTCAATACAATGTAATCGTTTGGCTCATTATCGCTTCCCCCAACTCTGTTTACATGGTATCAGAGCGAGGGTTTAGTTCCAGTTAGGGTTTGGATGTTACGGCTATTATTCCAATTAGGGTTTCGAATTTTGAAGAAGGTACCTTGAGATACCTAATCAGTTTTGAGAGCACCCAGTTAGAGTGCATTTTAGATCTCACCTCCCACATAACTGAATTCAGTTAGTCACGAATTGCAAAACCCCCAAAATCCCGTCACCGGAAAACCACCTATGCGCCGCCATCAGCCGCCGCCGCGAGCTCAGATCCTGTGGTTTTTAACTGAAGATATTTTCCAGATGTGTTTGTCTGGTAATTCCGACCAGATCCCGGTGATATCTGATCCGTTTTGTGACGTTTTTTATGTTTCAATTTTGTTAGGGTTCTTAATTTTTGTGGTGACGGGTTGCTGGTCATTAGTTATGAGGTTTTGTTTTTTATTATTGGTGATTGGTGATGATGGAGATAACTTTGGTTTTGGGAATACCTTTGGGTTTTGAATATGGAGTATCTGATTTAGTTTATAGTTCTGATAACTTGTAACTGATTATCAGTTTTTGAGTTTTGTGGGTGACTTATTCATTCTGATCTTGGAGTTTGACTCGGATTATTGATCCGAATTATTGAAGATCACAGTTAATTCACACAAGATTAATTCAGGTTTGCGTTGACGATGAATCAATGAATGATTATGAGCTTGGTTTTAGTTGCTTAGTTATTGGGTTATGATTTAGTTTTTTTTTGTCAATTAAAGTTTGGTGTTCGGTCCCCGGCGAGACCATTAGATTTTGATTATGCTCTTTTGGATTTTGGTTACTCAAGTTTTGAGTTTTGATTAGATGAGACCTGTCTTGACAGGTTTCCTTGATTTTTCATTGAAGTTGAGACATGTTCCGACAATTGTTGGTTCAAGTTGCTTCGTTTCTTCATTTGGTTCGAGACCTGTTCCAACACCGTTGTTCAGGTTGCTTCGTTTTCTGGATTACTTAGTTAGTTGAGATCTCTTCAAACATCCCTTGTTTCAGGTTGCTTCGATTTTGGATTTTTGGACTCGAATTGAGTTTTAGTGAATTGAGGCCCGTTGATTGCTTCATTTCTAGACATTTTGGTTAATTGAGACCTTGTTGTTCCGGTTGCTTCGCAATTTGATTATATCCCAAGTGAGATCTATTGAGACCGGTTTTCTTCAGGTTGCTTCGTATTTTAGTTCGATCCCTAGTGAGATCATTTAGTTTTGTGATTGTTCAAGGTTGGATTATTGCTACGAGGAAGATTGTTGCTCAGGAGGAGCTTGGTTATTTTTGGGTTTTATATTATGTAACAAGCTGAGCATAGTATGCTCCAGCTTGAGGGGGGATGTTAGAATTAGTAAATAAGGGCCCAGCCCATTAGTTAACCTAGCTTAGCCTTCAATCTAAAGGCTTATTTATAGTCATGTACTTTTAGTCTTTCATCAACACATCAATACAATGTAATCGTTTGGCTCATTATCGCTTCCCCCAACTCTGTTTACAAGGATCATACAATCCTCCTGGCATTGGTCTTCCAACGCTATCGAGTAAAATAGGATTTGTAATCTTTAACACACTATGTTTCCTGACTTCTTCATCGGTCATGAAACTGAACTTTACACCTTCCACAATCTCAGACGCACCCTGCAATAATAATGTTTTAATTCAGAATTTCAAAAAGAAAACCCCAAAAAATTCTTGTCTGCCTACTCATCAACACCATAAGAAGTTCAAAACTAACAAACGAAACGCACGACCTTTTAATAACATTGTAACCGCGGCAATATCATTTTAATTGCAAATGTAACACGAATATCAACGTAATCGAAAACTTAGGGGGTGTTTGTTTCGGCTTATGTAACACGAATATCAACCTTATGGTCTCGGCCAACCAAACATACCAAACATGGCCAAAAATCAAAAAGACGAATCCAAATCCACGCATACCGAGATCGTAAAGTCTTGGCTCAAGGTTCATATTGCCAAAAACAATTAAATCTGAATCCAAACACAATAATAAATAAAATCTAACGCCACTTGGGACTGGGTCCTTACCTTTACGGCTAACTATTTACCAACGATACCAAATAATGAAATAAGCTCTGAAATAAGTTCGAAAAATAAGCTTAACGCAAGCTTATCAACATAACATTTACAGATCTGAAGGAAAAAGGGATGGGAGACACGAATAATGATGATACCATTTCTTTTAAACTCGTTTTTATACAAACAACCAACTGGAAAACATCTTGTGGATACAAAATTATACTGTAATTAACATAATTAAATTAGATAAAGATAATGAGAAATATAATGATACGGTTTACTTTGATTCCATCTACCGTCATTTCCTCATCATCATACGGGGCATCAGGAGCTGTGGTGAGGGTGGTGAGGCGGTGGGTAATTTACCTTGTTGAACTTTTGGAGAAATGGTTAGGGCAAATGAAAAGTTTGGTGAGAGTGGTGAGGGGTAAGGCAAATGAAAAGTTTTGTTTGTCTGAGTTTTGGTGAAGCGGCAAATGAAAAGTTGTATCCCGCTGAAATTATTTTGGGTAAATAGATCGGATGGTTAGGAAAAGAGTGATCTATGTAATACAAAATGTGATTCCATCTAGATAGTGTCACGGGTGTTAAAAATTTGTGGGCAATAAATAGATCGGTTAATAGTTATGAACTGATCTAACTAGTTTTAAAATTTAAAAGATCGGTTATTAACTAAACAACTGATCTATTTATTATACTTCCCCCTCTTTATTTTTTGTTAGATCGGTTTTTAACATAACCACTCTATATGAAGTGATCTATATAACCTTTTGTGTAGTAGTGTTGGTTGCTTGTTCTATGTCTTCCAAAGGAATTCTAGAAACATCACTGGGAATTTCCAAAGGAAATCGAGCCAACATGATTTTTTAATTTAGTGGAAAAATTAGAGAGAAAAAATATAGCGGAAGATGAGAAGAATTGGAAAGGCGCCAACATAATTTAGTGTTTGGGATAGTGGGATTAGATATCTTGCCATTGCGAAAACGTGAAATGATTGATGGTATTATTGAGTGTTCAACTTTTTGCTTTAATAATTCAAGAAGGTCATTCATGCACGAAACATGAAAAATGAGTTAGCTTTTGACTATTCATCATCTTTTTGAGTTGATGGAAATTTCCCTACATGTTACTCTTGAACCACACTTTAAGAAATTAGGAAAAATCGGTGAATAAAAATGAAGAAACTATACGTCTTTTGTGTTTTTGTTTCTCTAAGTGTGGCTATGGTTTTAAGAATGTTGGATGATGTGTTTTATAGTGGATACTAGCTGAAAGATCAGTGAAATTCACGATTATTTTAAGAGGTAATTACACAAATGCTCCAGTCGTCTAAAATGTATACTTTTTCTATACAAAAAAATATTCACTTCTCAAAATGCCTCACGATACTTAGGTGACTTTTCTTATAGTTTTAAATCTTGACAAGTGTCTATTTTTTTGTACTTTAATCAACTTTTTTTGTAAGTAATGTATAAGGTACTTTATGTACTTTTTCATACATGTTTTTTAAGCGGCCTGTCACATGTATTTCAGGCGATTTTTTTTTTTTTTTTTTTTTTTTTTTTTTTTTTTTTTTTTTTTCACAAATTTGTTAAAAAAAATAAGAGTTAATTACATTTTTTGTCTTTGTGGTTTACCGGATATTTCATTTTCATTCCATTTTTATTCTTTCTTTTTATTATTATTATTATAAATGGTCAAATTGAATTGACTAAAACCTTTAAAAACCCAGATCTATATGGTTTACATTACTATATAACAAAACTCAAATCCATTTGTATAATTACCTCTTATTTTAAAGAATGGTCAAAGTAATTTATGATGGCTTGTGTAATGTGTATTAAAAAGTTAAACGTTAGAAATAAACACATTAATATGCGCAATTGTAGATAGAAACTTGGTAAAAATTAAATATACGTTTCATAACACAAAGTATTCAAATAACCCAAAAAGAACCTAAATTTTAATGGTTTTTTCTAACTTGTGTCACTATGGCACTTGTTAATGAGAATTAATATACTTAAATTACTATGTTTAAATGTTACTTTACATTAATAATTTCTTAATTTTCTTTTAATTACCATGTTTAGCTTTGTTTTATTTAGAAATAATTTTAATTTAGGAAATAATTTAGTTCATTTAATGCTTTTAAACATGTGTCATGGTGGCACAAATTAGAAAATCCCAATTTTAATTAGTTCTTTTTTTTTTTCTTTTTTCTTTTTTTTTTTTTAATTTTTCTTTTATGAACTTGTTTTTTGTTGCTTAAATCTTATTGCGTGTGCATCAATTTGTGGACATCTTCGTCGCCGATCTTTTGTAATCAATTAGATAAATGAACTTCCTACAAAACACCTGACATACGCATAATGAATATTGAAACTCGTAATATAAAAATATCCTATCATAAAAAAAATAATAATAAATAAATAGAATGTAGCCAAAGAGTTGTATGTTTGGTTACTTATCACGGATTTTGTAAAACTTCTTTGTAAACCACTATGGTTCTCTTATTGGTGAGGTTGTCATCTTCGTCGCAAATAACATCTTCAATTATTTTTTTATTTTTTATTTACTTTTGTTGCTATTAAGGTGATTCATAACAACATATAGGTGGCCATGTGTGAGACCAGGGTGTGGCAAATACAATCACTTGCCCAAGATATTGTCTTTGGCTTTTCTTGATCGACATAGCAAATGATACAAACACATGACCCTATTTTCTTATGATACGGTAACTTTGAGGGTGTTTGAGATAGCTTATTTAACTAATTATTTGATTATACATGAGAAAAATAACCTTCTTTGAATAATAACTTTGAACTACTTATTTTATACTTTGTTATATGTTTGTTATATGAAGAGTAGTACGGCTAGCATGTGCATCACTCTACTTTCTTTTAAATTGCATTTTAAAAGACTAGGATGGTTAGCATGTAAAGTATGAGTTATGTATCTAGGATGACAGGTTGTAAAGAGAAATTACATGTTATTGAAATTGGTTAGTTTGTGAAGAAAAAAAAATAAGAACACATCAAATTGTTTCTTGCATACATAAACGAAAATACGAAACACATAAAAATAAAACATCGACTTCTAGAATAACACTAAACAAATAACATAAAAATAGCGTCTTGAACTATTCGTCACGTTCCAATATATGATAAAGGATTCCTTAACTATGGTTTTCTGTTGGATTCAAAAATTTTGTGTTGGTTGTTTGAACAAAGTACCAAAATTTCGCTGAAAAAAAATACAATGAACAAAGTGTGAGAGTCTGTGTTTGTAAGTACTCACTAGGTTTGAAGATACTGGGCTTTTTTTATGGATATGAAACTGGGCTTAGTTTTTGAGGTATTTTTATTTAGTTGGACTCTTAAAAAGATGTCTGTCTCTTGAGATAAAATAACCCACTGAATGCATGTGAACTTGAAATGAAAAGTTATATAGTTGAAAGTATAAATAAACTCAATTATACATAATACTAAAGGAAGAACATTTAATATTATTTCCAAATAAAAAACAATAAATTTTATTATTAAAAAAATAAAACTTACAAAACGTATCTTGAACTTCTTAATATTTACGACTTTTTTATATAACGAACTTTATTTGCCAAATATCTAACAGATATCTGGCGTGTTTTTGAATAAAAAAAAATATACTGACAAAAAGCCTTCTCGATAACGAACAGAACAAGCCTAATATTCATATGTTTTTGACGTACGCATGGCTTTATAAAAAATGTTGAAGTTTAGTATATATAGTTTGGGTTTTAAAGTAAAAAGAACTTTCAAAATGCGCCCTTAACCTATCAAATAACTTTAAAATTTATCCTAAATTTTTTTAAAAACTATAAGGGCCAACACCTCCACACAAAGACATCCGTTCACTCTCCTCTTGAAGATTTGACCTTGATGCTTACAGCTCAAGTTTTTTTCCAGTGATGCCAAGAATCTGCTTAATCCATATTCGATTGATCAAAAGTACGATGCCGCAACGCGGCGGGCGCGAATACCTTGTTATAACTATTAGTTGCGGTATATGTGTTCTTTATATTGTTCCCATGTAAATCAACAACCGACATTGTTAGAAAACATAATAGTAACAGGTTACACTTTGTGTTTATCATTAATGAAAGAATTAGAATCCAGTTGACTGCAGCTTGAAGTAGGGATGATAAGTAAAAAATCCTATCAAATTTATCTCATTTCCATCTAAGGAAATCCATTCAAGCATTCCTCAAGGACATCGATCTACCCCATCAAATTCAATGACCGTCGTCTACTATTCATAGTAGACCACATGTAATTCCCATAATCACTTTCTAGGCTCGAATGGTGCAAATTCCAGATCATACCACAATTATCCATGACTATACAAAATCATACCACAATCAAAACCGCAAAACCATTTTAACAAAGAGGTCTAAAATGGAAACCATGGTTAATCAACTCTAAAGATACCCAAATTTCCATCATTGCCAGAATTTGAGCACGCAAATCCTATCAAATTTCTAGCATTCCAAACTAAAGAAACCAACAAATAGCAATCTTCAAGGACATCGATGAACCCCGTTAAATTCAGTGACTGTCATCTTCAATTCAAAGTAGACACCAATTATGCCTTCATAGTTCATATCCGATGTTTCCAAAACTACTCATAGGCTCACGTCATGAAAGAACGATATCACACTGCAGTATCCATGAGACCATAGGTAATTCTGAAAACAAATGTAAAAGCAAATTTGGTCCTATTTAAAATTAAATTTTGAGTCATTGGATATCGGGAGTAAATATATGCCGCAAGGATAACATCCATGAATTTCTTAAGTGTTATATGTCGCTGAAACATAAACAGCAACCTATTTAAACATACCAGGATACTTGTTACACAAATTCAAACTAAAACATACAAGAAAACAACCAATTAACAAATGGGTCATGTGCAAAAGCTAACACCATCATGAACTGCTTGACCCAAATTTGCTAGCCATAAGTTGTGTATTCTTAACTTTAAAAAAAATGTAGATATTGAAGTGAAGCCTTAGAAATGTCTAGTTTGCTTTCATAGTTTGTAATCAGAATTCATATGCCATTATGAATAGATTATACAGCACAGTTAATTTACACTGAAAAAATGTTTTTATTAAACAAAGCCTCAGAAAAGTCTAGTTTTCTCTTCATTGTAAAAGATCAGACAATGTAGGCAAAATGTTTATTCATCACAGGCGTTAACATAGATAACCACATAACAAACAATTTAGTAAGTTGTTCATTTGACATGTTTTTTTAACAATGCAAACAAAAAGACAAATTGTGAAGTGAATAGATAAGAAATGTAACAGAAGAGCGAAACTTGGAAACCATATAAAAATGGGTGTACAAGCATTATACTTTTGTTTTATTTTTTTAATATATGGGGAAATTTATAAAAATCGTAAGATGAATCTAACATCTAGAACAATATATGTACTAGCAATAGAAACATCATACCCTCTTCCCCATAATTTAGAAATACAAAAATAACATAAGTGTGATATAATCGGAACCCTCTTTAGGTTTCTTATTCTGTCATATATAAACGTGACAATTGAACCCACAAATAGACTTAATAGGCAAATAAAGACACACTAAGAACAAATATGTATAAGTAATTTGTGGATACAAGTGTCACGTATATATATGACAGAATAAACATGAATAAAAACTGCGTTTGTGTTTGTGGTTTGAAGAAAGTACTATTATAGAGGAGGATGTTTGACCATGATCTCGGCTGGGAAAAAAATACATGAAACTGTGTTTTGAGTTTGTATAAGTGTGTGTGGCTAGGGTTTCATGAATGTTTTATAGTGGATATTTGGGATGTTTTTAGGGTTGGGATAACAAAACATGTTTTTGGTGGATTTATAGTTGAATAATGGGTTATTGGCTTATTGGGCTTGTGTTTTAAGTGTATTTGGATAAGTTGTTTTTAAGTTTATCATTTTGAAAAGCAAGGTTATTGACTTATATACTTTTGACTCATGACACAAGCCTTCCTGTTAGTAGTTTCGTAGAAGTAGAAGTAACATGTATGACCCATTTATGTTACATTTTTTTTTCTTACAGAAATAAGCAAGCTACTGAACCGTCATTCAAGTCATAGATTTGTGGACTCTTTTGGAGGGTTGTTTGCTTATTGCCAATGCACTAGCAATATTAAACGAGGATCACTTTCTTGCACCTAGAGGTTGGAGCTTCCAGGATTACTCGAGCGTTAACTGAAGCGCAAGACATACTTCTTATTCTGTTTTCTGTGATGATAAAGGGACATTGTCGTCAGTTATCAACGTGTTTTTCAATTTGAATCCACTTTCAGCTGTTAAATTTCCAACTAATGAAACCAACAATTGCAAGTGACAAGCATGATCTGCCCATCAAATTTAACTACCAGGTACTATTATCAAAAGTTGACCCCATTTACAACGTTGAATACAAAGTCTGTAAAATCACCCACACTTCCTTGTCAAAAAGATTTGAGGCTGCAGTTGATTTAAAGACACGGATACAACAAAATCCGATGACTTCAAATAAAAGTTTTCGGCCGTTGAATATGACGAGTAAAAGTATCTTTGGTGTTTGCATATTCCATTTATTGGAAAGAAAGATAGTTGGATATTCAGAATTCAAAGTAGCATCTTCTCATTCTGAATGCATATAATACTTGTTTACTACACCAAAAATATGTCACAGAAGAGCAAAACTTGCAGACCATACAAATTGGTTCACATGATAACATATGCGGGAAAACGTCACTAATGGTGAATCAAACAACATCAGCAATACATGTGCACGCAACAGTAACAAAATACCATTTTTACCATGTACCACATCAAAGTATCAAAGAAACAAACCAACCTCAAGTTTTAAAATTTGCGACGTGAAAAGAATCACAAGATTATTAGAACTAAACATCAATAGTGTACATTCGTTCTTATAACATAAACAACCAATTTCAGAGAAAAAATTTATGTTCCAAAACCATACTAAATTCTATTTTTTGATCCACTATCTTATCAAAACTTACCCAAGTCAAACTCACAGAATCCGAAAGACATCAATTTACACATCCAATCCAAAATAAACCTCAATTTAACCATCTAATCCAAAGTCTCCAAACATTATGAGATTTTAGAGACAATAGACAAATGACAAAATTAAGTCCACTGGGAAACGCATATATGTTTATTCTAACGGATAAAATCTATATGAGCCAGGAATCGTGGAGGATTTCAAAAATTAAAACTTGATCCGTGAGTTTTGGGGAAAGGAAATTAGAATCAACAATTAAGCTTTTGGTTTCATTATCAATAAAAATATGTTAGATGCAATTTAAACTTAGCACTTGTTTAAAGTAGAAAACATATGTTACACAACAGCAAAATCTGCAAACCATACAAATTGGTGTACAAGCATTGTTCCTATGTTATATATACTCCATAGAAGTAGCAACAAACTGTTAAAGATCTCATACATTCTTCCCTATGATTACTAAAAAAACTAAGCACAAAAACCACAACGACGCAAATTAGAAAATAGAAATTATCATAAAGCATCCAAAGTCATAAACAACCCGGCAATTCCACTTTCAAAATCCTATCCAAATTATCTCATTTCTGTCTAACAAAACTCATAAAAGCATCCCCAAGTGCATCGATCTACCCCGTCAGTCAAATTCAATGGCCGTCATTTTTAATTCAAATTAGACCACGATTAAATGATCCAATACGCAATTCCAGAATCCCTGAGGGGTGAGCATCAGTCCTAACTCCTAACCCGCCGACTCGAGAAAACCAAAAACCGAAATTCACGAAAAACTTAAACCGAGAACCGAACCAAAATTACTCAGTTCGGTTCGGCTAGGTCGGTTTTCGGGTTTAAGTCAGTTTTTCTCGGTTTTTGGCTCGAACCATACCGAACCGAAACCAAAATTCTTAAAAACTTAAACCGATAAACCGAAATTACTCGGTTCGGTTGATTTTTCGGGTCGGGTTAGTTTTCAGTTCGAAATGCTCAGCCCCTCAAATTGACAAACTGTGCATGTTTTACATAATACTACTACAATTATCTATGAGACAAAAAAGAGTAATTCCGGAAACTATGAGACTTTCAGGGATGGGGCTGAGTAATTCCGGAAAATAATTAGTGAAGTGCCCCTAACTTGGTAGGGGGTTAAGAGGGTGGGGAATGGGTAACGTATTCAATCTGAGCCCACCTCACTCATTATTTTGTGCTTGGTTAATGAGTGCAAAAGGAATGATTATGGGTAATCAACTATTTCCCTTTCCTTAAAGTCATTGGATATTTCCCTAAACTCATTGGATATGACTGATATAAATATTCCCCTATATGTGAAATTTTAGATTGAATTTTATATCTCATTTACCTAACGTTGTTCTTGTTTGCAACTTTTAAGGCTCGTTCTAGACATTTAAATGTATTACAACTAAACCAAGAGACCTAAAATAAGCAAATCTGTGAATGTTGTTATATGCCCTTGCAGAACAAGTGTACTAAGTTGAGAGTCTTGAGTTAGTTTTAAGTTCTTGAATGGCTGAACAATATTCTTGACAGCAACAAAATCATACGGAGTAATAGAATATATATTTGTATTCATATTTAACCAGTGTTCTAAAAGGCGTGCCAAGACGCCGCCAAGGCACGAGGTGTGGCCTCGCCGCCACGAAATAGACCATGGCGGCTGCTCTAGGCGTGGCGTGAGAAAAGGCGTGACAAGGCGTGAAAAGGCGCGCCTTTTGGTAAGGCGTGGCGCGCCTTTTTGAAACAGTTTTGTTTTTTTTTTGTTTTTTTTTTCTTTTTATTATTATTATTATTATTATTATTATTATTATTATTATTATTATTTGAACGATCATTTGAAATTTGAGCTATTTGTTATTTGGGTCTGATAATTATATAATAAGTAGTAGTTAAATGTCTAATATAGTAGTCCAAATGTATATGACATATTATATTATAACATAAATGATAAATATATAAATATTTTTTCGCCGCCTTAGTCACGCCGCAAAAAACGCCATGGCTTCGCCATGGCGCGTAAGGCTTGAGGCGTGGCCTTGCCGCCACGCCACGCCTCACGCCATTTATAACATTGTATTTAACTCATCATAAGGTCGATGTCAGGCCTGCTTTCTTTTTCATACGAGCACATAAAGTGGGTTCTGTTGGATGCCTAGGAAACAGATGATATCTATTTGATGAACAGCAACATAATCATACGTTCACTAAGCATCCATCGGAACCCATTTGTGTTGTTGTTTGAACAAAGTACATAAATTACTAGTGGATTATGAATCAAGATTCTCTTGAATTTTGGTTAGCGAAAGTAAACAATTCTAACAGGTTTTGTTTTTGTGTTTTTTTGAGTGAGTGTGGCTAGGGTTTTATGAACGTTGAATGATGTCTTTTATAGTGGATATTTGGGCTTTTTTTAGGGTTTGGGATAACAAAACATGTTTGGTGGATCTACTTGAAGAAGGGGTTGGCATATTGGGCTTGTGCTTAAAGTCTTAAATGGGTATTTGGAATAGTTGTTTCTAAGAAAGTCTTGAGGTAAACCTTAAGTTCAGTTTTCTTGATACATATTTGAGTTAGATTCATCGAATGGAAGCTTGAATGTTTTTACATTTTTCTTCTAAAACATAATTCGGTTTAATAATTTCTTAATGTTAAGGAGTATATAGACGCACACATGTTCGGCTTTAAACCCCAAAGGCGTGAGTTATTGATGGAGATTTGGTTTCTTCACTACTCTATGATCGAGACCCAATTTCAAATACCATTGGAAATAATTTAAGGCTCATCCTTTAGACACGTAGCACCTAAGCTGGTTTTATAGACCTAGAAAAAAAATTATCATGTTCCTCAAAGCTAGTGAACATTTAAGGTTGCGTTTAGCTGGTGACAACTAAAGCATTTACTTACAAAAGTTTTTACAAAAATATGAAAAGGTAGAAAACTTGCTTGCTTGTATATTTTTGAAAAGTTTTACTAAGAAAATGATAAGTTCAAGTTTCAAATTTTAAGTATAATTTTGAAAAAAGCTATTTACATTTCTCAACATTTTTACTTCCACTTTTTCTTCATTTTGTATTTTTCTTAAAAATACCATATAAAATTTGAACATTCTTTTAATAATAATAATAATAATAATAATAATAATAATAATAATAATAATAATAATAATAATAATAATAATAATAATCAAGATACCGAAAGTGCATTGTTTTTCACAATTATCCTTGAAACTGAAAATGTGTGCCAAAGTTAGAGGGTATTACTACTACAACTCATCTCTTACAACTAACACCAGCGACCGTTAAAATCGGTTGCAATGGCGGTTTATTTTCCCGCCATTTCAATATCTCCGTCATACACTAGCAGTACCTGTTATCCCCTATCTTCCATTACAGCTGTAAGTAAACGACGCCGTTTGAGCGCCATTAAGTTAGGGTTTGATGATGACGTCACACAATACGTCATGGAGTCGAGGAAGCATTGGGACAGCTTCTATGAACGCCATCAAAACAAGGTGGTCCCTCTTTATTTATTTTCGAGCTCGTTTAGTTAGAATTTTATATTTCGAAACCTGGTTCGACCCGGTTCAAATATTCGTTCTTATTCATTTTATTTAATTAGTATACTTACTCAGAATATTAAAGTTCTATATATTACATTAATGAAAATTTACACAAAGCATTTTGTACATGTTACATAGTTTTATCAATCGACATTGGTGTTGAACATAGTTCAGAGTGATGAGATTTCTAGTTATGTTTACATTTTCGAGCCCTTAGATGCTTACTTCTCGACTCTCAAGTATGGTCGTACTAAATAGTTCTAAAGCTGAGTTCTTATATCAACTTGTTTGCAACCGAAATTTAGAATCGAGTCTTATTTTACAGCTGAAATACACACAAATAACAACCAGAATCGAAAGAAAATATGAAGTGAATAACTTTGAGAAATTTTAACATAATAGCTCGTCACATTGTACGATAACCGATCGTTACATTACATTATCATCACTACAATGTACTAACATAAAAGTAGGAAAATAAATACAGATAGATAAACTTTCTTTGTGCTTTTAAGTCTACAACAATCACAATTATCGTTACATCACAAGATACTCGACTGCTGCGTGATCAACTCGATTGCCATTTTATGTCATATAAGTATGCGGTGAGACCCGCCAGGAGGGCGGCTATCATGGAGGTTATTACTTTGAGAGTGTCGCTAAACTTCACGGGCTCGTAAACAATAACAAATCTCTGTCAAAGTTTATGAGCCCGAGGAGCTAGCGACACTCTCAAAAGTGATAACCTCCATGATAGCTGCCATTCTGGCGGGGGCTAACCGCATACCACTGTTTGGAAAACAACCACTGGTGTACAAATTGATGAAACTGTGTTTTGTGTTTGTGTTTTTCTAAGTGTGAGTGAAGTGGCTAGGGTTTTTTGAATGCTGGATGATGGATTTTATAGTGGATATTATGGGCTGATTTTAGGGTTGTGTAACAAAAGATGTTTGGTGGATTTAGTTGAATAATGGGTGGACTTATTGGGTTTGTGTTTTATAAGTTTCTAAAAAGTCTTGTGGTATTCTTAAGTTCAATTTTCTTGATACAAGTGGGAAGGTGCCCGCTGCAACATTTTCGAGGAATTTTTTCGATAATTATTTACGAATAATGTGTGGGCGGGGCTTCTCGTTGTAAGATCATGACATGTTTTTTGCCGACACGTGTTGCACTTGTTTGGAACAAATGTTGTGTCAAAAGCATTTTTTCGTGTATGTCGCGCTATATATAACATAAGCATAAGGCCAACTGATAAGTTTAGCCAAACACCTTGGGCTATGAAACATAAATTGAAATTTGATCTTATATAAACTGCGGGCTTTAGAACATAAGCCGAAATTAGAGCTTATTCTACTCACAATTCCATAACTTATAACTTCAATTGCCCGTAACTTTTAAAAGTTAGCCAAAAAAATTCATATTATTAAAGCATGTGCCAAAGATATGCTAAAAAGCTCAAAAATAAACTTAACAAACACCAATTATATAGTGTGATATTAAAGGGAATAGTAAGAATTGAATCTTTGGCTGCTCTTAAACTATTTGTAGCCTTCATTTTCAATGTTACATCAGTAATAAAAGCTGGTCATCAAATACGTTGTGCACCAAATATAACTTGTGTTCATCATTAATTTTAAACAAATATTAAGCTATCCTTATTCCTTAATGAGAAAATTTGTATACCTAAGATTTAAATTTGATTATATTGTTATATTAGATGTAGGAAAAGAATGATATAAAGAGGAAAAAAAATAGTAAGAAAAAACACGCTAGGAAAATAAAGAAAGAAAGATAATTATCATGTGGTTATTTTATAGACTTAATTTTCTAGACGATGTACATCCAGACCCAGCAAATATGTGCTTGGCTGTAGGGGTGAGCAGAAAAACCGAAATATCCGAATAAACCGAAAACCAAAACCGAACCGAACCGAACTAATAACCGAACCAAATTTGCCAAAACCGAACCAAACCGAACTTTTAATTCGGTTCTCGGTTTGGATATGGTTTTGGTAATCAAAACCGAAAACCAAACCGAAAACCGAATTCATATAAATTTATATATTTTTTATATATTTATATATATAAAAGATCAATAAAACATTATATATTTATATTTATATATATATATATATATATATATATATATATATATATATATATATATATATATATATATATATATATATATATATATATGAATAACAATACAATTTTATCCTAATATTAAAAAATACTTTTTATGTTTGAAATAACTTTTTTGGCTAAATATATTTATATATTTTTCTTTTTTTTTAAATAAAGTGTGTAATTCGGTTAAACCGAAAACCGAACCGAACCAAACCGTACTAGAATTCAACCAAACCGAACCGAAAACCGAATTTGAATTCGGTTTGGTTTGGTTCACGGTTTGACCCTAAAAAAAACTTTTAACCGAATTAACCGAACCGAATTACCCGAATAACCGAAAACCGAACCGATCAACACCCCTACTTGGCTGCAATGGGATCACATGTACTCTTAGGGCCCGTTTGGTTCTATTTTGCTTTTGAGAAAGCATAGGGCTAACACTGAGCTTTCATGGGCTATAAGATCAGAAGTTGGGCCATACTCTTGGGCTGTTAGGGAAATTATTATTTTAAAGCCTCAAGTCCTCAACACAATTAGTAGTACAAGAGAATGTGTTTGGAGTTAAATTCATCGAATGCTTGAATGGTTATACAGTGTTCTTCTAAAACGTAACTCGATTTAAAAACTTCTTAATGTTAAGAAGTATATGACAAAAGGTCAATATAGAACACATATTTGTCATAGAACCAATGAATCAATCTTATCCATTCATTTTTTATGAAAGTAAAAAATAAACATTCCCCTTTAAAAAAAATATATATCTCGCAAACAGTTAATCGTTAAACGAAAAAAATCATACAATCGCGATCAAAATTAAATTATCCTTCTATAGATATGCATTGTTATATACTTTCGACGAACTTTTTTTTTTTCAAAATTTCCGCCCAGAAAAATCATATGTGATTTCTAAAAATCATATGTGATTCGTTACATGTGATTCGTAACAATCATATGTGATTTGTCAAAATTAAATCATATGTGATTTCTACGAATCACATGTGATTCTTCTAGGTGGATTTTTTTTTAAAAAAAGTCCGTCGAAAAAAAAATCATCGAAAGTATATAACAATGCATATTTATAGAAAGATAATTCAATTCTCGTCGCTATAGTGTAGTTTTTGTAGTTTGAAGATTTACCGTTTGCAAGATATGTTGTTTTAAAAAAAAAGTGAAAATGGTTTTTTATTAATTTTGATAAAAAAAATGGATGGATATGATTGATTCATTGGTTATATGGCAAATATGAGTTCTATATTGATCTCACATCAGGAGTATATAGACACACACATGTTCGGCTCTTAACCCCAAAGGTGTGACTCAAGGTTTTCAAGATCGAAATGTTGTTCTAAGTTATAATTATGAAATGTTCAATAAGATTAACATGTTGTTTTTTAAATTCTACAAAAGATAATCTATAAATTTGCAGTTTTTTTGTTTGTTTTACGAGAAAAGTATGATCGAATCGGATTAGATCTTAAGATCATATGGTCAAGATCGGGATCCTATAAGATCTTAAGCTTTCAAAGATCCTATGTAAGATCCGGATCGTTTTTGCTTTGCAGTATCGTAAAATCGTAAGATCCTAATATCAGGATCGAGATCCTGACAACCATGGTGTAACTTATTGGTGGAGGTTTATGATTCTTCACTACTCTCCGATCGAGACCCAAGTTCAAACAACCACTGGTGTACAAATTGAAGAAACTGTGTTTTGTGTTTTTGTAAGTGTGTGTGCCTCGGGTTTTATGAATGGATATTATGGGTTGATTTTAGGATTGTGTAACAAAAGATGATTGGTGGACTTAGTTGAATAATGGGTGAACTTATTGGGCTTGTGTTTTAAGTGTTTCTAAGAAAGTCTTGTGGTATTCTTAAGTTCAATTTTCTTGATACTTGTTTTGAGTTAGATTTATCGAATGCAAGCTTGAATGGTTTTCCAATGTTCTTCTAAAACGTAACTTGATTTAAAATTTTCTTAATGTTAACGAGTATATAGACACACACATGTTCGGCTATTAACCCCAAAGGTGTGACTTATTGATCGAGGTTTAGGATTCTTCACTACTCTCCGATCGAGACCCAAGTTCAAATACCATTGGAAACAATATAGGGGTCAGCCTTTAGACGCGTATCGATCGAACGATATGGTCGATCGATTTTTGTCGACCCACTGCGAATAGCCTAAGTGTGTGTGGCTAGGGTTTTATGAATGTTGGATGATGGGTTTTATAGTGGATATTATGGGCTGATTTTAGGGTTGTGTAACAAAAGATGTTTGGTGGATTTAGTTGAATAATGGGTGGACTTATTGGGCTTGTATTTAAGTGTTTCTAAGAAAGTATTGTGGTATTTTTAAGTTCAGTTTTCTTGATACTTGTTTTGAGTTAGATTTATCGAATGCAAGCTTGAATGGTTTTCCAATGTTCTTCTAAAACGTAACTTGATTTAAAATTTTCTTAATGTTAACGAGTATATAGACACACACATGTTCGGCTATTAACCCCAAAGGTGTGACTTATTGGTCGAGGTTTAGGATTCTTCACTACTCTCCGATCGAGACCCAAGTTCAAATACCATTGGAAACAATATAGGGGTCAGCCTTTAGACGCGTATAGATCGAACGATATGGTCGATCGATTTTTGTCGACCCACTGCGAATAGCCTAAGTGTGTGTGGCTAGGGTTTTATGAATGTTGGATGATAGGTTTTATAGTGGATATTATGGGCTGATTTTAGGGTTGTGTAACAAAAGATGTTTGGTGGATTTAGTTGAATAATGGGTAGACTTATTGGGCTTGTATTTTAAGTGTTTCTAAGAAAGTATTGTGATATTAAGTTCAGTTTTCTTGATACATGTTTTAAGTTAGATTTATCGAATGCAAGCTTGAATGGTTTTACAATGTTCTTCTAAAACGTAAATCGATTTAAAAATTTATTAATGTTAAAATTAAGGAGTATATAGACACACACATGTTCGACTTTTAACCCCAAATTAAGGTGTGACTTATTGGTAGAGGTTTAGGATTCTTCACTACTCTCCGAGACCCAAGTTCAAATACCTTTGGAAACAATTTAAGGGTCAGCCTTTAGACGCGTAGCTTCACCTAAGTTGGTTTTATAGACCTAGGAAAAAAATTATCATGTTCCTCAAAGGTGGTGAACATTTAAGGTTGCGATTAGCTGGTGACAACTAAAGCATTTTCTTACAAAAGTTTTCACAAAAATATGAAAAAGTAGAAAACTTGCTTGCTTGTATATTTTTTAAAATTTTTACTAAGAAAATGATAACTTCAAGTTACAAATTTTAAGTATAATTTAAAAAAAAAACTATTTACACTTCTCAACAGTTTGACTTCCACTTTCAACATTTTAATTTTTCTTAAATATACCATATAAATTCTCTATATACTACATTTCTCAATGGAACGAATTCCAAAGAGAGTAAAATAATATTTTCCAACTATTATATTTAAGCCAAAACAAGTATTAAAAAATTCAAAGTTTACTGTAGCAAGTAGCAACAATAAAAAAATTGTAATTCACGGTAGCAAAAGAATAAAGAATAAAAAAGTTACAAAAACACCCTCAACTTATTAATATTTACGACTTTTTTAGATAACAAACTTTATTTGCCAAATATTTAACAGATACCTACCGGTTTCTTGAATAAAAAAATATTGGCAAAATGACCTCTCAATAACGAACAAAACAAGCCCAATATTAATATACTTTTGACGTACGTACGATTTTATAAAAAATGTTGACGTTTAATATATACATATATAGTTTCTAAATAAAAGAACTTTCAAAATACATCGTTAACCTATCAAATAACTTTAAAATTATCAAAAAAAATTTTTAACTATAACGGTGAAAATTAGCCCCGCCGTAACACACTGGTGCCCGACGCAACATACATTCCGAAAAGGACGTCATACGACAACTACAAATATAGCTTCACACAACATTTGTTCCGAACAAATACAACACGTGTCGGCAAAAAAAAATACTACGATCTTACAACGAGAAGCTCCGCCCAAACATTATTCGTAAATAATTATCACATAAATTCTACGAAAATTCCCGCTGCAACAGAGCGGGCGACTTCCCACTTGTTTTGCGAACCGCCGGTTGTTTTTAGCAGAATCAGTGTCTGAAAAGGTGGAAGAAACATGGGTGTCTTTTGAAATGATTTTGAGCATGTGAAGACAACTAACCATCAAAGTGTCCAAATTCGTGACTTTTCCTTGAGAAAGTTGAATATAGCAGTTTTGTAGCTGTTTGTGATTATTGATCCAAGCTTATTATGTGATTATTTTAGAGTGAATTAAAATACAAAAACATAAGTGTTTTGAATAAGCAGTATGCCCAAAATTAGCAACATGCCTATGTTAATACAAGCACTTTGCCGTTTTTACCTTAGTGTTTTTCGCTCATAAGATAGAAAATTGTTAGTATGTGTTTACAATAACGAAAATGTTTTCTATAATAGGGCTGAAATGAACTTGAAATATGAATTGTTTATTTGCATAAGAGAAAAGAGTAGCTAAAATGAAAACGGACCTGAAATAGGTTTTTGATATTTTGAAGTACTTGCAGTTCTTTAAGGACCGACATTAACTCGAAAAGGATTGGGGGCACTACTTTTGTGATGAAAACGACACCCTCCCTTCTAATGGAAAAGTAATCTTAGAGGTTAGATTCATCGCTCATAGTATCCATTCGAATGGATAACGCCATTTTGATTATAACTAAAACGTGATCGTCATGTGCAGGCTGGTTGTGGAACTGGCAACACGATATTTCCCCTCGCTAAGAAGTTTCCTCAACTTTTTGTTCATGCTTGTGATATCTCGCATCAGGCAGTCACACTTGTTAAGGTTTGTCTCAAAGTGTAGTTACCATTACAAAAGAACATGTATTGTTAAACTCAAGGGTATGTGGGATTGCTGATTCAAGTGTGTATCTGATTTTTCTAGCACATCAGCAGTTTTGATGAATGTATGAAACTGCTTATTTTTAGTGTAAATAAGCTTGTTTTTAAATAGGTACATACTTTCGAATAAGCAATCCCAAACACCCCCCTAAAAGCAATTTAGGTGGTTGTATGAATTAAGAACTGTGATTGGGCGACTTCCAACCAGTGCGAGACAACGTACAAGCACATCAACCCATTTATAAGTATATTGGTTGAAATGACTAATCTATTACTGATTTTGAACTTCTTATGAATGCAGCCACATACACATTTCCGTGAAGATCAAATGAATGTTTTTGTTTGCAATATTGATCTTTATGACCATATAATGCCTGCTTCTGTCGACATTGTTACATTAGTAAGCATTGACATGACACTATCATGGTTCTGATCGGGGGGGGGGGGCTATGAAAATACAGACGTTGTAAATATAAAGATAGCAAAAGTCAAATGGGTTAAACGGGTTGGAAGTCATCCAAAGTAAATATATATAAATATATATATATATATATATATATATATATATATATATATATATATATATATATCAGTTCGTATAACCTCTTGTATCATTTTACTAAAAAAAAGTTAATTATTATTTGACACACTAATTGTTTAATACAGAGTTGGAAAGTTCGGGTATAAAGTGCTCGGGTCAACCTACCCAGTACTAAAATGAAAGTATGGGCATAAATGAGTCAAGTTGTTTGTTAGCTACTTATAATCGCCTCAATAAAAACTCACTGTGAGTCGGGCATGAACAAGTTCGAGCACGAGTTGAAGCCTATGCCGATTCCAAAATCTATTTCTGTATATTTTACTCACCAAGTCTTGTGCTTACGTTGATACGTTTATGTTTTTATGTAGGTAATTGATGAGACAAGCAATGTGATGATGTGGGGCATGTAGCGAGTCAAATGGTGTAGCCGGCGCCTCCATTCTGGCGCCACCACACTCCCCGGCACCATTAGCGGCGTGAGTAATTTGGCGCAGCGCGAAATGGTATTTGCTTTTTTGGTCCTCTATTCAATATTGAAAGATTTATACGAAAAGCTGCTCAAGTAAATTCAAAATAGGAGTAACATAAATAATACATTCAACTAAATACAACATCTCATTAGTCATTCCCAACACATACAACAAGGTCCTAATGTTAACTTGAAAGTAAACTTAACAGTGTTACTATGTAAGACACCGATCTATATGTCTTTTTCACATTTAGACCGGTTACTATGTAAGACACCGGTCTATATAAGCTGAACATTTAGACCGGTTCCATTCATATCAACCGGTCTAAATGAGGTTTTTGAAAAAAGTCCCCAACGGCTAGAAAACCTGCTATATTAAAAAGAAAAAAAACAACTCAATCTGCATTTAATACACTCGAAAAATCTCATAAATTTCTTTATAATTACCATATTTTTCCGCATTAACTACAATTAAAAGGTATGTATCACTTATTATACATTTATGTTAATACTAATTAAGATTTTTATGATTATTTATGTGAACTTTTCCATAGAAAATGTTATACTTGTAAAAATAACTATTTGTGTGTTTATTATAGATATAAATTTGTTATTGTGTATAAATGAAAGCTAACATGAATATTTTTTCTATATTTATAGGATTGTTTGCGGAAATCGTCATTTTATGGTATCCGAAATGCATTGTCAAGTTCATTGACCAGTGGAAGTAAGGTATTTTTAAAATGAATTATGAAAACAATCATCTTATGCAACATTCATGTAGAATAAATTTAATGCAACTCATGTGCCATTAGTTTAGTTCCTGTCCGAAAATAACTTAATAGAGGTTAATTTCGGATTTTTATACACGTAAAACTGATCACTTAAAACTTAGTACCTCTTAAATGGGTAGTAACAAATGTTTCAGAATAGCGAAACTTGCAAACCATATATAGTTTGTGTAAGACCGATGCTAATGGGCGTTGCTTGGCAACCACAATCCCACAATGCAACGCGCCTCTCCCCTAACTCTCCCCAATGCAACACATCGCTTGATGATTTTTTGCAAAACTCGGTTGCATCACCAACCGAAACAATTAAATGATAAAGCCTTTGATTTTCAATGTTGGGGAGTAAATGGGATTTAATTGAATGATAAAGCCTTTAATGTCACAAGAAACTGACCATTGAATGAACTATATATACGAGTAAAAAACTTTGGTGGAGTAAACGAGATTTAATTTTGAAACTGACCTAGTAAATGGGATTTAATTTTGGAACGTTGGGTATTTAGTTTTTCTTGTCTATTTATCTAAAATATTAGTTTTTGCGTGTTTTTTTATTTATTTTTTTTATCGTAATGTATTTGTATTTATCTAAAATATTTATTGTAATGTTTTTTTAATTATTGAATGAAATTTTAACATTTTAAAAAAAAAATTGTGGTTGCTTTTGTGATCACCACTAGGCACTAGCTAGTTATAGTTGTGGTTGAGATGTGAAGAAAGAAATCTGATGTGACGCTGACGTAACGGGGTCGTCTGGGTGAGAAAGTGGTCACCACTAGCATTAGTCTAATAGCATTATATTTATGTCCATAACAACAACTGAGAAGAGAAAAATAACCAGCCTAATTATGTTGGTTGATAAAAATGAGGAAAAACATAAAGAGAGTGTGAGAGTTTGTGTATAACGGATAAATATATGTCTTTATCAATCACCTATGCGAATGGTCTGTGTATCACGCCCCAACAAAACAAACACTAATATGAGTCACTTTGTCGAATAAAAAACCCAAATTATGTGTTTGTGAAAATAAACAATTCGAGAGGATACGGATTCATGTAGGTGGAACAGGTTTTGTGTTTGTGTTTTTGTAAGTGAGACTGTGAGAGTGGCTTGGGTTTTATTAATGTTAGATGATGGGTTTTATAGTTGATATTTGGGCTTCTTTAGGGTTGGGATAAGAAAGATGTTTGGTGGATCTACTTGAATAAGGGGTTATTAGCTTATTGGGCTTGTATTTTAAGGTGTTACGGGTACATTTGTCAAAACTAGCTGTAAGCTGTTAACTGTAAGTTGTAAGCTGTAAACTGCAAAGCTATTAACATGAGCTACAAACTGTATCTTTTTTCAATAAAAGTGTTTGGTAAATTATAAGATGTAAAATGCCATAAAAGGACATATTTATAATTTTAAATAAATGTTTGGAGAGTAAATCACTAATTTAAAGTTTTAACAGCTTCAAGATATTTTAAAAGTTTCATGAATCAGCTTTTTATTTAGGAGCTATTTGTTTGAAATAAAAGCTTCAAGTTAATGTATACAAACGGAGCTACTTATTTTATAGAAGATTATTTTTGTGACAAGAAGCTAACGGATCCCAAAAAAGCTCCTGCCAAACAGGTCATACGTGTGTTTTTGGATAAGTTGTTTTTGTTGTTTATCACTTAAAAATAAAAGCAAAGGTTAAGTTTGTTTGAACAGTTTATTATGACCTTATTCTCCATCCAAATATTTTTAACTTTTTTGCTTACAGTATCGACTTGATCAAGTTGTGTTTCGAGTTTTAAGATGAGAAAAAAAGAAAGGGATGAAAGTATGGGCATAATAAATGAGTAAACTTATTTGTTATCTACTTGGAATCGCCTTAATAAAAAAGCTCACATTCATTTGAGCATGAACGAGTTTGAGCCTGAGCTTAAGTGTATATTAGGACTCGTCTAATAAACAAGCCGATATGTATGCACTTTGGATAAAGAAAATACTTTTATATATAAGCGAGCTTACACAAATGAATTTGAGTATAGGGTGATTCACAAGCCAAGCTCGAGTTCAACTCCGCTCGTTTACATTGAAAAAAATAAAGAACTAAAGAACTCACGTTAGTTTAGGAGATACACATATTCAAATTCAACCCTAAAGGTGTAACCTAGTTGTTTAAGATTTACAAATCTTTTTTGATACTCAAGTTCGAATACTATACTAAACAACTTTCAGGCCATCTTTTAGACATGTAGTTTAGTTGTTTCCCCAGGAAGAGAGGAGTTTGTAAAACAATATTAAGTTACTGAAAGTGGGTGGAAACTCTTTTAAACATTGTCTTTCACAATTGTCCTTGAAATCGAAATATATATTAATTAACTTTTAGATTTACATAGAGGTGGAAATCAACATTGTCGGTTATCAAGAATTTACGAGCACAAAGTGTCAAGAGAACAAAGTGCATGGGGTATTACTACAACTCAAAATACTCTTTCAATCCAAACAACAACAATTAAAACCAGAACCCTTTTATTTTCCCGCCATTTCAATATCTCCGTTATACACTAGTAGTACATGTTATCCTTCCATTATAGCTATACGCAAATGACGACGTTTGAGCGCCATTAAGTTAGGGTCTGGTGATGACGTCACGCAATACGTCATGGAGTCGAGGAAGCATTGGGACAGCTTCTACGAACGCCATCAAAACAAAGTACTCCCTCTTTATTTATTTTCAACCTCGTTTAGTTACATTTATATTTCAAAACCCGGTTCAACCCGGTTTGGGTTTCTTTACTATATGAAACCCAGTATGAACCGCCGGTTTTTTTTAGCAGAATGAGTGTTTGAAAAGCTGAAAGAAACAGTCTAGACGTGTGTATAAACTGTTAGGTTTTTTGTTGCATTAACCGGGTTGACCCGGTGACCCGGCCGTGTCGATCACAGACTGACCCGGTTTTGAAAACATTATTTAGAGGGGACCTTAAAGTTTGATGGCTACTTGTCCTCAAATGGGCAAAATCTTTTCGAAATGCCCAAAATTTCGGTTGAGGGGGTCGAGGAGGGCCTACAAATAGGTATATGAGAGAGTACTCCGTCTCCTTGACTCCCTCGACATTGGGCCACATGTCATCTTTTAACAACTTGGCAGAACTCCCTCGAACCAATCTTTGTGGGGGCATTTTGGCCTTTTGAAATGATTTTGCGCATGTTAAGACAACTGATCATCAAAGTGTCCAAATTCGTAACTTTTCCTTGAGAAAGGTGTATATAGCAGTTTTGAAGTTGTTTGTGATTATTCATCCAAACTTCTTATGTGATTATTTTAGAGTGATCTAAAAGAAAAACATAAGTGTTTTAGATAAGCAGTATGCCCACAATTAGCAACATGCCTTAGTGTTTTCGCTGATAAGATGAAGATATGTTTGTATGTGCTTACAGTAACGAAAATGTCTTCTGTAGGGCTGAAATGAACTGGAAATATGAATTGTGTATTTGCGTAAGAGAAAATATTAGCTAAAATGAAAATGGTGCTGGAATAGGTTTTTGATATTTTGAAGTAATTGCAGTTCTTCAAGGACCGTCATTACCTCGAAAAGGATTGGGGGCAATATTTTTGTGATGAAAACGACAGGTTGTGGAACTGGCAACACGAATACACGATATTTCCTCTCGCTGAGAAGTATCCCCATCTTTTTGTTCATGCTTGTGATTTCTCACCTTATGCGATTACACTTGTCAAGGTTTGTTACTTATAGATGTGGTAAGATGAGTGGATCATGTGGGTTGTCAAACGGGTCAAAATAGGTTTTGGTTCAAATGGTTGGGGCAAACACTTTTTTGTCTGCGTCTCAAAGTGTATATGTATATAAACAATTAACACACTAGTTACTATTACAAAAGATCATGTTGTTATACTTATAATCTAAATTCTTAAACTCAAGGGTGTTTGGGATTGCTGATTCAAGTGTGTATCTGGTTTGAGACAACGTACAAGCGCATCAACCCATTTATAAGTATGTGGTTCGAAATCACTATATAATTCATTGTAATCTATTACTGATTTTGAATTTTGTATGCTTGAAGCCGCATACAAATTTCCATGAAGATCAGATGAATGTTTTTGTTTGCAATATTGCTGAAGACGATCTTTGTGACCATATTATGCCTGCTTCTGTAGACATTGTTACATTGGTAAGCATCGACATTGCAACTTCGTGGTTCTGATTAAGAGTTTTGAAAGTACAGAAGTTGTAGATAAAGACCGAATAATATTATGCACTTTTGAAAGTACAGAAGTGGTTATGAATTTTGTACATAACATAGGACGTGTTTTAAAGGTCGCCTCTGATGAACTTTTGTATCTGTACGCGTAATCTGGATAAAAGGGTAGCTGAATTTGGTCTAAATCTGTTTAAGGTAACCGTCTGTTTTTGCCTAGTAAAACTGTTAAACTTAAAACACAATTGCCATTTTACTAGAATACTCGCACTTTCAAATAATTTGACTCAAGGTAATAGGTTACTAAGGTCAAATTAATACGTTGCATATGATTCTAACTCTGCCCATGTTGACCTTTTTTAGCTACTGAAAATCAACAATTTTGAAAGTTTGTGTCTTTTTTCAGTTAAACAAAGTTGGTTACCTTATGCAATTTGCCTTTCTATCAAATTCCTGTGTTGGATATCTTTTTCCTTCGAGTTTCTTATGTCTGGATAGCATACGAATTATGCAGCCTAATGGCTACTTTCTTTTACGGGATTACGCTATTGGGGACTATGCTCAAGTGAGTTTCCAAACTTCTTATGGCAATGTTACTCAAATAGTCAAATGTATATATTCTGCTGTAAACGAAAGCGTTTACCATAATTTATGGCCATTATGCAGGCTATACTAATGAACAAGAATCGAGTTATCAGTGAGAACTATTTCCGTGGACATGGCACTGTAATGATTCTGCAAACTTTTAGTCTTCACTGTATTCGTTTACATTTTTCACTCTATGCTAATGTTATTGTCAAATAATTTTCTGCAGTGTTCATTCTACTTCTCAGAAGATTTGCTGTCAGAGTTATTTGTAACCGCTGGATTCACTGTAGTGGATGTGAATACATACAATCGAGAGATAATAAATCGAGCAAAAAATATTACCATGCAGCGGTATAGTTCAACCCTTTAACCAAAGTACTAATGAGCGAAATGGGTAAATATAAAAATAGCAAAAGTCAAATGGGTCAAACGGGTTGGCAGTCATCCAAAGCAAAAAATACCAGTTCGAATAACCTCTTGTGTCATTTTACTCATAAAAAGTTAATTATTATTTGACACACTAATTGTTTATAACAGAGTTGGAAAGTTCGGGTAAAAAGTGATCGGGTCAACCCACCCCGTACTAAAATGACCAGTTTCGCCCATTTTGCTAACTCTGGTCTATGCCACTTGCCTATTCTAAGTCATTCTTTTTGTGCTACTTTAGGCGTTGGATACGAGCAGTTTTCAGACGATCTTGAGAACTATAGTTTCACTGCAACATCTTTCACATTAAATTATGTGGCACCAACCTTGATCCATCTGATTCTGGTCATGTGAGTGATGAATGAATAGTTATATGTGAATGATATTATATTCTGAAAAATAGATATAAAGGCTAAGTTTGTAGAATTACAATGTGTATTTAGAATTTATTGCAGTCACAGTGTTTGCTGAATAGTTCTTGTTGCATGTAAGAATCAGAGGACAATGTGTAACTTCATATGAGTTCGAACTCGAAAATTCAAAACTAAATGAAATAGTATTTATCCAAACTACATTCATTTACTTATTGCTGTCTCTTCATATATATATATATATATATATATATATATATATATATATATATATATATATATATATATATATATATATATTGCTGAAAAAACTCAACATGGTAAATCATTGGTTAGAGCAAAGTAGCCTTATCTTTCGTGGCTCATTAGCTCCCATCCTAATGAAATACCAACTTAACAAGCACGGAAAATGACTTTCATTCATACTGCATTCTAGTTCCAGAGATGGTTGACGTTCAACATGACTTTTTAAATTTTGAATTTCAACATGACACTGAACACTCAAAACCATTCATTCATAAGATCCATCAATTCTGCAAGGATCACTGATCCAATCTTCCTTCAATTCCTCATGGTTTGTGTTGAAATTCATCATCTTAACTTGCCAGCTTTGAGCTATTTGGTCAACTTGAGGTGAATTCCTCACAGTCAAGCATGCTAATTTTAGCCTCAAAATACCATCGACAAACTTAACCTTACGGGCAGCAGTAACCAAAGCTATAGCACGAGCCAGAAGAGAATGCAGGTTGTGGCTTATATAAATGGCCTTATTGCTAATTTTTGTTGCTTGTCGTGGCATTATGATTGTACAAGCAACCTTAACTACCAATGTATCAAATTGTTAATTTGCAGGTATCAAGATCCACCTTTTGGCGAACAACAAGATTAACTACCAATGAACCTGATTCATCTCGTGTACGGAAAACAGATGCAAGACCTGGTGCTCTTAAAGGTTCAAGCTCAGCCCAAAGAAGCTCACCTCATATATTCTGGGATCAGAAATGACTCGTTTCTAGTGATAGTTCAAGCAGCAACCATATACAGTTCACATCTCCTCAAATAACTTTGAACTAAAGGTCCGGATCTTGTGGTATTAGTATTTCTCACAACGTGTTCACATCTCGTCAATTGCTTTGGCAGCTTTGGGAACTCTAATTTGCGGTAAAATTCAATGTGACAAATACATACATTTTCCCATATTAGATTGAATTTCCCTGGGGTCCCAACAACAAAAACAACAAACGCGAGTGATAAGCAATAACGATCTACCCCATCAAAGTCTCCAAGCTCACCCATCATATACTTTCTTGTCACTGCAGGTGATTCAACATAATTAAGCAGACCTACATTTAACAATTGTTTAAGGTCCATTCTAACTAAAGTTTTCAAAACCGGGTCTGTGACCGACCCGTCCGGGTCAACCCGGTTTATACAACAAAGCAGTCCATACTCATGGCCAGACACCCATGTTTCTTTCAGTTTTTCAAATTGCTGAACAAAACCGGCGGTTCGTACTGGGTTTCAAATATTAAAGAAACTCGAACCGGTTCGAACGGTTGGCCCGGTCGGGTTGAACCGGGTTTTAGATTTTTTGGAAAAAAAAAAGAAAAACTTTCTTATAAAACAACAATATAAGGTTTTGTAAACAGATCAACAACTTGCGTCATCCTTCATAAGGTCCATGCTTTGTTATTCATAAAGTGTTGTTAAAGTGGCTTCCAATAGATGCTTGATGAAGGTATGACATCCATGCTTTTCTTTTTCATTGATGTCAAACATACTTGAAATTATTACCTCCACCAGTCATATAATGGAACCCACTTTAATAACTAATAACTAAGACTGTCATTTTTATGGTGGATCTAGTTAGATGGTGAAATTATTACCTCCACCGGTCATCTATTGGAACCCACTTTAATAACTAATAACTAAGACTGTCATTTCCAATGGTGTTGAATTAAAGAGCATAAAATTTTAGAAAATATGGTGAAATTAGATAACAAAAAAAATAAATAGATAAAAGATATTTCAATTTAAAAATAAAGGTGAATTTTAAGTTATGAAGTGACACATGTCACCTTATTATTAGAGCTCCTTATCTTAATTTTTGGTTAGGAGTTAGGCTTGTAGTTAGTTGAGAAGTGACACATGTCACCTCATGATTGGAGCTCCTTATCTTAATTTTTGGTTAGGAGTTAGGATTGGTTTATCCGTGCATTATATAGTAGTATAGATATGGGAAAAATTACAAAATCGTAAAATGAATCTAACATCTAGAACAATATATGTACTAGCAATATAGACATCATACCCTCTTCCCCATATTATTTAATTTACAACATACGAGTAATATACTAGTGGATTGTGAATGAAGATTCTCTCGAATGAACTATAGCCATTCGAGATGGTTATTCTCTTTCTAAACTAACTAATTTATTCTTTTTCTTCTCTGAGTTGATTAACAAAGCAAGTTACATTTAAATAGGGAATAAACTAGTAGTGTATCCTAGTCTTAAGACATAAGAACGGAAACATGGGAAGCAGGGTTCTAGAAGGCGCGCCTTAGCGTCGTTAAGGCGTGGCTTTGGCGTTACGAAATAGATCAAGGCGCCGTCTTGAGGCGTGGCGCCTGATGAGGCGCGAAAAGGCGTGGTAAGGCGCGCCATAGCGCGAGGCGTGGCGCCTTATTTAGAAGCTTTTAAAGAATTTAGTAGTATTTGGGCTAGAATTTGGGCTTTTTATTTTTTAAAGGATTTAGTAGTATTTAACTCTTTGGGCTGAATTTTCTAATTACTAAAATCATGAATTTTCTAATTACTATATAAATTTAAAAAAAAAAAATATGCCGACTTGAGTCACGCCTTATAAAACGCCATAGCCTTGCTATAGCTTCGCCGTCACGCCACGCCTTACGCTATTTATAACTTTGATGAGAAGTTAAATACACATAGTGATAAAATGGTAGACCTGTGGTCCCTAAAATTTTGCATGAAACAAACCAGTTCAATTGTATCACGTGGAAAATATAGAGATCATGGTTGCTTTGCGGCATGGACATGTCAGCCACCAACAAAACAACTAATTAAAAATGGTTCAGTTTGTGGAATAAGAAACCACAATTTTGTCGTAGTCCATATATGTCCCAAAAAATGAACGAATTGGGTTTTGACGAAAATGGGGTTTTTCATGGGCTTAGTTTGTATTATTAATGGGCTTTTACAAGAGTGCTACTTTGGAAGAAATATTCACAACTCCATCACATATATAATATAACTCAACCTTTCTTCACTACAAACAACAACAAACACCAGCAGCAGCAGAAATAACAAGTGACCTTTAAATATTAATACAGTTGCAATAATGGCGGTTTATTTTCCCGCCATTTCTATATCTCCCTCATTCCTACCTTCCATTGTAGTAGCTATACGCAAACGGCGCCGTTTGAGCGCCGTTAAGTTAGGGTTTGCTGACGGTGACGTCACACAATACGTCACAGAGTCGAGGAAGCATTGGGACAGCTTCTACGAACGTCATCAAAACAAGGTTGGTTTAGTCATGGGTCCACCACTTAGGTCGATATTCTCAGTTTAGGGGTGTTTGGATTAGCTTATTTTATGGGCTTATTAGCTTATTCAAATCTGGAAAACCCGATAAGCTTACTTTTTTGAGCTTATGAGCGGATAAATATAAGCTCATGGCTTAAGCCATGGGCTTAACCTATCATAAGCCCATAAAAGTGAGCTTATCAGCTTTTCCAGATTTCAATAAGCTGTTAAGCCCATAAAATAAGCTAATCCAAACACCCCCTTAGCTTTAAGTACTAGTAAGATAAGATAGATATATGAAGGGTAGAACTGTAACACTAAACGGATGAAGTTTTTCTCTATTCAGGTTTACCGCGGAGGGAAGGTGACTTTTGACTTAGATGTCCGTTTTTTACCCTTTCCCTAACTATACCCAAATGTATAACTAGTTACCTTGAAACCCTGGACCTCTTGTGCGGACATGAGGTGACTTACCACTAGGCCACTCTTGGTGATGGTTGCCACATCGATTTGATTAAATTGGTAACCAAATGAGGTTTTCCTCTATTTAAGATAGTCAGGGATGGCAAGTCTTTGACTCAGATATACGCGGCCTAACCGAGGTATCCCATAACTGTTTGTTTCTAACCATTTCCCTGGTAGTGCAATTTGGCACATGCATTTGACTCTTGGATAATAACTTTAAACTGATTTTCTGCAAACAGGGGTTGTTTAGGATTGCTTATTAGTAAAAGGGACAATGCACGATTTTTGTCAATTTTATAGCTACTCACTTGTATTAAAATGGACAAAATCTTTTCATAATGCCCACTAAAATGGGTCCAGGATGGCCGTCAGAGAGGTACACATGGGGGACCAATTCGCTGACTGTAGAGTTCTTGACTTCCTCGACACTGGGCCACATGTCATCTTATTATAGCTTGGTGGGCCTTCCTCGACTCCACGACCCATCTTAGACGGAATTCCTGATTTTATGTTGAAAAAGTGTATCTAAGCTTGTTCCGTAGCAGTTCTGAAGGTGCTTGCCAAACTTTTCTTTCGTAATTAGTTTAGAGTGAATTAAAAGAAAAGCATAAGTGCTTTAGATAAGCAGTATGCCCCAAATTAGCAACATGCCTATGTTATTACTGTTATAGGCACTTTACCGTTTTTCCTTGATAGGATTAAAATATATTAGTATGTGCTTACAGTAACAACAATGTTTTTGAAAGGGCTGAAATGAACTAGAGATATAAAGTGTTTCTTTGTGTAAGAGAAAATAGTAGCTAGGTATGAAAATGGAGCTGAAATAGGTTTTTGTATGCGCATTTGACAGTTGAATTCTCGTCCGAAATTAAATTCTAAAAAATCAAGTTTTTGATATTATGAAGTAATTGCAGTTCTTCAAGGACCGACATTACCTCGAAAAGGATTGGGGCCACTACTTTTTTGATGAAAACGACACCCTCCCTTCTAATGGAAAAGTAATCTTAGAGGTTAGATTCATCGCTCATAGCCAGCAGTATCCATTCGAATGGATAACATCGTTTTGATTATAACTAAAATATGATCGTCATGTGCAGGCTGGTTGTGGAACTGGCAACACGATATTTCCTCTCGCTAAGAAGTATCCCCATCTTTTTGTTCATGCTTGTGATTTCTCACCTTATGCAATTACACTTGTCAAGGTTTGTTTCTTGTAGATGTGGTAAGATGAGTGGATCATGTGGGTTGTCAAACGGGTCAAAATAGGTTTTGGTTAAAATGGTCAGGTCAAACACTTTTTTGTCTGTGTCTCAAAGTTTATATATATGTAAACAATTAGCACACAAGTTACTATTACAAAAGAACATGTATTGTTATACATTATAATCTGATTTTTTAAATTCAAGGGTGTTTGGGATTGCTAAATCATGTGTGGTAAGATGAGTGGATCATGTGGTTTAAAAAATGGGTCACAGTAGGTTTGGGTTGAAACGGGTTGGAACTTTATGTTTATGTTTAGAAGAACATATTCCGTACATAATTTAGCGAGGATTACTTATTATTTAGATCTTTGAAGTCGAGGGCGTTTGGTAATCGGTTATCTTATATTTCAAGTGCATCAGCAGTTCTGATGAAAGTATGAAGCTGTCATTTTTAGTGTAAATGAGCCCTTTTTACAGCAGATACACACTTTCAAATAAGAAATCTCAAACTCCCCCTAAAAGCAATTTAGATGTTTGTACTGATTAAGAATTCAGTTTGGGTAACTTCCAAGCTTTTTGGCCCGTTTGAGACAATATACAAGCACATTGACCCATTTATAAGTATGTGGTTCGAAATCACTATATAAGTCATTGTAATCTATTACTGATTTTGAATTTTGTATGCTTGAAGTCGCATGCAAATTTCCGTGAAGATCAAATGAATGTTTTTGTTTGCAATATTGCTGAAGACGATCTTTGTGACCATATTACGCCAGCATCTGTCGACATTGTTACATTGGTAAGCATTAACTTAACACCTCATGGATCTGATTATGGATTCATGAAGACACAGACCGAATAATATTATGCAGGTTTTTACATTATCTGCAGTTTCTCCCGAGAAGATGCGCATTGTGCTACAAAACATAGGACGTGTTTTAAAGGTCATTTCTGCTTAATGTATGCATATGTAAACACAATTTGTCTATATGTAACCGACTTTGGTGTAGTTTATCTTTATGGTAAATTGGTAATCATCTATTATTGCCTGGTAATTGGTTCTATAGGCACGATCCATGTCGACTGTTTTTTGACCTACTGAAAATTGTCGAAAAATTAGCAATTTAATAGTTCAGGGTCCTATTCTACTATAAACAAAGTTTGTTAGCCAAAATAGAAGATTAACCAAAGTTAGTTACCTTATGCAATTTGGCTTCTTTCGAATTCCAGTTTTTTTTTTTTTTTTTTTTTTTTTTTTTTTTTTTTTTTTTTTTTTTGACACCTTTCTTATGCCTGGATACAATATGAATTTGCAGCCTAATGGCTATGTTCTTTTACGGGATTACGCTATTGGGGACTATGCCCAAGTGAGTTTCCAAACTTCTTATGGCAATGTTACTCAAACGTATATATTGTGCAATAAACGAAAGCGTTTTCCATACTTTTATGACCATTTTGCAGGCTATGCTAATGAAAAAGAATCGAGTTATTAGTGAGAACTTCTATTTCCGTGGAGATGGCACTGTAATGATTCTGTAGACTTTTGGTGTTCATTGTATTCGTTTACATTCTTCACGTCATGTTAATATCATAGTTTTTTCTGCAGTGTTCGTTCTACTTCTCAGAAGATTTTCTGTCAGAGTTATTTGTAACCGCTGAATTCACTATAGTGGATGTGAATACATACAACCGAGAGATCGAAAATCGAGCTAAAAATATTACCATGCAACGGTATAGTTCAACCCTTCAACCCACAAAATTGATAATTTTACCAAAGTACTAATGAGTGAGTCAAATGGGTCAAACGGGTTGGTAGTCATCCAAAGCAAAAAATATCAGTTCGTAAAACCTCTTGTATCATTTTACTCAAAATAAGTTAATTATTGTATGACTCACTAATTGTTTATAACAGAGTTGGAAAGTTTGGGTAAAAAGTGCTCAGGTCAACTACCCCGTACTAAAATGACCCGTTAAGCTTATTTTGCTAACTTTAGGCTATACCACTTCCCTATTCTAAGTCACTCTTTTTGTTCTACTTTAGGCGTTGGATACGAGCAGTTTTCAGACGATCTTGACCATACTATAGTTCCACTGTCAAAAATCATAAATTACCAGTTTTTGACTTGTGGGTCGAGTGCCCTACTGCAACATCCTTTCACATTGAATTGTGTGGCACCTAACTTGAGCCATCTGATTCTTGATATGTAAGTGATGAATGAATAGTTATCTCATATCTGTGAATGATATTATATTCTGAAAAATATATATTTAGAATTTATTGCGGTCAAAGGTTTCATTAGTGTTTGCCGAATAGTTCTTGTTGCATGTAAGAATTAGATCGAAAATTCAAAACTGAATGAAACAGTATTTATCTTTCATGGTTTCATTAGTGTTTGCTGAATAGTTCTTGTTGCACGGAAAATGACTTTCATTCATACTGTATATAATGATCCATTTATAAGATCCTAACACTGTTTAAGGATCATTGATCCAATCTTCCATAATTTCCGCATGGTTTATGTCCAGTCATTTGGTCAACTTGCCAGCTTTTAGCTATTTGACCAACTTGAGGTGAATTCTTTACAGTCAAGCTTGCTAATTTTAGCCTCAAAATACCATAGACAAACTTAACCTTACGGGCAGCAGTTACCACAGCCATAGCACAAGCCAAAAGAGAGAATGCAGGTTGTCGCTTATATAAATGGCATCTTTTTGTTGCTTGTCGTGGCATTATGATTGTACAAGCAGCCTTAACTACCAATGTATCAAATTGTTAATTTGCAGGTATCAAAATTCACCTTTTTGTGAACAAGTTCTTCAAGATTAACCACCAATGAACCTGATTCATCTCGTGTACATAAAAACAGATGCAAGACCTGGTGCTCTTAGAGGTTCAAGCTCAGCCCAAAGAAGCTCACCCCTTATATTCTTGGATCAGAAACGACCCGTTTCTAGTGATAGTTCAAGCAGCAACCTAAGGAACTTTGAATCGACCCTTAAGGGTATTGTAGGGATGCATCTTTAACACCATTGAGTTAAGGAACATTGGCTCGGTCGTCACTCCCGCTTGTAAATTTGTTCCATTGAAATCATGTTGCAGAGTGCCCAAACCACTGTTCACTATCATTGTCATAATGAGAATTTTCATTTTTTTTAGATGATCTTTATGGTTTTGTCGGGGTTTGAAGTATCATCTTTAGGACATTGTTTTACTTTGAAATATGATTGAACATTTTCATACTGCTATTATTTTGTTGTGAATGCCCCATATTTGTCAAATCGGCCGAAAATGCCCTATAAAAATAATCAAAGATTGGTTTGGCTTTTGTAGTTCAACCATATGTACATATTGTAACAGTTTTCTGAAATCAATATTAGGCAGCTTTTGACAGGCAAAAATGATCTTACAAGAAAAGATACATCTTGTCTGCTGACTTGATAACACGTGAGCTACAGGCTTCACATAGACATTAACTGGACGTCGATTAAACTCTTTGAAAATTTTGACTGCGTGTTTCGGTCTGGAAATATGCTGCGAAAGAGCAAAACATGCAACCATATACAGTTCACATCTCCTCAAATAACTTTGAACTAAAGGTCCGGATCTTGTGGTATTAGCATTTCTCACAACGTGTTCACATCTCGTCAATTGCTTGTGCAGCTTCGGGAACTCTAATTTCCCGTAAAGTTCAATGTGACCAAAACATCATTGATTTCACTTTACCATATTTCATTGAATTAACCGTGTTCCAACAACAGAAACAACAAACGCAAGTGATAAGCATTGATTTACCCCATCAAAGTCTCTAAGCTCACCCATCATATACTTTCTTGTCACTGCAGGTGATTTCAAGACATGGATTCAACTACAGACCCCGACAGTTAAATATGAAAGAGTAAAATTAGTCCATTTTAACAATTCTTTAAGTTCCCCTCTAACTAATCTTTCCAAAACCGGGTCTGCGGTCGACCCGGCCGGGTCACCGGGTCAACCCGGTTTATGCAACAAAAAACCTAACAGTTTTATACACATGTCCAGACACCCCTGTTTCTTTCACCTTTTCAAAACACTGATTCTGCAAAAAACAACCGGTTCTTTGTACTGGGCTTCAAATATTAAAGAAACTCGAACCGGTTCGAACGGTTGGCCCGACCGGGTCGAACCGAATATTAGATTTTTTGAAAAAAAAAAAAGAAAAACTTTCTTATAAAACAACAACCTAAGGTTTTGTAAACAGATCAACAACTTGCGTCATCCTTCATAAGGTCCATGCTTTGTTTTTCATAAAGTGTTGTTAAAGTGACTTCCAATAGAGATTGATGAAGGTATGACATCTATGCTTTTCTTTTTCATTGATGTCAAACATAGTTGAAATTATTACCTCCACCAGTCATCTATTGGAACCCACTTTAGTAACTAATAACTAAGACTGTCATTTTTTGTTTGGTATGAAGAAAATAAAGTGTGTTTTGTAAGTGTGTGTGCAGTTGCTAGGGTTTTATGAATCTTGGATGATGGGCTTTTATAGGGCTAATATTTGGGCTGTTTTATGGTGGATCTAGTTGAATAAGGCCGGGGTTCTTGACTTACTGGGCTTGTGTTTTAAGGTCTTAAATCCCAACCCTTTTTAACTTTTTAACTTATGCATATGGTGTCTCGAGTTTTAAGATGAGAGAGAAAAAATAAATGAGTCAAGTTATTTGTTAGCTAGTTGAATTCGACTTAATAAAAGCTCGCAGCGAGTCAATCATGAACAAGTTTGAGCACAAGCTTAAGCCTATACTAGGACTCATTTAATAAACCGGCGTGGTGAACATCTAAGGTTGTGTTTAGCCAGTTAGGCTACTCACACTGGGTTGGCAAATATCGTTCTTTGAATTCATTCGACCGATGTTGAATTCGGTTGTTGCCACTGTGGCACATCGGTCGCCGGCTGCCAAGTTTCACAAATCATTCGAACTTTTGATCGATATTGAGGAACACTTTCAAAGTTTAAATTAATATTCCTAAACGTTTAAGAAAAAAAAAAAAAGGAGATGATGCAATATGGGTTACCACTGTGATGAGAGAGGTGAATATGGGTTGAAGAGAGCGAAAGCTGAGATGGCAGCCAGAAAGATGATGCAATATAGGTTGCCACTGTGGGGGAGCCTTAGAATTGAGGCATTTTCTTACAAAAGTTTTCACAAAAAATTGAAATGGTAGAGAACTTGTTTAGTTGTATATTTTTGAAAAGTTTTTATAAAAATTCCAGTTTCAAATTCTAACTATAATTTTGAAAAGAGCTATTTACACATCTTAGCATATTTCCTCTCACTTTCTTTACAAATCCTTTCATTTTTAATCTTTTTGAAAATTACTATATAAGATTTAAAATTTTTGAACATCTTTTAAGAGATATTTTTAAAGGAAAAAAAAAAGTTCAAGATAGAGAATTAAAGAAATTTTTCTACGACAAACACACCTTAAGTTACCAAAAGTGGGTGTAAACTCTTGTAAACATTATCTTTCATAGTTGTCTATGAAACAGAAAGTGTGAGCCAGTTAATATTGTCGGCTAAGTAATTTTCAAAGGTTCTTGAACAAAAAGTGTCAAGTGAACAAAGGGGTTATTAATACAACTCTTCTCATACAACTAACTCAATCCTGTTTCACTAAAAAAAACAACTAATACAATTGCAATGGTGGTTTATTTTCCCGCCATTTCAATATCGAAGTCGTACACTTGTAGAACCTTCCCTACCATCCATTGTAGTAACTATAAGTAGATGACGTCGTACATTAGTAGTACCTGTTATCCTTCTTTATTTATCTATTTGTTTTGAAACCCGGTTCGACCCGGCCGGATCAACCTATACAAAACCCAGTGCTAACCGGTATTGGCTTTTTTGGTCCTCTATTCAATATTGAAAGATTTATAAACGAAAAGTTGCTCAAGTAAATTCAATATAGGAGTAAGTGAGTAACAAAAATAATAACTTAAAAGTGGTGACATTCAATTAAAATACAAGTATACAAAATCTCAATTTGCCCATCTCATTAGTCATTCCCAACACACACAACAAGGTCCTAATGCTAACTTAAAAGTAAACTTAACATACTGAAGTTGAAACAAAATCTCAATTTCCACAAATGATTGAATCTTATGTTCTATAATGGCCGAAACTCGATGCCACATACAGCTAGGCCCGCCATAGTTCCTCCAAGACATACCAGTTTCAGTTCCATGGGAATGTTATTGTCTTTAATCTCATTATTATAGACAAATTCCCAGACCCTAACCTCCATCCAGCCATCTTCTCTGATTTCTGAAACTCTCTTATCTCTGTATAAATCAATCGGGCCTGGGGCTCTAAGATATATTATTGTGTCTTCTTTGTTATTCTTGTTGCGTAGATCCCGTGCTTTCACTGGACACTTGAGTCCCTCGCAGTTTTCTGGAAGTTGGAACACAAGATAACATGCATAGGCTGTATCTGGGGACAACATTTTAGTTTCAATATCGCATTTGATACCTAATGCTTTGTGGCATTGAAGCTCAACAACCTCTTCAAATCTGAATTCATAAACAATAGTGTGATAACGTTAGTTGAATCTTATGTGTGTATATCCAGCATATAAACTATATAAATTTACGACACTAAACTACCATACGAACCTAGACATTGTTGAGGATGGGCATTTGGTAAATTTTGCATCCGGAGAGTTGTTTATTACCGCCTTTGCCGGTAACATATGACATTTCTTGCAGTTCACTTTTCTTAGCGAAAAGAGCTGTTCATTATAGAGTACCAAAATCGTGAATGTCTAACGCAGTGAGTACCAATAATACAATATGTAAAATACAAACTGAAGTCTAGAAAAAAACCTTTTCCCCATTGTCAATAAGAAATCCAGTTGAGAGAAGCTTGTCAAGTTCAGGTTTGTTCATAGCTAACACATCATACTGGGACCTCATCATTATTTCTTGATAGTCGCTTGGCGATTGTTTTTCCCAGTTAATGCTCGACTCTGCATTCATTAATCTACCTACACTCTCTTCATGATCCACCTGTAAACTCAGGATGACCATATGCCAATGTAGAAAGTGAGTATGCTTGTTTCGTTTATACATATAAATGTTGCACAGGATTGTATTGAAGCCAATTGTGTTTCATTACATGTTTATAATGCACCATTATGAATTTGAGTGTGAGATAGTATGTGCAAATCAATAAAACAGTGTATGGGACAATATAGTAAACAATGGACTTTTATTGATAATTGATGCATATGTTTACAGACACTTTCTATCCTATATATACTGTCCTAAACGACACAAGACAGTTAGCATGAACCATTGTGTCGTTTGACACATAACTGTCATTAACTATAATAACTATAAGTAACTAACATAACTGCTATTTGCTAACTGCCACTAAAGGGCTGTTTGGTTTAACTGTTTTGACGACCCAAACTTCCAACCCATTGCAGCCTACAAATTTGACCCATATACTAAATGCTAAATACATAATTTGTTTCTGGCATATAATGATATTACATGGACTATATAAATAACTATTATGGAAGTATTATCATAGAAATGGTCCTCCTTAAGCTAAAGGTTCGCATGGAAACTTTTAATGTATCGTTTTTGTTATGAGCTTTGATTGACATGTCTAACTATATGTTGTTACGATCCCACATCGCCCAAGTATGGGATTGGGTGGTGGTTTATAAGTCTAGGTGTCTCCTCCTCTTACAAGCTAGCTTTTTGAGTGAGTTCTACACTTGGACTTATGAACCGATACGAGCCTAGTTTGGGATAGGTTCGTATCAATTGGTATCAAGAGCCAGCCCTACCGTTCGAGGTTCCAACACTCGGTGTAACAACTCGTAAATTTTCCTGACAAATTCTATTGGGAGAAACAACAGTTAACTTTGAGTGTGGCGTTACTTGGAAGTTGGAAGAAACTAGACATAATTATGTCCAAATTTAACATAATAATAATTCTATGGTGGGAAATATTTATCGTACATTTTATTAGCCTCGTTCTCATCTCGCTAAAATATAAAGAAATTGGCAAAACTAGTCCCTTTGGGCGCGCTAGGGTTTGTTGCTAGTCCATGACCCCACTATATATATATATATATATATATATATATATATATATATATATATATATATATATATATATATATATATATATATATATATACTAATAAAACAGGGTTTTGAAAAGCAATCTGACTCTCAAAATTGCTTAAAACTTGCCACCTGGAAATTAAATCTGATCTAACGGCCCATTTTGCATCACGTTGTAAACATTAAATTCTCCAAAAAAATTGTGCGGCATTACCGAGCTATTCTTTCATTTGATATCACAACATAAAAAAAAACACACACACACACAGACAATCCACTTAAGATCCCCTTTTCAAACCCTAACCAAAAAAACACAATCAACTTTTGATGATAAAAGAAACGGTTTTGATAACAAAAGATGCAAAAATCAACCGGTGGTAAATATGTTTTTATTTATTTATTTTAAAATTTACATGTTTTGATTATCAACAGAAAATGATTTGGATGTCGAAGTTTTGTGATTGATTATACAAAACATGTTTTTCATTTTAGTTTTGTGATTCTAAGGCTGCGTTTTATCGATGTGTTTTATGGAAAATTTTGTTACCCATTTGATTTATTTTTTCATATGTTTGATATGTGACAAAATTAGTTAGTTTATTTGCTATGAACCGATGATGTGTTTTATGCACACGATGTGTTTTATGCACACGATGTGTTTGATGAAATGCATGTGCGCATTGTACAAAAGAATCAACCGAGAAAAAACAACAATCTCACTAATTTATGGTCAGCAATTTTCTTTAAAAGTTTTATAGTGTAATGTCTCAACAATCATATATTGTCCAAATAAAGGTTTGTAACTATGTTATATATTATGTATGTAATTAACGAGTTTGATAATGTAACCAATATGCCTCTTTGTAGATATGTTCATGGTACCAAATGTGATGTTTACGAACATAACGGGACTATCATGGTTAGAAGTGCGGACATCTATCATGGTTAGAAGTGCGGCTTCTCATGCATTTTTTTACCCTCAACGATATAGCATTGTTTACACATGGTGAGTTTAAGTTAGACAGGTTGTTAAGGTGACATATAAGTTGATTACCTTATGGATGATCAATTATATAAAGTGATTGGATAAAAAAAATTGTACTTGATTTTCTTTTAAACATTTAAGTAGTCTTAGTGTTTTGTAGGTTGGTCATGCTCTTGCAACAGTGGCAATGAACATGATGAGAGGTTTGGACAAATGGTACCTTTTTCTTGGTAATTAAAAAATGAAAGTTCTAAATGATGAATAACTATCTATTAATTAAAGGTTTCTTCAAAAATGATGAATAAGCATTTGATTTGTCAATTTAAATTTCAAATGAAATGGGCTCATTTGATTGGGCAATTAAATCTTATTTATGATGTTACTTGTGTATTTATCGTTTGTTTGATAACAGGGGACTCTTAATGCAACTGTTTTATTTTGTCATGTTATTGTTATTTTTTGTTTTATGGATTTAAAATCTGACAATCAAATGATGTTATGTGTAGGTACCAACATCATCTTACAGAGGATAAAATTTGCATTCACATTATATGATATTGTGATGAAGCCATAAAAGTATCATAAAGTTATTGGTAAGCATCTGATCACGAAAGGTTTCTTTTCAAAAAATTGTTATTTATAATTTGTACTCGATGTGGTCGAGGGATTGAAAAAACAAGCTTAAGGTACATTGAAAAAACAAGTTTATTGACATACAAAGTGAGTAATTTTTTTGTAACCTGGTTACACGCTGTAGTTGTTATGTGTTATCTGTTTGTTAGTGAAGTGGTAGTTAAATACAGTTTTGTTGTGTGTGATTAATGGTGTTGTGAATTGGAACATGTCAATCGTAAGAGATGGAGATGTGTTACGAGATATTGGTTCACGAAAAGAGAGTAACTCAACGAGAATCTTCACACTTTGTTACTCCGTACGATATACTTGGATCCATGGTTGCTCTTATGGGTATGTTTTTTTTTACTCCAGTTTCAGTTGTGTTAAATATTTTCTTGAAGATTTAACAATTTGAACTTAGTGTTTTCATTCTTTTGTCTACATTGATGGTCCTTTATGATGTTGACAAAGGTGATAACAACATTCAACACTTAATAAAGTGGATTATTGATTGCTATTCAGATGTTTGTAAATTGGTCCTATGTTGTGATTTTTTAACCGATGAAAAGTCGGTGCCATATTATCAAGCTTATGCTCATGTAACTCATGAAGTAAGTGCTATATTCTTTGTCTGAGGAGGAATTTTTTGGGTTATAGGTTATCTCTAGCAGGTTATATTTTAGTTAAAAGATTTAGCTAAAGAGAATACGGGTCAAATTGGCAAAAATGGTTAGCCATACTAAGTATATTAACACAAGTTAGTTAATGTTAAAGTATACTTTTTGCTATCATATTTAGTACATTAAAATGCAAGGTAATAGTCACATTTTACCCATATATGCACATACAATCATACATATCTTAACCTTTTAGTGCAATATTATTTACTTTTTCATTATATGCAATTTTGAGCCATTTGACATAAAAGATTGTATACCTTGGTAAGAACCACTAAGCATTTTGTAGATATGGTTCAATTCAGTGTGTTGCATATATTGGTAAAATGTTAATTGTATACTACAATGATGTGCTAAATGTGACTGCAAAGAAGTGAATAGTACATTCTATGGCACTTCTATCCGGCGTGTTTTGACCCGTTATCCTGCCCTCACACATTTTCAACTCATAAATTGTCATTTATTTTTTAAGCATTAAGTTATACACAATGAATACTCGCTATATTCACCAAGTGTCATAATATCATTTGATTTATGTGTCTTATAATCTCAGATCATGGAAGTTATTATTCAGACAGCAAGGAAAGAAAACTTTGATTTATCCATGAAATTTGCTTCAAAGATTGCTACTAAATCAAATTTAACGAAAGCAATCATGGCTCTTGAAGTCTGCAAGTCTCACAAGTAAGAGAACACATAATTTTGATATCTTTATGATTTTTTATATCAAAATATGTAATCATTTAGAACAACAGGTATATTTGTAATCACATTAAGAAAAAATTATAATAAAAAAGGAAAATTAGTTTCTTACTCCTATAAAATATATTACCTACCTTTTACTCTTTATATGGTATATAATAAATGATTAGTTTGTTGGTATCTGGAGCCATATCTGAATAGAATTGTGTTAGTTTCATTATCTTAAACAAATCCAAACACTATCACTTGTGTTATCTTAAGCAAATCTAAACAGTATCACTTGTGTTGCATTTAGTTACATCTGATTATTTACTACTGCAGCTGTAACAAGCGACCCCAAACACCCCATTAATGATTAAATTACTAAATATTACAACTTCAAATGCCTATTACATGGTACTATGTTATTCAACTAAACTACGTAGCTTATGTCTCCAAATTTAGCATCATGGGGTGTTTGGGATTGCTTATTTGATACCGCTTATCTGCTTAAAATTTATGGAAAAACAATTTGCCTATTTCTAAGTTTCTTTCATATTCTTGAATAAGTGGATACGCAATTGAAAGTTTTTTTTTCTAAGTAGTTACACCGAGACATTACAAACTACTTATAATTGATCCTTTGTGTTGTTATAAGGGTTGTGGGTACTATGAGCCAACCTTGGTGCAAATATAGGTAACCTTTTAATAGTTCTGTTCATGTATACTTTTATAATTTTGGGTATGTGACTTTTCTAAAGGTGGTGATGGATAGGTTTGCTATTGTTCTTTTATCACATTTCTAAAAAGTTAATGTGTGAAAATAATCATATAGTTTAACATAAAAGTGTTTGTGGAACTTTTTTTTATTGTTCTTTAGATGATGTCTTAAGTATTGAAATTTAGTAAGTTGATACTTGGCCAGTTTTCCCATTGGGTGACTTCGTTGTTGGATAACGGGTCAAAACACATTCTAATATGTGTCTGTTTTGTGCAGGTGTTCAGTGTTGGTGGGCATTGGTAACATGAGAATTTGACATATTTTTGAAAGCATGTGTCTATTTCGTATCATATTATGCCTCACATGAGTTCTTCACGCTATTACCATAATAATGTGCTTTATGGAATATTTTTTATTTATTTTAGACGTTTTATGTTGCGATAAAGATGACAACTATTGTAATTCTACAACAAACGTTGTCTATAAAAAAGTCCTTTATCGACTATAAGTGTGTTTTTATTTCTTAGCTACTTTTTGGTTAAACAATTATTTAGTTTCCTTGCGGATGTTTTGCAAAGGACATATTACTTTAACTTTTGATTTTTAATCGGATGTTTTGCAAATGACATTTTACCTTAACTTTTGATTTTTAATATTATATCGGCTAATGTTATTTCTACTGACCATTTTACTTCTTTTATCGTTTAAAGAATTATTGAAGCTAGCAGCCCATCGGGCGGGCCTTGAGAATAGTATATATATATATATATATATATATATATATATATATATATATATATATATATATATATATATATATATATATATATCACCCTTATAATAATACTAGGTTTTCATCTCCTTCCTCCCTCTCTTAGCAGCCGACAAACACTAACTCCCTCTCTCTTTCATCTCCGACCAAACATCCGCCCAGATACACCTCCACCGCCGGTCAGGCAACCACACCGCCACCACCATAATCACCACCATCTTATTCTCTTTCACTTGAGCTATCACACGCGCCCTAACTCTCGCTCTAACACACTCTTTCATTCGAATTAAGCCACGAATCCGGAACTATTATCACTCTTCTCCTTGTTTCTTATCATCCAAAGGTCTGAGACAGGAAACCCACCAGTTTTGAGAGCCTTCTCAATAATAACGAAAAGATAATAATAGTAACAAGAATATAAAACGTGTTTGGTATCATGGGTTCTCGTGTTTGTGTCATTCAGTGGTGTACCAGAATGATGCCGTGAGCTTAGACTCACGGCATAGACTGATTGTTCGAAGTGTTGTTAAGTCTTGATGGGTTCAGGTGTCGGATTAGATTAAGATTTGGTTTTGATGGTGTCGTGTTCTCAACCGAGGGTTGGTTTCGGATTGGAGTGGTGCTGAGATGCTATTCTCGTTGTTATTGTTCTTGTTGTCGTGGTTCTCCTTCTTGTTGTTCTTGTCGTAGTTGTTGATGTTTTGGTCGAGAGGTGGAGGGTCTGTTTGGTTATTTTAGTCGTGGCTGTGAATTGGAGCCGAGACCGTGTATTATTGTTTCTTTAGGTTGTATTATTAATGTTGTTGTGATTGATAAAGTTTAGATGGAACGGGGATTAGGCTAGTTGGCGAGCCGTAGACGGCCGCCATTTGTTGAAGTTGTTGTTATTGATGTTGATTATGGTGAAATATAGTGACGGGGAGTAGGAATAGAAACGAGCCATAGACTGCCGTTAATTGTTGAAGTTGTGAATTTCGGATATGAGTAGGAGATAGAGATTAGTATAAGTTTGTGGTGATTTGAGCTGTGTCGGGATTTACCGAGACTCTCTTGTCTCGTGTAACCCTGACGAGCCGACATGAACTTATGATGTGATAGTTGACTATTTGACCCGTGATAAACATGACTTGTAGCGAATGTAACCCGTAAAATATAATAATGGCACAACGTATATGACACCATTATATATATATATATATATATATATATATATATATATATATATATATATATATATATATATATAACTTTTAAATATTAAATAACAAACCCGTAAAATATAATAATGGCACAACGTATATGACACCATTTTATATATATATATATATATATATATATATATATATATATATATATATATATATATATATATATATAGTGATGTATTTTATGCAGTACTAATATTAAATACAGTACTTTACAGTATCATTAAAATTAATTTAGGCCATTAGATTAGTTTGATCAAAGGTTAGGATTAAAAGTGCCAAAATTGTAATTAAACAAAAGTTAAGGATTTCTTTTTTAATTAAACAAAAGGTTGAAAGGTTATTATGGGGATTTAACTTTTTGGCATTTCAAAAACCGTCCCATTTTATAGGATACCATCACTCCTCTTTTTATATCAAATCAGTTACAGATATTCACTTTTCTCTCTTTGTAAAACCTAGCCGCCTCTCTTTATGTAGCAGTTCTTCACAAATTAAATAGGTAAGTAGTACGTACTTTTTATTTTGTATTAGTGTCGTGATTGTTTTTTCTTTTTGTTAAAAACCTTACTTTTACCGAATTAAAACAAGATGTGTCATCAAAACATCATCCTTTTGATTTAAATAATATCTAGCACATATAAGGAGGTGGGTTGACATCAGCAGATGATGAGACATCTTTTATATAATAAAAGAATTACATCATTTCAGAGTATTTTTGAAAATCCCTTCTCATTGAAAAAAAAATTGGACTAATAGGAGAGCTCAATTTTGCCACGTAGGCGAAATCGAGCAATGTGATTGGTCAATAAAAAATAAAATTAAATTGATTTTGATCAAACTTAATAAATTTCGTGGAGAAATTTGATTAAGAAAAAAAATGCATAAAAATATAGGTGTCAAATTTATGAAAACAAAAACTTAAAAAAAGATAAAGTAATTAATAAAACTTTAGTGATTGAATTTTAAATAATTTATATAGAGTAAAGTGTAAAATTACAAGTTTTCATGTTTTTTAATAACTTTATAAAAAACACAAATAACCCCTTACACTTTATACTCCCTATACTTTATAATATTAACTTTGTTTAAAATTAAATGAGTATTAGTATTAGTTTTTAGATTTTCATCCATTAAAATTACAAAATTAGGTAAATATGCGAATTAGTTTTAATATACGTTAAATTTTTAAACTAATGTTATTTTTAAACTTTCATCCATTATAATATTTTTTTAAATAAGGACTCATGTTACTATTTAAAAGTTTAATTTATACGTACATGGGTTGAAATAAGGCAAAATTATTAGCAACGGGAATATAAATATCAAATGGTAAGCACGATACTGTAATATGAAAATAAATATATGCGATTATACTTATAACAATGACTCATTAAATTGTTATTTAAAATTTATATATGGATATCCATAAAAACATTTTAAAAACTTTACGGAGCATATTTTAAGTTCGTCAACACTTATTATGTGCTACTAAATTTACCCATTTTGTACAACATGATATCAATAGTCAAAGTTCAACAATAAAATCAACCTCAATCTCAGCATGTTTGTCAGTTAAAAACGTTATACAAAGCTAATTATTAAAAAAAAAAAAAACAAAAAAAAAACAAAAACATGGGTTAGATAGTCATTATTTAATATAGAATGTGTTTTTCTTAAATTATATAAAAAAAATGCACGCATCACAATCCTTATTTGATAACAATCACCTCCTAAAAAAATAATAGTTGGCCGTTGTAAACGAATTAAAAGTATGTACATGAGAATTATTCAGCAAGAATATATAGTTTTAATCAGGTTATTACGTTACTATATTGCAATAATGTTATTGAGTTGGTAATCACGGATGTGAGATACAACCATTATTCTATACTTATGATTTATGTGTAAACCTCTTTTTGCTTCTGAATAGAATCCGAAAGAGACCTCAACAGCAATGTTCTGAAAGGCTCAAGGCGCACTAAGGCGCAAAGGGGGTCAAAGAGCCTCGAGTCGAGGCGCAAACCAAGGCGCGGGATTCATAAATATGAGGCGCACTATACATTTAGGTTTTTTTATAACATATGTGACAACTTATGCAGCTTAAATAACACAAAAATATCAATATTCAATGCATAATGCCACTTAATAGTTATTACATTGCATTTAAACCCAAAATATTAAGCAGACAACATATCAAAATCCATAAACTACCCTAAATTCCTGAATATACACTACAATATATGAGTTTATGACTTATAAAATTTAACAAATTACCATGTATCAAACTATCAACTATCAACAACAAAAAAACTATGTTTGTTTGGTAACACTTAACACTAAAGAAACAACATTTGTATCTGTTAATAAGCTAGTATTCTTAGACATTAGATTACAAAAAAACATAGTTCTTTGTTGATTGTGTGTTTTAGTTATTTTCTAAAATATTAGGGTTATTAGATACTTTATAACTTAAAGGGCCAAATGTATATAACATGTAAGCCCAAAATGTATCTTACTATTAAGAAAAAAAGGCCAAAACCCCATTACATCTTCTAGGCGCACAAATCCCCAAGGCGCTAAAGCGCAAAAATCCCCAAGGCGCTGCGATTTTTACGGGATTCATGCATGTCGTGAGACTCGATCTAAAAAAATCCCAAAGGCTGGAGCCTCGTGGGATTTAGGGAGTAGGCGCGGCTTAGGCGCGATTTTTAAAACTATGCTCAACAGAACTTTGGCTTATGCCTTATCTAGCTGATTGTATTTAGTAACCTTTTTATGGTTTAACTTTTTTATTATACACACCAACTTTTAGTAACTCTTTTTTATGTTTTATTAAAAACTTCTACACTTAATATTTGTGTTTTTTCTATAAACACACTAAGCTATAATAGAATTAGTTGTGAGTTAAGGGGTTTTGACTAAGCTTCTAAAAAAAGCTTATAGCTTTATCATACACTTATTGTGTTATAGTAATTGAATAAGCCAATAAGCACCTTTAATAAGCATAACCAAACACCCTTTTACATTTATAATTTACTTATACAAGTAATAATAATTTCCATATATAGTTCGGGATTAGAGAAAATTTATTCTTATACATTATACATAAACGTAAGATTAAATTTGAGTTCTTCCCATTACAACTTTTTTCGTTTCTCTTTATGTACTAAAGAAGTTATAGTGTAATTATCTATGATAATTTGGTAATTTTATGATCAAACATGAGAAGTAAATAACACAAACCTATGAAAATAGAACTTTCCAAAGAAATAGGTACATTAGTAAAAATGATATGATGGTTATTCATAATTAAGGAAATGAATCGATTTTCAAAGCTATCTAAATATGCTATATATTTTAACGAAAATATAAGTAAAAGAAATACCACAATTACAAAACACATCGTAAATTGGTAGCACGGGTTTGCAAAACTAAAAGCATATATCACTAACATCTCATGCAAGTCAAGTATCATGATATGATTTTGCTTTAAAAATAAAATATAAATTTTAATCCAGAAGCATTCTCTTAAAATAATAGGTAGGTTATAACATATACATATGATTTTTTATTTTTAGTCAACCAAGAAAAACCATTTGAAACATGTTAAGTGGTTCATTTCTTAATCAATAATAATACATAGCTAAAACTAAATTTTAAAAACACTATGCGTGCACAAGTATTATAACTAGTTAGATTACTAATTGTTTAACTTTTTTTTCTTGGATTCTTTTTATTTGTTTAAATAAAAGAACTAATGAATGAATAAAAAATTATTGTCATGAACTAGTGTATTACTAGTATATTTTATACTTTAACGAAGGGTGTGTCAACTGATTCAAGATGTCAGGTGGCATATTTTTATTTAACATTTGAATCAAACTTTGATGCGTTACCGGTTGTGAAAGTTTTGTTTTTTGTTTTTTTTTTTTTTTTTTTTTTTTTTTTTTTTTTTAATAGTCAATTTGAACATTTGAGTCGAACTATATTTAGCTTCTTAGGGTAGGAGTCAAGGAGTATTTGGTACGGTTCCCTGTTCTAATTTAGTGTTATGTTCTTGGACTAGGTGCCCACAAAAATGTGCATCATGCACATATGTTCTAGTTGTATGATTGCTTGTTTAAGTTTATTGATACATGCAATTAGATCATTTGTGATCGTAAATCATGGATTGTGACTTGTCTTATTTTTCATTGCTTTAAACTTTATATATAGTTACTGGAATGGTTGTGTATTGGTTGTACTTATTTCAAATTTATTTTGTTACTGATATGCGCGCATATATGTAATGGTTGATGAAAATATGATATTTGGAATGTTCTGTGTTGAAATTGAAAAGCCATAACCGATCATATAATAGTTTAGTAGTGACTAATCAATTGTTTACTTATATTGTTCTTTTTTTATGTTTGTTTGTTTCTTCTTAAGCGATAACATTTTACGCATTTTAATGTTACTATTATATAAATGTTAAATGTTGATTTGCTAATGCTGTTATTGGTATGGGTGTTTTCACAGATATCGCAAAAAGACAAAAGGTATTCAATATTGCAGCGTGCACATATGTTTTAATGAATTTGACAAGAAAGCATAACGTGCATATATGTTTTTGGACGAGTGCACAAATGTTCTTGGAAGAGTGCACACATGTTTTTGACTGACGTGTACATCTATGTGTCCTAACGAATTTGATGGGAACGTGAACCGTGCACGTATGTTTTTAGAAGAGTGCACACATGTTTTAAATGACGTGCACATCTATATTTAACAAGATACTTGTAATTGTATTATATTTTATTTAACATTAAATTTTGTGTGTACTGTTTATGTTCTTGGTTTTTTATTTAATTTTTAGAGATTATATGTATATGTTTTTGTTTTTGGTCATAAATATCGAAGATCAAAGAATGTACACTAAAAACATATGTGAAATTACCATTTTAAGCAAAAGAAATTTGACGTCGAAACAATTAAACACAAGAAATATATGTAAGTATACAATATTAAAAAAAAAACACATATGCACCTCATTCTTCTGAAAAAACACACACACACAAAAAAAAAAAAAAAAAAAAAAAAAAAAAAAAAAAAAAAAATCGAAAATGAAGTGAATTAAAAAACGTTTTTTATTTAAAAAAGATTCAAAAAGAAAGTGAAAATGTGTTTGACTATTTTACCCTTTTGAATTAATTAAAAAGATTTAATAATACTCAATTCTGATTGGTTCAAATGATACTGTAAAGTACTGTATTTAATATTGGTACTGCATTGAACGCGACCATATATATATATATATATATATATATATATATATATATATATATATATATATATATATATATATATATTAAATAACAACTAAAACTTGTTATTTAATATTTATAAATTGACGATAACTATTAGATAACGGTAAGTACGTTATAAAAACACTTTCGAATTAATGAAGGATATTAACTAACGTTGAGGATGTTTGATAATATTTCTAAATTAATACGGAAAGGTTAAAATAACCAATCGAAACGTTATTTAATGCTTATTAGAAATAATAAACGAAACAAGATTTAAGGTTAATTCGGACGGGTTACTAATCGTTTCAAGGGCACGTTTATCAAGACATACCTTTTTAGGAATATCGAGGTTTAAAAATCCATTTTTGATGGGTTTCGAAATAATAATGATGGGAATGAATATTTTTGTCATAAAAATCCGTTTGGTATCTTGGGTGTGAAGTTTGACTCGAGTTAGTGCTCGATTTGTGATATGGGTTGCGTTTGGTTTTGGTATTTTGGCTCGAATGGAGCTTGGCCGAGACCTATGGTCTCGGTGTGACCATTTCTTGGCTCGTTGGGAGTCTAAGAGGACTCTTGGTCCTATATTGTTTGATTCTTGGTTATATTTGGTGACCGATTTGATGTTGTGGTTGTTTAGGTGTGCCGCGACCCTATAGGGTCCGTTTGGCAGTTTTGGATCGGCTCGAAGTGAGCTATGTCGTGGCCTTGTGGCCTTGGTATTGAGTCCTTGTGACTCGTGGTTCTAGCCGAGACCCAAGTGGGTCGTTTGGCTCGGGTTTGGCGTGGTAAACCAAACCATATAATATTCATATTTGATTGTTTCTTGTTGTTGTTTTATTGTTGTTATTAATATTATTGTGGCATACTTTTGGACCGAAGCATTGGATTGGGTCGAGATTCTTTGTGGTCTCGACATGGTATACTTGTGTTTTGGATTATGGAGTTGTGTTGACGAGTGTGGATTTGGGGACCGATTGTGAGACGGTCAATTAGATGACGGAGATAGGTTAGTCGGGTGCCGTAGTCGGACCCTAATGTTGTAGCACGTGGATTTGGGATTGATTTGGACGGAGTTGGTTATTTATTATGACTTGGTTATTATTTGTGGACTTGGACTATGAGCCGAGGGTAATGACTCGGACATGTGACCAAATTCTTATGACTCGATAAATATTTAAAAATCAAACATTAAAAATAATACTCGTAATAATATTATTGATAATATAATCGTTTATATACGTATATAGACGTGATAAACGTATATATATATATATATATATATATATATATATATATATATATATATATATATATATATATATATATATATATATATATATATAAATGGGTATATTAATAATAAAACGATCACGAGTAAACGTTATAATAATATAACAATAATTATTATACTATGCGAATAGTGCAATAAAAGTCGGGGTATTATTATAATTAAATAGCTATAAATAATGTCGAGAACTAATACGTCGGGTAAGTAATAAATAAAAACATGATGACTTTTATAAATTGGAAAACGTATCGAGTTATACGAGTTGTGGTTACTTAAGTCCAAGTGGGCTTTATTATGTGACTTTTGTGTTGTCACGGATATATGACGATTAATATAACCATTTTCTATAACTACGTAACTTATTTAATCGACGGGTTAAATCGAGTTTATTTAGCTATATAAAATGAGTATATTAATGGGCATCGTATCCCATGACGCCCATAGGTTATGGTACATGTATTAGGATAATAAATTACTATATATCTCGTGGAATTGGCTAAATTGACGAATTTGGCAAATTGGACGATATATATAGGGAATTTATTGGACTACGATATATACCATATAGTATTCTTTGTGCTATGTGATTTAGGTTGGGTATAATTTTGGAACGATATATTACGTAAATAAATATGGGGGATTACCAAATCGACGGATTTGATAAACTTCGATGATTTATTTAAATAATATATTGGGCTAATATTAGACCTATAGATGGTTTATTATTTCTTTTCGTTGTGGCTTCTTGGTTTGAGTTATGTCGACCCTCCACCCATATGGATACCAAACGTCGAATTTCAAATCAATATGAAGATAATTCGAGAAATGGATATTTTTGGAAAGTAAAATGGAATACGTTCGGGAATGGGAATATTTGACTTTTGAGGAAATGATTTCTGAACGAGTTTGATATTGTTAGGAAGTGCCGAGTCTGTAGTTGCCGTTACTTGAGTTTGCTTACGTCTTTCATCTATCGATTTCTTTTGAGGATTTTCTGGACTTGAGGTGAGTCATAGCCCCACTTTTACTCTTGAACTTTGTTTTCAATACTTGGGATGAGAAACGTGCAAATTGTTTTATGTGGACTATTATCGCTTTTTGATTTCAAAACTTGCTATGCTTATAGAACTAGGTAGGATTGAGCGAGGCCTAGTCCCGAACTAGGTAAGCTATTGATTTGGTTATTGAGCGAGGCCTAGTCCCGAACTAGGTAAGCTATTGATTGGTTGTTGAGCGAGGCCTAGTCCCGAACTAGGTAAGCTATTGGATTGATTATAGAGCGAGGCCTAGACATGAGCTAGGTAAGCTATTGATTGGATTGATTTGAGTTATAGCATGCACCTATAGGGTTGGATTATTTTGGTTGGATGATTGAGGCCTAGTCTAGCTAGCAAGCGTTTTGCGTATATGTCCACTATTTTGAATTATGAACTTAAACCTATGATCTCACCAGCGAAAGCTGACTTTTAGCGCGTTTTCTCAGGTAATTAAGTGATGCCCTTGGATGCTTGGATTGGAGGCTTAACTATGGCACCTGGTTTGTGGATCTATTTTCTGAAACTCTGGTAAATAATTATGGACCTATGTTTATTTCTTTTGGGCCTTACTTTGGATAATTTTTGGGATAAATGTAAACTTTAAAACCCGTTTTGGCTGTGTTTTTCTTATGTTTACTTTATCTCGTTCTTTCATGACTTTGAATGGATACCAATCCCCGTAGCACCCCGAAAGCTTGTTGAGTCTTCCGCTGTATCAAATTTTGGGGGTGTTACATAAACCCTAAAAACATGTAACTAAACGAATCAAGATCCAATTTTTATGCGTTTCGATAATTAATTACACATTATAACGGCTCTAGATGCCACTGTTAGAATTATGATATCATGACATTCATATATTATAAACCAAACACATCAAGTGAGCATAGCGGAAACAATTATAACAAGATCAAATAACATGTAATTAAGTAATCAATATTTAAATAGTAAACATACCTTTGTGATTCTAGCCCGAACAAGAATCAAATTGCAATCTTCAATCAAGAACCCTAATTAGGGTTTATGTGGATTACAAGAATTACCCCTTACCTCTTTTGTAATTCAATCCAAGAATCAAACAATAGTGTGTTTGATTCACGTTCTTGTACACACGTACTAATTCAAGAAAAAGTTTATGCAAGTAATTAAACACAAAACTTGTTTTGATTCAAGAAAATCGAATCCCTTAGGGATGTTTAAGATGGATTGACCAAGGGACAAAGAGAGGAGAGAAAACACCAAGATGTGTGTGTACAAGTTATGAGAAAACATGTATCTTGGGTTTGCTTATATACTAATCAATACTTGGAGCACAAGGCACAAAGGAGGTGCATCCCCCCTATGGCCGATCGGTTTTGGAGTCCCTTAGGGGATTCCGGAACCTTCCCTTGTTTCCAAAATTTCCTTAGTACTACTTTCCTAATCTTCGTTTAATAGAGCATTAGTCATTTATCATTAAATACTAATTACTATTAATTGTTTTGTGTTTATTAATAATTACTTATAACATTTTATAAATAATTATTTCTTTTTCTCTTTATACGTATTATGTGCAATCCCGTGATCTCAAGTTCGATCCTAACACACGACTATTATTATAATGTCTATAAAACCAACATTTAATACTATCTTTTGAATCAACCTGTGTCATGAATAAGAAACTTTCTTCCTCCTCTTCTTCAACATACTTTGCTTCCTCAGGTTTGGACCAACAAAACTTTTCGGAATGTCCATCTTTGTTGCAATACGAACAGTGAAGAGAAGTATTTCGGCCTCGACCACGACCTCTAAAACCGCCTCTTCCACGTCCTCTTGAACGCTGATTAGAAGATTCTGGCTCCCCTTTGATTTGAAAAGCCTTTCTTCTTATCTAATAGTTGATCGGTTGATTCGCACTTCATGAGCTTGCAAAGACCCCATAAGTTCATCAAATGAAAATATCGAGAGGTCTTTTGATTCTTCGATAGCAGCAACTACGTGATCAAACTTTGGATCAAGACTTCTTAGCACCTTTGTGACTACTGTTTCGTCAGTTACTTTTTCACTATACGATCTCATTTGGCTAACAATGGAGGAAACCCTAGCCAAATACTCTTGGACAGACTCATTGTGCTTCATGTAAGAGGTTTCAAAATCACGTCTTAGAGATTGCAACTTGACTGTGATTACCTTGAAAGATCCTTGAAATTTGATTTTGAGAATGGTCCACGCCTCCTTAGAAGAAGTTGCTGCAGCAATTCTTGAAAATTTTGATTCTTATACATCCTGTTGAATGAAAAAAATAGCTTTTGCATCACGCTTCTGATTATCTTTAGACCGTGTATCTTCATCACTGGTTTCTGCAAGACCAGTTTCTACCAAGTCCCACAGATCTTGAGACTTAAAAAGAGTCCTCATTTTGATGCTCCAAAATTCGTATGAATCACCCTTGAAAATTGGAATGTTCGGTTGGGATACATTGAGAGAGTTTGTGTTTGTTGCAATTGCAAAAACTTGATAGAATAAAGTGCCCAGTAATGAAAGAACGTGGCTCTTGATACCATAATTGTTGGATAAATTTATAAAGAAAGATTGCATTTGCAAGAGAAAAGATACTACCGCTTTTCTTGTGCTTTATTGACTTCACTTGAGGCCTTTAAATAGGCAGCGATTACAACGTCTATAACCAAACTTAGCTAAAAAGACTCAACTGACTCACCCTACTTCAGCTAGAGAATATGAAGCATAACAACTATAATATCTCTAAAATTATTGACTACTATAGCTTGACTAAGAAATAAACAAAGTTTGAATAATTCAAAAACTCCAATAGTGTGCACTTGCTAGGGTTTTATGAACTCATTTTTTTATTCGTTCACCATGCAAGTTATTAAAGCATTGGCTTTTAGAGCATAATAGTGGTAACGCACCACCGGCGTTAAGGCTTACGTGGCCTCTCCTTAACCCATGTTAAGGCCGCGTTACCACAACACCATTTTGCGTTAAGGCCCACGTTAAGGCTCTTTAACACGCTACGTTGGTGGCTTGACGCGGCGTTAATCGTTTTTTTTTCTTCCGATTCAACTAATTTTTGCTGGTTTTGTTGGTGTGTTTATATAATAATGTGTGTGTGTGTGTCGTTGCAGGTTTCAAAGGAAGAAGAACATATGTAACTTTTGTAAAATTACACTTTCAGTCCTTGTGGTTATGGCTTTTCTGTATATACAGTTTAGTCCTTTTTTTTTTTTTAAGTAAATAACATTTGTATTTTTAGTGATTTGTTTAAATAAAATGTAATTTGTTTTAATTTGTATTTTGTTTAAATAATTGGGAAAGAAGAAAAAAGTGGGGCCTAAATGTTGAGTTAAGGTTGAGTTATTGTTGTGGGTGTTTTTTTATGAGTTAAGGTGAAAGTGTTAAAGCTGATGTGGCGTTGACGTGACACTAAGTTAAGATATAACTTGTGTTACCACTGCTCATGCTCTTATAGTTGAATAAGGGGTTGAATTCTTCTCTGCTTAAAAGAAAATGAAATAATTTTCACTCTTAAAATTTTTTATTGGCACTCTCCAATGAGTGCAGTAATCACTTGTACTTTAAATATTATCTGTTTTAACGGTTGTACATTGCAGTGTCTCAATAAAATTTGAAAGTGTGCAAATCACTACTTTAAAAAAATATATATAAAAATAAAAAAAGTAAAAATTACGAGTAGTTTGTTTAAGCGGTTTATTATGACCCTATTCTCCATTGCTATCTTTTATGATCTACTAACATGTAAGATCCATTTATGTTGCAAACTCTACAGAATAAAGCAAGCTTGGGTTTGTGGACTCTTTTGGAGGGTTGTCTGCTTATTGCCAATGCACTAAACGTGGATCGGAGCTTCCAGTAGTACCGGGGCTTTCATGAAATTAAATGACGATGTTTTTATTTTATTTTTTTTGTTTTTTTATTTTTATTCTTGACCCACCAAGTTATTATGAAATTCCTATTTTGGTTTTGAATTTATTTTTTGTACAGACCATGTTCCCAACACAATGTAAAGAAAATATTGCATGCTATGCATTTCACAAATCAAATTTTCGCGGTTACACACAATGTAGCTTTGTTTTGTATTTTATTTTTTCAGTGTCTATTTAGCCGTTTAAGAACACAATCTTTTGTGGCTCTTGGGGTAAGTTGACGAAAATCTTGCCAAATAACATGCTCAAATTTCAGTCACACCAACATATTTTCGCAATGTCTAAATTTCATTATAACATGTCAACAACCTATATCTGGCTCTTCGGATAAGTCAAAATTCAATGTTTAAAACACGATTTCTTATGTTGGTTTCGTTTTTACAGTTGTAAATTATCAGTATTTTTACCCTTTTTTTTTGCAAGTGTTAAGCAATTTATATGAACTTTCTTCCAAATGTAAATTGCTTTTTCAAACATGGTGGACCCATTTCTGAGTAATGTACATCAACTTTACATCAGTGTACGTATATCAATTATTAACCATGCGAAATTATTATAGCAAGTGGGTTGATGGAAAGAGATGAAAGAATGTAGATGAAAAAGTAAATGCTGTTCACTTTTGTCAATGTTAAGGTACTACTACTATGCTACACAACATTATATGTATCACAAACCCAAATTTACACTACAAGATGTTGAACATCGTGGATGACATATTAACTTTGTGTTGATCATGAATGATAATATAAGATCCTATGAAAATTAAACAAAAGCTTAATTTTACAGTATATGTTGTACTAAGAAATTTAACAACTTGAAAAATTAAACCATGGGGATATTCTTAAATATTTGTGTTAGTTTGATTTAACAAATTCTCCCTTTTGCTCACCTAAAGACTTTGGGGGCAATTACGGAATTACCTACTTATGGTGAATTTGGTATCCCACTATGGGAATAAGACTATCACTATGAAATTGATTAAATGTGTTTGTTTCAGGTGAGAGAGCACACCACTATGATAATGAATGATATATTTAATCCATACTCATATACATCAATAGAGCTAGGTATGGATCATTCATAGAGAAGGGACCACCACTACTATCAAACTCATACCCATTGTCATTCATGACAGCATAGCAAACGCACCCTTAATACAGTGAGGATCAACTTGGGCTTTGATCACCACTCATGAAACAAACTTGAAGGTGTGGCGGTGAGTTCAAACATTATGGATTAGTTGGCCAAAATGTCGGAAAACATGATTTCGTTGTAACAGCCACCTATATGTGGCTCTTCGGATAAGTAAAATTCAACGTTTAAAACACGGTTTCTTCTCTTGGTTTCGATTTTATAGTTGTAAATTATCGATATTTTTACATTTTTTTTCTAAGTGTTAAGTAATTTAAATCAACTTTTTCTAAATGTAAATTGCTTTTTCAAACAAGGTGGACCCATTTTTGAGTAAGTTACATCAACTTTACATCAGTGAGTGTATTCAATGATTGGGTGCATCACTGGCATATACAGTGTGCATCGCGGGTTATACAGTTTGACCAAACCCCTGATGTGGCAACATAAGGAGGGGACAAAAGTTCAATACGAAACAATATTTATATAAAGAACAAATAATAAGATCTCAACCATCCATCCTTCTTCTATCCAATGGTTTAGATTAAAATGAACAAATATACTGAGGGGCATTTTTGTCATTCAATACTTTCTACCAAACCCCTAATCACACACACTTTTCACACACAGTCACACTTGTCTTATCTCTCATCTCTCACATCTAATGAGCGGTTAACGGTTTGACAGAATACTCGCCGGAGAAAGCAGCTGGTTCGTCGGAATATTCATCGGAGATGAATAAAGCGAAGATGTTGATTGATGAGTTGACGGTTATGGTCGGAAAGTTACCGGAGGTTAAAACGATGAAAAACGGAAGAGATTTGGTGGCGCGTGTTTCACGCGCTTGGTGTAACAGATCTGTGATCTAAAACAACTTAATTAAGAATTAATTATGTATAGAAATAACCTCAATAATCAGTGCTTATTAGATCAGATCTGATGGATCTTCGGTTTTTCAGATTAGCTGTTGTTGTTGAATCATTTTCTTCTTCAAAAGCAAAACAGCAGGTGGCAGAGCCGGCCCTGGTACCAGGCGAAGTGGGCGACGACCCATGGCATAAAAAACTTAAGGGCATCAGATTTAGATTATCTTTAATGAAGAAAAAAGAAGCAGTGGAGATGGACACGAAAAGATGGAGAACAAATGGAGAAGAAGATGAAAAAGAATAAAGAAAGTTTAGGTATGACAGGTCATAGATAGCTGCGATTTAGCTTTCATTATTTTATTTATTTTTTCTTTATCCTCGTAGGTAAATTAATTAGAATTTTGGTAATTTTTTTTATCTTTATTTTTTATTTTGCAACAAAAGTAACATGTTAACCAACTGTAATTATAAACTTGTTACTATTTACTTTGTAACTTGTGGTTTTTACTATTTACTTTGTAACTTCAAGTATATTTATTCATACTGAATCCTATAGGATTCACAATGAATCCCTTGAGATTCATACTGAATCTCATGGAATTCACAATGAAATCCTTTGAGATTCATACTAAATCCTTTGTGATTTATCGACAAGTTAAATCATACAGAATCCCATAAGATTCATAAAGAATCTTATGAGATTCTTTGATAAATCACCTGTAATTCATAAAGATTACTCATGTGATTTATACAGAATCGCATGGGATTCTATATGAATCCCAAGGGATCAGAGAGAATCACATGTGATTTATACAGAATCCCATGAGATTTATACAGAATCCCTTGTGATTCTCTTTGATCCCTTGTGATTCATATAGAATCCTATGTGATCCATAAAGATACTTGTTGAGTATCTTTTATATGACATAAAAGTATAAAATAGTGATCCATAAAAAAACCGTCTTTTTACGAATCTCTTGGGATTTTTTACGAATCCCGTGAGATTTTTCTAGACGAAAATTTAAAAAAAAAAAAATCGTCAAAAGTATATAGCAATGCATATTTATAGAAAGATGATTTAATTTTTGTCGTGATGGTATATTTTTCGTAGCTTGAAGATTTACCGCTTGCAAGATGTTATTTTTTTTTTAAAAAAAAAGTGGAAAGTGGGTTTTTATATTAAATGAGTTAAAATATCAATTTTACTATCCTTTTGTTATTTTTTGGTTTGATCTTAGCCATTAGATTAAAGGTGGATGAATGGTTGAAATTGACTTATTTGTTTTTTAAAGATTAACACATCCCTAGTTTATTTACAAGGGTACATGGGACGGGAACCATATTTCATGCCGACCCATACTGAGTGATTGATTAATTTCCATCAACTTTACTGAGTAGTCACTAGTCAAGATTTATTTACTGACATTTACTGAGCCATGGCATGAATTATTGATGTCACGTTCTCTTTTTGACCCATTCATTTAATTTTACGTACACACATATCTTCACCGCGTGAAGACTGTAAATTTCCGAGCAAATTCGATATAATTTGGTCTTCATATAATTTCTTCACGAATGCATTTCCTCATCTGATACTGCACCCAAAAAAAAAAAAAAAAAAAAATCCTCATCTGATCACTCAAATCTTTCATAACATACAATGGTCATTCTTACAAATATTTCAGAAGCATCTTCATCAAGTAATGATCAACATAAAATGTATGATGTGTTCTTAAGTTTTCGAGGGGCAGACACTCGTAACAGTTTCACCAATCACCTCCACAAAGCCCTTGAGGATGCTAATCTCAAAACCTTCTTGGACGATAAAAATATTGAAACCGGGCTATGTTTGAAGCCGGAGTTAGAGAGTGCCATTAGAGCATCGAGAGCTTCTATAATTGTGCTGTCAAAAAATTATGCTTCTTCCACATGGTGCCTTAATGAACTGGCGTTAATCCTAGAGCAGCATAGGGACTTTAACCACATAGTTATCCCCATATTCTATCATGTCGATCCTAGCGATGTGAGGAAGCAACGAAACAGCTTCGGAGATGCGATGACTGGTCATAAACAGAAGATGGAGGCAGAAACAAATGCAGAGATAAAAAACGAATGGGCTCAAAAGATGGAGATATGGAATCATGCACTTACACAAGTTGCTAATCTTAAAGGGAAAGAACCAAAGAACATGTAATAATTTACTACTTTCATCTTTTTGATTATCTCTTTTATTTATTTATTATTATTTTTAATAATTTTGTTTTTATTATATAACTGCGAAAAAAAAAAAAAAAAACCAGAAAATGTAGAGTTTTATATCCAAATAATCATTTATTATAAATTCACAACTCTAAAATACATTACAACTATAATTATAAAAAATATTATTACTTTAGATTATTTTTTCGTCATTTATAAACTTGTTGTAGTAATATACGCTTTCTTGTAAAAATATTTTTTCTATTATACATATATAACAATCATGATATCCAGGGTCACTTGGATCGGGTCAATTCGGATCAAGGCTAAAAAAAAATATATCTGAACCCGACCTTGTTTGGTACTCGGTTACTCATGTTCGGTGGGGTTTGGGTCGGGTCAGCTTGGGTTCGGGTCTAGGTCGTTTAAAAATTATACAATTTTTGTGTTAACATACAAATTAGAAAGAAAAAAAATAAAACTTGGGCTGACCAGAACCTGATTAGGAGACATTTATTAAACCCGAACCCGGCCTTGTTTAGAACTCTGGTCAATTCGGGTTGACCCGAATATAATTTTGAATCCGATTAACCCGACCCGACAAGCCATATTCAAGTTTGGTTTCTAATCGGGTCAGTTTTTGTGACACCTCTAATGATATCCATGAAAGGTTTATTTCATATATTCTTATTATATATGAGATAAGATGATTTTTTTTGTGTGGTTATATATTGTATCGATATATTATTTTGGTCATCTAATTCATTTTGAACATCTGGACATTGTGTTTTTTAAACAAATGTTTTTATTGCTATTTCTAAAATTAAAACTACCAAAATTTAGAGTTTAGAAAAAATGTTTAGAAAGGATATATATGCAATTTCGAAGGTTTAGAAATGATCTATATGCAATTATTAGTTTAAGCTGGATATACATGCAATTTTTAAGTTTTTTGAAGGATATAAATACAATTATAAGTTTAAGTCGGATAGATACGCAATTTTAAGCTTTTTTAAGGAATATATATGCAATTCCCTCAACCCCCTCCCCCCCCCCTCCTCTTTTTTTTTTTTTTTTAAACCATACAATTATGTATATATATGTTTTGTGGAATACGTAATTTGTGTGTTCCGTGATTTACTAGTATTATTTTTGGTACATTAAGTCGTGTAATTTTGACCATTTCAAAAAACTACTTGTAATATACTGTATAACACATGACTGAACTATCAAAATTTGGATTATTAGAATTTAATTAGATGCATGAATTGAATTTTCTACTTCTAATAAGTAAAATTTATTTCAGGCTAGAGACGGATTTTATCGAAGAAATTGTTAAGGACATCAATCGTCAATTGGGCGTACTCCTAAGGAGTACTCTGCCACAAGACCCACAACTAATTGGGATAGATAAGTCCATTCATTTCGTCAGTTCATGGCTCCAAGATGGATCTGAACATACTGCTGATATCCTCACTATATACGGTATGGGTGGGATCGGGAAGACATCTTTGGCCAGACATGTCTTTAACAATCTTTGGCCAGACTGTCATAAATTCAACCGAAGCATGTTTGTTGAAAATATAAGTAGCCGATGTGTGGAACAATCTAATGGATTGCTTGTTGTACAAAAACAACTTTGTGATGGCATTACGAAACCAAGTTCAATTCCAGTTCACGATGTATCTGTGTACACCTCTACAATTGAGAACGCACTAGCCCGTAAAAAAGTGTTTATAGTTCTTGATGATATTGGTAGTTACGACCAGTTGGATGTGTTACTTGGAAATAAAGGTTTTCATCCAGGAAGCAAAATAATAGTAACCACTAGAGACGCGTCGTTGACAGAGAGATGTGCACTTTTCAATCCGCAAGTTCAACCCAAGCATACCAAGCACAATCTTAAAAATTTACATGTGATTGACTCACTAAAGCTTTTATGTCTTCATGCATTCGACTCTGAAGATCTCAAAGAAGGTTACAAAGCAGTTTCAGATAATATTGTGAATTACTGTGAAGGGCATCCGTTGGCTCTTAAAGTTTTAGGCAGGTCACTACGTAACCGAGATGTTGCTTATTGGGAAGACTGCATAAAAGGGCTAAAGAAAGAACCCGATTCCCATATAACTAATGTATTGAGATTGAGCTTTAAATCTTTGCCATCCAAAAATGATAAGGAATTGTTTAAGCATATTGCTTGTTTTTTTGTTGGAAAAGGTAGAGATTTTACTGAAACAATATTAGAAGCATGTGATATAAACACAAGATCCGGGATCACTCATCTCATTGACAGATGCCTTCTCGATATCGATCGGAGTTCCGTGTTGCGTATGCATTCACTGATTCAAGAAATGGGAAGAGATGAGGTACGTCAAGAATCACCTGACAAACCATGGAAGCGTAGCCGAATATGGTGTCCCAAGGAGGCATTCAAAGTTCTGAAACAAAAAAAGGTGAGAGGCATGATATTAGTAATACTTGATGTTTCCAACTATTTTGCATTCTTAATTATTGTACATGTAAATAATATTTTTGTATATGGTCATTTCTTCATAGGGTAAGGGAAATCTACTAGGCCTGAGCCTTGATATGCGGATGCTCGAGAAAGAGAAGTTGCGAGGATCAAGTGAACTTACAACAGCTGCGTTTAGTAATATGGATAGTCTAATGATACTACATCTCGATAATGTGAAAATCAAGGAGCCTTATCAGAACTTTCCAAAAGAATTAAGATGGTTGCGTATGTGTGGGTTTTCTTTAAAGTCTATACCTTCAGAGCTTCCGATGGAGAATCTAGTTGCTCTTGACATGTCTTACAGCAATATCGAATTCTTTGATATGTCGTGTAGTAGCCAGCAACGAACAGAGAAGAGGCAAAAGGTTAGAAATTTCATGATCTATTTTTGTAGTTATTATTTGTCCATGTTGTTTTACTGCAATTAACCAACTGTTATACCCATTTCAACAGTTGCTTGGATCGTTGAAGATTCTTGATCTGAGTTTCAGTAAACAGCTTCGTGGTGTCGGTGGCTTTTGTGAACTCCCTTCACTTGAGAGTTTATTTCTTAGTAATTGCTCGAGTTTGATTGATATCTGTGAATCAATTGACCATTGTGATGAGCTTGTCGCCATTGATCTCAGTAACTGCAAAAATTTACGAAAGCTTCCAAGGACTTTAGCCAAGTTAAAGAAGGTCAAAACATTACTACTAGATGGATGTAATAAATGCGAACTTGCTGTTGTGGAGGCTGTACCAAGAGATTTCAAGTCCTCTGCTGTTTATTTTCCGAGCTCATTAGTAGCGTTGTCGCTTGCAAAAAATAACTTGTCCAATGAATCCTTTCCCATGGACCTGAGTTGCCTCTCCATGCTGAAGACACTATGTTTAAATGGTAATCCAATTGTTTCAATGCCCGATTGTGTGAGAACCCTTCGTAGGCTCAAGACGCTTCATATGTATGACTGCATAATGCTGGGTTCAATTGAACATCCTCCACGTACACTAGGATATTTGAGTTTTTGTATGCATTCGATACATAAAATTTCATTTGATCCAGAAATGTCTCCACTCGAATTATTTACGGGGATGGGTCAATTTGCACCTTCATCCATTGAAATTGAAGGAATGATCAAAATCCAACCTATAGCAGGTGTTGGTGATACTATCTTATGTAGTTTGGGGTGGAGTAACTTAGAGTTCATTTATAAAAGGCGTGTGGGAACGTATAATTATAAAAGAGGACCAGAGGGATCTCAAACCCAGGTTTCTCTAACTAATGTATTATGTGTTTATATGAATATGTATGCATAGATAATTTAATCTGATTAATTTTGCATGTGTTTTGGCAGATGTATTATGAATTTGGAATATTCAGCACAATTTATGAGGGAGAAGTGATGCCAGAGTGGATTACGCACAAAAGCAAGGGGCCATCAATTTCGTTTACCATCCCATCATCTCCTAATAAGCTCAGAGGATTAAATCTCTCCTATGTACAGACAGTAATAGATCGATACTGGAGGTCTGAAAATCAAGATGGGAATTCTAAATATCCATACAATCAGTTGATTTATTTGCCATGTATCAAAATTAGTAATATAACAAAGAACCTCACCTGGTCATACAAGCATCATATTTGGAGAATCAATGTAGGTGGAAAGAGTTTAACATTCTTAAGCCATTGGATGTTTGGGGAGAATGAGATGGAAGATGGTGACCAAGTTACTATTTCTATAAAACATGATAAGCGGTTTGTTAATAATCGTAGCAGCATAAGGGAGTGTGGGGTGAGTTTTGTGTATGATGATGGAAAGAATGAGAAGGAAGAAGATCCGTTGAGTTATTACAAGTCATGGAATCACATCATTGGTGGAGATCTCTCTCCTTTTCAGTTTCCAACAAAGGAATACAAGATGCTATACTTCCTAGACAACAATAGAGGTAGAACCCATTTACTATATTTTCTCTGCTTGTCTGTTGGAGTATATATTACTTTTTAGCATTATTATTTTTTATCTCAGGGAGGAGATTCAGTAGATATAACTTTAAAGCTTTCTCCCAGAAGAACTCCAACACACGTGGCCGCGCAATCGAGGTATGTTTTCGATACCCAAAGACTTTTTCATAACCGAATATTTATTCATTATAGCTCTTAATTTGGTCACAGGATGTATAAAAATGGAAGTGATTATAACCTTGCTAAGGAAGGACTCATTACGCATCATCATTTCATCAAGGTGTTGCAGCTTTTATTACTTTCTCGCACATGTTGTGTTGAAGCAAGTCCCATTTAGAACATGTATTCGCTATTCATATTTTCCCATTTCGCATAAACTTGTCGACATATTTTTCACTGTTAATGAACTTGTATAGAGAATTGTTCAAATAGTGGATAGGTTGTTATAAAGTGTTATATGTGTTTTAAAGTGTTATATGTGTTTTTGGATAGGTTGTTATTTATTATTACTCACTTACTTGTATTAAAATACCCAAAATCAAAAAAATCCGAACTAAAAGATAAAAAAATAAAAAATTTCAAGGTTGCGGATGTCAAAAATTGAGTTGAAAGTTTGTATCTTGAGGGCGATTTTGGGTAAAAAACAATGGAAGAAATGGTAGAATTAGTGACGGTAAATATGATGTATACAAGGTGTTCGACGAAATGTCAAGTAGCAGACTTATTAAACAGGAAAGGTCAGTTAGAGAATATTATAATGCATTTACTTCTCATTACAACGTATACATTTCTTGGACTAGAAAAATGGGTTTAGATGATGGGTGTCTTGTTATGTCGGGGTTGCAGCCAGAAATTGAAAAGATGGTTTATTTTCAACCCAAAACACTTCATGATGCATATGTGTTGGCTAAGTTGCTAGAATGACTATTGAGATTTTAAAGGACGATCGTTCAAAAGGAGATGAAAGAGTGAACAGTGAGTTAGCAGGGTGTCATGAATGTTGTAAAGAAAATGCAAATGGTGAGGAAACTCAGTGTGTGGAGTTGATTGTTCTTGATGAACTTGAAGAAGGAAGATTGTAATATTGAGGAAATGGAGTAACTGATATAACAAGTTGTTTGATTGATGGTGGTGACTTGTGTTTGAACTTTGAAAAGTGATGGAAATAGAATAAAGTTATTAAGGAGAAAATTGACCGGGTAATATTGTCATTTCACTAACTTAACGAAAAAAATAACGAAAGTTATTTATTTATTTTTTCAACAAAAATTCCTTGTGTTTTCGTGAAACATTAGGACCAAATTACTTTGGATGACATATGAACAACCCATCCTCCAAAGTCCAAACACCAGCAGCAGAAATAACAAAGTGACCGTTAAATAATACAGTTTTGCTATGGCGGTTTTTTTTTTTTAAGTCTTCTTTCGATTTTTAGTCATGGGTCCACCACTTAGGTCGATATTCTCAGTTTATCTTTAATTGCTAGTAAGATAAGATAGATATATGAAGGGTACAAGTGTAACACTAACCAATTGAGGTTTTTCTCTGTAATCGGGGATGGTGAGTCTTTGACTCAGAAATAAGCAGCCTAACCGAGGTTTCCCATAACTGTTTGTTTCTAACCATTTCCCTGGTAGTGCGATTTGGCACATACATTTGACTCTTGGATAATAGCTTTTTTCTTGTTCGCCTTGTGGTAATTGGTGAGGAGTCCTAAAAAATAATACTCCAGTATGAGGTATTCAAAGTTCTGAAACAAAAAAAGGTAAGTCAAAGTTCCTAAAAAATAACCATTTCCCTGGTAGTGCGATTTGGCACATACATTTCCCTGGTAGTGCGATTTCGCCTTGATGAGGTACGTCAAGAATCACCTGACAAACCATGGAAGCGTAGCCGAATATGGTGTCCCAAGGAGGCATTCAAAGTTCTGAAACAAAAAAAGGTAAGAGGCATGATATTAGTAATACTTGATGTTTCCAACTATTTTACATTCTTAATTATTGTACATGTAAATAATATTTTTGTATATGGTCATTTCTTCATAGGGTAAGGGAAATCTACTAGGCCTGAGCCTTGATATGCGGATGCTCGAGAAAGAGAAGTTGCGAGGATCAAGTGAACTTAAAACAGCTGCGTTTAGTAATATGGATAGTCTAATGATACTACTTCTCGATTATGTGCAAATCAATGGGCCTTATGAGAACTTTCCAGAAGAATTAAGATGGTTGCGTATGTGTGGGTTTCCTTCAAAGTCTATACCTTCAGGTATGCCAATGGAGAATCTAGTTGCTCTTGACATGTCTTACAGCAATATCGAATTCTTTGATATGTCTTGTAGTAGCCAGCAACGATCAGAGAAGAGGCAAAAGGTTAGAAATTTCATGATCTATTTTTGTTGTTATTATTTGTCCATGTTGTTTTACTGCAATTCACCAACTGTTATACCCATTTCAACAGTTGCTTGGATCGCTGAAGATTCTTGATCTGAGTTTCAGTAAACAGCTTCGTAGTGTCCGTGGCTTTTGTGAACTCCCTTCACTTGAGAGTTTATTTCTTAGAAATTGCTCGAGCTTGCTTGAAATCTGTGAATCAATTGACCGTTGTGATGAGCTTGCCTTAATTGATCTCAGTAACTGCAAAGATTTACGAAAGCTTCCAAGGACTTTAGCCAAGTTAAAGAAGGTCAAAACATTACTACTAGATGGATGGAATTATAAGGGCGAACTTGCTGTTGTGGAGGCTGTACCAAGAGATTTCAAGTCCTCAGCTGTTTATTTTCCGAGCTCATTAGTAAATTTGTCGCTTGCAAATAATAACTTGTCCAATGAATCCTTTCCCATAGACTTTAGTTCCCTATCCATGTTGGAGTTTTTATGTTTAAACAACAATCCAATTGTTTCAATGCCTGATTGTGTGAGAACCCTTCCTAGGCTCAAGAAGCTTTTTATGGAAAACTGTGTAATGCTGGATTCAATTAAATATCCTCCATTTACACTAAGCTCTTTGAGTTTCGCTACATATGGTCACCATAAGACTTTGATACGGAAAATTTCATTTGATCCAGAAATGTCTCCACTCAGTTTAGAAATGTTGACTAATCAATTTGCAGCTTCATCCATGGAAATTGAAGGTATGATCAAAATCCAACCTATAGCAGCTGTTGATGATACTATCTTACGTAGTTTGGGGTGGAGTAACTTAGAGTTCATTTATAAAAGGCGTGTGAGAACGTATCAGCTTACAAGAGGACCAGAGGAATCTCAAACCCAGGTTTCTCTAACTGATGTATTATGAGTTTATATGAATATGTATGCATAGATAATTGATTCTGATTAATTTTGCTTGTGTTTTGGCAGATGTATTATGAATTTGGAATATTCAGCACAATTTATGGGGGGGAAGTGATGCCAAATTGGATTACGCACAAAAGCAAGGGGCCATCAATTTCGTTTACCATCCCATCATCTCCTAATAAGCTCAGAGGATTAAATCTCTCCTATGTACAGACAGTAATAGATCGATACTGGAGTATATATTACTTTTTAGCATTATTATTTTTTATCTCAGGGAGGAGATTCAGTAGATATAACTTTAAAGCTTTCTCCCAGAAGAACTCCAACACACGTGGCCGCGCAATCGAGGTATGTTTTCGATACCCAAAGACTTTTTCATAACCGAATATTTATTCATTATAGCTCTTAATTTGGTCACAGGATGTATAAAAATGGAAGTGATTATAACCTTGCTATATGGAAGGACTCATTACACATCATCATTTCATCAAGGTGTTGCAGCTTTTATTACTTTCTCGCACAGGTTGTGTTGAAGCAAGTCCCATTTAGAACATGTGTGAACGTGTATTCGCTATTCATATTTTCCCATTTCGCATAAACTTGTCGACATATTCTTCACTGTTAATGAACTTGTATAGAGAATTGATCAAATAGTGGTTTTGTTGAGAGGGAAAAGAAATGCACACGTTGTTACATGTGTTTTTGGATAGGTTGTTATTTATTACTCACTTGTATTAAAATGCCCAAAATCAAAAAAAATCTGAACTAAAAAATAAATAAATAAAAAATTAAAAAGTTTCAAGGTTGCGGATGTCAAAAATTGAGTTGAAAGTTTGGGTAAAAATAATGGAAGAAATGGTAGAATTAGTGATGGTAAAAATGATGTATACAAGGTGTTCGACAAAACGTCAAGTAGCAGACTTATTAAACAAGAAAGGTTCAGTTAGAAAATATTATGATGCATTTACTTCTCATTACAACGTATACATTTCTTGGACTAGAAAATTGGGTTTAGATGATGGGTGTCTTGTTAGTCTCTTTATGTCGGGGTTGCAACCGGAAATTGAAAAGATGGTTTATTTTCAACCCAAAACACTTCATGATGCATATTTGTTGGCTAAGTTGCTAGAAATGACTATTGAGATTTTAAAGGACGATCATTCAAAAGGAGATGAAAAAGTGAACAGTGAGGAAATTCAATGTGTGGAACTGTTGTTAATAACAAGTGGTTTGATTGATGGTGGTGACTTATGTTTGAAAAGTGATGGAAATAGAATAGTTATTAATAAAGAAAAGAATGATGTGAAACAAGGTGTAGGAAAAGAAGAAAATGGTGGTTTCGGTATTAGTGTTGAAGATAATGATTATGGAAAAAGGGAACAAAAGGAAGATATTGGGAATGATAAAATAAAAATGGAGCTGAAATAGGTTTTTGATATTATGAAGTAATTGCAGTTCTTCAAGAACCGACATTACCTCGAAAAGGATTCGGGGCAATATTTTTGTGATGAAAACGACACCCTCCCTTCTAATGGAAAAGTAATCTTAGAGGTTAGATTCATAGATTGTAGCCATCAGTATCCATTCGATTGGATAACACCGTTTTTATTATAACTAAAATATGATCGTCATGTGCAGGCTGGTTGTGGTATTGGCAACACGATATTTCCCCTCACTAAGAAGTTTCCTCAAATTTTTGTTCATGCTTGCAATTTCTCGCATCAGGCAGTCACACTTGTTAAGGTTTGTTACTTATAGATGTTGTAAGATGAGTGGGTCATGTGGGTTGAGAAATGGGTCAGAATAGGTTTTGGTTCAAATGGTCGGGTCAAACACTTTTTTGTCTGTGTCTCAAAGTGTATATGTATATAAACAATTAACACACTAGTTACTGTTACAAAAGAGCATGTATTGTTGTACTTATAATCTAAATTTCTAAACTCAAGGGTGTTTGGGATTGCTGATTCAAGTGCGAATCTTATTTTAAGCACATCAGCTGTTTTGATGAATGTACGAAACTGCTTATTTAACTTTTGAATTTAGGTGGTTGTATGAATTAAGACTTGAGTTTTGGCTCTTCCAACCTTTTTGACCCGTTTGAGACAATGTACAAGTACATTGACTCATTTATAAGCATGTGGGTCGAAATCACTATATAAGTCATTGTAATATATTACTGATTTTGAATTTTGTATGAATGCAGTCGCATACAAATTTCCGTGAAGATCAGATGAATGTTTTTGTTTGCAATATCGCCGAAGACAATCTTTGTGACCATATTATGCCAGCTTCTGTCGACATTGTTACATTAGTAAGCATTCACATTGCAGTGTCATGGTTCTGATTGGTGGTTATGGAAAGAAGTTGTAGATAAAGACTGAATAATATTATGCAGGTCTTTACACTATCTGCGGTTTCACCCGAGAAGATGCCCATTGTGCTACAAAACATAGGACGTGTTTTAAAGGTCACCTCTGATGAACTTTTGTATCTGTAGGCACAATATGGATAAAAAGGTAACTGACTTTGGTCTGATATCGGGTAAAAGTAACTGTCTTCGTTTTGCCATTGTACTAGAATACTCGTACTTTCAAATAGTTTGATTCAAGGTAATAGGTTACTAAGGTCAAATTTATACGTTGCATATGATTCTAACTCTGACCATGCTGACCTTTTTTAGCTACTGAAAATCAACAATTTTGAAAGTTTGCGTCTTTTTCTCGGTTAAACAAAGTTAGTTACCTTATGCAACTTTCCTTTCTATCGAATTCCTGTTTTGGATATCTTTTTTTCATCGAGTTTTATGTTTGGATGGCATACAAATTTTGCAGCCTAATGGCTACGTTCTTTTACGGGATTATGCTATTGGGGACTATGCTCAAGTGAGTTTCCAAACTTCTTAATGTTACTCAAATGTATATATTCTGCAGTAAACGAAAGTGTTTACCATAATTTTATGGCCATTTTGCAGGCTATGCTAATGAACAAGAATCAAGTTATTAGTGAGAACTTCTATTTCCGTGGTGATGGCACTGTAATAATTCTGCAAACTTTTTGTCTTCACTGTATCCGTTACATTTTTCACTCTATGCTAATATTATTGTCAAATAATTTTCTGCAGTGTTCATTCTACTTCTCAGAAGATTTGCTGTCAGAGTTGTTTGTAAGCGCTGGATTTGCTGTAGTGGATGTGAATACATACAACAGAGAGATCGAGAATCGAGCTAAAAATATTACCATGCAGCGGTATAGTTCAACCTCTCAACCAATGATATTGATAACTTTTACCAAAGTACTTATGAGTTGGTCAAATGGGTAAATATGAAAATAGCATAAGTCAAATGGGTCAAACGGGTTAAGTCATCCATAGTCAAAAATATTAGTTCGTAAAACCTCTTTTGACTTTTTACTTAAAAAAAAAAAAGTTAATTATTATTTGACACACTAATTTTTTATAACAGAGTTGGAAAGTTCGGGTAAAAAGTGATCGGGTCAACCACCCCATACTAAAATGACCCGTTAAGCCCATTTTGCTAACTTTAGGCTATGCCACTTGCCTATTCTAAATCACTCTTATTGTTCTACTTTAGGCGTTGGATACGAGCAGTTTTCAGACGATAATATAATACCACTGCCAAAAACCACAAATCGCCATTTCTCACTTGTGGGTCAAGTCAGTGTCCTACTGCAAACATCTTTCACATTGAATTGTGCGGCACCTAACTTGATCAATCTGATTCTCGTCCTAGATATCCTTGAATGATATTTTGTTTTGAAAAATAGATATAAAGGCTAAGTTTGTAGAATTACAATGTGTATTTAGAATTTATTGCAGTCACAGGTTTCACTAGTGTTTCCTGAATAATTGATGTATTTATCACTTAGAGGAATTTACAATTATATCTTGTTGCATGTGGTAATCACAGGACGATGAGTAACCTCATATGAGTTTGAACTTGAAATTTTATTTGAATAATTAAATACGTCAAACGTGGTATAGCAATACACATACTTTCTGCTATAAGCCAGGAAACCTATTATTAGGCATTATAATGATCCATTTGTAAGACCCATCAATTCTGCACATTGAATCCTAACACTGTTTAAGGATCATTGATCCATGCTTCCTTCATTTCTTCATCGTTTATGTCGAAATTTGTCATCTTAACTTGCTAGCTTTGAGCTATTTGGTCAACTTGAGGTGAGTTCTTCAGAGTGAAGCTTGCTAATTTTAGCCTCAAAATACCATCGACAAACTTAACCCAAACATTCTCGACTCACATGAAAAACAGAAACCATCTTGTTCGTTTTTTTGGAGGGTAACCATGGTTTGCGGTTTTTTGTCCGACTAATCCACGAGGTTTGAACCATTGCCACACAGACTCAAACCAGGTAAAGCGTTTCCTTTTCAGATGGTTGGCGTGGCCACTTCCCGGTTGTTTGCATTTAGCACTAATTAAACTTGAGACCTCACACATCTGCCACTAGCCATCCTGAATGGTTCCATCTTGTTCATTTTTCTCTAGTGCTACAGTTTTCTTTCCACAAGACGAGGTTAGGGTGAAAATTTAGTCACAAATTCGGGAACCTCATGGTTAAGGGATAACTGGTTCAAATCGATACACTATTTGGAATCCCTCGGCACGTTACACCTGGTTCTGAACTCGGTGCAAGAAGTTCATATGGCAAAACACCTGCACCACACCTATTCTTTAAACTCATGTCACGGTTTCGTTTTTCAATCTCCTTTTCGATCCTTTGAATCTCTGATGCAAACCCGTAAAATGCTTCCACCATTTCAGCATCACCAGACCACGTGTCTCGTTGTTGTCTTTCGCCAATATATTCCTCATCGTGTGAATGAGTTGACAACGTATCCACCACTGCCATATATTTTGTTGACTGTAACATACTTGGCAATGCCAATAGGAAGTAATTTTGCGGGTCTTCGAGGAAGCTCGTGTATTCAGGATCATTTTCGTCAGGAATTAGGCGACGCATTCTTGGTGGCCGGTTTGGTATGTAGCCACCGTACGGGTATTGACCGAAGTTAAGTGCAGCATGTTGGGCTGAAGCGAGCCATATGATGGTGGTTAAGATGGCAGTGAGGTCTTCAGCATTGGCTAATGTGGGCCACCAATTCTCGTGACGCAGATCTTCATGGCCCACATTGATTACCTCAGCGTACCAAGCTTGAAGCTCTCTATCATTGCAAACAAGTGACGGGTCAGGGTAGTATCGGTTTACGTAAGTCCGTACCCAGTCTTGTATAGCTTCCCATATTAAAAGCCCATCAGAAGCATATGGGTAGTCTTCAATTAGAAGCTTTAGTCCGTGCCTTTGACTCGGGTCTGGAACTGCCATACCCCTGTAAACATCATGGTATCAAACACAGTCAGCATTATAGGGTAAGTAACGAGTCAAATGACTAATTTTTGTACGGATACGGTTGACCTGCAAACACTCTTTTTTTCCTATATTTTTATTTGACCCGTGATAGATAAAAATGCGATTTGTATCTGCACACAGTTTTTTTACACAACAAGAATTATACCTTCTAATGAGATCAGCAGGGAGGCCTTCTAAATCGAAGCGCCAATGCTTATAGGCAGCAGCACTTATTTCCATGCAGTAGCGTCCAGGGGTAAAGCCTTGCTCTATGACACCATCAGCATTAAGGAGGTTCTGGCGGGCAATGGCGTTAATCTCTAGAGTATATCTCATGTGTGGGTCCAAAAGCTTATATATCGGGTGCATCGCACTCAATTGCCTATGAGCAGATAATATAAATGGTTCCATGGCTGCATGTGTTCGTAACCTACACATGTAAAATGACAAATATGTGAACAATGTGATCAATACAAGAATGGGCCGAGCATGAAAGAATATAAATTTGTAAGCATATTGACCAGCTCATTTTCGTCTGCGTACCAGTGGTGTGAAAGCTGGTGGACCCCAGCATCGTTAGAGCAGACATGCGCTTTAGCCAACTGCCATGTCCAGTTGCTAGTGGCATCTACTGGAGGTGTGAGAACACGCTTCGGTTGTGAACCTGGTAAAGCCCGTGGTAAGCTGAGCTCAATTGCAATCGGCTTAAGAGTGTCTGATGGGGTCAAGAAAAAGATGGTCCGTGTTGCATATGCTTTACGCTCATCGAGTGCATTTATCCGGTCAAGAAATGGTAGGTATATGTCATGGTAGTCGATTATGAATAGCTTATTTTCCTCGATAGCCTGTCAACATGGACAAAAATATACCATTCTTATCAAACATATCAAATAAAGAAATAACTTCGCCTAGAAAACTGAACGGGTCAAAAGGCGTATTTCTAATGCATAAATCATTCTAATTGAAAATATAGATTATTATTGATATAGCATAATTCTTTAATCCTATCTGACAGACTAATCATTATTGAAAAAGATTATATTTTTGACCCATAAACATTTTGTGCCCGAATCCCTTTGACCCGTTACCCAGCCCGACCATCTTGCGACATCTAATGTCACCTTTTCTAAGAATTTAAAGGCTCGCCTGATATAAAGAATGTTACCTGTTGTACAGTCATGCCATTAAGATAGCCCAAAATGTGTTCTTCTTTGAGGGCGGACTCTTGTGGACCGTATATTTCAGGGTCAAGTTGACTCACTGGTGGGAAGACTTTAAGTTTCTCTATGCTGACGGGGTTGACCCCTGCAAGTGCTTGGCGAGCAAATTCATCATCACGCAACCATGAGAATCTGTCCTCTGCACATTTAAAATACAGATTATAAGAATAAAACCCGACCCCAATTTGCTATCTCTAAATGAATTACAAGTGTGATGCTTACTCGATAGAATTTTGGGAGTGTCATACTTGAGAAGGCCACCACCTTGGCTAGACTCATGTAGTCTTGTCACTAAATTCGGCAATCGAAGCTTCTTAATGAGATCATCTTGCAGGCCTAATTTGAGAAGGACTCCTTCACTATAGAGAGACTCAATTTGCGAGAACCCCTTGAAGTCGTGTTTTTTAGAAATACTGGCCACCATTGATGGCAAAAGATTATGTAGCACTGCCTTTAACCGACTTGTCGAGAATGTATTTTGTTTTGACTCGTCAAATTGTTCATCTCTTGGAACATATAAAGGAAATGGCTTCTCCACTCGACTCTCCGCTGAAATATCTGTTTAAATCACACGAGCACATATCACTTTATATTTAGTAACACAAAATGTGGCTATTTCGACCCATTTGCCTTGGGTTGATTTTTGGTCATGTTTTATCTCAAACGTGTCAAGTAAAAAATAATTTGAAAGATGGGCACGAATTACACACCAGTGTAGCTAGGTGCGCGGCCAGTACGACACCTTCTTGGATATGGGATCTTTTGACCGCCTAGTAATGGTCTAATAAAGTCATTTCCCCTATCAGGATTTCCAAGATCATTGTAAACGTCATAATCATAGATTCGGTCTGATAACTTCCTCACTCCTGTCCCGTCGCCCCTTAAATCTCGAAGCTCTTTCTCTCTAAGTAACTTAATCCCGGCAGGAGTCTGATCTGGCAGATATGGCTGTTCCAAGTGTATAATAATTAACACTATGACATGTATTAACATATCACATCAAAATACTTGTTTTTAACGCAAGTTGTCAAAGATCAAATCTCACTAGAGGTCGATATCTATTACTTTACTAGTTACGCATTCTAAATTTATTGACCCTTATTCAATATTATCTCTAGAGATCACATGTCATGTTCATCAACTACCGTATTAAACTACTAATCATACTAAGATGCACTTTCAAAAACCGATCAACGGATGTCAAACCAGGAATACCATTATGACTGCATACCATCATATGGTTCATCAAAGAAAAATCAAGATTTGATTTTTCAAGTTCAAACCTTTGACTCGTTATCATTATACCAATATCTCAAGGATAATAAATGTAGTAATAATTGAGGGGGTGTTTGGAAACTAATAATTGTGCTGTCAAATCACATATAATCAACTTTGAGTGTTTGGATGGAAGCTGTTTGATTATAACTATGTTAGTATTAACGCCTCAGGGGTGTTTGGGATTGGTTATTACAGCTATAAAACTTCTTACCTTTTTATCGTATTTTAACTTAAAAAGTCGGTGGCCTATTGTGTTTTAAAATACCGATTAGGTCGCGTACACTATAGCCAAAAAAAGGCTCGAACTTCCCCGTTGACCCGTTTTTAGGCTTTAAACTGCGTATCCTAAACAACTTCTTTCACTCACAAATGATCACAAAAGCAGTTTGGATAAGCAATCCCAATCACCCTTAAAACCTATTCTTATTTCAATCGCATAACCTATTTTAGAGCCCATCGCGAACAATGATTACCTGATTAGAGAAGAAAATCCTTGGTTCGGGATGATCATTAACGGATTGGACCCAAGAATTACAAGGGAAGTAAACAGGACCACACGCAAATCCTTCGATAGTAATGCTCTCCAAATAAAACTCTTTCTGATGCTTATTAGTAATCGTAATCGCTCCAGGGACCCCGAAATCCGATTCCACTAATATATCAGATGTGTAGTTAACTTTTTCGGATTTGAGATTTGATTTTTGTGACCAGTCCTTTAATACACCTTCTTTGCTTTTCTTTGGAGCCCTTGTTTCTTCACAATCAAAATAAAACAAAAATCAGCAAAAAATAATTTGGTATTGCTTAAAATTGTTAAGAAATAAGCAGTTTCAAGTTCTTAACTAGCACAGCTTATTTTGCTGATAAACATACAAACAGGTTAAGTTAAATGTTTGAAATAGTCAGTTTACAGCAAGCAGCTTATAAGCTAAAAAGTTTTGAATAAGCAGTTTGCATAAACAATCTAAAAATTCCATAAAGCTACTGCATCAAAACATGGTGGTTGGATTAGCTTATTTTCTGGGCTTATGGGCTTATATGATTTTGGAAAAGCTCATAATCCCACTTTTTCCGGCTTATGAGCTTATCAACTTGGGGTTATGTAATCAAGCTCATAAGTCAAAAAAGTGAGTTTACGAGCTTTTACAATTTCAAATAAGCCCATAAGTCAGAAAAAATAAGCTAATCCATTCACCCCCACAATATCTTTCCAAGGTGTTTGGGATCACTTATCTAAACTGCCTTATAGTAACCTTTATCCAATAAGCAGTTTTAAGCTAAAAAGTCTTAACTTTTAAATAAGCACTTTGCACAAACAACAAACAAATATATCCAATAAGCCAACATGATCCAAAAAAAAAAAAAAAAAAAAAAAAAAACCCTTCAAATAAGCAGTTTGCACAAACAAATATATCAAAACATAAACATATCCAATAAGCACATGATCAAAACATACTTGAATCAATCTCAACACTAAAAAGCTCCAAAACAACATTCCTCCCAATCTGATCAGCAAAAGCATCAATCTTTTTCACAAGAGTCTCCTTAAAATCCTCTTGAACCTTATTCCTCACAGTCAAAACAGCTCTCACCTTAAAAGTTACTGCTTTTTCTTTATCTTTTTCACTTTTAACAAACTTAGCTATATCTTCACTTATAGCTGACTTAACCACCACCTTTGTTCTAATCCTAAATGACCCATTTTGAGATATGGATATATGGCTATGATGCATGGGTTTGAGAGAGTTTGAGTTGAGAAAAGATGGTTGTTTTTCTTGGAGTATGGAAGTGCCCATGAGTTCTTTAGCAAGTGCCATTTTGATGTGTGTGTGTTTTTGTGTGTGTGTGTGTTTTGTTATATATATTATATATATAATATATGTATATAGGAACAGTAGTGGAGTTTGATGATGGTGAATGTGGAGTTTCAGTCAAAAGTGGAGTTTATGATCTCAAAGTAGGAAGGTGGTGGTGAAGGTCAACTTGTTAGACTAGTTTAGTGGTTACTTTTATTGTACCTTAAAACGTGTCAAATTTAGGTAGGGGTGAGCATCGGGCCGGAACCGACTCGTCCTGACCCGAAACCGATTAACTGGAAAACTAAAACTGAGTCTTGACCCGATTAGTCCTGACAGTCCCGAAAAATGTTCGGTCGGGGTCGATTCGGTCGGTTTAGTCGGTATATTGGTTTGTTTTCCGGTTTTTGTCCCGTCCCGACAGTCCCGAAAATCGATTAGCTGAAAAACCAAAACCGAGTCCCGACCTGGTTAGCTCGGTTTTGGTACGGTTTGTTGGGGATTCGGTTGGGATTGCTCACGACTAAATTTAGGTATCAGTTACATATTTTTTTAGAACGGCATCAAAATCTGATTTATTTTATTTTATTTATTATTATTATTATTTTGTTACTTGCGAGACTCGAATTCGAGTAAAACCTCTCTCCAAACTCTAAAAGAAACTCAGGTGATCACCTGGGCTATGTCAGTTGGTTTAGTTATCAGTTAGATAAGTTGGGTCATATATATTTTTCTATCAACAAAGATGAGACAATATACATTCATAAGAATGAACGATGCAAACTGAGTCTAACATAATAGATGTTTTTGTATTTTTTTTTTTCCTTTGTAACATATATGAATAATTATAATAATTCATCCATGTTACAAGCTAAATACATCTCTATAAATAGAAAAAAGACGATAACACATCTCGTGTTAGACTTACGTTAGCAGGGAATAAGAAAAAGTTTGCATCGCTCATTCTTAGAGATGTATATTGTTTAGTGTTTGCTGACGAAGAGATATATATGAGCCAACCTATGTAACATTATACTTTAAAATTTGACAAACCACAAAAATGTACTATTTGAAAGTTTACTCTAAAACAAATAAAGTGTTACTCGTACTATTTGTGACTCGGGTTAGATTTTTCTAGTGTTCAACAACGAATTTGACACGTAAGTGACAAAAACATATAGTTAAGAACATCACAACTAATAATTATAAAAGAGATGTAGAATAGAAAATTGTATGCCACCTGGTTTATTTAACTAATGACGCTTATTCTTTGCTCCACATGTTAAAAGCAACATAATTATATATTTGATTAGAATATGACGTTTTATTTAAAATATGCATTTCATAAAAGGGTACAAATGTTAGAGACAAAAAGAACTAGATCACAATGTCTCCCACTATAATATTAAACTAGGGGCTGAGCACGGTTTTAAAACCGGACCAGACTGACAAAAATCAGATGGGATCAAAAACCGATTTAATCCCAAATACCGGACCGATATGTATTCGGTCCGGCTCCGTCGGTGTAGTTGTTGGTTCGGTTCTTGGGTCTGGCTTGATCCAAAAAAGCATATTGACGGGTTTTACGTAAAACCGGATCGAACCTAAGACCGAAATTGATGAGAAGGTGAACCGAGGACCGGACCAAAATACATTCTTTTAAAAAAAAAATCACCTTTAAGCTCCTATTAAAGATGCTCTTCCTTTAATTCATTCATTTGTAAAATGATTATTCGCAACACAAAAAAAATATATAATAATAATAAATAAATAAAAATTGTAGGCCAGTTTTGAGGGAGTGGAAAGTTATTATTAAAAATTGAGTGTTCGAAAATGATTGAAGGGGTACATGATGATACCAGGTTGTATATTGTTACTTTATTGAACCTATAATATTTTTGTTCTCTTTGCTTGTTTATTTTAGGAAAGAAAATGAAGATTTTATAGTGTTATGTGACACGAATTACGTGACATATGATATTACTCGTAACATATAAAATGATAATTATTTTCAATTTAGAAATAAACACTTGACTTCAATGGTCAATACTAATGATGTTTTTTATCGCGTGAAAAGAAAAAGAGTTTTGTTCAAAAAAAAAAAAAAAAAAAAAAAAAAAAAAACGAGTAAATTGCACTTTTGGTGCATGTGGTTTGGCTAAATTACATGTTTGGTCAACATCTTTTCGAAAGTGCGACAAACATCTTTATTTTAAACTTTGAGATGATTATTCAGTCCATGGCCCAAGTTAAATGCTAAAATTAGGGGCGGCAATTTCTGACCCGACACGAAACTCGACTTGAAACCGACACAAAAATTAACAGGTTCGGGTTGAGTCTAAATAGATTTCGGGTAGGGTTTAGGTCGACCCATCTAACCCCTTTATTAAATAGGTCAGGTTCAGGTTGGGAATTATTTAAATGGGTCGACCCGTCAACCCATTTAAGATTTTTTTCTTAAACTAAAAATTAATTATATTTTATTATACGGGTCAAATGGGTTAAACGGGTCGACCCCGCAAACCCGTTTAACTCATGTAATGCGCCAACTTTTTGTATATAAAATAAGTTAAATGGGTCAACTCGAAACTTGTTTAACATATTTAACTCATGTAACCTATTTAACCCGCCGACCCAAGTATATATACGAGTTAAATGGGTCAGGTTCGGGTTATGTTTAAATAGGTTAGTGATGGCATAACTGACCCGATGATTTAAATGGGTCAGGTTCGGGTTGAGATTTTCTGACTCGCCAACATGTCAACCCGAACCCGACCCGAATTGCCACCCTAGCTAAAATACCCCTATTTCTTCACACATGAATTTCTCTTTAGTTTTTATTTTATCTTAAAACAAAATTTATAATATTCAATCATTTATTCAGATTTGTTTAATACATAAAACACACTACAAACAATCATTATCATCTTTCATCTCTACCTCTTTTCACATAATACAAATTCTTCGTCTTCAACCTCTTTTATCTTTCTTTTTAAATCTCACTTATATTTGACCACAAAACCCCAACTCCCCAAATCTGACCTACATCTTCGACCCATGTAGATCTACAAAAATAAGTATTCATTCCATCTTCAAGTCAACGACTTCAACAAATGACCAAGAAAATAACTCAATATTCACGATCACATCATAACCGCAGACAAGTTTCAAGGGTTGTAGTTGTGTTTTCATGCTTCATTTTTTTCAAAAGAGTTTGAAGCCAATAATCATAAATACAAAGAGAGGGTTTGTGTCTCGAAATCATAACAACCAAAAAGGGTGTTTTTGTGTTTCGATTAACGCATAAAAGAAACAAAGAGGGTCTTGTGGTTTGTGTTCAGTTTAAAATCAAAAAGAAGAAGGAATGAAATGGATTTTTATGTGACAACATTTTTGGGTAAAGAGAAATGGTGGGTGAATGTGAAATGAGTTTAGGGTTTTATTTATCTATTTATTGTTTTGCTCTTTTCATGTGAAATCTAATGGGGGGTTTTGGGTGTTTATTTTTTGTAAATCTTTACTAAATCTCGAACTGTTTTTGAAAGTTTTTGTGGTTTTGTTATTGATTTGTTTTTGGAAGTGGTAATGTTAAAATGGTAACTAAATAAAAAGAAAAAATTACATGAAAATTGCATTTTGTTAAGAGTAAATTGCATTTTTGTTTATCTAGGTTCTTGTTCATGTTCTTGGTTATATGATAAATAAATAAAAAGGAAAAAATGTCTTAAAATTTAAGAGGAAGAAGACAAGGGATATTTAGGCTATGTTTGGCAGGGGTTAAATGAGGCTTATCGAGGTTTGGGCTTTTAAAATAAGCCAGCTAATAAAATAAGTCTCGTTTGTTATGGGGCTTATGAAAAGACTTATAAAATAAGTCGGCTAAAAACTTTAGCCCGGGGCTTTTGAAGAATAAATTACTTATTTACCCACAAAAATATCTAACATATACAAAAAGTCATTTAATTATATCATTTTTAGTAATTTTGCAATAATAAGCCCCAGCCCATTTGACAAACAAGTTTATAAAAATACAAATTTAATTTTGACTTATAATATTAGTCCTAGCCTCAGCCCAGCCCCAGCCCCAGCCCCAGCTCTAGCCTATTTCGCCAAACATACCCTTAGTCATTTAACTTTGTTTAAGGACTAAATACGCAGCCTAAAATTTCAATAAGGAACGTTTGCTGCACTTGAAGAATGAGGGCTAAACGTGCAATTTGGCAAAACAATAGTGACCAAAATTGCAATTTACTCAAAGAAAAATGTACTATTGTTTGTTGAAAAGTAAAGATGCTTTAAGACATTTTTTTTGAAAAGAAAAATGCAAGCACTATTTTCATAAGGACATGTGAGTAATGTGACACTATTATTTGAAGCAAAAAACACAAGTTTTAGACTAAGGGTGCATTTGGTATTTCATTATGGCAATTAGACAATGACTATGAAAGTGATTAATGTGTTTGTTTAAGATGAATGGGCCCATCATTATGATAATGAATGAGAGAAATGTTATATACTCCATATACATCAAAAGAGTAAGGTATGGATCTTTCATCTCGAGGGGCCCACCACTACTATCAAAATCATTCTCATTCTGATTCATGTCAGCATATCAAACGCACCCTAAAACATGTTACAACATCCAATTTCATTTCAAACATTACTTTCTTTTTTTCATTTGTTTCTAGATGTACTAATTTGATGTGACACATTTAAGGGAACGGGTTTTGGTCATAGAATAGTAACAAACCTTCTTCATTGTCTCGTTTTGATACGTGAATTTTAAAAAACTTTTGTTTTCATAAAGTGTTCTGCATATTTTAATAACAGGTCACATTATAAATGATGTTACGTGACAGACTTTTAGGTGTGACACGTCATTAAAATGTGCATATTTGAACACTTTATGAAAGTTCGTTACATTTACACAACTTTTTCAGAATTCACATATAAAATTGATACATTTGAAAAAGTTCATTGTTATTTAATGACCAAAACCATAATGAAAACATGTGAGTTTTGGCTATTGATTTTCTTGTCTTTTCATTACTAAACAACATGTTATATTTCTAATCATGTTGAACATCTTTAGCTAATGATTAGTTTTCCTTTATAAACAGGTTTGTGCCCAACAGATAAGTTATGAAGCTTGATTGTCGGACCTGAGACGGGGTTGTTTGTGGTCTTGTTGTGGTCTCATTACTATTTTATCGCACAAAACAACGAAGCCACAAAACCAACCAAATTATAGATATAAATAAATTTACTCTAATGATGACATCACGTGAATAACTTATCAACCAAGAGGGTTAAAAGTTTCAGTAAAACGTGTGTAAGATAGTTTTTATATGATATGATTATCTTCTATACAACTTTATACATATCATTCTCATAAAAGGCACGTTTCTTTAGTGATGAGATAATATCAAGTCATAGATAGTGACGACACGAGTAAGTGGATGTTCATGCACTAGTTAGGCTAATTATGATGATGAAGAAAATACCCACTCAACATATATATTTGGTTTATATTCTTTGGGAATATAAAGGTTTAACTTGTTATGATCATCTCAAAATCTACTTTTAATGTGCATTAATATACTTCCTCATGGTAGTTTAGGGGTGAGCAAACGGATCGGATGGACCGGACCGACCGACAAAATCGACCGGACCGGACCGATCACATTCGATTCAGTCCTCGGTCTAGGCTTTATGGTTAATTCGTTCTAGGCTTTTTGGATCGGACCGGACCGGACCAAGACTGAACCGAACACATTCGGTCCGGTCTCGGTCTATTTTTTTTTCCTTAACTCGGTCTTCGGTCCGATCCGATCTTGGCCGGTCCGGTCGGGTTTTTGGACCGTGATAACCCCTAGTTTCACTTGATGTGATTAGTTAATATAGTACTTCATAAGTTCATATATTAAAAAAAAAAATCCTGAAAAAGCTTGGGCCTAGGCCGGGCTAAGCCTTATTGTACGGACCAATTGGACCGAAATAAGCCTAATATTTAGGTTAGGGCTCGAGCTTAGCCCAGGCCGAACTTGTTTTAGGCTCGGGTTTTTTTCAGCTTGGTCCGGGATTTGTACACCTATACTTATAAGAGGCGATTGGAAATTGGAATCGTGTTTGAAGATGTTTTTGCGTTTTTAAATTGGGTGTTGAAACTCACACCATTTTATTTGATAGTGACACCATTTTGTACAAGTTGTATAACACACTGTACAATATTGTAAAACACAAATTATAGTGAAAGCTATAAAAATTTGTGGTGTGAGTATCAACACTCTTTCAAATTATGATATATTTGAAGCTTTTTGTTTACCTTTCATGATCAAAATAAAATACAAGTCAAATAGCTAAGTGACCAAAACTTCAATAAGAAACTATGGTGCACATCTTATCTATACTTCATAATCTTAAGACCATTATAATGTGACACAAAATCAACGGAATTTACGGTATAGCTTCTACCAACTATGAATATCTTTTCGATACCATAGTGACAATGGAGTCCAATTTTAAAAACTTGGAAATGTAGATATTGAAAAAAAGCCTCAGAAATGTCTAGTTTCCTCTTCATAGTTTTTAATCAGAATTGGAGGACAAATTTTAATCATCACAGGCCATTACGAATATATTATAGAGCAAAGTAGTTTTATGTATTTTTTTAAGACTGAAAAAATGTACATATTAAACAAAGCCTCAGAAATCTCTAGCTTTGTCTTCATTGTAAATGATCAGACAATGTAGGCAAAGTGTTTATTCATCACAGGCGTTAACATAGATAACCACATAACAAACAATTTAATATGTTGTTCATATGACATGTTTTTTAACAATACAATACAAAAAAAAAAAAAAAAAAAAAAAAAAAAAAAAAAAAAAATCTGAAGTGAATAGATAAGAAATGTAACAAAAGAGCGAAACTTGGAAACCATATAAAAATTGGTGTACAAGCATTATACTTTTGTTTTATTTTAATATATGGAGAAATTTATAAAAACCGTAAGATGAATCAAACAACTAGAACATATAAATGTCACTAGCAATAGAAACATCATACCCTCTTTCCCATATCATTTACAACCTAAAATATTAGAACCTGACGGCTATTAAAGTGGCATATCCATGGGTGGGGGCTAGACCATTTGATCAAGTATCGGAACCTGGCAGCTAAGTGTGGACGAATTTTTCATCACACTTAGCTGTCACTTTCCGACACTTCATTAAAAGGTGATAACAGTTCACACCATTGTTGGTTGGAAGTGATCCATATATGTCGAATAAAAATGAAGTGTACGTGTTTTGTTTTTGTGTTTTGTGTAAGTGTAGTGGCTAAGGTTTTATGAATGTTGGATGATGTGTTTTATAGTGGATGTTTGGGCTTTTTTAGGGTTGGATAATAAAACATGTTTGGTGGATCTATAGTTGAATAATGGGCTGTTGACTTATTAGGCTTCTATTAAGTGTATTTGGATAAGTTGATTTTAATTTTTATCATTTTGAAAAGCGAGGTTATTTTGATTTATACACTTTTGACTCATGACAAATGCCTACCTTTCGTAATCAGAGCTAAACATGTATCATCCATTTATGTTACAAGTTTTTTTTTTTTTTTTTTTTTTTTTTTTTTTTTTTTTTTTTTCCTCATCAGAAAACTTTAATGGTTTTACAATTTTCTTTAAAACATAATTCGATCTAAAAATTTCTTAATGTTAAGGAGTATACCGACACACACAAGTGATGGGGCCAGGATTTTCTATCCGGGCGGGCCGAAACAAGATCACCATAAACAAGAATACAAGATCATTGCCCATTCTAAATTTTATTATTATTATTATTATTATTATTATTATTATTATTTATTTTATTTTATTTTATTTTTTGTTGAAATGGTGAATATTTATTAAAACAAAGAGCTTTTCAGCTTACAATTCACTAGCCATAATGAACAATCCAATTAGGCTTTCAGAGAGCAGCATAACAAACATTCCACCAATATACATGATACTTCCTCCGTCTCATATTAAGTGTCCACTTACAATATGCACAAAGTTTTAGGAGATTCCACTAACTACACTTTCCACCAATCAGGTATTATTTTTACCAACTAAGGTCCCATCTTATTGGTTGCAGGGTAAAATATGAATACTTAATTTGGGACATCCCAAAATCCATTGTAGACACTTAATATGAAACGGGGAGTGCTATTTTATTCACCATTCTTCTAGGGAGCTTATAAAGATAAAGCATCCACCTAGTAAAATATGAAAAATAAATAACATTACAATCTGACATATTTGAAACCAACTTGCGAGTTACTCCGTAACAATTAAAGGATGACATAATCAAGTGGTCTGGGTATTTTTCTTAGCCATTCCCGATTAAAACTCCATTAATTTGAAACGTTCCACATCTAAACTATTTAACTTATAGTATGTATTTGGATGAGCTAGTTAACTTATTTTTGGGTGGGCCCAAAACTACTAAATGGATTTAAGACATAATTACAATATATAAATGTCATTAGTATCTAGCAAATGTTTTGGATGGGTGCCTCGATTGACTCCATCCCTGGACACACACATGTTCGACATTTAACCCCAAAGGTGTGACAACCGGCAATTTAGGGAGCCATTTTGAAAACCCGCATTACGTTAAAGTTCGTTTATAAATTTTATTTGGAATTTTTATTCGTAACGAACTTGTAAGACCTATTTTATGGTTAATTGTATTTAATGTCGTTATGGGATTCGAGATTTATTTAAATGATTCGTTATGGAATTTTATTTGGAGATTTATTTTGAATTCTCACTTGGTACTACGTTGACCCCGGCACTAGGATTACCTAACAGGAAATTTTATGACTCGACTTTACGAGTCCGACTATATTTAATTATTTACGGGATGTTTCGTGAGATGTTAGACGTTTGAAATGAGTTCGGGTTTCGGATCGTGTGTCTTACACTTAACCATTTTTTTACCCACTCATAATCACTAGTATTATTATTATTATTACTATTATTATTATTAATTTTTTTTTAAAGAGTATATACAATTGGTCCTTGTGGGTCGGTCACAAGCAACACACAAACACCCTCACTTCCTCACATCTCTCTCTCTTTTCCTTCTTGACAAACCCTAGCCCCCAACAACCTCCAGCCGCCGCTGCTGTCACACCGCCGGCCACCACTCAACACCACCACCATTTCCTAACTCCTCATCATCTAATCTCTTAGATCTACTACTACACGCGCCCTATAACCCCGTATTTCATCTCGAATCACCACCAAATTCACCTCCATTTGCTTGTTTTTGGAAGGTTGCCACGGTTTGAGTTTTGTAGGTTGAAGGTGAGACGAGTTTCACTCGTATTTTTGATAAAAATCGTGACCTAGGGTCACGACTTAAAGATTTTCGGATGGGTTTTTATATAAAAACATGGAATACTTATGGGTTTTGGTTGGAAACATGTTTTTCTTAAAAGTTTGGTATCCAGGTTTGGTTTCTTGATGGTTCGATTCAAACCGTGAGTCTAAGACTCACGGCATGGTTGTTGATCCGAGCCTTGGGGCTCGATTTACTTGCCACTTTTGGTCTTGAAATTGTGGTTTCATGTTTTTACTTGCGTGGGATTATTGGGTCGACTCGATGGAGTCACGGCTCGATGCCGTATTTGGTTGTTTGTTGCCGAGACCCTATGTGGTCGAAATGGCAATTTGGGTGTGCTCCTTGGAGCCTTATTTGTGACCCCTTTGATTTTTGGTTCGAGCCATTGTGGCTCGTGGTTTGTGCCGAGACTCATTTGAGTCGAGAGACTCGGGTTTGGCTTGGTGAACCAACCCGAATGTGAACCTTGGTTATATTTATTTTTCCATTTTGTTGCTAACTTGGTTTTGTTTTCGGCATTGGTTGATTTTGGCCGAATACTTGTGGGTCGAGATCATGTTTGGTGTCGACAATGGATTATAGTGTTGTCAAGTTGTTGACGAAAAGTATTATTGGGGACCGATTGTGAGACGGTCACTTAGAATGACGGAGATAGGTTAGTCGGGTGTCGTAGTCGGACCCTATTGTTGTAGCACGTGGATTGGGATTGATTGGACGGAGATGTATTGAGTATTATGACTTTTACATATTATTTTGGACTTGGACAATGAGCCGAGAGTCATGACTCGGACATGTGACCATTTCGTATGACTCGATAACTATTTACAATTTAAAACACAAATAATAAAACTCGTAATAATATTATTGGTAATATAAACGTTTATATGAGTATATAGACGTGAATAACGTATATATAATTGTATAAATGCGTATATTAATAATAACAAAGATCACGAGTTGTATTATAAATAATACGACTAAATATATTAGGCTACGAGAGTAGCGTAATATTATTGGAAGTATTATTAAAAGGGATAAATATTATAAATACCGAGAAATTCTCGACGATAACTAAACATCACATGAAATGTTATTTTATATATGTAACGAGTAAAGCTATCGAGTTATGCGGAGTCGTGGTCACTTGAGTCCAGGTAAGTTATTGTTGTGATTTTTGTGTTGTCACGGATATATGACGATTAATATAAACATTTTCTATAACTAAATAACTTACTTAACCGACAGGTTAAACCGAGTTATTTGGCTATACGAAATGAGTATATTAATGGGCATCGTATCCTACGACGCCCATAGGTTGTGGTATATGTAAAGGATAATAAATTGCTAAATATATATATCGGGAAATCTGGCCAATTTGACGATGTATATAAGGAGTTTATTAAACTACGATATATACCATATAGTAATTGTGTGCTATGTGCTTTAGGATTGGGTGTAATCTTGGAACGGTATGTTACGTAAATAAATATGGGGATTATCAAATCGACGGATTTGATAAACTTCGGCGATTTATTTAAATAATATATTGGGCTAATATTAGATCTATAGTTTGTTTTATTATTCTTTGCGTGACCTTTTCGGTTTATTTGTGTCGACCCACCTCCCGTATGGATACCAAATGTAAATACGCCAAACTATTACAAAATGGATTTTCGGAAAATAAAACGGAATACGTCCGGGTTTGGGAATATTTTGAATTTGAGGAAATGATTTCTGAACGAGTTAATATTGTTAGGTCGTGTTGAGTCCGTAGTTGCCGTCTTGTGAGTTATTATACATCTTACTTCTACCGATTTCTTCTTGCTGATTTCTGGACTTGAGGTGAGTCATAGCCCCACTTTTTACTCTTGAAATATGTTTTCAATACTTGGGGTAAGAAACGTGCAAATTATTTATGTGGACTATTATCGCTCCTATATTCTTTCTAAAACTTGCTATGCGTATGGACTAGGATGGATTGTCAGCTTTAGTCACATATTTTGTGTGTACTATTCAAGGTTGGCTTATTTGGTTATTGATGGATTGTCAGCTTTAGTCACATATATTTTGTGTGTACTATTCAAGGTTGGCTTATTTGGTTATTGGTGGATTGTCAGCTTTAGTCACACGATTCGTGTGTACTATTCTAGGTTGGCTTATTTAGATACTGTAGTGTGCACCTATAGGTTGTTAATACTTCGGAGGTTATCCGAGTATTTTTGGTATTGCGGGGGTTACCCGAATATCTATGTTAGAACGGAGGGTATCCGTGTGTTATGTTGGAGCGGAGGGTATCCACAGGCTTTTAGTGAATCCTTAGTCTAGCTAGCAAGCGTTTTGCGTATATGTCCATGATGCGTGGGAATCGCAACAGGCTTTACCTCTCGAGGGATCTCGAGAAGCTTACAACCCCCACCAGGCAGTGTACCTGATCGTTGTAGTATAGTATAGTGACAAGTACCGGGGGATTGATCGTTTAGCTTAGGAATAGTGTCGCTAGGATTAGAAAGCCTAATTACTAGTTCTAAAGGTGAGGGATGATTAGTTTTGTCTTTTTATATTTTATGGAAAGCAAGTTAAAATCTCGGGTTTTGAAGGAGTGGGCGGAATTAGTTGCTATTCAACTAACCCAAAACTAAGCTGCAATCAAAATAAAATAATAAAAATGAAATTAAACTAATTATACTAAGGTTGTGAGTAGTAATTGGAGAAAATGTGTTTACTTAGACTTCACTACTCCCTAGATATCTTTTACACGTTAATTACTTGTTATAATTGCATGGATGACGGATCGTATTCCTTAATACCATTCATGGGGTGGCATACATAACTCCCCAATTCTATGAGCTCTTATCTCCTCCTACACCATGACCCAGCACAACTATAGGGATTGTAAACAGTGGCTCATGCATTAAATACAACCAATAAAGACCTAGTACGCCTCGGTTCATGTTTCTTAAGACGTTCAAGCATGTTACCATTTGGAGATCTGCCAGTTTTCTTAAGCCTAACATATAATATCATTCATCCAAGAACAAGAATAGACAAGTAATTAACACATAATCAACATCTAGGTTTCATTAGATCTAAGCAAACACAAAGTAAATCTAGCCTAGCATAGTAGAATTAAGATAAGAACAAAAGATAAACAACCAACACATAGACATATTGATTGAATTAAGAGTATACTTATCTCAATTACAATGCAAGGTATCAAGGGTTTGGAACCCTTGAAAAACCTGCAAAAGAGGCACCAAAATCGTCTTTAGGGTTTCACCAAAACTTCTCTCTTTTTAATGTAAAAACTAGAAAACTATATATAGGAAAACTGGGCTGACGGCGTCAAGACAACCATGTGACGCCGTCACCTCGCCGCCAAATACTTCCTCGGACGGCCTTGATCTACTTATGACGGCCTGTGTGACGCCGTCACCACCTACGGTATTTTATTCTTGGCACTTTGACGCCGTCAGGATGACTTTTGACGCCGTCACCACCTACGGTATTTTATTCTTGATGTCTGACGCCATCAGGGTGTAACTCTTGACGCCGTCACCTAGTGTTTCCAGCATGGAAAATTGATACTTTGCCGTTTTCTTCACTTTTATGCTCCAAAAACGTCCAAAATGGTTTCTTTTCCAGAATTCACTCTCCAAGTACCTAAAATCACAAAAGGAACGATTTAGGGCAATATTTGATCAAATAAATTCGGATTCGGGCTTAAATGACCCCCTAAAAACGGATCATTTTTCGCCTCATCAGTCCACTATATTGTTAGATGAATTTAAACCTATGATCTCACCAGCGAAAGCTGACTTTTAGCACGTTTTCTCAGGTAATTAAGTGATGATATGGATGCATGGATTGGAAGGCTCAGCTAAGGCTCCTGGTTTATGGATCTATTTTTCTAAACTCTGATATTGAATTATAGACCTACTTTTATTTCTTTTGGGCCTGACTCTGGATGATGTTTGGATAAATGTAAACTTTAAAACCCCGTTTTGGTTGCGTTTTTATTATGTTTACTTTATCTCGTTCTATTATGTCTTGTGTTGGATACCAATCCCCGTAGCACCCCGAAAGCTTGTTGAGTCTTCCGCTGTATCAAATTTTGGGGGTGTTACAAAAGGTGTGACGTATTGGTGGAGATTTAGCCGTTTAGGATTCTTCGCTACTCTCCAATCGAGACCCAAGTTCAAATACCATTGGAAACGATTTAGGGTCAGCCTTTAGACGCGTAACTTAATTAATTGATTCACCCAAGTTGGTTCCCTAGACTTAGTAAAAAAAAATATCACGTTCCACAAAGTTGGTGAACATCGAATATTGCGTTTAGTTGGTGAGAATTGAGACACTTTCTTTGCAAAAGTTTTCACAAAAAACTTAAAATGTATTGTTTAGTCGTATATTTTTAAAAAGTTTTTATAAGAAGTTCAAGGAAAGTAATTACGTGTGAGCGAGTCAACATTGTCGGTTATGAATGACTTTTCACAAAATTTATGAACAAAAAGTATCAAGAGAACAAAATTAGGGGGTATTAATACAACTCTATCTTTTACCAGCGAATAACTCAATCATCTTTCACTAAAAAAAAAAAAAAAAAAAAAAAAAAAAAAAACTTAACAACTAACACCGTTGCAATGGTGGTTATTTTCCCGCCATTTCACTATCCCCATCATACACTAGTAGTACCTGTTATTCCCTACCTTCCATTGTCACTACAAGTAAACACCGCCGTTTGAGCGTCGTTAAGTTAAGGTTTGGTGATGACGTCACGCTATACGTCATCGAGTCCGGAAAGCATTGGGACAGCTTCTACAAACGTCATCAAAACATGGTATCGCTTATTTTGAAACCCGGTTCGACTCGGCCAGGTCAACCGGTCGAACCTTTAATATATGAAACCCAATGCGAACCGCTAGTTTTTTTTAGCAGATTTAGTGTTTGACAAGGTGAAAAAAAACATTGGTGTCTGGACATGTGTATCATCTGTTTGTTTTTTTTAACATACCGGGTTGGCTCGGTGACCCGGTCAGGTCGATCACAAACTCACCCAATTTTGAAAACATTATGCAAGTGGACACTTATCTTGGGAGCGAGGGAAATAGAAAATGACAAACTTTTCATCTAAAATGGGTTGAGGGAGTCGAGGAAGGCCTACACATAGCTATATGAAGGACCATTTTGATGACCGTATATGAGAAAGTACTTGGCTCCCTCGACATTTATTTTTGGGAATTATACACGACATTCGGTTGATAGGGGCCGGCAGGGACAGATGCATGTACAAGGTATGGGGGCCGGCGCCCCATGGCTAGCCGAAAAAGTTGAGATTCTAATTTTTTTTTTTTTTTTTTTTTTTTTTTTTTTTTTTTAAAAAAAATTTTTTTGACCTTTTTTCGAAAATGCCCCCAAACTCAAATTGCCCCACCCACGTACTAAAATATAGCATTTAACACTCTAAAGCCTTATAAATTATTTATCTCTAAGTAAAAATACTCGATTTATCATTACGATCATAGTTTTTTCTTACGCATTTTGTTGCTATTGTCAAAAAAAAAAAAAAAAAAAAAAAAAAACCCCCTACATCCAATTTTCCTGGATCCGTCACTGGAGGCCGGCCCTCGGCATTGGGCCACACATGTCATTTTTTCACAACTTGGCGGACCTTCCTCGACTCCCTCGAACCCATCTTTGCGAGATCGGGCATTTTGGCCTTGTGAAATGATTTTGCGCATGTTAAGACAACTAACCATCAAATTGACCAAATTTGTGACTTTCCCTTTAAAAAAATGTGTATATAGCAGTTTTGAAGGTTTTTGTGATTATGTTAGAGTGAATTCAAAGAAAAATATAAGTGTTTTGAATAGCAGTATGCCCAAAATTAGCAACATGCCTATGTTAATACTGTTATATACGCACTTTACTGTTTTTTACAAAAGGTGTTTTTCACTGATAAGATGAAAATATGTTTGTATGTGCTTACAGTAACGAAAATTTCTTCTATAGGGATGAAATAAACTGGAAAAATGAATTGTTTCTTTGTGTAAGAGAAAATAGTAGCTAAAATAAAAATGAAGCTGGAATAGGTTTTTGATATTTTGAAGTAATTGCAGTTCTTCAAGGACCGACAATACCTCGAAAATGATTCAGGGAATCACTTTTGTGATGAAAACGACACCATCTCTTCTAATGGAAAAGGAATCTTAGAGGTTAGATTCATCGCTCATAGCCAGCAGTACCCGTTCATATGAAAATAAAAGCTCGAGATGAGGAAATTATATACTTTCCTTTCTAAACGAGCTAAAAGGAAATAAATGAGTTCAAAATACAATTACATTGTGTATTTGTGCGTGTACGTGTTGGAGATTATAAATAGGCAAAATGTAACCAAGGTGTTGCTTGCATTTTGTTAGCCAACACTTGACATTTGCATATACGTAATGTACAAGTCTGATATAATTTCTTGATATACGCGCAATTCCCTCAACGCCAGAGGATGTTTTCATATTTTTTTGTACATAATTCTTGATATAATTTCTTATTTTTTGATCTTCTTGCAGACCCTCAGAATAATTTTTTGGTTGTGCGAACCAAAGGGAATGATGACCTTGGGTTGTACCAAGTCTGAAACCAATTGGATTTATTTTTTGTCCCATGTTCCCCCATTACTATTACTATACATATCATAATACGACATAGTTGTATCCTTTTTTTTTTTTTTTTTTTTTTTTTTTTTTTCCATTTTGGTTTTTGTGACCACTTAATAGAGTCGGTATCTATATATCCACCTAAGGATATATCTTTCATTACAATAGTTATATGGCAGGTAGGTTTTTGTATGGCAAAACTACGCCCTCGAGCTCGAGGTTTTAATCTCTTCACGATAGTACCTTCATTTACTTCGGCTTTACTAATGACTAAATTTGCTTCATTCGAACCCATATTGAAACTAGCATTTGCTGCTACAGAATAAACTAATTTGAAAATGGGATAACATGCTCGATAAGGCATGAGTTCTAATATCATAAGTGTTTCTTCATAGGAACGCCCACGAATTTGATCAATTACTCTTCGCGCTTTGTGAGCAGACATAGATATATGTTGACCTAAAGCGTATACTTCTGTTTTCATAAAGTTCGCCTCCTACTAATAAATTCCTACTAATCAATGATAAATATCTATATATATTATTTTATTATAATTATAATAATTTTATTTTATTATAATAAATATATAAATAAATTTAACGACGAGACCTATTATCGCTTTTTGCATGTCCTCGGAAATTTAAAGTAGGTGCGAATTCTCCCAATTTGTGTCCTACCATACGATCTGTTATATAAATAGGTAAATGTTCCTTTCCATTATGGATTGCAATAGTATGGCCAACCATTATGGGTATAATGGTAGATGCCCGGGACCAGGTTATTATTATTTCTTTTTCTTCTTTTGTGTTAAGCTTATTTATTTTTTTTAATAAATTATTCGCTACAAAGGATTTTTTTTAGTGAACGTGTCACAGCTTCCTCCTATTTTTTTTTGTAAAGACTAAGAAAGAAATTCTATTTTCTCTTATATATATATATATATATATATATATATATATATATATATATATATATAATGCACTTTTCTCTTGAACCGAATACTATATATATATATATATATATATATATATATATATATATATATATATATATATATATATATATATATATATATATATATATAGTGTATCTTTATTTTCAGAACCCTGTTAAGTGCGGGAACTGCGAGAACTCCAATTTTGTATTAGAAAACATGCATGTTCATATAAAACATGTATGTATTCTTACGTACACTTTAATACACATACCTGCGTAACATACATGTTCATATAAAACCCTGTTAAGTGCAACATATCAATGTAAAATGGTTTTATATGAACATGTATGTTACGCAGGAATGTGTATTAAGGTGTATGTAAGAAAACATACATGTTTTATATGAACATGCATGTTTTCAAATGCAAATTTGAAGTTCTCGCAGTTCCCGCACTCAACATGGTTCACCCTATATATATATATATATATATATATATATATATATATATATATACACACACATTTTAGCCAAGGTTATAAATAGCGCGAGGCGTGGCGTGGCAGCATGACGAAGCCTCAAGCTTTTGCAGCCAAGGTGAAGCTTTTACGTTTTAAGGCGTGGCATAAGGCAACACAAAATATGTAAATATTTATATATTTATATTATATTTCATATATATCGAGTTTACAAAAAGCGTTGTACATAATGAATAAGGTTAAGAAACTATTCTTGCATGTAATATTTTTCATTTTAAAAAAAAATATCGGAGTTGAATAAAAAAAACTCGCCACTCCATACGCATAGGCGCGCCTTTCCATGCCTTACTTTAAGCCACACCTAGAACCTCCGCCAAGGTCCATTTCATAATGTCGAGCCTACGCCTCGCGCCTTGGTAGCGCCTTTGCAACGCCAAAGCGCGCCTTTTAGAACATTGATTTTAGCCAAAGAGTATTGAGGAGATTCGGGGTTGATACTGTACATGTCTTAAAATTTAAGGGTACTTTTTGAAAATTTTGTATTTGGCCCTCTCAAGAAATTTTGATCGGCCCTCCCATTCTCCCAAAATAATGAGAAACCAAAGGTCAGTTATGGCTGCAGATCTTATGGAGTTATGGTCTCATTGATCATTCATGAATAAAAAATTCACACAACAGCTTTTAGCTTTTTACTTGTGTTTGATGATATCTTCGATCTAGCTCCTGTCAATGGCCAATATTTAAGCATCTCTGTTGTCATTTATGCTTGTCGGATAACAGTTGTTTGTTGTAGTCATGATTTGAGCCACCGTTTACTTTTTTTTTTTTTTTTTTCTCAACTGATCGAGTAAGTTTTAAGATCTGTTACGTTACATATTTTAGCTTTGAGTGATAAGAAATGCAAGTACTTCTGGGTAGGTGTAGGAACCAAGGTTGGAAAAAATCAATATAAAGTGTATGTTTTTGTACGTGTATAAATAATAATAGTAACTCCACACTTTTTTGTCTAATTGCTAGAAGAAAGAGAAATCTATTTTCATTTTTCTCTTTTATTTGGTCATTTAGTACATATTGATTTTTAGTTGTTTAATTATATTGTTAATAGATTTGACAAATGGAAAAAAGTTAATGATGGAAAAAGATGTGCATTTCTTAAACATATTGGCTGTTCACAACATAAAGATGCAATGAAAAATAAGTTTCTTGCAGATAGCTTGGTCGTTCACATAGAAAAGGAGATTGATGATACTTTTGACTCAAACTCCATAATTGATGTTTTCAAAAACTTTAAAGGCCGTCAAGCCGAGTTGCAACTTTTTTTTCTTTAACGTTTTATTGCATGGCTTACCTTTAATATATAAGACTATGTCGATTTATGTTTTAATATACTTGTCTAGTTTTTACTTTCAATAGTTTCGAACTTTCAGCCCCCAACTAAAATTGTTCAAGTTCCGTCTATGTTGAGGAGGTAAAGTGGTATGTGGAAGAAACAAATAAATGGAAACTAGTCGAATACACAATTGTAGACAACTTTAAAAGCTTTGGAGCTTTGGTCAGACAAAAGTATATTGTCAATCCAATGCAAACAAACATTGGTGTATAGCATTCAAAGCTTGTTATCTTGTGCAGACATGCAAAAGCAGATTTTGAAACACTCATATAACAATTGTCCAACCATATGCATTTAAGTATATCAAGTATCAATTACACAAATGCATTAAAGAACATTTCACCTATACGAAAAATGTGGCAAGCAAATCCGATTCTCATTTAATAAAAATCTACCGTATCATTGTATAAATAAGATTACTATCAAAATAAAAATTACAAAACACTAGAAATTAGAAAAAATAACAAAAATGAGTTTTTCCCAAGGGAAGTTTCCCGCATGCATTGTTAATGGTGGTCGCGGTTGTAATGTTCTTTTGTCAAAAAAAAAAAAAAAAAAAAAAATAGTTACAAAATTTTCAAAGAATATGTTTGCAATATGATTGGTTTAGAATGTGTAGGTGATATATTGGTGAGCAAGTAAATAAAACATTTAATAGGTACATGGTTTTGTGAGGGAAAATAACAAACATAACATTTGTTTCATTTATTTACTACTTACATGGTTTGGTGTCTGTAACTTTTGTTCATTCATTTATTACATACCTGATTTGGTGAATGTCAAAATTTATATTTTAAAAGTAGCAACAAATATAATACACGAGCAAAACCTTCTTTTGAACAAATGTTATTTCTAGTCATTTATTTGTGAATTACATGTAGAGCTATCTTGTGTGGTCAATTTGGTTAACTACTTAACTAACTATTTTGTCACAGCCAAGTGGTCATTCTTATTGATTAAGAAAACTAATTTTGTAATTGTTTTTAATGAATGTGGTTAGGGGGTGGCAATGCAAGGGTCACAGACCCAAATCATCAAATGCCGATCGGCATAGACGAAAACCACCCAAGCGGTATGAGCAAATCGGCAAGGGGGAGGACCATCTTTTGTCGATTCGGCATGCACTATAACCCAAAAAAAAGTTGAACTTTATCATTAATAACATTAATTACATTGACCCATTCGAGGGTATTTTCTAAAAAAAAAAAAAAAAAAAAAAAAAAAAAAAAAAGTGTTTTGTACCCTTTTAAATTTTATAACCGTTTAGGCATTTTTCGAAAAAAAAAATTTGTTCATTTTTGAAATTTATAGCCGTTGGAGGCTTTTAATTTTTTTTTCTCTTTAAATAGTACCTTGATTTTGTAATTTTATAAACACAACCAAATCACACACTACTAGCCATGGCTTACGCATCATCTAATTCATCCTCGGACGAAGTTTGTATTCCAACCGAATCATCCGATCTATGGGAATCCGGTAGTACGTTTGAAACTTTGTTAGCCGGATACGAGGCACTTGAAGACACGACAAGTTCTAAGGAAATACGTGGTTATACAACCCGTTTTCGTGAAAGAGCACTAGAAACTCTAAACAATGATTATTTTGTTGAAGAACCAAAATTTAACGACGAAAAGTTTCGCGAGCGTTTTCGTATGAGTAAATCTTTGTATTTACGAATTGTTGGTGAAACTGAAGCGCAAATCGAGTGGTTTCAACCGGGATATAACGCGTTGGGAAAAAAAAGTTTTACGGCGTTACAAAAATGTACGTCGGCCATTCGCCAACTCGCAACCGGTGAACCGCCGGATAGATTTGATGACTACTTAAACATGGCACGAATAACGTCAGGTTATTATTTGATGACTACTCAAATGAGAAGCCTAAATTTTGTGAGAACGCGAGAAGCAATCTTAGCCACTCATTTTATCCTCCTTTAACTTTAATCTAATAGCTAATATTAGTTAATCAACTTTTTGAAAATTTCTTAAAAAATTTTAAAAAAATTTCGAAAATTTTAAAAAAAAATTTTTGAAAAAATTAATTTTCGAAAAAAATAATTTTCGAAAATTTTTTTTCGAAATTTTTTTAGAAAATGTTTTTTTCGAAAAAAAATTTTTTCGAAAAAAAAAATCGAAAAAAAAAAATCGAAATTTTTTCGAAGTTTTTTTTTTCAAAAAAAAGTTTTTGAATTTTTTTTTTCGAAAAAAAACAATTTCCGAATTTTTTTTTCCGAAGAAAATTTTTTCGAAAAATTTTCTGAAATTTTTTTTTCGTCACATGTGAAAAAAATTTAGAAATTTTCACGAATTTTTTTGTCATGTGCAAAAAAAAATTTTCGTCGCATGTAAATTTTTTTTTCGTGACATGTGAAAAAAAATTTCGTCACATGTGAAAAAAAATTTGGAAATTTTCACGAAAATTTTTTTGTCACGTGTGAAAAAAAATTCGTCACATGTGAAAAAAAAAATCCGTCAAATGTGAAAAAAAAAAATTTCGTCACATGTGAAAAAGAATTTTGAAATTTTCACGAAAATTTTTTTGTCACCTGTGAAAAAAAAATTTCGTCACATGTGAAAAAAAAATTTCGTCGCATGTAAAAAAAAATTTTCGTCACATGTGAAAAAAAATTTCGTTATATGTGAAAAAAAATTTCGTTACATGTGGAAAAAAAATTTCGAAAATTTTTCAAAAAAAATTTTGAAAATTTTTCAAAAAAAATTTTGAAAATTTTTCAAAAAAATTTTTGAAAATTTTTTGAAAATTTTTCAAAAATATTTTCGAAAAGTTTTTGAAAATTTTTCAAAAAAATTTTTGAAAATTTTTTAAAAATTTTCATAAAAAATAGTTAGCTAATAATAGCCATTAGATCAAAGTTTAAAGAGGATAAAATGAGTGGTTATGATTAGTTCTCGCGTTCTCACAAAAATTAGATTTCTCACATGAATGATCCCCTATATATATATATATATATATATATATATATATATATATATATATATATATATATATATATATGTGTGTGTGTGTGTGTGTGTTATCTAATATGTTGTAGGTGAATGCCTTGATAACTTTTGTGATGCTATTATAAAGTTATATGGGCGAGAGTTCTTACGTAGGCCGACAACCCATGACATTGTTCGGTTATTCGAGGTATATGAAGAAAAACATCACATTCCTGGTATGCTTGGTAGCATTGATTGTACACATTTTGTTTGGCAAAATTGTCCTAAGTATTTGAGAGGCCAATATAAGAGAGGTTGTAACAATTCGCAATTTCAGGTTAATTACTATTCCCGGAAATTTTCACTATTCACTTTTACTATTCATTTTTCCCGAAATTTTCCCGAAATTTGATTTTTGTTTTTTGGACTCGAGTGATAAATCATTTCCATGGCAAATTAAAAGTTTGACATTCATAAGCTCATTTTCGTAAAAGTTAATAAGGAATTACACGTTTTAGGGTAAAACGTCATTCAAAAATTCTACGCACAACGAAACTCGACCGCGTTAAGTGACCCCGCATCAGAAAAATGTTTGATACACTCATGATTTATTTGAGAATTAATCATGACTGTGAAAAACATGACCAAAATAAGCCTCGGCCGTGAAAAACTGAAATTTTCAGTTTTTAAGCGTTTTTACTCAGCCGTAACCTTAGCCTATACCTGCACCGCGTTTCTAAGACGATTTGAGTTTTCAACTTATTAGAAAAAGTCAACATATTTTCCCCCCTCCATTGACCAAAAATCATCCATTGATTTTATAAGTCATTCCTTGATTTTTAGGCTTACGGTTTGATGTTTAAAAGACATTTAATACCAACCGACACTAGACTGAGCCCAGTCTAGACATTATAAGTCATTTTAAATCATTTTTATCATATTAGAAAAGTAACATTTTACTTTTCTCAATTTTACGCAATATTCGTACGTTATACGTATTACGCGTTTTAGACCAGTGTTTCCAGTTTTAGCAGGGTTTTACCACCCCAATGGAACCTACCACTCATTTTATATTTTATTATGGAGTATTATGACATGTTTAACCATTCTTCCAAGTTTCGTATTTTTACGATACCCGGTTTTACGTTTCGTGGCTTAACCATTTACGGTTAGCATTTTACGGAGCCAAAACATACTAGATATCTTGGATAATATTTTCCAAAGTCCAACCCTTCCTCCCCAAGCATTGCAAACCGCCACTAGGGGGGGGGGATTCACATAGGTGTCTTGATCTCATGCTTTAAGCCTTAAGATGTGAACATGTGTTCAACTTGGTGAGCAAGTGTTGACAAGTCAATGAAATGTAACCTCCTCAAGCTCCTATAAAGCCCTTGTTCCTCTCTTGTTGCCGTGGGATATCTCACACACCAACACAATCTCCTTAGCTCATTTTCTTCCAAATTCTAGCAAGATTCAAGAGCAAGTTCAAGGTAGAAACCCTAGTTTGATCTTAGGTTATCAAAACACTTCTATAACCTCATATACTTGGTGATTTCTCTTGAGTTTGAATCCACTCAATTCACCTCAACCTTCATCATCCATCTTTCAAGATTACAAGGGTAGAAAGATTGCATGAAGTGAAGTGGGTTGAAGCAAGTCTATCAAAGTCCTATCCTTACATGTTAACTTCCTTTCATCTTTGAAAGCCAAAAGTTGTAAGCCAAACCTAACATGCTTCTTGTTAAATGATCATGCTCATGTTATTTACATATTATTCTTGCTATATTATGTCTTGCATAAATGTCCATGATGTATAAAAGTGAGTAAAACAAGTTATTGTACATGATTGATAAGACAAGTTAATAAAACAAGTAAACTAGTGACTTTCTTGGTATAACCTGATCAAAATGGTAAAATTATGATATTGGATCATTATATATTACAGTAGAGGACTTAACAAGGAAACCATATCAATTTGAACCACCTAAAACGAGTATACGAGTCAAAAGTTACGCCCATTTGAAGTTACCAAAGATTTACGGCAAAACTGCCTAAACCATACTGTTTTGCATTCTGACTTTTTGAAAGTCACCCTTCTGGTACGATTCATCAAAAAGTTAAAACACGAAAGTTGTCCGGAACGCCGTTTTCGTTCAGGAACAAAGAAGCTCGAGCCCTGAAAACGCTTTCCGAGTGATAATTTCTTCAAATTCTAAACAGCCATTTTTAGACCAAAGTCATTATATAAAGGTTATGGTTTATAAAGACCAAGAGGTCTTATGACCTAGATTCAAGACCACAACCATGGCTAGAGCCAAGGTTGAGTCTCAAGACCATGGAACAATGACCAAAGGTCATGGCAAGGCCATGACTAAATGACCATATCAACATACCAAGGCGAAAACATGAGCTAACGACCATATAAACTTACCAAGGCAAATACATGAACTAGAGAAGTTGGCGATAACTTGAACATACAATTTGGATCTACTTCATCTAAAAGAACCATGAGATACAAGTTATAAGAAAATCACCCTAATAACAATCTTCATGTAATAATAAACTTTCCTAAGTTTATTCAAATATCGGACATGTAACTTTTCGGATCAAAACTTATATCTATATATTTTATCAACTACTACAATAGTAGGGAGCCTCATGTGAGGAGTTCATTATGTAAGCCGTCGAGATGAGTTGTGGATTTACGAATTAAAGTGTCCTGGCTCCTCGAACGCTTACTAACATGACTTCTGAATTATGTCGGCCCGAACGGTAGTAAACGATATATAAACATACTTGTTTCATGAATCATTTCTTTCAAAGACTTACACTATACATCATACCACATCATGGACTAAGTGCAAGACATACATATATTGGCATGTTTATGTTTCATTAGACATTATTCCAAACCTAAGTTGCAACGATTATTATAGGTTGCTCGTAAAAACCTTCGCGATTCGACCATCATATTCACTACTTGCTACATAACTTAAGGTGAGTCATAGCCCCTACTCTTTTAGTTGTTTTACCAACGCTTTGGGGGAGAATACATGCTCGTTTTTACATAAATGCAATACTTGTTTTACTTGAACATGCTACTTGTTTGCTTAAATACCAATTGCCTTACTCAATGTTTGTGGCTTACTCAAATGCCTTATGTGTTTACATGTTACATACTTCATTGCCTTCCCGTTGCACTAGTATTCAACAAAGCGTAGTATTATGGCTTCGACTTCATTGTCATCATTATTTATATGGCATCATTGTAAAGATTGTTTATATAACGGTATTGCTACATTTATCTTTGAATCTAGATACAAGTTTTACCTTTGTTCACATAAACCAGATCATATTTGGCAGTGGGTTGTGAACACACAGGTTACAAGTCTCTTATGGCGGGACTTGCAACTGAGTGGATTTACGATACCTTTGCTGGAAAATCATCATTCAAATGTTTTACATTACATTTTGTCACTAAACTCTATGAACTCACCAACCTCGTGTTGACACTTTAGCATGTATTTTCAGGTTCATAATGAACAAGGATGGCACGGAAGGGGCACGGATATTCAAGAGGGCTATAAATTTTATTATCATTCGAAACTCATTTTATGTAAACTGTAAACATGGAACCATTTGGGACCTCATTTTGTAATCTCTGATATTTATACAATTTGAATGATAAATCTTTTAAAACGACTCAATTGGAGTTCGTTTTCTATTATTGCGACTATTGTGCCGTCGAGTAACACCCAGTTTGAATTCCGCTGCAACCATGAATTGGGGGTGTTACAGAGGTGATCACCAATACCCGACTATTATGCTTGAGGCGACGGCTTCAAATGATTTGTGGATTTTGCATTCGTTTTTTGGTCCTCCCGGTTCAAATAACGATATAAATGTTTTGAATCAGTCTCCGTTATATGTTAGTGACAGAAATGGAACGGCACCAAACAGTTCATTTGTTTTGGGTGGACGGCTTTACAAACGTGGATACTATCTTACCGATGGAATTTATCCTAGGTATTCAACATTTGTTAAAGCATATCCGTATCCTACTGACCCAAAAGATAAGAAATTCAAAAAGCTACAAGAGTCAGCAAGAAAGGATGTCGAACGAACTTTTGGTCGTCTAAAGGAAAAATGGTTTATTCTAAGTCGTCCTCTCCGGCCTATGTCCGTCCAAAATATTCGAAAAATCGTTTATACGTGTATTATATTGAACAATATGATTTTAAAAGACGATGGGATGGCAATATCACCGGTTCATATAATGGATCCGTCGGTTGCGCCAGTTTTTGATGATAATGTTCTACAAGAGTTGCTCGACGAAGATATCCATAACCTTCTCCGATATGATCTTACAGAGCACGTAGCGGTTCAAGATTTGCCATACCTTGATGAATAGTGGTTTTATAATTTTAGTTTTCCTAAGCATTTTGTAATTTTCTTTGATTTATTAATAAAATTTAATGCTTTTATATAATTGTTTAGTATATTTATAAATAAGAAAAAAAAATGATTGGTTGGTTTTGCATTACCATTGCTACTAAAAATTGAAAGAAAGTCATGATGAATTATAAAATGTGTTGTTGGCATGTGATTGGTTGAACATGTTTTTGCCACTTACTTTTTGCATCACCATTGCCACCCCCTTATAGTCTACGCATGCTACAAAGCCACTAATAAGTTGGTATATTAATAAAGTCAACCAATGGATAAGTATAACAATTTATCTAACTTTTGCAAGCAAATGGTGACTGTCAAACTTTTTTCAATAATTAAACTACTTCAAAAGTGGCAAGCAAATAGTGGAGTACATAGCAAATGTATTTGGTTGCCATGTTGCAAATGGTAGAGTAACGAGCTAATGGTGGAGTAGCAAGCAAATGTATTTGCTCGCTATGTCTATTTTAGTTATGTGAAAAATAGTGTCGATTTTGGTTATTGTGTTTGGTAAAAATAAATTTTTGGTAATTGATTTTCAGAAGAAAATTAACTATGGAGTATTTTTAAAGATACTTGTAAGAGGGGGTTGGACGAGGGCGGAGCGAGGGCGGAGCTTAGTAAGGACCGGGAAGAGTCCCAGCCCCTAGGCCTAAGCCTGTTAGTGTATTTTTTTCGCGGTTTCTTGTGTTATTTTTTTCATCTCGGCCCTCCCATCTAATGTTTTTCAGGAAAAAATTTTGTTTCGGCCCTCCAATAAAAAATTTTCTAGCTCCGCCACTTGGGTTGGAATTGTGTTTGAAGATATTTATGTGTTTTCAGATTATGAAGGTATATATTTGACCTTTTTTGATTACCTTTTCATGATAAAATAAAATATAAGTCAAATACCTAAGTGACCAAAAAGTTCAATACAAAACTATGCTGCACATTTTATCTATAGTTCATCATAATGACCATTATAATGGAATTCACATTATTGCTTCTGCCAACTATGAAATATGCATATCTTAAAGCCTTTCAACTACCCACCAACCTACATTAAACTTCAATTATCAATATTTATGGCTATTGACTTGCATTTAAGTTTATTTGTACTCTTTGTGTGTTTATAAAGACATACACAAACACTATTGAATCAATTAAACATTTTGTTGTTTTTTCTTGGCAGCATCGAACATAGCTTTCCTACTAACGGCAACTGTGTTACCGCTACAAACCCACCACCGGCATGCTTCAGTGTTGATCAAAACCCGACAATGTTTGTCCTTCTATTTTATGATACAAGAGCAAAGCGACCATTTTCTTGTCAAAATAGGTTGTCTTGAAAATATAAGGGTATAATCTCACTAATTTTTCTTATTAACATTTATATCATGTTTTTATCATTTATATCTTGTTAGCCTATTATAACTAATATAAAAAAGTGACTTAAGAGGTCTACAATATCTTTAAAAATATATGCCATTGTAAAGGATAAAAAGGTTGTGATGCATTAACTATATATAACACATCTAATATATGCATTACTTACGTTGTATCATTGTAGCAACTTTTGTCAGCCCTATATAAAAAATAATATAACCTAACATTACTCAGACATAACATATTTATATTTTACACCCTATCAGGATTAGCACTAATACTTCAAATTTGTCTATTTTTTTAGAATAGAAGACTTAACATCTTTGTATTAAAGATCTTTTTATGATACTTTATATTATGAGAATTTTTGGGTTTGAAGTTTGATGTATGGATTTTGTATTTCAATTTATTCTATTGTAATTTGAAAATTTAAGAATAGATAATAAAAATCTATCCCATGAGTGTATTCAGTTATTAAAGGGAAACATGTAGGGCACGATTTACCTATAGAATCGTTGGTATTTTAAGCACGAAGTTACCCACAAATTATTACTATAAAATTGTTGGTAATTTAGTCACCAGCTTAACCACGAAATATTACCAAAAAATGTGTCATACTCACGCATGACTTTTACACACAAATGACGTGGGTAGATTTAGCCATAGTGATTTTTACGTAATTATATAAATTTGTGGGCAGTGTTTTGCCAATGTTGCTACGGAATTATAAATCAACATGGAGAGGTGTTGTAGCATTTTTGCGTCCACCAATGGACGAATATGATCAACGTGCAACTTTGGAATTGGTGGAGAGGACATTCTTTTATAATGTCAGGTATAAATTAAATGTGTTTATATTTTTATATTTATATGTAATCTATATATATTACATACCAATTATTGAATGAATTTTCTTGGCACCTTTTATATACTCAGGTGGAACACGGTTACTCAACCTTTTGGTCACATCATGTTCAGAGAGACAGTTTAGGAGATATGGATAGTTGTAATCATGTGTATCGATGGGATAGAAAACCCTATCAATTAGTCTTCGATCTTGGATTTGAAGCAAGCCATAAGTAGTATCCCTTATTGGGTCAAGGGGTCTTCCGCCACTGTTAACATAGCTTTCCAAATTGAAGTAAGTTTCAACTTGAGTGTTTGCTTGATGCCTTGCTTCAAATCCAAGATCTAAGACTAGCTAATTGATAGGGTTTTCTATCCCATCGATACACATGATTACAACTATCCATATCTCCTAAAGTGTGTCTCTGAACATGATGTGACCTAAAGGTAGTGTAACCGTGTTCCGCCTGAGTATATTAAAGATGTGCCAAGAAAATTAATTCAATAATTGGTATGTAATATATATAGATTACATATACATATAAAAATATAAACACATTTAATTTATAACTGAAATTATAAAAGAATATCCTCTCCACCAATTCCAGAGCTGCACGTTGATCATATTTCCATTGGTGGACGCAAAAATGCTGCAACACCTTTCCATGTTGATTTATAATTCCATAACAACATTGGAAAAACACTGCACACAAATTTATATAATTCCGTAAAAATCACTGTAGGTATATCTACCCACGTCATTTGTGTGTAAAAGTCAGGCGTGAGTATGACACATTTTTTGGTAATATTTCGTGGTTAAGTTGGTGACTAAATTAGCAACAATTTTATAGTAATAATTTGTGGGTAAGTTCATGATTAAATTACCACCAATTCTATAGGTAAATCGTGCCCTACATGTTTCACTTTAATAAATGAATACTCATGGGAAAGATTTTTATTATCTATTCTTAAATTTTCAAATTACAATAGAATCAATTGAAATACAAAATCCATACATCAAACTTCAAACCCAAAAATTCTAATAATATAAAGTATGCATACCGCTTCCTTGTATCCTCCCATAGTCTCCAGAGGGGTAGTAGAGCACATATATCACTATGATATATATGCCTCTGGAGGAGTTGATGTTCATGAAACATTAGGCGAGTGCTATCTCTTCCCTGCCCAAGCTGAGATCGTCTTTCCGGCTGGTATTGCCTTGCAATACATTCAATCCGCCCAACCTTTCATGCTAACACGTGATGGGTACGTTTCACATCTTAAAATAATTGTATTATATCATTGCTAGTATACTAAAGTATTTTTTTAATTGTGCTTGTAATAGACTGCTTCAAAATTTTACTTTACTTCCCCTGCTCTAGTTTTAATTGCGCTTGTAATAGACTGCTTCAAAATTTTGAAATAGGTGCAACATAATAACAGTTTAAATCTCTGATTTCAGGTGATATCTAAGATTAACTATAGCGAATAACATCTTGTACAAAAATAGGTACTTCAATCCTAGATTTGATCCACAAAGGGAAATCAAAATCCTAAGGCCAAAAACCTTTTACTGTGACAATAATACTAATATGATGAAGAGGCTCACAATTGAATATTTCCCACAACAAGAAATTCTGAGGCCAACAACTTATTACCGTGACAATAATACTAACATGATGAAGAGGCTGACAATTAAAGAATTCTCACATCAAGAAATCGTGAGGCCACCAAATTATTACCGTGACAATGATACTAACACGATCAAGAGGCTAACAATTTATGAATTCCCACAACAAGAGAAGAGAGAATAAGTATTCTGGAACATATGTTATCTGCAATTATTCTTGTAGATGCGCTAAGCTTAGGGTATCATTGACAGAGTATTTAAGACTTGATCTAATACAACCTATTTCCAAAAATTATATTCTACCCATCATAATTATTAATTAAGATCATAAAAGTTTTTTATTTCTTACTTTATGCAGAATGACAATTTACTATTAACAAATTAATTTAAAAGTTTTTAAATTTTGTTGTAATAAAACCTCATGATAAGAGGCACTAGGATTAACTCATGTTTAAAACATGTAATTGTTATTTTAGTCACCCCGACTATATAACTATCCCACACCCTTGTTCGTGCTCAATTTTAGTGTGAGATCCCCCTAGTGAAACCTCAACCACACCCATATAACCAATTGTGCCACCCAAAACTTTAGCCTACCCTACATGTACTCCCTTTTAGTACATTGTTGTGTTAAACCCTTAGTTGATTATGGGAGTACATGGTTGCTAAGTCCTTATCCTTGTATATATTGTTTTGAGATGATTGGAATTCATGGTAGTATTTATTTCGCGAAAGAATGGGGAAGAAAGTTAAGTCAAGACCCCCATATGTTTGTCGAGTAGCCTACATGTTATGTTGATCCAACCAATTCGGGTCATTAGATTAGTTTGCTTATCGAGTATGTAAAATTCCAAGTGTAGGGGTGATCTGTAAACCCCAACGATGTATTATATGTTGCAAATGGTAGGGCAAAGTGTACGAAAAAAATTTATGGGCTACCATTTGCGTATGTTTTTTTAGTTTTATTAGTTAGTTTATTTATTCATGTTTGATATAGAGTCAAGAAAAGAAAAAGAAAGAGTTTGATGTAGAGATTTGTAGAGTTTGCATATATTGTTTGAGTCTTCGACTAGAAACCACGCCAACGTGTATGCCCGTAAGATAATTGACTAACCACTTCACTCAAATCCACCCAAATGTTACTCTCCCAAATGCCATCAGTTTTCCCTTTACATGTATCCTACATAATTACACATTACAACCTTTAAAGTCCTATTTGGATGGTAACTATTAGTACTTACGCTAGCGGTGGAGGTTTGACCCTTTATCAAGCCTTGGGTAACTTATATGCTATGACTAGGTAATGAGTGTTAAATTTTCGATTTCCATATTGCTATAATTCATTACACACACACACACACACACACACACACACACACACACACACACACACACACACACACACAGAGAGAGAGAGAGAGAGAGAGAGAGAGAGAGAGAATTCAAACACTTATTGTGAGGTGCTAGTGTATTTTTCCTATGCTTCTAGTTACGAGGTCTAATTGGTTGTGCCATGGAGCCTTTAAAGAGTAAGTTAAATGCCCCTGATATGTATCTTGTTAAGGTAGAAAAGCTTATTTTCTTGAAGGCAAGCAAATCCCAAGTGTTGGGGTACTATGTGTTAGGTGTAATTTTATACACTTTTTCAAGGTCATTTTTCTTAAATATGTGCTTAATTGTTTCTTTGTGCATTTTTAGCATTTGGAAGAAATTTGGTGGAAATACAAGTTCTTTTGGCTCAATTCGGGATAAAAACGGACAAGATAGCTAACGGGTGTGAAAATTGATGAAGATTCAAGACTAGGCTTTGGAGACGCCGTCTGGAATACTCATACGCCGTCTGGATTCAATGTGGGACACCGTCTGGATTGTGGAGACACCATCTGGACCAGTCGTCAGTTTGATGACCCAAAGAAACCCTAGCTTGGCGACAGCGACTGAAAATTTGTGACACCGTTGCGGCCTAAATTTCTATATACAAACTCAATTTACGTTTTTCATATACACTTTTCATAGAAGAATTAGGGTTTAAGTTCGTGGAGAACAAGGTGTACCAAACTTTTGGGAGTATTTTAGGGTTTCCCAATCCTTTGATACCATCCTTAGTTGCTTGATTCATCATAGTGAAGTTCGTTTATCCTTTATCATAGGAAAGGGCTGGTTGGTTGCCGAAATGGCCAACAGAAGTACCTGAGGAAATAGCATGCAATATGTATAAAAGGCGAAAGGGGGAAGACAGAAGGAAATAAAAAAGGTTGTGAGACTACGCACTCTCTCCTTCATCGACATGGCCGGACGAAAAGGCGAAAGGTCGTTCACAAGCTTCGGAGGCATGGGCTGAGAAAATGACAAAACATTAGGATAAAGCAAACACTTATACAGTTAAGGCAAACGTACCAGTTGAAATGAACCTGAATGGTCGGGCGAAGGACTTGGAAATGGAATAGTCAAAGCAGTGTTCACTTGTTCATCACCATTAGGATTGACGGCGGGGAACTGGCGGACAGTGTTTCTTGCCAAAGGTGACTTAAACTCATCGCTTTGTTGGTGAAGGGAAATCAGCGGATCGGGGTTGACGTTTCCTTCATGATGAGGAGCATTGGTCAAAGTCTGAACAGGGTCAGCACGATTGATTGGAGCTGGGGAGGAGATATGAGTTGAACTCAACTCGTTGTCAGATGATTGCTCAACACGTTTATTTTTACTAACAACGTGAGTTGAGGCTCCTTCCCCAGTGGCAAGCTTCTTTTTGCCATGCCTTTGCCCTTCGGCAGCAGCTCTAGCTGCCGCTAGCTCTTCTTTCTTTTTTTTTGGCCGCAAGCACCTTATCACAAGGTACTTCGGCCGCCTTCATCAGCTTGGACATAGCAAGGATGTCTTTAACATTCTTGGTAGGAGGGGTGGTATATGTTATGTGTGTTTCCCCTCAGCCAAAGGCTCGCCAGCCAAAACTTTAGCTCCCTCAAAGTTAGGAAAGCATAGAAACTCAGACATGGTGACAACTGCATCATAAACAAACAAAAAAAAAGAAAAACGTAAGACAGAAGAGCTAGTTATAGGATGGACGAGCAAAATACATAAAGCGGCATATTACCGTTGCCCCCCGGACTTTTCAAGACACTTTATGTCCAGCATGTTTCCTAACAGAGCTAAGTCCAGCGGCATACAACAAGCTAGGGTGTGGCTTGTGAAGGGGAATAACTATCTCTCGGAGTCTTGCCACTAGGTCCTCATCATAAGTACCGGAAGATGGAGGGGGATCTGAGACATTTGAATCTTGATGACGCCATGGCATGGGAATGGGGACTGCCCTCTAATCAACAAGAAAGAACTGCTCTTTTCTTGTTCTTAAGGCTAAATTTTATCTCCTTGAAGGAAGGTTTAAAGTTCTTACCTGTCCGACTTTGAAAGGAAAACCAATGACCTTGTTTGCAACAGAAGGACGGTAGGTTCAAAATTTAAAGCTCAGAAATACATTTCGAACATGGTCGTCCGATATATGCCGATTGGCACCAATTGACAGACATGAACTCTAAAGTACTTCCGAACCCTTAAGAAGAAAGTGGAAATGGGGATCCTAAAGCCACCTTGTTTAAAGAAATGAAGATATAACCCAACAGCATCGTCCAGAACGTCAAGAATGGTCATTCCTTCAGAAGCCGGGCTAGGGTTAAGATCAAGCGGAATGCCATAACACTTCGCAATCCAGCTAACATTTCCTTCATCCAAAACTGAAGTGCACAAATGCATATCAAACTTTGGAGCGCAAGAGGCATCACCCACATCCTCTTGATTATCCGGAATAGAATTGTCATCCGATATATCTTTAGAACCGGAGGGAACACAACAAATGGTCTAAAGAAAGAAATAAGAAGAGGAATGGTCTAAAGTGTCTTGAAAAGTCCGGGGGGGGCAACGGTAATATGCCGCTTTATGTATTTTGCTCGTCCATCCTATAACTAGCTCTTCTGTCTTACGTTTTTCTTTTTTTTTTGTTTGTTTATGATGCAGTTGTCACCATGTCTGAGTTTCTATGCTTTCCTAACTTTGAGGGAGCTAAAGTTTCGGCTGGCGAGCCTTTGGCCGAGGGGAAACACACGTAACATACATAAAGCGGCAAGAGGCATCACCCACATCCTCTTGATTATCCGGAATAGAATTGTCATCCGACATATCTTTAGAACCGGAGGGAACACAACGAATGGTCTAAAGAAAGAAATAAGAAGAGGAATGGACGCACCTGAAGACAGAGAAGAGATGATTGCAAGTCGTTCAGAAGCAGACTGTGAAAACAAGAGGTGTGGTAAAAAATGAGGGTTTACCCTATATTTTTAGGCGTATTAAGAAGAAGATGAAGGTTAAATCTTGTCAGGAAAAGGGATCACAACTGTAGGGAGGAAACAAAGGGGACATGCGTCTTGATCACGAAAACCAAGTCATGATTCACAATTGTTCTTTTAACTTATTGCATTTATTGCGTCTGTCCAGTTGCTTAACAGTACATTTTTTAAATATTGTATTATCGGTATTTTTCAAAAGGAAACTATTAATCCGCACCGAAAACCGGGTTGATCCAGGACACTTCCGGCAGGTTGACCCGGTTTAATTTGACCCGTTTTTTCGACCTAATCCGTCGGGTTGACCTGGTTTAACTTGACCCATTTTTTGACCGAAACAGTTCTACCACCCGTGTCGAACCAGGTTTCAAAACATTATGTTTAATCCCCAAATCCTCAAACTTTTATTATTTTTCGTTTATAACCAATAAACTTTTTTATAACTAGAATTATCTGCCGCAATAAAATCCCGTTGCTATGCATGGGTACTCGTCTAGTTTCCCAAGAAACTGATGAAACATTTTCATTATGTACATTTATTTAGATGTATTGCCCTCACCACTAAACAAAAAGGTTCGAGACTTGAAATAACCAAGTCTATGGATGTTGTTATATGCTTTTGTAGAACGAACAACGAGAACTAAGAGTTCAAAACCAAAAATTTTTGGTTTTACAAATAGTGTATGGAATCAAAATTTTGTTATTTCAAGTCATTTTTTTTTCACGGATCTTTGACGTATCTAGATTTCTATGAAGAGAATCTTTTAGAAAAAAATAGATAATGAATATAAGATAAGAGCCGAGAATAAACATGCTATGCCGGGTGACTGGAATCCTCTGAGGTCAGCTGAACTGGCTGACAATCGGCAGAAGATGCTGAGCAAAGCTGCTTAAAGCGTCAACGAGTATACTAAAACTATTTACGTTTGGTAAACTTAGTTAATGTTTTAGATTGAAGATTAAATCAGGGGTCTAAGTACATGAGCCGAGATAGTTCGCGCTCAACTTGATAGTCAAGATTTAATCTTAATTTCTTTATGAGTTTTGTTGATACAAGTTTAGGCTCCATTTATAGAATGCTAAGCTAGAATAGTTCAACAATATTCTTTAGAAGTTCATCTGTACAATGCTAAGTAGGGAGGCAAAAAACCCGAACATGACGGGGAAATTCGGAATTCGAACTAATTAGGGTGGGGCGAAGCATCCTTATCAGGTTAAAACGGGGATTTTAATCGGGTGTGGGCCAGGGAGCGGGGAATATATCAACGCCCCGCCTCATCTGAATAATATATATACATACACAAATATATCTATATACATATAGTACATGTTGGAAATATTGTTAGTTTTTTTTTTTTTTTTTTTTTTTTTTTTTTTTTTTTTTTTTTTTTTTTTTTTTTTTTTTTTGTAAGATTGCAAAATTGTTACAAGTATCATAGAACCTTATTTAATGTCATATGTTAAGTTGTAATTTGTGTCGGTATAATTTATCATTATTTATGTATAATACTATTGTTGAAAATATAAGAAGGCTTGTTTGTAATTGATTATTAATTATTAATTCTTTAAGTTATTGCTAAATTAAAGGTGCAAAAATAATAGTAAATGTGAAACGGTACGGCTTTGGTCGAGTATCGTGCCTAAAGAGATGCGCCCCATTGGGGCACCCCAATTAGACCCTGATGGGGGATCGGTGCGGGTTTAGGGAAGACTTTGGTAATTGGGTTTAGTGATAGGGATGGTCGCCCAACCCCAAACCCGCCTCGTTGCCATTCCTAATGCTAAGTTTGATTAGCTTAATAGTCAACAATATTCTTTTTTGTTAATCATGATTTGGCTGACTAATCTACAGGGTTTGAACACACCATCACACAACTAAAATCGGGTAAAACTCTTTCTTTTCAAAAGCTTGGCATGACTATTTAAGAATGGTTTGCACCAATGTGACAACTGGCAAAATAGGGAGCCATTTTGAAAACCCGCGTTACTTTAAAATTTATGATTTTTGGAATATTTGAAAAGTTTATTCGCGATGAGATTTGTAAACGTTGGAATGTGATTTTAAACCTTGAGCTATTTATGGAAGATGATTATTAATTATTGGTTTGGTTTGGTACATTTCGTGATGATTTATTTGTGAGATATTTATTTGGCACTACATTGACTCCGGCACTAGGATAACCTAACAAATTTTTATATATTTAAATGTTTGGTTCGGGTATTTTATATTTTGGAATGTATCGCGAGACTTTTGAATGTTTGGAATGAGTTCGGTTCGGGCGAGTTGTTTTTCTTTAAATGAGTTCGGGTTTGGTCCGTGTATTCTACACCAAGCTACTTAACCCACTTCACCCTTAATATTATTATTATTATTATTATTATTATTATTATTATTATTATTATTATTATTATTATTATTATTATTATTATTATTATTATTATTAAAATTTCTTTTTTTTAAGAGTAATAAACCAAAATCGTCCTTGTGAACCTGCATAAGCAACACAACCAACACCCATCTTCACCAACTCTCTCTCTCTCTCTCTTAAAACTACAACACCACCGCCACCTTACAACCACCATTAACGCCGCCACCGCCCCCTCCTAAACAAACAAATACCATCATCATCACCACCTTGTTCCGATCTATCTTTTGGTATAAACCACGCGCTCTAAAACTTACTTTAACATCACGTACGAATTACCACCACCACATAAACATCACCATTTTTGTTTAATCTTGTTGGGTTTTTAAAGAAATCGAGTTTTGAAGCCGTTTGGAAGGTGAGTGGCCACGACATCCTTGTTGAGTGCCTCGATTTATGTTTAATCCGTATGTATACGGGTTGTTTTTGGTTGGGTTTCGAGTTTTTCAAGTGGGAAATGAAGTTTTGATAAAGATTTGATGGTTTGGTATCCGGGTTGGTCGATTGGATGAAGATTTGTAGAAGGATTTGATTTTTGGTTGTCAATTGATGGAGTTGAAGCTCGGTTTGAGCTTAGCCGAGACCTAAGTGGTCTCGAAGTTGTGTCTTGGATGGCTTACTAGCCATGTCGAGACCCTTTTGGCTCTCGTATCTATCTTGATGTTGTTGGTTTTGGCCGACGACCCATGAGGGTCCGTTTGGGTTTGTGTTGGCTCGTTGGGAGCAAGACCGTGACCCTTTGGGTCCGGTCGAACATTTTTGTTGCTTGTGATATTATTCGACCACTATGGTCCGTTGGGTTTGGCTTGTATGGAGCAAGCCGAGACCCAAGAGGTCTCGGGTAAGATCACATTTCATGTGGTTTCATTTTGACCCGGGTTGACTTGGTAAACCAACCCGCAAGTGTGATATTACTTGTTTGCTTATTATACATGTTGGACTATTTTTGTTATCGTATTGTTATTATTTAATCATGGTTACCTTGAGCTTGAAAGTGGTACATATGGACTTGTGATTTTGATTATGGAGATGTGTTGACGAAATGGTATTGGGGACTGATTGTGAGACGGTCGAATTAGATTGACGGAGATAGGTTAGTTGGGTGCCGTAGTCGGACCCTATTGTTGTAGCACGTGAATTGGGATTGATTTGGACGGAGATGGATTACTTATTTATGACTTGACTATGTTATTTTTGGACTTGGACAATGAGCCGAGAGTGATGACTCGGACATGTGACCAACTCATATGACTCGATAAATATTACGATCAAACGTTAAAAATAAAACTCGTAATAATATTATTAGTAATATGATCATTTATATAAGTATATAGACGTGATAAACGTATATATAATATTATAAATGCGTATATTAATAATAAAACGATCACGAGTAAACATTATAATAATGTGACGATAATTATTGTACTATGTGAATAGTGTAGTAAATGTCGGGAGTGTTATTATAAATAAATAACTATAAATGACGACGAAATCTAATACGTTGGATAATTAATAAATAAAAACATGTCTTTTGATAAATTAGGAAAACTTATCGAGTTATACGGGGTTGTGGTCACTTAAGTCCAAGTGGACTTTATTCTATTTTGTGACTTTTGTGTTGTCACGGATATATGACGATTAATATATCCATTTTCTATAACTACGTAACTTATTTAATCGACGGGTTAAATAGGGTTTATTTGGCTATATAAAATGAGTATATTAATGGGCATCGTATCATACGACGCCCATAGGTTATGGTACGTGTATTAGGATAATGAATTACTAAATATCTCGTGGAGTTGTATCGACCCTCCACCCGCATGGATACCAAACGTCAAACTCCAAAATAATATGAGGATAATTCGAGAAATGGATTTTTGGAAAGTAAAATGGAATACGTTCGGGATTGGGAATGTTTGATTTTGAGGAAATGATTCTGAACGCGTTTGATATTGTTAGGAAGTGTCGAGTCTGTAGTTGCCGTTATTTGAGTTGCTTTACGTCTTTCATCTATCGATTTCTTTTGCGGATTGCTGGACTTGAGGTGAGTCACAGCCCCACTTTTACTCTTGAACTTTGTTTTCAATACTTGGGGTGAGAAACGTGCAAATTGTTTTATGTGGACAATTATCGCTTTTTGATTTCAAAACTTGCTATGCTTATAGAACTAGGTTGGATTGAGCGAGGCCTAGTCCTGAACTAGGTAAGCTATCGATTTGGTTATAGAGAGAGGCCTAGTCCCGAACTAGGTAAGCTATTGATTGATTGTTGAGCGAGGCCTAGTCCCGAACTAGGTAAGCTACTGGATTGGTTATAGACCGAGGCCTAGACTTGAGCTAGGTAAGCTATTGATTTGATTGATTTAAGCTATAGCGTGCACCTATAGGGTTGATTCGATTTGGTTGGTTCGTTTTGGTTGGATGATTGAGGCCTAGTCTAGCTAGCAAGGGTTTTGCGTATATGTCCACTTGATTTAGTTATGAATTTAAACCTATGATCTCACTAGCAAAAGCTGACTTTTAGCGCTTTTTCTCAGGTAATTAAGTGATGCCCTTGGATGGCTGGATTGGAGGCTTGGCTATGGCACCTGGTTATGGATCAAATTATCTAAAACTCTGATAAATAATTGTGGACCTATATTATTTCTTTTGGGCCTGACTTTGAATGAATTTGGGATGAATGTAAACTTGAAAACCCCGCGTGGTTGTATTTTTCTTATGTTTACTTTATCTCGTTCTTTTATGTCTTGTGTTGGATACCAATCCCTGTAGCACCCCGAAAGCTTGTTGAGTCTTCCGCTGTACCAAATTTTGGGGTGTTACAGATTGGTATCAGAGCCAAGGTTATAGAGAACTAGGTAAATAGACACCTAAACTATAACCGATTTTTATAGAAAACGATCCTCGACCATTGCCCGCCAGCCCGCCAAGCCGAAGCATCATTGTTTATATAGAGGTATATTGAGATGATTATTTGATATGGGATTCTTGAGATGATTTGAGGATTTGAGATTTATTGATTAAGTGATATGATGGCGTTTTGAGGAATTATATGGCTTAATTGTTTTATAAATGTTTTAGTAATGCGGTATTTGAAATTCTTTATTGAGATAATATATGATTGGGATTATACGATGATTTTTGTTACGGTATTTTGAGTTCGCGGTTTAGTTGTTTTGAAACACTTACACCTACCCTACACCGTTGTCACAGACTATGGCCTCCCGTACGTTTGACGTTGTTGAGGATATTCTTACTGCACCTGTACGCCCAACACAGATCACCATGGCTCCTGATGATCCTTACAAGATTGCCATATATTCAGCTACTGTGTCGCCGACAGCTTCTACTTCTGCACCGCCTGCTGCACCTATTACGCAGGGACCCTCATCTTCTCTAGGGCTCCCTGGTACTTCGAGACAACTTACTCTTCATCAGGCTTTGGCTCGTGTGGCTCCACGTTTTGCCCACCGAGCTACGACATGTATGTCGGTACGCCCTACTTCTCCACCTTTACACTTGGATACTCACACTCTCCTGTCAGATGCACCACCTACATCATTGCGTCGTCGTCCTAGATCACTTACCCCATCTCCACATGGTTCACCTGTTAGGAGATGACGATTGATGGTGTACTCTTCCGATAAGGAGGAGGAGGAGTACGAGGGTGAGGATGAGGCTGATGACCCTCAGGAGGCTGAGCAGGGTGATGACAACCCTGAGGAGGAGGATGACCCTCAGGAGGAGGAGATACCTGATGATGATGGTTTGTTAGTACCGCCAGCTCAGGCTGAGGAGCCTGATTCACCTATACATCCGATAGAGCCTGTTTCACCTGATCATCCATTTTTGTTTGAGTTGCCACCTGGTAGTCTCGTTGAGTCGGATGTACCTTCTGAGGTTTCTGTTGAGCATGCAGCATTGGGTGAGACTGGTAGGATGTGGACTCAGATTACTGCTCTATTTGAGAGGGTTACACGTATGTCTGAGCGGATTGATAGGGTGACCGTTGAGTTCATTGGAGAGTTGAGGATTGACATGGTTACGGCGGAGAGGAGAGTTACTGAGATGAGGAGAGGTTTGATGGAGATTCATGAGCATATTTAGAGCTTACAGCGAGGTTTTATCACAGCTCGAGAGGCCGACCGCAAGTTATGGCAGCGAAACACCGAGCTAGAGAAGGAAGTGGCAGACCTCAAGAGAGATAGCAACACCCATAGTGTGGAGTTAGGATCATTGTGGAGAGAGCTAGATGGTTTGAGGCAGGAGTTGAGGAGCCTACACCAACAGCGTGGCTAGATGGTTGTATTACTCTGTTTTGTTGCTTTCTACACCGAGGAGTGTTCGGTTAGAAAAGCTAGTTATCGTATTTTGATGTATTTTACATTAATTATTCGTCTCGTTTGGAACGATTAGTATCTTTTGTATTTTTCGGTAGTTGGAACGATGTTGGATCTCTATTGTTTGTATGATGGCTATTATTATATGGTATTATGTGATTTTTGGATATTATGGAAAAATTGAGTCCCTATTCGCCTTATTGATGTCTTGTGGTGTATTGTTGATATTCTTTCCATGACTTGGCTTCGTTGACTTAATTCTTGTTGAGTGTATGATAAGTTCTATCGGAGACTTATGAACCTTGTATGATGTTTCAGATCAATGGCCCCACGACGAAACCCTGTTAGAGCTACCAGAACTGGTCCTGCAGTGACTACCCCTGGTCGCCTAGGACGCCGTCCTACTCGAAATGTTGAAACCCCTACTCCTGATAACCTGGACCCTACTAATCACAACAACAGGAATCAAAATGTTGAGGTCCAGGGAGATCATGTTCCACCTAATGCCCCTACTGTGGATCAAGCAATGATCAATCAACTTGTGGAGCAACGAGTTGCTGAGCTACTAGCTGAGTCAAATCATTCTAACAATTCTGCTGGAACATTTCCACCTGTTCGTGCTAGTGGATGTAATTACAAGGAGTTTCGAATTTGTTGACCTATTGAGTTTGGTGGGACTGAAGGAGTGGTCTACTTGGTCAGGTGGATAGAGAAGACTGAGTCAGTGTTTAATGTCAGCAACTGTGCGGAGAATGCGAAGGTAAAGTTTGCTTCTTTTACTTTCAAGGATGAAGCTTTAACTTGGTGGAACAATTACCGAAATTCGGTTGGGAGTGATGTGGCTTATGCTATGACTTGGGAGCAATTTAAGTCTTTGCTGATTCAGACTTACTGCCCAAGGAATGAGGTTAAGAAGCTGGAGATTGAGTTCTGGAATCATAAGGTGAAAGGTACCGATATGGCAACTTACAATCACCGCTATCGAGAGTTAGCCTTGATTTGCCCCGATATGGTTAGGACTGAGACTCAAAGGATTGAGCGGTATACCGATGGGTTGCCGGTAGCTACAAGGAACAATGTGATTTCTGCTAAGCATGCAAATATTCATGAGGCTATCATGATCGCTCAACAATTGATGGACTCGTTAGTATTGGAGGAAGCTCAGAAAGACAAGAATGGAAAGAGGAAGAGGGATAATCATTCTAAGGGTAATGATCATCGAAACAAGCGACAAACAACTACTAGAGCTTATGCTATGGGAGATGGAGATAAGAAGAACTACAATGGAGATGTACCCAAGTGTGGCCGATGTTACAGGAATCATTCTGGACGATGTAATATGGTGTGCAAGAATCGCTGTAAGATGGGACACATAGCTAAGGATTGTAGAGCTCGACCACTTGCTATGGTTCAAGCTACTCCTGAAACTGTGAGTAAGGCAAATGTTACTTGTTATGGATGTGGAAAGAAGGGACACTATAGGAATGAGTGTAGGGAATCTTGGAACCGAGGAAATCAAGGATCGGGTGGTAATGGGTACAATAATGGAAATCGTGGAGCGGGAGGAAACCGTGGATGACAAGACAATGAGGACCAATGTGTGGAAGCTGGAGCTGCTCATGGGAGAGTGTATACACTTGGGAACGAGAGAGGAGAAGATCCAAACGTCGTTAATGGTACGTTCCTTCTCAATAATCGTTATGCTTCCATACTATTTGTTACTGGTGCCGATAAGAGTTTTGTGTCCACTACGTTTTCACCCTTACTAGAGAACCCCCGATGGCCTTAGGAATTGGTTATGATGTAGAGTTAGCTAATGGGAACATAGAAAGGATTAGGACTATCATTCGCGGTTACACGTTAAATTTTCCGAATCGTCCTTTCAACATAGATCTTCTACCCGTCACATTAGGAAGTTTTGATGTCATTATTGGAATGGATTGGTTGTCGAAGTATCGTGCTCATATACTTTGCGATGAAAAGATCGTGCGTGTGCCTTACGGCAGGGAGATTCTAAATATACCAGGAGATCGAAAGGAATTGAGAGGCCCATCTAGATTAGCGGTCATATCTTGCACTAAATTACCGAAGCTAATGGAAAAAGGATGTTGCCTTTTCTTAGCTCAAATCTCTGAGAAAGGAGGAAAGGAGAAGAAGGAAAGATGCATTGGAGATGTGTCTATAGTTCATGATTTTCCCGATGTATTTCCCGATGATTTGCCAGGAATCCCACCTGCTAGACAAGTGGATTTTCAGATTGAGTTGATACCTGGTGCTGCACCCGTGGCACGAGCGCCTTATCGACTTGCACCTACTGAACTGGTAGAGTTATCGAAACAATTAGCGGAGTTAGCCAAAAAAGGATTTATAAGATCAAGTTCTTCACCTTGGGGAGCCCCTGTCTTATTTGTGAAGAAGAAGGATGGATCGTTTCGTATGTGTATTGATTATCGAGAGTTGAACAAGTTAACGGTGAAGAATAGATACCCGTTACCGAGGATAGACGATTTGTTCGATCAACTTCAAGGATCGAGCGTGTATTCGAAGATCGATTTCAGATCGGGATATCATCAGCTTAGAGTTCGTGAGGAAGATATTCCGAAAACGGCTTTCAGAACCCGTTACGGGCATTATGAGTTCCAAGTGATGTCGTTTGGGTTGACTAACGCACCAGCAGTATTCATGGACCTCATGAATCGGGTGTGTAAGCCTTATTTAGATAAGTTTGTGATCGTATTCATTGACGATATTCTAATCTACTCGAAGAGTGAGAAAGAGCATGAGGAGCATCTAAGGCTTATCTTGGAATTGCTCAGGAGGGAGAAGCTGTATGCCAAGTTCTCCAAATGCGAATTTTGGATTCCGATGGTACAATTTCTGGGTCATGTGATTGATAGACAAGGAGTTCATGTGGATCCTGCTAAGATTGAAGCGATTAAAGATTGGGCTGCACCAACGAACCCAACAGAAGTTCGTCAATTTTTGGGTTTAGCCGATTACTACCGAAGATTCATTGAGGGATTTTCGAAGATAGCAAAACCGTTGACCAAATTGACTCAAAAGACTGTTAAATACGAACGGAGAGATAAGGAATAGGAAGCATTTCAATTACTTAAGGAGATGTTATGTAGTGCTCCTATCTTAGCGTTACCTGAAGGTAGTGAGGACTTTATCGTCTATTGTGACGCTTCTCATAAAGGTTTGGGAGCTGTGTTAATGAAACGATAGAAGGTGATAGCTTATGCTTCCCGATAGCTCAAGAAGCACGAGAAGAACTACACCACCCATGATTTGGAGTTTGGTGCTGTGGTTTTTGCCTTAAGGATATGGAGACATTATTTATATGGAACCAAGTGCGTTGTGTTCACTGATCACAAGAGTCTACAACACATTTTGAATCAAAAAGAGCTCAACATGAGACAGCGACGTTGGATTGAGTTGCTAAGCAATTATGATTGTGAAATTCGTTATCATCCTGGTAAAGCAAACGTCGTTGCTGATGCTCTTAGTCGAAAGGAGAGGATACCACCGCTACGAGTTAGGTCATTGGGAATGACTATCGTATCGCCGTTACCGTCTCAAATATTAGAAGCTCAAATGGAAGCGTTGAAAGCAGAAAATCGGCCTGCTGAGAACATATTTGGGATGGTAGAAAATGAGAAAGGATTTGTTAAGCGTTCTGATGGAGTATTGTGCTTTGGAGACCGAAGTTGGGTACCACTGTATGGAGGAATTCGAGAGTTGATTATGCACGAGTCGCATAAGTCAAGGTACTCTATTCATCCTGGGTCTGACAAGATGTATCAGGATTTGAAGAAGTTATATTGGTGGCCAAATATGAAGGCAGATATAGCATTGTACGTTAGTAAGTGTTTGACTTGCTCTGAGGTTAAGGCCGAACATCAAAGACCGTCAGGATTATTGACGCAACCAGAACTCCCGGTTTGGAAATGGGAGCGGATCACGATGGACTTTATTACCAAATTACCGAAGATGGCTAGCGGTTGTGACGCTATCTGGGTAATTGTGGATCGTTTGACTAAGTCTGCTCATTTCCTGGCAATTAGTGAAGATGATAGTGTAGACAAACTTGCGAGGTTGTATGTGAAGGAAATTGTTTCTCGTTATAGAGTTCCGATATCGATTATTTCTGATCGCGACAGCCGCTTCACGTCAGCATTGTGGCGATCACTTCAAACCGCTTTGGGGACAAGACTTGATATGAGTACTGCATATCACCCCCAAACCGATGGTCAAAGTGAGAGAACTATTCTGACTTTGGAGGATATGCTTCGTGCATTCATAATAGACTTTGGTAAAGGCTGGGAGAAGTATCTACCCCTTGCGGAGTTTTCTTATAACAATAGCTACCACACAAGTCTTAAAGCTGCACCATTCGAAGCTTTATATGGAAGAAAATGCCATTCGCCTATTGGTTGGGCTGAAGTTGGAGATAACCAACTCACAGGCCCTGAGCTTATTTTGGAGACTACTGAGAAAGTGACTGAAATTTGTGATCGATTACAAGCAGCTAGAGATAGGCAGAAAAGTTACGCCGATCAGAGACATAAACCCCTAGAGTTCCAGGTTGGAGACAAAGTGATGCTGAAAGTCTCGCCTTGGAAAGGAGTGATACATTTTGGGAAACGTGGGAAACTCAACCCCCGCTACATTAGACCATTTCTCATTTTGGAAAGAATTGGGCCCGTGGCTTATCGGTTGAAATTACCATATGAACTGAGTAAAGTTCACGATGTATTTCACGTTAGTAATTTGAAGAAGTGTCTTTCGGATGAAACGCCGGTTATACCGATCAAGGATATTCGTGTGGATGAGAGTTTGAATTTTGTTGAGGAGCCGATTGAGATATTGGATAGAGAGATTAAACGACCTAAGCGAAGTCTTATTCCACTCATCAAAGTTCGTTGGAATTCGCGGCATGGACCGGAATTCACATGGGAACGTGAGGATGAGTTTCACAAGAGATATCCGAAGCTTTTTACTTCGTAGATGGTTTGTTCCGAGTGAAACCCGGGACGGGTTTCTTCTAAGGCTGGGAGGATGTGACAACTGGCAAAATAGGGAGCCATTTTGAAAACCCGCATTACTTTAAAATTTATGATTTTTGGAAAATTTGAAAAGTTTATTCGCGATGAGATTCGTAAACGTTGGAATGTGATTTTAAACCTTGAGCTATTTATGGAAGATGATTATTAATTATTGGTTTGGTTTGGTACATTTCGTGATGATTTATTTGTGAGATATTTGTTTAGCACTACATTGACTCCGGCACTAGGATAACCTAACAAATTTTTATATATTTAAATGTTTGGTTCGGGTATTTTATATTTTTGGAATGTATCGCGAGACTTTTGAATGTTTGGAATGAGTTCGGTTCGGGAGAGTTGTTTTTCTTTAAATGAGTTCGGGTTTGGTCCGTGTATTCTACACCAAGCTACTTAACCCACTTTACCCTTAATATTATTATTATTATTATTATTATTATTATTATTATTATTATTATTATTATTATTATTATTATTATTATTATTATTATTATTATTATTTTATTATAATCATCACTTTATTGAAAAACAAATAGGATTTTACAAGAAATTAGTGGGGAGCCGAGATACTAACTGAGCCCCCACACCTTTAGCTACAGCAAAACCAATCCTACTAAAAATATGTGGAGCCGCACGCGCTCCAATGTCTTGGGTCAAAGAGAATCGTCTAATGCGCTTTAGTAAGGCCGCTGCATCCTTTTCAAGTTCTCCTAAAGAAGAGAATGAAAAGGGGAGGAACCCATATCCGATATCAGCGCATTTAGTTGCATACTTGACACGTTTACGTTGTGCGGCTTCAATAACTGCCCGACCGGGCATAAAATCAACCATAAAATCAATTATTATTATTATTATTATTATTATTATTATTATTATTATTATTATTATTATTATTATTATTATTATTATTATTATTATTATTATTATTAAAATTTCTTTTTTTTAACAGTAATAAACAAAAATCGTCCTTGTGAACCTGCATAAGCAACACAACCAACACCCATCTTCACCAACTCTCTCTCTCTCTCTCTCTCTTAAAATTACAACACCACCGCCACCTTACAACCACCATTAACACCGCCACCGCCCCCACCTAAACAAACAAATACCACCATCATCACCACCTTGTTCCGATCTATCTTTTGGAATAAACCACGCGCTCTAAAACTTACTTTAACATCACGTACGAATTACCACCACCACATAAATATCACCATTTTTGTTTAATCTTGTTGGGTTTTTAAAGAAATGGAGTTTTGAAGCCGTTTGGAAGGTGAGTGGCCACGACATCCTTGTTGTGTGCCTCGATTTATGTTTAATCCGTATGTATACGGGTTGTTTTGGTTGGGTTTCGAGTTTTTCAAGTGGGAAATGAAGTTTTGATAAAGATTTGATGGTTTGGTATCCGGGTGGGTCAATTGGATGAAGATTTGTGGAAGGATTTGATTTTTGGTTGTCGATTGATGGAGTTGAAGCTCGGTTTGAGCTTAGCCGAGACCTAAGTGGTCTCGAAGTTGTGACTTGGATGGCTTACTAGCCATGTCGAGACCCTTTTGGCTCTCGTATCTATCTTGTTGTTGTTGTTGTTGTTGGTTTTGGCCGACGACCCATGAGGGTCCGTTTGGGTTTGTGTTGGCTCGTTGGGAGCAAGACCGTGACCCTTTGGGTCCGGTCGAATATTTTTGTTGCTTGTGATATTATTCGACCACTATGGTCCGTTGGGTTTGGCTCGTATGGAGCAAGCCAAGACCCAAGAGGTCTCGGGTAAGATCACATTTCATGTGGTTTCATTTTGACCCGGGTTGATTTGGTAAACCAACCCGCAAGTGTGATATTACTTGTTTGCTTATTATACATGTTTGACTATTTTTGTTATCGTATTGTTATTATTTAATCATGGTTACCTTGAGCTTGATAGTGGTACATATGGACTTGTGATTTTGATTATGGAGATGTATTGATGAAATGGTATTGGGGACCGATTGTGAGACGGTCGAATTAGATTGACGGAGATAGGTTAGTTGGGTGCCGTAGTCGGACCCTATTGTTGTAGCACGTGAATTGGGATTGATTTGGACGGAGATGGATTACTTATTTATGACTTGATTATGTTATTTTTGGACTTGGACAATGAGCCGAGAGTGATGACTCGGACATGTGACCAACTCATATGACTCGATAAATATTACGATCAAACGTTAAAAATAAAACTCGTAATAATATTATCAGTAATATGATCATTTATATAAGTATATAGACGTGATAAACGTATATATAATATTATAAATGCGTATATTAATAATAAAACGATCACGAGTAAACATTATAATAACGTGACGATAATTATTGTACTATGTGAATAGTGTAATAAATGTCGAGAGTGTTATTATAATGTCTCCGTCATTTCTGCCTTCCGTTAAGTTAGGGTTTGATGATGCCATCACGCAATACGTCGTGAAGTCAAAGAAGCATTGGGACAGCCTCTATTAACGTCATCAAAACAAGGTTGGTTTTCTTTATCCAATTATTATCGACTCGAGTTTGATATTTTGAAATCCCGGCCGGGTCAACTAGCCGAACCGGTTCGGGTTTCATTAATATTTTGAAACCCGGTGCGAGCCAACAGTTTTTTTTAGCAGAATGAGTGTTTGAAAAGTTGAAAGAAACATGGATGTGTGGACATGTTTATAAACTGTTAGGTTTTTTTTAGCACAAACCGGGTTGACCCGTTGACCTACCCGGGTCGATCACAGACCCGGTTTTGAAAACATTAAGCAAGTGGACACTTATTTTTGGAGCGAGGGAAATAGAAAATGACGAATTTCTCAGCAAAAATGGGTTGAGGGATTCGAAACGCGGGACCATTTTGATGACTGTATATGAGAAAGTACTTGACTCCCTCGACATTTCTTTTTGGGAATTATACACGACATTCGGTTGATAGGGGCTGATGAGTGCTTAATCACTCATCCTTTTTAAGTCTTATTTCAGACCAAAAATACCAAATACTAACCAAAAATGCCAAGAGAATGCATGTTTTTGTATTTGTGTATATGTAGGTACGGATATGTGAAAAATGAACGAAAACAAGGCAAAACCGACAAAAACGAGCACGAGAATGGAAAAAGGTCAAAAGCCGAAGCCGGGGAAGTCAAATGGTCAAAGTCCAAGCTCAAAAAGTTAAATTCAACCTCAGAGATTCAAAAAATACCAAGTTCAGTCCATGGACAAAGTTTTGAAGATATGGCAAATTAAGTCCTTGCAGTTTCAGATAATCACAAAAATATGGTCCTTTAATGATATTTTGAAGAAAAGTCAAAGAGGTCCTCCAAGAATCAGAGAAAGTCAATTTTTGCCCTTGGAAAATAAATTTGAAAAATTACAGCTTTGGTCCTTGAGTTTTGAGTTTATACAAAATTGGTCCTTAAAGTATTACTACTCCTAAATCCTAAAAACTTAAACTGGATCCACCTAAAATACCCAATCCCTACAAGCCCAAATTTCAGCCCATCCTATTACCCTCTACCCAGTCCACCAAATCTACCCGGTCAACCCCTAAACCCATACCCGGTCAATAATAATAAAAATCCCCCAATTCCCTTTCCCGCCCCCTAAATTTACCACAACCCAGAAAAAAAGTACTGTGCTATGAACCCTAGGATTCACTTTACCCAAAATTACCCCACAATTATAATAATTACCCAATGATTGGGTGTTTCTAGAAGGGACATGCATGACAGAAGCATGTCAGGACGCGTGGACCAATAGGAAGGCATCACGAGGATCAATCATATCCATCAATCAATTAAACGGCTGAGAGGTGTGGATTGGGGACCAAGGAGAGATCAAGGGCTCATAATCGTCTAAACAAACACAAAAGTTCACAAGGATCGATGACATGGCAGCCTAGAAGCTTCACCAAATCCCTCCTCAGCATCTATTTAAACCCCCCCCCCCCTTCAGTCATGAGTGTGTAGGTTTTTATATTGTTTAGCTGTCTGTTTTAAATTTTCATTGTATTTCTTATTTTAAAAGCTTTGTACTCAAATTCTCTTATTAATAGAATTTTAATTTTCATTTACAATTACTATTTTAAGTTCAATTTTAGTTTAGATTTACTTATTATCTTTAATTTCCTGTTATCAGCAATTAGTTTAAAATTTAATCTCTAATTTCTGTTATTATTCTTCAATATAAAAAAATAAAAAATATATTCAGTATTAATTTTAATTGGTTTAAACATAGTTTTATTATAGTTGTTTTACTGCTTAATAAGTTTAATATAAGTATTTAAGTACTGTTTTATTAAAAGGCTAAAAATCCAAAAGAGTCAAACAAAGTCAAACAGTTGAGCTTATTGTGATAAGCTGAGCTTATATTGGAGTTGAAGGCAGCCAATAAGGAGCCCCATTGGCCTGTCAAAAGACAGGCTAGCTAAGTGAACCCCTCTATTTGAGCTGAGGGGGATTTGAATTGTGAGTTTCCATTTAATTTTGCATATCCAGTTGTTATATTTGCTTATTATTAGTAGTCCATTTATATTTTAGCTTTGTTTAAATAGATTTTAGTTATTTGCATACTTATTTAAGTTTACTGTTTCATTGGAATTAGTTGTTTTAGTTGTTACTGTGTCACTACTGCATATCATTATTGGATCTGTGTTGATAAGGATTTGAGTATATTTGCTATCTAGATCTGATTTTCTAAGTTCATTAGAGTTAAGTGGATCATTATTAATAATGAGTTTGAGGTTTGGGGTCAGAATTGATTGATCTGTGGTGGTTTTGAGTAGTGACTGTCTTTAAAGGGGTGTTTGGATATGTAACACCCCCAATTCATGGATGCAGCGGAATTCAAACTGGGTGTTACTCGACGGCACAATAGTCACAATGATAGAAAACGAAATCTAATTGAGTCGTTTTAAAAGATTTATCATTCAAATTATATAAATATCAGAGATTACAAAATGAGGTCCCAGATGGTTCCATGTTTACAAATTACATTAAATGAGTTTTTGAATGATAATATAATTTATAGCCCTCTTGAATATTTGTGCCCTTCCGTGCCATCCTTGATCATCATGGACCTGAAATACATGCTTAAGAGGTCAACACAAAGGTTGAGTGATATTCATAGAGTTTGTTTAATGGTTGAACACAATATGTTGGTAGTATGAGTTACTTAGACTCATACTCATGGTTGGAAAACAAAATGATGGGCTACGTTATTATACGCCCATAAAACGTATTATGACACTAAGCTTATGACACCAAAACGTTAACGGGTACCAATATCAATCGGCGGAGTTATCCCAGTAGGTACTTTGCTAACATACCTAAATCTCAAATATTAGTGCATTTGTTTGAACTTAGTCAATACAAATGGGATTCGTCAATCCCAATAGGCCTATTCACAATATTCGCGCTCACTATTACTAGTGATTAAATGGTTCATAATAAAGGATATTGGTTTTAGCAAGGATAGTACTTAGTGATAATAAAACAATCAGGCAAGCATACAATTGAAAAGCATTGTGTTCGGATTAAAATAGCATGTATTCCCCCCAAGGGTTTGTAAAACAATTAAGTAATGGAAAGTGGGGCTATGAACTCACCTTGAGTTGGATGATGTTTAATGAGAATGATGGATATGCCGTGAGAACTTCTACGAGCAACCTAGAATAATTGTTGCAACTTAGGTTTGGAATAATGTCTAAGAATATGAAGAATTTCCTATATATGTCTTGCATTTAGTCCATGATGTGGTACAATGTATAGTGTAAGTCTTTGAAAAGAAATGATTCATGAAACATGTATAGTTTATATATCGTTTACTACCGTTCGGGCCGACATAATTCAGAAGTCATGTAGTAAACGTTCGAGGAGCCAGGACACTTTAGTTCGTAAATCCACAACTCATCTCGACGGCTTACATAATGAACTTCTTACATGAGGTTCCCTACTATTGTAGTAGTTGATAAAGTATATATATATATATATATATATATATATATATATATATATATATATAAGTTTTGATCCGAAAAGTTACATGTCCAATATTTGAATAAACTTAGGAAAGTTTATGATTACATGAAGATTGTTATTAGGGTGAGTTTCTTATAACTTGTATGACAATTTCTTGTAATATCTCATGGTTCTTTTAGATGAAGTAGATCTAAATTGTATGTTTAAGTTATCGCCAACTCTTTGGTTCATGTTTTCGCCTAAGTAAGTTTATATGGTCATTTAGTCATGGCCTTGCCATGACCTTTGGTCATTGTTCCATGGTATTGAGACTCAACATTGGCTCTAGCCAAGGTTGTGAACTTGAATCTAGGTCATTAGACCTCTTGTTCTTTTTAAACAATAACAATTATATAGTGACTTGTATATATATAAAATAGTTGTTAAGAAACTGAAGAAAATCTCATTCGTTATTGGTTATCTGGAGACGTGCTCCTGAGTTTTTGAAGAAAACGTGATTCCGGACAACTTTCATGGTTTAACTTTTTCATGAAACGGACCAGAAGGGCCTATTTTTGCGTGTTTAAGGTTCTGTCACAGAAACTATTTAGGCAGTTTTGCCGCAAAGTTTTGGTAACTTCAAATGGTCATAACTTTTGACTCGTGTACTCGTTTTAGGTGGTTCAAATTGCTATTGTTTCCTTGTTAAGTCCTCTTTAACAGTAAGTAAGTGTCTAATATAATAGTTGTACTATGTTGGTTGTGGTTCTCCAAGAAAGTTACTAGCTTACTTGTTTACTTATCATAAGTTAACATATATATACCAATACTTGTTTTACCCATTTTTATACATCATGGACATGATCACAAGACAAAATATAGCATGAATGATATGTAAATAACATGAATATGATATTTAACAAAAAGTATGTTAGGGTTTGCTTACAACTTTTGGCTTTCACTTAAGAAAGGGAATCAAGTATGGAACTAGGACACTAAACCCAAGCTTTCAACCAATCACCAGAACCCTTGCTAACCCTTGATAACCTTGATATAACCCTTGTGAAAAACCATCTTAGCTCAGCCCTAGTACCCTTGTGTAGCTCCTAATTCAACCATGGAATCACTAAATAAACTTAAGATTCATGTAGAGGTAAGCTAGGCCTTTAACTTTGTAGTATAACTTGTTGCTTGGAATCAAAGGATGATAAATGTGTATATTTATTGTTGGTTCAGTTTTGGAGCTGAAATAAGGAAGGATAATGAGTTTCTTGGTTGCTAGAATGAGGATATATAGGCTAATAGTCAAAGGAGGTGCAAATATTTGTTGAATATTAGATCTTTTGCTTACTTAACTAAGTGTAGAAACACTTGTAATCATCCAAAGAGCACATGACTTTTCACCAAGCCACCTAGGTCTTAATTAATCACCATATACACGTTCATATATGAAAGGGTGTGACTAGGTACTTATTTTTGGTATTATCTTGTTTTACAGAGGTCGTTTAGTCCCGATAACTACTAACAGTAAGTCGTAAAGTCACGAAACTTAAAATCGGGTATCCTAAAAATACGAAACTTATAGGAATGATTAAACTCATCAATATACTCATTATTATCTTATAAAAATGAGTGATAAGTTTAATGGATCGTGAAAACGCTGATAACGCTAGAAACGTAAGTTTAAAACGCGTAAAACGTAAAACGTACGAAAGTTGCGTAAAATTGAGAATAGAAAAATGTACTTTTTCTAATATGATTATAATGAATTAAAATGGCCTATAATGTCTAGCTTGGGCTCAGTCTAGTGTCGGTTGGTATTTAATGTCTTTTAGACATAAAACTGTAAGCCTAAAAATCAATGAATGATTTTTGGTCAAAGGAGGAGGGAAAAATATGTTGACTTTTTCCAAAAATGTGAAAACTCAAATCGTTTTAGAAACGCAGTGCAGGTATAGGCTAAGGTTACGGCTGAGTAAAAATGCTTAAAAAACGAGAATTCCTGTTTTTCACGGCTGAAGTTTATTTGGTCATATTTTTCTCAGTCATGATTTATTCTCAAATAAATCATGAGTGTATCAAACATTTTTCTGATACGGAGAAAATTAACGCGGTCGAGTTTCGTTGTGCATAGAATTTTTTAATGACGTTTTACCCTAAAACGTGTAATTCCTTAATAACTTTCGCGAAAATGATCTGATGAGTGTCAAACTTTTAATTTGCCATGAAAATGATTTATCATACGAGAATATGAAATAAAAATCAAATTTCAGGAAAATGAATAGTAAAAGTGAATAGTGAATAGTGAATAGTGAAATTTTTTAGGAATAGTAATTAACCTGTAAATGCGACTTGTTACAGTCTCTATCCCTTACGGGGAACTTCGTCCCGAAGTTCTATGTGTGTTATATGTTGGAGTGGTGTCGATGAAAAGGTGTGGTTACTTATGAGGACTAGAGTCTGGGATTACCAGTGATGTAGTTTGATTTGTCTCAGAAAACGGTGTGTCAATAGAAATTGATAACATAGTTGAGTGTTACTAGAGATTCATATAATATTCGAATATCAAAGGAAATTGATATAGCAGTCGAATATCATTAGTAATCGATATAGTAGTTGTAATCATAGTCTAGTAGGTAATCTGTTGTTGTACCTAGTGTTTATTGACTTCATACTTATGTTATTTCGGATACAAATAAACCCACTTGTTTATAATTCTTTATTTACATAGAGAGGCATCCCAAACAATGTAAATAGGGAAATATAAACTTATGGTTCGGTGATTTACAATTTCTTTATTTAAACGAAAAGGCATCCCAATCCATTCAAATAATTATAAATCATCCTACTTAAGAATTCCCAACATAACATTCATACTTAGCCGGTGAGTTACAAGGTAGTGTATTACGAGATGATACGGGTGTTCCAAAAGTACAAGATGAATATTCAATCTTGTAAAGCTGATGAGGGTGCTTGTGGTGTAACTAAGGATGATTTGAGCTTTTAAAAGTGCATCAAGATCTGTTAATGAGCTTGTGGTTCCAATGGTTGTGAAGATAATGATGTGATATGTTGATGAACAAAAGTGTGTAGTGTATGCTTAACATTAATATTGGTAGAGATGTCAAGTTTGCCTTAAAATTTTAAGAAATTTTAAAGGTTTATGACGGAATGGTATCCTTAGGACCTAAACAGGATAGTACTTCTACGGGATGAAGGGAATATTTGATAACTATCCCAAGATAGTAGTTCGGATTATCTTATAAATGAAAACTTTCAAGAATGAAATTAGGTAGTACAAATAAGGTGTTAAGATTTTGCTGAGTGGTAAGGCACTATCGTGTCTCTAGATCGTTTTAAAGTATTCTGGTGGTTTATTGAGTTCAAGTAGGAAATTAATCTGAACATAACCCTAGTACAACAATCCCAGTATTTGAAAATTTTAAGTCGAACATAGTTAGTCAGACTATGTTCCACTGTCCCTAGGTTAAATATAGGTGACTAGTCTATATTTAGCCAAGGTTCGATAAAATTTTCAAATACCTAAATTAGGTATACTTGTGATATGTCCGTTGCTTTTGAGAAACTGTCCACTAAACAAAGGCGATGTCAAACCATTCAGTTGCAAGTCCCGCCCATACAAGACTTGAACCTATGTTTTCACATTCCATTGCATAGAAGATAGTACGTGTAGATACGTGTGTGGAAAGGAAGTTTTAAGTAATTCTAAAACAGTCCATACTTGGCCAGGATCACGAGCTTTTAATAATGAAGGTTTCAGAAGAAAACTTTGATGAATGTAGAATAACTTCAGCTTTTGTAGATGAAGGATTTGTTTGTCCTTTAGAAATCTCATATTTCTATTTAGAAATCGATAGATTGTGATAGGTTTTTGATATCATATGAAATGATATTGATGATGTGATGGAATAATTCCAGAGACCATTGCGCAAATCACAATGTCTCGGAAGTAGATTAGACCATTGTGTGACTCAAAACATTTGAGAAATGATTAAGACCATTGTATCTATACAATGTCTGAGGAAATAGGAAAGACCATTGTAATCACTTATAATGTCTCGGACATAAAATGTTGGAGTAGAAACATGTTTAGGAGGATGTGGTTGTGTCGAAATACCCTAGAATAAGCATACGCAGATATGTTAAGTCCATTGTTTAGATAAAATGATTGAAAATAACTCGAGTGTATATTTCAATATACTAATATGTTCATGTAGTATAAAATGCTTACGGGGAAATGCTCAATTATGCTAAGGGTACATATATCCATATGCTAACATGTTTGTGTAATATACAATGCTTAATAAGTCCATAATCGTCTGGAGGATGGAAGACACGGAGAGCGGAAGGCTATAAAACATTTTTGCTTGTAAGTGTGGTTATAGTTTAGGTCTCAATTAGACCCGTTTCTTTATAACCATGGCTCTGATACCAATCTGCAACACCCCCAATTCATGGATGCAGCGAAATTCAAACTGGGTGTTACTCGACGGCACAATAGTCACAATGATAGAAAACGAACTCTAATTGAGTCGTTGTAAACGATTTATCATTCAAATTATATAAATATCAGAGATTACAAAATGAGGTCCCAGATGGTTCCATGTTTACAAATTACATTAAATGAGTTTTTGAATGATAATAAAATTTATAGCCCTCTTGAATATCCGTGCCCATCCGTGCCATCCTTGATCATCATGGACCTGAAATACATGCTTAAGAGGTCAACACAAAGGTTGAGTGATATTCATAGAGTTTGTTTAATGGTTGAACACAATATGTTGGTAGTATGAGTTACTTAGACTCATACTCATGGTTAGAAAACAAAATGATGGGCTACGTTATTATACGCCCATAAAACGTATTATGACACTAAGCTTATGACACCAAAACGTTAATGGGTACCAATATCAATCGGCGGAGTTATCCCAGTAGGTACTTTGCTAACATACCTAAATCTCAAATATTAGTGCATTTGTTTGAACTTAGTCAATACAAATGGGATTCATCAATCCCAATAGGCCTATTCACAATATTCGCGCTCACTATTACTAGTGATTAAATGGTTCATAATAAGGGATATTGGTTTTAGCAAGGATAGTACTTAGTGATAATAAAACAATTAGGCAAGCATAAAATTGAAAAGCATTGTGTTCGGTTTAAAATAGCATGTATTCCCCCCAAGGGTTTGTAAAACAATTAAGTAATGGAAAACGGGGCTATGAACTCACCTTGAGTTGGATGATGTTTAATGAGAATGATGGATATGCCGTGAGAACTTCTACGAGCAACCTAGAATAATTGTTGCAACTTAGGTTTGGAATAATGTCTAAGAATATGAAGAATTGCCTATACATGTCTTGCATTTAGTCCATGATGTGCTAAAATGTATAGTGTAAGTCTTTGAAAAGAAATGATTCATGAAACATGTATAGTTTATATATCGTTTACTACCGTTCGGGCCGACATAATTCAGAAGTCATGTAGTAAACGTTCGAGGAGCCAGGACACTTTAGTTCGTAAATCCACAACTCATCTCGACGGCTTACATAATGAACTCCTCACATGAGGTTCCCTACTATTGTAGTAGTTGATAAAGTATATATATATAAGTTTTGATCCGAAAAGTTACATGTCCAATATTTGAATAAACTTAGAAAAGTTTATGATTACATGAAAATTGTTATTAGGGTGAGTTTCTTATAACTTGTATGACAATTTCTTGTAATATCTCATGGTTCTTTTAGATGAAGTAGATCCAAATTGTATGTTTAAGTTATCGCCAACTCTTTGGTTCATGTTTTCGCCTAAGTAAATTTATATGGTCATTTAGTCATGGCCTTGCCATGACCTTTGGTCATTGTTCCATGGTATTGAGACTCAACCTTGGCTCTAGCCATGGTTGTGAACTTGAATCTAGGTCATTAGACCTCTTGTTCTTTTTAAACAATAACAATTATATAGTGACTTGTATATATATAAAATAGCTGTTAAGAAACTGAAGAAAATCTCATTCGTTATTGGTTTTCTGGAGACGTGATCCTGAGTTTTTGAAGAAAACGTGATTCCGGACAACTTTCGTGCTTTAACTTTTTCATGAAACGGACCAGAAGGGCCTCTTTTTGCGTGTTTAAGGTTCTGTAACAGAAACTATTTAGGCAGTTTTGCCGCAAAGTTTTGGTAACTTCAAATGGTCATAACTTTTGACTCGTGTACTCGTTTTAGGTGGTTCAAATTGCTATGGTTTCCTTGTTAAGTCCTATTTAACAGTAAGTAAGTGTCCAATATAATAGTTGTACTATGTTGGTCGTGGTTCTCCAAGAAAGTTACTAGTTTACTTGTTTACTTATCATAAGTTAACATATATATACCAATACTTGTTTTACCCATTTTTATACATCATGGACATGATCACAAGACAAAATATAGCATGAATGATATGTAAATAACATGAATATGATATTTAACAAGAAGTATGTTAGGGTTTCTTACAACTTTTGGCTTTCACTTAAGAAAGGGAATCAAGTATGGAACTAGGACACTAAACCTAAGCTTTCAACCAATCACCACAACCCTTGCTAACCCTTGATAACCTTGATATAACCCTTGTGAAAAACCATCTTAGCTCAGCCCTAGTACCCTTGTGTAGCTCCTAATTCAACCATGGAATCACTAAATAAACTTAAGATTCATGTAGAGGTAAGCTAGGCCTTTAACTTTGTAGTATAACTTGTTGCTTGGAATCAAAGGATGATAAATGTGTATATTTATTGTTGGTTCAGTTTTGGAGCTGAAATAAGGAAGGATAATGAGTTTCTTGGTTGCTAGAATGAGGATATATAGGCTAATAGTCAAAGGAGGTGTATATATTTGTTGAATATTAGATCTTTTGCTTACTTAACTAAGTGTAGAAACACTTGTAATCATCCAAAGAGCACATGACTTTTCACCAAGCCACCTAGGTCTTAATTAATCACCATATACACGTTCATATATGAAAGGGAGTGACTAGGTACTTATTTTTGGTATTATCTTGTTTTACAGAGGTCGTTTAGTCCCGATAACTACTAACAGTAAGTCGTAAAGTCACGAAACTTAAAATCGGGTATCCTAAAAATACGAAACTTATAGGAATGATTAAACTCATCAATATAATCATTATTATCTTATAAAAATGAGTGATAAGTTTAATGGATCGTGAAAACGCTGATAACGCTAGAAACGTAAGTTTAAAACGCGTAAAACGTAAAACGTACGAAAGTTGCGTAAAATTGAGAATAGAAAAATGTACTTTTTCTAATATGATTATAATGAATTAAAATGGCCTATAATGTCTAGCTTGGGCTCAGTCTAGTGTCGGTTGGTATTTTATGTCTTTTAGACATAAAACCGTAAGCCTAAAAATCAAGGAATGATTTATAAAATCAAGGAATGATTTTTGGTCAAAGGAGGAGGGAAAAATATGTTGACTTTTTCCAAAAATGTGAAAACTCAAATCATTTTAGAAACGCGGTGCAGGTATAGGCCAAGGTTACGGCTGAGTAAAAATGCTTAAAAAACGAGAATTCCTGTTTTTCACGGCCGAGGTTTATTTGGTCATATTTTTCTCAGTCATGATTTATTCTCAAATAAATCATGAGTGTATCAAACATTTTTCTGATACGGGGAAAATTAACGCGGTCGAGTTTCGTTGTGCGTAGAATTTTTGAATGATGTTTTACCCTAAAACGTGTAATTCCTTAATAACTTTCGCGAAAATGATCTGATGAGTGTCAAACTTTTAATTTTTCATGGAAATGATTTATCATACGAGAATATGAAATAAAAATTAAATTTCGGGAAAATGAATAGTAAAAGTGAATAGTAAAAGTGAATAGTGAAAATTTTCGGGAATAGTAATTAACCTGAAAATGTGAGTTGTTACAGGATAGTTGTGGTTTGCTTATATTGGAGTGTTTTAGAGGTTGTGCTTGTTTAAGGTTATTCACATAGGTTAATATAGATAGAAGTAAGTCACAAATTCAGTAGGTTTTTAGCAAATAGTCAAAATATTCTTCCAAGCTCAAGTCTGTGTTTAAAAAATGTTCATGTGAGTCTATGCTTTTGGCATCTTGTTTAATTCAGGGTACACTTAGGTTTATTAGTTATAAATCAAGTTAGTATTACATCTAGATTAAGTAGAGCTTAGTTGAAATCCAGTTTAGTCAAAACAATTGCAATATATAAAAAGTCAAAAGGTTTTTGCTCACTCAGTTTTGGTCAGTACTTTAATAAGTTTTTCCTGTGATCAAATAAGTTTGGAAATACTTTTGAAAAGTATTTTTGAGAAGTTTGGAAGTAAGAAAATCAGAAGCAAATAGAATTTTGGGAATTGAAGTTGAATTGCTTATTGGAAATTGTGTCTTAAGGTGACTGATTGAGCTTAAATTCCCCTGTGCATCAGGTTTATTCAAGTTTTCTAGACATAATTTAGGTGAGTAAATTGATTTGAAAATAAGATTTATTGGTGTTTCTATAATCTCTGGTGGTCAGTCAGTGTTTTGCACCCATAAGCTCTCAATTCTCAGCTTATTTGCCCAGCTTATTTGGCTGCTCAAGTTGGGCAGTTGAACTAGTATTTCTGTTTTCATTTATAGGGCTGCATTTGTGATTTGGTGCCTATAATTTGAGATTAGTTGTTAATTTCAGTTCCTTTGTGCTTGTAATTGCTTAATCCATTGATCTGAATCCATTTGCTTGAACTGCTTGGCTTATTGCTTTTTTTCCTAATAGCTTATTTAAGCTGATTTATCCATACCAGTGTTTCTGTGCGTCATTTGGCTTTCAAACTTTTCCATTAAGCTCCTATAAGTTCAAAAATCATTGGGTCAAAGTTTCAGGTCAATTGGTCAATTGCGCTTCTCAATAAGCACTTCTAAATAAGCTGTTTTTGCCCATTAAGCACTTCCAGTGCTTATTTTTCAAATTTTATATTTTTCTCAAGTTCAAAATATTATTTTAGATTTTCCTTGAAATTTTCATATTTTTCTAAGTTCATTTGCTATTTTTCTTAATTAATTTTCAATTTTAATCCATTTTAATTACTTTTTAATTACTGAAAAATAAAAAAAAAATCAGAAAAATCCCAGAAAAATCCAAAAATATTTTAGAAAATTATTTTTAGTTATTTTAGATTTTTAGAAATTTATTTTGCATTTTTCACATTTATTTTGAATTTTTAATTAGATTTAATAGTTTTTAATTCCCAAAAATTACATAAAAAGCCAAAAAAAATAGTTTTTAGTTTTAAAATTTCTTTTTAGTTATTTTATAATTTTCAAAATTTAGTTTCTATTTTTCTCAATTTATTTACATTTTCTATTAATTTTTAATTAGTAAAATTAGTTTTTAATTCATAAAAAATAAATAAAAAGTCAAAAAAATATTTTTCTTTTTCTTAAAATTTTCTTTTATCATTTTTAACTTTTGAAAATTATTTCCAAGTCCGTAGGAGTCGTGTAGCTTAAAATTCGCGTTTTATTTCGTACGTTTACGTTTATTTTACATTTTAGTTTACGTTTTCGTTTCTACGTTACGTTTCTAGTTGCCTTACTTGAATTACGTGTTTAGTTGATTATTTATGCTTCATTTACTATTTCATTAGTGTAATCCCATAAAATCACTTTTTACCACTTTCACGACACGTTTCACGAATCGGGAATTCAAAATTCCATTCATCCTTCACACGGACTACGACCTCAGGTTATCCGTATTTCTTTGCGGATCTCTTGAGTAACACTTACTATATATAACTTGATTTTCAACCGAATCAAATTTTGGCGCCGCTGCCGGGGAAGGTTGAAGTGAATTTTTCGTTTTCGTTTTTCGAAATTGTGTTTTGAAAACCTTCCTTGTATATATTTTCTATAAAAACAAAAAAAAAATTGAAAAATCAAAAACACTTTTCCTAAAGTGTTTTCAAAAATACCAAAAAAATAATAAAGTTACAGCCTCGACTCGACCGAAAGAAAGGGCGTTGTAAACCAAATAAGTCTCCCAATATAACCACGCGTGAAATTAGTTGCTAAATCGGATTACTTTTTATTCTACGACCGAATAAGCGGAAAATACGGAAGCTTTGACATTAAATTGCAAGCTGAAGAGAGATCCATTCTTCTCTCCCGTTCCGTCGCGAGTAGGTTTAAAGGAAACGGTTTACGATTAACGTAACGTTTGAAAAAGAGAAAAAAACAAAAGTTTAAATTTTTGAATTTTGCTTTATAAAAACAAAAATACAAAAAAGATTTTCCTTTTCAAATTTGATTTTTTTCTTTTATTCTTCAAAATTTGAGCTTTTGTGGTGTATGAACACCCGTTCATCTTCTAAACGTCTTATTTCTCCATTATCGAACCCCGAGAGTTTGATACGTCACACACACAAAGTTCGTTTCCCAAACATTACGGAAATGGAACAAAATAACCACAACAATCAACACCCTCCGGTGGGTGTTGTTCAAAATGCACGAGCTCCCGATCTCTGAACGATGGAGGAGCTGTGTCAACCGACAATGCACGGTAGAGGCGGTCCGATTGCCCCTCTCAATATTGAGGCTACGGATTTTGGACTTAAGCACCACATGATTCAACAAGTCCAGAATTCATGCCAATATCACGGATTACCGGGTGACGATGCCAACAAGCATCTCGACAAATTTTTAACCGTCACCCAAAGTATGAAACAACATGGGGTCTCCGATGACGCCCTTCGTCTTTCTTTCTTCCCCTATTCTCTTACACATCATGCCACCGCTTGGTTTGATCATCTTCCCAAGAACTCGATTCATACCTTCGAAGAAATGGTATCGAAGTTCTTGGCGAAATATTTTCCACCATCGATGGTGATGAAACTTCCAAACGATATTAGCAATTTCCGTCAGCTTCCCGACTAATCTTTATTCGAAGCTTGGGAACGCTATAAGCTTGCTATTGATCGGTGTCCAAACCATAACATGCTTCTTGTTACGATAATTGATACGTTTTACAATGGTTTGACTTTGCGACATCGGGACACGATCAATACCCTCGGCATTGGGCCACATGCCATCTTTTAACTACTTGGCAGACCTTCATCTACTCCCTCGAACCCATCTTTGCGGGATTTTTGGGCATTTTGACCCTTTAAAATGATTTTACGCATGTTAAAACAAGTAACCATCAGATTGACCAAATTCGTGACTGTTGATCCAACTTCTTATGTGATTTTAGAGTGAATTAAAAGAAAAACATAAGTGTTTTAGATAAGCAGTATGCCCAAAATTAGCAATATGCCTTTGTTAATACTGTTTTGGGCACTTTACCATTTTTACCTTAGTATTTTTTTTCGCTGATAGGATAGAAAATTGTGAGTATGTGCTTACAATAATGAAAGTGTTTTCTATAGGGCTGAAATGAACTGGAAATATAAATTGTTTCTTTGCGTAAGAGACAAATAGTAGCTAAAATGAAAATGGAGCTGAAATAGGTTTTTGATATTTTGAAGTAATTCCAGTTCTTCAAGGACCGGCATTACCTAGAAAAGGATTGGGGGCAGTACTTTTGTGATGAAAACGACACCCTCCCTTCTAACGGAAAAGTAATCTTAGAGGTTAGATTCATCGCTCATAGCCAGCAGTATCCATTTGAATGGATAGTGCCGTTTTGATTATAACTAAAATGTGATCGTCATGTGCAGGCTGGTTTTGGTACTGGCAACACAATATTTCCCCTCGCTAAGAAGTTTCCTCAACTTTTTGTTCATGCTTGTGATTTTGCGCATCATGCAGTCACACTTGTTAAGGTTTGTTACTTATAGATGTTGTAAGATGAGTGAGTCATGTGGATTGGGAAATGGATTAGAATAGGTTTGGGTAAATGGAATCGGGTCGAACACTTTTTTTTTCTTTTTCTTGTTTCTCAAAGAGTATATGTATATAACAATTAACACACTTTTTGTTACTATTACAAAAGAACTGTATTGTTGTACTTACAATCTAAACTTTTAAATTCAAGGGTGTTTGGGATTGCTGATTCATGTGCGAATCTTATTTCAAGCAGTTTTGATGAATGTATGAAACTACTTATTTAAGTGTAAATAAGCTTGTTTCTAAGTAGGTACATACTTTCGAATAAGCAATCCCAAACACCCCCTAAAAGCAATTTAGGTGGCTATATGAATTAGGAACTGTGTTTGGGCGACTTGCAACCAGTTTCAGACAACATAAAAGCACATCAACCCATTTATAAGTATATTGGTTGAAATGACTATATAAGTCATTGTAATCTATTACTAATTTTGAACTTTGTATGAATGCAGTCAGATACAAATTTCCGTGAAGATCAAATGAATATTTTTGTTTGCAATATTGCTGAAGACGATCTTTGTGACCATATTGCGCCGGCATCTGTCGATATTGTTACCTTGGTAAGCATATTAACTTAACAACCTCATGGATCTGATTATGGATTCATGAAGATACATAAATTGTATATACAGACCGAATAATATTATGCAGGTTTTTACATTATCTGCAGTTTCACCCCGAGAAGATGCCCATTGTGCTACAAAACATAAGACGTGTTTTAAAGGTCACTTCCATTTAACTTATGCATCTGAACACACAATTTGGATAAAAAGGTAACTGACTTTGGTGTAATTCATGTTTATGGTAAACTGATAATCATCTATTATTGCCTAGTAAAAAACCATTAAACTTATAAGTTATAAAATATTTGCCATTTTTTCCTAGTAAAAAACTATTGGTTCCTATAGACGCTATCTATGTCGACCGTTTTTCCACCTGCTGAAAATTGTCGAAAAATTAGCAATTTAACAGGTGAGGGTCTTGTTCTACGTTAAACATAGTTTGTTACCCAAAATGGAAGATTAACCAAAGGTAGTTATCTTATGCAATTTGAAAAGTTAGTGTTACAATAAAAAAATAAAATAAAAAAAAGATTCTACATACAATGACAAAAAGTGGCAAATATGATGCCTTATTTTTACCAATTTCCCTAGTATAAATTATAAACTAAAGTGTTTAATGTGTATTTGTATGTGACCACTAAGGCTCACGTATACTTAGCCATATAATTATATTTTTTGCTGAGAGCGTATTTCTAACAAGGGATGCCTAAAAACCCATTTTCTCTTCATTAAGAGGCTAAATTAGACATGTTTCAAACACTACTTAATTAAAGAACACTTCGTCAGTAAACTGTCATATTTATATGTGTGTAACAAAAGGCTAATACACAAGAGGGGCATTATAGTAAATTGTCATATTTATATTACTTTCCTTACAACTTGAGAACATGAATTATACACGCTTTACTTGCATTTCCTTTTGGTTTTGTCTGACTCAAGAACACAAACAAGATTGTTTGATATCCTTTCTTTTCTTTCTTTGCCTTGCCCCTTCTTTTCTTTTCCTATTTTCCTAAACAAGAGAACGCAGTGTAAGTTTTGACTAATGTAAAACTACGGGGTTGGTTATTGGTACCCCTTTTTGTGGTAACCACACCCATCTAAATTTTTTTATTTATTTATTTTATAATTTAGTTTTTATTATAGAATGGTGAAATGAAAAATATGGGAATTAAAAATTTAAAGTTTGACAAGTCAAAAGTATTTCTCTTTCCGTCCCAAAATATAAGTCCATTTGGAATTTTTCAAAGTCGTTTTATTCCAACTTTAATCTTAGTTAAAAAAAATGTGTTATATAATATTTGATACAAAATATATAAATGAACTTTTGTTTTAAATATATTTTTATTGATATACTTTTCATTAAGTATTATATAATACGAAAATAAATAACTAAGGTCAAAGTCGAAAATAAAAGACTTTCAAAAATAAAAAATAGACTTATATTTTAGAAAAAAGGGGGTAAAACACAAATAATACAGAGCAGAAACTATAAACAATTGTCTTATCATGTTAATAAAGTGAGTAAAACTAAAGAAAAAAAAAAAAAAAAAACCGAAATACTCCGTACTCCGTAGTACTCCCTTCGTCTCAAATTATTTCATGCCGACCCATACGCAGTGATTGGTTAATTTCCATCTACATTTATGAGCCATGGCATGAATTATTGATGTCACTTTTTCTTTTTGTAAATTTCCATCGAGTATATATTTATGAGCCATGCCATGAATTATTGATGTCACTTTTTCATTTTGTAAATTTCCATCGACTGTACATTTATGAGCCATGGGCCCATGGCATGAATTATTGATGTCACTTTTTCTTTTTGTAAATTTCCAAGCAATTTCTATATGTCCTCCGAATCTTGATATAATTTCTTCACACGTACATTTCCTCATCTGATCACTCAAATCTTTCATAACTTACAATAATGGTCATTCTTACAGATATTTCAGAAGCATCTTCATCAAGTAATGATCAACATAAAATGTATGATGTGTTCTTAAGTTTTCGAGGGGCAGACACTCGTAACAGTTTCACCAATCACCTCCACAAAGCCCTTGAGGATGCTAATCTCATAACCTTCTTGGACGATAAAAATATTGAAACCGGGCTATATTTGAAGCCGGAGTTAGAGAGTGCCATTAGAGCATCGAGAGCTTCTATAATTGTGGTGTCAAAGAATTATGCTTCTTCCACATGGTGCCTTAATGAACTGGCGTTAATCCTTGAGCAGCATAGGGAGTTTAATCACATAGTTATCCCCATATTCTATCATGTAGATCCTAGCGATGTGAGGAAGCAACGAAACAGCTTCGGAGATGCGATGGCTGATCATAAACAGAAGATGGAGGCAGAAACAAATGCAGAGATAAAAAACGAATGGGCTCAAAAGATGGAGATATGGAAGCAAGCACTTACACAAGTTGCTAATTTAAAAGGGAAAGAACCAAAGGACATGTAATTAACTAACTACTTTCATCTCTTTGATTAATATCACTTTTTCAATATACTTGATTGTCTTTTAACAAATACTAATTAAACTGAATATCATTTTCAATCATATTGTACGTCCCTTAGTTTACCTACACTTGTTTTCTAAAAGTTAAAACTGTCCTACAATTATGTTCTCGTATCTATAACAATATTGGCTACGTTTGGCATCGGGCTTATAGAGGTTTGAGCTTTTAAAATAAGCTAGCTTATAAATTGTCATTATTTGTCACACAGGATTAGGGAAGCTTTCATAAGGAGGTTGATTTGCACACCAAAATTTTTTATACTTACACCATTCTATACAAGTTGTATAGCATACCGTACAACATGTTAATGCACAGAGTGTGGTGAAAGTATAAAAAAATGTGGTGTGCCAATCATCCCCTTTCATAAGCCATAACCTTATAAAGGCCTCTATAAGCCTAAGCCCATATAAAAGGGTTTATGTAGGCTTATAGCTAGTCAAATTATTTAAATATCCTTCAAATTAGATATAATAGATTATCACCCAAAAGCTGAAAATATATGTGAATATAGTTTGATGTATTTTTATGTGATTTCGCATTAATAAGCTCCTGATCAACTAATTCGTCAAACAATTTTAGGAAAATCTAAGCTCCAGCTTTCGGCTTATAATATAAGCTTGAGCCGCCCCCTTGCCAAACATACCCATTAATATATGTTTTGTGGACTACGTTTGTGTGTTCCGTGATTGCATCAGATAGAGTCCATGCTTATTGCAAACATGTAGAGCTAGATAATATGCTATAAATCGGATATCTGATGGTAATTAATTAAGAACGAAGGTAAGCTATGATTTACATAGTAGTATGCTAATTTGACCATTTCAAAAAACAAGTATATAACATATAAATTAAATATCAAATTTTGGATTATTAGATGCATGGATTGAATTTTCTACTTCTAATAAGTAAAATTTATTTCAGGTTAGAGACGGATTTTATCGAAGAAATTGTTAAGGACATCTATCATCAATTGGGCGTAATCCTAAGGAGTACTCTGCCACAAGACCCACAACTAATTGGGATAGATAAGTCCATTAATTTCATCAGTTCATGGCTCCAAGATGGGCCTGAACATACTGCTGATATCCTCACTATATTGGGTATGGGCGGGATCGGGAAGACATCTGTAACATCCCGATTTTTAAATAAAGTAGTAACGAATATATCTATTATTTTAGTAGAATGAATAGAAAAGTCACACTTTGACGGTATGAATAATATAGCAAGTGGGGACTTGATATGTACATAACATATGACCTAGTTTGCAAGACAATCTACTACAAGGGACTAATTATGTCAACTATCAAAACATGCTGGGGCTTATCCATTTGTTTATTAAAGTCGGTTCACAGGAGATATACCTCCCTCCCTCACTCACGATTTACAAAAAAAAGAAAGAAAGAGTAGGATATCATATTTCTTCAAGATGAAGAATTCCAAGTTCATGGTAAGTTCCATCAAATTTAAACAAGGCCTAATCAAGAATTAAAGGGAAGCTTATCAAGGATTAAGTAGCATCAAGGTTTTATGTGTTCTTCCCCAATTCAAGGTAAGTAGTGAATCATGTGTTAAATTGTGATTTCAAGTTATGGGGATATGGTTATTAAGTGTTGTATATGATGTATTTGATGAATTCTTGGTTTATGATTCAAGGGTTATGCATATGATTATTAGGGTTTATGATGGGATTATGTTAGTGATTAGGTTATGATGTTTAGGAGGTGTTTATGATGTATTTAGAAGCTAAACCAAACACCCTTTATGCGATTTGTGTGATATATGATGTTAAACAAGTTGCTGAAATTTTCAGCAGTGATTAGTTGTGTTTGAAAAATCATATAAAATCGATAGTAGCTCGTATTGAATCATGGCTGGACTTTCTGGAAAGCGTAGGGTGTCTACTTCAGTTCCTATGTTTTAAGTTTTGGCTGATTAAGTGGTTAAATTGGTCAGAATTGTGTTTTACTGCAGCAAGGTCAGATTATAAAACGTGCAGCAAACCGAACTTTAGAAATTCATATAAAATCAACCGTAGCTCCGTTAGGAGCGTACCATACCTTTTCGGAAAGGGAAAATAGCCTACTTTCAAGGAAAATTAGCCTCATGACCTGGTTATGTAGTTAAGTCGGTCAAAATGATGCAATTGCACGCTGCTACAGAAAATCAGCAAACACTTTGTTTAGTGTTTTGATAATTATGACATAATATGATGTTTTTGCAAGTCCCGGGTGATTATATGCTATGATAGCTTATGTTCTCAGCCTATATGATTATAATCCATGTTATGAAAGCGTAGAACCAAGTGACAAGACTTGGTTAGCTTAGCTCGAGTTCGCGAGCATAGTAATTCATATTTGGCGAGATTTATGCCATAACTAGTTTATGAGTTAATGAATTATAGTTAGTCTATTTGTGCTTAGTTGCACTTATATTTGGACTATCATGATATATTTATGCCTAGTTGTTACGTGTTAACATTATACATGTGCATCTATCATGATATAGGTGTTCGAGGCATATTCAGAATCATTCATCTTGCATTATACGGCCCAGGTGAGTAACGGATTTTCAGTTAACATGTTTAGTAGATTAAGCGTGTTTAGTATATATATGCCTTGCTATATCTCAAGTACTATGCAAGTTATGTATCATGTTGACCCGTGAGGTCATATTAGTATCATGTTGACCCGTGAGGTCATATTAGTATCATGTTGACCCGTGTGGTCATATTCAGTGTCATGTTGACCCGTGTGGTCATGTTCAGTATCATGTTGACCCGTGTGGTCATAGTTAGTATCATGTCGACCCGTGAGGTCATATTAGTATCATGTTGACCCGTGAGGTCATATTAGTATCAAGTTGACCCGTTGGGTTATATTAAATATCATGTTGACCTTTTTGGTCATATTAAGTATCAAGTTGACTCGTTGGGTTATATTAACTATCATGTTGACCTGTTGGTCAAATTTAGTATCAAGCCATATTTAGTATCATGTTGACATGTTTGGTCATATGAAGCATCAAGTTGACCCAAGTTGACCCGTTTGGTCATATTAAGCACAAGTTGACCCGTTTGGTCGTATTAAGCATCAAGTTGACCTGTTTGGTCATATTAAATGTCATGTTGATCCGTTTGGTCATATTCAACTGTCATGTTGATCTGTTTGTCATATTAATTATCATGTTGACCTGTTTGGCCATATTCAGTATAAAGTAGACCTGATTGGTCTTATTCAGTAGTATGTCGTGGCTCAACCTCAGTATACGCCATAGCGATAGCGATCTCAACATTATACTTATAGTAGTTCAGCATTATGTTATAGTACAGCTGTAGTATATTAAGTTATATCTCAGCCTTGTTTTATGATATAGTACAATTTTAGTAATTAATTCAGTTTTAGTATCATGTCTTAGTTTAACCTTATGACCATATTATTGCTCAGTTTCTATATTCAGCTTGGTCTCAGCTCTAGCTCAGCTTAGTATCATGTTGTAGTCAAGCACAACTATTTAGCTTAATCTTAATTTATACATGAATGTTAGATGCGTTTAGTAATGTGTGCAAGGTGCTTTATGCACTTTTGGCCTGCGATGCATTATATATGCATGTCATTCTATAAGTATATAGTCAGTTATGTGATCACACATGTGTTCCAGACAATGTTGGGACTTAGACCTCCTTAGTGGAGAATCGAGCCTTAGAATATTAAATGTTCCAAAATCGAAACTCAGACATCCTGTATGGATGATTAACATGTTTATATGGCTCGTCAGCTATGTATTCAGTCAGTTATGCATTCAGCCAGTATGTGCTTATGCACTCAGCCAGTATAGTACTATAAGTACTCAGCCAGTATGTGCTTATGCACTCAGCCAGTATAGTACTATAAGTACTCAGCCAGTATGTGCTTATGCACTCAGTTAGTATATGTTTTACACACTCATTATGCTTATGTACTCGGTCAGTAACATGGTGTATCATGTATTTAATCAGTTATTGTCGTGCTTATGCACTTAGTCAATATTATGATTCATGTAGTCAGAATAGTACTATATATACTTATTCAGCATCATGCTTATGTTCAGTTTATGATTTAATACAGTTCCGTTATCTCACTAAGTCTTATAGACTTACCGTTCTCAGTTTATATTTTTGTAGGTATGCAAGATGAGACCATGTACATGCTAAATGGGGCATAATGGGTTAAAATGGTGTAGCTCGCGGGTTAGGTAACGAGCTTCTCATTTCCATCATTTGTTATCAGTTTGGAATGCCCCAAAATCAAGAACAAGCTTCTTTACCAAGTTTAAAGAGTCATTGTTATGTATTTTTCAAAGCTTAGTATTTTAACGGGATGTTTGAAATATGCCCGTATGATGTAGAAAATACGCTTCCGCTAGTTTTATCAATTTATACAGTTTACAGAATTATATATATATATATATAAAAAAAAAAAAAAAAAAAAAAAAATCTGGGCGTTTCAAGTTGGTATCAGAGCGATGGTTTGAGAGATTTAAGTATCCACCATTAGTAGGGGATGCTTAGACTTGAACCTCTGCTCGGTATTTGCTTTTAGAGTTAAATTGCATCGCACGTTTATACATTTATCAGTTATTCAACCATGTTATTCAGTATGTTGTTCATATTATCAGATTATCAGTACATGTATAGCGATGCATACAGTTTATGTGATTAGCACAGATTATATGAAATTACATGTATAGTCATGTAGTGCATAATGCATTTCAGATTTCAGATAAAGTTGCAGACCGTGAATCAGATATTCACGATATAGTAAGTATATAGAATTAGTATGCATTATTAGTATAGCAGTATATAGTCAGCACTCACATCAGATTATGTGCGGTAGATGATATGTTTTGCTTTAGTGACTTGGGGTAGACTGTGATAACGATGAGTTCATGATTATATGGTGTGACTATTATGACGCCTGATCAACGTGATAATATTCACATGATATGGCATGAATTTATCGAGATCATGAGATACCTCAGGGAGCTTGCTAAACGGTTATGTGTTAAATGAATCATGAATATTGCATTAGATCATGTACAGCAGCATAGACAGTTATTATAAAAGGGCATAGTTTATGTACTCCGTCATTTTCAGAATAGATTCAGCACTCAGAAAAAGATTATGACTTAGAAATGCTACAGAATCTGACGGAATAGATATGACATATGGATTCAGCATTTCTAGATTTGTGCAGTTTAACGAAAAAGGGCAAAAGAATTGAAATGAAAACGTGTCAGAACGGATATGGATCCTTCAATAAGAGATATTACATATCAGAGTTATGAAACAGAATTTCAGGATAGGGCATTTCAGCGAATATTATGCGAATTCAGGTAAATAAATCCTTTCTTTTAACGTCAGCTTATGAAATTTTTAGATATTTTCATAAAATAGTCAGGATGAACTTCAAGAATACAGATGATTATGAATCTATCGAGTTATTTTCAGAGAATAATCAAGAAAATCTATGAGTTCATATGATCAGGAGAAAGGATTTTAACATGGATAACAGGTACCTATTGTAAACCTGTTGACAAATTTGATCCATACATAGAGGAAATGAGTCATAGTTTGATCCTTATTAGTGAATTATCAGTTTTATATTAGAATATAGACATTATACAAACCCAAGTGGGGGAGTACATACATGTGATCCTGAGTAATTTAGAGGATAAGTTTAGTTACAACAACAGTAGTTCGTGAGGACACGAACAGTCCAAGCAGGGGAGAGTTGTAACATCCCGATTTTTAAATAAAGTAGTAACGAATATATCTATTATTTTAGTAGAATGAATAGAAAAGTCACACTTTGACGGTATGAATAATATAGCAAGTGGGGACTTGATATGTACATAACATATGACCTAGTTTGCAAGACAATCTACTACAAGGGACTAATTATGTCAACTATCAAAACATGCTGGGGCTTATCCATTTGTTTATTAAAGTCGGTTCACAGGAGATATACCTCCCTCCCTCACTCACGATTTACAAAAAAAAGAAAGAAAGAGTAGGATATCATATTTCTTCAAGATGAAGAATTCCAAGTTCATGGTAAGTTCCATCAAATTTAAACAAGGCCTAATCAAGAATTAAAGGGAAGCTTATCAAGGATTAAGTAGCATCAAGGTTTTATGTGTTCTTCCCCAATTCAAGGTAAGTAGTGAATCATGTGTTAAATTGTGATTTCAAGTTATGGGGATATGGTTATTAAGTGTTGTATATGATGTATTTGATGAATTCTTGGTTTATGATTCAAGGGTTATGCATATGATTATTAGGGTTTATGATGGGATTATGTTAGTGATTAGGTTATGATGTTTAGGAGGTGTTTATGATGTATTTAGAAGCTAAACCAAACACCCTTTATGCGATTTGTGTGATATATGATGTTAAACAAGTTGCTGAAATTTTCAGCAGTGATTAGTTGTGTTTGAAAAATCATATAAAATCGATAGTAGCTCGTATTGAATCATGGCTGGACTTTCTGGAAAGCGTAGGGTGTCTACTTCAGTTCCTATGTTTTAAGTTTTGGCTGATTAAGTGGTTAAATTGGTCAGAATTGTGTTTTACTGCAGCAAGGTCAGATTATAAAACGTGCAGCAAACCGAACTTTAGAAATTCATATAAAATCAACCGTAGCTCCGTTAGGAGCGTACCATACCTTTTCGGAAAGGGAAAATAGCCTACTTTCAAGGAAAATTAGCCTCATGACCTGGTTATGTAGTTAAGTCGGTCAAAATGATGCAATTGCACGCTGCTACAGAAAATCAGCAAACACTTTGTTTAGTGTTTTGATAATTATGACATAATATGATGTTTTTGCAAGTCCCGGGTGATTATATGCTATGATAGCTTATGTTCTCAGCCTATATGATTATAATCCATGTTATGAAAGCGTAGAACCAAGTGACAAGACTTGGTTAGCTTAGCTCGAGTTCGCGAGCATAGTAATTCATATTTGGCGAGATTTATGCCATAACTAGTTTATGAGTTAATGAATTATAGTTAGTCTATTTGTGCTTAGTTGCACTTATATTTGGACTATCATGATATATTTATGCCTAGTTGTTACGTGTTAACATTATACATGTGCATCTATCATGATATAGGTGTTCGAGGCATATTCAGAATCATTCATCTTGCATTATACGGCCCAGGTGAGTAACGGATTTTCAGTTAACATGTTTAGTAGATTAAGCGTGTTTAGTATATATATGCCTTGCTATATCTCAAGTACTATGCAAGTTATGTATCATGTTGACCCGTGAGGTCATATTAGTATCATGTTGACCCGTGAGGTCATATTAGTATCATGTTGACCCGTGTGGTCATATTCAGTGTCATGTTGACCCGTGTGGTCATGTTCAGTATCATGTTGACCCGTGTGGTCATAGTTAGTATCATGTCGACCCGTGAGGTCATATTAGTATCATGTTGACCCGTGAGGTCATATTAGTATCAAGTTGACCCGTTGGGTTATATTAAATATCATGTTGACCTTTTTGGTCATATTAAGTATCAAGTTGACTCGTTGGGTTATATTAACTATCATGTTGACCTGTTGGTCAAATTTAGTATCAAGCCATATTTAGTATCATGTTGACATGTTTGGTCATATGAAGCATCAAGTTGACCCAAGTTGACCCGTTTGGTCATATTAAGCACAAGTTGACCCGTTTGGTCGTATTAAGCATCAAGTTGACCTGTTTGGTCATATTAAATGTCATGTTGATCCGTTTGGTCATATTCAACTGTCATGTTGATCTGTTTGTCATATTAATTATCATGTTGACCTGTTTGGCCATATTCAGTATAAAGTAGACCTGATTGGTCTTATTCAGTAGTATGTCGTGGCTCAACCTCAGTATACGCCATAGCGATAGCGATCTCAACATTATACTTATAGTAGTTCAGCATTATGTTATAGTACAGCTGTAGTATATTAAGTTATATCTCAGCCTTGTTTTATGATATAGTACAATTTTAGTAATTAATTCAGTTTTAGTATCATGTCTTAGTTTAACCTTATGACCATATTATTGCTCAGTTTCTATATTCAGCTTGGTCTCAGCTCTAGCTCAGCTTAGTATCATGTTGTAGTCAAGCACAACTATTTAGCTTAATCTTAATTTATACATGAATGTTAGATGCGTTTAGTAATGTGTGCAAGGTGCTTTATGCACTTTTGGCCTGCGATGCATTATATATGCATGTCATTCTATAAGTATATAGTCAGTTATGTGATCACACATGTGTTCCAGACAATGTTGGGACTTAGACCTCCTTAGTGGAGAATCGAGCCTTAGAATATTAAATGTTCCAAAATCGAAACTCAGACATCCTGTATGGATGATTAACATGTTTATATGGCTCGTCAGCTATGTATTCAGTCAGTTATGCATTCAGCCAGTATGTGCTTATGCACTCAGCCAGTATAGTACTATAAGTACTCAGCCAGTATGTGCTTATGCACTCAGCCAGTATAGTACTATAAGTACTCAGCCAGTATGTGCTTATGCACTCAGTTAGTATATGTTTTACACACTCATTATGCTTATGTACTCGGTCAGTAACATGGTGTATCATGTATTTAATCAGTTATTGTCGTGCTTATGCACTTAGTCAATATTATGATTCATGTAGTCAGAATAGTACTATATATACTTATTCAGCATCATGCTTATGTTCAGTTTATGATTTAATACAGTTCCGTTATCTCACTAAGTCTTATAGACTTACCGTTCTCAGTTTATATTTTTGTAGGTATGCAAGATGAGACCATGTACATGCTAAATGGGGCATAATGGGTTAAAATGGTGTAGCTCGCGGGTTAGGTAACGAGCTTCTCATTTCCATCATTTGTTATCAGTTTGGAATGCCCCAAAATCAAGAACAAGCTTCTTTACCAAGTTTAAAGAGTCATTGTTATGTATTTTTCAAAGCTTAGTATTTTAACGGGATGTTTGAAATATGCCCGTATGATGTAGAAAATACGCTTCCGCTAGTTTTATCAATTTATACAGTTTACAGAATTATATATATATATATATATAAAAAAAAAAAAAAAAAAAAAATCTGGGCGTTTCAACATCTTTGGCCAAACACGTCTATAACTTACATTGTCGTGAATTCACCCGATGCAGTTTTGTTGAAAATATAAGTGGGCGATGTGTTGAACAATCTAATGGATTGCGTGATGTACAAAAACAACTTTGTGATGACATTTCGAAAGCAAGTTCAATTCCAGTTCACGATGTATCTGTGTACACCTCTACAATTGAGAATGCACTAGCCCGTAAAAAAGTGTTTATAGTTCTTGATGATATTGATAGTCTCGACCAGTTGGATGTGTTACTCGGAAATAAAGGTTTTCATCCAGGAAGCAAAATCATAATAACAACTAAAGACGCATCGTTGACGGAGAGATGTGCACTATTCAATCCACAAGTTCAACCCAAGCATACCAAGTACATTCTTGAAGGTTTACGTGTGACTGACTCACTAAAGCTTTTATGTCATCATGCATTCGAGTCTGAAGATCTCAAAGAAGGTTACAAAGCAGTTTCAGATAATATTGTGAATTACTGTGAAGGGCATCCGTTGGCTCTTAAAGTTTTAGGCAGGTCACTACGTAACCAAGATGTTGCTTATTGGGAAGACTGCATAAAAGGGCTAAAGAAAGAACCCAATTCCCATATAACTAATGTCTTGAGAATGAGCTTTAAATCTTTGCCATCAAAAAATGATCAGGAATTGTTTAAGCATATTGCTTGTTTTTTTGTTGGAAAAGATAGAGATTTTACTGAAACAATATTAGAAGCATGTGATATAAACACAAGATCCGGGATCACTCATCTCACTGACAGATGCCTTCTCGATATCGATTGGAACGTGTTGAGTATGCATTCACTGGTTCAAGAATTGGGAAGAGATGAGGTACGTCAAGAATCACCTGACAAACCATGGAAGCGTAGCCGATTATGGTGTCATGAGGAGTCATTCAAAGTGCTGAAGCGAAAAAAGGTAAGAGGCATGATATTAGTAATACTTGATGTACGTTTACAACTATTTTGCATTCTTAATTAATATACATGTAAATAATATATTTTTATATGGTCATTTCTTCATAGGGTAAGGGAAATCTACTAGGCCTGAGCCTTGATATGCAGATGCTTGAGAAAGAGAAGTTGCGAGGATCAAGTGAACTTAAAACAGCTACGTTTAGTAATATGGATAGTCTAATGATACTACATCTCGATTATGTGCAAATCAATGGGCCTTATGAGAACTTTCCAGAAGAATTAAGATGGTTGCGTATGTGTGGGTTTTCTTTAAAGTCTATACCTTCAGAGCTTCCAATGGAGAATCTAGTTGCTCTTCACATGTCTTACAGCAATATCGAATTCTTTGATATGTCTTGTAGTAGCCACCAACAAGCTGAGAAGAGGCAAAAGGTTAGAAATTTCATGATCTATTTTTGTAGTTATTATTTGTCCATGTTGTTTTTACTGCAATTCACCAACTGTTATACCCATTTCAACAGTTGCTTGGATCGTTGAAATTTCTTGATCTGAGTTTCAGTAAACAGCTTCGTGGTGTCGGTGGCTTTTGTGAACTCCCTTCACTTGAGAGTTTATTTCTTAGTAATTGCTCGAGCTTGCTTGAAATCTGTGAATCAATTGACCATTGTGATGAGCTTGCCTTCATTGATCTCAGTTACTGCAAAGATTTACGAAAGCTTCCAAGGACTTTAGCCAAGTTAAAGAAGGTCAAAACATTACTACTAGATGGATGGAATTATAAGTGTGAACTTGCCGTTGTGGAAGCTGTACCAAGAGATATCAAGTCCTCTGCTGTTTATTTTCCGAGGTCATTAGTAAAGTTGTCGCTTGAAAATAATAACTTGTCCAATGAATCCTTTCCCATGGACCTGGGTTGCCTCTCCATGCTGAAGGAGCTATGTTTAGATGGTAATCCAATTGTTTCAATGCCTGATTGTGTGAGAACCCTTCCTAGGCTTGAGGAGCTTTTTGTGGAAAACTGTGAAATGCTGGGTTCAATTGAACATCCCCCACGTACACTAACATATTTGAGTTTGGATCCAGATAGTCACCATATGAGTTTGAGGAAAATTTCATTTGATCCAGAAATGTCTCCACTCGATTTATTTACGGGGATGGGTCAATTTGCACCTTCATCCATTGAAATTGAAGGAGTGATCAAAATCCAACCTATAGCAGGTGTTGATGATACTATCTTATGTAGTTTGGGGTGGAGTAACTTAGAGTTCATTTATAAAAGGCGTGTGGGAACGCATCATCATAGAAGAGGACCAGAGGGATCTGAAACCCAGGTTTCTCTAACTAATGTATTATGAGTTTATATGAATATGTATGCATAGATAATTTAATTTGATTAATTTTGCTTGTGTTTTGGCAGATGTATTATGAATTTGGAATATTCAGCACAATTTATGGGGGTGAAGTGATGCCAGAGTGGATTACGCACAAAAGCAAGGGGCCATCAATTTCGTTTACCATCCCATCATCTCCTAATAAGCTCAGAGGATTAAATCTCTGCTATGTACAGACATTAATAGATCCATACTGGAGGTCTGAAGATCAAGATGGGAATTCTGAATATCCATATCATCAGTTGATTGATTTGCCACGTATCAGAATTAGTAATATAACAAAGAAGCACACCTGGTTTTACATGCATCATATTGAAAGAGTCAATGTAGGTGGAAAGAGTTTAACATTCTTAAGCCATTGGATGTTTGGGGAGAATGAGATGGAAAATGGTGACCAAGTTACTATTTCTATAGAAATTGTAAAAGATGATGATAGAAATCATCGTAGCAGCATAAGGGAGTGTGGGGTGAGTTTTGTGTATGATGATGGAAAGAATGAGAAGGAAGAAGATCCGTTGAGTTATTACAAGTCATGGAATCACATCATTGGTGGAGATCTCTCTCCTTTTCGGCATCCAACAGAGAAATACAAGCAGCTATACCACCTAGGCATAAACTATACAGGTAGAACCCATTTAATATATTTTCTAAAAAGTTGTTGTCTGTTGGAGTATTACTTTTTAGTATTATTATTTTTTTATCTCAGTGGGGAGACATCACTTTAAAGCTTTCTCCAAGAAGAACTCCAACACACGAGGCCGCGCAAACGAGGTATGTTTTCGATACCCAAACACTTTTTCATAACCGAATATTTATTCATTATAGCTCTTAATTTGGTCACAGGATGTATAAAAATGGAAGTGATTATAACCTTGCTATATGGAAGGACTCATTACATCAAGGTGTTGCAGCTTTTAGTACTTTCTCGCACAGGTTGTGTGGAAGCAAGTCCCATTTAGAACATGTATTCGCTATTCATATTTTCCCATTTCGCATAAACTTGTCGACATATTCTTCACTGTTAATGAACTTGTATAGAGAATTGATCAAATAGTGGTTTTGTTGAGAGGGAAAAGAATATGTTGGGCTTGATTTATTGGGCTTGTGTTTTAAAGTGTTATATGTGTTTTTGGATAGGTTGTTATTTATTACTCACTTGTATTAAAATGCCCAAAATCAAAAAAATCCGAACTAAAAAATAAATAAAAAAAATTAAAAAATTTCAAGGTTGCGGATTTCAATTTTTTTTTTTTTTTTTTTTTTTTTTTTTTGAACGGCTGCGGATGTCAAAAATTGAGTTGAAAGTTTGTTTCTTGAGGGCGATTTTGGGTAAAAACAATGGAAGAAATGGTAGAATTAGTGACGGTAAAAATGATGTATACAAGGTGTTCGACAAAACGTCAAGTAGCAGACTTATTAAACAAGAAAGGTTCAGTTAGAGAATATTATGATGCATTTACTTCTCATTACAACGTATACATTTCTTGGACTAGAAAAATGGGTTTAGATGATGGGTAGTCTCTTTATGTCGGGGTTGCAACCGGAAATTGAAAAGATGGTTTATTTTCAACCCAAAACACTTCATGATGCATATTTGTTGGCTAAGTTGCTAGAAATGACTATTGAGATTTTAAAGGACGATCATTCAAAAGGAGATGAAAAAGTGAACAGTGAGTTAGCAGCGTGTCATGAAGGTTGTAAAGAAAATGCAAATGGTGAGGAAACTCAGTGTGTGGAGTTGATTGTTCTTGATGAACTTGAAGAAGAAGATTGTAATATTGAGGAAATGGAGTAACTGATATAACAAGTGGTTTGATTGATGGTGGTGACTTGTGTTTGAACTTTGAAAAGTGATGGAAATAGAATAAAGTTATTAAGGAGAAAATTGACCGGGTAATATTGTCATTTCACTAACTTAACGAAAAAAATAACGAAAGTTATTTATTTATTTTTTCAACAAAAATTCCTTGTGTTTTCGTGAAACATTAGGACCAAATTACTTTGGATGACATATTAACAACCCATCCTCCAAACACCAGCAGCAGAAATAACAAAGTGACCGTCAAATAATACAGTTTTGCTATGGCGTTTTTTTTTTTTTTTTTTTTTTTTTTTAAAGTCTTCTTTCGATTTTTAGTCATGGGTCCACCACTTAGGTCGATATTCTCAGTTTATCTTTAATTGCTAGTAAGATAAGATAGATATATGAAGGGTACAAGTGTAACACTAACCAATTGAGGTTTTTCTCTGTAATCGGGGATGGTGAGTCTTTGACTCAGAAATAAGCAGCCTAACCGAGGTTTCCCATAGCTGTTTGTTTCTAACCATTTCCTTGGTAGTGCGATTTGGCACATACATTTGACTCTTGGATAATAGCTTTTTTCTTGTTCGCCTTGTGGTAATTGGTGAGGAGTCCTAAAGTCTCAAAACAGACCAGGGTTTAAAGCGATAACTGTGGTGGTAATGACGTCACGCAACACATCAAAGCATTGGGACAACTTCTACGAACGTCATAAAAACTTTATTTTTGACCATTTATTGACTCAAGTTCGATCAAGCCTTTATTTTTAAGCTCAAGCTCAATTGGTTGATTAAATTAAATTAATAACTAGGATGAGTTGAATACTGTAAACTGATTATCTGCAAATAGGGGTAGTTTAGGATTTGCTTATTAGTAAAAGGGACAATGCACGATTTTTGTCAATTTTATAGCTACTCACTTACACATGGGGGACCAATTCGCTAAAATGGGTCAAGGATGGCCGTCAGGGAGGTACACATGGGGGACCAATTCGCTGACTGCAGAGTTCTTGACTTCCCCGACATTGGGCCACATGTAATCTTATTACAGCTTGGTGGCCCTTCCTCGACTCCACGACCCATCTTAGCGGCAATTCATGATTTTAAATCAACTACCATCAAACTCACGGAATTCGTGATTTTATGTTGAAAAAGTGTACCTAAGCTTGTTGCATAGCAGTTTTGAAGGTGCTTGTGATCGTTGATCCAAACTTCTTATGTGATTATTTTATAGTGAATTAAAAGAAAAACACAATTGTTTTAGATAAGCAGGATGCCCAAAATTAGCAACATGCCTATGTTAATACTGTTATAGGCACTTTACCTTTTTTACCTTAGTATTTTTCGCTGATAAGATAGAAAATTGTTGGTATGTGTTTACAATAACGAAAATGTTTTCTATAGGGCTGAAACAAAGCGGAAATAGAGCTGAAATAGGTTTTTGTATGCGCATTTAACAGTTGAATTCTCGTCCGAAATTAAATTCTAAAAAATCAAGTTTTTGATATTATGAAGTAATTGCAGTTCTTCAAGGACCGACATTACCTCGAAAAGGATTGGGGGCACTACTTTTGTGATGAAAACGACACCCTCCCTTCTAATGGAAAAGTAATCTTAGAGGTTAGATTCATCACTTTATAGCCAGTAGTATCAGTTTAAATAGTAAAACCATTTTGATTATAATGCAAACCGGATCATCATGTGCAGGCTGGTTGTGGAACTGGGAACACGATATTTCCCCTCGCTAAGAAGTATCCTCAACTTTTTGTTCATGCTTCTGATTTCTCGCATCATGCAGTCACACTTGTTAAGGTTTGTTACTTATAGATGTTGTAAGATGAGTGGATCATGTGGGTTGTCAAACGGGTCAAAATAGGTTCTGGTTCAAATGGTCGGGTCAAACATTTTTTTGTCTGTGTCTCAAAGTGTATAATTATATGTATATAAACAATTATCACACTAGTTACTATTACAAAAGAACATGTATTGTTATACTTATAATCTAAACTTTTGAACTCAAGGGTGTTTGGGATTGCTGATCCAAGTGTGTATCTGATTTTTCAAGCAAATCAGCAGTTTTGATGAATTTATGAAACTGCTTATATTAGTGTAAATAAGCTTGTTTTAAAGTAGGTACATACTTTCGAATAAGCAATCCCAAACACCCCCTAAAAGCAATATAGGTGGCAGTATGAATTAAGAATTGTTTTTGGGTGACTTCCCAACCAGTTTGAGACAACGTAAAAGCACATCAACCCATTTATAAGTATATTTGTATGAATGCAGTCACATACAAATTTCCGAGCCTGATCCTCTGTAATAAGGCAATGAAGGTTTGGGAAAAAGTCTTCGAGTGGTGGAACTTACAGAATGTAAACATATACTCAGCGAAAGAGATGTTACGGTATAATGGTGGCACTACAATCTCAGCTAAGTACAAAAAATTGTGGGAATCTGTGGTTTGGACAACAGGATACTATATTTGGAAAAATCGCAATTATCGTGTGTTTGGGAAAAAGGTGGAAACAGATGTTAGTTTATTTCATGAAATTCGTTTGAGAGCATACGAATGGATAGTTAGGAGGTCCAGTAAATACAAAGTTAATTGGGAGCAGTGGAGTGTGGCACCTGGTACATGTATGGGGAGTGGTTAGGTGATTCTAGTTTCGTGTGTGGTGTGCAATGGATATTTCTGTTGGTGTGATGTGGTATGCAATGGTATTTGGCTATGGTCCTGGTGTGGTCTGCAACGGTATAAGCTAGTTTTGTTTGGTCTTGAAGTGGTCGGCAATATATAGGCGTTTGGGATTGAAGGCTGCTGTTTGGATTGTGAGGTGCGGTGTGCAGCAAGGAGTGCAATTTGCTGTTTTCAGGTGTCTGAGACGTTCTTGCAGTTCCTTGTTTGGGACAGCAGAGTGGGTTTCAAAATTGCTGAGAAGTGGACTACTTAATGACTGTTTGGGACAGCAGAGGTATATTAGCATTTTTACTCTTGTGCGCCAGGAGTGTTTAGGCTACTGAGAATGAAAATGCAATCCGCAATATGTTTCAATGGGTAGTGGATTATCAATGTGGTATAATTGAATTTAGTTTATTGTGTGACAGTGGCCATTAATGGCATGTGTTCATATGACAACAGTTAAGCCATATGCTCCAAGTTGTATTTTAGCATTCATTTTTTTGTTTTTGTTTTTGGGACCCTTCTTTTTAATTGTCTTGTTAAGAAGCGGGTTGCCATCTCTTTTGTATTTTATTCGTGTGGTTCCTTTTAATAAAATTGTTGCCTTTCTAAAAAAAAATGAATGTTTTTGTTTGCAATATTGCTCAAGACGATCTTTGTGACCATATTACGCCGGCATCTGTCGACATTGTTACCTTGGTAAGCATTGACTTAACAACCTCATGGATCTGATTTCATGAAGATATAGACTGAATAATATTATACAGGTTTGTACATTATCTGCGGTTTCACCCGAGAAGATGCCCATTGTGCTACATAACATAGGACGTGTTTTAAAGGTCACCTTTGATGAACTTTTGTATCTGTAGGCGCAATATGGATAAAAAGGTAACCGCTTTGGTCTAATATCGGGTAAAAGTAACTGTCTTCGTTTTGCCATTATACTAGAATACTCGTACTTTCAAATAGTTTGATTTAAGGTAATACGTTACAAAGGTCAAATTTATACGTTGCATATGATTCTAACTCTGACCATGCTGACCTTTTTTAGCGACTGAAAATCAACAATTTTGAAAGTTTGTGTCTTTTTCTCGGTTAAACAAAGTTGGTTACCTTATGCAACTTTCCTTTCTATCGAATTCCAGTTTTGGATATCTTTTTTCATCGAGTTTCTTATGTTTGGATGGCATACTAATTTTGCAGCCTAATGGCTACGTTCTTTTACGGGATTATGCAATTGGGGACTACGCTCAAGTGAGTTTCCAAACTTCTTATGGCAATGTTACTCAAATGTATATATTCTGCAGTAAGTGAAAGTGTTTACCATTTGCAGGCTATGCTAATGAACAAGAATCAAGTTATTAGTGAGAACTTCTATTTCCGTGGTGATGGCACTGTAATAATTCTGCAAATTTTTAGTCTTCACTGTATCCGTTACATTTTTCACTCTATGCTAATATTATTGTCAAATAATTTTCTGCAGTGTTCATTCTACTTCTCAGAAGATTTGTTGTCAGAGTTGTTTGTAAGCGCTGGATTTGCTGTAGTGGATGTGAATACATACAACCGAGAGATCGAAAATCGAGCTAAACATATTACCATGCAGCGGTAAGGTTCAACCTCTCAACCCACCAAACTGATGATTTTTACCAAAGTACTAAGAGTGAATCAAATGGGTCAAAAAAATACAGTAGCAAAAGTCAAATGGGTTGGAACTTGGAAGTCATCCAAAGCAAAAAATATCAGTTCGAATAACCTCTTGTATCATTTTACTCAAAAAAAAGTTACTTATTATTTGACACACTAATTGTTTATAACAGAATTAGAAAGTTCAGGAAAAAAGTGCTCGGGTCAACCACCCGATACTAAAATGACCTGTTAATCCCATTTTTCCAACTCTATGGTACGCCACATCCCTATTCTAAGTCAATATTTCTTCCATTTTAGGCGATGGATACGAGCATTTTTCAAACGGCCTTGACCATAATATAATTCCACTGTCAAAAATCACTAATCGGCAATTCTGACTTGTGGGTCGAGTGTCCTACTGCAGCATCTTTCACATTGAATTGTGTGTCACCTAACTTGAGCCATCTGATTCTTGACATGTAACTGATGAATGAATAGTTATCTCTGAATGATATTATATTCTGAAAAATAGATATAAAGGCTAAGTTTGTAGAATTACGATGCGTAGTTAGAATTTATTGCAGTCACAGGTTTCACTAGTGTTTCCTGAATAGTTCTTGTTGCATGTAAGAATCAGAGGAAAATGTGTAACTTCATATGAGTTCGAACTCGAAAATTCAAAACTAAATGAAATAGTATTTATCCAAACTACATTCATTTACTTATTGCTGTCTCTTCATACATATTGCTGAAAAAACTCAAACATGATAAATCATTGGTTAGAGCAAAGTAACCTTATCTTTCGTGGCTCATTAGCTCCCATCCTAATGAAATACCAACTTAACAAGCACGGAAAATAACTTTCATTCATACTACATATCTAGTTCCAGAGATGGTTGACGTTCAACGTGACTTTTTAATTTTGAATTTCAACATGACACTGAACAGTCAAAACCATTCGTTATAAGTCTGGAAACTTCTTATTAGGCATTATAATGACCCATTCATAAAATCCATCAATTATGCACATTTAATCCTAACACTCTGTAAGGATCACTGACACAATCTTCCTTCAATTCCTCATGGTTTGTGTCGAAATTCATCATCTTAACTTGCCAGCTTTGAGCTATTTGGTCAACTTGAGGTGAATTCCTCACAGTCAAGGTTGCTAATTTTAGCCTCAAAATACCATAGACAAACTTAACCTTACGGGCAGCAGTAACCAAAGCTATAGCACGAGCCAAAAGAGAGAATGCAGGTTGTGGCTTATATAAATGGCCTCTTCTTGTTGCTTGTCGTGGCATTATGATTGTACAAGCAGCCTTAACTACCAATGTATCAAATTGTTAATTTGCAGATTAACTACCAATGAACCTGATTCATCTCGTGTGCGTAAAACAGATGCAAGACTTGGTGCTCTTAGAGGTTCAAGCTCAGCCCAAAGAAGCTCACCTCTTATATTCTTGGATCAGAAACGACCCGTTTATAGTGAACCTAAAGAGCTTTGAATCGACCCTTAAGGGTATTGTAGGGATGCATCTTTAAGGAACATTGGCTCGGTCGTCACTCCCGCTTATAAATTTGTTTCATTGAAACCATGTATACTTTCTAGTTTCTACAAAGCACGTTAGTACTATACAAGGATCGCGGGATTTAAATTGCAGAGTGCCCAAACCACTGTTCGCTATCATTGTCATAATGAGAACTTTCATTTTTTTTGGGTGATTTTTATGATACGTTTCGTGAAAGTATGCGTAAATCTTATTGTGTGGCTTTATGATAGTTTCGTGTAACGTTTATATATATTCAAATACTTATAGTTGTGATAAGATGAGATTCTGGATAGAATGTTACATGTCATTTCTATATACTACTAATCCTGTTGATGGCTGAAAAAATAATAAATTACTAATAAAATATAATATCCTTACTAAATAAATGGTTTTTTTCTGGGCTGTTGACTTAGCCTTTTTGTGAACCACTTTAGGCCCATAAACAAATCTGCAGTAGTTTGTTTAACTATGTAAAAGATATGATGTGTCTCTTTCTTTGGCTAATTTTAAACAGAAAAACCAAAAGATCTATGAAATAAATATATTCGTATGTTATATTTTCCGTTCCTAAAATCCAAGAACATGAATACAACATATTAAAATAATAACCTTAACACAGATAGGCAAAATATTTGACCAAAATTACGAAATATAAAATTCGAAGGGTGTGAAATATAAATTGAAATGTGGGGGTGGGAATTGAAACTTAGAGGCGGAGGGGGTGTAAGTGTCAATCTCGGTTAAACTTTTCACGAAATCACTTTGCATATTATTTGATGTATTAAACGGACTCGAAAAATTACGAAAGTTGAGCCATTGTTCACGAAATAATTTTTCTAATAAAAACGAGTATAAAAATGTATAACTTTCAAAAATTCAACATATTTCAATATATTTGACAAACATTCGATATATTTACCCACACAATATCGTATCACATAACTACAAATAAATGATGTTTTACCCTACCAGAATTCAACATTTTTAAACCATTTTTACCCACGCAAACCATTTTTAAACCATTTCACAAGAATTCAACATTTTTTCGTTTTGTTTTGTGTTAACAAGACAAAAAATGATGTTTTACCCTACAATTTTTGTCGTTCTTTCGTTACAGCACAAAAAAATTCATACAAATTGCTTTAAGAAACCCAAAAAAAATATTCTATGAAACTCATACTAATTGCTTTAAGCATTCGATAAGTAATTTAATAAAAAAAAATATATAAAAAAACAAAAAAACAAAAAAAACAAACAACAAATTACCAAGTATTAAAAAAAATTCTAGCAAAAAAAGTCCCGTCGCAACGCGACGGGCATCTCATTCCTTGTATATACTAAAGACGTTGACACCGACCAAACTTTCGATTTAAATAATGCTAAAAGTGTAAGCGTTGCACTGAGCTTCTTTTGGTCCGTTAGTGGTGCAATAAGCAGGCCCATGTTTTTGGTTTTTGGTATTCTTTCACGTATTACCAACTTACACTATACCACCAACTTATAAATATTGTTAAACAAAGCAGTTTGGTTAGACACCGAAACAAATACATGTAAAACCATTTGCAAACAAACAACCATGACAAAAAGATAATGCGTATGCTCCCTTCACCAGTGAACATCAACACAAAACTAAAAAAGAAAACAAAAAACTCAAATAACAGGACCAACACAATTATACATCAATTGTAACTGCAAAAAAATATATACATAAGTATAAAAAAATTACTTGAAACCGACTATACATGCAAATTGTCGTGAAACGAAAAAAAATACCCGCTGCACCGCAGCGGGCGCCATCAACTTGTTACCTTTAAATTTTGACAGTACAATACAAATTTAGATATGAGATCAATATAGATCCCATATTTGCCATAGAACCAATGGACCAATCATAGCCACCCATTTTTATTTTCCACCTTTTTTTAAAACAACATATCTTGCAAACGGTAAATCTTCAAACTACAAAAAAATACCATCGCGACGAGAATTAAATGATCTTTCTATAGATATGCATTGTTATATACTTTGGACGATTTTTTTTTTCGATGATTTTTTTTTTTTAATTTTCGCCCAGAAAGAATCATATATGATTCGATTTTTACGAATCATATATGATTTGTTAAAATCGAATCATATATGATTCTTACAAATCATATATGATTTTTCTGGGCGGGAAAAAAAAGTTCATCAAAAAAAAGTTCGTCGAAAGTATATAAGAATGCATGTCTATAGAAAGATAATTTAATTCTCGTCGCGATTGTATTTTTTTTTGTAGCTTGACGATTTATGGTTTGCGAGATATTTAAGTTTTAAAAAAAAGGTGAAAATTTATTTTTTATTTTGATAAAAAAAAATGAGTGGCTAAAATTGCTTGATGGGTTCTATGGTAAAAGTTGAATCTATAAAGAACTTTTACAAATTTAAACATAAACATACAAGAAAACAACCGATTCAAGATGATAAACATCTATAGTTAACGAGATAAAACCATAAAGCTTGCAATGTAGTTTTATACATATAAAACTAGTGTGAGGTTCTTTTCAGAACTAAATAAATTGCAAGAACTGCGAGAACTAATCTGAGACCGTTAAAATTTTGATCAATGGTTATAATGTATAGTGGCAATTAAGTAATTAAATTGAACACCGGGTGAAGTTTAATAAATGACTGAAGGGTAAGAATGTAATTACACATTAATTATTTCGAAAGCACGTTCATAGGGATATGATTTGAGGAGATCAGTTACAAACTTACTACTGTACTACAATTTATGCCTCTTCTCTCTCACATGTGCCGCCTCCAAACCTCTCATTCCCAGATCTCCGTCCTCCGCCACCAAAGTTAATTTATTATTACTGGTTCATCCATCACCGCTTTTTGTTTAATTATTTCGATCAACCGCTCGTTTTTCAAAAAAAAAGTCCAAGCGATTTACCTAAACGCCAGCCACCATCATCACTAAAAAAGTCAGTAACCACCGAAGCCCGCCATCACCGGGACCAACTCAATCGAAATCCCCAACAAGTTGTGCGTTTTCTTTTTTCTTTTTTTCTTAGATCTATATGTTTCAAGGTTTTTATAGATCGAAATATTTTCTTACCTCGTCTTCAAAAATTTCTTTGGTTTCATCTCAAGATGCCTTATGCTGTATCTTTTGAAATAAAGAACTAAATAAGTTTGTTTCAGTTATTAAATCTCAAAACCTGCTACTCGTATTGTTCTTGGTAACCAATAAATTAAAGTTATAAAGTTGTGATTATATTTTGTAATTTCTTATTACTTTATCAAATAAAGAATAATGATTGGAAAACAAATTGTTATATTTTGTTTCCTTAACTTTGACGTCAAATGGAAGAAAGAGTTAAATATCAGTTTAGCTTTTTATTCATTTTTGCGGCATGACGTGAAGCAAATAACAATAATCGTAATGTATCTCTGCAATCTTTTCCATTCGTAAGGAGGTTTTGTAATTTGTGTACATATGTGTCATATAACTAAAGATTGTGCATATATGTTTTATAGCTTCGGAGTTTAAATATGCATGTGTTTTTACAGCGTCATAGTTTAAAAGTATTAAAAGTGAATATATGTTTTTAGTTCATATATATGGATGTTTTGTGTTTATTTCCGATTTAAGGGTGCAACATGTCTAATGATAATTGATGGTGGCAGGTTACTTGACGTTGTGGATGCTTTAAGATGAGCGAGACGATAAAAACACATGTGCACAAGGATTAAGAACACATGTGCAGGTTTCATGAGTCTTGAAGTAGGCGAGGAATACATATGCACGCGAAAAAAATGAACTAATTGTTAAAGACATTGGATTATGCACATGTGCACGTTTCATATTTTTGTAATAAAATATAATAGAAATGTAAAATTGAATAGTAATACGATTTGGAAATTGCAAAAATTTATTGTTAAAGTTTTATTGTTTATATTTATATTTATGTAAGATTTCTTAAAGATACGTGTGCATAAACATCTATGCATAAAAGAAAAATACAAGATTCATTAGGTAGGTAGTAGTTAACATTCTTTTTTACAAAACACATGTGCACATAATGTATTTTGTAGCATGTAAAAAAAAAAAAAAAAAAAAAAAAAAAAAAAAAAAAAAATCCTAAAATTTAGGAACTAAAAAACGTTTTTAATTAAAAAAAATTCAAAAAAAAGAAAAAAAAAATAATTTTACCATAATACCCTTTTGAATTAAATAAAAAAATTAATATCTAAAAAAATCTGATTGGTTGATGTTGGTTCTCGCAGTTATCGCAATTTATTTTGTTCTGAAAAGAACCTTACCCTATAAAACTAATCATTTAAAACTTGGTACCTGTTACATGTTTCCGAATAGCGAAACTTACGAATCATATATAGTTTGTGTAAAAAGCATGATACTTCTGTTTATACCATCACAAAAACTTACTCAAACCCTTACTTATAACTAGTTTATTTTTAAAAAGTTAAAACTATATTTTGATACACCTTATGAAGCAATGTTTCAAAAACACAAGCTATGTTCAAGAACCTCACCAAACAGCCCCGAATCCAAAGTCTCTAGTAGACCATAAGTAATTCCAAAGACAATAGACACAAAAACTAAATTGGGTTCTTCTACTTTAAGCTAAATTTCAAGTCACTGTGTATAACTATAACAGATTCATATACGTCCTATCAATGGCCTCTGTGATTTCACCAAGTGAAATATAAAACTATAGGAATATAACAGACACATTTATTTATAAACAATGTACAAAACATACTTTTCTATACTACATATAATGCATGAAGCACTCTCTCTTCAAAATTTTCAGATTTTCAAGAAATAATGCATGATTTACAACACTTTAATGCACCCAATTTTCAGAATTACAACAAAGTAAGTATATTGTACAACAAAAAACAGCATAGTGTCATTTTAAGACCAGAATTTTACCAAACAACATTAATGCTATTAAAAACACCCCTTCACCAAAAATTACAACCACTTAAGCATAATGTAAGATAGCTTTTAAGAAAATACAAGTCATAAAACAAAAAGCACAAGTATGCAAAGCACAATGATTTTAATGTCAACAATCTATTCAACACATATAATTAATACACTAATTAATTCACTCATTCACCAAAATATACAATCATTTAACCATAATGTACAAGGTATTCAAGCTACTAAGCCAAATACTTAAAAATAAAGCCATTAGGTTGGGCACAGTGGTGGGTTGACCGGACCGGTCGCCCCTGTGCTGACCGAGTCGCCGCCACTGCAACCACAAGATCGATGAAGGTCGGACGACTCCAAAATTCACAAACCAGTCACCCCCTCGACCGATTAATGCTTTCCACAAAAGAAGAAAAAAAAAGTGTACCGTTACATATCAAAACAAAAATGAAGATGAAACGAAATAAGAAAAGAACAATCATCAATAAAGCCAAAACAAACGTCAAACTTATTCCATTTATGGTCTACAAACAGAAAGTATACAACAACAATAAAACCCAACATCTACATCTACCTCAGTTCTAACCCAATCTCAAAACCACCATCACGGTCAACACAACATAAAACCTATGAGAGAGTTTTCGTTTGATATTCAAGAAAAGGGTCCGATTTTCTTGCAAACATAGATTGTTGGTTATGTTCGGTTTTCAAGATAAGAAATAAAGGAAGAGTATGTGATGTTTATGTGGCTCCAAATCATGGATGCGTATTTTTGTGAGGAAATGAGGGCAGGAATGAGGTAATTTAGGTTTTGTAAACGTATTTATAAGTCCTAACATTTGGATTATATACCGGTTTGGTTGTTAATTGGGCTGGCTAAATGATATCACAAATTGTTTGATTGTTTTATCATGGGTCTTAATAGATATTAATGATTAAAGTTTGTTTAGGCTGAAAATGGTTTTAGAATAATTACTAATTGAGCCGTATATTATTTGTATGGTATAGTTGATTTTGGGCTAATTTTGATATTTGGTTCATGTATATAGTGTATATTAAAAATGAAAATGTAGAGGATATATATATATAGTGTAAAAAAGAGGGATTTTTTTGAAAAAAAAAAATAAAAATATAAATGTCGGTCACCTTACTATGCCTAAAAGGTCGCATTTAGGTCAGAAAATTTAAAGGTGATTGTGCTGAAGGAAAAAATCAAGATTTCTGTTTGTTGTAGCTTCGGTTAATAGTAAATGAAATTATACTACTGCATTTTCATTGTTTATGGATCCCAATACCCTCTTTCACGATGTATGGGGAGGTTGAGATGTAGACAGCCTTACCCCTACCTAAGGTAGAGAGGCTGCTTCCAATTAGATAGGAAAGGACCTCCGGCCTTTTGTAGGGAGTGAGGATTGAACCATTGACCTCTAGGTTAAGATGCAAGGGGTTTTTCAACTGATGCAACCTTAAAATTATTGTTATTTGTAAATTAATTGTTAAAAAATATGGCCACATAACATCACATTACCCGCCGCCGCATCGCGCGGGTACCCTGCTAGTAGTTTTAAATGCATAGATAGAAATGTAACAAAAGAGCGAAACTTGGAAACCATATAAAAATAGGTGTACAAGCATTATACTTTTGTTTTATTTTAATATATGGAGAAATTTATAAAATCGTATGATAAATCCAACAACTAGCTAGAACATATACATGTACTGGCAACAGAAACATCATACCCTCTTCCCCATTACATTTACAACATCGATATTAAATAACTAGAAATCAAGATTGAACATATACATGTACTGGTGAGTTAAGAATTACAGTAACCTTTTTTAAACTCTTACAATGTATAGTTCATCATTTGAAAGATCCAAACTGAGTTAGCACAAGCTTACTCTATGCGTTGATTGTGCACACAAGAGAAACTAGCTAGAGTAAGATTTTGCTAACCCAGTTTTGATCCCTCAAACGATGAACTATAAAACAAAACAACTACGAATGGTTCTGAACAAAAATGAAGAAGAAACCGAGTTTTGTATTTATGTTTTTTTGTAAGTGTGTGTGGCTAGGGTTATGATTGGTTTTATAGTAGGAACAAGAAGTGTAATGCCCGCCGCGTTGCGGCGGGGCTTTTTTTTGCAATTTTTTTTAAGATGCCACAAAATATCAGTAAACCTTCTTGATGCTCGTCAGAGTTACATGCACCGAGAGAATTTTGTCTGTCCTATGTGCCCACCACCCATTGCATTCTGAACATTAGTTCCGAACTGTTGAGGATTGTCTCTCAATACCGCAGCTGCATCTGAATTGAAGGGATCTTCATGATTTGGTTCCTGCAAAAGAAATAAAGTTGGTCAACACGATATAATCAGTTTCTAGTGGGCTGGGACTTTGCGTATAGTGAAAAACTAATGAAATCGTTAGTTTTGAGAAAGTTCACTCTTTTTACATATGAATTCTTGAACAATCAGGGTTACACTTAAACACCTGATTATCTTAATTATCACAACTTTACAAAATTGAGATTATCTTATCATCAACGTTTAAATAGTCAACAATTTGTTATAGCTGATAGATTATTTCAAAACGCAATGCTAAACACTCCACAAGTAGATATTTGGGTGTTTGGATTTGCATTTTAGATCTGAATATTTAATATAGTGACTTGAATTAGCTAAAATCATTTTTTTTTTTTTTTTTTTTTTTTTTTTGTGTGACAGCGGCTATCTAACTCTAGGGTTTAAAATAATAGTTTCTAATAATCAGTTACATAAAGCTGCAACAAAATTGATTATCTATATAGCAAAGATTTTAAGTACCTGTTAATCCTTTCAGTTAGCAAAATTTGAGAAACTTTAACTAAAAAATTCTCTTTTTATAGACAAAATGTGCCTCTTGATCAGTCTATATATATATATATATATATATATATATATTTTTTTTTTTTTGAACGGTTACTTTCTTTAAGGGAAAACCATGTCCAATTGAAACCCGATGGGGGGAAAACCTTCAACTTAAGCCGCCCGAAGGCACGACACTTAAATTGAAGTAAACCCTGCCTTCTCCAGATTCGAACCCTAGTGGGTTGAAACCTTCATTGAAGGACTTTGAAATCGTACCGACAGGGCAGTGGTCCACAAGGGAGGACTTCCCGGTTTGGTCACCCAAACCGGTACATTCATATATATTATATAGTACTTTAATTATGACAGGGTCAAACAACAATGCACATCCAAATACTATCTTCTACACTCCATTTTGTTCCCCTAAACAGACCCTCTAAACATACCCCTGAACCGCATTTTGGTTGACCCTCTAAACATGACAGAAAGTATCCGCTGAACAGACCCTCTAAACATACCCCTGAACCCAGCTACTAAACCAAGGAGTCCGCCAACAATTGTCATTTTTTTAACGTTGTTGCAATTTTGTCGGCGTTGGTTTCTTGTTTCTGTTTGTTAGAAGGAGCAGCAAGTAGCAAGAATAGTCATCATCAGTAAGCTGTTGCAGCAGCGTTAGCAGCAAGATGCACCCCTAATGCAAACGACCCCTAATCCAAACAGGCTCTAATTTGATGCCATAACTCTAGTGTACTTAGTATAGCAATAGTGTATCAAACTAAACCACATTCTATCCTCTTAACAGCTGTTTGATAAATAATAAGACAACCTCATTCTCTTTCTGATTCCAAAAATTAGATATACGAATATTCTAACAATAGGTTATTATTTGTTATGGCAAACAAAAAGACCATGTGATGTGGACTAAAAATATCAGGAAATGGAAAAGGTAAGTTGTGCAGAACCTGATATCTTTAGCGATAAGAGTTTGTCCATCTTCAACGGTTGACTCAAAACCTTTTTTTTGTGGACAACCTTTATGATACACATACTGGCACGGTTCTCTACTGCTAGCCGCCCACTCTTCATCTATCGTTAATACACATAGACACTGAAAGTTACTTAGTGCATGGACAGACACTTCCCCGCCATGCTGCGACCAATCTCAGCCTTGCTCAAGCTTGTGATCTGCATCGATAAAAGTCATAACTAAACCATCAGTTCATTTTGAATTGTCACAATAAGCATGAGTGTGAATATTACTAATACCTTATGAGTAAATTATTTAAGTAGTTACGCAAAAGTTCGAGCAAGTCCACGATCCAGCGCCCTCAGCGTGAATGTCTTTATGTCCATGAATAGATTATGGCACCTAAGATCCCCCAATCAAACTGCCACGCTGCGGCGAATTGCAACTGTAGAATTTGCATTGGCAAATGGAAAATTGTAGGGAACTTTCTGCCTCTTCTGTAGCCTGTAAACCTTAGCATGTTTTCGCCTTTGTTGCTTTGTCACCTTTTATAGCCTTTTCTTTTATCTATTTCATTTGCTAAGCTGCGATCTTCCGACAGGGCTGCACAATGACATACACATCACTTATCAATAAACTATAAATAATTAGTAAGTAACAAATTTTAAAAAGGTGCATCAGATTTAAATTAAGAACCGAAAAGAGCAGCTATGAACCTTGAATAGTCCAACTTATCATCAGAATCCCTACAACTACGTTCACATTATCCAGATTCCTCAACCGTGGGCTATCAAGTTGGACCAACTAAAATAAAAATGCAAAATAAAATGAGTCTTTCTAAATTCTGTCACAGCCACTTGGTAGCATAATCACAACAAAATTTGGTCTAACATTTACAGACATGAAAGCACTCACCAGTCACCATAGCCAAACATTACCTGATATAAAGTTAATCGAAATCTTAGTTGATAAAAAAGTTTATAAAAATTGTAACTTTAAGATAAACCTGTATCCCAAAATCAGTCAGATCACAGCATATCAATCTTTACCAAAAACCCATATCACAAAATAATTGAAACCAAATGGGTTTTTAGTGGGCATATGCAAAAAACAACTATAATTCCCCAAAAAATAGCTCGGAAACCACAAACATAGAACCAAAACGCGAAACAACGATGATCGGCCAAGAAAACATCAAAACTTAGCAGGCAGAAGTTGAACCCGCAGTACGATCAGCAACTTTGGGAAGCGTGCAGTGAGTTGGTGTTTACAATCAGCTATGTTTATCTAAAAGTGGTTCCTGGTACTTTAAAAGAGAACGAATAAAAAAAAATGGGCCACATGAACGTAGAAGCAGCAGATCAAAATGAGCCCACTCCAAGGCCCAAAAGAAAATCCTTTTTTATTACTAACATCAACGCTTTTAGTATATATATAGAATATTTTGGCTGTCTTTAGGGTTGGGATAACAAAGATGTTTGGTGGGTCTAGTTGAAATAAAGGGTTGTCTTATTGGGCTTGTGTTTTATGTGTTAGATATGGATATTTGAATAAGTTGTTTTTAAGTTTATCATTTTGAAAAAGAGCCTGGTTAACCTTGTTCGATCATTTAAAATTTTCTTCTTGATTCATATTCTTTGAACGTAGATAAGAAAGCTCGACACCTTCTAGGAATTTGGATATGCTAAAATGTATGAAATGACTTGTATAGAGCATTTTAGGCTTTTCCATTGTTCTTTCCTGTTACCTTATTACCAATGCACTAGCAATATTAAATGAGGCTCGTTTTCTTGCACCTAGAGGTTGGAGCTTCCAGGACCTCTCGGGTGTTAAAAAATATTCGCTCACAATAGTTAAGAGTTCTTATTTTGATCCTTAACTCCCTTTGCATTGTTATATACTTTGGACGATTTTTTTTTTCGATGAATTTTTTTTTTTTAATTTCCGCCCAGAAAGAATCATGTATGATTCGATTTTTAAGAATCATATATGATTTGTTAAAATCGAATCATATATGATTCTTACAAATCATATATGATTTTTCTGGGCGGGAAAAAAAAGTTCATCAAAAAAAAAGTTCGTCGAAAGTATATAAGAATGCATGTCTATAGAAAGATAATTTAATTCTCGTCACGATGGTATTTTTTTTGTAGCTTGACGATTTATGGTTTGCGAGATATTTAAGTTTTAAAAAAATGGTGAAAATTTATTTTTTTATTTTGATAAAAAAAAAATGAGTGGCTAAAATTGATTGATGGGTTTTATGGTAAAAGTTGAATCTATAAAGAACTTTTACAAATTTAAACATAAACATACAAGAAAACAACCGATTCAAGATGATAAACATCTATAGTTAACGAGATAAAACCATAAAGCTTGCAATGTAGTTTTATACATATAAAACTAGTGTGAGGTTCTTTTCAGAACTAAATAAATTGCGAGAACTAATCTGAGACCGTTAAAATTTTGATCAACGGTTATAATGTATAGTGGCAATTAAGTAATTAAATTGAACACCGGGTGAAGTTTAATAAATGACCGAGGGGTAGGAATGTAATTACACATTAATTATTTCGAAAGCACGTTCATAGGGATATGATTTGAGGAGATCAGTTACAAACTTACTACGGAGTACTACAATTTATGCCTCTTCTCTCTCACATGTGCCGCCTCCAAACCTCTCATTCCCAGATCTCCGTCCTCCGCCACCAAAGTTAATTTATTATTACTGGTTCATCCATCACCGCTTTTTGTTTAATTATTTCGATCAACCACTCGTTTTTCAAAAAAAAAGTCCAAGCGATTTACCTAAACGCCAGCCACCATCATCACTAAAAAAGTCAGTAACCACCGAAGCCCGCCATCACCGGGACCAACTCAATCGAAATCCCCAACAAGTTGTGCGTTTTCTTTTTTCTTTTTTTCTTAGATCTATATGTTTCAAGGTTTTTATAGATCGAAATATTTTCTTACCTCGTCTTCAAAAATTTCTTTGGTTTCATCTCAAGATGCCTTATGCTGTATCTTTTGAAATAAAGAACTAAATAAGTTTGTTTCAGTTATTAAATCTCAAAACCTGCTACTCGTATTGTTCTTGGTAACCAATAAATTAAAGTTATAAAGTTGTGATTATATTTTGTAATTTCTTATTACTTTATCAAATAAAGAATAATGATTGGAAAACAAATTGTTATATTTTGTTTCCTTAACTTTGACGTCAAATGGAAGAAAGAGTTAAATATCAGTTTAGCTTTTTATTCATTTTTGCGGCATGACGTGAAGCAAATAACAATAATCGTAATGTATCTCTGCAATCTTTTCCATTCGTAAGGAGGTTTTGTAATTTGTGTACATATGTGTCATATAACTAAAGATTGTGCATATATGTTTTATAGCTTCGGAGTTTAAATATGCATGTGTTTTTACAGCGTCATAGTTTAAAAGTATTAAAAGTGAATATATGTTTTTAGTTCATATATATGGATGTTTTGTGTTTATTTCCGATTTAAGGGTGCAACATGTCTAATGATAATTGATGGTGGCAGGTTACTTGACGTTGTGGATGCTTTAAGATGAGCGAGACGATAAAAACACATGTGCACAAGGATTAAGAACACATGTGCAGGTTTCATGAGTCTTGAAGTAGGCGAGGAATACATATGCACGCGAAAAAAATGAACTAATTGTTAAAGACATTGGATTATGCACATGTGCACGTTTCATATTTTTGTAATAAAATATAATAGAAATGTAAAATTGAATAGTAATACGATTTGGAAATTGCAAAAATTTATTGTTAAAGTTTTATTGTTTATATTTATATTTATGTAAGATTTCTTAAAGATACGTGTGCATAAACATCTATGCATAAAAGAAAAATACAAGATTCATTAGGTAGGTAGTAGTTAACATTCTTTTTTACAAAACACATGTGCACATAATGTATTTTGTAGCATGTAAAAAAAAAAAAAAAAAAAAAAAAAAAAAAAAAAAAAAAATCCTAAAATTTAGGAACTAAAAAACGTTTTTAATTAAAAAAAATTCAAAAAAAAGAAAAAAAAAAATAATTTTACCATAATACCCTTTTGAATTAAATAAAAAAATTAATATCTAAAAAAATCTGATTGGTTGATGTTGGTTCTCGCAGTTATCGCAATTTATTTTGTTCTGAAAAGAACCTTACCCTATAAAACTAATCATTTAAAACTTGGTACCTGTTACATGTTTCCGAATAGCGAAACTTACGAATCATATATAGTTTGTGTAAAAAGCATGATACTTCTGTTTATACCATCACAAAAACTTACTCAAACCCTTACTTATAACTAGTTTATTTTTAAAAAGTTAAAACTATATTTTGATACACCTTATGAAGCAATGTTTCAAAAACACAAGCTATGTTCAAGAACCTCACCAAACAGCCCCGAATCCAAAGTCTCTAGTAGACCATAAGTAATTCCAAAGACAATAGACACAAAAACTAAATTGGGTTCTTCTACTTTAAGCTAAATTTCAAGTCACTGTGTATAACTATAACAGATTCATATACGTCCTATCAATGGCCTCTGTGATTTCACCAAGTGAAATATAAAACTATAGGAATATAACAGACACATTTATTTATAAACAATGTACAAAACATACTTTTCTATACTACATATAATGCATGAAGCACTCTCTCTTCAAAATTTTCAGATTTTCAAGAAATAATGCATGATTTACAACACTTTAATGCACCCAATTTTCAGAATTACAACAAAGTAAGTATATTGTACAACAAAAAACAGCATAGTGTCATTTTAAGACCAGAATTTTACCAAACAGCATTAATGCTATTAAAAACACCCCTTCACCAAAAATTACAACCACTTAAGCATAATGTAAGATAGCTTTTAAGAAAATACAAGTCATAAAACAAAAAGCACAAGTATGCAAAGCACAATGATTTTAATGTCAACAATCTATTCAACACATATAATTAATACACTAATTAATTCACTCATTCACCAAAATATACAATCATTTAACCATAATGTACAAGGTATTCAAGCTACTAAGCCAAATACTTAAAAATAAAGCCATTAGGTTGGGCACAGTGGTGGGTTGACCGGACCGGTCGCCCCTGTGCTGACCGAGTCGCCGCCACTGCAACCACAAGATCGATGAAGGTCGGACGACTCCAAAATTCACAAACCAGTCACCCCCTCGACCGATTAATGCTTTCCACAAAAGAAGAAAAAAAAAGTGTACCGTTACATATCAAAACAAAAATGAAGATGAAACGAAATAAGAAAAGAACAATCATCAATAAAGCCAAAACAAACGTCAAACTTATTCCATTTATGGTCTACAAACAGAAAGTATACAACAACAATAAAACCCAACATCTACATCTACCTCAGTTCTAACCCAATCTCAAAACCACCATCACGGTCAACACAACATAAAACCTATGAGAGAGTTTTCGTTTGATATTCAAGAAAAGGGTCCGATTTTCTTGCAAACATAGATTGTTGGTTATGTTCGGTTTTCAAGATAAGAAATAAAGGAAGAGTATGTGATGTTTATGTGGCTCCAAATCATGGATGCGTATTTTTGTGAGGAAATGAGGGCAGGAATGAGGTAATTTAGGTTTTGTAAACGTATTTATAAGTCCTAACATTTGGATTATATACCGGTTTGGTTGTTAATTGGGCTGGCTAAATGATATCACAAATTGTTTGGTTGTTTTATCATGGGTCTTAATAGATATTAATGATTAAAGTTTGTTTAGGCTGAAAATGGTTTTAGAATAATTACTAATTGAGCCGTATATTATTTGTATGGTATAGTTGATTTTGGGCTAATTTTGATATTTGGTTCATGTATATAGTGTATATTAAAAATGAAAATGTAGAGGATATATATATAGTGTAAAAAAGAGGGATTTTTTTGAAAAAAAAAATAAAAATATAAATGTCGGTCACCTTACTATGCCTAAAAGGTCGCATTTAGGTCAGAAAATTTAAAGGTGATTGTGCTGAAGGAAAAAATCAAGATTTCTGTTTGTTGTAGCTTCGGTTAATAGTAAATGAAATTATACTACTGCATTTTCATTTTTTATGGATCCCAATACCCTCTTTCACGATGTATGGGGAGGTTGAGATGTAGACAGCCTTACCCCTACCTAAGGTAGAGAGGCTGCTTCCAATTAGATAGGAAAGGACCTCCGGCCTTTTGTAGGGAGTGAGGATTGAACCATTGACCTCTAGGTTAAGATGCAAGGGGTTTTTCAACTGATGCAACCTTAAAATTATTGTTATTTGTAAATTAATCGTTAAAAAATATGGCCACATAACATCACATTACCCGCCGCCGCATCGCGCGGGTACCCTGCTAGTAGTTTTAAATGCATAGATAGAAATGTAACAAAAGAGCGAAACTTGGAAACCATATAAAAATAGGTGTACAAGCATTATACTTTTGTTTTATTTTAATATATGGAGAAATTTATAAAATCGTATGATAAATCCAACAACTAGCTAGAACATATACATGTACTGGCAACAGAAACATCATACCCTCTTCCCCATTACATTTACAACATCGATATTAAATAACTAGAAATCAAGATTGAACATATACATGTACTGGTGAGTTAAGAATTACAGTAACCTTTTTTAAACTCTTACAATGTATAGTTCATCATTTGAAAGATCCAAACTGAGTTAGCACAAGCTTACTCTATGCGTTGATTGTGCACACAAGAGAAACTAGCTAGAGTAAGATTTTGCTAACCCAGTTTTGATCCCTCAAACGATGAACTATAAAACAAAACAACTACGAATGGTTCTGAACAAAAATGAAGAAGAAACCGAGTTTTGTATTTATGTTTTTTTGTAAGTGTGTGTGGCTAGGGTTATGATTGGTTTTATAGTAGGAACAAGAAGTGTAATGCCCGCCGCGTTGCGGCGGGGCTTTTTTTTGCAATTTTTTTTTAAGATGCCACAAAATATCAGTAAACCTTCTTGATGCTCGTCAGAGTTACATGCACCGAGAGAATTTTGTCTGTCCTATGTGCCCACCACCCATTGCATTCTGAACATTAGTTCCGAACTGTTGAGGATTGTCTCTCAATACCGCAGCTGCATCTGAATTGAAGGGATCTTCATGATTTGGTTCCTGCAAAAGAAATAAAGTTGGTCAACACGATATAATCAGTTTCTAGTGGGCTGGGACTTTGCGTATAGTGAAAAACTAATGAAATCGTTAGTTTTGAGAAAGTTCACTCTTTTTACATATGAATTCTTGAACAATCAGGGTTACACTTAAACACCTGATTATCTTAATTATCACAACTTTACAAAATTGAGATTATCTTATCATCAACGTTTAAATAGTCAACAATTTGTTATAGCTGATAGATTATTTCAAAACGCAATGCTAAACACTCCACAAGTAGATATTTGGGTGTTTGGATTTGCATTTTAGATCTGAATATTTAATATAGTGACTTGAATTAGCTAAAATCAATTTTTTTTTTTTTTTTTTTTTTTTTTTTTTTTTTTTTTTTGTGACAGCGGCTATCTAACTCTAGGGTTTAAAATAATAGTTTCTAATAATCAGTTACATAAAGCTGCAACAAAATTGATTATCTATATAGCAAAGATTTTAAGTACCTGTTAATCCTTTCAGTTAGCAAAATTTGAGAAACTTTAACTAAAAAATTCTCTTTTTATAGACAAAATGTGCCTCTTGATCAGTCTATATATATATATATATATATATATATATATATATATATATATATATATATATATATATATATATATATATATATATATATATATATATATATATTTTGAACGGTTACTTTCTTTAAGGGAAAACCATGTCCAATTGAAACCCGATGGGGGGAAAACCTTCAACTTAAGCCGCCCGAAGGCACGACACTTAAATTGAAGTAAACCCTGCCTTCTCCAGATTCGAACCCTAGTGGGTTGAAACCTTCATTGAAGGACTTTGAAATCGTACCGACAGGGCAGTGGTCCACAAGGGAGGACTTCCCGGTTTGGTCACCCAAACCGGTACATTCATATATATTATATAGTACTTTAATTATGACAGGGTCAAACAACAATGCACATCCAAATACTATCTTCTACACTCCATTTTGTTCCCCTGAACAGACCCTCTAAACATACCCCTGAACCGCATTTTGGTTGACCCTCTAAACATGACAGAAAGTATCCGCTGAACAGACCCTCTAAACATACCCCTGAACCCAGCTACTAAACCAAGGAGTCCGCCAACAATTGTCATTTTTTTAACGTTGTTGCAATTTTGTCGGCGTTGGTTTCTTGTTTCTGTTTGTTAGAAGGAGCAGCAAGTAGCAAGAATAGTCATCATCAGTAAGCTGTTGCAGCAGCGTTAGCAGCAAGCTCCACCAGCAAGATGCACCCCTAATGCAAACGACCCCTAATCCAAACAGGCTCTAATTTGATGCCATAACTCTAGTGTACTTAGTATAGCAATAGTGTATCAAACTAAACCACATTCTATCCTCTTAACAGCTGTTTGATAAATAATAAGACAACCTCATTCTCTTTCTGATTCCAAAAATTAGATATACGAATATTCTAACAATAGGTTATTATTTGTTATGGCAAACAAAAAGACCATGTGATGTGGACTAAAAATATCAGGAAATGGAAAAGGTAAGTTGTGCAGAACCTGATATCTTTAGCGATAAGAGTTTGTCCATCTTCAACGGTTGACTCAAAACCTTTTTTTTGTGGACAACCTTTATGATACACATACTGGCACGGTTCTCTACTGCTAGCCGCCCACTCTTCATCTATCGTTAATACACATAGACACTGAAAGTTACTTAGTGCATGGACAGACACTTCCCCGCCATGCTGCGACCAATCTCAGCCTTGCTCAAGCTTGTGATCTGCATCGATAAAAGTCATAACTAAACCATCAGTTCATTTTGAATTGTCACAATAAGCATGAGTGTGAATATTACTAATACCTTATGAGTAAATTATTTAAGTAGTTACGCAAAAGTTCGAGCAAGTCCACGATCCAGCGCCCTCAGCGTGAATGTCTTTATGTCCATGAATAGATTATGGCACCTAAGATCCCCCAATCAAACTGCCACGCTGCGGCGAATTGCAACTGTAGAATTTGCATTGGCAAATGGAAAATTGTAGGGAACTTTCTGCCTCTTCTGTAGCCTGTAAACCTTAGCATGTTTTCGCCTTTGTTGCTTTGTCACCTTTTATAGCCTTTTCTTTTATCTATTTCATTTGCTAAGCTGCGATCTTCCGACAGGGCTGCACAATGACATACACATCACTTATCAATAAACTATAAATAATTAGTAAGTAACAAATTTTAAAAAGGTGCATCAGATTTAAATTAAGAACCGAAAAGAGCAGCTATGAACCTTGAATAGTCCAACTTATCATCAGAATCCCTACAACTACGTTCACATTATCCAGATTCCTCAACCGTGGGCTATCAAGTTGGACCAACTAAAATAAAAATGCAAAATAAAATGAGTCTTTCTAAATTCTGTCACAGCCACTTGGTAGCATAATCACAACAAAATTTGGTCTAACATTTACAGACATGAAAGCACTCACCAGTCACCATAGCCAAACATTACCTGATATAAAGTTAATCGAAATCTTAGTTGATAAAAAAGTTTATAAAAATTGTAACTTTAAGATAAACCTGTATCCCAAAATCAGTCAGATCACAGCATATCAATCTTTACCAAAAACCCATATCACAAAATAATTGAAACCAAATGGGTTTTTAGTGGGCATATGCAAAAAACAACTATAATTCCCCAAAAAATAGCTCGGAAACCACAAACATAGAACCAAAACGCGAAACAACGATGATCGGCCAAGAAAACATCAAAACTTAGCAGGCAGAAGTTGAACCCGCAGTACGATCAGCAACTTTGGGAAGCGTGCAGTGAGTTGGTGTTTACAATCAGCTATGTTTATCTAAAAGTGGTTCCTGGTACTTTAAAAGAGAACGAATAAAAAAAAATGGGCCACATGAACGTAGAAGCAGCAGATCAAAATGAGCCCACTCCAAGGCCCAAAAGAAAATCCTTTTTTATTACTAACATCAACGCTTTTAGTATATATATAGAATATTTTGGCTGTCTTTAGGGTTGGGATAACAAAGATGTTTGGTGGGTCTAGTTGAAATAAAGGGTTGTCTTATTGGGCTTGTGTTTTATGTGTTAGATATGGATATTTGAATAAGTTGTTTTTAAGTTTATCATTTTGAAAAAGAGCCTGGTTAACCTTGTTCGATCATTTAAAATTTTCTTCTTGATTCATATTCTTTGAACGTAGATAAGAAAGCTCGACACCTTCTAGGAATTTGGATATGCTAAAATGTATGAAATGACTTGTATAGAGCATTTTAGGCTTTTCCATTGTTCTTTCCTGTTACCTTATTACCAATGCACTAGCAATATTAAATGAGGCTCGTTTTCTTGCACCTAGAGGTTGGAGCTTCCAGGACCTCTCGGGTGTTAAAAAATATTCGCTCACAATAGTTAAGAGTTCTTATTTTGATCCTTAACTCCCTTTGCATTGTTATATACTTTGGACGATTTTTTTTTTCGATGAATTTTTTTTTTTAATTTCCGCCCAGAAAGAATCATGTATGATTCGATTTTTACGAATCATATATGATTTGTTAAAATCGAATCATATATGATTCTTACAAATCATATATGATTTTTCTGGGCGGGAAAAAAAAGTTCATCAAAAAAAAAGTTCGTCGAAAGTATATAAGAATGCATGTCTATAGAAAGATAATTTAATTCTCGTCACGATGGTATTTTTTTTGTAGCTTGACGATTTATGGTTTGCGAGATATTTAAGTTTTAAAAAAATGGTGAAAATTTATTTTTTTATTTTGATAAAAAAAAAATGAGTGGCTAAAATTGATTGATGGGTTTTATGGTAAAAGTTGAATCTATAAAGAACTTTTACAAATTTAAACATAAACATACAAGAAAACAACCGATTCAAGATGATAAACATCTATAGTTAACGAGATAAAACCATAAAGCTTGCAATGTAGTTTTATACATATAAAACTAGTGTGAGGTTCTTTTCAGAACTAAATAAATTGCGAGAACTAATCTGAGACCGTTAAAATTTTGATCAACGGTTATAATGTATAGTGGCAATTAAGTAATTAAATTGAACACCGGGTGAAGTTTAATAAATGACCGAGGGGTAGGAATGTAATTACACATTAATTATTTCGAAAGCACGTTCATAGGGATATGATTTGAGGAGATCAGTTACAAACTTACTACGGAGTACTACAATTTATGCCTCTTCTCTCTCACATGTGCCGCCTCCAAACCTCTCATTCCCAGATCTCCGTCCTCCGCCACCAAAGTTAATTTATTATTACTGGTTCATCCATCACCGCTTTTTGTTTAATTATTTCGATCAACCGCTCGTTTTTCAAAAAAAAAGTCCAAGCGATTTACCTAAACGCCAGCCACCATCATCACTAAAAAAGTCAGTAACCACCGAAGCCCGCCATCACCGGGACCAACTCAATCGAAATCCCCAACAAGTTGTGCGTTTTCTTTTTTCTTTTTTTCTTAGATCTATATGTTTCAAGGTTTTTATAGATCGAAATATTTTCTTACCTCGTCTTCAAAAATTTCTTTGGTTTCATCTCAAGATGCCTTATGCTGTATCTTTTGAAATAAAGAACTAAATAAGTTTGTTTCAGTTATTAAATCTCAAAACCTGCTACTCGTATTGTTCTTGGTAACCAATAAATTAAAGTTATAAAGTTGTGATTATATTTTGTAATTTCTTATTACTTTATCAAATAAAGAATAATGATTGGAAAACAAATTGTTATATTTTGTTTCCTTAACTTTGACGTCAAATGGAAGAAAGAGTTAAATATCAGTTTAGCTTTTTATTCATTTTTGCGGCATGACGTGAAGCAAATAACAATAATCGTAATGTATCTCTGCAATCTTTTCCATTCGTAAGGAGGTTTTGTAATTTGTGTACATATGTGTCATATAACTAAAGATTGTGCATATATGTTTTATAGCTTCGGAGTTTAAATATGCATGTGTTTTTACAGCGTCATAGTTTAAAAGTATTAAAAGTGAATATATGTTTTTAGTTCATATATATGGATGTTTTGTGTTTATTTCCGATTTAAGGGTGCAACATGTCTAATGATAATTGATGGTGGCAGGTTACTTGACGTTGTGGATGCTTTAAGATGAGCGAGACGATAAAAACACATGTGCACAAGGATTAAGAACACATGTGCAGGTTTCATGAGTCTTGAAGTAGGCGAGGAATACATATGCACGCGAAAAAAATGAACTAATTGTTAAAGACATTGGATTATGCACATGTGCACGTTTCATATTTTTGTAATAAAATATAATAGAAATGTAAAATTGAATAGTAATACGATTTGGAAATTGCAAAAATTTATTGTTAAAGTTTTATTGTTTATATTTATATTTATGTAAGATTTCTTAAAGATACGTGTGCATAAACATCTATGCATAAAAGAAAAATACAAGATTCATTAGGTAGGTAGTAGTTAACATTCTTTTTTACAAAACACATGTGCACATAATGTATTTTGTAGCATGTAAAAAAAAAAAAAAAAAAAAAAAAAAAAAAAAAAAATCCTAAAATTTAGGAACTAAAAAACGTTTTTAATTAAAAAAAATTCAAAAAAAAGAAAAAAAAAATAATTTTACCATAATACCCTTTTGAATTAAATAAAAAAATTAATATCTAAAAAAATCTGATTGGTTGATGTTGGTTCTCGCAGTTATCGCAATTTATTTTGTTCTGAAAAGAACCTTACCCTATAAAACTAATCATTTAAAACTTGGTACCTGTTACATGTTTCCGAATAGCGAAACTTACGAATCATATATAGTTTGTGTAAAAAGCATGATACTTCTGTTTATACCATCACAAAAACTTACTCAAACCCTTACTTATAACTAGTTTATTTTTAAAAAGTTAAAACTATATTTTGATACACCTTATGAAGCAATGTTTCAAAAACACAAGCTATGTTCAAGAACCTCACCAAACAGCCCCGAATCCAAAGTCTCTAGTAGACCATAAGTAATTCCAAAGACAATAGACACAAAAACTAAATTGGGTTCTTCTACTTTAAGCTAAATTTCAAGTCACTGTGTATAACTATAACAGATTCATATACGTCCTATCAATGGCCTCTGTGATTTCACCAAGTGAAATATAAAACTATAGGAATATAACAGACACATTTATTTATAAACAATGTACAAAACATACTTTTCTATACTACATATAATGCATGAAGCACTCTCTCTTCAAAATTTTCAGATTTTCAAGAAATAATGCATGATTTACAACACTTTAATGCACCCAATTTTCAGAATTACAACAAAGTAAGTATATTGTACAACAAAAAACAGCATAGTGTCATTTTAAGACCAGAATTTTACCAAACAGCATTAATGCTATTAAAAACACCCCTTCACCAAAAATTACAACCACTTAAGCATAATGTAAGATAGCTTTTAAGAAAATACAAGTCATAAAACAAAAAGCACAAGTATGCAAAGCACAATGATTTTAATGTCAACAATCTATTCAACACATATAATTAATACACTAATTAATTCACTCATTCACCAAAATATACAATCATTTAACCATAATGTACAAGGTATTCAAGCTACTAAGCCAAATACTTAAAAATAAAGCCATTAGGTTGGGCACAGTGGTGGGTTGACCGGACCGGTCGCCCCTGTGCTGACCGAGTCGCCGCCACTGCAACCACAAGATCGATGAAGGTCGGACGACTCCAAAATTCACAAACCAGTCACCCCCTCGACCGATTAATGCTTTCCACAAAAGAAGAAAAAAAAAGTGTACCGTTACATATCAAAACAAAAATGAAGATGAAACGAAATAAGAAAAGAACAATCATCAATAAAGCCAAAACAAACGTCAAACTTATTCCATTTATGGTCTACAAACAGAAAGTATACAACAACAATAAAACCCAACATCTACATCTACCTCAGTTCTAACCCAATCTCAAAACCACCATCACGGTCAACACAACATAAAACCTATGAGAGAGTTTTCGTTTGATATTCAAGAAAAGGGTCCGATTTTCTTGCAAACATAGATTGTTGGTTATGTTCGGTTTTCAAGATAAGAAATAAAGGAAGAGTATGTGATGTTTATGTGGCTCCAAATCATGGATGCGTATTTTTGTGAGGAAATGAGGGCAGGAATGAGGTAATTTAGGTTTTGTAAACGTATTTATAAGTCCTAACATTTGGATTATATACCGGTTTGGTTGTTAATTGGGCTGGCTAAATGATATCACAAATTGTTTGGTTGTTTTATCATGGGTCTTAATAGATATTAATGATTAAAGTTTGTTTAGGCTGAAAATGGTTTTAGAATAATTACTAATTGAGCCGTATATTATTTGTATGGTATAGTTGATTTTGGGCTAATTTTGATATTTGGTTCATGTATATAGTGTATATTAAAAATGAAAATGTAGAGGATATATATATAGTGTAAAAAAGAGGGATTTTTTTGAAAAAAAAAATAAAAATATAAATGTCGGTCACCTTACTATGCCTAAAAGGTCGCATTTAGGTCAGAAAATTTAAAGGTGATTGTGCTGAAGGAAAAAATCAAGATTTCTGTTTGTTGTAGCTTCGGTTAATAGTAAATGAAATTATACTACTGCATTTTCATTTTTTATGGATCCCAATACCCTCTTTCACGATGTATGGGGAGGTTGAGATGTAGACAGCCTTACCCCTACCTAAGGTAGAGAGGCTGCTTCCAATTAGATAGGAAAGGACCTCCGGCCTTTTGTAGGGAGTGAGGATTGAACCATTGACCTCTAGGTTAAGATGCAAGGGGTTTTTCAACTGATGCAACCTTAAAATTATTGTTATTTGTAAATTAATCGTTAAAAAATATGGCCACATAACATCACATTACCCGCCGCCGCATCGCGCGGGTACCCTACTAGTAGTTTTAAATGCATAGATAGAAATGTAACAAAAGAGCGAAACTTGGAAACCATATAAAAATAGGTGTACAAGCATTATACTTTTGTTTTATTTTAATATATGGAGAAATTTATAAAATCGTATGATAAATCCAACAACTAGCTAGAACATATACATGTACTGGCAACAGAAACATCATACCCTCTTCCCCATTACATTTACAACATCGATATTAAATAACTAGAAATCAAGATTGAACATATACATGTACTGGTGAGTTAAGAATTACAGTAACCTTTTTTAAACTCTTACAATGTATAGTTCATCATTTGAAAGATCCAAACTGAGTTAGCACAAGCTTACTCTATGCGTTGATTGTGCACACAAGAGAAACTAGCTAGAGTAAGATTTTGCTAACCCAGTTTTGATCCCTCAAACGATGAACTATAAAACAAAACAACTACGAATGGTTCTGAACAAAAATGAAGAAGAAACCGAGTTTTGTATTTATGTTTTTTTGTAAGTGTGTGTGGCTAGGGTTATGATTGGTTTTATAGTAGGAACAAGAAGTGTAATGCCCGCCGCGTTGCGGCGGGGCTTTTTTTTGCAATTTTTTTTTAAGATGCCACAAAATATCAGTAAACCTTCTTGATGCTCGTCAGAGTTACATGCACCGAGAGAATTTTGTCTGTCCTATGTGCCCACCACCCATTGCATTCTGAACATTAGTTCCGAACTGTTGAGGATTGTCTCTCAATACCGCAGCTGCATCTGAATTTAAGGGATCTTCATGATTTGGTTCCTGCAAAAGAAATAAAGTTGGTCAACACGATATAATCAGTTTCTAGTGGGCTGGGACTTTGCGTATAGTGAAAAACTAATGAAATCGTTAGTTTTGAGAAAGTTCACTCTTTTTACATATGAATTCTTGAACAATCAGGGTTACACTTAAACACCTGATTATCTTAATTATCACAACTTTACAAAATTGAGATTATCTTATCATCAACGTTTAAATAGTCAACAATTTGTTATAGCTGATAGATTATTTCAAAACGCAATGCTAAACACTCCACAAGTAGATATTTGGGTGTTTGGATTTGCATTTTAGATCTGAATATTTAATATAGTGACTTGAATTAGCTAAAATCTTTTTTTTTTTTTTTTTTTTTTTTTTTTTTTTTTTTTTTTTGTGACAGCGGCTATCTAACTCTAGGGTTTAAAATAATAGTTTCTAATAATCAGTTACATAAAGCTGCAACAAAATTGATTATCTATATAGCAAAGATTTTAAGTACCTGTTAATCCTTTCAGTTAGCAAAATTTGAGAAACTTTAACTAAAAAATTCTCTTTTTATAGACAAAATGTGCCTCTTGATCAGTCTATATATATATATATATATTTTTTTTTTTTTGAACGGTTACTTTCTTTAAGGGAAAACCATGTCCAATTGAAACCCGATGGGGGGAAAACCTTCAACTTAAGCCGCCCGAAGGCACGACACTTAAATTGAAGTAAACCCTGCCTTCTCCAGATTCGAACCCTAGTGGGTTGAAACCTTCATTGAAGGACTTTGAAATCGTACCGACAGGGCAGTGGTCCACAAGGGAGGACTTCCCGGTTTGGTCACCCAAACCGGTACATTCATATATATTATATAGTACTTTAATTATGACAGGGTCAAACAACAATGCACATCCAAATACTATCTTCTACACTCCATTTTGTTCCCCTGAACAGACCCTCTAAACATACCCCTGAACCGCATTTTGGTTGACCCTCTAAACATGACAGAAAGTATCCGCTGAACAGACCCTCTAAACATACCCCTGAACCCAGCTACTAAACCAAGGAGTCCGCCAACAATTGTCATTTTTTTAACGTTGTTGCAATTTTGTCGGCGTTGGTTTCTTGTTTCTGTTTGTTAGAAGGAGCAGCAAGTAGCAAGAATAGTCATCATCAGTAAGCTGTTGCAGCAGCGTTAGCAGCAAGCTCCACCAGCAAGATGCACCCCTAATGCAAACGACCCCTAATCCAAACAGGCTCTAATTTGATGCCATAACTCTAGTGTACTTAGTATAGCAATAGTGTATCAAACTAAACCACATTCTATCCTCTTAACAGCTGTTTGATAAATAATAAGACAACCTCATTCTCTTTCTGATTCCAAAAATTAGATATACGAATATTCTAACAATAGGTTATTATTTGTTATGGCAAACAAAAAGACCATGTGATGTGGACTAAAAATATCAGGAAATGGAAAAGGTAAGTTGTGCAGAACCTGATATCTTTAGCGATAAGAGTTTGTCCATCTTCAACGGTTGACTCAAAACCTTTTTTTTGTGGACAACCTTTATGATACACATACTGGCACGGTTCTCTACTGCTGGCCGCCCACTCTTCATCTATCGTTAATACACATAGACACTGAAAGTTACTTAGTGCATGGACAGACACTTCCCCGCCATGCTGCGACCAATCTCAGCCTTGCTCAAGCTTGTGATCTGCATCGATAAAAGTCATAACTAAACCATCAGTTCATTTTGAATTGTCACAATAAGCATGAGTGTGAATATTACTAATACCTTATGAGTAAATTATTTAAGTAGTTACGCAAAAGTTCGAGCAAGTCCACGATCCAGCGCCCTCAGCGTGAATGTCTTTATGTCCATGAATAGATTATGGCACCTAAGATCCCCCAATCAAACTGCCACGCTGCGGCGAATTGCAACTGTAGAATTTGCATTGGCAAATGGAAAATTGTAGGGAACTTTCTGCCTCTTCTGTAGCCTGTAAACCTTAGCATGTTTTCGCCTTTGTTGCTTTGTCACCTTTTATAGCCTTTTCTTTTATCTATTTCATTTGCTAAGCTGCGATCTTCCGACAGGGCTGCACAATGACATACACATCACTTATCAATAAACTATAAATAATTAGTAAGTAACAAATTTTAAAAAGGTGCATCAGATTTAAATTAAGAACCGAAAAGAGCAGCTATGAACCTTGAATAGTCCAACTTATCATCAGAATCCCTACAACTACGTTCACATTATCCAGATTCCTCAACCGTGGGCTATCAAGTTGGACCAGCTAAAATAAAAATGCAAAATAAAATGAGTCTTTCTAAATTCTGTCACAGCCACTTGGTAGCATAATCACAACAAAATTTGGTCTAACATTTACAGACATGAAAGCACTCACCAGTCACCATAGCCAAACATTACCTGATATAAAGTTAATCGAAATCTTAGTTGATAAAAAGTTTATAAAAATTGTAACTTTAAGATAAACCTGTATCCCAAAATCAGTCAGATCACAGCATATCAATCTTTACCAAAAACCCATATCACAAAATAATTGAAACCAAATGGGTTTTTAGTGGGCATATGCAAAAAACAACTATAATTCCCCAAAAAATAGCTCGGAAACCACAAACATAGAACCAAAACGCGAAACAACGATGATCGGCCAAGAAAACATCAAAACTTAGCAGGCAGAAGTTGAACCCGCAGTACGATCAGCAACTTTGGGAAGCGTGCAGTGAGTTGGTGTTTACAATCAGCTATGTTTATCTAAAAGTGGTTCCTGGTACTTTAAAAGAGAACGAATAAAAAAAAATGGGCCACATGAACGTAGAAGCAGCAGATCAAAATGAGCCCACTCCAAGGCCCAAAAGAAAATCCTTTTTTATTACTAACATCAACGCTTTTAGTATATATATAGAATATTTTGGCTGTCTTTAGGGTTGGGATAACAAAGATGTTTGGTGGGTCTAGTTGAAATAAAGGGTTGTCTTATTGGGCTTGTGTTTTATGTGTTAGATATGGATATTTGAATAAGTTGTTTTTAAGTTTATCATTTTGAAAAAGAGCCTGGTTAACCTTGTTCGATCATTTAAAATTTTCTTCTTGATTCATATTCTTTGAACGTAGATAAGAAAGCTCGACACCTTCTAGGAATTTGGATATGCTAAAATGTATGAAATGACTTGTATAGAGCATTTTAGGCTTTTCCATTGTTCTTTCCTGTTACCTTATTACCAATGCACTAGCAATATTAAATGAGGCTCGTTTTCTTGCACCTAGAGGTTGGAGCTTCCAGGACCTCTTGGGTGTTAAAAAATATTCGCTCACAATAGTTAAGAGTTCTTATTTTGATCCTTAACTCCCTTTGCGTCCTTGTAAAGCTTGTTTCTGGGTGGTTACCGTAAAGTGAGTTTGTCTTAAAGCCGAAACCTTGCACATACAACAAAAATAGTTATTTTTGGCATCCAACTGCTTGTTAGCGCCACTGTCGCATAGAATGGGTTGAGAAAACCATGTGATCATCAAGATTACCTGATATGTATGGTTCTTTTAGTGTTTGATCTATTAAATGACGTCTAATAACGAATGTCGTTATATCCTTGCTGCTCGGTATTTTTGATGTCTATATAATAAACAGAAAAATTGCAATCTTACCATTCCTTGTGTACTTTTAGACATTTTTATTGTTTGATGATGTATGTAAATAAGTGTCGGTCGAATGAAGTGATGGACCATTGTTCTTGTTTTAAGGTTCATTATGTAGACATTCAAATGTATTACAACACTACTAAACCAAGTTGGTTCGAGACTTGAAATAATCAAGTCTATGGATGTTGTTACATGCTTTTGTAGAACGAAACAAGTGTACTAAAACTTTTTACGTTTTGGTAAACTTTGTTAATATTTTAAATTGAAGATTAAATCAGGGTTATAAGCATGTTGAACATGAACCGAGATAGTTCGAGCTCAACTTGATTGTCACGAGTTAATCTTAATTTCTTTATGCGCAAGTTTTCTTAATACAAACTTGAGCTCCATTTGTAGAATGCAAAGATTGAAGATAAGATCATTTGGGGACAAAACTTTATTTACATACAAATGGACTAATCTTCACTCTCCATATTTCCTCCATCTTTATTTGATCTAATGGATGAGATTAATCCCAACAATTTAAAAAACCCACTTTCATCCTTTTTTTTTCAATTGATAATATCTTTGAAACCGTTAATCATTAAGCAAAAAAAATATACCGTTACGACGAGCAATTAATTATCTTTCTATAGACAAGCAATTTGATATACTTTCGATAAAAAAAATTTGTTTTTCTCACGTTTTTTTTCCTGGCCGAAAATATCACATGTGATGTTACATATCACATGTGATATTACACTAATATCACATGTGATATGTAATATCACATATGATATTTTTTTCGGCCAGGAAAAAATAACGTGAAAAAAATGAATTTTTTTTTGTCGAAAATATATCAAATTGCCTGTCTATAGAAAGATAATTAAATGCTCGTCGCGATGGTGTAATTATTTTCGCTTAACGATTAACAGTTTAGGAGATATTTGGATTATAAAAAATGGGTGAAATATTAAAATACTTTTAATTTCAGCCACTAGATCAAATAAAAAGGGAGGGAAGATGGTTGGTGGGGATGAGTCCCTTTGTATGTGAGAAATCTTTTGCATGTGGAATAACTCGACTCAAGATTGAATAGTCAACAATATTATTTTGAAGTTCCATTTGTAGAAACTTGATTAGCTAATTATGGTTTTTGACGTTTTTGGTTGACTAATCTACCGGGGTTTGAATACACCATCATAAAAACTCAAATTGGGTAAAGCTTTCTTTTTTTAAAAGGTTGACGCGGCCATTTTAAGGTTTTTTGCACCAAGCAAGAAAATTGAATTGAGAGTTTGAGACACGTTCTTTACAAATACGAGACATCATGGCCCGTGCGATGCACGGGCTTTATTCACCATAAAATATATTCGGTTTCGCAAAGATTATGCGTATTTAGTTATTATGCCTAGTTTTGATTGGGGTACTCTACTGAATAAACGAAGTTTTTTTTAAGTAAGTTTTTGTAAATATAATTGTTTTGAAGAAATACGTATCAAATACATGAGTGACCATGAAAAGTTTTAATTAACATAAACGGTTGAATGAGCATATGGCGGAATTTAGATGCCTTTTAGAGAAGTTTTTTTTTTTTTTTTTTTTTTTTTTTTTTTTTTTTTTTTTTGCGGTCTTTGGTTGAATATCTACGTTGTCAAACTCGTGCGATTGTGAGGATAAATATTCAAAAATGTATAACTTGATTTAACATTTTTTTGGATGTAGATATTTATTCTTCTAATTTAGGAATTACAATATTACCTTACATATACTAATATAAAAGTCTGACTTAGCCAAGATAAAGCACTATCAGCATACATAGATCATTTCCAATTTGGAATATGAGAAGTTAACCACCATTCTCATTCTGATCTTGTCATTACAATTAAGTTATCATTACACAAATTTACAATCTCATATACAAATATCCTTTTTGATAAGTCCATGACCACAACTCGAATCACCAACAACTATTTTTTTTGGTTTCTAAAGTTAAAAATGAAATAAAGTTTAAAACTTTAGAAGTATAAAAAAAATGTTAAAAATGAAATTTAATATAAAAAGATGCAAAAAAATTGATTAATAAAGTAAAAATAGAGATTAAGTGGGAAAAACATCATTAACAAAACATTAAGATGAAAGCTTTAATTTAACAAAGCGTAAACATAAACTAATAATAAGTTAAACAAAGATTTATACCAAAGTTTAGTAGTTTACTAATTCAAACTAATTTCAAATAAGAATATAACAAAGAAAAAAGAAAAGCAGAAGATAAAGATATGAAAAATGTTGCCTCCTCTTTTGCCGTTGAATCCTATATTTGTATCCAAATATTTGTGTAGCTTTCAAGCAAAAAGAGGTCTCCAATTTTATTATATTACCTTATATTCAAATAATAACTCAGAAAACTCATACATAAAAGTTTAACATATTACCACATCTAATATGGGCCCTTCTTTTACACATTACCATGGCCCAAGTTATTTTACAAACGCATAACCCATAGAAACTAATATTTACACGTAATAAAAGTGCCCTAATTTTCACATATCTCATGCGCCTCTCTTATTCCCCACTCTAATGACTTTCACCATCCGCCCCCTTCTCCTTGTCTTCTCTTGTTTTGGCAAAGACAGACGCAACACGGAATCAAATCATCACCCTTATGATAAACGAATCACAAATATGATTAAGAAGAAGTAACCAACCGTATTTCTTGAGTTAATTAACCCATCAGTTTCTTTGTTCTTGCATCGCAACTAAGGCAACCGATACAATACTCGTATTGTTTCGTCTCATTTAAGCTTCAAGATCTCACATGAGGTTTAAGGTAGGGTGTGGGTTTTTTTTTTTTTTTTTTTTTTTTTTTTTTTTTTTTTTTTTTTTTTTTTTTTTTTTTAACGAAACAAAGTAAGAATATAACACATTTGTTATCATTCTTTCTTTACTTTTCGGATATACAATGATGTAAACCTTCGAAAAGGATCTGTGATGTTTGATTTCTTTTCGTGTATGTAATCTTTGAAGGTCTATGGGCTTTGTTTAACCGCACGAAAAAGGAAGTAACTGAGATCTTTAAATATTTCATTTGTGAAAAAGTTTAACAGAGTTCTTGTTTTCTTTGACCGATGAAGATGTAACACATCTGAGGGCGACATGATTGTGGGATAGGTTATGATCGGTGAATGTGTTGTGGGTTATTTATAGTTGTTAAGAAACATACGAAAAGTTTAACATTAAAGATTAACTAATAATTGTGAGCAAACTAAAAGACATAAAACTGATTATGGTATAAAACTAAAATGCATTAACTTATGAATTATGGTTTGTATTCTTTGTATTGAATTCAATTAATAACTCGTTTGTATTCTATGGAGCTGTGGATTGTATAAATGAAACTTTTTGTAGTTATTTTGGTATGCATAATCATGTTTGTACCGTACTATTGGTTGTGCACAACCTCCTTGCACACTAAATTAAGGGGATAAACTGTATAATAGATGTATCCTTAAAAGTTCTTAAAAGCTTCAAAATAAGCTTCACATATACTAAATTCATTAGCTTAAACTACATATTTGAGTTTCTTAGCTTGTAGCATTAATGCTCACATTCAATAGGGGGAACTCAATTTTTATATATATATAGATACTTTAATTCAAAATTTTCTCAAAGCTTAAGGGTATATAAAACCACACGTGTTTGAATTCAACTCTAAAGATGCAACACCGTTTGTAATTATTCTCGAGTCGATACTCAAGTTCAAACCCCACAATAAACAACTTTAAGACCAACCTTACACGTAGGTATATTAGTTGTTTCCTTCGGAAGAGAAGACTTTGTAAAAAGATATTACCAAAGCCGGTGGACACTCTTTTGAGTGGAAATTCTTAATCTATATACTATCTATAATGTGAAAATGGTCAAACTTGAAAAAGTTGAGTCTTGAAAGTTGAGTATTGAAAGTCAAATGTTAGAGAAAATTAATGTAATTAATACTTTAATTAAAACACCCAATTACTTAAAAGTACAATGATTTATTTACATTGTACAACCAATTAAAAACATATCTAATAAATTAAATACAACCAATTAAAACACAAACCGAGTTGACCCGGGACGTTTCAAACCCGGCGGGTTGACCCGGTTTAATTTGACCAGTTTTCGACCCAACCTAGCAAGTTGACCCGATTTATATCGACCCATTTTTCGACCGGAGCGGTTCAACCGGTTGAACTACCCGGGTCGAACCGGGTTTCAAAACATTATCCATTACTTAAAAGCTCTGTTGTAAAAATCGGTCCAGGCGGCCGATTAATCCCCGCATAATCGTTGATCGCTCACTAAGCGCCTTGATTTATCATAATCGGCCTATTTAATCGTTTTGGTCAATGATCGCTTAAAAATCGGTCAACAAACCGATTAATTGGACAAAATTGCTTAAAAATCGGCCAACAAAATCGCTTAAAAATCAGTCCACAAACCGATTAATCGGACAAAATCAGTCAAAGATCACTTAAAAATAGTCAACAATCTCAGTAATATCTATGTTGGACTTTAAACTTTGAAGAATTATGTATTATGTTTATATTTGAACACTTGAAATATTTGAACTTTGATACATTATGCTTATCGCATACATATAATATAATATAATATCTAAAATTACAATTTTGTGCATAAAAATTTCAATCCGATTAATCCCCGCCTAACCGATTAATCGCTAGGCCCTAACCGACCGCCTCACTTGCGCCTAGCGATTTTTACAACCTTGCTTAAAAGTACAATGATTTATTCACATTGTACAACCAATTAAAAACATGTCTACCAAATTAAATACAACCAATTAAAACATAAATCGGGTTGACCCGGGACGCTTCAAACCCGGCGGATTGACCCGGTTTAATTTGACCCATTTTCGACCCAACTTAGCAAGTTGACCCGGTTAAATCAACCAATTTTTCGACCGGAACGGTTCAACCGGTTGAACCACCCGGGTCGAACCGGGTTTCAAAACATTATACATTACTTAAAAGTACAATGATTTATTCACATTGTACAATAAATTAAAAACATATCTACCAAATTAAATACAACCAATTAAAACACAAACCGGGTTGACCCGGGACGCTTCAAACCTGGCGGATTGAACCTGTTTAATTTGACCGGTTTTCGACCCAACCTAGCAAGTTGACCCGGTTTAAATCGACCCATTTTTCGACCGGAACGGTTCAACCGGTTGAACCACTCGGGTCGAACCGGGTTTCAAAACATTCATTTTCGTTTATAACCTATAAACTTTTTTTATCAATAAACTATTTGTCGCTATAATCCCGTTGCTATGCACGGGTACTCGTCTAGTAAAATGCAAAAAGGGGTATTAATACCAAGATTTTCAAGATCAAGATACTATCCACGACCGTTTTCGTCTTTGGAAGATCGTGATCGGGATCTTAAAATCCTACTCTAATGTTATTTCTTAATAGTTTTTGTAATATTATACAAATCTAAAATTACTATACATTATAAACACAAAATATTATGAATGTTTCACAGAAACATTGTCCTAAATTATGATTATGAAATGTTTAAGAAGATTAATATCAAGAAAACGGAGATATTTTGCCCCTCGTGTAATGGTATGAAGCTTCGTGAGGGTTTATTCCCTGTTGACATTCGAAGGCCGTCATTGGGTGTGAAGCTTCTTGGGGGAGCTGTTTGTAGAGACCCGGATTTTATTAGTAAGTTGGCTATGAGACGAGCTGCGAATGCTGTTGATTTGATGAGTCTTCTTCCACTGTTACGTGACCCGTAGAGTGAGCTCCTTTTGCTTCGATCATGTATGGGCATTGCGAAACTTTTTTTTGGTTTAAGGACTTGTCAACCTATTCACATGGAGGAAGTGGCCTTGTTCTTTGATAAAGGGCTGCGTGGGACGATTGAGAACATAGTGGTTTGTGGTGGGACTTTTTTTGGAGACTTGTAGTGGCGACTCGCTTCTTTACCCATTCGATTTGGTGGTTTGGGTTTGTACTCGGCAAAAGCGGTTTCCTCTTATGCTTTTGTGGCCTCGCGGGCTCAATCTTGGGTGCTACAAGACCACATCTTACGGGACAGTGGCATATGTGGTATGGATGTTGACTATGTTTGTGCTTTGGCTTGTTTTCATGATACAATTCCAAGCTTTGATTTTAGTGGTTTTATTAATAAGGACACCGCCCCCTCAAAACCCCAACAAACATTGGCGAGTGCACTTTTTAGTGAATTGGTCAAGGATATGGAAGTTCACTTTGACATGACTGTCAGACAGAAAGCAGTTTTTGAGTGTATACGGGCTCCACATGCCCAAGATTTTCTACTAGCTATCCCCATAGATGGGCTAGGTCAACATATGTCACCGGTAGAACATCGTACTATCCTTACGTATCGCCTTTTGATTCCTTTATTTCCGGTTGATGAGATATGTCCAGTTTGTCGCAAGGCATGTTTGGATTCCTTTGGGGAACATGCGGTTCACTGCAAAGAGCTCCTGGGCTTCAAGTACATACACGCTTTGGTTAAGGATGTCCTTTTTGACGTTTGTAAGCGTGCTGGGATCTCCACCAAGAAAGAAGCACCTGTGAACTTTTTGACTGACCCGTTGGATGGAAGATCCACACTTAGACCGACAGACGTTTTGGTGTTTGGATGGGTTGGAGGGAAACATGTGTGTGTGGATCTAACCGGGGTTTCTCCTCTCGTGGGTTTGAGTAGCCGGGGTTTTACAGTAGGAAAGGCTGCTTTGAAAGCCACCTCGTACAAAGTGGCAAAACACAAGAAAGCGTGCATTGAAAATCAACATGTTTTTATTCCTTTCGCGTTTGATACTTTTGGTTTCCTTGCACCTGAGGCAGTGGAGTTCCTTAACAGAGTACATCGTGTTATGCATAGTAATGTGATGACACTTAGATCCATAGATGTAGTTTTCAAAAGAATAAGTTTTGCAATCCAAAAAGGGCTAGCGGCGCAGCTTGTTGCCCGTTTGCCTTCCACACGTATGTAAATCTAAAAGTTAATTAATTAAGATGTTGTTTTTTTAATTCTACAAAAAAAATAACTCATATAGTTTTTTAGTTTGTAATCCGAGAAAAGTAAGATTGAATCGGATTACATCTAGTATAGTCAAAATCGAGATAACATCTTTCAAAATGTAAAATCATAAAAACTATGATAAATACAACTCATCCCTTACATAGTTAAATCAATTCTTCATACTTCAAACACCACCACCAAACACGGCGACCGTTAAATACAGTTGCAAATAATGGCGGTTTATTTTCCCGCCATTTCAATATCCCCGTCATACACTAGTAGTACCTATTATCCTCCACCTTCCATTGTAGTAACTATAAGTAAACGACTCCGTTTGAGCGCCGTTTATAAGTTAGGGTTTCATGATGACGTCACGCAATACGTCATGGAGTCCAGAAAGCATTGGGACAGCTTCTACGAACGTCATCAAAACAAGGTGGTCCCTCTTTATTTATAATCTACACTTTGAACTCAAGGCTGTTTGGAATTGCTAATCGAGTCGATAAGGTTTAATTTGAATTTGTTTATTATAAACAGTTTTACTATGGGGGTTGGCCTTGAAGGCTTTCACGTGCCATTAATCATCATCCCGAGCCTAGAAATGTGCTACAAACATGAAAGAACCGACCTCCGTTGGTCAAGTCAAAAGGGGTCCCGAGGCCGAAGCCTTGTGGACCGACCTCCAGCGGTCAAGACAGAACTCATTTAGCATTATGCATATGATGTAAAGCATGATATAAGCATGAAGGGACACGCCCTCTAGATAAGAGTAATCAATAGAATGGAATGGCCAACCACCAAGCGCGGTGGTATTTATAGTACCTTAGATATTGTACCTGACGTAATCATGGGAAGGAGCGTCGGCTGTGTTACCTATGCATTGGATACATCACGAAGGGCCGACAATTACCCGGTGGACAATGTGGTGCGTCCTTCATCCGCGCATGTGGCGCACCTTTCTCCCAGGAGTGGCCTATCAAGTGGACAACAAATCGGTGCTCCATTAGACGGGTCAGGTCCATCGGACCAGTTACGCCAATTTCTTCAATAAGCTCATAAGCCCACCAACTAAGCTAAAACAAACACCCCCTTAATATACAATAATTAGATTATTAAAGTAAAAACGCAATGCCAAATGCCCTCTTAAGTGTATGATTGTATGAAATAAGGCAATGTAGTTTTTCAAACTTTATTGCTTTTTATTACAGAAATCTGAAACATGCTAAGTGTGTAAATTTAAGTATGTTGCTATTCCTTGTTGAAAATATATGTAATAACTAAACTGAAAATCAGGATAAAGAAGGTTTGACTTTATGAAGTAATTGCAGTTTTTCAAGGATCGACATTACCTCGAAAAGGATTGGGGGCAGTACTTTTGTGATGAAAACGACTCCGTCCCTTCTAATGGAAAAGTAATCTTAGAGGTTAGATTCATTGCTCATAGCCACTAGCATCTGTTCAAATGGAAAAAATCATTTTGATTACAACTAAAACGTTATCATTATCTGCAGGCTGGTTGTGGAACTGGCAACACGATATTTCCTCACGCTAAGAAGTATCCCCATCTTTTTGTTCATGCTTGTGATTTCTCACATTATGCAATTACACTTGTCAAGGTTTGTTATGTAACAATTCACGATTTCAGGTTAATTTCTATTTTCGGAAAATTTTACTATTCATGTTACTATTCATTTTTACTATTCATTTCTTTTTGAAATTCTCCCGAAAGTTGATTTTTATTTCATATTCTCGAGTGATAAATCATTTCCATGGCAAATTAAATGTTTGACACTCGTCAGATCATTTTCGTGAAAGTTATTAAGGAATTACACAGAATAATACGTTTTAGGGTAAAACGGCAATCAGGAATTCTACGCACAACGAAATTTGACCCCGTCAGGTGACCCCACATCAGAAAAATGTTTAACACATTCATGATTTATTTGAGAATAAATCATGACTGAGAAAAATCATGGCCCAAATAAACTTCGGCCGTGAAAAACTGGAATTTTCAGTTTTAAGCGTTTTTACTCAGCCGTAACCCTAGCTTATACCTGCACCACATTTCTAAGATGATTTGAGCTTTCAACTTATTAAAATAAGTCAACATATTTTTCCCTCCTCCATTGACTAAAAATCATTCTTTGATTTTATAAATCATTTCGTGATTTTTAGGCTTCCGGTTTGATGTCTAAAAGACATTTAAGACCAACCGACACCAGACTGAGCCCAGTCTAGACATTATAAATCATTTTAAATCATTTTTAGCATATTAGAAAAGTAACATTTTACTTTTCTCAGTTTTACGCAACATTCGTACATTTTACGTATTACGCGTTTTAGACCCGTGTTTCCAGCTTTTAGCAGGTTTTACCACCCAAATGGAACTTATCACCCATTTTATATTTTATTATGGGACATATGAACATTTCTAACAATACTTTAAAGTTTCATAATTTTACGACACCCGGTTTTACGTTTTGAGGCCTAATCATTTACGGTTGGCATTTCCCGGAGTCAAAATGCACATAATATCTAGATATTTTCCCAAGCCATGCCACCTCCCCTCCTTATCCCATTTGAACCGCCAAAGGGGGGGGGGAGTCACACCCTTGGTGGCTTGATCTCATGGCTTGTGGTCTTAGATGTGTTACATGTGTTTCTTGGCCAAAAATATCCTAAGAATACTAACCTCCTCATGGACCTATATATACTCCCTCCCCTCCCATCCTTGGCCGGCCATCACAACCCACCAACACCTCTCACACTTAGTTTTATTCTTCATAGTTATAGCAAAGATCAAGTGCAAGTTCAAGATAGAAACCCTAGTTAGCTTATTTTTCACCAAAAATCTTCCAAACCCTAGAATACTTGGTGTTTTCTCTTGAGTTTAAATCTACTCAATACACCTCAACCTTTATCATCCATCTTTCAAGAATACCAAGGGTAGAAAGGTTGCTTGAAGTGAAAAGGGTTGAAGCAAGTCTATCAAAGTCCATTTCCTTACTTGTTACTCCTTTCTTTAATTAGAAAGCCAAAAGTTGTAAGACTAAACCTAACATGCTTCTTGTTTAATTCTCATGTTCATATCATTTACATGTTATTCTTGCTATATTATGTGTTGTAATTATGTCCATGATGTATCATGATGAGTAAAAGATGTTGTTGTAATGAATTATTGAAACAAGTTACTAAAACAAGTAAACCAATGAATTTCTTTGTAAGACCTGATCAAAATGGTAAAAATATGATACTTGATTATTACATATTGTGGTAGAGGACCTAACAAGGAAACCATAGCAATTTGAACCACCTAAAAAGAGTAAACGAGTCAAAAGTTATGGCGATTTGAAGTTACCAAAGATTTCCGGCAAACTGCCTAAAAAGCTTCTGTGACAGAACCTAAAACACGCAAAAAGAGGCCTTTCTGGTCCGATTCATGAAAAAGTTAAAACACGAAAGTTGTCCGGAATCACGTTTTCCTTCAGTAACAAAGAGGCTCGAGCCTTGAAAACGCCTTCTGAGTGAGATATTTCTCATTTTCTTAACAGCTATTTACATATTTTAAGTCACTATGCTATTGTTATACTTTCAAAGGAACAAGAATTGTTATGACCTATAACCAAGACCCCCACCATGGCTAGAGCCAAGGTTGTGTATCATGACCTTGGAACAAGGACCAAAGGTCATGGCTAGGCCATGACTAAATGACCATAATCACTTACATAGGCGTAAACATGAAATAATGAGTTTGGCGATAACATGAACAAACAATTTGGGTCTACTTCACTTAAAAGGAAACCATGAGATTTTACCAAGACAAATGGTCATACAAAACTTATGAATCATACCCTAATAACAATCTTCATGTACTATAAACTTTCCTAAGTTTATCCAAATATCGGACATGTAACGTTTTCGGATCAAAACCTATATCTATATACTTTATCAACTACTACAATAGTAGGGAGCTTCATGTGAGGAGTTCATTATGTAAGCCGTCGAGATGAGTTGTGGATTTACGAGTTAAAGTGTCCTGGCTCCTCGAACGCTTACTAACATGACTTCTGAAATATGTTAGCCCGAACGGTAGTAAACGATATACCAAAACATACATGTTCATAAATCTTTTCTTTCAAAGACTTACAAATATACATCATACATCATCATGGACTAAATGCAATATATATATATATAGGCACTCCGTTATATTCTTTACACAAATCCTAAGTCGCAACATTCTATTTATAGGTTGCTCGTAGAAACCTACACGATCCAACCATCACCTTCGTTACTTGCTATTGTACTTGAGGTGAGTTCATAGCCCCACCTTACATTACTTTAATGTTTTACAAACCCTTGGGGGGGAATACATGCTAATTCTAAACCGAACACAATGCTTTGAAACTGTATGCTGCCTGATTGTTTTATTATTACTAAGTACCTACCTTGCCAATCCTAGGCCCCATCATGAACCATTTAATCACTAGTATTAGTGAGCGCGAGTATTGTGAATAGGCCTATTGGGATTGACGAATCCCATTTGTTTGAGCAGTTAGTTCAAATGAATGCACTATATTTGAAAACATTAAGTATGACGGCAAAGTACTTACCGGGGCAACATAACCACCGATTGATATTGGTACCCGTTAACGTATTGGTTGCATGAGCTTAGTACATAATAATAACTGTTTTGTTTTCTAACATGAGTATGAGTCTAATTAACTCTTACTACCAACATATTGTGTTCAACCGTTAAACAAACTCTATGAATATCACTCAACCTTTGTGTTGACCTTTTAAGCATGTATTTCAGGTCCATGATAATCAAGAATGGAGCGGAAGGGCACGTACCGGAAGAAGAAGGCTATAAACTCTTATGTCATTCAATAAAAACATCATAGACTTTATATTGATGTGTTTTGAAACAATGGAACATTTTGGGACCTTACTATGTAAACTCTGATATATTTGAATAAATATGAATGACAACTCTTTTTATTACGATTCGTTTAGAGATCGTTTTCTATTATTATGACTGTTGTGCCGTCGAGTAACACCCAAGTTGAATTCCGCTGCATCATGAATTGGGGGTGTTACAGATTGGTACCAGAGCCATGGTTATAGAGAAACGGGTCTAAGTGAGACCTAAACTATAACTACAATAACAAGCAAAAACATTTTTATAGCCTTCCGATCTTCGTGCCTTCCGTCCTCCAGAAGATTATGGACTTATTACACATGTTATCCTACATGAACATATTTGTATATTGTCATATGCACATTTCCTTAGTTTGAGCATTTTCCATAAACATTTGATTATTTTTGACATCATAAATTGTAGACATCATGTCCGCACCTCCATCTCCCGATCATCTTCATGCTATGCCCGAGTATTTACCAATTCTTCCCGGACCCGATGATCCTTACTTTGAACAAATTGACTATGACGATGAGGAAATACCTTATGAGGATCTAGATTCGGACGAAGATCCTGAAATGGATTTGGACATAAATATCGATGAGTACGACGACAATCCTGAAATGGATGTTGACATCGAAGGCATCGAGGAGGAAGCGGAGGAACTATTAGTGGTGCCACATTTATCACCATTGACATCTCCACCTCCGGTTTCACCAATTTCATCCGAATCTAACCGTACCACTCCAGCTCAAATTCCGAAATCTACTTACCAAACCGGCGGAACATCTACATCTCCACATATGTTCGCGAACTCAGCTCAATACGAAATCTACTCTTTGAAACAAGCTCTCAACCTAACCCAACTCAAAGTTAAATGTATGGCAAGTCAAATGCACGAATGTATGTCCAAGGTAAATTCTGCTAGAATGGATGCCATGAATGCTCAAGACGACCTATATTGGTTTAAGCTTGACATGAGCTACGTGAAGCGTGACTCGACTCATGTTGGGGAAGAAGTCTTAAATCCTTTGACGGGCTTGGATAATGTCAAGGATAGACTCACTTTGGTTGAGAGGGCACCAGAACAGGATGCGGTTCAAATTCACAAACTACTTAACCGCCTAAATACCGCCGAAATCCGGTTAGATGTTGCAAACTTTGACAGGTATCAACTTAGGAATGATTTGTGTGGCATGCAAACTCAAATAAGTGCCATACAACAAAGGCTATACCGAAAGGAAGTCAAAGAATACCGTCCGAACGAAAGTGTAGATGTGTTAGCAACACGCGGAAATAATAATCCGACCGGACAACAACAACCTCCCAACCGATGTTAGACTAGTGATATAGTACTAGTTAGCTTTTGTACAACGTTGTAATTACTAACTGAAAGTATCAGTTAGTAAGTTTTGAATGAACTTGTAATAAGTTCGATTTTGTACTCAACGTTATATAAATAAAACTTTTGTTTTATATACTATCATGTGTTGCTTTTAAGTTTCAACATTATTATCCTATCATTCCTATCAAATTGTGCTCATTTCACAACTCTCTAATTACAACGTATCTTTTGAACAATAGAAACATGGCGCCAAAGAAAAAGACCCCACCAACGATGACGCAAGCCGCCATCCGCAAACTGGTAAAGGATAGTGTCAATGCAGCACTTATCGCAGAACGAGCAGCCGTAGCTGCAGCAGCTGCCGATGCCACCACAGCTGCTGGTGCTGCTGATGCTGCAGCAGCTGCTGATGCTGCAGCAGCTGATGATACTGCAGCCGCTGCTGATGCTGCAGCAGCCGCAGAAGCCGCCACTGCTGCGGAAGCTGCAATAGCTGCAGAGGCTGCAAGAGTTGCCAGTCTTAACCTTGGAGGACCTACCCCTCCGGTGACCAATGTTACTACAGTACCAAAGGGTTGCTCGTTCATTTCCTACCTGAAATGTGAACCCCTCAAATTCAAGGGTACTGAAGGGGCTGTAGGTTTGACCCGTTGGTTCGAAAAGGCAGAATCGGTGTTCATTATTAGTAAATGTATCGAGGGGGATAAAGTTCAGTATGCCACAAGTACTCTGTTGAATGAGGCCTTGTCCTGGTGGAACTCAATTGCTCAACCCATGGGCATTGAGAATGCCTACAAAATTACTTGGGCTAATTTGAAACTAATGATGATCAAGGAATACTGTCCACGCAGTGAGATACAAAAGTTGGAAGTTGAGTTCTGGGATCTTACGGTTAAGGGAAATGATATCATGACCTACAACCGTAGATTCCAGGAACTGAGGATACTTTGTCCAACGATGGTTTCCCCAAAGGAAAAGATGTTGGAAAGGTATATTTGGGGACTTCCCTCAAGCATACAGGGGAATGTGACTTCGGCAAATCCAAAAGAACTTGATGAGGCTATACGGATGTCCCGTAGTCTCATGGATCAAGTGGTACGTATGTCGGAAACCCGCAAGCAAAACAACCCCAACACCAACAACACCAACAACAGCAATGCCAACAATCCCAACAATTCCAACTACCGCAACAACAACAACAACAAGAACAACAACAATAAACGACCATATGATGGTAACAATGGGAACAACAACAACAACAACAACAACAACCAAACCCGAAACAACAATCACCACAATCAACAGAACAAGCGACAGGAAGCCGCGACGGCTTATGTTGCCGCACCCGCTGGTGGTAGGTACGTGGGTAATCAACCACAATGTACCAAGTGTAATTACCATCACGAAGGTCCTTGCCCGGCAAAATGCCACAAGTGCCAAAAGCCCGGACATCTTGCCAAAGATTGTAGAGGCAAGGGTATAGCTACTGGGGCTAACACACAGCCCATAGTTACTTGTTTCGGGTGTGGTGAAAGGGGACACTATAAGAACAACTGTCCTCAAAACCAAGGGCCCCAAGGCGGAGGTGCTCGTGCTAGAGCCTATGTCATAGGAAAGGAAGAACCACACCAGGACCCGAACGTGGTTACCGGTACGTTCTTACTCAATAATATTCCTGTTAAAGTATTATTCGATTCTGGTGCTGATATGAGCTTTATATCTACTAGAATTGCGCCTTTACTTGATATTCCATCAATTACTTTAACCACTAGTTATAATGTTGAGCTAGCTACCGGTGACTTAGTAAAAACCAATACCGTAATCCCAAACTGTACCCTTAATCTCTTAGACCACCCCTTTGACATCAATCTTATGCCAATTGAACTCGGAAGTTTTGATGTAGTTATTGGCATGGATTGGTTGTCTAAACATCAAGCTAACATTATTTGTGGTGAAAAAGTTGTGCACATTCCATGTGACAATGAAACTTTGATCATTCGTGGTGATCAAAGTGGAACTCGAATAAACATCATCTCATGTATCAAAACCATGAAGTACATTGAGAAAGGATGTTATGCTTTCTTAGCCCACGTAACAGAAAAGAAAACCGATGAAAAACGTCTCGAAGATGTTCCTATTGCCCGTGAGTTTCCTGAAGTCTTTCCAGAAGACTTACCCGGACTACCACCAAATCGCCAAATAGAGTTCAGAATTGATTTAATACTAGGAGCGGCGCCAGTTGCCCGCGCACCATACCGGCTAGCACCTTCAGAGATGCAAGAGCTATCAAATCAATTACAAGAACTTGCGGACAAGGGATTTATTCGACCCAGTTCCTCACCTTGGGGAGCTCCAGTTTTATTCGTGAAGAAGAAAGATGGGTCATTACGAATGTGTATTGACTATCGTGAGCTAAACAAACTAACCATAAAGAACCGTTACCCATTACCAAGAATTGATGATTTATTCGATCAATTACAAGGTTCAACCTATTACTCAAAAATCGACCTACGTTCAGGTTACCACCAAGTTAGAGTTCGTGATGAAGACATTCCAAAAACAGCCTTTAGGACACGATATGGTCACCATGAATTCCAAGTGATGCCCTTTGGGTTAACTAATGCACCAGCAGTATTCATGGATCTCATGAATCGTGTGTGTAAGCCATATTTGGACAAGTTCGTGATCGTATTCATAGACGACATTCTCATATATTCCAAAAACGAAGAAGAACACAAAGAACACCTGAGAACAATTTTAGGACTACTCAAGGAAGAGAAATTGTATGCAAAGTTTTCCAAATGCGAATTTTGGATTCAATCCGTACAATTCCTTGGGCATGTGATTGACAAAACCGGTTTACATGTCGATCCCGCTAAAATTGAAGCTATCAAAAATTGGCCAACACCTACCACACCTACAGAAATTCGTCAATTTCTGGGTTTAGCCGGGTATTACCGAAGGTTTATTGAAGGATTTTCTTCAATAGCAAAATCTTTAACCAAGCTAACTCAGAAAAACAAGAAATACGTGTGGGATGAAGACGAAGAAAATGCTTTCCAAACCCTTAAACAAAGACTTTGTAGTGCTCCTATCCTAGCATTGCCAGATGGGATCGAAGATTTTGTAGTCTATTGTGATGCATCGTACCAAGGTTTAGGTGCCGTGTTGATGCAACGCGATAAGGTCATGGCTTATGCATCAAGACAACTCAAGGTCCATGAGGAAAATTACACCACTCATGACTTAGAGTTAGGAGCCGTAGTCTTTGCACTAAAAATCTGGAGGCACTATCTATACGGTACTAGGTGTACTGTGTACACCGATCATAAAAGTCTACAACACATTTTAAACCAAAAAGAACTAAACATGAGACAACGTCGTTGGTTGGAATTACTTAGTGATTATGATTGCGACATTCGTTACCACCCAGGGAAAGCAAACGTAGTAGCCGACGCCCTGAGCCGAAAGGAACGGGTTAAACCACTACGAGTCCGAGCCTTAGTTTTAACCATAAATTCAAACTTTCCTACTCAAATCCTTCACGCTCAAGCTGAGGCGGTGAAACAAGAAGACATCCAAAAGGAAAGGTTGGATGGCATGATGCAGAAGAAATTCGAAACCCGTTCAGATGGAACTCTATGCTTCCAAGGTCGAAGTTGGTTACCACTTTATGGTGGCCTACGAGACTTGATCATGCATGAATCACACAAGTCTAAATACTCCATACATCCAGGATCTGATAAGATGTATCATGATCTTAAAATACTTTATTGGTGGCCGAACATGAAAGCCGACATTGCAACTTATGTTAGCAAGTGTCTTACCTGCTCTAAAGTAAAAGCCGAACATCAAAAACCATCCGGTCCATTGCAACAACCAGAGATTCCTATGTGGAAATGGGAAACAATTACTATGGACTTCATTACCAAACTCCCAAAGACATCAAGCGGTTATGACTCCATCTGGGTCATAGTTGATCGTCTCACAAAATCCGCACACTTTATACCAATCAAAGAGACTTACAAAATGGAACAACTAACCCGACTATACGTCAAAGAAATAGTCTCAAGACATGGTGCACCGATATCCATCATATCCGACAGAGATGGTAGATTTACTTCCAATTTCTGGCAGTCACTCCAAGACGCCTTTGGAACAAATCTAGACATGAGTACAGCGTATCATCCTCAGACCGATGGTCAGAGTGAACGAACTATTCAAACACTTGAAGACATGCTTCGAGCTTGTATAATAGACTTTGGAAAAGGATGGGATACTCATTTACCATTAGTCGAATTTTCCTACAACAACAGCTATCATACAAGTATTAAAGCAGCTCCATTTGAAGCACTTTACGGTCGAAAGTGTCGTTCACCTGCTTGTTGGGCTGAAGTAGGAGAAGTTCAACTCACTGGACCAGAACTCATCCGTGAAACAACGGATAAGATTGTACAAATCAGAAGTCGATTACAAACCGCAAGAGATCGACAGAAAAGTTATGCCGACACACGACGCAGACCCCTAGAATTCCAAGTCGGAGATAGGGTTATGCTAAAGGTATCGCCTTGGAAGGGCTTGATACGATTCGGTAAACGAGGAAAACTAAACCCAAGATACATCGGACCATTCAAAATCCTAGCCAGGGTTGGCCCTGTGGCGTACAGACTTGAGCTTCCATCAGAACTCAGTAGTGTACACCCCACTTTCCATGTATCTAACCTAAAGAAATGCTTATCGGATGAATCACTTGTGATTCCACTCGATGAAATTCAACTCAATGACGATCTTCAATTCGTTGAGGAACCTGTAGAAATCATGGACCGAGAGGTCAAACAACTCAAACAAAGCCGTATACCAATTATCAAAGTTCGTTGGAACTCACGACGTGGTCCTGAATACACATGGGAACGAGAGGACCAGATACGTAAGAAATACCCACATCTTTTTACCAACGAAGCTTCTACCTCCAACGTAAATTGATCTCCGGGACGGAGCTCTCATATGGGGTGGAGACTGTAACAATTCACGATTTCAGGTTAATTTCTATTTTCGGAAAATTTTACTATTCATGTTACTATTCATTTTTACTATTCATTTCTTTTTGAAATTCTCCCGAAAGTTGATTTTTATTTCATATTCTCGAGTGATAAATCATTTCCATGGCAAATTAAATGTTTGACACTCGTCAGATCATTTTCGTGAAAGTTATTAAGGAATTACACAGAATAATACGTTTTAGGGTAAAACGGCAATCAGGAATTCTACGCACAACGAAATTTGACCCCTTCAGGTGACCCCACATCAGAAAAATGTTTAACACATTCATGATTTATTTGAGAATAAATCATGACTGAGAAAAATCATGGCCCAAATAAACTTCGGCCGTGAAAAAATGGAATTTTCAGTTTTAAGCGTTTTTACTCAGCCGTAACCCTAGCTTATACCTGCACCACATTTCTAAGATGATTTGAGCTTTCAACTTATTAAAATAAGTCAACATATTTTTCCCTCCTCCATTGACTAAAAATCATTCTTTGATTTTATAAATCATTTCGTGATTTTTAGGCTTCCGGTTTGATGTCTAAAAGACATTTAAGACCAACCGACACCAGACTGAGCCCAGTCTAGACATTATAAATCATTTTAAATCATTTTTAGCATATTAGAAAAGTAACATTTTACTTTTCTCAGTTTTACGCAACATTCGTACATTTTACGTATTACGCGTTTTAGACCCGTGTTTCCAGTTTTTAGCAGGTTTTACCACCCAAATGGAACTTATCACCCATTTTATATTTTATTATGGGACATATGAACATTTCTAACAATACTTTAAAGTTTCATAATTTTACGACACCCGGTTTTACGTTTTGAGGCCTAATCATTTACGGTTGGCATTTCCCGGAGTCAAAATGCACATAATATCTAGATATTTTCCCAAGCCATGCCACCTCCCCTCCTTATCCCATTTGAACCGCCAAAGGGGGGGGGGAGTCACACCCTTGGTGGCTTGATCTCATGGCTTGTGGTCTTAGATGTGTTACATGTGTTTCTTGGCCAAAAATATCCTAAGAATACTAACCTCCTCATGGACCTATATATACTCCCTCCCCTCCCATCCTTGGCCGGCCATCACAACCCACCAACACCTCTCACACTTAGTTTTATTCTTCATAGTTATAGCAAAGATCAAGTGCAAGTTCAAGATAGAAACCCTAGTTAGCTTATTTTTCACCAAAAATCTTCCAAACCCTAGAATACTTGGTGTTTTCTCTTGAGTTTAAATCTACTCAATACACCTCAACCTTTATCATCCATCTTTCAAGAATACCAAGGGTAGAAAGGTTGCTTAAAGTGAAAAGGGTTGAAGCAAGTCTATCAAAGTCCATTTCCTTACTTGTTACTCCTTTCTTTAATTAGAAAGCCAAAAGTTGTAAGACTAAACCTAACATGCTTCTTGTTTAATTCTCATGTTCATATCATTTACATGTTATTCTTGCTATATTATGTGTTGTAATTATGTCCATGATGTATCATGATGAGTAAAAGATGTTGTAATGAATTATTGAAACAAGTTACTAAAACAAGTAAACCAATGAATTTCTTTGTAAGACCTGATCAAAATGGTAAAAATATGATACTTGATTATTACATATTGTGGTAGAGGACCTAACAAGGAAACCATAGCAATTTGAACCACCTAAAAAGAGTAAACGAGTCAAAAGTTATGGCGATTTGAAGTTACCAAAGATTTCCGGCAAACTGCCTAAAAAGCTTCTGTGACAGAACCTAAAACACGCAAAAAGAGGCCTTTCTGGTCCGATTCATGAAAAAGTTAAAACACGAAAGTTGTCCGGAATCACGTTTTCCTTCAGTAACAAAGAGGCTCGAGCCTTGAAAACGCCTTCTGAGTGAGATATTTCTCATTTTCTTAACAGCTATTTACATATTTTAAGTCACTATGCTATTGTTATACTTTCAAAGGAACAAGAATTGTTATGACCTATAACCAAGACCCCCACCATGGCTAGAGCCAAGGTTGTGTATCATGACCTTGGAACAAGGACCAAAGGTCATGGCTAGGCCATGACTAAATGACCATAATCACTTACATAGGCGTAAACATGAAATAATGAGTTTGGCGATAACATGAACAAACAATTTGGGTCTACTTCACTTAAAAGGAAACCATGAGATTTTACCAAGACAAATGGTCATACAAAACTTATGAATCATACCCTAATAACAATCTTCATGTACTATAAACTTTCCTAAGTTTATCCAAATATCGGACATGTAACGTTTTCGGATCAAAACCTATATCTATATACTTTATCAACTACTACAATAGTAGGGAGCTTCATGTGAGGAGTTCATTATGTAAGCCGTCGAGATGAGTTGTGGATTTACGAGTTAAAGTGTCCTGGCTCCTCGAACGCTTACTAACATGACTTCTGAAATATGTTAGCCCGAACGGTAGTAAACGATATACCAAAACATACATGTTCATAAATCTTTTCTTTCAAAGACTTACAAATATACATCATACATCATCATGGACTAAATGCAATATATATATATAGGCACTCCGTTATATTCTTTACACAAATCCTAAGTCGCAACATTCTATTTATAGGTTGCTCGTAGAAACCTACACGATCCAACCATCACCTTCGTTACTTGCTATTGTACTTGAGGTGAGTTCATAGCCCCACCTTACATTACTTTAATGTTTTACAAACCCTTGGGGGGGAATACATGCTAATTCTAAACCGAACACAATGCTTTGAAACTGTATGCTGCCTGATTGTTTTATTATTACTAAGTACCTACCTTGCCAATCCTAGGCCCCATCATGAACCATTTAATCACTAGTATTAGTGAGCGCGAGTATTGTGAATAGGCCTATTGGGATTGACGAATCCCATTTGTTTGAGCAGTTAGTTCAAATGAATGCACTATATTTGAAAACATTAAGTATGACGGCAAAGTACTTACCGGGGCAACATAACCACCGATTGATATTGGTACCCGTTAACGTATTGGTTGCATGAGCTTAGTACATAATAATAACTGTTTTGTTTTCTAACATGAGTATGAGTCTAATTAACTCTTACTACCAACATATTGTGTTCAACCGTTAAACAAACTCTATGAATATCACTCAACCTTTGTGTTGACCTTTTAAGCATGTATTTCAGGTCCATGATAATCAAGAATGGAGCGGAAGGGCACGTACCGGAAGAAGAAGGCTATAAACTCTTATGTCATTCAATAAAAACATCATAGACTTTATATTGATGTGTTTTGAAACAATGGAACATTTTGGGACCTTACTATGTAAACTCTGATATATTTGAATAAATATGAATGACAACTCTTTTTATTACGATTCGTTTAGAGATCGTTTTCTATTATTATGACTGTTGTGCCGTCGAGTAACACCCAAGTTGAATTCCGCTGCATCATGAATTGGGGGTGTTACATGTTACTTAAATATGTGGTAATATGGGTGGATCATGTGGGATGGAAAACGGGTCAGAATAGGCTTGGGTTGAAACAGGTCGGGTCATTAACTTTTTTGCCTATACTTAATAGAGTTCATATGTATTACAGACAGACATATAATAGTATACTTATAATCTACATCTTTGAATTCGAGGGTGTTTGGGATTTGCTTAATTAAGTGCTTATCTTATTTTTCAAGCACATCAGTAATCTTGATAGAAGTATTAAATTTGCGTATAAGCAGATAAGCACTTTCGAATAAGCAACCCCAAACGCCCCCTAAAAGCAATTTAGGTGGTTGTACTAAATAAGAATTGGGCGAATTCCAACCTTGTTGACCTGTTTGAGACAACACACAAGCCTATAGACCCATTTAAAAAGTAGATTGGTTGAAATCGCTATATAACTCACTGTAATCAATTTCTGATTTTGAATTTTGTATGCATGCAGTCGCATACAAATTTCCGTGAAGATCAGATGAATGTTTTTGTTTGCAATATTGCTGACCATATTATGCCTGCTTCTGTCGACATTGTTACATTGGTAAGCATTGACTCGTGGTTCTGATTAGGGGGTATGAAAATACAGAAATTGTAGATAAAGACCGAATAATATTATGCAGGTCTTTACACTATCTGCGGTTTCACCCGAGAAGATGCCCATTGTGCTACAAAACATAGGACGTGTTTTAAAGGTCACTTCCGCTTAACTTATGCATCTGTACACACAATTTGGATAAAAAGGTAACTCACTTTGGTCTAATCTATGTTTATGATAAACTGGTAATCATCTATTATTGCCTAGTAAAAAACCATTAAACTTTTAAGTTATATATTCGTCATTTTTTCCTAGTAAAAAACTTGGTTCCTATAGACGCTATCTATGTCGACCGTTTTTTGACTTGCTGAAAATTGTCGAAAAATTAGCAATTTAATAGTTGAGCGTCTTATTCTATATACGTTAAACATAGTTTCTTACCCAAAATAGAAGATTAACCAAAGTTAGTTATCTTATGCAATTTGCCTTCTTCCGAATTCCAATTTTGGATTTTTTTGACACGTTTCTTATGCCTGGATACTATACGAATTTACAGCCTAATGTCTACGTTCTTTTACGGGATTATGCTATTGGGGACTATGCTCAGGTGAGTTTCCAAACCTCTTATGGCAATGTAACTCAAATGTACATATTGTGCAATAAACAGCGTTTAGTCGTTTACCACAATTTTATGGCCATTTGGCAGGCTATACTAATGAACAAGAATCGAGTTATTAGTGAGAACTTCTATTTCCGCAGAGATGGCACCGTAATGATTCTGCAAACTTTTAGTCTTCACTGTATTCGTCTACATTGTTCACTCTATGCTAATGTTATTGTCAAATAATTTTCTGCAGTGTTCATTCTACTTCTCAGAAGATTTGCTGTCAGAGTTGTTTGTAAGCGCTGGATTTACTGTAGTGGATGTGAATACATACAACAAAGAGATCGAGAATCGAGCTAAAAATATTACCATGCAGTGGTATAGTTCAACCTCTCAACCAATGATATTGATAATTTTTACCAAAGTACTTATGAGTTGGTCAAATGGGTAAATATGAAAATAGCATAAGTCAAATGGGTCAAACGGGTTAAGTCATCCACAGCGAAAAATATTAGTTCGTAAAACCTCTTGTATCTTTTTACTTAAAAAAAAGTTAATTATTATTTGACACACTATTTTTTTATAACAGAGTTGGAAAGTTCGGGTAAAAAGTGCTCGGGTCAACCACTCCTTACTAAAATGACCCGTTAAGCCCATTTTGCTAACTTTAGGCTGCGACACTTGCCTATTCTAAATCACTCTTATTGTTCTACTATAGGCGTTGGACACGAGCAGTTTTCAGACGTCCTTGAGCATAATATAATTCCACTGTCAAAAACCACAAATCGCCAGTTCTGACTTGTGGGTCAAGTCACTGTCCTACTGCAACATCTTTCACATTGAATTGTGCAGCACCTAACTTGATCCATCAGATTCTTGTCCTGTAAGTGATGAATGATTAGATGTTCTTGTCGTAATTTTGTAGAATTACAATGTGTACTTAGACGTTATTGCAGTCACATGTTTCATTACTGTTTCTTGAATAATTGATGTATATTTAATTATTTATCACCTAGAGGAATTTACAACTATATCTTGTTGAATAACCACATATGAGTTTGAACTCGAAATTTTATTTGAATAACAAATGCGTCGAATGTAGTTATAGAAATACATATACTTTCTGCTATAAGCCAGGAAACCTCTTATTAGGCATTATAATGATGAATGATCCATTCGTAAGACCCGTCAATTCTGCACATTGAATCCTAACACTGTTTAAGGATCATTGATCCAATCTTCCTTCATTTCCTCATGGTTTATGTCCAGTCATTTGGTCAACTTGAGGTGAATTCTTCACAGTCAAGCTTGCTAATTTTAGCTTCAAAATACCATCAACAAACTTGATTCTAACCCTTACTGGGCAGTTTATGATACTGACTTTTCTTACAGGAGAGCTGTGAGGTAATCAACATCTGATGATTCTTCATCTTCAATCCACGAGTTAATTTCTACTCTTGTATCTGATTCACGTTTGCCGTATTCTTTGTGGAAGTTATTTAGGCTTCTTGTATAGCCATATTGCCATGAAAGGCAACACGAGGATGCCATTGTATAATCCGCAACCTGCTTTCTCTCTTTTGGTTCGTGCTATGACAAATCCACAATTATCTTTGTCTATGACATATTTTTTAGTCTGTTGTGCTTGCAGATTTTTATGATTAAATGCGAGTAATGTTTTTAGGTAGCCGAAAAGCAGAAACATGGTACGGCAGAAGCAAAAAAAGGAAGAGTCGCATTCTTTTTCTGATGAAGATGACTTGCTGGTACGAGTTAGATACGTGCACTGCCGATGTCATAGGTTGATCATGTAACGTTGTAAGAGTTTTATCGATTTGTTTTAGTATCTCAAGACCAACCGAGGTATAATACTAATAATTACTTTCCTTGAATTCAAATGTTTCAAGCTTACTTATTGAGCTCCGTGTTTAAATGTTTCAAGTTACTAATAGACTGAAAATTGTTAAAAGTTTTAACACAAATTGAAATTAGAAGTATAATAATAAGTGAAGTGGTTGGTGAATGCTAGTTCTTCGATTCGAGAAAGATTGTCATATTTTACACTTTTATTAGAGTAAAAATAACATGGTGCAAGTAGTCAAATTACTTATGATTGAATCGAGCTTCAAACGAGCTCAACTGTAGACTTCGACCATGTACAATAGGTCATCAACTGAACCCAAATTTCAACCTAATCCTTAAAACAGTTCAACCTATAATCCTTAAAACGGGACGAACATACTCTCTTTGTTTAAACACAAAATTTTACACTTAAATTAAAAATCATGAGCAAACAAAGTGGGCTTGGTTAGTAACGACATCAAAGTATGTGTTTAGGATTTCACTACTTATATGCTTGTTGCCGTTTTCGAAAATAAGTTTGCTCTAAATAAGCAATTGCAAGTTCCTATGTCAGAACAGCGGAATTCACTCACAAAGAATCAAATAAACCAATTTTTGATAACCAAACACCTAAAAAAAAACTGCTTATAACGCAGAAAAGCTATTCTAATATTAAATCCCAAACACACCCTAAGTTACGCCCATTTGTACTGATTCTGTGCAGCACAGAATCGAGTCTTATTTTACAGCTGAAATACATACACATATGACAACCAGAATCAAGAGAAAATATGAAGTGAATAACTTTGAGAAATTTTAACATAATAGCTCATCACATTGTAATCGATAACCGATCATTACATTATCATCACTACAATGTACTAACATAAAAAAAGGAAAAAAAAAAAAAAAAACTCCGTAATACAACAATCATCTCCAACTCCTTCTTGATCTCATTTACCTTGATAGTAGGCACATCTCCATTGATAGGCTGTGAACCCCGCCATGAGGGCGGCTATCACCGAGGCTATTACTTTGAGAGTGTCGACAGACTCCGCGGGTTCGTAAACATTAACAAATCTCTGTCAAAGTTTACGAGCCCGCGGAGCTATTGACACTCTCAAGATAATAGGGTCGGTAAGATAGCCGCCCTCCTGGCGGGGTTCACAGCGTACCAATGTAGATGTGCCTGCTATCAAGGAAAATGAGATGGAATTTGTGGAATATATGATTGAAATTTTTCCTCCTCCTCCGGTGCTATTTCCACTGCTACACCTTCTTGGCGCATTAACAAGACTACAGATGAGCATAATTAAACTTCTAAGGGACAATTTAGAGTATGGGTTAATTGAGAGTTTAAAATCACGTTTTTGAGGAGATTGAGAGTTATTTTGCAGTGACGGCCTGGGATATGTGAATTGACATGGCTGAGTTTCACACTTGAAACATTTGGATCCAACGTTTCTCCACTCTGAACACATTTAGATGGTTCTTGCTTAATTTCGTGGAGAGGTTGAAATAACTATTGCTCGTCAAACATCGAAAAATTGGTGCTATGCTACCTACTACAACCCCACAAAAATGCACGATGATAATTACTTTTAGTGACCCCTTATAATCTGACTCTGAGTAATTATGTAAATTATCATGGTTGTGCCTCTTTTGTAATGGGTCATGGTTGTGCCTCTTTTGTGCTAGCTCCAAGATGTGGTGTTTACGAGCCCGCGGAGTCTGGCGACACTCTCAAGATAACAGTGTCGGTGATAGCCGCCCTCCTGGCTGGGTTTACTGCCTATCAGTGCACGAGTTCCTGCTATCATAGACACAAGAAAAAAAGAGATCAAGTGGAGTTGGAGATGATTTTTCCTACCCCACCTCCTCATCCGGTGGCTCTAATACGTACTTGGTGGTGAGGGTGAGGTCGGGTGGTGAACAACGATTTTTTGGAAAACGTACTCTTGGTGTGGGAGGAGGAGATTGATTACTTAATAAGAGTGGCTGTGCATAGAGCTTAAAACAATGAAAAGTGTGGCTAGAGCAGCAATAGGGGTATGAGACGTTTTATAAAGGGTGAATGAGAGAGGTACCGTTTGTGAAAGAATACGAGTACAATGGTGGTATCAAGAGTCTCAACAAACGTACACAAAGCCATGCATGCAAAAGGGTAAACAAATTTAAAGTAAATATGAATGCAAAGTATCTATATAAAGTAAAAATGAATGCAAAATTGAATGAAAGTAAATGTGTTTACCGGCCCTTCACCTAATGGTAAATTGAAGTACTCATCATTTACAGTAAGGTACGTGTTAAAAGACATCTAATGCCACAAAAGGGCAAACAAATTTAAAGTGAAATGAATGTAAAGTATCTATATAAAGAATAATGGCTTCTTTTCATATTTCATGGGTCTAAAATAGGTGAAAGAAAATAAATGTACCGGCCCTTCACTTAATGGTAAATTGGAGTCATCATTTACGTACAATAATGTGTTAAAAGACATCTAATGCCACAAAAGGGTAAACAAATTTAAAGTGAAATGAATGCAAAGTATCTATATAAAGAATAATGGCTGCTTTAGTGACTTTTCATATTTCATGGGTATAAAAACTTTTAGGTTATTGGAACTTGGAAAAGATGTGTGATCATGACTATGAGTGGGTTCATTTTAATCGGTTTTGGATTACGATTTACTTAAACCAGCAAGTGGCAAGCACACAAGAAAATGGCTTTTTAGCGAGGTCTTTAGCGACATGTTTAGCGATGCATTTAATGCTAGCGAGGAGCTTAGCGGCATAAAAGAAAACGTCGCTAAAAGGCCTTTTTCTTGTAGTGAAGATTCCTGTTGCACCAGCTAATCGTACTAATAGGAAAACCAAATACTGAGCAACGAGATCTGTTCCAAGCATCCTCTTAACCCGCATGTCGTTTTTCAAAAGTATAACAAGTGCCCACACGAGTCCCAAGATAAGAAACCCCATAGTGTAGTAAAGACTGTTATCTTGGGGAACAGTGTATTAAAGACTTTAAAGCAATTAAAAATCCATAATCGCATTACTGTAAATGATGACTTCACATTATTGTAAAGATAAAAAACTTGTACCAATGATATATATATATATATATATATGCAATTATTCACCTATAGAGGGATATATATGCAATTCCCCTATTGTAATTGATAGTTATCTTGCATGTTTTGACGGGGACAAACATCATGAATCATGGTGTTTCTTTAGCGCTTTTTGCCAATATAGGAAAAAGCTAAAAGATACATTGTGCTTGAGATGATTCCTTGAGAAAGTGTCAAGTAAACTTTGGTTTACAGCAAATCAAGCTAGCTACTCGTATTACTTTTTTTTAACATCTTTTTTCACTCATAGATCATTAGATTGATAAACATACTTGTCTAGCTTGTTCAAACTTTATCCTTGCATTCAAGAGAAACATTTGATGGTGGAAAAGTTCACTTTGGGTTTGCTTCTAGATATAATTATGTGAAGTTATAATTTAACACATGCCACTAGATATATTTAGTCAAGAGCAGGTACATTGAAATGAAAGACATTTTGTCTAAGTATTAGGTAGTAGTAGTGCAATAATAAGTTTAACTTATCCAAATGCTTGGCTGTGATGTCTGGACACTCATTTGCATTCTCATGCATGTTCAAAGTATCAGATGAATCAATAATTGATACGTCAATATATATACACCATCACGGCCAAACATCAAAAGGCACAATTCAATCTTGTTCTCCATAAATAGCAATAAGTATATGGTGTCAACTTTATCCTAACGTGTTACTCATGTGGAATGTACGTGGATCCACATGATGTAAGATATCATTTATTTATCGAAGGGCAATGTACACAAAACTTATCCCTAAGTTTTCCTATAAGTGAGTGGTTGGGTATGAATTCGCAACTTTAAAAACTTTGATCAAGTAGAATTGTATAAGGCCATTAAATATATTACCATGACTAGCATTTGATGCCATGTCCATCTCCTTCGTAAAAACGTGAACATGTGTCATTTTACATTCTATGGAGGTATATCATCTAGTAGGAAGGGAGAATGACCAATTCATAACAGCTAACTTATAAAAAAAAGTATAGAAATCAACCTAAATTTGTTTATAAGCATCAAATGTCCGGCAATTTTATCATGCGTGTGCTAACATTAGATATGCTCTTAGGTTTGAAGAAATTGGGCCTTTTTTTTATGGATATCAAAATGGGCTTAGTTGTTATGGTGATTTCTATAATTGGTCTCTTGAAAATGAACTCGAAAAGTCGAGATGTAAAATATATAGTTAAAAAGCTTTGGAGTATAAGCAAACTCAACCATAACTCAAACGACCTTTATCAAAGGAATACAAAAAATCTGTAATTGTGGTTACCATTATTAAAATAATTCAGCTCAATTGCATTACAATACAAGTGTTGACACAATTTTTTTTTTTTTTTTTTTTTTTTTTTTTTTTTGACGTGACACAAATATAAATTGTATCAGTTTTCTAAAATTAAACCAACTTTAGGCAACTTTTGACAGGCAAAAATGATATATACAACTCGTCTGACGGACTTGATAGTACGTTGGCTACAAGCATCACGTAAACACAAACAGGATGTCGATTTAAACCTTTTGATTTTTTGACACTTGTTTTGTCTGGAAATGCATGATATATATTATTGTGGTGATTACGGTTGCTTGTTTTACGTGGACATCTAATTACAACCCCATCAAACTCAATGACTGAATTACCATTAGGCTCATATCATGCCACAACAATCCATGAGACATAAGTAATTTTGTAAACAACAGATTTAAAAACTAAACCAGAGTTGTTTTATTTTTTGTAAAAAAAAAAAAAAAAAAAAAAAAAAAAAAAGTATATTATTGCACTATAGCTGACATCTAACAACCACACAAAACCATAAAAACTAGAAGTGAACCTATATACACATGCATAAATCAATTCATTTATAACAGATACACATAGCTTTGAAACATCCATTATATATTTAACACTCACACTAACACATAGATTTTGAAATGGCGTGTAAATCAGATCTTCCACATGTGTATCTAGTGACGTATTCAGCACAAGGCCATGTCAATCCATTTCTGAGACTCGCTAAGATTCTAGCTTCAAAGGGCAACATTCTAATTACCTTCTCTACGACCATATCTTTCGGAAAGAAAATGAAGGAAGCTGGAACAGATGTCTCGGGTGATCCTATCCCAATTGGCAACTGTGGTGGAATGATTCGGTTTGAGTTCTTTGATGATGGGTGCTCAGATGACAGCGAACGCAACGATCTTGAACATCATTTTTCTATGCTTGAGACTCACGGAAAGAAAGCTCTTACTACTATCCTTAAGGATCATGCTCAAAATGGTAACCCGGTCTCTTGCATTATCAACAACCCTTTTATGCCTTGGGTATGTGAGTTAGCACAAGAGCTAAATATTAGTTCGGTGATGCTTTGGTTGCAATCTTGTGCTTGTATTGCCTCTTATTACCATTACGGGAATTCGGTTATACCTTTTCCAAGTGAGGAACAACCCGACATGGATGTTCAGATGCCAAACATGCCTTTGTTGAAATCGGACGAGATTCCAACTTTTTTACATCCTTCAACGCCTTACCCATTTTTGAGAACAGCTCTTATACGACAGCTCAAGAGCTTGTCAAAAACGTTTTGTATATTGATGGAAACGTTTCAAGAACTTGAAGATGACTTGATCAAGTACATGTCTACAATATGCCCTATCCGACCCGTCGGTCCAATGTTCAAAAACCCTTTACTTGAAACGATCTCGAATATCTCTGGTGACATGAAAAAGGCGGACGATTGTCTAAAGTGGCTAGACTCAAAGAACCCTTCATCGGTTGTTTATATATCATTTGGAACTCTTGTAACCTTTAGCCAAGAACAAATGGGTGAGCTAGCTTATGGTATTTTGAATTATGGCCTCTCATTTTTGTGGGCCCTGAGGAAGGGTGCCACATTTACGGGTGAATCTGGCACCCTTCCTAAAGAATTTTTGGAGTCTGTGGGTGATAAAGGGATGATAGTGGAGTGGAGTCCACAAGATGAAGTTTTATCTCACCCCGCAGTGTCTTGTTTCGTGAGTCATTGTGGGTGGAACTCGACTTTGGAGGCGTTGTCAAGCGGTGTTCCCGTGGTGGCATTTCCGGGGTGGGGTGATCAAGTGACGGATGCAAAGTACTTGGCTGATGTATGGAAGGTTGGGATTGTTGGAATTATTATATCATGACCTTCATATAAATAAACCAAGTACATCAAAGTGAGCATGAGCGGAAGCAATTATAATAGATCGAATAACATGTAATTAATTAATCATTAATTTAAATAGTAAACATACCGTAGTGATTCTAGCCCGAACAAGAATCAATGCAATCTTTCGGAACCAAGAACCTTAATTAGGGTTTATATGGATTATAAGAATTACCCCTTACCTTTTTGTAATTCAATCCAAGAATCAAACAATAGTGTGTTTGATTCACGTTCTTGTACACACGTACTAATTCAAGAAAAGTATTTGCAAGTAATAAACACAAAACCTTTTAAGATACAAGAAAATCGAAAACCCTTAGGGGTTTCGTTTGATGAATCGACCAAGGAGAGAAAAGGGAGAAAACGCCAAGATGTGTGTGTACAAGTTATGAGAAAAACCTACATCTTGGGTTTGCTTATATACTACACAAGACTTGGAGCTCAAGGCACAAAGGAGGTGGGTTGCACCCCTTGGCCGATCGGTTTTGGAACCCACATAGAGTTTCCGGAACCTTCTCTTGTTTTCATGTTTTGTCTAGTATTACTTTCCTAATCTTCGTTTAATAAATAATTAGTCATTAATCAATAATATTAATTATTATTATTTATTTTGTGTTTAATAATTAATTATAACATTTTATAAATAATTATTACTTTTTCTCTTCATACGTATTGTGTGCAATCCCGTGATCTCAAGTTCGATCCTAACACACGACTATTATTATTTTGTCTATAAAACCAACAGCTCCCACTTAGACATATCATAATAGTGTGATCACATCGGTTAGCGTCTTGCAACACGCTGATGCCTCTAGTACAACTTGAGTAAGGCTCCTGGAAAACCTTTTAATGATTTCTCATTATTATTATCCCTTTGTTTCTAATACCGTGTTAAATAAGGATATGGATCTAGGTCATTCCTTAATTAACCATTCTGTTTCTCGTTGTTAGAAATTGACAAGATTACCAAATCTTTTGAACCTTTCAAGAAAGACCTTGGGCGTGGCCACGCAAACACCTTGACAACCCTACGAGGGGCCCAGCAGTATTAAACTCCAAAAATTAATTTGAATGAACAAATTCTTTATTGATTACAAGCAAAACACACAAACTTTGTAACATTTCCGAAAACAACCCTTATGACTACCAGTTACGTATAGCGTTAAGTTGTTTCACAAAAATGTACTACATTCATGACCGTTATCTTGTATCTCAAGTCTAAGGATAACTTCTTATGATTTACTTAATGACAAGATCCATAAAGTAACATCATATAATTGGGATAAGTCCTATATTCAGTATCATCGAATATCGTCTGAAATGACATGTCTACGCATCAATATACTTAAGTATATTATATCAACTTTAGATTTGTCTTAATTTAATAATATTCCCATATTATTAACTGACAACGGACAATTTAGAATAACTCTTATTCATGGATTTAAACATGCAAAAATAGGACAACAATAATTAACAATAGAAATAAACATACCAACATACTTTATTTCATTAAATAATAATTGTTTACAATATCCTTTATCCAAATACTAATCACAGTTATGCATGAAACTACTAGCTAATTTAAGTCCAATTCCATTGGATAATTCATTAAGCTTCTCTTTCGCCAAAGCCTTAGTGAACGGATCAGCTAAGTTATCATCTATGTGAACTTTCAACAGATTTATTTCACCTTCGTCAACCTTTTCACGAACAAAGTGATACTTCCGTAGAAAATGTCTGGTGCCTCTCATGACTCCAGGTTCATTGGCAAATATGATTGCAGCAGAATTGTCACAATACATATTAATAGGTAATTCAATTGAAGGCATAACACCAAGCCCAGAAACGAATTTCCTAATCCAAACAGCCTCCATAGCAGCTTCTGAAGCAGCAATGTATTCAGCTTCTGTTGCAGACATCGCAATTGTACTCTGCTTCTTGCTCCTCCAGTCTACAGCTCCTCCATTGATAACAAAGACATAACCCGTCTGAGACTTCGAATCATCTTTATTACTTTGAAAGGATGCATCACAGAAACCTGTAACACAAAGTTCTGCAGCTGGATTTCCACCATATACCAAAAACATATCTTTTGTATTCCTTAAATACTTAGGAATATGTTTAACAGCAATCCAATGTTTATCACATGGATTCTGTTGAAATTGACTGGTAATATTTTGAGCAAACGCCACATCTGGCCTTGTGCACTTAACCGCATACATAATAGATCCCACAGCCGAAGCATAAGGAACTTTACTCATGCGAGCCACCTCAGCAGGTGTTGAAGCACAAAACTCATTACATAAGCCATGTTTTACTTTCATCGGCAAATATCCTTTCTTGGAATTTTGCATATTGAATCTTTTCAATATTTTGTCAATGTAAGCACTTTGACTTAATCCAATTAACCGCCTTGATCTATCTCTATAGATTTTGATTCCCAGAATGTATGCAGCTTCTCCTAAATCTTTCATAGAAAAGCACTTTCCAAGATATGCCTTAACCTTTTGCAAACTTGGAATATCTTTTCCCATGATCAATATGTCATCAACATAAAGAATTAGGAAAGTTACATCATCACTCCCACTAGCTTTGTTATACACACATGGCTCATCAAGATTTTGAGTGAATCCAAACTTTTTGATCTCAGCATCAAATCTCTTGTTCCATTGTCGTGATGCTTGCTTTAATCCATAAATGGATCTTTTAAGTTTGCATACACGATTTGGGAAATCTGGATTTTCAAACCCTTCTGGTTGTGCCATATAGATGTCTTCATCTAGATGACCATTTAAGAAAGCGGTTTTCACATCCATTTGCCAAATCTCATAGTCATAGTACGCTGCTATAGCTATGAGAATTCTTATAGCTCTTATGTCTGCTACAGGAGAAAACGTCTCCTCGTAATCAATTCCAAAAGTTTGAGTAGAACCTTTAGCAACTAGACGAGCCTTATAAATGTGTGCATATCCATCCATGTCAGTCTTAATTTTGTAGAGCCACTTACTCCCAACTACCTTGGCACCAGGAGGTAAGTCAACTTCTTCCCAGACTTCATTGTCATGCATGGATTGTATTTCCCCATCCATAGCAGCTTTCCATTTAGCCTTTTGAGGACTATTAATGGCAGCTCTATAACTAGTAGGTTCATTAAGATCCCCTAGTGTATGCTCATCGACCTCTACATTAAGACATAGACGGTCAGGAGCTTTCACAGATCTTGAAGATCTGCGAATGGGAACTACTTCAACTTCCGGTGGAGGACCCAGACTTTCCGGTTCTATAGGAAGTGTGCTAGTGTTTTCTGAAGGTAATGCATTATCTAGATCATCTTCTAGATCATATACTCTCCCACTGATTTCTTGAATTACAAATTCACTTTCAAGAAAATCACCATACCTAGCAACAAACACTTTGTTCTCAGGTGGGTAGTAAAAATAGTAACCCACTGTTTCCTTTGGGTATCCTATAAAAATGCATTTTACAGATCTTTGTTGGAGTTTATCTTGTGAGTCACGTTTAACATACGCCTCACAACCCCAGACCTTTAAATAAGACAAGTTCGGAGCTTTTCCAGTCCATATCTCATATGGTGTCTTATCAACCTTCTTGGTGGGAACCATATTCAAAATACGAACAGCTGATTCAAGAGCATAATCCCAAAAAGACAAAGGAAGATTAGTAAGATTATACATTGATCGAACCATGTCCAACAATGTACGATTCCTTCTCTCAAATACACCATTTTGTTGTGGAGTATATGGAGATGTGAGATTCTGGACAATTCCATTTTCAGTTAAGAAATCTTTAAAATCTTGACTAAGGTATTCACCACCTCGATCAGAACGAAGAGCTTTAATCTTCTTTCCCAATTGCAATTCTACTTCTGCTTTGAAAACTTTAAATGTTTCAAACACCTCATGTTTATGTTTAAGTAAATAAACATAACCATAATGGCTGAAATCATCTGTAAAAGTTAAGAAGTAAACAGCACCTCTCCTTGACACATGTCTAAGTGGTCCACATACATCCGTGTGTAATAAACCAAGTAGATCTGAAGCTCTTTCCATATTATTATGAAAAGGTTTCTTCGTCATCTTCCCAGAAATACAAGACTCACATTTATCAAATGACTCATCATTGATATTATTCAAAAGCCCTTCACGTTGCAGCTTTTGCATGCGAGTTTTGCCTATATGGGCAAGTCTATAGTGCCAAAGGTAAGACGAATTCAAGTCATACTTCATTCTCTTACTTATGCTGTACATCGAATTATTATTATTGTTGGAAGTCACACAATTATTCATATCAATTTCAAACACACCATTCACAGCAATAGCATTAAAATAAAATACACCATTTAAAGAAACAGAAATTTTATTGCCATCAATAGTATGAGAAAAACCAAGATCCAACAAACATGAAAAGGAAACAACACCTCTAATTATAGAAGGTGCATAATGACAATTGTTTAAACAAAGTACTAAACCCGAGGGTAAAACTAAATCAAACATTCCTATGGCTTCAACTGCTGCTTGTGCTCCATTTCCCACATGCAGAAATTGCTCCCCATAAGCTAGTCTCCTTTTCTCTCTAAACCCCTGCAGTGTATTACAAATATTAATACCACATCCAGTATCATATACCCAGGAATTTAATTTACGAGATAAAGTAAATAATTCAATGACAAATAAGTTACCTGAAGTGTTGGCGCCCATGTGCCCAGTCTTCTTAACATTATTGTTTCGCAAGTCATCGAGATAAAGAGGACAATTCCTCTTCCAGTGACCCATCACCTTGCAGTAATGGCATCCTTGATCCTTCTTTGGATTATTCTTGACAAGAGGGTTCTTCTTAGGTTGAGGTGGTTGATAAGCCATAACCTGCTTATTCTTATCAGCCTTCTTCTTTCCTTTACCCTTCTTCTTGTTCGCATTTGGCTTGTTAATTCTACCCCCTTGTATAGCAAGAACTTGGGGCGTAGGAGCCTTTGGTGTCAACCCTTTCTCATAATCAATGAGCAGTGCGTGCAATTCACTTAATGTCTTCCCCACGCAATGCATATTGAAGTTCCTCACAAAACCATTAAAATCCTTGTTAAGGGACCTATTGATTAAGTTCACAGCCATATCATTGTCATAGGGTTTCTTAAGTTTTTGTAGTTGATCCATGAAACTTTTCATCTTCAACACATGAGCACTCACAGGTTCACCATCACCCTGCTTACAACCATGTAGAGCCTCCATCAAATCGTAAATCTCTACATTTGATGGTTTCTCATAGAGTTTCTTGAGTTCATCAATCATGTTCATGGGGAAATACTCCTCAAACTGCCTTTGAAGAGGTGTGGACATCGCCCCTAACATCATTGCGGCCACATCAATATGTTCCTTGCAATCAAGATTCCATTTGGCCTTAGCAGCATCAGTAGCTGCCTCGCTAACAGGTTCATCAGGACAAGGCGTTTTCAAGATTTCAAGTTGACCAGTCACTCGCAGGACAATCCTTAGTGAATGATACCAATCACTGAAATTTTCCGTGCCAGTCAATTTTTCTCGTTCAAAATAAGTTTTGAACACAGAACGAAAGTTGGTGTTATCAGTTTGAGCCATTTCTACAGATAAAGAAAGTTCAAAACATTAGTATTTTTGATAATACAATTTTTCAAGAAAATTAAAATACCCAAGGAATTAATATCCATAGAATAATCTTGAAAACTAGGATCCTCCATAAACATAGTTTCATCACATCAGTTGATCTGCTAGTAATAAAAGTACAATATGAGGTAACTTGTCGTACAAGTAATTGGCATAACTTTTGTCCAATTCCTAGAAATATGGGATTTACAATCACAAAACATTTGTATTGTAAGCATGTTTAGTCCCCATCTTAATGCCTTGAGTCCAAGATCTCACTTACTACTCAATTTAAGTCTTCTAACTTAAAAACTGCAAACTCACAAATCCATCACATCAGTTGATCTGCTAGCAATGAATTTATGAAATTTACCTCTCCATTGCAATCTCGCAAAGTTCTCACATGACGTAAATTACAACTTTAAGTGTTCTTAATTAGATGGCATTCGACTTAATTTATAAGGGTATTAATATTTTGATGTGATCAAAATAATGTATGAAGAAGCATGCATACAACTTCATAACATTGGTTTTACAAAACATTTTTATTACCAATTATCTAAGAGTAAAATAACAAAGTTTTGATTGAGGTATCGGGTTCACCAATTAAAGAATAACCATCAATTATCGTCCACTATATCGTACTTTTGCATAAGCCCGAAAGCTTAGTGTTTCGGATAATCATTGTGGAATTGTGGATTATTCACCCTTAAGATGACAATGTACATGTAATGGTTGTTCGGTAAGTCTAATTTACACACAAACGAGCGTTAAGACAGAATGTTGTCTCTCTAAGGCCACAATTTAATGCGTTGCCATCCTTATACCCATCTTATAGTGTGTAAACTTCGGTCGAGCCTATTTAACCATTACGTACAAAAACATCAATCAACCAATCCTTTGAGATTTAAACTCTTAAAAACCAAAACAATTTCGCCATTATTTAGTCCGTATTATTTTTCTATTCAAAAAATTACCCTTTTTGTTTATAAACATGTCTAACACAATAAATAAACAAAAACAAGTAATATACAATAAAAAATAAAACAACTAAATAAACAAATATACATAATCATAAGAATTAAATATGTATAAAACATGTAGCCACATGCAAATCTTATTCAAAAGTCCTATTAATAATCAAATCTAGGTGTATAACGTATTAATTCAATTGAGGCTTTCTTCTTCTTGGAAAAAGTGCCACATACATCGATAAATCGATTGCGTAAGCCAAAATTAAATAAATACCACATAGCACATAATTGATTACTTAATATTGGAGTCTTCCCCAATTCGACATCTATTAAAATTTACATGTTCTAATATAACTTAACCATTAATCCATATAAACAATTTAAACAATTTAAATTATAACACAATAAAATCCATGCAAATATGCACTTTTTCATGGATTTAGCTTAACAATTAACATATTGCACCAAGATCGTTTACTAAAACGCATAACAATTACATGACATCTTAGGGTTTCTAATCATATTAAAAAATTAAAAGCCATAAACCCTAAAACCCTATTAAGGTCAATCGACCCATAAAATATTTTAGGGTTAGGAATCTAACAAATAAACCCTAAAAACATGTAACTAAACGAATCAAGATCCAATTTTATGCGTTTCGATAATTAATTACACATTATAACGGCTCTAGATGCCACTGTTGGAATTATTATATCATGACCTTCATATAAATAAAACAAGTACATCAAAGTGAGCATGAGCGGAAGCAATTATAATAGATCGAATAACATGTAATTAATTAATCATTAATTTAAATAGTAAACATACCGTAGTGATTCTAGCCCGAACAAGAATCAATGCAATCTTCCGGAACCAAGAACCCTAATTAGGGTTTATAAGGATTATAAGAATTACCCCTTACCATTTTGTAATTCAATCCAAGAATCAAACAATAGTGTGTTTGATTCACGTTTTTGTACACACGTACTAATTCAAGAAAAGTATTTGCAAGTAATAAACACAAAACCTTTTAAGATACAAGAAAATCGAAAACCCTTAGGGGTTTCGTTTGATGAATCGACCAAGGAGAGAAAAGGGAGAAAACACCAAGATGTGTGTGTACAAGTTATGAGAAAAACCTACATCTTGGGTTTGCTAATATACTACACAAGACTTGGAGCTCAAGGCACAAAGGAGGTGGGTTGCACCCCTTGGCCGATCGGTTTTGGAACCCACATAGAGTTTCCGGAACCTTCTCTTGTTTTCATGTTTTGTCTAGTATTACTTTCCTAATCTTCGTTTAATAAATAATTAGTCATTAATCAATAATACTAATTATTATTATTTATTTTGTGTTTAATAATTAATTATAACATTTTATAAATAATTATTACTTTTTCTCTTCATACGTATTGTGTGCAATCACGTGATCTCAAGTTCGATCCTAACACATGACTATTATTATTTTGTCTATAAAACCAACAGGGATTAGGATGAGTAGGGGTCAGGAAGGAAGTGGAGATGTGCTTACAGGAGGTGACTAGTGGCGTACTCGCGGCCGAGATGAAAAGGAATGCTTTAAAGTGGAAGAAATTGGCGGAGGAAGCGGTGGCCGGAGGTGGTTTCTCAGATCGAAATATTCAAGAGTTCCTGGACGAGGTTAGGACAATTATGGTAAAAGGGACATGAGCCGACAAAATGTGATGGATTTGTTTTCATGTATTAAACATGTTTTAAGGTTGTATAACTTGTTGATCATGGTCCACTGAAATAGTGCAATTTTAATATTAATAGTGCAGGTATTTTAATATTAATAGTTACCGTATTTAAAAGATTGTATCTTGTGGAATACTCCATCTTCTAACTATATATATATACCTTCATTGTAAGATAAATAATACAAATCTTACTGTTTGATCATTGTTCTTGTTCTTTACTGTTCTCTTGTTATAATTTCACAACACGTGTAACACCCCGCCTTATAGACCACAATATTGTCCGCTTTGCCCGAAGGCTCACGGCTTTGTTCTTGTGGCCCTCATGTGAAGACTTCTTGGTAGGTCACCCAAGCCAGTACTACTCTCACATGAGCACGCTTAACCGTATGGCCGATTAACCGTTCCACCACAAAACGCGTTGTGTCATATAAGGCGAATGTTAACATATATGTCCTAGCATTACTCCAAGTCACAGCCAATGTGGGATTTGACTGGGGTATTACATTTACCCCCCGTAGGGACTCATCATCCCCGATGAAGTTTGCCTCACATCCCGAACGGCTTGGAGTGGCTCTGATACCATCTGTAACACCCCGCCTTATAGACCACAATATTGTCTGCTTTGCCCGAAGGCTCACGGCTTTGTTCATGTGGCCCTCATGTGAAGACTTCCCGGCAGGTCACCCAAGCCAGTACTACTCTCACATGAGCACGCTTAACCGTATGGCCGATTAACCGTTCCACCACAAAACGCGTTGTGTCATATAAGGCGAATGTTAACATATATGTCCCAGCATCACTCCAAGTCACAGCCAATGTGGGATTTGACTGGGGTATTACAACACGTTATCAGCATGAATGACTCTAAAAGAGAGATTGATATGGACCAAGAAAATAAAAGACGATTGAGGCTCTTATTAAAGTTCATGGAGGACCTAGCCATCCGTTTTAGATCGTGATGGTTCAACCAATCATTACTAATATCTTTCGCATTGAATTGTATCACACCTAACTTCATCCATGCATGTGATTATCGTCCTGTAAGTGATGAATGATAGATATTTATCACTTAGAGGAATTTACAAATATCTTGTTGCAGGTAGTAATTTTCTTTCAAATTTATCATCTTTAGAGTATTTTGCGAAAGTTTTGGATATTTTTGCCTCTCTTAGCTAGTACAAATTTTTTTTCCCCGAATGGGAAAAATGTCACATATTACCATAAAGATGATGAATTTGAAAGAAAATTACCCTCAAAATGAAAAAAAAAAAAAAAAAAGTTTCTTATAATGATCCATTCATAAGACCCATCAATTCTGCACTTTGAATCCTAACAATGTTTAAGGATCATTGATCCAAGCTTCCTCATTTCCTCATGGTTTATGTCCGGTCATTTGGTCAACTTGAGGTGAATTCTTCACAGTCAAGCTTGCTAATTTTAGTCTCAACATTATTAGATGATAAATTAGAATGACCGGTTGTGGGTAGAGATGGCAAAAAAATCGGAATCCGACGGAGAATCCGATACCCGACCCTGATTTGACCGGGGAATCCCCGAGTTGACCGGGTATGAGGATGGGGATGGGGAATCCCCATTACTCAAAACCGGGTATGGAGGCGGGGATGGTAATACCCTCGGGTCCCCGTCCCCGAATATCTTTTATACATGAATAAAATTATATATGTATATAATATTTAAAATCTTCTCAATTAATAGCTAATATACTCTTGTTAATGGTCGTTGTACCTTTGCATGTTGGATTAGTTCGCGTTTTTGTTTCCAATTGTAGTCGTTTTCGTACTTACGATAAGTCGTACTCTTTACTATGTTTTGTCGAATGCTTGAACTTAATCTAATGAATGAATTTTGTTTGCTTTTATTATGGTTACACCATTTGAAATCTATTTAAAATGTTAATTATGTAATGGGGAAAAATCCCCGATTCCCCATTGGGGATCCCCGTTCCCCATTGAGGATGGGGATAGGGATGCAATTGTGACCCCCAACGGGGATGGGGACGGGGATGGGGATAGCTATCTAACTTCGGGGATGGGGATGGTATCAACCATTCCCCGCATACCTGGCCCCGTTGCCATCTCTAGTTGTGGGCTTAGGCTCCAATAAGCTTTAGGGTTTCATATTGTTCTTGTATATTGATATTGCATGACAAATAAAGTTATCTCATGGGGTTTAATCTAACAGAGCACCAGAGCGAGTTTAATTCTTTGACCTAGTCGGCCGTCATGAGTCGCTGTCTCTATACCACCCTGTCAATTTTCTCCTGAATAACTTTATCCTTTTCTCCTTCGTACTCCACTTTCCGGACCAACAGTAGCTATCACAAGTTTTTTTTGGTGCAAAAGGTAAACTTATATTATTAAAACAAAGATTCATACATCAACGGAATATAGCAATTGACAAGCCTATGCTCATAATCAAACTCAAACAAATGAAAATACAACCAAAAGCATACTTTCCTTCATGCCTGAACCATAATATTGGTTTTCTGAATTCTTGTTTTAATCCTTTCATTGTTATTTTTTCTATTATTTTCTTTTGTATTTGGCTGTTTAAAAAAGAAAGTTTAATAGTTAAAGTTCAAATCTTGTCTTTCTTATATTTTATTTTGTTTCTATCTGTAACACCCCCAAAATTTGGTACAGCGGAAGACTCAACAAGCTTTCGGGGTGCTACGGGGATTGGTATTCAACACAAGACATAATAGAACGAGATAAAGTAAACATAATAAAAACACAACCAAAATGGGGTTTTAAAGTTTACATTTATCCCAACATCATTCAGAGTCAGGCCCAAAAGAAATAACAGTAGGTCCACAATTTAATATCAGAGTTTAGAAAAATAGATCCATAAACCAGGTGCCTTAGCCGAGCCTTCCAATCCATGCATCCAAATCATCACTTAATTACCTGAGAAAACGTGCTAAAAGTCAGCTTTCGCTGGTGAGATCATAGGTTTAAATTCATCATCAATATAGTGGACATATACGCAAAACGCTTGCTAACTAGACTAAGGATTTACTAAAAGCCTGCGGATACCCTCCGCTCCAACATAACACACGGATACCCTCCGCTCTAACATAGATATTCGGGTAACCCCCGCAATATCATAAATACTCGGATGCACACTACAGTATCTAAATAAGCCAACCATGAATAGTACACACGAAACCGTGTGACTAAAGCTGACAATTCACCAATAACCAAATAAGCCAACCTTGAATAGTACACACAAAATATATGTGACTAAAGCTGACAATACATCCTAGTCCATACGCATATCAAGTTTTAGAAAGAATATAGAAGCGATAATAGTCACATAAATAATTTGCACGTTTCTCACCCCAAGTATTGAAAACATAGTTCAAGAGTAAAAGTGGGGCTATGACTCACCTCAAGTCCAGAAATCAGCAAGAAGAAATCGGTAGAAGTAAGATGTATAATAACTCACAAGACGGCAACTACGGACTCGGCACGACCTAACAATATCAACTTGCTCAGAAATCATTTCCTCAAATTCAAATATTCCCAAACCCGGACGTATTCCGTTTTATTTTCCGAAAATCCATTTCGTATTAGTTTGGAGTATTTATGTTTGGTATCCATACGGGTGGTGGGTCAACACAAACAAACCAAAAAAAGTCTCACAAAAGAATAATAAAATAAACTATAGATCTAATATTAGCCCAATATATTATTTAAATAAATCGTCGAAGTTTATCAAATCCATCGATTTGATAATCCCCATATTTATTTACGTAACATACCGTTCCAAGATTACACCCAATCCTAAAGCACATAGCACACAAATACTATATGGTATATATCGTAGTCTAATAAACTCCTTATATACATCGTCAAATTGGCCAGATTTCCCGATATATATATTTAGTGATTTATTATCCTCTACATATACCACAACCTATGGGCGTCGTAGGATACGATGCCCATTAATATACTCATTTCGTATAGCCAAATAACTCGGTTTAACCTGTCGGTTAAGCAAGTTATTTAGTTATAGAAAATGTTTATATTAATCGTCATATATCCGTGACAACACAAAAGTCACAAACAATAACTCACCTGGACTCAAGTGACCACGACTCCGCATAACTTATAGTTTTCCTCGTTATATATATAAAATAATATTTCATTTAATATTTAGTTAACGTCGAGAATTTCTCGTTATTTATAATATTTATTCATAATAATACTTCCAATAATATTACGCTACTCTCGTAGCATAATATATATTTAGTCGCATTATTTATAATACTACTCGTGATTTTTGTTATTATTAATATACGCATTTATACAATTATATATACGTTATTCACGCCTATATATTTATATAAACGTTTATATTACCAATAATATTATTACGAGTTTTATTATTTGCGTTTTAAATTGTAAATAATTATCGAGTCATACGAAATGGTCACATGTCCGAGTCATGACTCTCGGCTCATTGTCCAAGTCCAAAATAATATGAGTAATGTAACAATTCGCAATTTCAGGTTAATTACCATTCCCGGAAAATTTCACTATTCACTTTTACTATTCATTTTTCCCGAAACTTTCCCAAAAGTTGATTTTTATTTGATATTCTCGAGTGATAAATCATTTCCATGGCAAATTAAATGTTTGTCATTCGTCAGATCATTTTCGTGAAAGTTATTAAGGAATTTACACGTTTTAGGGTAAAACGTCATTCAGAAATTCTACGTACAACGAAACTCGACCGCGTTAAGTGACCCCGCATCAGAAAAATGTTTGACACACTCATGATTTATTTGAGAATTAATCGTGACTGAGAAAAACATGACCAAAGACTTCCCGGCAGGTCACCCAAGCCAGTACTATTATCACATGAGCACGCTTAACCGTATGGGCGATTAACCGTTAGACCACAAAACGTGTTTCTAACACGTTTTGAGTTTTCAACTTATTAGAAAAAGTCAACATATTTTTCCCTCCTCCTTTGACCAAAAATCATCCCTTGACATTATAAGTCATTTCGTGATTTTTAGGCTTACGGTTTGATGTCTAAAAGACATTTAATACCAACCGACACTAGACTGAGCCCAGTCTAGACATTATAAGTCATTTTAAATCATTTTTATCACATTAGAAAAGTAACATTTTACTTTTCTCAATTTTACGCAATATTCGTACATTTTACGTATTACGCGTTTTAGACCCGTGTTTCCAGTTTTTAGCAGGGTTTTAGCACCCGATAGATCCTACCACTCATTTTATATTTTATTATGGACTATATGGACATGTTTAACAATACTTTCAAATTTCATAATTTTACGACACCCGGTTTTACATTTTGAGGCTTAATCATTTACGATTGGCATTTCCCGGAGTCAAAACTCATCTAGTAACTTGGATAATATCATCCAAGGCACACCTCACCCCCCCTTATCCATGTGAACCGCCCTAGGAGGGGGGATTCACACTATGTGGCTCAATCTCATGACTTTAGCCCATAGATCATCATTTTATTACAACTTTGTCACCAAGTTATGTAACTTTCCTAGTAAGCTTCCTAACCTCCTCATTTGGACTATAAATACTCCCTCCCCATCCCTTCTTTGTGCCGTGCATCCCTAACCCCATAACCATCCCATTCTTAGCTTAATTCCTTCTAATTTCTAGCAAGGTTCAAGTGATTCTTCAAGGTAGAAACCCTAGTTAGAATATCATTCACCAAAACTCTTCCAATCCCTAATATACTTGGTGATTTCTCTTGAGTTTAAATCCACTCAATTCACCTCAACTTTCATTACATCTCTTTCAAGAATACCAAGGGTAGAAAGATTGCATGAAGTGAAAAAGGGTTGAAGCAAGTCTATCAAAGTCCTATCCTTACATGTTAACTTCCTTTCATCTTTGAAAGCCAAAAGTTGTGAGCCAAACCCTAACTTGATTCTTGTTAAATAATCATGTTCATGTTATTTACATATTATTTGTGCTATATATTGTCTTGTTATCATGTCCATGATGTATAAAAATGACCAAAACAAGTTATTGTTATTGATTGTTAAAACAAGTTACTAAAACAAGCAAACTAGTGACTTTCTTGGTAAGACCTGATCAAAATGGTAAAAATATGATATTGGATCATTACATATTGTAGTAGAGGATTTAACAAGGAAACCATAGCAATTTGAACCACCCAAAACGAGTATACGAGTCAAAAGTTACGCCCATTTGAAGTTACCAAAGATTTCCGGCAAAACTGCCAAATACCATTCTGATCAAAATTGGGTTTTGAAAGTCCCACTTCTGGTCCGATTCATCAAAAAGTTAAAACACGAAAGTTGTCCGGAACGACGTTTTCGTTCAGGAAGAAAGAAGCTTGAACCCTAAAAACGCTTTCCGTGTGATAAAATTCTTCAAATTCTAAACAGCCCATTTTTAGGCGAAAGTCACTAGATTATGGTTATACTTTAAAAGGAACAAGAGGTCTTATGACCTATAATCAAGACCACAACCATGGCTAGAGCCAAGGTTGTGTCTCATGACCTTGGAACAAGGACCAAAGGTCATGGCTAGGCCATGATGAAATGACCATACCAACTTACTTAGGCGAAAACATGAGTTAAGACCATATAAACTTACCAAGACAAATACATGAACAAGAGTTGGCGATAACTTGAACATACAATTTGGACCTACTTCATCAAAGGAACCATGAGATATTACAAAGAAAAATGGTCATACAAGACTTATGAAACATACCCCTAATAACAATCTTCATGTACTAATAAACTTTCCTAAGTTTATTCAAATATCGGACATGTAACTTTTCGGATCAAAACTTATATCTATATATTTCATCAACTACTACAATAGTAGGGAGCCTCATGTGAGGAGTTCATTATGTAAGCCGTCGAGTTGAGTTGTGGATTTATGAATTAAAGTGTCCTGGCTCCTCGAACGCTTACTAACATGACTTCTGAATTATGTCGGCCCGAACGGTAGTAAACGATATATCCAAACATACATGTTTCATGAATCATTTCTTTCAAAGACTTACATTATACATCATACCACATCATGGGCTAAATGCAAGATATATATATATATATATATATAGGCACTACTACATATTCTTTACTCCGAACCTAAGTCGCAACATTTGATTATAGGTTGCTCGTAGAAACCTTCATGATTCAACCGTTACATTCATTACTTGCTATCTTACTTAAGGTGAGTTCATAGCCCCATTTTCCATTACTTAATTGTTTTACAAACCCTTGGGGGGAATACATGCTATTTTAACCGAGCACAATGTTTTTAAATTGTATGCTTGCCTGATTGTTTTATTATCACTAAGTACCAACCTTGCTAAACCGAGATCCCTTATTATGAACCATTTAATCACTAGCAATAGTGAGCGCAAATATTGTGAATAGGCCTATTGGGATTGACGAATCCCATTTGTATTGACTAAGTTCAAACAAGTGCACTAATATTTGAGATTTAGGTATGTTAGCAAAGTACCTACCGGGATAAATCTGCCGATCGATATTGGTACACGTTAACGTTTTGGTGTCATAAGCTTAGTGTATAATAAATTTTATGGGCGTATAATAACGTAGCCTACCTGTTTTGTTTCCAAACATTGGTGTGAGTCTATAGCTCACACTACGATTATTGTGTTCAACGATTTAACTACCAACACATTGTGTTCAAACATTAAACAAACTCTATGAATATCACTCAACCTTTGTGTTGACCTCTCAAGCATGTATTTCAGGTTCATGACGATCAAGGATGGCACGGAAGGGCACGGATACTCAAGAGGGCTATAAATTTTATTATCATTCAAAAACTCATTTATTATACATTGTAAACATGGAACCATTTGGGACCTCATTTTGTAATCTCTGATATTTATACAATTTGAATGATAAATCTTTTAAAATGACTCAATTGGAGTTCGTTTTCTATTATTGTGACTATTGTGCCGTCGAGTAACACCCAGTTCGAATTCCGCTGCAACCATGAATTGGGGGTGTTACAAGTAAGTCATAAGTAATCCATCCAACTCCGTCCAAATCAATCCCAAAACACGTGCTATAACAATAGGTTCCGACTACGGCACCCGACTAACCTATCTCCGTCAATCTAAGTGACCGTCTCACAATCGGTCCCCACATAACCACTCGACAACAACTTCTCAATATACCATAAATCCCTTGTCGAGAGCAAAATGATCTCGACACCACAAGCATTCGGCCAAAAATAAACAAATGCCAAACAATAACAAGTTAACAAAAATTATAACAAGGAAATATAAATACAAACATGGTCCATATTCGGCTTGGTTTACCAAGCCAAACCCGAGCCCTCGACTCACTTGAGTCTCGGCTCAAAATTACAAGACACAAGGACTCGAACCAACAACCAAGGGTCACAAAATAAGCTCCAACGAGCACACCCAAAACTGCCCATTCGACCACATGGGGTCGCGGCATCATACAACCATATACGGCCACAAGGCCGTGACTCCATCGAGTCAAACCAAGGTCCAACGCAAGCAAACATGAAAACCATAACTCAAGACCACGAGAAGCAACAATATAGAGCCATAGGCTCGGATCCAACACCAAGCCGTGAGTCTTAGACTCACGGTTCACTCGAACCATCAAATAAACACCAAACCCGGATACCAAACCATCTTTTTAGCATCAAAACATCATTTCCCAATAAAATATATTCGGTTCCCATGAAAATCATCCGTGTAGCCACGGATTTATATCAATTCGAGGCACCCCAAAGCAAAAATCGATTATTCTTACCTTCTTGAACCTCCAATCGAATAGATCTACTAAAAACAACAAAGTTGGTTCGGATTTTATAAGATTTCGAGGTGTTAAAGTGGGTTATATGGTGCGTATAATATACCAAAAGAAAGAGAAAAGGATAAGGAATAAGATGGTGGTGGTTGTTTTGTTGTGGGGGCGGCGTAGTGGTGGTGGTGGCCGGAATAGTGTTCGGCGGCTAGGGTTTAGAGGGGGAAGAGAGAGAGAGTTGGTGAGGGTGAAGATGAATGTGTTGTGTGGTGTGTGTGTGGTATTAACCACATGGACGATTTTTGTAAGTTACTTATAAAAAAAAAGACATTTTCTTTTTAAAAAAAAAATAATAATAATAGTAATAATAATAATATTACTAATAATAGGAGTGGGTAAATGATACGTGGGAATCGCACCAGTCTTTACCTCTCAAGGGATCATGAGAAGCTTACAACCCCCACCAGGCAGTGTACCTGATCGTTGTAGTATAGTATAGTGACAAGTACCGGGGGATTGATCGTTCAGCTAGGAATAGTGTCGCTAGGATTAGAAAACCTAAATACTAGTTCTAAAGATGAGGGATGATTATTTTTGTATTTTTATATTTTTTAGAAAGCAAATAAAAATCTCGGGTTTTAAGGATTAGGGCGGAATTAGTTGCTAGTCAACTAACCCAATACTAAGATGCAATTAAAATAAAATACTAAAAATGAAAATAAACTAAATTATGCTAAGGTTGTGAGCAATAAATGGAGAAAATGTGTTTACTTAGATTTCACTACTCCCTAGATATCTTTTACACGTTAATTACTTGTTATAGTTGCGTGGATGACAGATTGTATTCCTTAATATCATTCATGGGGTGGCGCACTTAACTCCCCAATCCTATGAGCTCTTATCTCCTCCTATGCCATGCCCGGCACAACCATAGGGATTATAAACAGTGGCTAATGCATTAAATACAACCAATAAAACCTAGTGCACATCAGTTCATGTTTCCTAAGACGTTCAAGCATGTTACCAATTGGAGATCTGCCAGTTTTCTTAAGCCTAACATCGAATTCATTCATCCAATACAACCATAAACAAGTAATCAACACATAATTAACATCTAGGTTTCATTAGATCCAAGCAAACACAAGATAGATCTAGCCTAGCATGATGGAATTAAGACAAGAACAAAATATAGACAACCAACACATAGACATATTGATTGAATTAAAAGAATACTTATCTCAATTACACATGAAAGGTATCAAGGGCTTAGAACCCTTGAAAAACCTGTAAAATTCGCACCAAGTTCGTACTTAGGGTTTCTCCAAAACTTCTCTCTTTTTAATGTGAAAATTAGAAAACTATATATAGGAAATAGGGTCTGATGGCGTCAAGACCAAATAGGTGACGCCGTCACCTCGCCGCCAAAATACTTCTCGGACTGCCTTGATCTACATTTGACGCCGTCATGTGTTAGCGTTTTCCAGGCCGTCATTCATTTTCCTCTTGACGCCCTACTTCGTGACGCCATCAATTCTGTACTGGGTCGTCATGGAAATTACTCTTGACGCCGTCAGAAATTCCTTCTTGACGCCGTCACCTACTGTTCCTAGCAAGGAAAATTAAGACTTTGGCGTTTTCTTCACTTTTATGCTCCAAAAACGTCCGAATTGCTTCCTTTTCCAGATTTCACTCCCAAAGTACCTAAAATCACAAAAGGAACGATTTAGGGCAATATTTGATCAAATAAATTCAATTCCAGGCTTAAATGACCCCCGAAAAGTGGTTCATTTTTCGCCTCATCATATACCCTTACACTTGAGATTTGCTTGTCCTCAAGCAAATGCGCTTTTATTCTACTCAAAATACAAGTTAGGGGTCATTTAACACTAACATAAAAGTAATTACAACAAATAATCATTCCACTAAAGACCAATAGACAAGCACGGAGGTCATACACAAGCACCTCACAAATAGTGTTTAGATACTCACATCTCTCGGGTGTAATAAAGTATAAATTACAATATGGAAACGGAAGATATCTCTCACTACCTGTCATAACAAAATAGATTACCATAGGCTTGGGAAAGGATCAAACCTCCACCACATGGCGTAAGCACCTAGGATAAACTATCAAAGAGATCTTTTAAAGGGTTGTAATGTTAGGTGTAGGGATAAGAAATACACGGTTTTGTTGGATAAAGGAAGTTTTTACTGGTGGCGAGTTAACAATCTTAGTTAATTACATGTACAATATGGCGTTGCTAAGCCAAGACTAGACTCGACTTAAGCTAATAAATGAAAAATAACAAAAAAACATAAAATGAACATAGAATGAAAAGGGATGGTAGTCCGTATGTTTTTTTCTCTTTTTCTTTTGCTATTTTTTTTTCTTTTTCTTGATTTTTCGATTTTTTTTTTCTTTTTTCTTTTTTTTTTTTTTTTTTTTTTTGCATACATTCTTACCCTACCATCCAAAAGAATACATCATAGGGAATGAAAATTCCCCTTACACTTGAATCTTTGCATACTTTACAATAAACTAATCTAATGACTCGAATTAAGAAAATCAAAACACTTAGAGCACTTTTTAAGATTAACGCGCATATGGGGGTAATAATATGATGTTCTTCCCCATTACTCCATAAAATAAGTACTTTACCCATGAGTCCCAATCGTCCCAAAACAATATGTACAAGGATATGACTCGACTTAGCAACCACGTAATCAATTAGATAGTTAACTTAGGGTTTAACAAATAACAATAATGCACTAAAAATGAGCGCATACACGGAAGGCTAAGGCAATTTGGTTGTACATTTAAGTGGGGTGTAACAAATTCTTCCTTTAAGTAAGATGCTTAAAGTTAGAAACGAAAAGATAGGCTCGGAGGGGTGTACTAGGGGTTTCGTGTACTAAAAATGAGTACAACGCTAAGGGTGTGGGAAAAATTAGTTGACTTAACTAGCCAAGTAATATGACTTAAATGGTCAAGTAATTATGATACAGGTTTAACACAAGGGTGATCCTAATGCCTCTTATCATGTAGTAAATCCTACTACACGAATGTAGTCTCACTAGCGGTCTCGGGATGCATCACTAACGCAAGTTCTAGAATCTAAATGCTACCGGTACACTCATAAGCACTAATAGTAAATGCTTTTCCTATCAAATCTAAAGGCGAACCTCACATATTTGGGTGGAAAATTTTTCTGAATATACGGTTATGTGCTAGTCATACAATCTCCTATCCATGAGACGCTTGCTATGGCTGAAGTTTCACTCCTAAATGTTGTAAAAAAATTTAAATTTGGCGCTAAAATTACACTAACAAGTATTTCTCATAGTTTTATTACACATCTACCATTAAACAAAACAAACTCAAGCGAAAGTGCATATGTAAGGTATCATAATTTTACCCTCCCCTTACACTTAAGATGAACATTGTCCCCAATGTTCAAGTAAAGAATGTAAAAGTGAAAAAGTAAAAAGAATGAAATCAAATACTCCCCTGATTCGCTCGGTATGGATAATAAGGTGGCCAGGTTAAATCTTCCTCCAAGAAAACGAACAATCAAAGCTTCCCTTCCAGAATATAAATCATCTTCTTGTCATACATAACCTGTAAATCCTGAGAAAATAGACAAAAACAACCTCGCGTAAAATCGGCGGCATCCTATATAAGTTACTAAATCCTAGAAAACAAGATAAGATATAATGCTTGTGGAATGAAGTTTACAGATTTCCTGGAGATTATAAAACTTAATAATTCACAAAAACCATAAGACTCCGTTAGAAAAACAAAACTGGTAAAATTTCCAGATTTTTACACGTGACGCCGTCAGGAATTAATTCTTGACGCTGTCAGGATTGACCTGCAGAAATTCTTATGATAAGTTTCCGGAAAATTTCTAGAAAAACTTGGTCCTACTTCCTGGAAAATCCTGCAAAACTTCATTATGACTCAATACAAGCATTTGACTCTAACAAATACGAATATACATGTTCATTTAATATTGTGGAGAATCATGATCGGTTTGTTTCTTAAAAACATATTTGGGGTTTCCCCTTACACTTATCTTTTGCAAAAATACTTTTAGGTGGAGTTAAGACTAGGCCAAAACAACAAAGTAAAGTATTTTCACTATTTAGTTGAGAAACATGATCAACCAACAATAAAAACAAAGAGTGCATACGGAAGCAAATAACAAACAAACAAAATAAAATCACACAAAACATGGGTTGCCTCCCAAGAAGCGCTTTTCTTTATTTACGAGTCTTGTAGCTAGACTCAAGATCATGGGTTACTACATTTTCCTATCCCGCAAAATGAATGCGGTTTCAAACATCTTAACCAATCTCTCATCTTTCCTATACTCGGGGCCTAAAGCTAAACATTTCGAGTAATAGATCTCTTTCCTTTTGTAACCTCGAAAGTTTCTCTCTTCCTCACTCTCAACCTTTATCACGGGGATGTTGTCAACATCGAGATCCTCAACTTCTCTAAACCTCTCTTCTTTATGGGGCATCCTATATCTAATGTTTTTCTCTTTGGTTGCGAATGTGATAGTGCCCTCATCGTGGTTGTAAGTCATTTTAGAGGTTTTAACAAAAGGTTCTCCTAAAACAATCTGACACAAAGATTTATCAATAATTCCCCTAACATCTTCTAAGATCATGAAGTCGCACCTATAAACAAAATCCCCAACGAAAACATGTAACCCTCTAACCCGCTCAACAAAATTACTCATGCGATTAGGGTTGTAAGGGTCCCGCCTAGGTTTCAATTTTTCGTTCATGATCCAATTATAATAAAGCCTAGACATGATGTTCATTGGTGCCTTTAAATCGATATAGGTGTGTTCTCTAAACATATGACCAATCATGCATGGGACCTTAAGATTTATAGAATTATGTTTCCTAATCCATGGGCGTTTCCGGTACTTTGCGGGGCAAGGGCATTTTAGAAGGAACTTATGGTACCTCAATTCCTCAAGGGTTGGTGTAGAACTCCTAAATATTCTATAATCATCCCATGGCCCTTCCCTACAAGTGTTACTCCCTACCTGAAATTCACCTTCATTCATCTCATTGACCTTCCTTATTTTATCATTTTCCATTTTAAGTTGGTTATGTTGCAAAATAACTTCCTTGGGCGAGGTGAATCTAGTTAGGAAGTAGGAAGCAAGATCGTCCCAAGAGGAGAACTGAAAGAGAACCATTGAAGAGCCCGACCATGTAAAGAGAACTGAAAGAGGGCTAAGAGTTCCCCTTCTTGATTATCAACACCTAATCCTACAGAATTGGTAATTTTTAGGTAGTCCTCAAGGTGTTGGGTCGGGTTTTCGAAAAAGTACCCATAGAATGCACACCCGTCTTGCACCAATCGAACGGTGCTGGATTGCAAGCGGATGGTCCTTATAGGTGGTTGGATTGGTTCTTGTTAGGTCACCATTTAGTAAACACAAGCACAATAAAGGTAGAAATGAGATGAGAATGAGAGTGGGATGATTATGAGAAATTTGAGAAAATGAATTGCAAGAGTTTTCTTAATGTTTTCAAATAACCAACCAAGTATTACATAGACCTAAGGCTTCTATTTATAGGGAAGGAGCTAGGGCAACACTCCCTCTCCTTCCTTTCATGAAATTCGTATGGGCTTAAAGCCCATGGACTATTATACTTAAGCCTAGTAAACTTGTAACATTACATTAGTGTAAGTAATAAATAACTTAAGCAACCTATTATTACAAATGACCGAGACTTGACAAAATAGTAAAAACTTTGGTTCCAACAATCTCCCCCTAAGGGTCGGTCATCATGGTTGCTTGATGTCTTTGTCGTAATCTTTGACTTTCATAGCTTCAGACGTCTTCAGAAATGATTAGAATAATGCTGGATATACTTTGCTCTTTGTCTTTGTTCTTTGATGATGTTGTAGTGATTATGTTATGAAGTAATCTGCCATTCGTCACTCCTGCGTCTGTGGTGGTTGTCCGCCATTCCAACATACTCATACATCTTTAGACTTAAGACTTTCACGTACAAGAAGTTCCTTTTCATGCATTGAGATCTTTGTCTTTATACTTTGTAGATTCTTCTTATTGGTGTAGAATCTTTCTTTGAACTTTGTGTTGTTAAGATCTTTGGGGAAGCTTTCTTTGACTTCAAGATGTATGTATGAGCATGTTGGAATCTACGATCATGGAAGTGAGATACCTGCGAGTAAACAGTTAGCAATAAAACAACCGGTACTTACAGATAAGGAATTAGAGCTCATCAACAGCATAGTGTGAAGACTCCTTCTAATCCTTATCCAGGCCGTTCCCATATCAGATACTCCCGAAGGAGCTTACGAGACCTACTAAGTAGCTCAATGACTGGGTGAGTCGCTGGGGATCACTCCACGACTGTAGACCGAAATGGAACCACCGCAAACACTAAGCGTAACCCTTGTGGGGTTACCGAAGTGACCTGCTGTCAGGGCTGTTTGATGTAGACCCTGGCAGGATTTCCGTTCAATCATTGAGAAATACTTACGTAATCCTCTCATGAACGTTCTCGGCAGATTGCTAAGATCTGCGAAGGACTCGATAGTTTACAGCTGATGCCCATTGATGTAGAACACCAGTTGTAGAAGTACTAAGTGTTCCTAAGAGATCTTTGATGTATCTCAAGGCTCTAGACTCTATAAGTGCACACCTAGGTTTCCTATGCGGAGACTGGGGAGGTGTCTCCTGCTTCAATATCAACCATCTCTAAGAGATAGGTCGATAGGTTACGCGGGATCCCCGTGAGAATGAAACAAGTCCTTTTAAGAGAACTTGAGTGGTTAAGAAGGTTTAGTGCATTGCATCACTGGGTCCATGACGACTTAATCTTCAATACCGGTGTTGTCTTTTGCAACAACCAGTAGCATACGTATTGAATCCGGTGTCTGCCCTAAGGTTGAACATATGGAGGGCTATTTCTTTTCACCCTTTACTTTACTTATCTTTTTAATTCTTCAACTCCTTCTTTCCCTTTCATTCATTTCTCCTTTTTTCGTATCATACCTAAGGACTTCTAATTCTAACTATGGGAGATGTCCTTGGGTAGATCCCTCCGGCTCTGGCGGATCATAGGACGGATATTCCTATCTTAATCACCTTATAACTCCGACAGTAGCCAAGAAACCTTTGATCGAAAATCTCTCAAAGTGTTTGTGATAATCAAATATTTTGGTTAACACTTTGAGAGTTTTGTGTACACTTTTGAAGGGCTCCCCCTGCACATGTGCTCATAAGTATTTAAAAAATTTGCACATGCGGGAGGAGCAAGTACTTTTGAATTGATCCACTTTCCGTGAACAGGACCGATTCGAGACACGCTTACATCACTAGTTAGACTAGCTTGAAGTTATTACCCGGCCTGGTCAAGTCCACAGAAGGTTTCTCGAGACGGTACATTTCTACTGAGACATATCCTTTTCGAGACACGCTTACGTGGTTAGTTAAAGAGTTGCATTGTCAGCTTTTAGGTGACAACTAGCTCTAGTAACTAACTTGATGTTATTACCCGTCGAGGATATGTCCTTTCGATATTACTAACTTGTATTATCTCGTCAATTCGTGGGTCAATACTGAGTCTAGCTCGCTTATGATACGACTTTTAAGCTTTGACTTCGTATATTTTAATCACTTTTACATTTTCTCCCCCTCAAAAATAGCATACAAAATGGTGTTTTTGACAAACTTTAGGATTAAAATATGCCTTTTGAGTCTTACGGGGAGATTCAACAAGAACTTTTGATTTTGAGCAAAGTATTTTGTTTTGACAAGTGCTCCCCCTCAACAAGTGATTAGGTCTTATTGAGGTGAAATACTTGTCCTTTTGAGCAGAATTATGAAAAAATCATAAAAGTTTGATTAATTCTACTCAAAAGTAAGAAGCCTTCGCTCCTTATGTTAGGATTGAGGCACTGATGCGTACCTCAGGGTCCTTTCTTTACAAGATCGGGTTGTACACTGATATGCGTGCACAAACCATAATGAAACATGATTCAATCAAATGAAACAATTGATAATGAAAAATTTAATCAAATGTACCAAGTTACTCTTCGGCTGGTAGCGGAGCATCGAAGTTAGTGAACTGAGGTTCTGGTCTTTCGAAGAGTCTGACAGGAAACGAAGGTCTGACGCCGATATAGCTTTCCAGTCGTCTGATTTGTTCCCGTCGAAATAACCTTTCTTCAATCTTTAAGACAAAGTTACGAACTTGTCTTCTGGAGCTGGATTTCCATCTAGGTGGTTCCCCCTTTGCTATCTTTCGTCGATCATCGTTCAACCTTCTGACAAGTCCATCACGAACCGATTTGAGTGTAACATCACAGAATTTGTGGACCTCATCGAACCTCAGGAAGCTTTGAAGCTTTTTGCTGTTGACGTAGGTGAAACCAAACGGTTCTTGATTGAGAGTGAACTGTGGTGTTTGATAGATTCCATCAAAGTAGAATTGTGGCTTTGTCAAATTGATCTTCTGTTGGTAACTTTCCACACCCAGTTGAAGATCTTCCACTCTTTCTTGAACAATCAGTCGTCGAATGTAAAGAAGTAGTGATGCCATAAAGTTGTACTGTACATCTTTGTCGAAACCCCGCATTCTTCCTTTAACCTTTTCGAGATACATATCTTCGATGTCATTCAGATTAAGGTCTGGAAAGTCTGCTTCGGAGAATTTATACTTCTTTTCATCTTGTCGTTTAACCACAATTTCACGCATGAATTTGTAGTTAAACCGTTGTGACTCGTGAATCTCCAAGATGGCGATGATCTTAGATTTATGCTTCACATCTTCCAAAGATTTCTCTCCCAATCTGCTAGTATAACCGAGACGACGACGTTCTGGCCAGTGTTGAATGCCGTGTAGGGCATCTCTGTCGTAAGCTACGATGGAGTTGCTGAAAACACGAGTTGTTTCTTCGATGGCAGGAATTTCGTATCTGGCGGCTGGTACGGAGATTGTGAGTGATGAAGCATATTTCTTCTTGGTTTTCTCTTGGGTGAGTTTGATATTTTGAAGATCTTTGTTGAAGAAATAGCTGTAGGGTAACTTGGGCTTATCTGGAAATCCTGTCAAAGGTAATGGTTTAGTCCAGTCGGTGAAGTAAGGTTTTTCATGGTTCTTTGAACTGAAATCGATATTCATCTCAGGATTTAGCCAGTCAAATTCGGCAGACATTGCACTGGCTATATTCTGCAAATGAAATTCGTATTCAAATTTGTTTCCAGATCTTTTCTTGAGAAAATCTTGTGCGTCCTTATTGATTCTTCTGAGCTCTGTCTTTGTAAGTTTGTTGATCTGAAGATCCTTCATGATAACTTGGGTAAACTGTAGAGTATTGCCTGGAAGGGGTTCTTCATCTTCTAGAGGAGGTTGTGCTTGAACCATGTCTGTCAACCAGTCATTAAGAGGAGTATCGTCATTGTCGAGCCATGTATGACGTCTTTTCTTCTTGGATTTCATAGACTTAGATGTAGCATCTTTGTCTTTAGCTTTGGACGGTGACGATGGTCCAGCATGAGAATCATGAGTAGGTGGAGCATGGTAATCGGTGTCAAGTTGATCCTGGAAGTCATCATTGTGTTCCATGAAAATTTCTTCATCTTCGGTTTGACCTTTACCAGTAGTTGAGGGTTGTTTTAGAGTTCTAGGAGGAGTGGAGTCCTTTTGTGGCTGTAGAGAGGATGAGGGACTTGTACCAGACTTAGGTTTCTTGCCTTTGGAGTTTGGGTCAGGATCGTCATCTTTTCTTGTCCGTTTACGGGTTCCAGCAGCATCTTTGCATGACTCCTTTGATATGTAAGCTGCCATAGCCTCATAAAGTGCTTTTTCTTCAGCAGTTTGTGTGGTTTTGGAGGCAACATTGTCGAAGATTTTGGCAAGCATTTCGTTGAAGGACAATTCAGGGACAGGTGGAGTCACAGTAGAAGGTTTTGCGGTGTGAAGCGTGAATGGTGCAGTAGAAAACATTTTCCTTGTAACACTTCTGATTCTGTGATCCAAGTTGTCATTGATTGGTTCAAGAAGGTTTGCTACTATAGGAGTGATCATATCAACCAGATTTTCAGTGAGAAAATCATGTGTTGCAGTTCTGATAAATCCTTCGTAATCAGAGTTCAAGAACTTGTCGATCAGCTGCTTTGACTCCTGGAATTCCTCAACTTGTTTGGTAAGCCCAGTGACCATGTTGGTGAGTTTGTCGACTTGCTCCTGAAGATCAACTGGTTGTTTCGGTTCATTGACTGAATGTTGTTTTGATGCGGTTTCAGAAGGTGTGGGAGATGAGTGCTCTGGTGATGATTCTGACGATGACTCGTTTTGTGAGTTTGAAGAAGAAGCGGGAGGAGTCGGATCCTTTGGTGGAGAGTCTTGAGGAGGTGGAGGTTGTGCTGAGGAAGTCTGCTGAGAGGATGACTTAAGAAATATGTTGGTGTCGAACGCGTTCTTCTCTTCGTTTTCCTTTCTACGACGTTCTTCTGCTTCCTCTGCTTCTCGTGCAAGAAACTCCGGAGTAATGAGGTATTCATGTTCCTGATCCGTAGCTAAGTGCTCTTGTCCGCCAACATTCTCCTCTAAAGTGGCAGTCTCAGTCATGTGGACATCTTCAGTCTTGTCTGTATCCTTAACGTTGTCATCAGGTTGTGGAGCTGATTCTGACGTTGTGGGAGGAACCATGCTGCTTGTAGCCCCTACATGTTCTGATTGATCGATAGGTGGTGGTGTTGGAGGGTGTGATAGAAGTCGGCTTTCAAGACTTGCTTTCCTCTGTTCTTTCCTAAGCCGCTTTTCTTCAGCTCTAGTGTCGACAACTATACTTTTGAGTTTGCGTTTGTCGACCAATGGTTCAACGATTGGTTCGTCTTCATCATCATTAGGCTCATTGATAGTGACTCCTTTTCTTCTCCTTGTCTCTTCTTCATAAGTTTCAAGACTTTGTTGTACCGCAATCTCTGTAGCAGGAAATCCTTCATCAGGTGCTCTGTATCTCAGTTCATAGTCTGGTTCTTCTTCATCAGGTTCCGTATCGAACTCGGACTCAGTGTCAGAAGGTGGAGGAGTAGGTTCATCCCGAATAAAGTACTCAGGAGTTGCCTTCTTCTTTGGCTTGGTAGCAGGTTTAGGTTTGGATGTAGGTATAGGTTTGGTGGAAGTCTTGGGTTTTGACTTTGGAGCACCCTTAGATCTAGTATGTGGTGAGGCAGTGGTGCTTGTGGTACTCCCAGACTTTACACCTCCTTTGCTACGAGTCTTTATTGTGGCTTCTTCCTGTTCCCCTTTGTAAGCCAGATCATACAACTTGAAGTTCGCCCTTTTCTTAATACTGTCATTCAGAAGGTATTCAGGAATCCTCATTCCTTTGATCTTGGTTGAGGAAGTGGTCGATTTGATGAATGAGATGGTGAAGTCGTCCTCAAAGAGGTGCTTCGGCTCATTAGGATCAGCCATCCTCTTGATGAATTCTGGAGAGCTTTTGCAGAGATGTTCTATTAGAAGCTTGGTGAATCTTGTGAATGGTATCATAGTCTGCACACGTTCTGTCTGAATACTGTGGACGATATCATTCATGATAGGAACTGCAAAGTCAATTGGTGTCAGAGTCACCATGCCCCAGAATGTTTGTAGGTGTTCGAGCCTTGGATGTTCATGACCACTTTTCCTTCCTGATATAGATCTTACCACCAACAGACAGAATGTTCTCCAAGGCTGAGGGATATACTTGACATTGAATTTGGAAAGCTTGACTAGAGGTACATCATCATCAACCTCATATCCTAATTCAATGAAGAAGTCAAGAAGTTCCAGGTCAGGTAGTATAGGAGCAAATTCTTTGTCAGTTTGTGGCATGAGAAGGGCTGTTCGAAGAACGTCATGATCTACAGTGTATTCTTTGCTATCCAATGTAACAGTGAAAGACTCATCATCCAAGTTGGCCCGAGCAGTAATCCAGAACTGATGAAGGTAGAATAGCGGAACTGAAGTAGAACAGGTGAGCAGTGGTTTGCAAGGATGTGCAAGTAGGATATCTTTCACGATCATGCATGATTTCTCTGTGATATTCAATTTGTTGAAATCAACACGGGGATTGTTGTTGCCAATCGTGACATCATAGTTCTCGGGAGTGATGTCATCCAAGGTGAGTAATGGAAGAGTAAGTTCAGTGACGTTCTCATTGTGTTCAGCCATGTTAATCTGAAAAGTATCACCATAAACCAAACATCCAAATTTGTTACGTGTTAGCACAGATGTGAGTTTGGATATAGATATCTACTTGAGACAGTTAATCACAATCGTGTCATATTGTTATGAGTGAAGTGTCACATAATGCATATTAAAAGAATCATAGTACATTTAGAATCACGAAATCAACTATACAATGCAATGATTCGCAAATAATCACAATTGATAATCACAATTCATAATTACATCACATTACACAACAATAATGAACCACAACAAGGTTACATAGATATAACATGACAAGGCCAAAAAATAAGATTTCGAAAAAAATATCATGGACCTGTTATCGCAAACTTGAGTAAAGAAACAGATTTCGAAAAATGTTTTAGTGAAACTTTATCGAGAAAGTGACTTCTCGAAAAAATTCCTCAGAATTGACATTTATCGAGATCATTTATCGAGATCTTTTCTTCGAAAAAATTGAGTTATCAAGAAACATTATTTTTCGATAAAATTTTTGAGAATCTGATGATTTCGAAAAGTTTTATCTCAAATAATGATTTCGAAAAAACTAATTTCGAAAAAATTGAGTATAAACAACATTTATCGAGAAACATAAGTTTCTCGATAAGTTTGTAAAAGATTTCGATAAAAACTCAGGTTCTCGAAAAATTCTTATACAAGAATTAAATCGAATTAAATTGAAGTCACACGTACATTTCCTTCACAAAGAACTTTTCCAATGATTTTGGCCTGTCACCAAGATAGACAAACACTACTTAGACAAAAACACAAAGATTTCGACAACAGCCAAGAACATGATCTCGATAACTACACTTTTGAGACAAATGAGAATCACGGAGTCTATCATATCACAACTATATGTATAAAGCTTATAATGACACATAAGCACAGTAGTCAACACATTAGACTCATTTAGCTCGATATTATTAACGAATGAAGCGTGCTAGCATATCGAGAAACAAGTTACAATGATGCATATCAGCAAAACTAAATCTAATATCCATGTAAGAGACCAATGAAACATATCCCACCAATAAAATCAAACGAATAAGCATTGAACCATATAAACCCACTTCGACTTGAACCCTAGATTTCTAGAACGAGGCCAACATGATGGAATGTATAAATAAATGATAAGGAGGTGTTAGAAACAAGCATAGTAACTAAACCCTATCAAGAATTAAACACCACAACACGTTAAGAGCAATTTTCGAAATCCTAACCCTAGTTCTCGACATCAAGAAAACATGAAATCGAACCGTTGAAAATTCAATTAACCAAGATCCTATGTATTGTAATATCCTAGTGATGACATAGGAACTTACAGATTGTTGATCAAGGTCGTGGATTATCCAATTGATTTGGGGCCGTTCGTTTGAGAAAGGGAGGTTTAAGAGTTTCGAAACTGTGGGTTTTAGATTGTACGGTTTGTTTGTTTTATTTATTTTGAAAAATTTAGAGTTTGGTCACTTTCAGTCCCTTAACTTTAAGATATATCTATAAGAGTCCTAAATAACTAGCAAACCTAAGTGATATTAGAGATATGCATTCGGTAAGCTAACTTATGAAGACGTAAAACAAATGAGACAAAGTGATGTAAAAGAAATCGTCCACACACTCTGAAGAACCGTAAAATATGAGAAACATGCAAGTATACCAATTAAAATTGGTAAAAGATTTAAGCGTGACTCCCCCTCAACACTTGTAAAATAAGAACAAAGTGTTGAATTGAAGCGATATACTTGCATTTTTTTATTTTTTATTTTTTTATTGAAATAAAATGTGAAAAATCTTTTTGTGTTTAGATTAATTTATAGTAAAGAAAGAAAACAAACTATTATACAAGGATAGTTGTGATGTTTGACGATCAGTGGTATTTTAAAAACTTTTCCAGATCCTCTGGTGTCAAACATCGCATACCAATTTGGTGAACTAGACTAGCAAACCTTGATGGTGCTAAAGATTTGGTAAGTAAGTCCGCTAATTGGTACTCAGTTCCAACAAAATAAAGTTCAACTGTACCCCTTTCCACATGCTCTTTGATGAAATGATATCGGAGATCGATGTGTTTAGATTTGCAATGATGCACTGTGTTGCAGGAGATAGCTATTGCACTCTTTGAATCACAGTAAATAGGAATCTTGTTGAATAGGTAGCCATAATCTTTAAGTTGTGATCTCATCCAGATGACTTGAGCACAACAAGCAGACATGGCTACGTATTCAGATTCTGTAGATGACAGTGACGTGCAGTCCTGCTTTTTAGATTGCCATGACACAAGTTTGTCTCCGAGAAACTGTAATCCACCAGATGTACTTTTGCGTGTGTCTAAACATCCTGCATGATCAGCATCTGAAAAAGCAATTAGTTCAAAACCAGAATCCTTCGGATACCAGATTCCCAAGTTAATGGTTCCCTTTATGTATCGAAGGATTCTTTTGACCTCATTGAGGTGTTTTTCAGTTGGTCTTGACTGATAACGAGAACACATGTAGACAGCAAAAACTATATCAGGTCTACTAGCTGTGAGATACATGAGGGACCCAATCATACTTCGGTATTTGGTAGGGTCAACGGGAGTCCCATGTAAATCAGCATCTAGTTTTGTGGTATAGCCCATTGGTGTATTATAAGTATCACAAGACATCATTCCATGTTTCTTCAAAATTTCAAGAGCATATTTAGACTGATTTATAAAAATTCCACGGGGTGATTGATGAACTTGAAGTCCTAGAAAGAACGAAAGTTCACCCATCATGGACATTTCAAAATTATCTTTCATTAATGTTGCAAAATCATTAGAATAACTTCTTTTTGTTGAGGCAAAAATGATGTCGTCGACATATATTTGAACAACAAGTAAGTCCTCCCCGTAGGTTTTTGTAAATAGTGTGGGATCCACCGATCCTTTAAAAAATTTATTGGCCAGTAAGAAAGTGGACAGTTTGTCATACCACGCCCGTGGGGCTTGCTTGAGTCCGTAGAGAGCCTTTTTGAGTCGGTAGACGTGATTAGGACGCTCAGGATCAACGAAGCCTTCAGGTTGGCTGACATAAACTTCTTCACGGAGTTCTCCATTCAGAAATGCAGTTTTCACATCCATTTGGTAAACCACCATATTCCTATGAGCAGCATAAGCCAAAAAGATCCGAACAGCTTCATGTCGTGCCACTGGAGCAAAGGATTCAGCAAAGTCTAGACCTTCAAGTTGAGAGTATCCTTTCGCTACCAGACGTGATTTGTTGCGGATGACTGTCCCTTCTGCATCAAGCTTATTCTTCCAGATCCATTTTAACCCGATGACAAAGACTCCGTCAGGTCTTTCAACTAATTCCCAGACTTCTAATCTTATGAATTGCTGAAATTCCTCTTGCATAGATTCAATCCAGTTGTCATAAGTCATTGCATCTTTAATGTTCTTAGGTTCTTCATGACAAACTGTGAGTGCATAGATGCAAGTTTCTCCATCTGTGTGAAGTCGTTGTCTTGTCATAACAGGTGCATCTGGATGACCAATAATATGAACTAGTGGATGGTCACGAGTCCATTTATGTGTTGAAGGGTGTAGTTGATACGTATCTCGCATGTTGGCAGGATCCAAGTTGCGTGTTGACGACTCAGCTATATCAGGAACTGTAGTAGCTGGTGCAAACGGATTAAAGAACGCATCAGGATCATGCTCTACGGATTGTGGAACTGATTGGGGTGTTGGATCTTCATCTGGATGGCGGGAAGTAGAACCAGTTTGTTCTGCTGTAGATGGTGATACAATTGGAGGACCGTCTCTCTCAACACTAGTAGTAGTTTGTTGAGGTGAGTCTGGTACTGGAATGTTATCAGGTTGAGCAGCGGAATTAGGTGAGACCTCAGTGGGACGGTATTCAATTGTGTCATCAAATAGTGGAGCAAACAGGGTTTCTAGTTCTTTGCGGTTAAGTGGCAAAGATTCAGCTGAAGATTCCGGAGAGTTAAGACGGTTAAATTCGGGTCCTAAGCTGTGTTGCTCAGAAGCCATTTGGGTGAGTTCATCGAAATTAGCGTGAATGGTTTCTTGAATTTCTCTTGTACGACGATTCCATATCCGAAAACCTTTGGAATTTTCACAATATCCAACGAACACTCCGATGTCAGCCTTAGCTTTGAGTTTACCTAAATCATCACGATCATTTTTCGGATAGCAAAGTGCTCCAAATACATGAAAGTAGTCGATGTTCGGTTTTCTTTTGTGAACAATTTGATATGGTGTTTTGCGATGGCGTTTTGTGATCATGCAACGGTTTTGAGTATAACATGCGGTTGAAACAGCTTCTGCCCACAAGTAATCTGGTAATTGAGCATTAATCAACATAGTTCTAGCAGCTTCCACTAACGTCCTGTTGCGTCTTTCAACCACACCATTCTGTTCTGGGCTTCTAGGTATAGATGTTTGATGTTCAATTCCCACTTTCTCATAATAAGACCTAAGTGTCTGATTTTTGAATTCGGTTCCATTGTCAGTTCTGACGATTCGTACCGTGTTGCGTAGCTGAACTTGAATTTTAGTGAGAAAGGTGATGATCATTGAAGGAGCCTGATCTTTACTTCGTAAGAAATAAACCCAAGTCCATCTGGAGAAGTCATCTACAATTACGAGTATGTAGCGTTTACCGTTGATACTTTGAACGCGCATCGGCCCACATAAATCCATATGAAGCAGTTGTAAGACATGATTCGTACTTTGCTCAGGTTTAGACGGAAAATGAGCACGAGTACTTTTGCCTTGTTCACAGGCTGGACATAAGTGATCTTTGGTAAAACGGAATCTTGGAAATCCATCGACAAGTTTATAACGAGCAAGGTCAGTCATGGTTCTGAAATTCAAGTGCGAAAGACGTTTGTGCCATAACCAAGATTTAGTTGACTCTGCTTTGGAGAGAAGACATATCGGAGATGTTGCAATCATATCTGACATTGATATTGTATAAAGATTGGAGCCACGTGAGCCAGTCATAAGATCGTTTCCTTGTAAGTCACGAACAAAGCAAGTTTTCTCACGAAATGCAACTTCTAGATCCCCATCACAGAATTGACCAACAGAGAAAAGGTTGTGTCCAAGGCCTTCCACATAATAAACACAGCTGATTTCAATGTTCCCGCTGATAAAGTCACCATATCCCATGATTAGAGCGTAATGATCATTCCCGAATCTGACAGTACCAATGAACTTTGAGACAAAGTTTTTCAACAGTTTGAGATTGCCTGTCATATGTCAGGTGCATCCGCTATCAACAATCCAGAGAATGATCTGTACCACCTGCATCACAAGAAGAGGGCACAGATGGAACAGAAGTAAGGGTGGAACCCAAAGACAGTGCGGGTTCCTGTTGGTTAGAAACACATGTATTCAACAGTTTAGGAATCCATTTAAAGTCTGGTTTGTATTGTAACCAACGTTGCCAGTTCCAACTAGTTTTTGCCTTCTTAATGTTAAATGCACTAGTCGTTGGCTCATTCCTAGATTTGTTCTTGGCACCTATGGGGGTAACTTCAACTTCATTAGAAACCGTAGAGGACGGCTTTCCTAAGTTAGACTTAGAGGCAGTAGTGGTCCTAGAAGGAATGCGTGTCCTACGTTTCTTATGATGATTGAGAAGAGAATTAGCTATACATTTTGTATGATCACCAGATGATACGCTTAAACGACAAAACACACAAGATGCATTAATATTCAAAACATTCAAAGGTTCATCATTTGTTACATTTAGATTTTGATTACAATTTGCCAGATTAGAATCTAAATCTGATGCAACATGAGTCTTATTCAATTTCCTAAGTTGATCTTCTACTTCTTGAGCTTCTAGTTGTCCTTTCTTACGTTGCAAGATCCTATTCTTCTTTTTACTTTTTCGCTTGGGTCTGCTAACGCTAGTAGTGGAGACTAGTCCTGTAGAAGTGGAGTTATCAACATTAGTGTTTTGAACAACCTTTCCTTTATCAGTTTTGTCTACATGATACATTCCTGGTGCTATTACCGTGGTGTCAACAAACTTTCCTTTTTGAAGTATCTTTATTTTCTCTTTTAACTCTATGATGATGTGATTCTTATCCTGAATATTTGACTCAAGTATGCCATTGCAATATTTAATGTCGATGTGGTTTTGTAGAAATGCGTCGTTTTCAATTTTTAAATCCGCAATTTCTTGCTCGTATTTGAGACACAAACTTTTGAAAGACTCATTGTTTTTGCAAAGCTGACAAGAGGTTGAAATGTTTTGATTTTGAAGTTCCAGTTCTCGTTCAAGACTTTGAGCTTGACACCATTCAATCCTCTGGTTGAGTAGACAAATTTCTTTTGAAAACTGTTTTGTCACATCATCATTCTTTTTCCTCAGTATATCATTCTCATGTTTCAGTGTCTCAATTTCCATATTCAACAAACTATTATCAACACAATGATCATGCTTAAGCATGGAAGTACCAGAATTATAGAGATCATTCATGATAACAGACAAAATATCAGCGTTGAGAACTTGTTCCAAGAGTCGATCAGCATCATTTTTCAAAACTCTGTTTCTTTGCTTTTGAATCAAAATGTCATTTTCAGTAGCATTGAAAACGTTTATCATATTTTTGACCTCCTTTTGAAGTTCCTGATCCCAACGTGTAGCACAGAGACGGAGGTGTTTGACAATTGGCAACATTTGTTTTTGAAAAATGTCTCTCTTTTCGCGCTCGTAAGCGGATTGAAACGTTTCAATTTTTATTTCAGAATTGCGTTCAATTGTCTCCTCCAAAATTTCGATGTCTTCCATAAAGGTTTTGAAATAATTTAAGACACGAACACTTTTTGGTAAGGGTGAAAGTTCACCGGATGATGGTAAAGGACCATTTATTTGTGCTACAGTTTGGACAGGGGCCTCATTGTGAGATGAAACATATGACTCTTCGATAAACCATGATTTCTCGGGTAAATCCTTTTGAGTAACAAACTTAATTGGATTTTTTGAATAGTCATATGGTGTGCAATATTGAACATTACTCATTTTGGACCGACTCTCGTCTTCAAGTTCTTCTTCTTCCTCAGTATCAAAAAACAACAGCACGCACAATTGTATCATCAAGCAAATAATCCATACTGTAAAGTTTAGGAATATCTTTGAATGCATTGTGAAGAAACATTGAATTGTAATCGCCAAGTGCAAATCCTGAACCGGGTCTCGGTTTTAAAGTAAATTTTTGAATTGTTGTGACAGAGTTCCCGTGTTTGTAAACAATGTTACGAAATTCTTTCAGTTGTTTTTCAAGATCAACAATATTACCGAGTAATTCATCTATATACTTCCTTTTTCGTATTTTATGTTCACAAAAATCTTTTTGACAACTTGACAATTCTGTTTCTGTTTTTGAAAGTTCTGAATGAAGACGTTCGACTTGCATTTTCAATTCACTCTTTTCACGTTCGAGTTTTGAAATCAACTTTCCGTTTGACTCGATTAAATCTTGCATTTTGCGTTGAAGATCTTGTTCTTTGTTGTATGAATCGTGAAAAGCTTTTTCAAAACTTTTTGCATTTTTAATCTTGTCTTCCTGATTAGAAAGCTGAATTTTATAACATTCAATATCTCTTGCAAGTGACGCATTTTGTTCTTTCAAAACTTTGTTTTTCTCGTTGCATTTTGTTATTTGCACTTGTTGAGCATCTAGTTGTTTAGAAATCAATATGAGATCAGGGTCTGGATCAAATGATGGTTCATGTTGTTCGAAATGATCATGTTTATCATTCTCAATAGGATCATCAAATGAAACAACTGTGTCATCATCGAATATGACAACTGTGTTTATTTGTTCATCTCTATGAGATGATGAAGATGATTTAGATGGAACAACTTGCGCCATATCTGATTCATAAGCAGAAGGTGAGACTATTTCATTAATGAAGCATTCATTGAGGTCATGTACCTGAGACAAGCCATCAGTGTCATACACTGGACCTGAATCATTGAGCTTAACTTCCTGCATGTTGGCCATAAGCATCACAGCTGCATTAGCTTCCAGATCTTCCATGTCATCATCATTGTTGACATTTGCCATGAAGTTGTTATCTTGTTCAGGGAAATGTCCGTCTTTTTCATCTTGAAGAGCCATGAGTAATGCCTGCTTGTGAAACTTACTACCCCGAGTTCTCGGTTTGGGACATGCTGTAGCTATATGACCTTGTTCATTACAATTGTAGCACCAAACTGCATTCCCTGAGCTGGAGTTCCTTGTAGCAACTGAGTCAGACCTTTGTTGAGAAGATCCTGAGTTGTTCCTGAACCCGGTATTGTTACTAAACCTCTGACCATTCCCATAATTTCCTAAAGAGCTTCCTGAACCAGATCGACCATAGTTACGATTCTGAATTTCCACTCTTCCATCATTAACAACAGCTTGATTCCTTGTATTAGAAGATGATCGTTGATGATTGTTTGTTTTGTTGGAGAATTTGCTGAAAGCACGAGCAATAAGAGCAAGTCCCTGATTCAATGTATGACAGTCATCATCGTCATCATCATTGGAGTTGGAGTAGTACACAGCATCATTGTTGTTTGACGGAACAAGTTGAATAGAAGAATCTTGTGGAGATGAATCATAAGGGACCATTTGGTTCGAGGTGGAAGATGTGGAAGATTGTGGATAACTGAAGTAGTTCTGCTCTTGAACATATGCATGATTTGACATTGGTGGTGGAGCATAAGGAGATTGAGCTACGAGAGCCAAAGAATTTGGTGTCGATGTTGGTGGGTATCCTCCTCGTAGAGCTCTATCTTTTTCCACTTCAGGTTCATGGTGTTTCAGAAAATCATACAACAAGCCATATGGAGCATCATGAAGATTCTTCGTTTGACGAACAAATGTCACATATTTATGCCAATCAGGGCCAAGACTACCAACAAATTTGGAGTTCACAGCGATCCTTGGTACTGTGATTTTATGACGTTCCAGATCATTGACCACATTTGTGAAACGATGATAGTAGGATTCAAGTGACTCTCTAGGTTCAATTGTGATGTCAGTGTATTCCATGTAAAGCTTGGATTCCATGTCATCTTTGTTCAATTGAGTGCCTTCCATAAGGAGATGAACGTGTTCCCACATAGCTTTGGCTGTTTTCTGAGCATCGACACTTCGATAGATCGGATTAGGTATACCTTGAAGTATATAAGCCATTGCATACTGATCAGCTTCACGATGTAGTTTTTGTTCTTCAGTGAGTGCAGATTCTGGAAGATGCCTATCACCAGGAGGACGTGGAGGATCAGCATTTGGATCACCAGCTTCAAATCTTGTTGGCCACTCAAATGGTCCTTCAAGTATCACTTGCTTCAAGAAGTGCCCATGAGGTTTCTTTAGTTCAAGAAATCGTAGGAATCGACTTGACCATTGCACATAGTTACCAGGTGTTAGCATTGGAGGTGTCTCAAGTGATCCTGCCTCATGTCGGGATTGTTGAGTTGTAATAACTTCACACATTCTGTCAAACCAGTGAGGTTGTTTGGAGGAAAACTGAGTGTTTTTTTGTGGCATTTGATACGGTTGTTGTTGAGGAATGATCTGTTGTTGTTGCATCATTAAGTAGTGATGTAGTGGATTGTATGTTTGTCTTTGAGAAGGTTGTTGATTCATTTGGTGCGGAAGGTAATGTTGTTGCTGATACTGCTGAGGTTGTTGTTGCTGAGGTGAATGTTGTTGAACATGAGGAAAGTAGTGATTAGGTGGTTGAGACATCTTCGAACACTTGTGTAGAAATGGATCTTGTAGAAAGTGTAGAATTAACCAAGTATTGAGAAACTTAGCACAACTTCAGATTGCGAAATATGTGATTTCGATAATAGGGTTTGCAAAACTTGGCAGATTTTCGAGAAACAAGGTTTTCGAAAAACTTTGTAGATTTTATCGAGAAACAAGATTTCGAAACTTGGCAGGTTATCGAGAAAACTTAAGATTTCGAAAAAATCACAAGTTTGCGAAACTGTTAGGTTATCGAAATAATAGATTTCGAAACTTTAATAAGTTTTCGATAACTTTGTTATTTCGAAAAATGTATGTTTTTTCGAAAAAACACCAAATTGCGAAACACAGTTTTCGAAATTATACAATTTCGAAAACTTTCCCAAAAGTCGAAGTACTTAACTTTCTTATACAAGAAAGAAAATACCGAGTCCACATAAACGAAGTCGAGGTAGTGCACTTAGAGAAGATCTCGAAATGGGGAACAAGCAGGTTCTCGATAACTTGGTAGTTGTTGTTTTACAAAGAAAGCAATCCTAAAACTCGTTTTTATTTCAAGATACTTGTACTTTTGTGTATAAAATGAGTAGATCTAAAAGAAAGTAGAAAACTTTAAGAAATTTTTCAAACTTAGTAAAATCTCGATAAAAGTACAAATAAGAAAAATCGAATAGTTTTGTAAAAAGTTTGGAACTTTTTGGTTTGTTTTGATTTTAAACACAAGTTTGTAAGCAAAGACGTGAGAAAAACCAAGAAACTAACAAAAAGTTTAAAATTTTCACAAAAAATTCGATAAGAAAATCGATTTTTTAAGATAGAAATCAATGAAAACAATAACTACACCTTCCTCTAGCGAATGATACCACTTGTTAGGTCACCATTTAGTAAACACAAGCACAATAAAGGTAGAAATGAGATGAGAATGAGAGTGGGATGATTATGAGAAATTTGAGAAAATGAATTGCAAGAGTTTTCTTAATGTTTTCAAATAACCAACCAAGTATTACATAGACCTAAGGCTTCTATTTATAGGGAAGGAGCTAGGGCAACACTCCCTCTCCTTCCTTTCATGAAATTCGTATGGGCTTAAAGCCCATGGACTATTATACTTAAGCCTAGTAAACTTGTAACATTACATTAGTGTAAGTAATAAATAACTTAAGCAACCTATTATTACAAATGACCGAGACTTGACAAAATAGTAAAAACTTTGGTTCCAACAGTTCTGGTAGGTTTTGTGGGTGGTTTTGTTGCGGTGGGTTGATGGGTTCAAGGATGTTACCACCTTCCATGATGTCGGGTGGCGAGAAGTCACGAACAAAAACACAAAGAATTAAGATAGACTAAAGAGAACCTAAAAATAAAAATAAAATCTTACTAGAAAAGAATCTAGCAAGTACACCTAATAAAAAGAGATTCTAACCTAGACAATAACTATTCCCCGGGCTGCGGCGCCAAAAACTTGATACATGGGAATCGCACCAGGCTTTACCTCTCAAGGGATCTTGAGAAGCTTACAACCCCCACCAGGAAGTGTACCTGATTGTTGTAGTATAGTATAGTGACAAGTACCGGGGGATTGATCGTTCAGCTAGGAATAGTGTCGCTAGGATTAGAAAACCTAAATACTAGTTCTAAAGATGAGGGATGATTATTTTTGTATTTTTATATTTTTTAGAAAGCAAATAAAAATCTCGGGTTTTAAGGATTAGGGCAGAATTAGTTGCTAGTCAACTAACCCAATACTAAGATGCAATCAAAATAAAATACTAAAAATGAAAATAAACAAAATTATGCTAAGGTTGTGAGCAATAAATGGAGAAAATGTGTTTACTTAGATTTCACTACTCCCTAGATATCTTTTACACGTTAATTACTTGTTATAGTTGCGTGGATGACGGATTGTATTCCTTAATATCATTCATGGGGTGGCGCACTTAACTCCCCAATCCTATGAGCTCTTATCTCCTCCTATGCCATGCCCGGCACAACCATAGGGATTATAAACAGTGGCTCATGCATTAAATACAACCAATAAAACCTAGTGCACATCAGTTCATGTTTCCTAAGACGTTCAAGCATGTTACCAATTGGAGATCTGCCAGTTTTCTTAAGCCTAACATCAAATTCATTCATCCAATACAACCATAAACAAGTAATCAACACATAATTAACATCTAGGTTTCATTAGATCCAAGCAAACACAAGATAGATCTAGCCTAGCATGATGGAATTAAGACAAGAACAAGATATAGACAACAAACACATAGACATATTGATTGAATTAAAAGAAAACTTATCTCAATTACACATGAAAGGTATCAAGGGCTTAGAACCTTTGAAAAACCTGTAAAATTTGCACCAATTTCGTACTTAGGGTTTCTCCAAAACTTCTCTCTTTTTAATGTGAAAATTAGAAAACTATATATAGGAAATAGGGTCTGACGACGTCAAGACCAAATAGGTGACGCCGTCACCTCGTCGCCAAAATACTTCTCGGACTGCCTTGATCTATTTTTGACGTCGTCATGTGTTAGCGTTTTCCAGGCCGTCATTCATTTTCCTCTTGACGCCCTACTTCGTGACGCCATCAATTCTGTACTGGGTCGTCATGGAAATTACTCTTGACGCCGTCAGAAATTCCTTCTTGACGCCGTCACCTACTGTTCCCAGCAAGGAAAATTAAGACTTTGGCGTTTTCTTCACTTTTATGCTCCAAAAACGTCCGAATTGCTTCCTTTTCCAGATTTCACTCCCAAAGTACCTAAAATCACAAAAGGAACGATTTAGGGCAATATTTGATCAAATAAATTCAATTCCGGGCTTAAATGACCCCCTAAAAGTGGTTCATTTTTCGCCTCATCAGTAAATAATGGGTAAGTGTAAAACACACGGTCCAAAACCCGAACTCATTTCAAAACGTCTAATATCACGCGAAACGTTTCGTAAATAAATAAATATTGTCGAACTTGTAAAAATCAACTCACAAAATTTCTGTTAGGTAATCCTAGTGCCGGAGTCGATGTAGTACCAAGTGAGAATTCAAAAATAAATCACCAAGTATAATTCCATAACAATCATTAAATATAATCTCAAATCCCATAACGACATTAGATATAATTAACCATAAAATAGGTCTTACAAGTTCGTTACGAATAAAATTTTGAATAAAAATTTATAAACGAACTTTAATGTAATGCGGGTTTTCAAAAAGGCTCCCTAAATTGTCGGTTGTCACATCCTCCCAGTCTCAGAAGAAACCCGTCCCGGGTTTCTCTCGGAACAATTCATCTACGATGTGAAAAGCTTCGGATATCTCTTCCGGAACTCGTCCTCACGTTACCACGTAAATTCCGGTCCGTGTCGGGAATTCCAACGAACCTTGACGAGCGGAATACGACTTCGCTTGAGTCGTTTAACCTCACAATCTAAAATCTCAATCGGCTCTTCCACAAAATTTAATTTCTCATCAATACGGATGTCCTTCATCGGAATAACAGGCATCTCATCAGAAAGACATTTCTTCAAATTACTAACGTGAAACACATCGTGAACTTTACTCAGTTCATGTGGTAATTCCAACCTATAAGCCACGGGCCCAATTCTTTCTAAAATAAGAAATGGTCCAATGTAGCGTGGGTTGAGTTTTCCACGTTTCCCGAAACGTATCACACCCTTCCACGGCGAGACTTTCAGCATCACTTTGTCTCCAACCTGGAACTCTAAGGGTTTACGTCTCTGATCGGCGTAACTTTTCTGCCTATCTCTGGCTGCTTGCAACCGATCACGAATCTGAGTCACTTTCTCAGTAGTCTCCAAGATAAGTTCAGGGCCTGTGAGTTGGCTATCTCCAACTTCCGCCCAACCAATAGGCGAACGACATTTTCGGCCATACAAAGCTTCAAACGGTGCAGCTTTAAGACTTGTGTGGTAGCTATTATTATAGGAAAATTCCGCAAGGGGTAGATACTTCTCCCAGCCTTTACCAAAGTCTATAATACATGCACGAAGCATATCCTCTAAAGTCTGAATGGTCCTCTCACTTTGACCATCGGTTTGGGGATGATATGCAGTACTCATATCAAGTCTCGTCCCCAAAGCCGTTTGAAGTGATCGCCACAAAGCTGACGTAAAGCGGCTATCGCGATCAGAAATAATCGATATCAGAACTCCATGGCGAGAAATAATTTCCTTCACATACAACCTCGCAAGTTTATCAACACTATCATCTTCACTAATTGCTAGGAAATGAGCAGACTTGGTCAATTGATCCACGTACCCAGATAGCGTCACAACCGCTAGCTGTCTTCGGTAATTTGGTAATAAAGTCCATGGTAATCCGCTCCCATTTCCAAACTGGGAGTTCTGGCTGCGTCAATAATCCTGACGGTCTTTGATGTTCGGCTTTAACCTTAGAACATGTCAAGCACTTACTAACATACAACGCTATATCTGCCTTCATGTTTGGCCACCAATATAACTTTCTCAAATCCTGGTACATCTTGTCGGATCCAGGATGAATAGAGTACCTTGACTTATGCGACTCATGCATAATCAACTCTTGAGTTCCTCCATATAAAGGTACCCAAATCCGATCTCCAAAACATAGTACTCCATCAGAACGCTTAACAAATCCTTTCTCATTCTCAGCCATCTCAAATATGTTCTCAGCAGGTCGATTTTCTGTTTTCAACGCTTCCGTTTGAGCTTCAAGTATTTGAGACGGTAACGGTGTTGGGAATTATACTAACAGTTACCATGGTTAAGAGAAGAAGTTACAACTGCAGAAGATTGTACTTGCAGTGGAAACTCATTACCACTGCAAGAACAATATATTACCACTGCTTATTAGATAACTGTTAGGAAACGCGTCTAGATTTATATAGAATTGATCTTGTGTATATCTTATTCTATTAGCATTATACTTATCTTGTAGAAGAGGACTCCTTGTTGTATAAAAGGAGATCCTAGGTTATCAGTTGAGATATAACTCTCATATACGTTTCTAGAGCTTCAAGGTGTAACCCTAGTGATATCAAGATCACTCGTATTATTATCATTAATAATATTGGAGCTAATAGTTTGTTTACATACATTGTTCATATATTACTGTCTTACTCACAATCAAACTTCTAAGTGTTACTAAGTAGATTCCGCATACTTAGTGATATAATTCAAAGTATCAATCTAACACAAGTTCAAGGTGTTTAGATCCATCAAGTGGTATCAGAGACAGGCTTTGATACTTTGATTTAGAAGACTCAAGTTCACTCAGAAGAATCAATGGAGACAGAAACCAGTAACTCAAACATTGCTGCTAAGCTTCCAAAGCTTAAATTGAATGACTTTGAGATGTGGAGGCTAATGATAGAACAATTCTTTATGGTCCAAGATTACACACTCTGGGAGATCATTATGGTTGGAAATTCTTTTAAACCAAGCTCTACTACAGAGACAATTGGTGGCAAGGAAGTAATTAAGGTCAACACTGGACCTGTTACTAATGATGAAAGACTTCAACTGAAGAATGATTTGAAGGCCAGAGGTCTGTTGCTGATGACACTTCCAAGAGACCAAGTTGTTGCATTCAGCAAGTTCAAGACTGCAAAGACTCTCTTTGATGAGATCTGTGAAGTTTTTGGTGGTAATGATTCCACCAAGAAGACTCAAAAGACCCTGCTGAAGCAAACTTATGAAAACTTTGGTTCAACAAGTAATGAATCTCTTGATAGCATCTTCACAAGGCTACAAAAGATTGTTTCTCAACTCACTGTTTTTGGAATTGAGGTGGAAAAGGAAGACCTCAATCTAAAGTTCTTAAGAAGCTTACCCTCTGAGTTTGGAACCAATGTTGCTGTGTGGGAAGATAAGCCAGAGATGGAGACCATGAAACTTAATGACTTGTACAATAACTTCAAGGTTATTGAACAAAGACTGAAGAAAGCTAGCAAAATAAGCTCAAGTTCAGGAAGTGTAGCACTTATATCATCATCTCTTGATGATAGTTCTGATGAAGAAAGTGATAGTGATGATGACAGTGCTAACATTGTTGTTTCCACTGGTAGTGGAAGTGTTTCCACTGGTAGCTCAAAGAGACAGATTGCAGGGCTTAGTGATGCTACTTTTTATGCCTTTATATCAAGTCAAGTGGGTGGATCAATCCTCAATCATGAGGATCTAGATCAAATTGATGAAGATGATATGGAGGAGATGGACATTAAATGGCAAGTAGCATTACTAAGCTTAAGGACAAAGAAGTTTTGGAAGAAGACTGGAAGAAAGATCAACATCAGTGGCAATGAAACATTAGGTTTTGACAAAAAGAAGGTGGAGTGCTACAATTGTCATAAGAAGGGGCACTTTGCCAGAGAGTGTTGGAAGCCAAGGAAGTCTGACAATAGGTCAACTTGGTACAAGCAGGACAAGAAGAAGGAACCTACTACTGATGAGCCAAAGGGGCTATTGGCCATTGATGGAGTGAGCTTTGATTGGAGCTTTATGACTAAGGAAGAGGAAGATGATTCAGAGTCTGCAATGGTGGCACTAATGGCTTTTTCTGACTCTGAGGTACAAATTGATAATGCTTGTTCTAAATCTTGTAAGGCCTTAAAAGAGTATGAGAAACTTAAAGCACAATTTAATGAGCAACACATAGAGTTAACTCATACTAATTATAACTTATCAAATCATAAAAGAGGCCTAGGAGTTTTAGAAACACAATTAGAGCATTATAGGGCAAATGAATCTAAGTTCAATGATGATATTGCAGTATTAAAAAGAGACTTAGATTATCAGTTTGCTGTTAATAAGGCTCTTAGAGAAGAACTAGAAAAGGTTAAAGTGGCTAGTGAGAATGTAATGATTACTAAGCAAACACTAGATCATCAATCCAAGAGTATTGATAAAATTTGGGAAGCCCAAATTGTGAGCAAAGCTAAATCAGATCTTGGATACAAAACTGTTCCACCACCTCTAAGAGGTGTTCCAGCACCTCCTGGTATTGACTTAGCTCACACAGGTTTAGAAGAATTTCAGGATCTACCTATGACCTATGGACCAAAGTTTGTTAAACCAGTTGAAATTGAAAAGGTTCAGGTTGAGGTTGATGTATTTGATAGTGCTAGTGACTCATCTCTTAAAGATGAAAATTTGAATGTTGAGTCTGAAACTAGTACACCTGAAAATGTTAAAGTGGAGGTTAAAAGAAGTATTCCTGATGTTGTCAAAGAGAAGCCTAGGTCACAATCTAATTTCACTAGGCCCACTACTAGATATGCAGAGATGTACAGAAGTAGGTCACCAACTCCTAGGGGTAATATGAGGAGTTGGAATCATGTCAAATCTAGGCAATTTGGTAGTGACTTTGTGTTCAATAACAAACCCTGTCATATATGTGGTAGCTTTGACCATTTAGCTAAAGGTTGTACCTACCACATGGGAAGAAGGGAAGTTTTTGGGAATACTTGGGTGAATAGACACAATGCTAATAACTTAACTCACCCTAATCCACTTAGCAAGATGATTCCCAGGTCTGTTTTGCTTCACTCTGGCATTAAACCAGTTTCCACTGCTAGACCAGCAGTTTCCACTGCTAGACCAGCAGTTGCTACAGCCAGTAATAAAAACAGAGTTTACCCTAAGTCCCCTGTTACTACTTTTGTTAAATCTATTCAAACAGGGAAAAAGACAAATTTTGAAAAGAAAGTTAACAATAATCAGAAGTGGGTACCTAAAATTGCTAAGGCAGCAGTTACCACTGCAAGGCCAAAAGTTACCACTGATAGGTCTGTTAACAAGAAAAGGGTAAATGTGGGAAATGCTATTAAGGCCTCAGCTCGTTAGGAATGGAAACCAAAAGGAACCATCACCACAGACCATCCCAATGGTGTATCAATGACCTTTGATAGATTTAATTATATTGATACACGAGGCAGATCCAATCCATTTGTGGCTTGGGTCCCCAAAAGGAACTAATTCCTTTATTTTGTGTGCAGGGACATTCAAAGACTATTTATGCTAAATAAGATTGTGAATGACTTGCTTATTACATATTTTTTTGAGTTTCACATTGATCCACTAATATGTTTACAAGTTGTTTGGTGTATGTGATTTGTCTGTTTTGCAAATGTTATGAGATTGTATGATGTATGTTAAAAGTCACCAAGAGCTGTAGCCAAGGGAATTTGGTCAAGTATGTTGAACATGGTTTCTACTGATAAGATAATTATGCTGAAGGTCTTACACAATTAATAAATTCAAGAAGATCTTTTCATTCATTCAAAGAAACAAGTTACAGCTTACATTCAAAGTTCAAACAGAATTACAAAGACCATTCCTAAACATTTGGCTAATTGTATACTACTAGCTTCTATCAATTATTACATAATACTTGAGGCTATGACAAGTACAATGATGAAGCTGAAGATGAAAATGGAAAAGGAAGAGAAGGAAGACTGTGAAGATGTTCATGTACCAAAGTCAAGAAAATACTCAAGAACTTTGGTCCATGGCTACATTCCTCAATCATCTACTTCAGCTTCTTCTTTCCCTTACGTATGATCTCAGCCTTCTTGCTCTGTCCAATATGTTCTTGATGTGGAAGACCAGGTTCTGGAGCAGGAAGATCCAACACCAAATTTTGTGATGTTGGAGGAGATGGATCCCTCTTACTTGATCTTGGTTGGGATCTCTCTGGTGTGGAAGGAGGAAGAAAGGTTGGATCTTCATTTTCCTCTTCTGAGGAGTCTTCATCAGAGGTATAGATGAAGGGAGAAACATGCTCTCTCTCAGCAGGAATGGGTACATGGCTTGGTTCACCCTTCCTATGAGCATTCCATTGTCTTTCTTGTGCATCCCATCTTTTCTCCAGTTCTTTTTCAAAGTCAGGACCATCAAGCCCCCATGGATATGGTGGTAAATCTTCTTCTGATGCTGAAGAAGAGGAATTTTGATCTGAGGTTTCTGATTTGGATGACATGGTTTCGGTGGAGAATTGAGATTAATTGGGAAATTAGGGTTTGAAAGATTATTTGGAGTGAATTGGTGACTGAAATGTGTTATTTGGGGGTGATTAAATAAGCCAAGTTTAGGCGTTATAATAATTAATGCAAATATTTACTTTCACCTGTTTTGGTAGGTTGGAGAAGTAAATTTGTTTGACTTTTTGAGAAGATATTTTTATGAATAGTAACTTGGTTAAAAAGTTACTTTGGGTTAATCTTTATGGGTTAAGTTAAGATTTATCTTATGTTGCAGTCTACAACCCATATCATTGGAGTAATAAGGTGTGTATCTTTAACACACAACAAATGGTTATTGATTCACCATGTCTAATCCACATAAGAATCAACTAGTCCAGAGCAAACGGCTACTGGTAAAGACTTATCAAATCCGTTTATGGTTGATAGTTTACCAAAAACTAGGTTATCAACTCACCATACATCCATGTGATCAAGAGTTGGCTAGTCCATAGCAAACGGCTCATGGTAAAGACATATCAAATCCGTTGATAGCTGGTAGTTTGCTAAAAACTATGATAAGAGCAGCATATTTTCATGTTTTATTCACCACTGCTCTTTGATATTTTTGTGAAAATTTTACCACTGCTAGTTCATCAGTTACCACTGCAAGAGTAATTTTTCCACTGATGACTAGCCGTTACAACTGTTGTATCAGTAATCCATTTTTTTTTACTAGCCATTGTAAAAATAACTGTCATTCCTTATTAATAGGGTAAAATCTTTTGTGAATTATCTACTTACTTATTATAAATTATTCTTTTTCTAAAGATAATTCTTTCTTAAGATAATTCACATTGCGCACATCCTTAAACCCTATTAGTATAAATTGATCATCATACGGCTTGCTTTTTATCTTGATTACTAACACTTTTATTCTTTCCTTTCACAATTATCATGGCAATTCTAAACTTTGTCGAGGAGCACAACCAAGTGGCCTACTTACAAAAGTCAAACGAGAAGAGTGGCCCTGTTTTTCATCAGATTGTGGATTTTCTAAACACAACTCATATAAGGTATGCCTTAACTATTAATCCCACAATCTATGTCTCTCATATCAAACAGTTCTGGAACACTGTGGAGTCCATAACTCTTGAACAGGGAGACACACAAGAATCTGTGGATGCTTTAAGAGCCACAATTGATGGGGTAACTATTGATGTTACTGAGTCATCTTTGAGGAGAATTCTCCAATTGGATGATCTCAATGGTATCATCACATTACCTAATTCAGAAATTTTTACAAATATTGCTTTAATGGGGTATGATACATCAGAACAAAAAGTTACTTTTAGAAAAGGATGTTTTTGTCCCCATTGGAGATTTTTGATTCATACTCTTCTACATTGCCTAAGTCCTAAGAAAACATCTTATGAACAATTTGCATCAACCATGGCTTATCCTTTGGTTTGTTTGGCAACAGATAGGACTTTCAATTGGTCAAAGTTTATTTTTAATAATATGACAGGCAATGTAAAGAGTACATATAAATTTTTGATGTATCCAAGGTTTGTGCAAGCAGTGTTAAATGAGTTTCAACTGCGACCTCACAATAGAATTTATGAACCTTCCACTCTTAAGCCAAAAGTTTTTCAAAATATGACTAAGGCTTCAGAACTTTGGAATGGGCAGGTTCATCCACTTTTTCCTCAAATGCTTGCTAAACTTTCTCAAGTATAGGGTGAGGATGCACCAATCCCAGCTGCATCTCAAAACACACCCAATATTGTTGTTCCATAAATTCAACACACCCCTGTTGTAACTCACACTTATGAGAGAAGGTCTAAACAGCCAACTTCTTTCATCGCAACATTGCATGTTGCTGAGCCTTTTGGTGTAGGCACAAGTAGTGGTGGTTCAAGGCTTCATCCTAGTCCAACTAGGGAAGAGCCTAGACCAATGCCTTATGATTCACCTCTCCCAGCAGGTTACACAGTTGGAAGTGATGAAGGCAGTGTGCAACAAATTGAATTGATGGACATTTGTACCAAGTTAGTCAAGCAGGTTCAAGCTCTGGAGAAAGACCTGGCACAAACCAAACAACAACATGCCACAGAGCTGAAGACATTGAAGGATGAGATTCCCAAATTGCAGAATGAAGTTGAGAATCTCAAGAAGCAAAGATCTCAAGTTATGTTATCATCCTCTTCACCTTCAGATGAGTTTTCTGCAAGTTCTACTAAAGTTTTGGGAGAGTCTTCCAAACAGGGGAGGAAAACAGATGCAAAATTTAAGGGGAGGAGTACTAATTTTGAAAAGGTGTTTGCTGAGCTCAATGATTCTGATAATGCTCAAGCAAAAGATGATGATGCTGAGACTGAGGGGAGGAAATTGGATTTGGAAGATATGGATGTTGATGCAGGTTTTAATTTTGATGATTTAGTTGGAACTGCTCAACCAATTTCCACTGAAGCAGAACAAGTTCCCACTGATCAACCAATTACCACTGCAAGTGAAAAAGTTACCACTGCCACTCAAGAAATTACCACTGCAGAGGAAGAAGCTGCCAGAATAAGATCAGTTAAAGGAAAAGCTATTGTGGTTGCATCAGATCAAGAGCAAATAAGAAATATTTCTAAGAAAGAACAAGCTCAGATCAACTTTGATGCAAGATTAGCAGAGCAACAATAAGCTGAAGAGAATGAAAGAAAGAAAAAGATTAAGGAAGATGAAGTTGCTAGCTTTATGGAAGCAACTAGGTTGGATAAACTTGAAGCTGTTATGGCAGAACCTATTTCAAGTATTTCACCAACTGTCATACATGAGAAACCTCCATTATTCACTTATGTGCCTACAGAAGAAGAGATTGATTTCTTGATTAATAATGATCAAATAATCAGGAAGAAGGCCATTGAACTTATTGCAAATACAACCTTGAATGAAGAACAAAGGTCTGCTAAACTTAAAGATTTCATTCAAATGAAGAATCAGCAGGCTCTTGATGAAATCATTGGGGATGCTAGCAAAGGTCAAAAGAAGCCAAGAAAGCTTACAAAGGCACAGATTATTGCAGAGATGAAAACTTTTTGTTGTCATGTTGGAAACATGAAGAAGGCTCAATTCAAAGGAATGTCACATGAACAGGTTGAAGGTATTTACTATAGTATTAAAAGACAAGATAGTAAATTCATTCCAATGGATCAAGAACCATTATCTATGAAGACAAAAAGAACTGGAGTGAGTCTTGAATCTAAAGATGCAAAGAAGTTTAAGACTCAGAAATTATCTCAAGCAATAGAGGGTCCTAGCAAGTTGACTGAAGAGCAAGTTATAAATATGGTGTTCATAGAGACTGATGTACTTAATATTGAACCTCTACAAGCAAAATATCCAGTTGTTGGTTGGGAGATCTTTTCTGATAGTTTTGGTGTTGCTTGGAAGATCATCAGAACTGGAAGTGTCACAAACATTTGCAGAGACTTTGAAGATATTGTTAGATGTTGTGATAGAGAAGATTTGGATACTTTTTGGAGAATTGTTCAAGATCAGTTTAAGAAGAAAGAACTTGTTGATGTCAAAGCTAAGGAGTTATGGGTTCACTTTAGAAGATTATATGAACCTGACCCAAGTGATAGATATTGGAGATTTGAAGCTCATGGTACAAGAACTTTGTGGAAATTCTATGATTTAAGTTCTGTGCATCATGTTTCTACTCAAGATGGAGTTGATGTCTTTATGCTGGCTGAGAAAGAATATCCATTGAGAGCTGGAGTATTGACAGTGATGTTGTCAGAAAAGCTTAGGTGTTGGGAAAGAACTGAAGTCATAGATAATTTGCTACAAAGGATTTATGATCAAAGTGTGAGAGCTGATAGAGAGTTAAGAAGAAGATAAGTATTTGGAAGAATTCCCATATCCTCATGTTTACTGCATACTTGAAGAAACTTATTGATTTATGTATTAATCATAAGTTAGGGGAGGATTGTTGGGAATTATACTAACAGTTACCACGGTTAAGAGAAGAAGTTACAACTGCAGAAGATTGTACTTGCAGTGGAAACTCATTACCACTGCAAGAACAATATATTACCACTGCTTATTAGATAACTGTTAGGAAACGTGTCTAGATTTATATAGAATAGATCTTGTGTATATCTTATTCTATTAGCATTATACTTATCTTGTAGAAGAGGACTCCTTGTTGTATAAAAGGAGATCCTAGGTTATCAGTTGAGATATAACTCTCATATACGTTTCTAGTGCTTCAAGGTGTAACCCTAGTGATATCAAGATCACTCGTATTATTATCATTAATAATATTGGAGCTAATAGTTTGTTTACATACATTGTTCATATATTACTGTCTTACTCACAATCAAACTTCTAAGTGTTACTAAGTAGATTCCGCATACTTAGTGATATAATTCAAAGTATCAATCTAACACAAGTTCAAGGTGTTTAGATCCATCAAACGGCGATACGATAGTCATTCCCAGTGACCTAACCCGTAACGGTGGTATTCTCTCCTTTCGACTAAGAGCATCAGCAACAACGTTTGCTTTACCAGGATGGTAGCGAATTTCGCAATCATAATCGCTTAGCAACTCAATCCAACGTCGTTGCCTCATATTGAGCTCTTTTTGATTCAAGATGTGTTGTAGACTTTTGTGGTCAGTGAACACAACACTCTTGGTTCCATACAAGTAATGTCTCCATATCCTCAAGGCAAAAACCACAACACCTAACTCCAAATCATGGGTGGTGTAGTTTTTCTCATGCTTTTTGAGCTTTCGGGAAGCATAAGCTATCACTTTTCCTCGTTGCATTAACAAAGCTCCCAAACCTTTATGTGAAGCGTCACAATAGACGACGAAATCCTCGTTACCTTCAGGTACCGCCAAGATAGGAGCACTATACAACATCTCCTTAAGTAATTGAAATGCTTCCTCTTCTTTATCTCCCCATTCATACTTGATGCGTGGGAATCGCAACAGGCTTTACCTCTCGAGGGATCTCGAGAAGCTTACAACCCCCACCAGGCAGTGTACCTGATCGTTGTAGTATAGTATAGTGACAAGTACCGGGGGATTGATCGTTCAGCTTAGGAATAGTGTCGCTAGGATTAGAAAGCCTAAATACTAGTTCTAAAGGTGAGGGATGATTATTATTGTGTTTTTATATTTTATGGAAAGCAAATTAAAATCTCGGGTTTGAAGGATTTGGGCGGAATTAGTTGCTAATCAACTAACCCAATACTAAGATGCAATCAAAATAAAATACTAGAAATGAAAATAAACTAATTTATACTAAGGTTGTGAGCAGTAATTGGAGAAAATGTGTTTACTTAGATTTCACTACTCCCTAGATATCTTTTACACGTTAATTACTTGTTATAATTGCATGGATGACGGATCGTATTCCTTAATACCATTCATGGGGTGGCACACATAACTCCCCAATTCTATGAGCTCTTATCTCCTCCTACACCATGCCCAGCACAACTATAGGGATTGTAAACAGTGGCTCATGCATTAAATACAACCAATAAAGACCTAGTACGCGTTGGTTCATGTTTCTTAAGACGTTCAAGCATGTTACCAATTGGAGATCTGCCAGTTTTCTTAAGCCTAACATATAAATCATTCATCCAAGACAAGAATAAACAAGTAATCAACACATAATCAATATCTAGGTTTCATTAGATCTAAGCAAACACAAGATAGATCTAGCCTAGCATGATGGAATTAAGACAAGAACATGATATAGACAACCAATACATAGACATATTGATTGAATTAGAAGAACACTTATCTTGATTAATCATGCAAGGTATCAAGGGGTTGGAACCCTTGAAAAACCTGTAAAGTTACACCAAAATCGTACTTAGGGTTTCTCCCAAAACTTCTCTCTTTAAATGTGAAAAATTAGAAAACTATATATAGGAAAAGGGGTCTGACGGCGTCAAGACCAAATAGGTGACGCCGTCACCTCGTCGCCAAAACAATCCTCGGACTGCCTAGATCTACATTTGACGCCGTCAAGAACAATCCATTTCCAGGCCGTCATGACTTTTACTCTTGACGCCCTACCTTCATGACGCCGTCAAAACTCTTCTGGGTCGTCATGGAATTTTACTCTTGACGCCGTCAGGGAACTCCTCTTGACGCCGTCATGCACTGTTCCCAGCATAGAAAATTAAGACTTTGGCGTTTTCTTCACTTTTATGCTCCAAAAACGTCCGAATTGCTTCCTTTTCCAGATTTCACTCCCAAAGTACCTAAAATCACAAAAGGAACGATTTAGGGCAATATTTGATCAAATAAATTCGGATTCGGGCTTAAATGACCCCCTAAAAACGGATCATTTTTCGCCTCATCATATACCCTTACACTTGAGATTTGCTTGTCCTCAAGCAAATGCGCTTTTATTCTACTCAAAATACAAGTTAGGGGTCATTTAACACTAATATAAAAGTAATTACAACAAATAATCGTTCCACTAAAGACCAATAGACAAGCACGGATGTCATACACAAGCACCTCACAAATAGTGTTTAGATACTCACATCTCTCGGGTGTAATAAAGTGTAAATTACAATATGGAAACGGAAGATATCTCTCACTACCTGTCATAGCAAAATAGATTACCATAGGCTTGGGAAAGGATCAAACCTCCACCACATGGCGTAAGCACCTAGGATAAACTATCAAAGAGGTCTTTTAAAGGGTTGTAACGTTAGGTGTAGGGATATGAAATACACGGTTTTGTTGGATAAAGGAAGTTTTACTGGTGGCGAGTTAACAATCTTGGTTAATTACATGTACAATGTGGCGTTGCTAAGCCAAGACTAGACTCGACTTAAGCTAATAAACGAAAAATAACAAAAACATAAAATGAACATAGAATAAAATGGGATGGTAGTCCGTATGTTTTTTTTTCTTTTTTTTTTCTTTCTTTTTCTTTTTCTATTTTTTTTTCTTTTCTTTTTTCTTTTTTTTTTCGATTTTTTTTTTCATACACTCTTACCCTACCATCCGAAATAATACATCATAGGGGATTGAACATTCCCCTTACACTTGAATTTTTACATACTTTACATTAAACTAATCTAATGACTCGAATTAAGAAAATCAAAACACTTGGAGCACTTTCAAGATTAACGTACATATGGGGGTAATAATATGATGTTCTTCCCCATTACTTCATAAAATAAGTACTTACCCATGAGTCCCAATCGTCCAAAAACAATATGTACAAGGATATGACTCGACTTAGCAACCATGTAATCAATTAGAAAGTTAACTTAGGGTTTAACAAATAACAATAATGCACTAAAAATGAGAGCATACACGGAAGGCTAAGGCGATTTGGTTGTACATTTAAGTGGGGTGTAACAAATTCTTCCTTTAAGTAAAATGCTTAAAGTTAGAAACGAAAAGATAGGCTCGGAGGGGTGTACTAGGGGTATCGTGTACTAAAAATGAGTACAACGCTAAGGGTGTGGGAAAAATTAGTTGACTTAACTAGTCAAGTAATATGACTTAAATGGTCAAGTAATTATGATACGGGTTTAACACAAGGGTGATCCTAATGCCTCTTATCATGTAGTAAATCCTACCACACGAATGTAGTCTCACTAGCGGTCTCGGGATGCATACTAACGCAAGTTCTAGAATCTAAATGCTACCGATACACTCATAAGCACTAATAATAAATGCTTTTCCTATCAAATCTAAAGGCGAACCTCACATATTTGGGTGGAAAATTTTTCTGAATATACGGTTATGTGCTAGTCATACAATCTCCTATCCATGAGACGCTTGCTATGGCTAAAGTTTCACTCCTAAATGTTGTAAAAAATTTTAAATTTGGCGCTAAAATTGCACTAACAAGTATTTCTCATAGTTTTATTACACATCTACCATCAAACAAAACAAACTCAAGCAAAAGTGCATATGTAAGGTATCATCTTTTTACCCTCCCCTTACACTTAAGATGAACATTGTCCCCAATGTTCAAGTAAAGAATGTAAAAGTGAAGAAGTAAAGAGAATGAAATCAAATACTCCCCTGATTCGCTCGGTATGGATAATAGGATGGCCAGGTTAAATCTTCCTCCAAGAAAATGAACAATCAAAGCTTCCCTTCCAGAATATAAATCATCTTCTTGTCATACATAACCTGTAAAACCTGACAAAATAGACAAGACAACCTCGCGTAAAATCGGCGGCATCCTCTATAAGTTACAAAATCCTAGAAAACAAGATAAGATATAATGCTTGTGGAATGAAGTTTGCAGATCTCCTGGAGATTATAATACTTAATAATTCAAAAAAACCATAAGACTCCGTTAGAAAAACAAAACCGGTAAAATTTCCAGATTTTAACTCCTGACGCCGTCAAGAGTAAACCCCTAACGCCGTCAGAATTGACCTGCAGAAATTCTTATGTTAAGTTTCCGGAAAATTTCTGGAAAAACTTGGTTCTACTTCCTGGAAAATCCTGCAAAACTTCATTATGACTCAATACAAGCATTTGACTCTAACAAGTACGAATATACATGTTCATTTAATATTGTGGAGAATCATGATCGGTTTGTTTCTTAAAAACATATTTGGGGTTTCCCCTTATACTTATCTTTTGCAAAAATACTTCTAGGTGGAGTTAAGACTAGGCCAAAACAACAAAGTAAAGTATTTCCACTATTTTAGTTTAGAAACACAATCTACCAACAATAAAAATTAAGCATGCATACGGAAGCAAATAACAAACAACCAAATAAAATCACACAAAACATGGGTTGCCTCCCAAGAAGCGCTTTTCTTTATTTACGAGTCTTGTAGCTAGACTCAAAGTCATGGGTTACTACGTGACTTCATCATTGGTTCCACTCTCTAGGTCGTCTTCTAAACCAGTTTTGTATTCCGGACCTAGTTGTAAGCATTCTTTATAGAAACCAAGCATCCTATTCTTTACATATTCTACTCCTCTACGTCTATCCTCCTTATTCCTATAATAAGCCGCTTGCTTGTGTTCTTTTTTGAAATTAGAGAGAAGGCGGTATTGCTCAATCTTGTAGGGCATTTGATAGGCAACCTCATCGTTCTCTTCCTTAAATCTAACTATCCCTAAAGTCGGATCATAACTCATCCTAGTGGCTTCAACAAATGGTTTTCCGAATATTATTTGGCTTAGGCAAGCATCTATCACCGGACGAATGTCTTCCACTATCATAAAATCGATTTCATAGGTGAGATTCCCTATAATCACATGGAATCCCTTCACTCTTCCTGCAAAATTACTTATCAGATTCTTACCGGGCATCATCCTAAAATTAAGTTGCTTCTTCATCACCCAATTGTAATAAGTCCTAGTCATGATGTTCACGGGGGATCTAGGGTCGATGTAAGCTTTCCATATATGCATGTGCCCGATATTGCATGGGATGTTAATGTTAGAGGGGTCTCCCATTTTGATAAGGGGTGTGCCGAAGATATATGGTCTCTCGGGACTATCGAATAGATCCTTATGGTACTCCCGTTCTTCTTCGGTGGGCAACTTATCAAAGTATTTTTCTATAGGCTCTACCTCCTCTAACTCCTCTTCCTTGTTAACCTTAACTTCCCTACTCTCATCCTTAATCTCGGCCTCTACTCTAACTTCATCCTGGTCACTCCTCTCTATCTCCTTCGGTTTAATGGTGACAACATTGACAAAGTGGACATGTTTGGATGATGAGGGGTCCTTAATTTGGATTCCACTATTGGTGTCCCTAGTGTCCTTCCTAGGTGTGATTAACGCTTGGTTGTTGAGGGCTTTCAACAAGTTGTCAATCTTGTTGGTCATCTCCGTCTGTTGTTGGTTGAATTAAATTTCAAACCTAGCTATGCGAGCTTCTTGAGATGCCATGAACTTTGTCATCAATCCTTCATGATTGTTGGTACTACCATAGTTGTTAGAAGGATTGTTGTTGAAAGTACGGTTGGATGGTGGACCGTTTGGTTGGTAACGATTAGGCGGATTGGAGGAATTGGGTTGATTTTGTTTCCACCTAAGGTTTGGGTGATTTTTCCATGAGGGGTTGTATGAATCACCGTAAGTGTTTGGCTCGGGCTTGAAAGTGTACCACTTATCTCCCGCTTCGTCGGTACGCGTGGATACGTAGTCCGCAAAAGCTGTTCCGGGGAGTTCCACACAATCACCAGTGTCATGGGGACCACTACATAATTCGCATGAAGAAGTGATTTTGTTCACTTGGCTTGAAGGCTTCGGAGCTTCGTAAGATTTCATGAGAAACTTGACTTGGTCCTCAAGTCCAATGATCCTACGGTCGGGAGTGCTAGAATTGTTCGAAGGCAAAGATATTGCCTTGACCGTTTTGTTCAAATCACGGGGATCATTCCAACTTTCGTTGTCATAGAGAGCAAGATCTTCTATGAGTTCCCATGATTGTTCCGCACTAAGATCACGTAGCTTACCACCGGCCGATTGGTCAATGGCTCGCCTCGTGGAGATGTCGATATGGTCATAAAAAATTTGGACTTGGAGCCAAAGATCTATGCCATGATGAGGGACTTTTTGGAGTAAGTCCTTGAAACGAGTCCATGCTTCGTAAAGAGATTCATTTTGACGTTGTTGGAACATCAAGATGTCATTTCTAAGCTTAGTAGTTCTCCCCGGTGGGAAAAATTGAGCAAGGAAACGAGTGGTGAGATCATCCCATGTGGTGATGGATCCCGCGGGTAAACGCTCAAGCCATTGACTAGCTTGATCCCGTAGAGAGAATTGGAATAGGCGTAAACGGGTGGTCTCTCTAGTTTCAACACCGAGGTCTATGGAATCTACGATTTTGAGAAAGTCCTTAAGATGTTGGTTTGGATCTTCGGAACGAAGTCCATGGAATGCACATCCGCTTTGCACCAACCGGATGGTGTCGGATCGCAAGGGGGTCACATTGGCTCCGGTGAGCTCAATGGTGTTTCGGTAGCCTTGGTGGCTAGGTTGGGAATACTCTCCTAAGGTTTGGGGCCAAAGGGGTTCTAATGGTGGGTTTTGTTGTGGTGGGATGACGGGTTCAAAGATGTTACCACCTTCCATGATGTCGGATGGCAAAGAGTTACGAACAAAAGTACAAAGAAATGAGATAGACTAAAGAAGACCTAAAAAACAAAAATAAAATCTTACTAGAAAGGAATCTAGCAAGTAGACCTAATAAAAAGAAATTCTAACCTAGACAATAACTATTCCCCGGGCTGCGGCGCCAAAAACTTGATGCGTGGGATTCGCAACAGGCTTTACCTCTCGAGGGATCTCGAGAAGCTTACAACCCCCACCAGGCAGTGTACCTGATCGTTGTAGTATAGTATAGTGACAAGTACCGGGGGATTGATCGTTCAGCTTAGGAATAGTGTCGCTAGGATTAGAAAGCCTAAATACTAGTTCTAAAGGTGAGGGATGATTATTTTTGTGTTTTTATATTTTATGGAAAGCAAATTAAAATCTCGGGTTTGAAGGATTTAGGCGGAATTAGTTGCTAATCAACTAACCCAATACTAAGATGCAATCAAAATAAAATACTAGAAATGAAAATAAACTAATTTATACTAAGGTTGTGAGCAGTAATTGGAGAAAATGTGTTTACTTAGATTTCACTACTCCCTAGATATCTTTTACACGTTAATTACTTGTTATAATTGCATGGATGACGGATCGTATTCCTTAATACCATTCATGGGGTGGCACACATAACTCCCCAATTCTATGAGCTCTTATCTCCTCCTACACCATGCCCAGCACAACTATAGGGATTGTAAACAGTGGCTCATGCATTAAATACAACCAATAAAGACCTAGTGCGCGTTGGTTCATGTTTCTTAAGACGTTCAAGCATGTTACCAATTGGAGATCTGCCAGTTTTCTTAAGCCTAACATATAAATCATTCATCCAAGATAAGAATAAACAAATAATTAACACATAATCAATATCTAGGTTTCATTAGATCTAAGCAAACACAAGATAGATCTAGCCTAGCATGATGGAATTAAGACAAGAACATGATATAGACAACCAATACATAGACATATTGATTGAATTAGAAGAACACTTATCTTGATTAATCATGCAAGGTATCAAGGGGTTGGAACCCTTGAAAAACCTGTAAAGTTACACCAAAATCGTACTTAGGGTTTCTCCCAAAACTTCTCTCTTTAAATGTGAAAAATTAGAAAACTATATATAGGAAAAGGGGTCTGACGGCGTCAAGACCAAATAGGTGACGCCGTCACCTCGCCGCCAAAACAATCCTCGGACTGCCTAGATCTACATTTGACGCCGTCAAGAACAATCCATTTCCAGGCCGTCATGACTTTTACTCTTGACGCCCTACCTTCATGACGCCGTCAAAACTCTTCTGGGTTGTCATGGAATTTTACTCTTGACGCCGTTAGGGAACTCCTCTTGACGCCGTCATGCACTGTTCCCAGCATGGAAAATTAAGACTTTGGCGTTTTCTTCACTTTTATGCTCCAAGAACGTCCGAATTGCTTCCTTTTCCAGATTTCACTCCCAAAGTACCTAAAATCACAAAAGGAACGATTTAGGGCAATATTTGATCAAATAAATTCGGATTCGGGCTTAAATGACCCCCTAAAAACGGATCATTTTTCGCCTCATCAATACTTAACACTCTTTTGAGTCAATTTGGTCAACGGTTTAGCTATCTTCGAAAATCCCTCGATGAATCTTCGGTAATAACCGGCTAAACCTAAAAATTGACGAACTTCTGTTGGGGTCGTAGGTGCAGCCCAATCTTTTATTGCTTCAATCTTAGCAGGATCCACATGAACTCCTTGCCTATCAATCACATGTCCCAAAAATTGTACCGTCGGAATCCAAAATTCACAATGGGTCCACAAAATTCACATTCTAAAATAAGTCTTAGATGCTCCTCATGCTCCTTCTCACTCTTTGTGTAAATTAGAATATCGTCGATGAATACGATCACAAACTTATCTAAATAAGGCTTACACACCTGATTCATGAGATCCATGAATACCGCCGGTGCGTTAGTCAACCCAAACGGCATCACTTGAAGCTCGTAATGCCCGTAACGGGTTCTGAAAGCTGTTTTCGGAATATCTTCCTCGCGAACTCGAAGTTGATGATATCCCGATCTCAAATCGATCTTTGAATACACACTCGATCCTTGAAGTTGATCGAACAAGTCGTCGATCCTCGGTAACGGGTATCTATTCTTCACCGTTAACTTGTTCAGCTCTCGGTAATCAATACACATACGAAACGATCCATCCTTCTTCTTCACGAATAAGACTGGGGCTCCCCAAGGTGAAGAACTTGGTCTTATGAATCCTTTTTCGGCTAACTCCGCTAACTGTTTTGACAACTCTTCTAGTTCGGTGGGTGCAAGTCGATAAGGCGCTCGTGCTACAGGTGCAGCACCAGGTATCAACTCAATTTGAAACTCCACTTGTCTAGTATGCGGGATTCCCGGCAAATCATCGGGAAATACATAAGGAAAATCACGAACTATAGGCACATCTCCAATGCACCTTTCCTTCTTCTCATTCCCTCCTTTCTCAGAAATTTGAGCTAAGAAAAGGTAACATCCTTTCTCCATTAGCTTTGGTAACTTAGTGCAAGAAATGACTGCTAACCGGGATGGGCTCCTCGAACCTTTTCGATCTCCTAGTATATTTAGGATTTCCTTTCCGTAAGGTACACGCACGATCTTCTCTTTGCAAAGTATGTGAGCACAATACTTCGACAACCAATCCATACCAATGATGACATCGAAACTTCCTAACGTGACGGGTAAAAGATCTATGTTGAAAGGGGTGATTCAAGAAATTTAACGTGCAACCACGAATGATGGTATTAATCCTTTCTATGTTTCCATTTGCTAATTCTATATCATACCCAATTCCTAAGGCCATCGGGGCTTTCTCTAGTAAGGGTGCAAACGTAGTGGACACAAAACTTCTATCGGCACCAGTATCAAATAGTATGGAAGTATAACGATTATTGAGAAGGAACGTACCAGTAACGACGTTCGGATCTTCTCCTCTCTCGTTCCCGAGTGCATACACTCTTCCCTGAGTAGCTCCAGCTTCCACACGTTAGTCCCCGTTATCTTGTCGTCCACGGTTTCCTCCAGCTCCACGGTTTCCATGATTGTACCCATTACCACCCGATCCTTGATTTCCTCGGTTCCACGATTCTCTACACTCATTCCTATAATGTCCCTTCTTTCCACACCCATAACAAGTAACGTCTGCCTTATTTCTCATTTCAGGAGCAGCTTGAACCATAGCAAGAGGTCGAGCTCTACAATCCTTAGATGTGTGTCCTTTCTTTGAGCAGTTCTGGCATCTTACACTACACCATCCAGAATGATTCTGGTGGCAATGACCACACTTGGGTGCATCACCGTTTTGGTTCTTCTTATCTCCATTCCCAATAGCATAAGCCTTAGCTTGACGCTTGTTTCAGTGATCATTACCCTTAGAGTGATGGTCTCTCTTTCTCTTTCCATTCTTATCCTTATCAGCTCCTTCCAATTCCAACGAATCTATTAGTTGTTGAGCAATTGTGATTGCCTCATGGATATTTGCAGGCCTAGCAGAAATCACATCATTCCTTGTAGCCACAAGCAACCCATCGGTATACCGCTCAATCTTTTGAGTCTCAGTTTTTACCATATCTGGGCAAAGCAAGGCCAACTCCTGGTAACGACGATTGTAAGTCGCCATATCAGTACCCTTCACTTTGTGATTCCAAAACTCAATTTCTAGCTTCTTAACCTCATTTCTTGGGCAATAAGTCTGAATCAACAGAGACTTAAATTGCTCCCAAGTCATAGCATAAGCCACATCACTCCCAACCGAATTTCGGTAATTGTTCCACCAAGTTAAAGCTTCATCCTTGAAAGTAAAAGAAGCAAGCTTTACCTTCGCATTCTCCGCACAACCACTGACATTAAACACTGACTCAATCTTCTCTATCCACCTGACCAAGTAGACCACTCCTTCGGTTCCACCAAACTCAATGGGTCCACAAATTTTAAACTCCTTGTAGTTACGTCCATTAGCACGAACAGGTGGAAATGTTCCAGCAGAATTGTTGGAATGATTTGACTCAGCTAGTAGCTCAGCAACTCGTTGCTCCACAAGTTGATTGTTCATTGCTTGATCCACAGTAGGTGCGTTAAGTGGAACATGATCATTGTCTCCCTGAACATCAACATTTTGATTCCTGTTGTTGCGGTTAGTAGTGTCCAGGTTATCAGGAGTAGGGGTTTCAACATTTCGAGTAGGACGGCGTCCTCGACGACTAGGGGTAGTCACTGCAGGACCAGTTCTGGTAGTTCTAACAGGGTTTCGTCGTGGGGCAATTAATATAAGTCACAATACAAGGTTCGTAAGTCTTCACTAACACGTACCATAACGTCTAACAAGAATCCGATTGGTGAAAGTCGAAATACGAACGTAATACCAATACAATATCAGCCACGCAAATAGGAACACAATTCTCCATGTATGCCAAAAACCGTAGAATATCATACGAAATCACCATCGTCCATATAAGTAGCGGTCGATACTTCGCTCCAAAATACCAAAAGACATAATAAATACTAATCGTTCCATACGAAACGAACATACAATCCGAATAACATGACTTAAGGGATAGAATAACCATTTCTCTTAACCAAGTACTCCCTGGCTTAGGAAGCAACATAACAACAACACAAATCCAAATCGATCTAGCCATGATGCTGGCGTAGACTCCTCAACTCCGCAACAAACTCAGCAACAACCATCTCAAGTCGGTCAGACACCCGCGAGATCTTCTCGCCCTGTACAGTAATCCGAGTCCACATCCTACCAGTCTCACCTAACTCTGCATGCTCAACAGAAACCTCAGAAGGTGCATCCGACGCCAGAGGACTACCAGGTGGCGAATCAAACAAAAATGGATGATTAGGTGAAACCGGCTCTAATGGATGTATCGGGGAATCGGGCTTCGCAGAATGAACTGAATGTGCTAGCGACCCATCATCATCAGGCATTTCCTCCTCCTGAGGATCATCCTCTTCCTCATCCTGAGGGTCATCATTCTCTTCCTCATCTTGAGGGTTATCATTCTGCTCACCCTCGTACTCCTCCTCATACTCCTCGTCGGAGGGGTATGATTCCTCCCGAACCGTCACTTATTTATCACACAAGCCAACCGCTTGTGAACGGTTAACCGTAATATCTAAATGGAGCCCGGGAGGAACTAGCAATGTTAATCCGTGGGAGTTAAGTACAGAAAAAGTACGTGAGTACAGAAAAGTACATCCCCGGGTCGTTATGTCCCAACGAGGTGTGCGTGATAGTACAATGATTTGTAATGTGTTGAAATAATATGTATATAGAAAAATGGGAATCTGAATGACTAACACTGAAATGTGAATAGTAATAGCTCTGTCACAGCTACATGTTTAAGAAACGTGCAATCAGAAACCCTAAAATAATAAAGTATTTACAATTGTACGTTTAGGTTTAAATAAACGTAAACATAACGAATAAAACTAAATTTTCCCAAAGAGGGAATTTGCATGCCTTAACGGCTTAAATGCAAATTAAATAAACTTAAAATATTTACTTATAATTAAAATATATTTAAAATAATATTTACAAGTGCTATATTAATTATTATAAATTAGAAACTATTATTAACTATTTAATAATTTACCTAAATAATAAGAAAATATAAAGTAAGACTAAAAACTTAGAAAAATTTAAAATAATATAAAAGAAATTTTGAAACTAAAAATATATTTATTATACAAGTATTCTATTTATTATTAATTATTTACTATTATCTATATATTAATACTATTATTAAATTATTATATATACTAAATTAGCAAACAAAAATCTAAAACTTTTTACATAATTCTAATATACTAATAAGAAGCTAAGAAAAATATAAAAACTATATTTTATATACAAAAATAAGAAAACTTAATTAAAATCTATTATTTATTAATTAGACTAATTAAACTAAATTAATTATTATACATACTAAACTTATTTATAAAATTATAAAACTTTTTATAAGACTTCCTAAGTATCTCAGGAATACATAAAAAATATAAAAAGTTTGTAAAAATTATAAATAAGCAGTTTTAAAAATTAGATACTTATTATTTACTAAAAGAAATATAAACTATATTAATTATTAAAAATACTATATGAACAGTAAAAATTACGAAAAAATTACAGAAAGTATAAATTAGTATGAAGGTGCTAGGAAAAATGAAGTGAGCACACCAGCTTATCCTAATAAGCTGTTAAGAGCTTAACAGTTCATATAAGCCAAAAGGGTCAAAACACCCTTAAGTATATTGTTTGGTAGAGCATAACTGAGAAAAGACCCTAGGGCAACTGGCATACAGGTACACACTATCACTCTTCCAAAGGGGGAGATCTTAGGTTCGACCCTGCCTCAACCCTTTTTGCTTTTTATTTTATTTTTGTATTTTTCTTTTTGCAAAACTGTACATTAAGTAAAAATATAAAAGTTTAATAAAGGAAAACTTTTTACAAAAGCCAAATAAGCTCTGTGAGAGCTTATTTGTGGCTCAGTTCATGGTTATAGGCAAATAAGCAATAAGCCCTCTAAATAGAGGCTATCACTTAGCCTTAAAAGGTGTTTGGGCTTTTCTTTTTGTATTTTCTGGATCATACTACTACTAATATTAAACATGTTTTAAGAAGATGGAACTTTACATGCAAGAGGAATAAGCTGTTTCACAGCTTATGACCACTTCAGTAGAGCATTATGCTCACAGTTGGGTCATAAGCTTGAAACAAGCTTATAAAAGGCTGCAAACAAGAAAAGAAAGGTCAAGTATCAAAGGAAAAGGAAAAAGAGGCTTTACAATCAAGGACCAAGCTGAGTCAGTGGCTAGGAGCTTATGCAGTGAGCTAAAAGCTCACAGCTATGCACATAAGTTCACAAGGGCCATGAAAAAGGTTGAACTCTGAATTGAAAAGAAAAGGAACAATGAAAAATAGTCAGATGGGCAAACATAAACATGAAATGTGCAATGAAATTGTCCATATGACTGATTTGTGAACTCATGGTTTAGACAGTCAAGCTACAAGCTTGACTTGGATTGAATTGAGGCCTCTAAAGCCTGTAATGAGTTCCACAAGGGAAAAACAAAGAAAAGATAAGTTTGTACAATGTTTATATGCAAATATGAACAAGCTAGTTAACTGAGTTTGGCTAACAAGCTCATAAAAGCTTATAAGCTTTACTCAGATAAATAGCTTAGCCAAACACCCCTGCAGTCTCAAATAAGGACCAAAAGAGCTTATCAAATAAGCTCAAAAGCCCAATCTAAAAGTTGTAGTAGCAAGAACATCTGGTTGGCTTTCCAAAAAGCCCAAGCTCACCTAGTGGGGTCCACTAGGGAGCTTGTGAGAGGCTTATGAAAAAGCTCCCATTTGACTGAGTATACTAGAAGACAGTACACAAAGTCAAAATAGGGCATACAAAAAGTCATCTGCAGCCCTAGTAAATGGGCCTCAAATTGAAATTTGAGACTTGAGACTTGTATATTGGTTGATTAGCTTCTAAAAGAAGCAAACCACACAAGCTAAGTCCAAGTGAATGACTTTTTGAGAGCTTATGAAATGTGCTAGAGTATAGGTAAGTATACTGATGAACAGTATACTTATCTATTTGGTGATAAGTTTAAGCTGGTTGCAGCCTATCAAAATAAGCTACAAATTGAAAATGGAATACAGGAACATAAAGTTGGATGGTTAAACTTCATAAGAAACTAGACCACACAGATTTATATTCATTAATGAGCTTATGAGAGCTTCTAGGAAATGGTGTAAAGTAACTGAATTCACAGTTAGTTGTTGTGAGTGAGCAAACTAAAAGACCTTTTTAACTTATCTAATAAGCTCATAAAAGCTACAATGGCACTGAAACATTGAGTGTGGTAGGTTAGCTTCACATGAAACCAAAAACCACAAGCTCAAGCTCAATGAGGAGCTTTTTGAGAGCCTAGGAAAAAGGCTCAACTTCACTGTTTGCTTCAGTGAAGTGAGTTTGGTTGTAACAAAATGAGGAGATTGATTAAGCTATCTAGATGAACAATTAAAAAGAAAATGAGTTTGAACATAACAAATAAGCCACAAGGGCAACACAAAGAAGCCAAGTGCACAAGCTTAGGGCAAATAATGAAGCTTTTGCAAGCTCATGTATTTGGCAGCTAGAGCTGTGCACAGGGCAAAAACAACTACTTATAAGCTAAGAAATAAGCACATAAACATTCAAAATAAAAATTAACAAAAATAAAATAAGCAAGATGAGCAACAGAACTAAAACATCCTAAAAGCTTATGACCTAAAACCTAGTATTAAAGCCACAATTAAATCAACTTTTTATTCAAAAATCCATTTCTATGAAATTTGACTTTTTATGTTTTAAGCTTAAGTTGACCAATATGAGTTTTAATCCTAAACTACTGACTTATTAAGTTGTATTAAGCTTAAATAAGATAAAAATAAACTAAATAACCTAGTTTTAAACTAAAATGATGAAAAAGACATCCAAAATTCTTTGTTCATGGACTGTCACAATCCATACAAGGATTTGTTGACTTTTTCATTATAACTACAAAAGTAAAACTTAAACTAGCCTACTTTAATCATAAGAAAAGAACTGAGAAAGGTTGGTTCAATTTTAACAACAATTGCATAGTATCACAGGTTGAACCAAACACCCCTATATAATGACAGTTACACCAAAACTTTTTATTTAAAAACTACAACTATGCTTTTCAAACTTAAAACAGGTTATATAAACTATATTAAAGTTTTGTAAACTAAAATTACACTACAAAAAGCATTAAAACTAATTTAAGCAAAATTTGGAAATTGCTTACAATTTGAAGATATGCTGAGAAACAAAGAACCCAAGGACCAAACACATCCAAAAGCTTGTCACTATGTCAAATGAATTATTTTTATCCAATTTGTCACCCTGCTTCAGCCTCCTTCTTATTCTTCCCACTATTTTTGATTTTTCATGGTTTTCTTGATTATTTTTGGTATTTTTTTTATTTTTTTTTAAGACTAACTGATTTAATGTATCTAAAAGCTTAAAAGCTTGTGTCAGGAGCTTATATTAGCTTAAGGGTCCATTAAACAATTATAATTGACAATAATTTAAATTACTTGGAAATTAAAGACAATTAAATAAAAACTTGGAATTTAAATTTAAACTAAATAAAGCTGTAAATAATGTTTAATTTTACATTGTCAGTGTAAAATACAACATTGAAAGCAATAAATTACATGAAATTTAAATAAAGCAATAAACTATTCTAAGTGACCTTAGCCTAAACTAATGGTACCCTGCTTCATGCCTTCCTCTGTCTTTTTATAGCCCTAAATTGATCTCTGAGTCACCAGGATCAAATCCCACTAGTCCACTTGAGTTCCATCTGTCCAATTGATCAACACCTGTTTAAAAGGTTTTTGGCGCCAAAATTGCTTTTTGCAATTGGGAGCTGTGCGGGTGCTAATTGGTGGGTTTGGAGGTTGAAGTGGACAATTGGGTGAGAATGGTGGGCAGGGGAGGTGAGGTGATAGTTGCAGGGATATTTACAGGGTAGGGGTGTGGTGGCAGGGTGTAGTGTGATAGGTGTCACCTCCTAGGGTAAACCTAGGAGGTGAGTTTGGTTGAGGGAGTGACAGGAGGGCTGGTGAGGTGGAAAGGTAAGCAAGTGGTGGTGATGGAGGTGGAGAGCAGGTTACAGGGTTGTGAGGTGGAAGAAAGACGGGTCAATGCTGGTCCACACATATATCCCAGGTTCAATATTCAAAAGGGCTTGGGTGTTTAGGCTAGTTATTTGTTTTTGTATTTGGGCCCAAGGTAAAAGGTTTGGACCAGGATAGTGTTTATTAGATTTGGATTTGGTTATTTATTAGTTTTGGAAATTTATTAGCCCAAGGACCTATTTTGTAAAAATCTGAAAATTGTGGACTAAAATTGTAATTATTCCAAATTATGCAAAAGGTACCATTTTTGTTATTTTGGAATAATATAAGGATTATTTTGATTTTTCCAAATTTAAAAATAACCGGGGACCATTTTTGCCAATTTTCAAAGTTTGAGGGTTAAAAATGTAATTTTCCAAAAATATATAAAAAATGACTTGATTTGTTAATTATGAATAGTACAAGGGTATATTTTGATAAATTTCCATTTTAAAATACCCAGGGACTATTTTTGCCATTTTTGAAACTGCAGGGACCAATTTTGTAATTTCCTCAAACTTTTTATCCAAGGGTTAAATTTGATAACTTTTGAATTCCTAAGGACTAAAATTGACTTTTCTTTCCAAAATAAACTTGCAGGGACTAAAACTGTCAAGTTTTGAAACTTGGGGGACCTGTTTTGCCATTTGTGCATTTTTGATCTTCAAGGGTAAAATTTGTCATTTCTTGATTCCTGGGGGACTGTTGTTGACTTTTCTTCAAAATAATTTTCCCAGGGACCATTTCTGACATTTCTTGAAAGTTCAGGGACTGATTCTGCCAATTGTGCAAACTTTGCACGTTTTTCATCTGTTTTCAATCCTTTTGCACCTGAAACATATAAAAACACATTCCAAAGATATTTATAGTATTATGTGGTATTTCTGTGTGTTTTTAACTGTTTTCGTATTTTAAACAGGACAAAAATGATGAGTTTTTAGAGACTCATCAGGGTACTCCATCAATCGTCATCTCTGAGCAGGTGAACCACGAGGCGATAAAATTGGTGACTTAGGGCTTCAATGAGACGATAAAGTAGTGGCCGAACGCATGACTAACACGTATGGGTCATCAGGGGCCATAGTGATCTACGAGGGGCGACGCGTACCAGCATAAACATCCTCAGTAACATCGTACGAATAGGAGGTCATGGTTTGTGACAACGGCGTAGGGTAGGTGTAAGTGTTTCAAAACAACTAAATCACAACTCAAAATACCATACCAAAAATCCTCATCAAATAATTTCAATTATATAATCTCAATAAAGAATTTCAAATACCGCATTACTAAAACATTTATAAAACAATTAGACCATATAATTCCTCGAAACGCCATCTTATCACTAAATCAATATATTCCATAATCTCAAGTCATCTCAAATATCTCATAATACCTCAAAATAATCGAAGATGCTTCGGCTTGGCGGGCTGGCGGGCAATGGTCAAGGATCATTTTCTCATAATACCTCAAAATACCTAGTTCTCTATAACCTTAGCTCTGATACCAATCTGTAACACCCCCAAAATTTGGTACAGCGGAAGACTCAACAAGCTTTCGGGGTGCTACGGGGATTGGTATCCAACATAAGACATAATAGAACGAGATAAAGTAAACATAATAAAAATACAACCAAAATGGGGTTTTAAAGTTTACATTTATCCCAACATCATTCAGAGTCAGGCCCAAAAGAAATAACAGTAGGTCCACAATTTAATATCAGAGTTTAGAAAAATAGATCCATAAACCAGGTGCCTTAGCCGAGCCTTCCAATCCATGCATCCGAATCATCACTTAATTACCTGAGAAAACGTGCTAAAAGTCAGCTTTCGCTGGTGAGATCATAGGTTTAAATTCATCATCAATATAGTGGACATATACGCAAAACGCTTGCTAGCTAGACTAAGGATTTACTAAAAGCCTGCGGATACCCTCCGCTCCAACATAACACACGGATACCCTCCACTCTAACATAGATATTCGGGTAACCCCCGCAATATCATAAATACTCGGATAACCTCCGAAGTATTAATAACCTATAGGTGCACACTACAGTATCTAAATAAGCCAACCTTGAATAGTACACACGAAACCGTGTGACTAAAGCTGACAATTCACCAATAACAAAATAAGCCAACCTTGAATAGTACACACAAAATATATGTGACTAAAGCTGACAATACATCCTAGTCCATATGCATAGCAAGTTTTAGAAAGAATATAGAAGCGATAATAGTCCACATAAATAATTTGCACGTTTCTCACCCCAAGTATTGAAAACATAGTTCAAGAGTAAAAGTGGGGCTATGACTCACCTCAAGTCCAGAAATCAGCAAGAAGAAATCGGTAGAAGTAAGATGTATAATAACTCACAAGACGGCAACTACGGACTCGGCACGACCTAACAATATCAACTTGCTCAGAAATCATTTCCTCAAATTCAAATATTCCCAAACCCGGACGTATTCCGTTTTATTTTCTGAAAATCCATTTCGTATTAGTTTGGAGTATTTACGTTTGGTATCCATACGGGTGGTGGGTCGACACAAACAAACCAAAAAAAGTCTCACAAAAGAATAATAAAATAAACTATAGATCTAATATTAGCCCAATATATTATTTAAATAAATCGTCGAAGTTTATCAAATCCGTCGATTTGATAATCCCCATATTTATTTACGTAACATACCGTTCCAAGATTACACCCAATCCTAAAGCACATAGCACACAAATACTATATGGTATATATCGTAGTCTAATAAACTCCTTATATACATCGTCAAATTGGCCAGATTTTCCGATATATATATTTAGTGATTTATTATCCTCTACATATACCACAACCTATGGGCGTCGTAGGATACGATGCCCATTAATATACTCATTTCGTATAGCCAAATAACTCGGTTTAACCTGTCGGTTAAGCAAGTTATTTAGTTATAGAAAATGTTTATATTAATCGTCATATATCCGTGACAACACAAAAGTCACAAACAATAACTCACCTGGACTCAAGTGACCACGACTCCGCATAACTCGATAGCTTTCCTCGTTATATATATAAAATAATATTTCATTTAATATTTAGTTAACGTCGAGAATTTCTCGTTATTTATAATATTTATTCATAATAATACTTCCAATAATATTACGCTACTCTCGTAGCATAATATATATTTAGTCGCATTATTTATAATACTACTCGTGATTTTTGTTATTATTAATATACGCATTTATACAATTATATATACGTTATTCACGTCTATATATTTATATAAATGTTTATGTTACCAATAATATTATTACGAGTTTTATTATTTGCGTTTTAAATTGTAAATAATTATCGAGTCATACGAAATGGTCACATGTCCGAGTCATGACTCTCGGCTAATTGTCCAAGTCCAAAATAATATGAGTAAGTCATAAGTAATCCATCCAACTCCGTCCAAATCAATCCCAAAACACGTGATACAACAATAGGGTCCGACTACGGCACCCGACTAACCTATCTCCGTCAATCTAAGTGACCGTCTCACAATCGGTCCCCACATAACTACTCGACAACAACTTCTCAATATACCATAAATCCCTTGTCGAGACCAAAATGATCTCGACACCACAAGCATTCGGCCAAAAATCAACAAATGCCAAACAATAACAAGTTAACAAAAATTATAACAAGGAAATATAAATACAAACATGGTCCATATTCGGGTTGGTTTACCAAGCCAAACCCGAGCCCTCGACTCACTTGAGTCTCGGCTCAAAACCACGAGCCACAAGGACTCGAACCAAAAACCAAGGGTCACAAAATAAGCTCCAACGAGCACACCCAAAACTGCCCATTCGACCACATGGGGTCGCGGCATCATACAACCATATACGGCCACAAGGTCGTGACTCCATCGAGTCAAACCAAGGTCCAACGCAAGCAAACATGAAAACCATAACTCAAGACCACGAGAAGCAACAATATCGAGCCATAGGCTCGGATCCAACACCAAGCCGTGAGTCTTAGACTCACGGTTCACTCGAACCATCAAATAAACACCAAACCCGGATACCAAACCATCTTTTTAGCATCAAAACATCATTTCCCAATAAAATATATTCGGTTCCCATGAAAATCATCCGTGTAGCCACGGATTTATACCAATTCGAGGCACCCCAAAGTCAAAAATCGATTATTCTTACCTTCTTGAACCTCCAATCGAATAGATCTACTAAAAACAACAAAGTTGGTTCGGATTTTATAAGATTTCGAGGTGTTAAAGTGGGTTATATGGTGCGTATAATATACCAAAAGAAAGAGAAAAGGATAAGGAATAAGATGGTGGTGGTTGTTTTGTTGTGGGGGCGGCGTAGTGGTGGTGGTGGCCGGAATAGTGTTCGGCGGCTAGGGTTTAGAGGGGGAAGAGAGAGAGAGTTGGTGAGGGTGAAGATGAATGTGTTGTGTGGTGTGTGTGTGGTGTTAACCACATGGACGATTTTTGTAAGTTACTTATAAAAAAAATACATTTTCTTTTTTAAAAAAATAATAATAATAATAGTAATAATAATAATATTACTAATAATAGGAGTGGGTAAATAATGGGTAAGTGTAAAACACACGGTCCAAAACCCGAACTCATTTCAAAACGTCTAATATCACGCGAAACGTTCCGTAAATAAATAAATATTGTTGAACTTGTAAAAATCAAGTCACAAAATTTCTGTTAGGTAATCCTAGTGCCGGAGTCGACGTAGTACCAAGTGAGAATTCAAAAATAAATCACCAAGTATAATTCCATAACAATCATTAAATATAATCTCAAATCCCATAACGAAATTAAATATAATTAACCATAAAATAGGTCTTACAAGTTCGTTACGAATAAAAATTTATAAACAAACTTTAATGTAATGCGGGTTTTCAAAAAGGCTCCCTAAATTGCCGGTTGTCACACTATCTCTGTTTATTTTTCAACGTAATCTTCTTTTCAAATTTCATTTTACATTATCAACATTTCTAAAAAAATCATACGCATGTCAAAAGTATATCAATATTAGGCTCGTTTGGTTCGTAATCCAGAGGCTTTTTCATCGATATATTTTTTATTAAAAAAATTACTAAATATTTATTAGATATTTGATAAATAAAATTTGTTGTATTAAAAAGTCGTGAATAGTGATTCGCCTCAAACGGTCAGATAATTATTGGTCAACCACTTGTGAATGGTCAAGTATAATAGTCAAACAGCTGAGGCAAATGCTTCCGTGGAATACAGTGTTTCCCCGGGTCGTAATGTCTGATGCGTGGGAATCGCACCTTGCTTTACCTCTCGAGGGATCTCGAGAAGCTTACAACCCCCACCAGGCAGTGTACCTGATCGTTGTAGTATAGTATAGTGACAAGTACCGGGGGATTGATCGTTCAGCTTAGGAATAGTGTCGCTAGGATTAGAAAACCTAATTAATAGTTCTAAAGGCGAGAGATGATTATTTTTGTATTTTTATATTTTTCTGAAAGCAAGTAAAATCTCGGGTTTTGGAAGAGTGGGCGGAATTAGTTGCTATTCAACTAACCCAAAACTAAGATGCAATCAAAATAAAATACTAAAAATGAAATTAAACTAAATTATACTAAGGTTGTGAGCAGTAATTGGAGAAATTGTGTTTACTTAGACTTCACTACTCCCTAGATATATTTTACACATTAATTACTTGTTACACTTGTATGGATGACGGATTGTATTCCTTAATACCATTCGTGGGGTGGCATACATAACTCCCCAACTCTATGAGCTCTTATCTCCTCCTACACCATGACCCAGCACAACTATAGGGATTGTAAACAATGGCTCATGCATTAAATACAACCAATAAAGACCTAGTACGCCTCGGTTCATGTTTCTTAAGACGTTCAAGCATGTTACCATTTGGAGATCTGCCAGTTTTCTTAAGCCTAACATATAATATCATTCATCCAAAACAAGAATAGACAAGTAATCAACACATAATCAACATCTAGGTTTCATTAGATCTAAGCAAACACAAAAGAGATCTAGCCTAGCATAGTAGAATTGAGACAAGAACAAGATATAAACAACCAACACATAGACATATTGATTGAATTGGAAGAACACTTATCTCAATTACAATGCAAGGTCTCAAGGGTTTGGAACCCTTGAAAAACCTGTAAAAGATACACCAAATTCGTCTTTAGGGTTTCACCAAAACTTCTCTCTTTCTAATGAAAAAACTAGAAAACTATATATAGGAAAAGTAGGCTGACGGCGTCAAGAGTTACATGTGACGCCGTCACCTCGCCGCCATATACTTCCTCGGACGGCCTTGATCTACTTATGACGGCCTATGTGACGCCGTCATGAACCACGGTATTTTATTCTTGCCACTTTGACGCCGTCATGAGGGCGTTTGATGCCGTCACCACCTTCGGTATTTTAATCTTCATGTCTGACGCCGTCAAGGTATTACTCTTGACGCCGTCACCTTGTATCTTCAGCATGGAAATTTGGTACTTTGCCGTTTTCTTCACTTTTATGCTCCAAAAACGTCCAAAATGGCTTCTTTTCCAGAATTCACTCTCCAAACACCTAAAATCACAAAAGGAACGATTTAGGGCAATATTTGATCAAATAAATTCGGATTCGGGCTTAAATGACCCCCTAAAAACGGATCATTTTTCGCCTCATCATATACCCTTACACTTGAGATTTGCTTGTCCTCAAGCAAATGCGCTTTTATTCTACTCGAAAGACAAGTTAGGGGTCATTTAACACTAATATAAAAGTAATTACAACAAATAATCGTTCCACTAAAGACCAATAGATAAGCACGGAGGTCATACACAAGCACCTCACAAATAGTGTTTAGATACTCACATCTCTCGGGTGTAATAAAGTAATATAACATTATGGAAATGGAAGATATCTCTCACTACCTGTCATAGCAAAATAGATTACCATAGGCTTGGGAAAGGATCAAACCTCCACCACATGGCGTAAGCACCTAGGATAAACTATCAAAGAGGTCTTTTAAAGGGTTGTAACGTTAGGTGTAGGGATATGAAATACACGGTTTTGTTGGATAAAGGAAATTTTACTGGTGGCGAGTTAACAATCTTGGTTAATTACATGTACAAGATGGCGTTGCTAAGCCAAGACTAGACTCGACTTAAGCTAATAAATGAAAAATAACAAAAACATAAAATAAACATAGAATAAAAACGGGATGGTAGTCCGTATGTTTTTTTTTTTTTTTTTTTTTTTTTTCTTTTCTATTTTTTTTCTTTTTCTTGATTTTTTTTCGAATTTTTTTTTTTTTTTTTTTTTTTTTTTTTTTTTTTTTTTTTGCATACACTCTTACCCTACCATCCAAAATAATAAATCCTAGGGGTATGAACGTTCCCCTTACACTTGAATCTTTACATTAAACTATTCTAATGACTCGAATTAAGAAAATCAAAACACTTGGAGCACTTTTAAGATTAACGTACATATGGGGGTAATAAGTGATGTTCTTCCCCATTACTCCATAAATAAGTACTTACCCATGAGTCCCAATCGTTCCAAAACAATATGTACAAGGATATGACTCGACTTAGCAACCATGTAATCAATTAGAAAGTTAACTTAGGGTTTAACAAATAACAATAATGCACTAAAAATGAGCGCATACACGGAAGGCTAAGGCGATTTGGGTGTACATTTAAGTGGGGTGTAACAAATTCTTTCTTTAAGTAAAATGCTTAAAGTTAGAAACGAAAAGATAGGCTCGGAGGGGTGTACTAGGGGTTTCGTGTACTAAAAATGAGTACAACGCTAAGGGTGTGGGAAAATTAGTTGACTTAACTAGCCAAGTAATATGACTTAAATGGTCAAGTAATTGTAATACGGGTTTAACACAAGGGTGATCCTAATGCCTCTTATCATGTAGTAAATCCTACCACACGAATGTAGTCTCACTAGCGGTCTCGGAATGCATCACTAACGCAAGTTCTAGAATCTAAATGCTACCGGTACACTCATAAGCACCAATAATGAATGCTTTTCCTATCAAATCTAAAGGCGAACCTCACATTTTTGGGTGGAAAATTTTTCTGAATATACGGTTATGTGCTAGTCATACAATCTCCTATCCATGAGACGCTTGCTATGGCTAAAGTTTCACTCCTAAATGTTGTTAAAAATTTTAAATTTGGCGCTAAAATTACACTAACAAGTATTTCTCATAGTTTTATTACACATCTACTATCAAACAAAACAAACTCAAGCGAAAGTGCATATGTAAGGTATCATCTTTTTACCCTCCCCTTACACTTAGGATGAACCTTGTCCCCAATGTTCAAGTAAAGAATGTAAAAGTTAAGAGGTAAAGAGAATGAAATCAAATACTCCCCTGATTCGCTCGGTATGGATTATAGGTTGGCCAGGTTAAATCTTCCTCCAAGAAAACGAACAATCAAAGCTTCCCTTCCAGAATATAAATCATCTTCTTGTCATAAATAACCTGTAAATCCTGACAACAATAGACAAGGCAACCTCGCGTAAAATCGGCGGCATCCTATATAAGTTACGAAATCCTAGAAAGCAAAGTAAGATATAATGCTTGTGGAATGAAGTTTGCAGATTTCCTGGAGATTATAAAACTTAATAATTCACAAAAACCATAAGACTCCGTTAGAAAAACAAAACCGGTAAAATTTCCAGATTTTAACTCCTGACGCCGTCAAGAGCGATACTCTGACGCCGTCAGAATGGACCTGCAGAAATTCTTATGTTAAGTTTCCGGAAAATTTCTGGAAAAACTTTGTCCTACTTCCTGGAAAATCCTGCAAAACTTCATTATGACTCAATACAAGCATTTGACTCTAACAAATACGAATATACATGTTCATTTAAAATTGTGGAGAATCATGATCGGTTTGTTTCTTAAAAACATATTTGGGGTTTCCCCTTACACTTATCTTTTGCAAAAATACCTTTAGGTTGAAGTTAAAACTAGGCCAAACAACATAATAAAGTATTTCCACATTTTAGTTGAGAAACATAATCAACCAACAATAAAAATAAAACATGCATACGGAAACAAATAAAACAAAACATGGGTTGCCTCCCAAGAAGCGCTTTTCTTTATTTACGAGTCTTGTAGCTAGACTCAAAGTCATGGGTTACTACGTGATCTCATCATTTGAAATGATGTACCCCATATAGTTGCGATCATTACTGTTATGGTGGTAGTGCCTCAATCTATCGATACTCGCAATCACCTTCCCACCTAATTTGCTTCTCAAGTTAGCTACTCCATTTTGGCTTAATCCTTCGATTATGAATGGCCCATACCACCAAGGACTTGGTTTATCAGGTGGTATTGTTGTTTCTAAGTGTCTCAAGAGTACCAAGTTCCCTTCCTCAAACGGTGTATGATCTCTTTCGTGTGGAGTATGTTTGAGTTCAATCGGAACCTTATTGCTTTTTCTTCTTTCATCCTTAGCTTCCTTATAGCTTTTGATTCTTGCCTCCCATGCAAGAATTTTATTCTGAACGTGAATGGGTGTCGTGCCAATGTTGTTTTTAATCATTCTCCAACTCAAATTCTCATGCCCACTTCGCGGAGTCATGTGGAAGCTAATCTTTCTCTTTCCAGATTTAAGCTCAATCTTCCTATCTTCATACTTAATGACAGCCCTAGCGGTGGTGAGGAATGGTGCCCCAAGGATTATTGGCATGCATCCATCCCCTTTATCATCAATGATCATAAAATCAACGGGGTACATGAATCCTGCAACATTGACTAATACATCTTCTGCGATTCCTAGGGGGTATACGTACGAGTGTCCAACAAGAGATAGCCTAACACGAGTGGGTGCTGGCATTTTCGACGTCAGTTGGATGTAAATAGTTAGGGGCATAAGATTTACTTCCGATCCTTGGTCGGCGAAAGCATTAAGATGTTTCAAGTCCCCGATGCTCGTTGGTATTTCAAAATTTCCACATGCTACCTGCTTAGTAGCCACTTTTTGTATCAATAATCTCTCGACCACTGATCCTCCAGGAAGCGTATCATACTCATCTTCCTCTTCTTCATCTTTCTCAGGAACCTGTCCGGATGATTGGTTACGCCTATCACCCTTAATCCAATTTGTTATAGTGTTTTTGTTTATATCATGTTTCAGATAGTAACTCAAAGGTTGGGACTCTGGTGGTTTTTCCAAGGTCCGTTTAGCAAGAGTTTCTACCTCCTCGTTATCTTTATGGACAATGGTGACGGAGTTAACAAATTGGGTGGTGGGAGTGGTGCTTTCTTTTCTTAGCAGTATTCGCTCGGGGGTTCTCTTATTGGTATACTCCTCCAATAGACTCAACATCTCATTCATTTTCTCCTGCATTTCTTCTTTCTGCTTATAAACTGCTTCTTCGAATCTAGCAAGCCGGTCTGAATGAGTTGCCATATATTCTCTCATCCTAGCCTCAAACTCCGAGCTAAGTTCCTTGGGAGGGGGATAAGGTGGGGCATAGTTCTGAAAAATCTCGGCGTTTTCCCTAGAGGGTGATTCAGATAATGGTGCCGAAGTTGTTTTTGAGATAGAATTGACAGTAGCCCGTCTAGGACTCAAAGGTCGCCTTTGCCTTTCCTCAAAATAGTCAACCTTTGCCTCAAGTTTGCATAGGAGTTCATCGGGTACTTCGGTGGTTCCTCCAGATGTCGAGACTGCATTGATGGCCGTTTCTACCGTACGTTTAAACTCCCACAACTCCTGATTGTCAGTGGCGAGCTCCTCGATAATTGCCCAAGACTCTTCGGCGTTCTTATCACGCAGTTTACCTCCCGCGGCCCTGTCTATGGTGCGCTTAGTGTGATAGTCAACATGGTCGTAGAAAATCTGGACTAATAACCAAAGGTTTATGCCATGATGAGGGAGCTTGTGGAGGAGACCCTTAAAACGGGCCCAAGCCTCGTAGAAAGTTTCACCCCGCTGTTGCTCAAACATCAAAATGTCCCTTCTAAGCATTGCAGTCTTTTCCGGCGGAAAGAATTGGGTAAGGAAGCGATTGGCGAGATTGTCCCATGTGGTGATGGATCCTGCGGGTAAACGCTCAAGCCATTGATTAGCTTGATCCCGTAGAGAGAATTGGAATAGGCGTAAACGGGTAGTCTCTCTAGTTTCAACACCTGGGTATATGGAATCCACGATTTTGAGAAAGTCCTTAAGGTGTTGGTTTGGATCTTCGGAACGAAGTCCATGGAATGCACATCCGCTTTGCACCAACCGGATGGTGTCGGATCGCAAGGGGGTCACATTGTCTCCTGTGAGCTCAATGGTGTTTCGGTAGCCTTGGTGGCTAGGTCGGGAATACTCTCCTAAGGTTCGGGGCCTAAGGGGTTCCAATGGTGGGTTTTGTTGCGGTGGGATGATGGGTTCAAAGATGTTACCACCTTCCATGATGTCGGATGGTAAAGAGTTACGAACAAAGGCACGAAGAAATAAGATAGACTAAAGAAGACCTAAAAATAAAAATAAAAATCTTACTAGAAAGGAATCTAGCAAGTAGACCTAATAAAAAGAAATCCTAACCTAGACAATAACTATTCCCCGGCAACGGCGCCAAAAACTTGATGCGTGGGAATCGCACCTTGCTTTACCTCTCGAGGGATCTCGAGAAGCTTACAACCCCCACCAGGCAGTGTACCTGATTGTTGTAGTATAGTATAGTGACAAGTACCGGGGGATTGATCGTTCAGCTTAGGAATAGTGTCGCTAGGATTAGAAAACCTAATTAATAGTTCTAAAGGCGAGAGATGATTATTTTTGTATTTTTATATTTTTATGAAAGCAAGTAAAATCTCGGGTTTTGGAAGAGTGGGCGGAATTAGTTGCTATTCAACTAACCCAAAACTAAGATGCAATCAAAATAAAATACTAAAAATGAAATTAAACTAAATTATACTAAGGTTGTGAGCAGTAATTGGAGAAATTGTGTTTACTTAGACTTCACTACTCCCTAGATATCTTTTACACATTAATTACTTGTTACACTTGTATGGATGACGGATTGTATTCCTTAATACCATTCGTGGGGTGGCATACGTAACTCCCCAACTCTATGAGCTCTTATCTCCTCCTACACCATGACCCAGCACAACTATAGGGATTGTAAACAGTGGCTCATGCAATAAATACAACCAATAAAGACCTAGTACGCCTCGGTTCATGTTTCTTAAGACGTTCAAGCATGTTACCATTTGGAGATCTGCCAGTTTTCTTAAGCCTAACAAATAATATCATTCATCCAAAACAAGAATAGACAAGTAATCAACACATAATCATCATCTAGGTTTCATTAGATCTAAGCAAACACAAAAGAGATCTAGCCTAGCATAGTAGAATTGAGACAAGAACAAGATATAAACAACCAACACAGAGACATATTGATTGAATTGGAAGAACACTTATCTCAATTACAATGCAAGGTCTCAAGGGTTTGGAACCCTTGAAAAACCTGTAAAAGATACACCAAATTCGTCTTTAGGGTTTCACCAAAACTTCTCTCTTTCTAATGAAAAAACTAGAAAACTATATATAGGAAAAGTAGGCTGACGGCGTCAAGAGTTACATGTGACGCCGTCACCTCGCCGCCATATACTTCCTCGGACGGCCTTGATCTACTTATTACGGCCTATGTGACGCCGTCATGAACCACGGTATTTTATTCTTGCCACTTTGACGCCGTCATGAGGGCGTTTGACGCCGTCACCACATTCGGTATTTTAATCTTCATGTCTGACGCCGTCAAGGTATTACTCTTGACGCCGTCACCTTGTATCTTCAGCATGGAAATTTGGTACTTTGCCGTTTTCTTCACTTTTATGCTCCAAAAACGTCCAAAATGGCTTCTTTTCCAGAATTCACTCTCCAAACACCTAAAATCACAAAAGGAACGATTTAGGGCAATATTTGATCAAATAAATTCGGATTCGGGCTTAAATGACCCCCTAAAAATGGATCATTTTTCGCCTCATCAATGTCCCAACGAGGTGTGCGATGTTTTATTAAAAACGAATCTGTGATCGAGTGAATGTGAACAGGGATATGAATAAGTGTGTGTGTGTGATTACACTAAGGTTTTATAACTTAAATAAACTATTAGAACGATTACGTGAAAGCTAGGTATATAAAACGTATAAACGTAAACCAAATTAAAAATCAGACATGACTGCGTACTGAGAAAAAGGTGAGTTTTAAGAAAAATAAACTACAGGGGTTAAAAATGAAAATTCTATAAACTTAAACTTAAAATAAAATTAAATTAAAAAGAAAATTATTTTTTAGATTATTTTATTATTTATTATTAATTATTTAATTAAAAACTATTTAACTATTTAATTAAAACTAATTTATATCAAACTAAAAATTATAAATACTACAAATTAAACTAAAAACTTGTAAAAATAATTTCTAAACTTAAATTAGAACTTGAAGAAAGTATAAAAAATAAAAATAAATATTTTTGTCTTTTTATGAATTTTCTATTAATTAAAAACTATTTATATTAATTAAACTAATTAAACTATTTTAAATAACAAATAATACTAAAATGACTTAGAATATTATGAAAAAATTTTTAAAACTATTTTATGACTTATAAAAGCTATAAAAAATATAAAAACTAGGTATTAACTTATAAAAATTAATTATGCTATTTATAACTTAATTATTGATTAATTACTAATAAAACTATTTTTAAATCTAATAACTATCACATGATAATATAAAAATCTGGGAAAATTTTTAAAAATACTTTAACCTAAAAGGAAATTAATAAAAATATAAAAACACAACTTACTTAATAAAAATTTAAAAATGAAAATTAAATTATATTAAATAGAAACTATCACTTATTTTTATATTTGTTTTTCTGGATTTTTCTTTTACAAAACTAAATTATACTTAAAAATAAACAACTTTTGTGAAAACAACTAATTTATAAGCTAATATTAAGCACTGTGGAAGCTTATTGCTACCACAGTTGACCACAGTTGACCAAACAAGCAAATAAGTTCAACTGAGCTTGTGTGGGACCCACAATGGATGAATCAGGTCCCAATAAGTTGTTTGAACTTGTATAAGCTAAATTACGCTAAATAAGCTCAGTAGATAAGCTGATAAGCAAAATTAAGCAATTACACAAATCAAAAGCAACACAGAATAGGGACAAAGTTTATGGCTTATTCCAAGTGGGGTCCACAGAGTATTAAGTCAAACAATTGGTCAAGAAATAATCCCTGGTAGGAGGGGGTTCTAAGGAACTAATTTGGAAGTGTGGGGCCTACTGTGGTGGTCACAAATCACCACCAAAGTGGTGGTGATGGGTGGCTTATACTGGTGCAGAGCAGGGTTCACCCCCTGCAAGTGTCTTTGAGGGTGTGTGGGGCCCAGCAGAAAAATGCTAAAAATACAAGCTAAGTGGGAACTTAAAAACAAGCTGGTAGACTATTATTACAACAAATCTCAGACTCTAAATCACAACACAAAATTCTATAAAAATCTGGCTAGTTTTGCAAAATCTGAGATGAACACAATTTGACTTTTGATGAAACTTAGAACCTTGACTTTTTTGGATTTCTAACACTCACTACTAACTGTATATGTTATATTAAGCTATCATTAACCTAAATTAAGATAAAGATACAACTTATAAGCTAAATTGATGGTTTGTGGATCTCAAATCCCTCACAGTTGACTGTGAGGGAACTTACACTAGTATTTTGACTTTTGCTTTTAAAACTACTAATGCAACAGTTTAATTGTGATCTTATGAACCTAAGAAAGAAGTCTCAAAAGGTTATGAGCACAGAAAAGCTCAAAAGCTCAGCTGAACCAACCTATCCAAACACTACCTTAGATGACAGTTTACACTACAACTTTAAATCTAAAACTATAACTATGATTTAAAAACTTGAAACAGATCAAGTTAACTATATTAAAGCTATTTGAATTAAAATTACACTACAAAAACATTAAAACTAGTAAAGCTAAAAATTGAAGAATTCCTTACAGTTGAGTTTCAAACTGAGAGACAAAGAACCATGGACCAATCTCACTTCCTAAAGTCCCCCATAGGACTCTAAACCATGAAATTCCAAAATACTACCTGCTCCTTGCTTCCACCTTCTTGTTCACTTGATTTTTCTATTTTTCACTATTTTATTTGATTTTTTAGTATTTTCTACTTTTATAAACTAAACAGATAACTGAGGTATTCCAAAGCTTATTTAAGCTTTGTCAGAGCTTATATGAGCTTATGAAATGACTTAGCTACAACTAATAACAACACTTGAACTTTTTGTGATTTTGATCAAACTTGAAAATGGCATAAATTGAGATAGCAACTGAAACTTAAAATTAACTTAAATTGAGGATTAAAATACATGAGATTAACTGGTACAAGCTTGTTTTAATTGAAATTACAACTGAATTAAAAGTTTACACTACCTACGACTATATTAAACTAAAGCTACTCTAATAATCTTCACCCAGTGCTTCTTTTCTTCTTTATAGCAATTTTCTGAGTTTTGTGGGACCCACTTGACCTTTCCCACCACATCTTAGCCGTTGATAAGGTCTGAGTAATCCACACCGTTTAAATATGGAACTTGGCGCCAAAGGGTCAAACTGTCAGTTTGGTTGCGTGGAGAGGGTTTTAGGGGCTTGGAGGGTTGTGTGAGGTGGAGAGACAGGTGGGTGTTTGTTTGGAGGCCAAGGTGAAGTGAAACAGGTGAGGTGGATGAGTGGTATGTGAGTCTGTGTGTGTGGGGTGGTATTGGGGAAGAAGGGCGGGGTCAACGGTCGTTTGACCGGTTTTTATATTTAAAGGTGGACTGGGCTGGATAGTGGGCTTGGGTAAAAAAGGTAGGGTGGGCTTGGTAATGGTTGTGTTGGGTTTGGATTTGGACAATAATAATAATAGGGTCCGGTTTGGTTTTTTAGAAATTACACAAGGACCAAAAATGTAAATTGCTGAAAGTTTGGGGTCTGAATTGGTATTTTCCCAAAGTTTATCATAAGGGTCTAAACTGCCAAGTATAGATAATACAAGGGCCACTTTTGATATTTTTCACTTTTTAATTACCGGGGACTATTTTTTTGCCAAACCTTCAAAGTCCAGGGACCAAACATGTAATTTTACCAAAGTTCACATCAAGGACCATTCCTGCAAAAGATTAGTAACACAAGGACCAAAATTGATTTTCTCAAAGTTTTTACATCCCAGGGACCATTTATGTCAATTTCCAAAGTATAAGGACTAAACTTGTAATTTTGTGAAACTTTGCACCAAAGGACTAAATATGTAACTTTATGATTAAAAAGGACCTTTGGTGACTTTTTCATGTTTTTAGAATAACCAGGAACTAGTTTTGCCAATTTATGAAACTTGAGGGACTGAAACTGCCAATTATGCAAACTTTGTACGTTTTTCATCTGTTTTTGCATATTTTGCATTTGAAACATATAAAACACACTTCTAAGATATTTTAAGTATTTTGATGCATATTTGAGTGTTTTTGTATGTTTTGGCAGTTCAGATTGGTATAAAATGATGATTATTTAGACACTCATCAATCCCCCACACTAAACTATTGCTAGTCCCTAGCAATCTTTTGAGAAAAACTTAATGGATTTGAAAAAATCTTTACCAAAAGCCATCACTTCTGGAGTAGCCAGATGTAAGAACTGTGGCACACCTGATAACTGTGTGATTTTGAGCAAACCACCAGCTGTCAACGGATTTGATTTGTCTTTACCAAAAGCCGTTTGCTTCTGGACTAGCCAACTCTTGATGGAATAGTCAACATCTTGGTGAGCTGATTACCAATTATGGTTTTTCCACTGCCTTTACCACAAGCCATAATCTTGCGGACTAGCCAACTCATTCGCTTTTTAGGATATGGCGAGTTGAGGTACCATACAATTTTTGGCAAATTGCAAGCCATAAACGGGTTTGAGTTATCTTTACCAAGAACCGTTTGCTCCTGGATTAGCCAATCCTTATGTGGGTTAGACATGGTGGACTGATAACCATTTATTGCGTTCTAAGTGAGAATTTTTTTTTTAAATTTTGGCTAAAATGGGGGTTCTTGATGGAACATGTGTTTAAATTCGTTAGAATAACGAATCTTCCCCCACACTTAGAACTGAATATTGTCCTCAATATTCAAAGTACCGGGTGTTAAACCGACACTTAGAACGTAAGAAGAAAATACTCTATAGCCTTTATTTTATGTGTATATACATACATATATTTTTTTAGATAAAACTTCTTAAATAGAAGCTATCACTATATTTACATTTTTTTTTATTTTTTTTTAGAGATATTTACATATATACATCATGTGGGTTAGTATCTCCCCCACACTTAACCCTAAGTAAATGATACTGTTTTTATTTACCGAGTCGCTAGCTTGACTCGACCCCGAATTTATTTGTCCATGGGGAAGCATGATGTGGAAGGAACAATCTCAATCGGACATTCATTCAAGACGTTTGGATAAACATTTGAAGCACGTGAAAGTTCCACACCGATGAGATAAGTACCCGGCTCATAATTTATAAATGAGAATGCCGGGGTCAAAGATAATGTCCTCACTCCTGAAAGAGTGAAGAACAGGATAGGGAACAGAATATATGAAGAAAAGAAAGAAAGTCATGATGAAAATCATGATTAACTCCTCATCTTCAATAGGAGAATTCATTATTTCATGAATCTCCTCTTTTAAGCTCGTTTGATCAAGACATATTATGGGTATGTCTAGATCAAAATAGAAAGTATCATACTCCGGTGGAGATATGATATGAGTGAGTTCAAAAGAGAACTCCTCGTAGAGAAAATCATTCACAAGATGTAAATCTGTGAACTCTTGTTCCTTTGTGGACTCATCACAATCCTCATTCTGAATATCAAAAATTGGATTATCAATCAAAATGAATTCAGATTCAAATTCAAATAGAGGATTGGTGAGAGTAGTTTTGAATGCTTCAGGAACAAGGAGATGTAAATCTGTGAATTCTTGTTCCGCTATGAACTCATCACAATCCTCATTCTGAATATCAAAGATTTGATTATCAGAAATCAAAGTGAATTCAGATTCGAATTCATATAGAGGATTGGTGAGAGTAGTCTTGACTGCTTCGGGAACAAAGTGATTATCATTCTCTTCTTCTAAGCTAACTAGCTCAGAAGGTAATCCTTTCACATGACTGATGTCTCCAGAAGATAAAGAATTTTCATCAGCATGTGAAGTACTAAGCTCAATGTTGGGATTAGAGTTTAAAAGATTTGCAGTTTCTCCCATATCGGCTTCGAAGTCAAAGAGATCATCATTACTTCCTGATAGAAGTGGAATGATGTGAGTGAGTTCCTCTGTGAAATCCTCAAGAAGAGGATCAACATCAGAATAAGGCAGTGATGCCTCAACATACTCAATGTCTCCATAAGATATACAATCATTACTGGAATTAGAGACATTCTCAATTTGATCATTTGGATTATCAGGGGGGTAGGAATATCACACATATGATCAAGAATTCCCTGTGACTCTCTTGGGATTGGGACAAGGTTCTCAACACTAGACTTTATGAATTCGTCAGATTCCTTTGCAGGAATTGTGTCAAGATGCTCGTCCCCCATGCTCAGAGAGTGAGTGGGAACCTCGGGTGTGATAACATCATACAGAGGGAACTGATAAGGAGTAGCAGTTATAGATTCTACAAGTTCCATTTTTTCTACTGCTAGTGTTTCAGTTATATTCTTTTCTCCCTGTATATCCATGGAAGAAGTCTCAACTGATGAACTTGATGAGGTATCATCACTTTCATCATCTTCATCGAGAAGAGCAGCATTTTGAAATTTGGTACGTGTTATAGCTGCTTATTCTAAGACTAGTAATTCTTCCATGCTTCTTTCGTTTCTAGCACGTTCTTCAACAAGTAATTCCGCGATAGATTTATCACGAGAATATGGAATAAGTGGAAATTGTGGGGGTGTGGATGTGTCAAAACCGGAAGGTTGACATTGATTATCATTATGAGGACCCCCACAACGTACACAAGAAGAACTTGGTGCATTGTGAGACGACATATTAGCCAACTCCTCCTTAATGTCTTTAATTTTCTTAAGAACTTCTATATAAGGGTCTTGCTGGATATGAGGAGTTGCTTGAATTATTTGGCACTGCGGAGGTGGGTCTTGAAACGAATAGTCGTAATTGTTACAAGGAAATGGATTCCTTGTTTGACAATCAGAGCTAAAGTGTGGACCTCCACAGTGCTCACAACAGTTGAACTGATGTGGTTGTGAGTCGTATGTGTTTAAGTCATAATTGTTATTAGGAACCTGTTCATAGACAAACTGATTCCTAGTTTGACAATCAGAACTGTAGTGTGAACCACCACAGTACTCACAACAGTTGAACTGCTGAGTCTGGCTTGGTGAATTTTGATACGAAGCATCATTGAGATTTGGATAATATGATTCTTGCTCGTATGAATGTGATGGGTAGTTGGAAAAATTTGAGGAGTCGTTGAATGAGTTTTGATTAGGATCATAAGCAAATGAATTACTCGATCCACAAAACAAACAACTCCCGTTTTGAATATCATTACGACATTGCACACATGTACACCAACGACATAGAAAACCGAAATGTAGCTCACCACAACCGACACAAGGAACAAAATCTGGAGGTGGGACAAGTGGTGTGCTCTTAGAGCTAGCAATTTCCACCACTTCCGTTATGGTCTCGGGTTTTTGTTTTTGATAATTGTGAAGATTAGGCAAATCGTTCTTTTCAGTCACTGCCCTAAGCTCTGTACGTTTGCTTGACAAACTTTTAACCGTAAACCGTGAAAGGTTAGGATCAATTGTGAGCTTAGATTTTTGGACAACCGTAGGTTGGACGTATTTAGCACTTCCATAGTCAGAGGAAAGTACAGGGTCCTTTGTCACCCCGGTTTCTCGTTCCATTTCCCTCACTGGAGAGGGAATATGAATCGATGGTCCATCATAATCAACACGACATCTCGATATCTTTGACAAGGCAACAAGTTTTTCGATGTTGCTCTCATAGGCCCTTTGTTAAAAGAAATCGTCATCGAGAGATGTCATTAGAATCAATTATGGGACAAGTGGAAGAAGGTAGAATCAAAAGGATAGAGGGTAAAGGGATGAATATTTTTGGGTTTTGTTTTATAAAAATATGGATAAAAGATGGTAAATATACAATGGATGTATATCCAGATTTACTATTACGCAAAATCGTTTAGAATAAGCGCACAACCTCCCCGGCAGCGGCGCCAAATTTTGATTCGCCTCAAACGGTTAGATAATTATTGGTCAACCACTTGTGAATGGTCAAGTATAATAGTCAAACAGCTGAGGCAAATGCTTCCGTGGAATACAGTGTTTCCCCGGGTCGTAATGTCCCAACGAGGTGTGCGATGTTTTATTAAAAACGAATCTGTGATCGAGTGAATGTGAACAGGGATATGAATAAGTGTGTGTGTGTGTGATTACACTAAGGTTTTATAACTTAAATAAACTATTAGAACGATTACGTGAAAGCTAGGTATATAAAATGTATAAACGTAAACCAAATTAAAAATCAGACGCGACTGCGTACTGAGAAAAAGGTGAGTTTTAAGAAAAATAAACTACAGGGGTTAAAAATAAAAATTCTATAAACTTAAACTTAAAATAAAATTAAATTAAAAAGAAAATTATTTTTTAGATTATTTTATTATTTATTATTAATTATTTAATTAAAAACTATTTAGCTATTTAATTAAAACTAATTTATATCAAACTAAAAATTATAAATACTACAAATTAAACTAAAAACTTGTAAAAATAATTTCTAAACTTAAATTAGAACTTGAAGAAAGTATAAAAAATAAAAATAAATATTTTTGTCTTTTTATGAATTTTCTATTAATTAAAAACTATTTATATTAATTAAACTAATTAAACTATTTTAAATAACAAATAATACTAAAATGACTTAGAAAATTATGAAAAAATTTATAAAACTATTTTCTGACTTATAAAAGCTATAAAAAATATAAAAACTAGGTATTAACTTATAAAAATTAATTATGCTATTTATAACTTAATTATTGATTAATTACTAATAAAACTATTTTTAAATCTAATAACTATCAAATGACAATATAAAAATCTGAGAAAATTATTAAAAATACTTTAACCTAAAAGGAAATTAATAAAAATATAAAAACACAACTTACTTATTAAAAATCTAAAAATGAAAATTAAATTATATTAAATAGAAACTATCACTTATTTTTATATTTGTTTTTCTGGATTTTTCTTTTACAAAACTAAATTATACTTAAAAATAAACAACTTTTGTGAAAACAACTAATTTATAAGCTAATATTAAGCACTGTGGAAGCTTATTGCTACCACAGTTGACCAAACAAGCAAATAAGCTCAACTGAGCTTGTGTGGGACCCACAATGGATGAATCAGGTCCCAATAAGTTGTTTGAACTTATATAAGCTAAATTATGCTAAATAAGCTCAGTAGATAAGCTGATAAGCAAAATTAAGCAATTACACAAATCAAAAGCAACACAGAATAGGGACAAAGTTTATCGCTTATTCCAGGTGGGGTCCACTGAGTATTAAGTCAAACAATTGGTCAAGAAATAATCCCTGGTAGGAGGGGGGTTCTAAGGAACTAATTTGGAAGTGTGGGGCCTACTGTGGTGGTCACAAATCACCACCAAAGTGGTGGTGATGGGTGGCTTATACTGGTGCAGAGCAGGGTTCACCCCCTGCAAGTGTCTTTGAGGGTGTGTGGGGCCCAGCAGAAAAATGCTAAAAATACAAGCTAAGTGGGAACTTAAAAACAAGCTGGTAGACTATTATTACAACAAATCTCAGACTCTAAATCACAACACAAAATTCTATAAAAATCTGGCTAGTTTTGCAAAATCTGAGATGAACACAATTTGACTTTTGATGAAACTTAGAACCTTGACTTTTTTGGATTTCTAACACTCACTACTAACTGTATATGTTATATTAAGCTATCATTAACCTAAATTAAGATAAAGATACAACTTATAAGCTAAATTGATGGTTTGTAGATCTCAAATCCCTCACAGTTGACTGTGAGGGAACTTACACTAGTATTTTGACTTTTGCTTTTAAAACTACTAATGCAATAGTTTAATTGTGATCTTATGAACCTAAGAAAGAAGTCTCAAAAGGTTATGAGCACAGAAAAGCTCAAAAGCTCAGCTGAACCAACCTATCCAAACACTACCTTAGATGACAGTTTACACTACAACTTTAAATCTAAAACTATAACTATGATTTAAAAACTTGAAACAGATCAAGTTAACTATATTAAAGCTATTTGAATTAAAATTACACTACAAAAACATTAAAACTAGTAAAGCTAAAAATTGAAGAATTCCTTACAGTTGAGTTTCAAACTGAGAGACAAAGAACCATGGACCAATCTCACTTCCTAAAGTCCCCCATAGGACTCTAAACCATGAAATTCCAAAATACTCCCTGCTCCTTGCTTCCACCTTCTTGTTCACTTGATTTTTCTATTTTTCACTATTTTATTTGATTTTTTAGTATTTTCTACTTTTATAAACTAAACAGATAACTGAGGTATTCCAAAGCTTATTTAAGCTTTGTCAGAGCTTATATGAGCTTATGAAATGACTTAGCTACAACTAATAACAACACTTGAACTTTTTGTGATTTTGATCAAATTTGAAAATGGCATAAATTGAGATAGCAACTGAAACTTAAAATTAACTTAAATTGAGGATTAAAATACATGAGATTAACTGGTACAAGCTTGTTTTAATTGAAATTACAACTGAATCAAAAGTTTACACTACCTACGACTATATTAAACTAAAGCTACTCTAATAATCTTCACCCAGTGCTTCTTTTCTTCTTTATAGCAATTTTCTGAGTTTTGTGGGACCCACTTGACCTTTCCTACCACATCTTAGCCGTTGATAAGGTCTGAGTAATCCACACCGTTTAAATATGAAACTTGGCGCCAAAGGGTCAAACTGTCAGTTTGGTTGCGTGGAGAGGGTTTTAGTGGCTTGGAGGGTTGTGTGAGGTGGAGAGACAGGTGGGAGTTTGTTTGGAGGCCAAGGTGAAGTGAAACAGGTGAGGTGGATGAGTGGTATGTGAGTCTGTGTGTGTGGGGTGGTATTGGGGAAGAAGGGCGGGGTCAACGGTCGTTTGACCGGTTTTTATATTTAAAGGTGGACTGGGCTGGATAGTGGGCTTGGGTAAAAAAGGTAGGGTGGGCTTGGTAATGGTTGTGTTGGGTTTGGATTTGGACAATAATAATAATAGGGTCCGGTTTGGTTTTTTAGAAATTATACAAGGACCAAAAATGTAAATTGCTGAAAGTTTGGGGTCTGAATTGGTATTTTCCCAAAGTTTATCATAAGGGTCTAAACTGCCAAGTATAGATAATACAAGGGCCACTTTTGATATTTTTCACTTTTTAATTACCGGGGACTATTTTTTTGCCAAACCTTCAAAGTCCAGGGACCAAACATGTAATTTTACCAAACTTCACATCAAGGACCATTCCTGCAAAAGATTAGTAATACAAGGACCAAAATTGATTTTCTCAAAGTTTTTACATCCCAGGGACCATTTATGTCAATTTCCAAAGTATAAGGACTAAACTTGTAATTTTGTGAAACTTTGCACCAAAGGACTAAATATGTAACTTTATGATTAAAAAGGACCTTTGGTGACTTTTTCATGTTTTTAGAATAACCAGGAACTAGTTTTTGCCAATTTATGAAACTTGAGGGACTGAAACTGCCAATTATGCAAACTTTGTACGTTTTTCATCTGTTTTTGCATATTTTGCATTTGAAACATATAAAACACACTTCTAAGATATTTTAAGTATTTTGATGCATATTTGAGTGTTTTTGTATGTTTTGGCAGTTCAGATTGGTATAAAATGATGAGTATTTAGACACTCATCAAATAGCAAAAAGTTTGGGGGACTTTACGTAACTTGCTGCATAGTTAGGGGGTTGTTTCGTGAGTACTCACAAATATTATATATAGTAATAGTAATAACGGGGTACTCATCAAACCCGTTATCAAATTAATAGTACACGTTATTTTGACTTCGGGTATCTTTTAACCAATAAGAGGCCAAATCCCCCCCCCCCCCCACCCCCTATAAATTGGTATATAGTATTATGGGATTTGCTAATGAGCAATGTTTTAAAAACTTTTTTTTTTTTTTTTTTTTAAAACCCGGGTAAGTTACTGGGTTGCCAGTTCAACTGGTTCAACCGCCGGGTTGAACCGGTTTTGTGTACGTCAAAAATGTGTAATGAATCATGTTACCAAACACTCATAGGATTATTATGAATTAAGAATTAATAGTTAGAATGAACTCTTTTAAAGTTGTTTTGCATGTAATCGTAAATTTGTAATATCTTGTTTCCGTCCTCTTAAACATTTACTCTATACATGATACTTGTATTCGTTGTGTAACTTGTAATTCTCTATATATACTAATTGTGTTGATGACATTAAAAAAATATTTTTTTTAGGCCTGAAATTGGATTCCCCTTGAGCCCATTTTTAGCTCTTTAGTCTTGTGTTGATGCTAGATTGCTAACATTATCTATCTATTTATACTCAAGCAATATAAAATACTAAAAAAAGGACGGTGGCATATACTATTGTACGAGTAACTCATTTGGCTTTGCAAGCACATACATTTAATATTCCTATTAATAGTAAAAAGATAGAAAAATTACAAAACATATCCTGAACTTTTTAATATTTACAACTTTGATATATAATAAACTTTATTCTCCAAATATCTAACAGATACCTACCAGTTTCTTAAATAAAAAAAATACTGGCAAAAAGGTCTCTCGATAACGAACAAAACAAGGCTAATATTGATATATTTTTTATGTACGTCCGATTTTATAAAAAATGTTGAAGTTTAATATATATTTATATAGTTTGTAAATAAAATAACTTTCAAAATGCACCCTTAACCTATCAAATAACTTTAAAATTATCCTAAAAAATTTTAAAACTATAAGGGTCAAAATTAGCTCCGCTAAAACACACTCGACAACTACATATATAGCTTGACACAACATTTTTTCCAAACAAATACAACACGTGTCGGGGAAAAAAATATCACGATCTCACAAGGAGAAGCCCCGCGCAAACATTATTCGTAAATAATTATCGAAAACATTCCTCAAAAATACCCGCTGCAACGCAGCGGGCACCTTCCCACTTGTTATTTACTATACTAGTGGATTATGAATCAAGATTCTCTCGAATGGACTATAGCCACCAACAAAACAACTACGAATGGTTGAGTTTGTCGAATAAGAAACCAACAATTTTGTCCTAGTCCACCATATAAAAGATTTGGGTTGACTACTTGACCATGAAGAAAATGGGGTTTTTCATGGGCTTAGTTTTTTATTATTAAAATGGGCTTGGATGACATATTGACAACTCATCCTTCATATGTAACGAACTCAACCTCTCCAAACAAACACCAGCAGCAGAAGGAAATAACAAGTGACCGTTAAAATAATACGGTTGCAATGGCGGTCTATTTTCCCGCCATTTCTATATCTCCCTCATTCCTACCTTCCGTCATAGCTACACGTAAACGACACCGTTTGAGCGCCGTTAAGTTAGGGTGTGAAGGTGACGTCACGCAATACGTCACTGAGTCAAGGAAGCATTGGGACAGCTTCTATGAACGTCATCAAAACAAGGTTGGTTTTGTCTTCTTTCGATATTCTCAGTTTAGCTTTAAATTCTACTAGTAAGATAAGATAAGATAGATATATGTAGGGTAGAAAGTGTAACGCTAACCAAATGACGTTTTTCTCTATAATCGGGGATGGCGAGTCTTTGACTAAGAAATACGCGGCCTAACCGAGGTATCCCATAACTGTTTGTTTCTAATTCTAACCATTTCCCTGGTAGTGCGATTTGGCACATACATTTGACTCTTGGATAATAACTTTTTTCTTTGTTCGCCTACTGGTAATTGGTGAGGAGTCCCTAAAGTCTCAAAAGAGACCAGGGTTTAAAGCAGTAACTGTTATCCCCTACCTTCCATTATAACTGTACATGAAAGACGCCATTAAGTTACGGTGCTTAGGGTTTCACGGTGGTGGTAATGACGTCACGCAACACATCAAAGCATTGGGATAACTTCTACGAATGTCATCAAAACAAGGTCTTGCTTTTATTATTAATTAACCATTTATAGACTCGAGTTTGATCAAGCCTTTATTTTTAAGCTCAAGCTCAGTTAGTTGGTTAAATTAACTTAATTACTAGGATGAGTTTAATACTCTAAACTGATTATCTGCAAATAGGGGTAGTTTAGGGTTGCTTAAGTAGTAAAAGGGACAATGCACGATTTTTGTCAATTTTATAGCTACTCACTTATATTAAAATGGACAAAATCTTTTCAAAATGCCCACTAAAATGGATGGCCATTAGACAGCTACACATGGGGGACCAATTTGCTGACTGTAGAGTTCTTGACTTCCTCAACATTAAGCCACATGTCATCTTGTTACAGCTTGGTGGGCCTATCTCGACCCATCTTAGCGGGAGTTTTGAAAAGACTTTGTCCATTTTAAATCAACTACCATCAAACTGACAGAATTCGTGATTTTAGAATGAAAAAGTGTATCTAAGCTTGTTGCATAGCAGTTTTGAAGGTGCTTATGATTGTTGCATAGAGTGAATTAAAAGAGAAACACTAGTGTTTTAAATAGTCACTATGCCCAAAATTAGCAACATGCCTATGTTAATACTGTTATAGGCACTTTACCATTTTTACCTTAGTGTTTTCGCTGATAAGATAAAAAATTGTTAGTATGTTCTTACAATAACGAAAATGTTTTCTAAAGGGCTGAAACGAACCGGAAATATAAAATGAAAATGAAGCTATAATAGGTTTTTGTATGCGCATTTAACAGTTGAATTCTCTTGCGGAATTAAGTTCTAAAAAGACGATTTTTTGATATTATGAAGTAATTGCAATTCTTCAAGGACCGGCATTACTTCGAAAAGGATTGGGGGCAGTACTTTCATGAAGAAAACGACACCCTCCCATATAATGGAAAAGTAATCTTAGAGGTTAGATTCATCGCTTTATAGCCAGTAGTATCAGTTTAAATAGTAAAACCATTTTGATTATAATGCAAACCGGATCATCATGTGCAGGCTGGTTGTGGAACTGGGAACACAATATTTCCCCTCGCTAAGAAGTTTCCTCAACTTTTTGTTCATGCTTGTGGTTTCTCGCATCAGGCAGTCACACTTGTTAAGGTTTGTTACTTATAGATGTTGTTAGATGAGTGGATCATGTAGGTTGTAAAACAGGTCAAAATAGGTTTTGGTTCAAATGGTCGGGTCAAACATTTTTTTGTATGTGTCTCAAAGTGTATATGTATATAAACAATTATCACACTAGTTACTATTACAAAAGAACATGTATTGTTATACTTATAATCTAAACTTTTGAACTCAAGGGTGTTTGGGATTGCTGATCCAAGTGTGTATCTGATTTTTCAAGCAAATCAGCAGTTTTGATGAATTTATGAAACTGCTTATATTAGTGTAAATAAGCTTGTTTTAAAGTTGGTACATACTTTCGAATAAGCAATCCCAAACACCCCCTAAAAGCAATATAGGTGGCAGTATGAATTATGAATTGTGTTTGGGTGACTTCCCAACCAGTTTGAGACAACGTAAAAGCACATCAACCCATTTATAAGCATATTTGTATGAATGCAGTCACATACAAATTTCTGTGAAGATCAAATGAATGTTTTTGTTTGCAATATTGCTCAAGACGATCTTTGTGACCATATTACGCCAGCATCTGTCGACATTGTTACCTTGGTAAGCATTGGCTTAACAACCTCATGGATCTGATTTCATGAAGATATAGACTGAATAATATTATGCAGGTTTTTACATTATCTACGGTTTCACCCGAGAAGATGCCCATTGTGCTACAAAACATAGGACGTATTTTAAAGGTCACTTCCGATGAATTTATGTATCTTTAGGCGCAATATTGATAAAAAGGTAACCGACTTTGGTCTAATATAGAGTAAACACAATTGCCATTTTACTAGAATGCTCGTACTTTCAAATAATTTGGCTTAAGGTAATAGGTTACTAAGGTCAAATTTATACGTTGCAAATGAATTCAACTCTGACCATGTGACCTTTTTTAGGCACCGAAAATCAATAATTTTAAAAGTTTGTGCCTTTTTCTCGGTTAAACAAAGTTGGGTGCCTTATGCAATTTGCCTTTCTATCAAATTCCAGTTTTGGATATCTTTTTTTCTTCGAGTTTCTTATGTCTGGATAGCATACTAATTATGCAGCCTAATGGCTACGTTCTTTTACGGGATTATGCTATTGGGGACTATGCTCAAGTGAGTTTCCAAACTTCTTATGGCAATGTTACTCAAATGTATATATTGTGCAATAAACGAAAGCGTTTACCATAATTTTACGACCATTTTGCAGGTTATGCTAATGAACAAGAATCGAGTTATCAGTGAGAACTTCTATTTCCGTGGAGATGGCACTGTAATGATTCTGCAAACTTTTTGTGTTCAATGTATTCGTTTTACATTCTTCACGTCTTGTTAATATCATAGGTTTTTCTGCAGTGTTCATTCTACTTCTCAGAAGATTTTCTGTCAGAGTTATTTGTGACCGCTGGATTCACTGTAGTGGATGTGAATACATACAACAGAGAGATCGAAAATCGAGCTAAAAATATTACCATGCAGCGGTATAGTTCAACCTTTCAACCCACAAAATTGATAACTTTTTACCAAAGTACTAATGAGTGAGTCAAATGGATTAAACGGGTTGAAAATAATCCAAAGCAAAAATTATCAGTTCATAAAACATCTTGTATCATTTTACTCAAAAAAAATTGATTATTATTTGACACACTAATTGTTTATAACAGAGTTTGAAAATTCGGGTAAAAAGTGCTAGGATCAACCACGCCGTACTAAAATGACCAGTTTAGCCCATTTTGCTAACTCTAGTCTATGCCACTTGCTTATTCTAAATCACTCTTTTTGTTCTACTTTAGGCGTTGGATACGAGCAGTTTTCAGACGATCTTGACCATACTATAACTCCACTGTCAAAAACCACAAATCGCCAGTTCTGACTTGTGGGTCGAGTGTCCTACTGCAACATCTTTCACATTGGATTGTGTGTCACCTAACTTGATCCATCTGATTGGCGTCCTGTAAGTGATGAATGAATAGATATCCTTGAATGATATTTTGTTCTGAAAAATAAATACACAGGCTAATTTTGCAGAATTACAATGTGTACTTAGACGTTATCGCAGTCACATGTTTCATTACTTTTTACTGAATAATTTGATGTATTTATCACTCGGAGGGATTTACAATTACATCTTGTTGCATGTGGTAAACAGAGGACGATGCGTAACCTCATATGCGTAACCTCTTATTGCATTATAATGATCCACTGTTTAAGGATCATTGATCCAATCTTCCTTCATTTCCTCATCGTTTATGTCGAAATTTATTATCTTAACTTGCAAGCTTTGAGCTGTTTGGTCAATTTGAGGTGAGTTCTTCAGAATCAAGCTTGCTAATTTTAGCCTCAAAATACCATCGACAAACATAACCCGAACATTCTCGCGTCACATGAAAAACTAAAACCACCATCTTGTTCGTTCTTTTTTTTGGGTAACCATGGTTTGCGGTTTTTCGGCCGACAAATCCACGATGTTTGAAACCATCGCCACACATACTCAAACCGGGTAAAGCCTTTCCTTTTTCGAAGGTTGGCGTTGCCACTTCCCGGTTATTTGCACTTAGCAGTAATTGAAATTTTACAAAAAAGCTCATGACTTTGTAATTAAAACGGATCATTACATTATCATCCTCCATTTTTAAAATTTTACAATCTAAACTCACAACTGTGCACCACAAACTAAGAAACTAAATCGTGTGATAATTGACATCATTGGCGGGTCAAAAGACTCAAAACCACCCATAAAGCATTCACATCAAATAAATTTACAATCTTTTTTGCATTATGATTTACTTAAACTAGCAAGTGGTAAGATTCCCGTTGCACCAGCTAACCGTACTGATAAGAAAACCAAATACAAAGCAACAAGACCTGTTCCAAGCATCCTATTAACCCGCATGTCATTTTTCAAAAGTATAACAAGTACCCACACTAGTCCTAGGATTAGAAACCCCATAGTGTAGTAAAGACTGTTATCTTGCGGAACAGTGTATGACTCGGGTTTTTCAGACCATGATCCAATCAATAACGAAATTCCTAAACCGACTAGCGTATTAAACATGGGACCCGCATAGCAACCTGATAATGCAATCTGGATACCATCCCCACCGTCCAATGCCAATGCAATATTTGATACTAAATCACCCATGGAATTCCCCCAAGCTAGTACTGTTAGTCCAAGAATCGAGGGGTTTACTCTTAGAAACATACCAAATCCTACTAATAACGCAACAAGCTCGTTCGCAATCATGTAGAACCAAACAATACTCATAAGAAAGTCACTTGAAACCCATGGAAATAAGTACCTACGAGGCGGATGATCTGATCTAGTATACGTAAAAGCAAGTGTTCCAAGGGTGAAACCGACAACAGCCCCGAGAAGGTACACAAGTTTCCTACTTAATGAACTCAAGTCGTCTTGCGTGTTCCATATGAATGCAAGAAGCAGCGGTGACAATGAAGCGCTTGCAACTGCATATGGTTTAGACCATGTTTCCTCTTCGACTAGGGGAATAGTTAACCTTCTAGGAATCGTTAAAGGGAACTCGAGTAACGAACATACCTTCCAAAATGAGGAACATGGTTGATCAATCTCAATCCCGTCATCCTGCCATCCCCATAAATGCCTCTCGTGTTCCTGAAGCTTCAATTGGTTAGAATATATCGCAACATTAGACGCCCACATCCACTCAGGTAAAGCATTACTATCACGCAACCCGTCATCTTCCGTTTCCACATCAAGCAAAGACGTTTGAACAGAATCCTCCTCTTGAGAAAATATATTACCAACTCTAAGCGGGATATCCATCTTCAACCTACGCACATGCTTCTCAACAATCTCATTCGCCGCAACAAAAACCGCATACACCACATAAACACCCACAAACATAACCGCAACAACAAAACCAACTCTCCCAAACAAAAGTATCAAAACCAAAAACACCAACGTAAAAACAAAAAACCCCACATCCCTCACAAACGCCTTCTTATCAATCCTAACCCCTTGACCCCCCACACAAATCGCCACAACCCCAACCACAACACACGTAACAAAAACCGCCCCACCCAAAACACTATTCAACCTGACCTCCCCATTCCCCTTCCCTACAGATTAAACTCTCAACACTCGAAAAAAATCCGGTGCCCCATTCCCTAACGGCAACAAACTAATTAACACCCGCAACCGCAGGCGACAAACCTAACAACAACGACATTTTCCTTAACGACAAACAAAAGTAATCCGCAGCAATGTTCTCTAACAAATAAAACAACGCAACTAACCAAGCAGTGTTTCCTAACAAATAAAACAACGCAACTAACCAAAGGACCAAAACTATACTACCTAACGTGCTTTCGTTACTATCGCAATAATAAAACTCAACGTAGTCAAACAAACTATCACTAGAGCAATGTGTGTTATGTTTTAAAAACTCGCAACTAGTTTTATATCCTATGTGGTCTATTATTTCATTACAAGTGCTGGTACTAATGTTTTTACTACTAATGTTTTTGTTTTTTAAGGTTGTTTTTACGCGTAAAGTAGCGAGGTTAAGGGGCACCCTTTTTCTATTTTAATGTTGTTGGTAATGTGTTAGGTCACCATTTAGTAAACACAAGCATAATAATGATAGAAATGAGATGAGAAAAGAGATTGGGTGATTATATGAATAAGAGAAATATAAGTGCAAGAGTTTCCTTAAGAAATCAAATAACCAACCAACTATTACATGATACTAAGGCTTCTATTTATAGGGAAGGAGCTAGGGCAACACTCCCTCTCCTTCCACTATCCAAATCGTGTGGGCTATAAAGCCCATGGACCATTAGTCTAAAGCCTAGTAAACTAGTAACTTAAACAATATTGTAAGTAAATAATAACTTAAGCAACCTATTATTACAAATGACCGAAACTTGATAAAATAGTGAAAACTATGATCCCAACAATCTCCCCCTAAGGGTCGGTCATCATGGTTGCTTGACGTCTTCAACTTTGTCGTTGACTTGTGACATGTGACACTCTAGACGTCTTCAAGAATGATTTGAATGATAATGGATGTACTTTGCTCTTTGTCATTGTTCTTTGGCGATGATGTAGTGATTGTGTAATGAAGTAATCTGCCGTTCGTCACTCCTGCGTCTGTGGTGGTTGTCCGCCATTCCAACATACTCATACATCTTTGGATTTAGACTTTCACGTACAAGAAGATCCTTTTCATGCATTGAGATCTTTGTCTTTATACTTTGTAGGTTCTACTTATTGATGTAGAATCTTTCTTTGAAATTTGTGTTGCTAAGATCTTTGGAGGAGCTTTCTTTGACTTCAAGATGTATGTACGAGCATGTTGGAATCTACCATCATGGAAGTGAGGTACCTGCGAGTAAACAGTTAGCAATAAAACAACCGGTACTTACGAATAAGGAATTAGAGTTCATCAACAGCATATTGTGAAGACTCCCTCTAATCCTTATCCTGGCCGTTCCCATATCAGATACTCCCGAAGGAGCTTACGAGACCTACTAAGTAGCTCAATGACTGGGTGAGTCGCTGGGGATCACTCCACGACTGTAGACCATAATGGAACCACCGCAAACACTAAGCGTAACCCTTATGGGGTTACCGAAGTGACCTGCTGTCAGGGCTGTTTGATGTTGACCCTGGCAGGATTTCCGTTCAATCATTGAGAAATACATAAGTTATCCTCTCATGAACGTTCTCGGCAGATTGCTAAGATCTGCGAAGGACTCGATAGTTTACAACTGATGCTCATTGATGTAGAACACCAGTTGTAGAAAGACTAAGTGTTCCTATGAGATCTTTGATGTATCTCAAGGCTCTAGACTCTATAAGTGCACACCTAGGTTTCCTATGCGGAGACTGGTGAGAGATCTCCTGCTTCAATATCAACCGTCTCTAAGAGATAGGTCGATAGGTTACGCGGGTTCCCCGTGAGAATGAAACAAGTCCTTTTAAGAGAACTTGAGTGGTTAAGAAGGTTTAGTGCATTGCGTCACTGGGTCCATGACGACTTAATCTTCAATACCGGTGTTGTCTTATGCAACAGCCAGTAGCATACGTATTGAACCCGGTGTCTGCCCTAAGGTTGAACATATGGAGGGCTATTTCTTTTCACCCTTTACTTTACTTTTCTTTTTAATTCTTCAACTCCTTCTTTCCCTTTCATTCATTTCTCCTTTTTTCGTATCATACCTAAGGACTTCTAATTCTAACTATGGGAGATGTCCTTGGGTAGATCCCTCCGGCTCTGGCGGATCATAGGACGGATATTCCTATCTTAATCACCTTATAACTCCGACAGTAGCCAAGAAACCTTTGATTGAAAATCTCTCAAAGTGTTTGTGATAATCAAATATTTTGGTAAACACTTTGAGAGTTTTGTGTACACTTTTGAAGAGCTCCCCCTGCACATGTGCTCATAAGTATTAAATAAATTTGCACATGCGGGAGGAGCAAGTACTTTTAGAATTGATCCTCTTTCCGTGAACAAGACCGATTCGAGACACGCTTACATCACTAGTTAAACTAGCTTGAAGTTATTACCCGGCCTGATCAAGTTCACAGAAAGTTTCTCGAGACGGTACATTTCTACTAAGACATATCCTTTTCGAGACACGCTTACGTGGTTAGTTAAAGAGATACATTGTCAGCTTTTAGGTGACAACTGGCTCTAGTAACTAACTTGATGTTATTACCCGTCGAGGATAAGTCTTTTCGATATTACTGACATTTATTGTCTCGTCAATTCCTGGGTCAATACTGAGTCTAGCTCGCACATGATACAACTTTTAAGCTTTGACTTCGTATATTTTAATCACTTTTTCATTTTCTCCCCCTCAAAAATAGCATATAAAATGATGTTTTTGACAAACTTTTAGATTAAAATATGCCTTTTGAGTCTTACGGGGAGATTCACCAAGAACTTTTGATTTTGAGCAGAGTATTTTGTTTTGACAAGTGCTCCCCCTCAACAAGTGATTAGGTCTTATTGAGGTGAAATACTTGTCCTTTTGAGCAGAATTATGAAAAATCATAAATGTTTGATTAATTCTACTCAAAAGTAAGAAGCCTTCGCTCCTTATATTTAGGATTGAGGCACTGATGCGTACCTCAGGGTCCTTTCTTTACAAGTTCGGGTTGTACACTGTTATGTGTGCACAAACCATAATGAAAAATGATTCAATCAAATGAAACAATTGATATTTGAAAAGAATAACCAAATGTACCAAGTTAATCTTCGGCAGGAAGTGGAGCATCGAAGTCAGTGAACTTAGGTTCTGGTCTTTCGAAGAGTCTGATAGGAAACGAAGGTCTGACGCCGATATAGCTTTCCAGTCGTCTGATTTGTTCCCGTCGAAATAATCTTTCTTCAATCTTTAAGACAAAGTTACGAACTTGTCTTCTGGAGCTGGATTTCCATCTAGGTTGTTCCCCCTTTGCTATCTTACGGCGATCATCATTCAACCTTTTGACAAGCCCATCACGGACAGATTTGAGTGTAACATCACAGAATTTGTGTACCTCATCGAACCTCATGAAGCTTTGTAGCTTTTTGCTGTTGATGTAGGTGAAACCAAACGGTTCTTGGTTGAGAGTAAACTGTGGTGTTTGATAGAGACCATCAAAGTAGAATTGTGGCTTTGTCAAATTGATCTTCTGTTGGTAACTTTCCACTCCAAGCTGAAGATCTTCCACTCTTTCTTGAACAATCAGTCGTCGGATGTAAAGAAGTAGTGATGCCATGAAGTTGTACTGTACATCTCTGTCAAATCCACGCATTCTTCGTTGAACCTTTTCGAGATACATGTCTTCTATGTCATTGAGATTAAGGTCAGGAAAGTCTGCTTCGGAGAATTTGTACTTCTTTTCATCTTGTCGTTTAACAACAATTTCACGCATGAATATGTAGTTAAACCGTTTCGACTGTTGAATCTCTAAGATAGCGATGATCTGAGATTTCTGCTTCACATTTTCCAATGATTTCTCTCCTAATCTGCTAGTATAACCGAGACGACGACGTTCTGGCCAGTGTTGAATTCCGTGTAGGGCATCTCTGTCGTAAGCTACGATGGAGTCGCTGAAAACACGAGTAGTTTCTTCAATAGCAGGAATTTCGTATCGTGCGGCTGGTACTGAGATTGTGAGTGAGGAAGCATATTTCTTCTTGGATGTCTCCTGAGTGAGCTGGATGTTACGAAGATCTTTGTTGAAGAAGAAGCTGTAAGGTATCTTGGGTTTGTCTGGAAATCCTTTCAAAGGTAATGGTTTGGTCCAGTCAATGAAGTAAGGTTTTTCATGATTCTTGGAACTGAGATCGATATTCACTTCAGGATTTAACCAGTCAAAGTCGGCAGACATTGCACTAGCTATATTCTGCATATGATATTCGTATTCTACTTTGTTTCCAGATCTTTTCTTTAGGAATTCTTGTGCATCCCTATTGATTCTTCTAAGCTCCGTCTTTGTGAGTTTGTTGATGTGAAGATCCTTCATTATGACTTGGGTGAACTGTAGAGTGTTACCAGGAAGGGGTTCTTCTTCTTCGAGAGGAGGTTGAGCTTGAACCATTTCCGTCAGCCAATCATTCTGAGGAGTGTCATCATTGTCAAGCCATGAATGACGTCTTTTCTTCTTGGATTTCTTAGACTTAGATGTAGCATCTTTGTCTTTAGCTTTGGATGGTGACGATGGTCCAGCATGAGAATCAGGAATAGGTGGAGCACGGTAATCAGTGTCAGGTTGACCTTGGAAGTCATCAGTATGTTCCATGAAGGTTTCTTCCTCTTCAGTTTGACCTTGACCAGTAGTTGAGGGTTGTTGTTCATTTCCAGGAGGAGTGGAGTCCTTTTGTGGTTGTAGAGTGGATGAAGGGCCTGTTCCAGACTTAGGTTTCTTGACTTTAGAGTTTGGGTCAGGATCGTCATCTTTTCTTGTCCTTTTCCGGGTTCCTGCAGCATCTTTGCAGGACTCTTTAGATATGTAAGCCACCATAGCATCATACAGGGCTTTTTCTTCAGCAGTCTGTGTGGCTTTGGAGGCAATGTTGTCAAAGAGTTTGGCAAGCACGTCATTGAAGGACAGTTCAGGGACGGTTGGAGCCACAGTAGAAGATTTTGCGGTGTGAAGCGTGAATGGTGTAGTAGACAACATTTTTCTCGTAACACTTCTGATTCTGTGATCCAAGTTGTCATTGATTGGTTCAAGAAGGTTTGTTACCTCAGGAGTGATCATATCAACCAGATTTTCAGTGAGAAAATCATGAGTTGCAGTTCTGATAAATCCTGTGTAATCAGAGTTCAAGAACTTGTCAATCAGCTGCTTTGACTCCTGGAAGTCCTCAACTTGTTTGGTAAGACCGGTAACCATGTCGGTGAGTTTGTTGACTTGCTCCTGAAGATCAACTGGTTATTTCGGTTCATTGATTGAATGCTGTTTAGATGCGGTTTCTGAAGGTGTGGGAGATGAGTGCTCAGGTGATGATTCGGACGATGACTCGTTGTGAGAGTCTGAAGAAGAAGCAGGAGGAGTCGGATCCTCTAGTGGAGAGTCTTGAGGAGGTGGAGGTTGTGCTGAGGAAGTCTGCTGAGAAGATGACTTAAGAAATATGTTGGTGTCGAACTGGTTCTTCTCTTCATTTTCTTTTCTGCGACGTTCCTCTGCTTCCTCTGCTTCTCGTGCAAGAAACTCTGGAGTAATGAGGTATTCATGTTCCTGATCCGTAGCTACGTTCTCTTGGCCGCCAACATTCTCCTCTACGTTAGCAGTCTCTGTCATATTGGCATCTCCAGTTTTGTCTGTGTCTTTAACGGTGTCATCTGGCTGTGGGGCTGATTCTAACGTTGTGGACACAACGGGAGGATTCATGCTGCTAGTAGCTCCTTCATGTTCCGACTGATCGATAGGTGGTGGAGTTAAAGGTTGAGACATGAGTCGGCTTTCGAGAGTTGCTTTCCTTTGTTCTTTCCTGAGCCGCTTTTCTTCAGCTCGAGTGTCGACAACTATACTCTTCAGTTTGTGTTTATCGACCAAAGGTTCAACGATTGGTTCGTCTTCATCATCATTAGGCTCATTAATAGTGATCCCCTTTCTTTTCCTTGTCTCTTCTTCATAAGTTTCAAGACTTTGTTGTACGGCGATCTCTGTTGCAGGAAATCCTTCATCAGGTGCTCTGAATCTCAGTTCATAGTCTGGTTCTTCTTCGTCAGATTCTGTATCGAACTCGGATTCGGTGTCTGAAGGTGGAGGTGTAGGTTCATCCCGAAGAAAGTACTCAGGAATTGCCTTCTTCTTTGGCTTGGTGGCAGGTTTAGACTTGGGTGTTGGTTTAGGCTTGGTAGAAGACTTGGGTTTAACAGATGGTTTAGTCTTGGGAGCAGCCTTAGATCTAGTCTGATGTGAGCCTGTGGTGCTTGTAGTACTTCCAGACTTTACACCTCCTTTGCTTCGAGTCTGTATAGTGGCTTCTTCCTGTACCCCTTTGTAAGCGTTATCATACAGTTTGTAGTTCAGACTTTTCTTGATTTTGTCATCAAGAAGGTATTCGGGAAGCCTCATTCCTTTGATCTTGGTTGAGGAAGTGGTCGTCTTGATGAATGAGGTGGTGAAGTCGTCCTCGAAGAGGTGCTTCGGCTCATTAGGATCAGCCATCCTCTTGATGAATTCTGGAGTGTCTTTGCAGAAATGTTCAATGAGAAGCTTGGTGAATCTTGTGAATGGTATCATAGTCTTCACACGATCGGTTTGAATGTTGTAGACTATATCATTCATGATTGGTACTGCAAAGTCAATGGGTGTCAAAGTCACCATTCCCCAGAATGTTTGCAAGTGTTCAAGCCTAGGATGTTCATGACCACTCTTTCTTCCTGATATGGATCTTACAACCAACAGACAGAATGTTCTCCAAGGCTGAGGGATATTCTTGGCATTGAATCGGGAATGTTTGACTAGAGGTACGTCGTCATCAACTTCATATCCTAATTCAACAAAGAAGTCAAGAAGGTCCAGTTCAGGCAATATTGGGGCGAATTCATTGTCTGCTTGAGGCAAGTGAAGGACTGTACGAAGAACATCGTGATTAATATTGTAGACTTGGCGATCTAGCGTAACAGTAAAAGACTCGTCATCCAAATTTGCCTTAGCCGTTATCCAGAACTGATGAAGGTAGAACAGAGGAACTGAAGTAGAACAGATGAGCAGTTGTTTGCATGGATGTGCTAGTAGAATATCCTTGACAATCATGCACGAGTTCTCTTTAATACTCAATTTGTCGAAATCAACTCGGAGATTGTTATTGCCAATCGTGACATTGTAGTTTTCGGGAGTGATGTCATCCATGGTGAGTAATGGAAGAACTTGTTCAGGGACATTCTCGTTGTGTTCAGCCATGTTAATCTGAAAAGTATAGTCATAAACCAAACATCCAAATTTGTTACGTGTTAGCACAGTTTTGAGTTTGGTTATAGATCACTACTTAAGACAATTAAGCACAAATGTATCATTTTGTTATGTGTGAAGTGTCACATAATGCATACTTGAAGAATCATAGTACATTTAGAATCACGAAATCAACTATACAATGCAATGTCTCGCAAATAAGCACGATTGATATACACAATTCATAGTTACTTCACATTACACAACAACAATGAATCACAACAAGGTTACATGTATATTACATGACAAGGCCTAAACGAGATTTCGAGAAAATATAAAAACCTTTTTATCGCAAACTTGTGTTGAGAAAAGATTTCGAAAAAATGTTACAAAGAATTTTATCGAGAAAGTAAATTATCGAGAAAATCCTTGTCTGTAAATTTTATCGAGATCTTTTCTTTATCCAAGAATTGCGAAAATTTTCCAAGTTTTCGAAAAAAAAACATCAATTACGATAAAACTTTTCGAGATCCTAGTGTTTTCGAAATGTATTGTTCAAAGAGTAATTTCGAAAAAAATCATAATTTTCGAAAACTGAGGTTGAACAAAAATTATCGAAAACATGAGTTTCTCGATAAGATTATCATAGATTGCGAAAAATCTTGAGTTTCTCGAAAAAATTCTTATACAAGAATCTGTCGATTTTGAAGTTAAACGTACGTTTCTTTTGCGAATAACTTTTCCAATGATTCAGGCCTGTCACAAAGATTGATAAACACCACTTAGATATAATCAATAGGCTCGATAACTATGATTTCGATAATTGTCAAGATCAAGTTCTCGATAATGCATCAACTTTGAGTCTAATGAGTATCATTGTGTCAAGCATGTTACAAATACAAGTAGTAAGCACATAATGACACATAATGACTGTATTCAACACATTGGACTCAGTTAGATCGAGATTATCAAAGAACGAGGCATACTAGCTTATCGAGAACCAAGTATCAATGGTGTAAATCATCAAAGATATGTCAAACATGTATACAGGTAGTCACAGAAGCAAATCCCACCAATGAAACACAACAAACAAACACGGTATCAAGATATCACAAATTGACCCAAAACTTAGATTTCTAAATAGAAGTAATCATGAAGGAATGCGTGTATAAATGATGAGGATATGTTAGAAACAAGCCTTATAACGAAACCCTATCAAGAATTACACACCTAAACATGATTATAGCAATTTTCGAAACACAAACCCTAGTTCTCGAAATCAAAAAATCATGAGATCGAGCCGTTGGATTATCAATTAAACAAGATCCTATGTTTGTAATACCCTAGTGATTACTTTGGAACTTACAAATTGATGATCACAAGCTTGGATGACTCGTTTGAATTAGGGCCGTAGGTTTCAAAAAAAGGTTTTAGGGGTTTAGAATAAAGTGAGGTTTGTGATATACGGTTTGTTTGTTTTATTATTTTTTGAAATTTTTGAGTTTAGTCACTTTAGGTCCCTTAACTTTTAGATATACCTACTTGAGTCCTAAAGTTATGGCAAACTTGTGTAACATCGAGATATACATCCGTTAACCTAACTTATGAAGACCTTATTACGGGATGAGACAAAGTGATGTGTAAAGAACGTCCACACACTCCGAAGTACCGTAAAAAATGAAAAAAAAAACATGCAAGTATACCAATTAAAATTGGTAAAAAATTTAAGCGTGACTCCCCCTCAACACGTGTAAAATTAAAACATAGTGTTGAAGTGAAGCGATATACTTGCAAAATTATTATTATTTTTTTTTTTTTTTTTTTTTTTTTTTTTAAGTAAAGATATGAAAAATCTTTTTGTGTTTTGATTGGTTTAAAGTTAAGAGAAAAAATATTATACAAAGATAGTTTTGATGTTTGACGATCAGTTGTGTTTTAAAAACTTTTCCAGATCCTCTGGAGTCAAACATCTCATACCAATTTGGTGAACTAGACTAGCAAACCTTGATGGTGCTAAAGATTTGGTAAGTAAGTCCGCCAATTGGTACTCAGTCCCAACAAAATAAAGTTCAACGGTACCCTTTTCCACGTGCTCTTTGATGAAGTGATATCGAAGATCGATGTGTTTGGATTTGCAATGATGAACTGTGTTGCAGGAGATAGCAATTGCACTCTTGGAATCACAGTAGATAGGAATCTTGTTGAATAGGTAGCCATAATCCTTAAGTTGTGATCTCATCCAAATGACTTGAGCACAACAAGCAGACATGGCTACGTATTCAGATTCTGTAGACGACAGTGATGTGCAGTCCTGCTTCTTTGATTGCCATGACACAAGTTTGTCTCCGAGAAATTGTAATCCACCAGATGTACTTTTGCGTGTGTCTAAACATCCTGCATGGTCAGCATCTGAAAAAGCAATTAGTTCAAAACCAGAATCCTTCGGATACCAGATTCCCAAGTTAATGGTTCCCTTTATGTATCGAAGGATTCTTTTGACCTCACTGAGGTGTTTTTCAGTTGGTTTGGACTGATAGCGAGAGCACATGTAGACAGCAAATACTATATCAGGTCTGCTAGCTGTGAGATACATGAGGGACCCAATCATACTTCGGTATTTGGTAGGGTCAACCGGAGTCCCATGTAAGTCAGCATCTAGTTTTGTGGTATAGCCCATTGGTGTATTATAAGTATCACAAGACATCATTCCATGTTTCTTTAAAATTTCAAGAGCATATTTGGACTGATTTATAAAAATTCCACGGGGTGATTGATGAACTTGTAGTCCTAGAAAGAACGAAAGTTCACCCATCATGGACATTTCAAAATTATCTTTCATTAATTTTGCAAAATCATTAGAGTAACTTCTTTTTGTTGAGGCAAAAATGATGTCATCGACATATATTTGAACAACAAGTAAGTCCTCTCCGTAGGTTTTTGTAAATAGTGTGGGATCCACCGATCCTTTAAAAAATTTATTGGCCAATAAGAAAGTAGACAGTTTGTCATACCACGACCGTGGGGCTTGCTTAAGTCCGTAAAGTGCCTTTTTGAGTCGGTAAACGTGATTAGGACGCTCGGGATCAACGAAGCCTTCAGGTTGGCTAACATAAACTTCTTCACGGAGTTCGCCATTAAGAAATGCTGTTTTGACATCCATTTGGTAAACCACCATGTTCCTGTGTGCAGCATAGGCCAAAAAGATTCGAAAAGCTTCATGTCTAGCCACTGGAGCAAAGGATTCAGCAAAATCAAGTCCTTCTAGTTGGGAGTATCCTTTCGCTACTAGGCGTGATTTGTTACGTATGACAGTTCCTTCTGCATCTAGCTTATTTTTCCAGATCCATTTTAACCCAATGACAAAGACTCCGTCAGGTCTTTCAACTAATTCCCAGACTTCTAATCTTATGAATTGCTGAAATTCCTCTTGCATTGATTCAATCCAGTTGTCATAAGTCATTGCATCTTTAATGTTCTTAGGTTCTTCGTGACAAACTGTGAGTGCATAGATACAAGTTTCTCCATCTGTGTGAAGTCGTTGTCTTGTCATAACAGGTGCATCTGGATGGCCAATAATATGAACTAGTGGATGGTCTCGAGTCCATTTGTGTGTTGAAGGGTGTAGTTGATAAGTATCTCGCATGTTAGCAGGATCCAAATTGCGGGTTGACGACTCAGCTATATCAGGAATTGTAGGAGCCGGTGCAAACGGATTAAAGAATGCATCAGGATCATGCTCTGCGGGTTGTGGAACTGATTGAGGTGTTGGATCGTCAGCTGAATGACGGGAGTTAGAAACAGTTTGTTCTGCTGTAGATGGTGATGCAATTGGAGGACCGTCTTTCTCAACACTTGTAGTAGTTTGTTGAGGTGAGTCTGGTACTGGAATGTTTTCAGGTTGAGCAGCGGAATTAGGTGAGACCTCAGTAGGACGGTATTCAACTGTGTCATCAAACAGTGGAGCAAACAGGGTTTCCAATTCTTTGCGATTGAGTGGCAATTGTTCAGCCGAAGATGCCGGAGAATTAAGACGGTTGAATTCGGGTCCTAAGCTGTGTTGCTCAGAAGCCAGTTGTGTGAGTTCATCAAAATTAGCGTGAATGGTTTCTTGAATTTCTCTTGTTCGACGATTCCATATCCGAAAACCTTTAGAATTTTCACAGTATCCAACGAAAACTCCGATGTCAGCCTTTGCTTTAAGTTTCCCTAAATCATCACGATCATTCTTCGGATAACAAAGTGCTCCAAATACATGAAAGTAATCGATGTTCGGTTTTCTTTTGTGAACAATTTGATAAGGTGTTTTGCGATGGCGTTTAGTGATCATGCAACGGTTTTGGGTATAACATGCAGTTGAAACAGCTTCCGCCCACAAGTAATCTGGTGATTGAGCATTAATCAACATAGTTCTAGCAGCTTCCACTAACGTCCTGTTGCGTCTTTCAACAACTCCATTCTATTCTGGGCTTCTAGGAATAGATGTTTGATGTTCAATTCCCACTTTCTCATAATATGACCTAAGTGTCTGATTCTTAAATTCTGTTCCATTGTCAGTTCTGACTATTCGTACCGTGTTTCGTAACTGAACTTGAATTTTAGTAAGAAAGGTGATGATCATAGAAGGAGCCTGATCTTTACTTCGAAGAAAATAAACCCAAGTCCATCTGGAGTAATCATCTACAATTACAAGAATGTAGCGTTTACCGTTGATACTTTGAACACGCATCGGTCCACACAAATCCATGTGTAGCAATTGTAAAACATGATTTGTACTGTGCTCAGGTTTAGAAGGGAAATGAGCCCGAGTACTTTTACCTTGTTCACAGGCTGAACATAAGTGATCTTTGGTGAAACGGAATCTTGGAAATCCGTCAACAAGCTTATAACGAGCAAGGTCAGTCATAGTTTTGAAATTCAAGTGCGAGAGACGTTTGTGCCATAACCAAGATTTAGTTGATTCTGCTTTGGAGAGTAGACATATCGGAGATGTTGCAATCATATCTGACATTGAGATTGTATAAAGATTGGAACCACGTGAGCCAGACATAAGATCGTTTCCTTGTAAGTCACGAACAAAGCAAGTTTTCTCACGAAATGCAACTTCTAGATCTCCATCACAGAATTGACCAACAGAGAAAAGGTTGTGTCCAAGGCCTTCCACATAATAAACACGACTTATTTCAATGTTCCCACTTATATAGTCACCATATCCCATGATTAGAGCGTAATGATCATTCCCGAATCTGACAGTACCAATAAACTTTGAGACAAAGTTGTGTAACAGTTTGAGATTGCCTGTCATATGTCGGGTGCATCCGCTATCAACAATCCAGAGAATGATCTGTACCACCTGCATCACAAGAAGAAGACACAGATGGAACAGAAGTAAGGGTGGAACCCAAAGACAGTGCGGGTTCCTGTTGGTTAGAAACACATGTATTCAACAGTTTAGGAATCCATTTAAAGTCTGGTTTGTATTGTAACCAACGTTGCCAGTTCTAACTAGTTTTTGCTTTCTTAATGTTAAATGCACTAGTCGTTGGCTCATTCCTAGATTTGTTCTTGGCACCTATGGGGGTAACTGCAACTACATTAGAAACCGTAGAAGACGGCTTTCCTAAGTTAGACTTAGAGGCAGTAGTGGGCCTAGAAGGAATGCGTGTTCTACGTTTCTTATGACGATTGAGAAGAGAATTAGCTATACATTTTGTATGATCACCAGATGAGACGCTTTTACAACAAAACACACAAGATGCATTAATATTCAAAACATTTAAAGGTTCATTAGTCGTTACATTTAGATTTTGATTACAACTTGCCAGATTAGAATCTAAATCTGATGCAACATGATTTTTATTCAAATTCCTAAGTTGATCTTCTACTTCTTGAGCTTCTAGTTGTCCTCTCTTACGTTGCAAGATCCTATTCTTCTTTTTACTTTTTCGCTTGGGTCTGCTAACGCTATTAGTGGAGACTAGTCCTGTAGAAGTGGAGTTATCAACATTAGTGGTTTGAACAACATTTCCTTTGGTTGTTTTGTCTAATTGATACAATCCTGGTGCTATCATCGTGGTGTCAACCAATTTTCCTTTTTGAAGTAGCTTAACTTTCTCTTTTAAATCAATGATGATGTGATTTTTATCCTGAATTTCAGACTCAAGTAAACCATTGCAATATTTGATGTCATCGCGGTTTTGTTGCCATTCGGCGTTTTCAAGTTTTAAGTCCGCAATTTCTTTCTCGTATTTGAGACACAAACTTTTGAAAGACTCATTGTTTTTGCAAAGCTGACAAGAGTCAGAAATATTTTGACTTTGAAGTTTCAATTCCTTTTTAAGACTCTGAGCTTGACACCATTCAAGCCTTTGTTTGAGTTGACAAATTTCTTTTGAAAACTGTTTTGTCACATCATCATTCTTTTTCCTCAGATTGTCATTCTCATGTTTCAGTGTCTCAATTTCCACATTCAACAAGTTATTATCAACACAATGATCATGCTTAAGCATAGAAGTACCAGAATTATAGAGATCATTCATGATAACAGACAAAATATCAGCATTGAGAACTTGTTCCAAGAGTCGATCAACATCATTTTTTAAAACTCTATTTCTTTGCTTTTGAACCAAAATGTCATTTTCAGTTGCATTGAAAACGTTTATCATATTTTTGACCTCCTTTTGAAGTTCCTGATCCCAACGTGTAGCACATAGACGAAGGTGTTGAACAATTGGCTTCATTTGTTTTTGAAAAATATCTCTCTTTTCTCGCTCGTAAGCGGATTGAAAAGTTTCAATTTTTATTTCAGAATTACGTTCAATTGTTTCCTCCAAAATTTCGATGTCTTCCATAAAGGTTTTGAAATAGTTTAAGACACGACAAGTTTTTGGTAAAGGTGTAAGTTCACCGGATGATGGTAAAGGACCATTTATTTGTGCTACAGTTTGGACAGGGGCCTCATTATGAGATGAAACATATGACTCTTCGATAAACCATGATTTCTCAGCTAAATCCTTTTGAGTAACAAAAGATTTAGAAATGTGAGGAGCTTTTGAATAGTCATATGGTGTCCAATTTTGAACATTACTCATTTTAGATCGACTCTCGTCTTCAAGTTCTTCTTCTTCCTCAGTATCAAAAACAACAGCACGCACAATCGTATTATCAAGCAAATAATCCATACTGTAAATTTTTGGAATATCTTTGAATGCCGTGTGAAGAAACATAGAATTGTAATCGCCAAGTGCAAATCCTTTATCAGGTCTCGGTTTTAAAGTAAATTTCTGAATTGTTGTGACAGAGTTCCCGTGTTTGTAAACAATGTTACGAAATTCTTTGAGTTGTTTCTCAAGATCAACAATATCACCGAGTAAGTCATCTATGTACTTTCTTTTTCGTATTTTATGTTCACAAAAGTCCTTTTTACAACTTGACAATTCTGTTTTTGTTTTTGAAAGTTCTGTTTGAAGTCGTTCAACTTGCATTTTCAATTCACACTTTTCACTTTCAAGTTTCGAAATCAACTTTCCGTTTGACTCAATTAAATCTTGCATTTTGCGTTGAAGATCTTGTTCTTTGTTGTATGAATCGTGAAAAGCTTTTTCAAAACTTTTTGCATTTTTAATCTTGTCTTCCTGATTTGAAAGCTGAATTTTATAACATTCAATATCTCTTGCAAGTGACGCATTTTGTTCTTTCAAAACTTTGTTTTTCTCGTTGCATTTTATTATTTGCAATTGTTGAGCATCCAGTTGTTTAGATAACAATATGAGGTCAGGGTCTGGATCAAATGATGGTTCATGTTGTTCTAAATGATCATGTTTATCATTCTCAATAGGATCATCAAATGAAACAACTGTGTCATCATCGAATATGACAACTGTGCTTATTTGTTCATCTTTATGAGATGATGAAGATGATTTAGATGGAACAACTTGCGCCATATCTGATTCATAAGCAGAAGGTGAGACTATTTCATTAATAAAGCATTCATTGAGGTCATGTACCTGAGACAAGCCGTCAGTGTCAAACACTGGACCTGAATCATTGAGCTTAAGTTCCTGCATGTTGGCCATAAGCATCACAGCTGCATTAGCTTCCAGATCTTCCATGTCATCATCATTGTTCACATTTGCCATGAAGTTGTTATCTTGTTCAGGGAAATGTCCGTCTTTTTCATCTTGAAGAGCCATGAGTAATGCCTGCTTGTGAAACTTACTACCCCGAGTTCTCGGTTTGGGACATGCTGTAGCTATATGACCTTGTTCATTACAATTGTAGCACCAAACTGCATTCCCTGAGTTGGAGTTCCTTGTTGCAACTGAGTCAGACCTTTGTTGAGAAGATCCTGAGTTGTTCCTGAACCCCATATTGTTACTAAACCTCTGATCATTCCCATAATTTCCTGAAGAGCTTCCTGAACCAGATCGACCATAGTTACAATTCTGAATTTCCACTCTTCCATCATTGACAACAGCTTGATTCCTTGTGTTAGAAGATGAACGTTGACGGTTGTTTGTTTTGTTGGAGAATTTGCTGAAAGCACGAGCAATAAGAGCAAGTCCCTGATTCAACGTGTTAAAGTCATCATCGTCATCGTCATTGGAATTTGAGTAATACACAGCAGCATTGTTGTTTAATGGAACCAGTTGAGTAGAGGCATTCTGTGGAGATGAATCATAAGGGACCATTTGGTTCGAGGTAGAAGATTGTGGATAACTGAAGTAGTTCTGCTCTTGAACATATGCATGATTTGACATTGGTGGTGGAGCATAGGGAGACTGAGCTACGAGAGCCAAAGAATTTGGTGTAGAAGTTGGTGTGTATCCTCCTCGTAGAGCTCGATCTTTTTCCACTTCAGGTTCATGGTGTTTCAGAAAATCATACAACAAACCATATGGAGCATCATGCAGATTCTTTGTTTGACGAACAAATGTCACATATTTATGCCAATCAGGGCCAAGACTACCAACAAATTTGGAGTTCACAGCGATCCTTGGTACTGTGATTTTATGACGTTCCAGATCATTAACCACATTTGTGAAACGATGATAGTAGGATTCAAGTGACTCTCCAGGTTCAATTGTGATGTCAGTGTATTCCATGTATAGCTTGGATTCCATGTCATCTTTGTTCAATTGAGTGCCTTCCATAAGGAGATGAACGTGTTCCCACATAGCTTTAGCCGTTTTCTGAGCATCGACACTTCGATAGATAGGATTAGGAATACCTTGAAGTATGTAAGCCATTGCATACTCATCAGCTTCACGATGTAGTTTCTGTTCTTCAGTGAGTGCAGATTCTGGAAGAGGTCTATCACCAGGAGGACGTGGGGGATCAGCATGTGGATCACCAGCTTCAAATCTTGTTGGCCACTCAAATGGTCCTTCAAGTATCACTTGCTTCAAGAATTTCCCATGAGGTTTCTTTAATTCAAGAAATCGTAAGAATCGACTTGACCATTGAACATAGTTCCCAGGTGTTAGCATTGGAGGTGTCTCAAGTGATCCTGCCTCATGTCGGGATTGTTGAGTTGTAATAACTTCACACATTCTGTCAAACCAGTGAGGTTGTTTGGAGGAAAACTGAGTGTTTTGTTGTGGCACTTGATATGGTTGTTGTTGAGGAATGATCTGATGTTGTTGCATCATTAGGTAATGATGTAATGGATTATACGTTTGTTTTTGAGAAGGTTGTAGATGCAATGGTTGCTGATGGTATTGTTGTTGCTGATACTGCTGATGTTGATGTTGCTGAATATGAGGGAAGTAATGATTAGGTGGTTGAGACATCTTAGAACACTTGTGTAGAAATGGATCTTGTAGAAAGTGTAGAATTAGCCAAGTATCGAAAACTTTTGCCCAACTTCAGATTGCGAAACCTTGATCAACAGGGATTGCGAAACTTGTGAATTCCAATGATTTCGAAAATTGGGATTGCGAAAAATTTCCAGGTTCTCGAAATTAAGGGATTTCGAAAATTTGTCAGGTTTCCGAAATTAAAGGATTTCGATATATTTCAGAAAGTTTTCGCAAAACTAAGAGATTTTCGAAACTTTAGAAATTTTCGAGAAACGGTGATCGCGAAACTTCTACAAGTTTGCGAAATGTGTGAATTTCGAAAAAATCTGATGTTTTCGAAAAAAAACACAAAGTCACCGACCTAGTTTTTGAAATTGTACAATTTCGAAAACGTTACCAAAAGTCGAAGTATTTTACTTTCTTATACAAGAAAATACTAAGTCCACAATAACGAAGTCGAGGTAGTGCACGTAGAGTAGATCTCGAAATAGGTACCAATGAAAGATCTCGATAACTTGGTAGATTTTGTTTTTCAAAGAAAGCAATCCAAAAACTTGTTTTTATTTCAAGATTTTTGTACTTTTATGTGTAAAATGATGAGATCTTTAAGAAAGTTGAAAACTTTAAAAACTTTATCAAAATTTCAAAAATTGCGAAAAATAGTACAAAAAACCCTATTCGAATTTTTAAGAAAAATTGGAACTTTTTTGTTTGTTTTGATTTGTAGCACAAGTTTGTAAGCAAATATGTGATAAAAACCAAGAAACAAGCAAGAAAGTACTAATATTTCACAAAAAATTGAATTTAAAGAACAAGTTTTAGAACAAAATCAATGAAAAACAAAAGCTACACCTTCATATGGCGAATGATACCATTTGTTAGGTCACCATTTAGTAAACACAAGCATAATAATGATAGAAATGAGATGAGAAAAGAGATTGGGTGATTATATGAATAAGAGAAATATAAGTGCAAGAGTTTCCTTAAGAAATCAAATAACCAACCAACTATTACATGATACTAAGGCTTCTATTTATAGGGAAGGAGCTAGGGCAACACTCCCTCTCCTTCCACTATCCAAATCGTGTGGGCTATAAAGCCCATGGACCATTAGTCTAAAGCCTAGTAAACTAGTAACTTAAACAATATTGTAAGTAAATAATAACTTAAGCAACCTATTATTACAAATGACCGAAACTTGATAAAATAGTGAAAACTATTATCCCAACATAATGTCATATATTTTTTTAGAAAATTTTCAAATTATTAATAAAAAAAAGAAAAAAAAAAAAACTTGAGTGGTCCACTTATCGGGCACCCTTTTTCTATTTTGATCATGTTTGACTGCTCACTTCATTAAATTTTTGACAAGTGTCATTCCATTGTAATTTTTTTGGTACAAAAAAGTACAATTTGTGTACTTTTTTGGTCAAGCTCGATTACTCAACTGCTCGAATCCATCAAATTTTTGACACTTGTCACAACTTGAGGGTGTCATTGGTGACCAAGGCATGGACTGCTCAGTTTTTTTTGTATTAATTTGGGAATTTTCTCTTTTTTTTATTACTCTTTTCGTCCTATAATTATAATCCACTGTTGACTTTTGAAATCTTTATTTTTCAACTTTAACCTTAAATATTTTTATTTGTGTTATACATGACTTATTTTACATACTAAGTTTTTGTTACAAACTAAGGGAAAAATCCCCACCATCCATCTAGTTTGATCTAATTGTGGGGATTAACCTAAGATTTAATAAGACAACCTAAGTCCATATTTTTTTTCTTGTCTTTTTTGTCTATCTTATTTATTCATTTTTTTTCCTTTTTTCTTTTCTTTCTTTTTTTATTCTTTTTTTTCTTTTCTTTTTTCTAACTTCACGTTTCTTCTATAATTCAATTTTTTTTTTTTTTTTTTTTTTTTTGCGTTTTTTTACGTTTTTTTCGTTTTTCATACATATTCGTCGGTTTTTTACGTTTTCGTCAGTTTTCTTACGTTTTCATACATTTTCGTCCGTTTTCATACGTTTTCGTCTGTTTTCATCCGTTTTCGCTCGTTTTCATACGTTTTCGTCTATTTTCTTACGTTTTCACCCTTTTTCATACGTTTCGTCCATTTTAATACGTTTTCGTCCGTTTTTATACGTTTTCGTTCGTTTTCTTACGTTTTCATCTGTTTTCGAATTTTTTTCATACGTTTTCGTCTGTTTTCTTACGTTTTCGCCCGTTTTCATACGTTTTCGTCCGTTTTCATATATATTCGTCCATTTTCTTACGTTTTCATCTGTTTTTGAATTTTTTTCATACGTTCTCGCCCGTTTTCATACGTTTTCATCCGTTTTCATATATATTCGTCCGTTTTCTTACGTTTTTGTCTATTTTCATACGTTTTCGTCCGTTTTCATATGTTTTCGTCTGTTTTCATACGTTTTCGTCCATTTTTATACGTTTTCGTCCATTTTTATACGTTTTCATATGGTTTCAATCTGTTTTCATTCATTTTCGTCCGTTTTTATACGTTTTCATCCGTTTTCATTCATTTTAGTTCGTTTTTAAATGTTTTCAAACGTTTTCATACCTTTCTGAATATCACAAGTGATATACTGTGATTATCAGAATATCACTAGTGATATTCAGAATATCGTGAGTGATATTGAATATCACTCGCGATATTCTGAATATCACAAGTGATTTTTAAAATTTTGTAACATGAAAATCACAAGTGATATTCAGAATATCGCAAGTGATATTCAAAATATTGCAAGTGATATCTGAATATCGCAAGTGATATTCTGAATATCACAAGTGATTTTCAACAAATGTTCTGTGACATGAAAATCGCAAGTGATATTCTGAATATCAAAAGTGATATTCTGAATATAAATCACAAGTGATATTCAGAATATTACAAGTGATTTCACGCTTTTTTTAATTCACGTTTTTTCAAAAGTGATATTTTGAATAACACTCTGAATATCACAAGTGATATTCTGAATATCACAAGTGATTTTCAACAATTGTTTTGTAACATGAAATTCACAAGTGATATTCAGAAAATCACAAGTGATATTCTAAATATTACAAGTGATATTCCGAATATCACAAGTGATTTTCAACTAATATTTTGTAACATGAAAATCACAAGTGATATTCTAAATATCACACGTGATTTTCAACTAACGTTTTGTAACATGAATATCACTTATAATTTTCTGAATATCACTTGTGATATTCAGATTATCACTTGTGATTTTCATGTTACAAAACATTAGTTGAAAATCACTTGTGATATTCAGAAAATCACAAGTGATATTCAGAAAATCACAAGTGATATTCCGAATATCACAAGTGATGTTCAACTAATGTTTTGTAACATGAAAATCACAAGTGATATTCTGAATATCAAAAGTGATATTCAGATAATTACAAGTGTTATTCAGAATATTATAAGTGATTTTCACATTTTTTTAATTCACGTTATTTTTACTTTCTTACGTTTTCTTCTGTTTTTGTTTGTTTTCATACGTTTTTTTTCGTTTTCATACGTTTCTGAATATCACAATTGATATTATTAATATCACAAGTGATATTTTGAATATCAAAGAAAATCACTTGTGATATTAAGAATATCAATTGTGATATTCAGAACCGTATGAAAACGGACGAAAACATATGAAAACGAATGAATACGTATGAAAGCGTAAAAACACGCCTGGAAAGGGACAAAAACGTATGAAAAATTGATGAAAACGGACGAAAACGTATAAAAACTGCTGAAAAGTATGAAAACAGACAAAAGCGTCTGAAAACAGACAAAAATACATAAAAACGGACGAAAATGTTTATAAACGTATGAAAACAGATAAAAATGAATGAAAGCATATAAAAACAGACGAAAACGTCTGAAAACAGACGATAATGTAAAAAATTGATGAAAACGTTTGAAAGCAGATAAAAACGTCTGAAAACGTATAAATACTGCCGAAACGTATGAAAATAGACGAAAACGTTTGTAAACAGACAAAAATGTACAAAAATGGATGAAAACAGACAAAAACGTATGAGTATCACCGAATATCACTTGTGATATTCAGAAACGTATGAAAACGTCTAAAATTGGCCAAAAAAAATTGAAAAACGGACGAAAACCTATGAAAATGAACGAAAATGTAAGAAAACAGACGAATATGTAGGAAAAAGGACGAAAACGTCTAAAAACGGACGAAAACATAAAATAATAGAGGAAAACGTATGAAATCAGACGGAAACATATGTAAACATATGAAACCGGACGAAAACGTATAAAACGGAGGAAATCGTGTAAAAACGGATGAAAACATATGAAAACGGACGAAAACGTATATAAACGTATGAAAACGGACAAAAACGTATAAAAACGGACGAAAACGTCTGAAAACGGACAAAAACGTATAAAAACGGATGAAAACGTATGAAAATGGACAAAAATGTCTGCAAACATATAAAAACTGACGAAAACGGATAAAAACGTCTGAAAACAGACGAAAACGTAAAAAAACGGACGAAAACGTATAATAATGAACAAAAACGTCTGAAACAGACGAAAACGTAAAAAAAACGGACGAAAACGGTAAAAAACGTCTGAAACGTATATAATCATGTGAAAACAGACAAAAATGGACGAAAACGTAATAAAATGAGAAAAAATCGTGAATTTATTTAAAAAAGAAAAGCTTGACTTATTTTAAAAAAAAAAGAAAAAAAAAACGTGAATTGAAAAAAAAAAAAAAAAAAAAAAAAAAAAAAAAAAAAAAAAGTGTAACGTTAATTGGAAAAAAGAGCCAAAAAAAAAAGAAATAAATAAATAAAGAAAGTGAATAATAAAAAAGACAAAGAAAAAGGAAAGAAAAAAGACATGGACTTAGGTTTCCATGTTTAATGTTAGGTTAATCCCCACTATTAGATCAAACTAAATGGATGGTGGGGATTTGTCCTTTGGTATGTACAAAAAAACTAGTCCCTAAATGAACTTTTCTCTGTAACAATAATAATGGTTAATCATAATGAAGTTCCCTTTGTTTAGACTTTAATTTCTGTTTGATCCGAACACTTGTAACAGTAATATTTCATTACATTTGGTAATATAGATTTGTCACCATGGGAAGTGATTGACACACTCACAAATCTTATTGGGACACTCCAATGTACTAGCAGTTAAAGCAGGTTATACTTAAAGTACAAGTGTCTATTGCACAGAATGGAGTGTCCCAATAAATTTTGAAAGTGTGCAAATCATTTCTCAAATTTATAGGTTACTCCGTTGAGCAAGAAGAAAACAGATATACGACAAAGAATGACAGTATATAGAAATACTATCTTGTGTGCCATGGTTGCCTAAAAAAAGTAAATATACAGTGGTATTTTGTTGGAAAACGGTATAAGTTGTCTATCTAATAGTATATTTACGTAGAGTTGGAATTATTGTATAACCCGACAACCCGACCCGACTTAATCCGACCCGATAAGCACCCGAACCCGGTAACCCAATTTCTTATCGGGTCGGGTTGCGGGTCGCTTTTAAAAAACGTAAAACCCGACTCAACCCGACCCGATAAACCCGAAAACCCGACCCGATAACACCTCTAGCTGCAAGTGTAAAATTAAAAAATTGTAAACTTGTTTTTCATTATTCGAGGAGCACATTTTCAATAACAAAATTGTCACTTAACAGCTACTCCATCTATTCGTTTCAAATTTATTTTCTATTTTAGGTCCTTCATCTGAGATTGTTATTACAGATTTTGAAGAAGTAATTAATTAGTTAGTTAAAGATAAAACTAACATTTACAGAAAGTAAAAAAGAAAAAACTGTTATTTTTTTATTTATTTTTATTTTTATTATTATTTTGTTGTAAATTGTATATTTTTTGTCGATGCACAATTATTTTAAGACGGAATAAGTAATAGAGTAACAAGTTCTCTAGCGGCTATTAATGATTGATCTTATGATCAATATAATAGTTAAAATTAATATGAGAGTGGTAAATTATGTAACATTATAATTAAATATACACGGTAACACGGTTTATACTTGTGGCGTTGTGACCTCATCAAACTAATCTTGCGTTGACAGTGTGACAATTATATATTAGTGGGCTAAATAACTTTGGCAGCAAATATAAACTAGAATGTTTGAATCTTTATTTTCTGCATTATTTTATGTAGGGGCGGGGACGATAGAATTGTTGACAAGTGTACATACAAATATACAACTGGCAAAAAACATAAATAATGCACTTTCATATAAATAGTCATCATCATTCCTTTTGAAACCAAACCATATTCTTATTTAACAAATCTTTCCAACGTGGTCATTTCTTTTCCCTCTCAACAAACCACTATTTCATCAAATCTCTATACAAGTTCCTAAGAAAAGAAAAGAAAAGGTGTGCTTATTTTGTGTAAATTTGAAGACCAAGTTTTGAAGTTTCGAGTTTGAAGATATATCATAGCTTGATCAAGTTTCTTTGCTCATATATATATTTCTGGTAATTTACTATTTGATCATATGGTTTTGTTGAATATGATGTTGATGCGATTTTAATTAATTGTGCAAAATTTGAGATGAAACCGCGATACTGAATTAATGATAAACAGTATCGTGGTACAATATTGTGTACCAGACAACCAGTGATGATCCTAACTCAAATTTGTTCTGAAAGTCTGAGTGACGATCACGATCTGGTTTGGGACATAAGTAGTCCAATGACCAATTTGTACTCTTAGTATAGTTTTAGTATTATTATGAACTTGTTGACATTGTATAAAAAGACTTGAATGTTTTTTTTCTTTTTGAACTTGCTCATCAAGTTTTCTAGTTGATTAGAGTTTCATATCATTGCATACTTGTCATAAAGTTTTCTAGTTAGATTACAAAGTAACTTACTAATGTTTTGTATTGTTCATTGTTATAGATGTCAACTACATCCGCTAAGTGTGAATGTTGCGGATTAACGGAGGAGTGTACATTCGAGTACATATACAAGATTCGAGAACGATATAATGGCAAATGGATATGCGGGTTATGTGGAGAGGCTATAAAAGATGAAATTGTACGGGGCGAAAAGCTAATTAGCACCAAAGAGGCAATGGCTCGTCTTATAAACTTTTGCAAGGAGTCTAAGGCGCCGAATAAGATGACCGAGCCCATGATTCATTTAATTGCGGCTATGAGACAGATTGTTTTACGAAGTTTGGACTCACCAAGAGCATTAAGTTCTATGCCAAATAGTCCTTTAAGGAGCACAGATAAAATAAAACTCAGTCGATCCGATAGTTGTATTGCAAATCTTTCGCTTGAGACGTCGCATACTACATTGCAAGAAATTACGAAATGATGAACAAAAAAAAAAAAAATTGAAGTAAATACTAATGAAGGATATAAGTTTGAAGTTTGCTTGTTATGATAATGGTTTGACAAAGTACATGGTTAAATTTAGTTGAAAATGTGAGTTGTTTTGACAGGATATATAGACATGTATATGTTATACTACAACTTCAGTTAATTAAAAGAAAGCAAAGGATTCGGCTTGGTGGGATGTGAAGTGGCTTATGAGACAAAATTTACGTAAGTTTGTTAGTGAGTTTGTTGCGGACTGAAACGAAGAAATGATTCCTGAGCGATGGAAAACATGTTGGTGTGGTGTATGCACCATCTGGTACTTATGGTTGGCTCGTAACGTCATATTTAACGACAAAGTATCACGTTGGTTTAAAATATCATTTAAAATCAAGATCAAAAGCTTCCATTTGGATTACATTTAAGGATTTGTTCATCCCACAATTTTCATGTTTGATTGAATTGCCACAAGTTTTGTTTAGTGCACATTCTCTGAATCATTTGTCATAGTTTATATTGATGTCTTAATAGTTATATCATAATTAATGTTGAAGCAACTTATCACTTCAGTACTAGTAGTCCAAAGGGTTTTCATATCGGAACGTCCTTGGGTCAAGCAGTGATCACAAACTGCATTAAGATGAACAACAAATGTACCCTTGTCCTAGATGTTAAGTTTGATCAGATACAACTTTGGTGTGAGATTGAATATAAGGAATTAAGGATGAGTATGTTTAATATATACATGAGTATGGTACATACTACATAACGTGTGGAGGAAAGTAAGGTTCAGTGGTTCACCCTAGAGCGTATTGAATGCCTGACGACCTCTCATCAAGTATCGCAGATATTATCTCATGTAGAGCGTTGAGGCATTGTACCTCTGGCAGATGACGTTATTTGATGGTTTTATGTCGACATTCGGAACATGAGAATATTCATTTACCCGACAGAAAAAGCTCTTTCTTTTTCTATCTTATTAGTAAAGCCTAAACGTCATCTAAGAAAAAATAAGCTTAAATATGCAGGTCATTAAAAAGAAGAACCACCACAAAAAGATTCCTCGTGTTATCTGAGTATATTCTGATTCCCTAACGAGTCTTTTCGGCTAACACGAGGATGGCAAGTGACTAGGGTTTCATCAACAAATGGTGTTTGATTGGTGGATGGGTGGTGATGAGTGTCGGAATTTTGACCGGATTTTGATTTGGGTTGTTTTAGTTTAGGTGATGACTTGTATATTGCAATTCTAACCCCGTGACTAACAAATGTTCATTATCTTTCTGGACAAGTTAACAAAAATGTTTCAACAATTTTAAGTTTCTAACCGTGTCTTGACTTGTACGGAGTATATTATTCCCACCCGTATTCAGACAAAAAAAATACATAGTTTCTAACCGAGGTCACACGTCACCCATTGTGGTACGCGTGAGGAAGGCAAAACCAAAGTTTGACTACTCGTTTTTTTGGCAAAAGTGGGCCCTCCAATTCCAACCGATACTAAACATAAAAAAAAAAAAAAAAAAAAAAAAAAAAAAAAAAATCCTCACTAACATTTTATTACCTATAAACCTCAACATTTTTAAACACAAATTTTCATTTTATATACTTTTAAACTCTCAATATCATTTAATTTACAAATTAAAATGTCTCAACAAAACACTCCCTTAAACACAAAACATCGACAACGAAAGACAACACAAAACACTCCCCCAACACCCAAAGAAACATTTTGTCTCGAAAATACTCCACAATCAAACCAACAAATCAAATTCCGACCACAATCGCTTTTTTACGGAAACCAACCGTACCGAAACCTACAATTCATATCTCAACAACAAAAACTCGTAAGGGGATCAAAACATACACAAATAACACGAGAAATCTTTTTATGGTGGTTCATCTTTTTAATGACCGGCAAATTTATGCTTATTTTCTCTTAGATGAAGTTTAGGCTTTACTAATAAGATAGAAAATGAAGGGATTTTTCTGCCGAGTAAATGAATATTATTCTGTTCGGAATGTCGACAAAAAACCATCAAATAACGTCATCTGTAAGAGGTACAATGCCTCAACATATCTTGCTACGAAAATTAAAGAGCTAATAAACTATGACTAATGATTAAGAGAATGTGCACTAAACAAAACTTGCAGCAATTCAATCAAACATGAAAATTGTTGGATGAACAAATCCTTGAATGTAAAACCAAGTGGAAGCTTTTGATCTTGATTTTAAATGATATTTTAAACCAACATGATACTTTGTTGTTAAACATGATGTTACGAGCCAACCATAAGTACCAGTGATGGTGCATGCACCGCAACAACATGTTTTCCATCGCTCTGGAATCATTTCTTCGTTTCAGTCCCTAACAAACTTATATAAGAGCAAAGGGAGTAATAACACCAAATAACACCAACACCACTCTCAGTGCCACATCATTTTAACACCAAATAATATAACAACAAAAATACCAGAAATTCATAACACCAAATAACACCACCTTTTGAGACCCACTTTAAAAAAATATAAATATGTACAAAACCAACACAAGCCACAAATTGGCCATAATACCAAATAACATGTGTTGGAGAGTGATAACTTGGCATAACACCAAACCAACACAAGCCACAACGCACGTTAATATAATAACGTAAAACGAAACGCTTGTCCAAATTTCGAACCAGGGAAATGATGGAAACGCCATAACAGTGTTAAAACTCGTCCACCTAGACAATAACGCGAGATCCACGTTACAATTCCCAGCCCTCTAAGTTTTGTCGCAATAAGCCACTTCATATCCCACCAAACAAATAACCTTTTCCATGTTTCGTTAGTCAATGTATGTACAAGCTGAATCCTTTGCTTTCGTTCAATAAATAAACGCATGATCATAACATAAATCATTTCTGTAGCAACAAGGAGAGCAAAACACATTTATTCATTTACAATATGCTTCAGCATATTCCAAAAGTAAAAAACAAAATTAACTGAACTTGTAGTATAACATATACATGTCACCTATCCTGTCAAAACTCAAAACAACTCACATTTTCAACTAAACTTAACCATGTACTTTGTCAAACCATTATCATAACAAGCAAACTTCAAACGTATATTATATCCTTCATTAGTATTTACTTGAACCTTTTTTTTTTTTTTTTTTTTTTTTTTTTTTTTTTTACCTTTTGTTCATCATTTCGTAATTTCTTGCAATGTAGTATACGACGTCTCAAGCGAAAGATTTGCAATGCAACTATCGGATCGACTGAGTTTGATTTTATCCGTGCTCCTTAAAGGACTATTTGGCATAGACCTTAATGCTCTTGGTGAGTCCAAACTTCGTAAAACAATCTGTCTCATAGCCGCAATTAAATGAATCGTGGGCTCGGTCATCTTATTCGGCGCCTTAGACTCCTTGCAAAAGTTTATAAGACGAGCCATTGCCTCTTTGGTGCTAATTAGCTTTTTGCCCCGTGCAATTTCATCTTTTATAGCCTCACTACATAACCCGCATATCCATTTGCCATTGTATCGTTCTCGAATCTTGTATATGTACTCGAATGTACACTCCTCCGTTAATCCGCAACATTCACTCTTAGCAGATGTAGTTGACATCTATAACAATGAACATCACAAAACATTAGTAAGTTACTTTGTAATCTAACTAGAAAACTTTATGACAAGTATACAATGATATGAAACTCTAATCAACTAGAAAACTTGATGAGCAACTTCAAAAAGAAATAAACATTCAAGTCTTTTTATACAAAGTCAACAAGTTCATGATGATACTAAAACTATACCAAGAGTACAAATGGGTCATTGGACTACTTATGTCCGAAACCAGATCGTGATCCTGACTCAGAGCTTTGAGAGCAAGTTTGACCCAGCATCATTACTGGTACACAATATTGTACAGTGATACTATCGCGGTTTCATCTCAAAGTTTGCACAATTCAAATCACATCAACATCCATGAAACTCAGTAAATCAATAGAATGAAAGCAAGTAAATTACCAGAAATATATATATATATATATATATGAGCAAAGAAACTGATCAAGCTATGATATATCTTCAAACTCGAAACAAAAAACTTCAAAACTTGGTCTTCAAATTTACACAAAATAAGCACACCTTTTCTTTTCTTTTTTTATGAACTCGTATAGAGATTTGATGAAATAGTGGTTTTGTTGAGAGGGAAAAGAAATGAACACGTTGGAAAGATTTGTTAAATATGAATAGGTTGGTTTTCAAATAGAATGATGACTATTTATATGAAAGTGTATAATTTATGTGTTTTGCCAGTTGTATATTTGTATGTACACTTGTCAACAATTTTATGGTCCCCGCCCCTTACATAAAATAATACAAGAAAAAAAAAATCAACATTCTAATTTACACTTGCAAGCCAAAGTTATTTAGCACACTACATAAAATAAATGCATAGACAAAGATTCAATTTTTTAGTTTTACATTTGAAAAATTAGTTATTTAACCCCCCTAAACTAATTGTTAATTTATGTTTTAAAGAATAGTAGAGTTTATTACTCATTTCATTTTTTTAAAAAAAAATCACTTATTATCTATCTTTTATTTGAACCAACTTAAAACGAAAGTTAGTAGTCTCATTTTTTTTTAAATCGCTTTTTCTTTTCTTCTAAAGACAATAATCTTGTGACGGACATAGGAGTAAAAGAAATTTACCATAAGTAGAGTCAGATTATATTTTTTGTGATTTTTCGATCGTAATGTCACGCGATATACACCTCCAATATTCGTTGTGGAGCAATTCGTTAAACCTGTCAAATAATCGAAAGCAATTGCATATATATTTCTTCAAAAACTCAAAATTGTGTATATATCCAACCTAAGTTTACAGTTTTACACTTGCAAAAAAGGTTATTTAACCCCTTAATATACATTTGTTTAATGGAAATTATTAAATGAAAATGCTGATATGAAATAAATTCATAAATTTATACTACCTCCGTCCCAAAATATAAGTCCAGTTTGACTTTTTGAATTGAACTTTGACCGTAAATATTTTTATTTGTATTATATATCACTTGATGAAAATTATACCAAATGGAAATACATATAGAACATTATTCATTTATATATTTTGCATCAAGTATGATATAATACAAACAAAAATATTTAAGGTCAAAGTTCGATTCAAAAAGTCAAATTGGACTTATATTTTGGGACGGATGGAGTATTATTTGTTTGTAGTTTCTACAAAACCATTTGTTAATTCAAAGGTCATTTTTTTCTCAATAGTCTTCTCATGTATTTTATTCATTATTCTTGGTCAAGAAAGTGATAAACAGAAACAAGATCGATTCATTTAAGAAAAATTGATACGTTATTGATTCTTATTCGTAGCCTTGTAGTTCAGATGTCGCATAATCAAATTTTTATATGATAATGGTTTTTAACCTTTTAACTAATTAATCTATAAAATGTGAGCTCAAATTTTTATATGATAATGATTTATTCTGTAAGCTAGAGTTTGGCTCATGACATATAGAGTACACATAGCATGAAATATTAATAGACCCAAATGCACAATTTGTAAACTCGGGCTTGGTTCGTGCTAACTCGCTTGTATGGTTGCTCTAAACGAGCTAATGCTCGACGACTTGTTAAAGTCACTAGTTTCTAGCTGCTTAGTTATTTTTCACGTGTATATACGTATACATTAGTACAGCTACAATCATACATGTAAATAAATATGCTTCAAAAAGTCATTTAGTCTTACGAGTCTTATCAATTTGTGTGCAAAACTAGGACTCGAGCTCGTTTATTAACTTAGTGCATGGTAATTCAAGCTCGGCTCATTATGAGTTTTTACCGAAGTTGATAATGAGTAACTCGGCTTAACTCGCTTACCCCAAGTAATATCCAAAAAGTTTATTTGATTTTTGATATGATGGAAAATGAAAAAGTAGTATAAACTAATTAGCCACTAAGTTATGACCACGTGTACATTGAAGACGTGCACCTACCCAAAGCCATTGACAAATGTTTCCGACTTTCCATGTGCGGTGCCAAAATATTTATTTAGTGCTAATGTGATAATTTTAAAAAGTAGTTCATCAATTTTTAGATCAATAAGTCATAGTCTTACCGGTCTCATTCTCAAAATAAATCGGCAATAAATATTCATTATTGACTTTCTTTACATTTTGTAGATTAAATTAGCTTTTAGGCTTCCTATACGTGAGTCTTCATTCTACATATTTTTAAATAATTTTAAGTTCATAATATTAAAAATCATGTTCATACATGATACATGTAATAGACAATTTTGTGAAACGTTGATAACCGACCTACACATATCGCTATGAAGTGAATTTGTTAAAGAGAATGTTTGATAGTTCCTACGATTCAGAAGAGTTGTGCTCGTAGTATTTCCGTACGTATTTGATATATGCAAGGATGGCTTAATGGTAAAGCAAGTAAAGCTTAGGCTTTATACCTCGAATTTTTGAAGACCATCGATTTCCTAAAATATTGTACGTATATAAAGTTAGTTTCATGTTTTGTTGGCTCTTATACTAAGAGATCCAAAATTTGTTCACTTAACAATATAAATCTCAAATTCTCTATTAATGTTATGTGAATAAATTTTGGACATCTTTTTTTTTGTTATTACTTTCTAAGCATGCAAATTGTTAAGTAAATATGTTTTATAAGCTCATCTATCTTTTGGCTTGTATAAGTTTATTATAACATAATAAGCTTATATGAGCCAGAAAAGTTTGAAAATAAGTCACAAAAAGTGAGCTTATGAAACATAAACAAAAAACCACACAAAGCATAAACCTGTTATATGAGTTGAAACAAACACCCTTTAAACACAGAAGTCAAGTTAGAACTTCGTAAGCTTCAACTCTTTGAACCACACGTTCTAGTCATAAAATCCAGAATTGTGAACGTGTAGTAATTTATCAAGCTTCATGAGTCTTGTAGAGTTTTTTTTAGAGTGATTTCTTAAACTTTGTAACATAAACAATTGAGTCAAATAGAATGTATAAGATGGTACATATATTACAATACTTGAATTTGCCTCTAATTGTATTAGGAGCCTCCCATTAACTTTAGGGGTGTTTGTCATGTTTATACCTTATTTGGTTTCGGGCTTATGTTTCATAACCTCATTTAGTTGACTTATTTTAAAACTTTTCGACTTATATAAGTTTGTCATGTCATGATAAGCTTATACAAGCCAGAAAGTTTCAAACTAAGCTACAAAAAGTTAAAAAACATAAGCCGAAAACCAAATAAGTTAAAGCCCGTTATATAAGCCGAAACAGACAAGCAATTGAATGTCCTAACTCATGCATATATGTTTTGTGTTTACGGTTTAGTTTGACATTTAGATAACTAACTATAGCGGACTAATTACATGAGAAAATTATTAAAAAAGGTATTATACTTGTCATGGTTTCGTCTTCAGGGTAGCGAACAATTTTTTTTACTTGAATGTAATTTTCTTTCATATTCACCCTCTTTAGAGTATTTTACGAATTTTTTTGGCATTTTTGCCCCCCTTAGCTAATAGAATTTTTTTTTCCCGAATGGCAAAAATGTCACATAATATATACCCTAAAGAGTATGAATTTGAAAGAAAATTACCCTTAAAAGTTAAAAAAAAAAATTATTTTCTACTCTGAAGACGAAACCATGTCAAGCATGCTACTTTTTTTTTTTTTTTTTTTTTTTTAATAATTTGCCCTAATTACATTCATGCCTAATCAAAGACATGCCATTGGAGCTAATAGTATTGTATTTTTAAAGTTAGCTATATGTGACAATATACTTATGATCAAGGTTGTAAAAAAGGTGAATTGGTAGTCGGGCAATTGATCCCTTGTAGCTTGTAATCAGTCTAAGCGGGATTAATCGAATTGGCATATCTTGTAATTGTTGGGTATTTTCAGTAAGTTTTAGGTATTCTCAGTAAGACTTTTCATTAAAAAAAAAAAAAAAAAAAAAAAAAAAAAAAAAAAAAAAACTTGTAATACATATAAACAGCGACTATAAGTGATTAAAACAAGTTTACCGCGAGTTTTGGAAATTTTCGACAAAATTTGCAAGTTTGACCACCATTGACCGATTTACACAAATCAAAAAAGTTGATTAGACGACAATTAGTCGGCTTTTTAAACTTTTTTTTTTTTTTTTTTTTTTCAACACTGCTTATCATACAGCATTTTATGACAGTAATCAACCATAAAAGCAATATATAACATCACCCATGCTAGTATAAATATTAAAATAGAATTGTAGTATTAAAAATTAAAAGTAACCTTTATTAGATGATAAATAAGGCCCAAGCCCGGTATGTGGGTTTAAGGTATTAGGGTTTCACCATTATAAATAATGGTCATTAATAAAGTATTGCCTACGGGTTTCGTTATCTTACATGGTATCGGAGCGGGTCTGATCCTCAGATCTAAGTGGCTATGTTGAGCCGCCTCCCCCTAAGCCACCCCGTCAAACCCAAAAAAAGAAAAATATATATATATATATATATATATATATATATATATATATATATATATATATATAGGGTAAAGATAAAATAAAAAGACAAATTTTCGTAAAAAGAATAAAAATAAATTTTTTTAAAAAAAAGTTCTCGAAAAATTCCAAAAAAATTCCACAAGATCGGGTATGTTGGTGCATGAAAAAGTTGTAAAGGAAGTTTATCTAAAAGTGGATACTTTATCCGAAAAAAAAATTATAAAAAAATACGTTTGTGCATTAACTCGCTTTTTTGTGCATCAAAAAATCGTTTTTAGACCCAACTTCTTTTGACTTTTTTCATCAAAATAACATTGCGCATCTAACTAAAACAACTTGAAAATTTTGTGCATTAAAATTTTTTTTGTGCATTAAATTTTTTTTTGCGCATTAAAATTCGTTTTTTGTGCATTAAAAAAAACGTATAAAAACTCAAAATTAGAAAAACTTCTTTCACAAAAGTTTTATGCACCAACATACCCGATCTTGTGAAATTTTTTTGGAATTTTTCGGGAACTTTTAAAAAAAAAATTATTTTTATTCTTTTTACGGATATTTGTCTTTTTATTTTAACTTTACCCTATATATATATATATATATATATATATATATATATATATATATATATATATATATATATATATATATATATATATATCGGAAAGATACACCATTGATCATTCATTCGCAACAAGAATTCCCAGCCGACATTCATATTCAATGTATATTAATTGCTGTTCTTGGGGATTGTGCAAGGACAATAAACAAAGGAAGGCTAAGAGTTATTTTTTTTCCTCACGTCCAAACCACATCTGGGAACAAAAGTTATGAAGCTGCTCGTGGTTGAGGGTTCGATTAATCCGATCCGGTCTATTTTTTTTTTCTTTCTTAAATTTCAACTAATCATTTAAAAAAAAAAAAAGAAAAAAAAGAAGGTTATAGTTGTTTTAAATTTGTTTGATTAGTCGATTGTTCGTACGGCTTTATTACCAGTCGACTAAAGTTGACCGTTGATACCAGTCCCTAAAGTCGACCGTTGGTACGGTGTTGTTACCAGTCGACTTAGCCGATCGTTGGTAACAGTCGACTAAAGTCGACCGTTAGTACGATTTTGTTACGAGTCGACTACAGTTATGTTTTTAGTATGTTGATGTTTTCTTTTCTTTTCTAGTTTATTACTCCAGTCCGAGCTTTCGCGATTTCGCCGCTCGGACTGCGAGGGAGTATTAGATGATAAATAAGGCCCAAGCACGGTATGTGGGGTTGAGTCCATTAGGGTTTCACTATGTATTGCGTATATATTGCGTATCAATAAAACGTATCACCTACGGTTATCATCTAATAACCTTTTGGTAATGATGAGATTATTGAAATTCTAGAACTGAAATACTGGATTAGGATTAGTTACACTTTTAGCTTCTTCTTCTTATAATATAAGTTATATGCACATGCAAAGATAGAGATTAGTAGCCCAAAAGTCATCCTAATTAATCATATGCTTCATATTAACTTGGCCCAGAGATAATACCTACTTATCGTCTCATTGTTGCATAGTTTTTAAATGTGCAAAAGTAAAATTATCAATGGAGATAAAAAGTTTTTGAATGTAACACTTTCAAGAAAAAAGTCAAAGAGAAAAAAAGCCGACAATTTTAATTAGAATCCAAACATCCATAGAGTTACGGCTACCATAAAGAGAAAAAGCCTACTTCATTTTACATTTCAACTCAAATAAACAATTTATAAAAGAGTAATCACTAAAGGATAAATAGATTTCTAAATATTATCACTAAAAGTGTAAAAATTGTTAAAGTCTGAATTCTGCTTGGTGCAAACAACTTTAAAATGATCACGTCATCTTTTCAACATATTTTTACCGAACTTGAGTCTGCATGGTATGACACACGGTAAACTCAAACACCACTAATTAGTCGATGAAAATATCAGAAACAAAAAAATCTTAGACAAAACCAACAAAATTGTTACTTATTTTTACTAGTAATCATCAAGCACAAAAAAGTAAAAGGGATAATAATGTTCTTAAGAAATGACAATATTCCAAAAACAATATCGTTAGAACTTTTGCAAATATGAAGTTGAATTTGGAGTCTAAGTATATAACGTTTGTAGGGCAAAGGCGAACCGCATTTTGAAGCAAGATTATGACCCACAACACATGAATTTTGAATTTTTTAAAGTTGAAAACAATCACAAACTTTCCTTTCATTTTATTCCACTTTGGCCCATCTTCTAACTTATCAACAAGGTTCGATGTTTTTAAAAAAAAGTGATTCGATATGTACATTTTGATGAATGTCATTTAAAAACAGTGACACGTGCGAGTATGACATGTAATCAAAGTATGCATATTGAAACACTTGTTGAAAGTTTGTACTTTGTAGCATTAAACAAAACAATTTTTGAAACCATGTATTAGATAAGATATGAAGGAAAGTACATTGCTATATTTAAAACAAATTCTTTATCTCAAGGTTACAAAATTCGCGATTCATTAGTCGGTCGGTCGACCCCTTATAGCTTGTAATTGGTCTAGCCGGCGATTAATCAGATGGCATTTTTTACGAGTTTTAGGTATTTTGACGAGTGTTTGGTACTTCCGGCAAGATTTTCCTAACAAAGCAACTTGTAATAGATATAAACGACGGCTAAAAGTGATTAAACATGTTTCCAGCGAATTTTGGGTATTTTCGGCTTGATTTGCAGGTTTCCGACAAATTCGACCACCGTTGACCGTTCTTGACCGATTATTACTTAACAGCGATTAAAAAGCCTTTTTTTTTTTTTTTTTTTTTTTTTTTTTTAACAGTTGTTTATCTGCAATTCTATGAGTTCTATCATGTTTTTCCTTTAGGTTTAATCCTTGTATTCGACAATTCGAATACTCAATCTTTACTTAGATATGAATTAACAAGTAGTGTACGATTTCATCTGCAAAATAGTTTAGCAAATGTTATTTTTCTACCATACGTAGAGATATTTTTCTATATAAAAACCAGAATTATCATTATGTATTAAAAAAGTAGTGTTCCATTTTGATTCTTGAGTTTGACGTGTGAACAGAATCGTAAAAATCTTCCACAATTTCGTCTCTACTTTAGACCACTCTTTTTATCGATACTCATTCTAACTTTCCAGTTTTTTCTACATATTAAAACTATGATTTTCTAGCTACCATGACTTAGGGTGCGTTTAGTATCCCCTATGGGAATGAGGGAATCATAGTTGTAATGATTCTTAGTGTTTGGTTAAGATGAGGAGCCCACATTATATGTGAATGAAATATGACTATAGTCGATACTCCATAGGAGTTCAAGAGGGGATGTATGAATCTATTATAGGTGAGTGACCTATCTTATACTGAAATTGATACCGATTATTATTCATGGCAGCATACCAAATGCACCCAGACACAAAAAACAAAACTGTCCATCGAAGATGAGTCCATTAGCAATGACTCGATTAGTATCGAGATGAGTTGTCTCGTATACAGGCAACTAGGGATGAGCATTTCAACCCGAATCTCGGAACCGAACCGGAACCGTACCGGTACGGTACCGTTCCCGATATACGGTACGGTACCGGGACTACAAAATAAGGTGAAAAAAAAATCGGGACCACTAATTCGGTACGGAACCGGTACGAAATCGGGAAATTCCCGAATAAAAACGGGAAAACCCCGATTTCCCGGTACCGGTACCGGTATCCGAATCCCGTTCGGTACGGTACCGGTACCACTATTTATGCTCGATAAAAATCGGTACCACTAATTCGGTACGGGATCAGTACGGTACCGGTACCGTGCTCATCCCTACAGGCAACTCTTCTTGATATTTCAAATTATCTAGCTCAAATAAATCCCAACTTGAATCACTCATATCATTGTACGATATGACACCATATTCTTTGCTTATAATCGAAGCAAATTCACATTCGACCTTTTTACGATAGTTCTTTAACAAATTCCTTATGGCTTCTGATATACGACGATTATCATCATTTAAACCACTATTAACATCTTCGTTAATCGAGTTTTTAACATGTTTAATACTCTTTAAACGTGTTTTATCTTCGTGTAATGATTTTTCTCCACACTGTCGACAATCTTCGCCCACAATTACACTCACGGGGTAAAATCTAACGGTTCGTTTGTTTTCATTGCTCGATTTTCCTCTCGACGACTGCATGTTACTTAAACACGACTGCGAAAATGAAGACGCAGACGAACACGTGGATGCGTTGCCAACTTTGATTTTCGGTCCAAACGACTAGTACAATCGGTCTCTTGATTTTTAGTACGGGTACTAAAAACTGAGTTAAGAAACACAAACAACTTAGGTGTAATGGGCTTCTTCATTTTCTTCAAATCACTATAAATCTTCAAAGCTTTCGATTTCGTCTTGATGAATTTACCATCCACGTGATTCGGATTCGAATTCGGATTCTGCTCTGAAACCGAATCACGTGGTTTAATAAACTCACCATGCTGACTAACACACATACATATATTTTTTGGTTTTAGCAAAACTCTGTACATGGTATCATTTTCATTCGAGATACAGCTATAGCTCAAATAATTAACATGACATGAACGTGAAAACATGTCAAGTTCATGTCTTCTGCTTTCAATCTCAGCAGTTTATCTTCTTGCAACCATAGGTTTTTTATGATCTTCTTCAAATCTTTCATCGAATGATTTGTAGATTTCGTCGAGTAAACTCGACAAAATGACAGATTGTTTACAAATCGTCGAGAATTTATGTATGATGTTTAGGAATCATGCATTATGTGTGTTTTACCTTATGCTAAAGTGATGGTAAGGTTTAAACATGATTTAGGAGGTTAAATGACCTAATTTAAATTCTATGCTAAATGACTTGTACATTGAGCTTTAAATGGTTGTACTAGAGTTTAGGAAGGAAAAGATGTTCATAAGTTAGCTAAGATAACTTGTACATAAGCCTTGAACGCTTTTAAACTTGTTTCAACTTGAAATTAGGGTCTTTGGAATAACTGTTAATGTATAGTGTTTATTTTGGTATAATGTTGGAAATAGTATGTTAGATTGATAATATACATGGTAAAATGATCTTTGAAACATAGACTCGACATATTAGGAGGTTTACATGAAGTAAACATGGGTATATTTGGCATTGGTTGTTGCATGAGCACGCCTAGTTTGCTATGTAAGTTACTTTACATAGTTGGAATGAAATGAAGCAAAAATTTTCCCCGTGAAAATGATCTCATATATTTCATGAGTATAGATTATATAGATGAAATTTGTAAATTGTTACAATATTTGCCTATGAAACTTTATAAAGAGATATTGATTTGAATATTGGTTATGTTTCACACAGTTTGATTTTATGAATATAAAGGTAAGTGAATGTATAAAAATTGAATTTGAAACAAAAGACACATTTTGTCTTAGCTTACGAATTGAACATCAGAAGGATGAAATATATGTGCATCAACTAAAGAAAGATGCTAACTATCTTTGTATAGATAAACGACACTCATGTTTATGAGGTCACATGTTGTTGAAAAGACTCTCTTGACTTATAAAGATGATGATCACAATATCGATTTACACATGCCATACTAAACTGTGTATATGTGAAGTACAAGGATGTACTTAAATGAGAGGTATGGCATATCTTAATCCTTAAATTGGATATGCGAACAACATGTAAAGAATATTTATCCATGTGATTCTATCAAGACACATTAAGGTGCATTTCACATATTCAATGAGCTTAAGTGATGTGATCATTAGGGGGAGAGAAGATACGCGTTGCACACTTTCTCCATTGACCATGATTTTGTCCCCACAGGGTTTTTCGGCAAGGTTTTTAATGATGCAACATCCTTGAGCGTATAAAGGAATTATATACTCTTTTTCATTCGCTAGATTTTTGTCCCATTGGGTTTTGTCTAATAAGGTTTTAACGAGGCATAATCCTCAAATGGACATCCAAAGGGAAGTGTCATGGATACATATAGAATGGATGTCCATATCTTTTATTCTTAATAGTTTCTTATTTAGAGTAATGTATCTTGTGGAATACTCCACATTTGTAACTATATATACATGCCTCATTTGAGAGATAGAATAATATAATTCTTCGTTAGCTCTATCTTATGTTCTTCTTTATTGTTCTTTACTTTACTGTTTCACTTCAATTTTCATATTTTGATTTGCTTTATTTATTAATACACTATTAATAAGTATTTAATCTAATTATATTTAACTAATTATTTATAAATACACCGTTAATAAATATATTATTTAATCAAATGTAAATACATTTTTGTGTTAATATCATATAAATACATTATATATATTAGATGAAAAGTCATGATTGGGTGGCCTAAAGATGTGCATAAATTCATACCTAAGCCTGCGTAGAATCATCCTGATGGCTGCAGTCAGGGGACTCACTTTTTCAGAAACCATCAGAATCATGCCACACATATTTAGGCATGAATTTACCCGCACAAATCGACGGTGTATAACTACAAATAATTATACTTGCAAACTTATACTTTTAGTGTGATCCTTGCGAGTTCAATTTGTAGTTATTGAAAGAAAGAAAGTTTATGTGGTTAAAAAACGAAAGATATAAAAGTTTGAGTATTGAACAATATTTAAACTATTCAATTAGTGGTAGATTTTGTTATCATTTTTAATTAAAGATGTGTAAAAGAGGAATTTGTAATTTAAAATGGTACTTTGAAGCTAACAAATTACTCATTTTTAAGTTTTTTAAATTGTTTTTAGATTGTAAACAAAAATATTTGTGCTTTATATATAGTATAAATTATAAACTAAAGTGTTTAATGTGTATTTGTGTGTGACCACTAAGGCTCACGTATATTTGGCCATATAATTATATATTATGCTGAGAGCGTATTCTAACAAGCTACAAAATCCATTCTCTCTTCATTAAAAGGCTAAATTAGACATGTTTCAAACACTACTTAATTAAAGAACACTTCGTTAGTGACTTTAAGGGGCTGTTTATTTAGCAGTTAATCATCTCTTAGCTAACATGTGTGGACCCACAAATCATAATTTAATATTTCTTTTTTTTTTTTTTTTTAAATGGGCTCACCAAAATTCTCTTAGTTAAAGGCATAAAATTTCATCTCCTCCCCAATAAGAGCAAACACAGTGGTAACGCAAAACTTGCGTTAAGGGCAATGTTAACGTGCGTTAGTTGTTGCATGTGTTGGCATTACGGAGGCGTTAACGTGCCAAGTTAAGCCCTTAATGTCACGTTAAGGGCAATTGCGTTTAAAAAAAATCATTTTACCCCTTCCAACGTAGACATTTTTGTGAGTTAAAGCTGAGTTATTGTTGAAGGTTTTTTTTGTGAGTTAAGGTGAAAGTGTTAAAGCTGATGTGGCGCTGACGTGCCACTGAGTTAAGTTATAACCTGTGTTACCATTGTGTGTGCTCTAAGAGGAAGATACAGACGTAGACCTCATGTATGACCCACAATCTTTATAAGGCACCTAATTAAGTAAACAGGCCCTAAGTCTTGACTAATATAAAACTACGGGGTTGGTTATTAGTACCCCTTTTTGTGGTAGCTACACCCCTCTAAATTTATTTATTTATTTTATAATTTAGTTTTTAATATAAAATGGTGAAATGAAAACTACAGGACTTAAAAATTTAAAGTTTGACAAGTAAAAAGTATTTCTCCCTCCGTCCCAAAAATTAGTACATTTTGAATTTTTCAAAGTCGTTTTATTCCAATTTTAATTTTAATTAAAAAAAATTTCGTGTTATATAATATTTGAAGCAAAATATATAAATGGACTTTTATTTTAAATGTGTTTTAATTGGTATACTTTTTATCAATTATTATATAACACGAACAAAATAATTAAGGTCAAAGTGGAAAATAAAAGACTTTCAAAAAAAAAATAGACTTATATTTTAGGACAAAGAGGGTAAAACACAAATAATACAGACCATAAACAATTGTCTTATCATGTCAATAAAGTGGCTAAAAGTGTAGAAAAATATTCCGAAATACTCGGTATATAGTATAAAATTGACAAGTAAAAGCTAGTTAAAAAAATAATAAAAAATTGTCTTTATGCTGTGATTAAATCGTGTAATGGGAGTGTATAAATTGTTAAGGGTTAGCATAGTACGTAGTTTTATTTTCAAGGGAACAAGAAGGGACAGGAACCATATTCCATCAACTGTACTTTTATTAGCCATGGCATGAATTATTGATGTCACTTTTTCTTTTTGTAAATTTCCGAGCAATTTCAATATGTCCTCCCTATCTTGATATAATTTCTTCACACATACATTTCCTCATCTGATCACTCAAATCTTTCATAACTTACAATGGTCATTCTTACAGATATTTCAGAAGCATCTTCATCAAGTAATGATCAACGTAAAATGTATGATGTGTTCTTAAGTTTTCGAGGGGCAGACACTCGTAACAGTTTCACCAATCACCTCCACAAAGCCCTTGAGGATGCTAATTTCATAACCTTCTTGGACGATAAAAATATTGAAACCGGGCTATATTTGAAGCCGGAGTTAGAGAGTGCCATTAGAGCATCGAGAGCTTCTATAATTGTGGTGTCAAAGAATTATGCTTCTTCCACATGGTGCCTTAATGAACTGGCGTTAATCCTAGAGCAGCATAGGGAGTTTAACCAAATAGTTATCCCCATATTCTATCATGTCGATCCTAGCGATGTGAGGAAGCAACAAAATAGCTTCGGAGATGCGATGGCATATCATAAACAGAAGATGGAGGCAGAAACAAATGCAGAGATAAAAAACGAATGGGCTCAAAAGATGGAGATATGGAAGCATGCACTTACACAAGTTGCTAATCTAAAAGGGAAAGAACCAAAGAACATGTAATAATTTACTACTTTCATCACTTTGATTATCTCTTTTATTTATTTATTATTATTTTTAATAATTTTGTTTTTATTATAAAACTTCAAAATAATAAAACCGAACAGAAAATGTAGATTTGAATAGTCAAAAGTAATAAAACATCAAAAATACGAAAAAAAATTGTATTGTTTTATTAATAAAGTGAGTAAAACTGCCAAAAAATATAGGAAATATAAAATATAAATTTTAACAAGTTAAAAAGAGAAAAAGTTACTAACAAATAATAAAAAAAAAGTGTCTTATTCTATCAATAAAGTGGATCAACGGGGTGAAGAAAGTGAAGGGGGGCCATAGTTCCACCCATACCCCTTACCCCTCTCACCCCTTTTATTACCCACTTTATTCAAGATGAAAGATAGTTTTTAATATATATATATATATATATATATATATATATATATATATATATATATATATATATATATATATATATATATATATACTTTTGACTTGTTAAATCTTATTATCTCTGTCTAATAAAAACTGACCACTTTCACTTTTTTAAGTCTTTCTTTTCGACTTTTACCTTAAATATTTATGTTTGTGTTATGTAACACTTAATGAAAAATATATGAATATATTATGATTTAAATGTATTTTTATTGGTATAATTTTCATCAAGTATTATATAACGCAAACATAAACATTTAAGGTCAAAGTTGAAAAATAAAGACTTAAAAAAGTCTAAGTGAAGAGTTTTTATTGGACGGAGGGAGTATATTTTATGTTCCATATTTTTTTGACAGCTGTACACACTTTATTAACGGGATAAGATATTTTTTTTATGGTTTTCTGCTCAGTATATTTTCTGTTTTACTACTTTTGACTTGTCAAACTTTATATTTTTAATTTGTATTTTCTGTTTTAGTAGTTTTATAATAAAAACAAAATTATAAAAATAAAAATTAGGAAAGTGTTACATGTATTTTAAGTGGTACCAATATCACATTCTTTTCTTTTAACAAAGATTTAAACTGAATATCATTTTGAATCATATAGTCCATTAGTTTACGCTTCTTTTTTAAAAGTGATTGCATATATATTTCTCCAAAGCTTAAAATTGCGTATAAATACAACTTAAAATAATAATTGCATATATATCGTTTAAAAAGCTCAAAAATTGCATTTATATCTGACTTAAAGTTATAATTGCATACATATCTTTTCTAAACCTTAAGTATGTCATATATATCCAAATCACTATATATTATAAATTCACAGCTCTATATACATTACAGCTATAGTTATAAAAAATATTATTACTTTATATTATTTTTTCGTTATTTATAAACTTGTTGCATTAATTTGCGCTTTCTTGTAAACTTGTTGCTCCGTATATTTTCTGTTTTACTACTTTTGACTTGTCAAACTTTATATTTTTAATTTTGTATTTTATGTTTTAGTAGTTTTATAATAAAAACAAAATTATAAAAATAAAAATTAGGAAAGTGTTACTTGCATTTTAAGTGGTACCAATATCACATTCTTTACTTTAAACAAAGATTTAAACTGAATATCATTTTGAATCATGTTGTCCCTTAGTTTACGCTTCTTTTTTAAAAGCGATTGCATATATATTTCTCCGAAGCTTAAAATTGCGTATAAATACAACTTAAAATAATAATTGCATATATATTGTTTAAAAAGCTCAAAAATTGCATTTATATGTGACTTAAAGTTATAATTACATACATATCTTTTCTAAACCTTAAGTATGTTATATATATCCAAATAACTATATATTGTAAATTCACAGCTCTATAATACATTTACAACTATAGTTATAAAAAATATTATTACTTTATATTATTTTTTCGTTATTTATAAACTTGCTGCATTAATTTACGCTTTCTTGTAAAAATATTTTATCTATTATACATATATAACAATCATGATATCTAAGGTTGTTATTCGGGTTGACTCGGTTGGGTTCGGGTCACTCGGGTCCGGTCAATTCGGTTCAAGGCTAAAAAACATACTCGAACCCGACCTTGTTTAGAAATAGGGTTATTTGGGTTATGATCAACTCGGGTTCGGGTCAACTCGTGTTCGGGTTTGGGTCATTTAAAAATTTATAATTTTGGTGATTACATACAAATTAGAAAGAAAAAAATAAAACTCAGGTCACTCTGTTTGACCCGAACCCGATTAAGAGACATTTATTAAACCCGAACCCGATCTTGTGTAGAACTCGGGTCAATTTCGATTGACCCAAACATAATTTTGAATCCAATTAACCCGAACCGAAAAGCCATATTCGGGGTTCGGGCCGAGTTGATTTTTGTGACATCCCTAATGATCTCTATGAAAGGTTTATTTCATGTATTCTTATTATATATGAGATAAGGTGACTTTTTTGTGAGGTTATATATTGTATCGATATATTATTTTAGTCATCTAATTTATTTTGAACCTCGGGACATCGTGTTTTTGAAAAATAATAAAAGTTTGAGGATTTGATTAAACATAATGTTTTGAAACCCGGTTCGACCCGGGTGGTTCAACCGGTTGAACCGTTCCGGTACAAAACACGTCAATTTAAACCGGGTCATCCCGACGGATTAGGTCGAAAAAACAGGTCAAATTAAACTGGGTCAAACCGCCGGGTTTGAAGCGTCCCGAGTCAATCCAGTTTTTTATGTGTATTAATAGCAAACATTTCAACACTTCAATACATTCTAATTTCAATACTTTCCAAATTTGTTAAAAGTTTGACCATTCTTCAACATTTCAACATCTTAATATTGACTATTTTTACTTTGTATATAAAAACGCAATTATAAATTTAAATCGAATATATACGTAATTGTAAGTTTTTTAAGGGATGTATATGCAATTACCCGTTTGTTTTGTGGAATACGTAAATTTGCGTGTTCCGTGTTTTATTAGTATTATTTTTGGTACATTAAGCCCTGTAATTTTGACCATTTCAAAAAACATATGGCTGAACTAATAAAATTTGGATTATTAGATGCATGGATTGAATTTTCTACTTCTAATAAGTAAAATTTATTTCAGGCTAGAGACGGATTTTATCGAAGAAATTGTTAAGGACATCTATCATCAATTGGGCGTACTCCTAAGGAATACTCTGCCACAAGACCCGCAACTAATTGGGATAGATTATTCCATTCATTTCCTCAGTTCATGGCTCCGAGATGGATCTGAACATACAGCTGATATCCTCACTATATTCGGTATGGGTGGGATAGGGAAGACATCTTTGGCCAGACATGTCTTTAACTTACACTGTCATGAGTTCAACCGAAGCAGCTTTGTTGAAAATATAAGTACGTGTCAATCTAATGGATTGCTTGAAGTACAAAAACAACTTTGTGATGACATTACGAAACAAAGTTCAATTCCAGTTCACAATGTATCTGTGTACACCTCTGCAATTGAGAACGCACTATCCCGTAAAAAAGTGTTTATAGTTCTTGATGATATTGGTAGTTTCGACCAGTTGGATGTGTTACTCGGAAGTAAAGGTTTTCATCCAGGAAGCAAAATCATAATAACCACTAAAGACGCGTCGTTGACGGAGAGATGTGCACTTTTCAGTCCGCAAGTTCAACCCAAGCATACCAAGCACAATCTTAGAAGTTTACATGTGATTGACTCACTAAAGCTTTTATGTCTTCATGCATTCGGGTCTGAAGATCTCAAAGAAGGTTACAAAGCAGTTTCAGATGATATTTTGAATTACTGTGAAGGGCACCCGTTGGCTCTTAAAGTTTTAGGCAGGTCGCTACGTAACCAAGATGTTACTAATTGGGAACGCTGTGTAAAAGGGCTAAAGAAAGAACCCAATTCAAATATAACTAGTGTCTTGAGAATGAGCTATGAATCTTTGCCATCCAAAAATGATCAGGAATTGTTTAAGCATATTGCTTGTTTTTTTGTTGGAAAAGGTAGAGATTTTACTGAAAAAATATTAGAAGAATGTGATATAGACACAATATCCGGGATCACTCATCTCATTGACAGATGCCTTCTCGATATCGATTGGAATTCCGTGTTGCGTATGCATTCACTGATTCAAGAAATGGGAAGAGATGAGGTACGTCAAGAATCACCTGGCAAACCATGGAACCATAGCCGATTATGGTGTCATGAGGATTCATTCAAAGTTCTGAAACGAAAAAAGGTAATTAAGAGCCATGATATTAGTAATACTTGATGTTTCCAACTATTTTGCATTCTTAATATACATGTAAATAATATTTTTGTACGATCATTTCCTCTATAGGGTAATGAAGATCTACTTGGCCTGAGCCTTGATATGCGGATGCTTGAGGAAGAGAAGTTGCGAGGATCAAGTGAACTTGAAACAGCTGCATTTAGTAATATGGATCGTCTATTGATACTACATCTAGATCATGTGCAAAAGATTAATGGGACTTATGAGAACTTTCCAGACGAATTAAGATGGTTGCGTATGTGTGGGTTTCTTTCAAAGTCTATACCTTCAGAGTTGCCAATGGAGAATCTAGTTGCTCTTGAGATGTCTTACAGCAGTATCGAATTCTTTGATATGTCTTGTAGTAGCCAGCAACGATCAGAGAAGAGGCGAAAGGTTAGAAATTTCATGATCTATTTTTGTTGTTATCATTTGTCCATGTTGTTTTACTGCAATTCACCAACTGTTATACCCATTTCAACAGTTGCTTGGATCGTTGAAGATTCTTGATCTGAGTTTCAGTAAACAGCTTCGTGGTGTTGGTGGCTTTTGTGAACTCCCTTCACTTGAGAGTTTATTTCTTAGTAATTGCTCGAGCTTGATTGAAATCTGTGAGTCAATTGACCATTGTGATGAGCTTGTCTTCATTGATCTCAGTAACTGCAAAGATTTACAAAAGCTTCCAAGGACTTTAGCCAAGTTAAAGAAGGTCAAAACATTACTACTAGATGGATGTAATTATAAGGGCGAACTTGCAGTTGTGGAGGCTGTACCTAGAGATCTCAAGTCCTCTGCCGTTTGTTTTCCGAGCTCATTAGTAAAGTTGTCGCTTGCAGATAATAACTTGTCCAATGAATCCTTTCCCATGGACTTTAGTTCCCTATCCATGTTGGAGTTTTTACGTTTAGACCACAATCCAATTGTTTCAATGCCTGATTGTGTGAGAACCCTTCCAAGACTCAAGGAGCTTTTTATGGAAAACTGTGTAATGCTGGGTTCAATTGAACATCCTCCATGTACACTAACATCTTTGAGTTTTTATACTCACGATATGACTTTGAGGAAAATTTCATTTGATCCAGAAATGTCTCCACTCAATTTCTTTGCGGAAACGAGTCAACTTGCAACTTCATCCATGGAAATTGAAGGAATGATCAAAATCCAACCTATAGCAGGTGTTGATGATACTATCTTATGTAGTTTGGGGTGGAGTAACTTAGAGTTCCTTAATAAAAGGCGTGTGGGAACGTATCACGGTGAAAGAGGACCAGAGGGATCTCAAACCCAGGTTTCTCTAACTAATGTATTATGTGTTTATATGAATATGTATACATGGAATAATTTAATCTGATTAATTTTGCTTGTGTTTTGGCAGATGTATTATGAATTTGGAATATTCAGCACAATTTATGGGGGTGAAGTGATGCCAGAGTGGATTACGCACAAAAGCAAGGGGCCATCAATTTCGTTTACCATCCCATCATCTCCTAATAAGCTCAGAGGATTAAATCTCTCCTATGTAAAGACATTAATAGATCCATACTGGAGGTCTGAAGATCATGGGAATTCTGAATATCCATATCATCAGTTGATTAATTTGCCACTTATCAAAATTAGTAATATAACAAAGAACCTCACCTGGTCATCAGTTCATTATATTGATAGAGTCAATGTAGGTGGAAAGAGTTTAATATTCTTAAGCCATTGGATGTTTGGGGAGAATCAGATGGAAGCTGGTGACCAAGTTACTATTTCTATAAAACATGTGGATGGGCCATTTGTTCATAATCGTAGCAGCATAAGGGAGTGTGGGGTGAGTTTTGTGTATGATGATGGAAAGAATGAGAAGGAAGAAGATCCGCTGAGTTATTACAAGTCATGGAATCACATCATTGGTGGAGATCTCTCTCCTTTTCGGGAATGTTACTACCTCAAAAATAAAATAGGTAGAACCCATTTACTATATTTTCTAAAAAGTTGTTGTCTGTTGGTGGAATATTACTTTTTAGTATTTTATTATTTTTTATCTCAGATTGGAGACATCACTTTAAAGCTTTCTCCAAGAAGAACTCCAGCACACGTCGCCGCGCAATCGAGGTTTGTTTTCGATACTCAAACACTTTTTCATAACACGAACAAAAACCACACATAACCGACCGAATATTTATTCATTATAGCTCTTAATTGGTCACAGGATGCACTACAACAATCAAGAGGACAGGCGAGGAAGCTTTTGGCGGGGACGCCTATGTCCCCACCTAAAGTCGCTAAACGACAAAAACGTTGCTGAGCTTTCTCCAAGAAGAACTCCAACACATGAGGCCGCGCAATAGAGGTATGTGTTTTTGATACCCAAACACTTTTTCATAACAGAATATTTCTTCATTATAGCTCTTAATTTGGTCACAGGATGTATAAAAATGGAAGTGATTATAACCTTGCTATATGGAAGGACTCATTACATCAAGGTGTTGCAGCTTTTATTACTTTCTCGCACAGGTTGTGTTGAAGCAAGTCCCATTTAGATCATGTATTCGCTATTCATATTTTCCCATTTCGCATAAACTTGTCGACATATTCTTCACTGTTAAATGAACTTGTATAGAGAATTGATCAAATAGTGGTTTTGTTGAGAGGGAAAAGAAATGCACACTTTGGAAAGGGGCTCTTGATTTATTGGGCTTGTGTTTTAAAGTGTTATATGTGTTTTTGGATAGGTTGTTATTTATTACTCACTTACTTGTATTAAAATGCCCAAAATCAAAAAAAATCCGAACTAAAAAATAAATAAATAAAATATTAAAAAATTTCAAGGTTGCGGATGTCAAAAATTGAGTTGAAAGTTTGTATCTTGAGGGTGATTTTGGGTAAAAACAATGGAAGAAATGGTAGAATTAGAGACGGTAAAAATGATGTATACAAGGTGTTCGACAAAACGTCAAGTAGCAGACTTATTAAACAAGAAAGGTCTGTTAGAGAATATTACGATGCATTTACTTCTCATTACAACGTTTACATTTCTTGGACTAGAAAAATGGGTTTAGATGATGGGTAGTCTCTTTATGTCGGGGTTGCATCCGGAAATTGAAAAGATGGTTTATTTTCAACCCAAAACACTTCATGATGCATATTTGTTGGCTAAGTTGCTAGAAATGACTATTGAGATTTTAAAGGACCATCATTCAAAAGGAGATGAAAAAGTGAGTTAGCAGGGTGTCATGAAGGTTGTAAAGAAAATGCAAATGGCAAGGAAACTCAATGTGCGGAACTGTTGTTAATAACAAGTGGTTTGATTGATGGTGGTGACTTGTGTTTGAAATGGAAATAGAATAGTTGTTAATAAAGAAAAGAATGATGTGAAACAAGGTATAGGGAAAGAAGAAAATGGTGATTTCGGTATTAGTGTTGTAGATAATGATTATGGAAAAAGGGAACAACATGAAGATATTCGGAATGATATAGAAGATGATGAGCTTATAGAATCAATAATGCAAATGGGATGATTGGCATAACTATTGGTGTGATTGGTTTTAATGTAAGTTTCAATGAGAATGGGAATCCAGATTGTGTAGCCATGGATGTAGATCCTGTTGAAAAATGTTTTAGTGAGATGCAAATGGAGGCTTGTGGCAAGATGGAATCGGCAAAGGTTTTAAATGAAAGTGAAATACTGCCTTCTGTTCTGCAACCTATCAAGAAATGTCCACATTTGATTGGATAACACCGTATTGATGATTATAACTAAAATATGATCGTCATGTGCAGGCTGGTTGTGTACTGGCAACACGATATTTCCCCTCGCTAAGAAGTTTCCTCAACTTTTTGTTCATGCTTGTGATTTCTCGCATCAGGCAGTCACACTTGTTAAGGTTTGTTACTTATAGATGTTGTAAGATGAGTGGTTCATGTGGGTTGTCAAACGGGTCAAAATAGGTTTTGGTTCAAATGGTCGGGTGAAACACTTTTTTCTCTGTGTCTCAAAGTGTATATGTATATAAACAATTAACACACTAGTTACTGTTACAAAAGAGCATGTATTGTTGTACTTATAATCTAAATTTCTAAACTCAAGGGTGTTTGGGATTGCTGATTCAAGTGCGAATCTTATTTTAAGCACATCAGCTGTTTTGATGAATGTACGAAACTGCTTATTTAACTTTTGAATTAAGACTTGAGTTTTGGCTCTTCCAACCTTTTTGACCCGTTTGAGACAATGTACAAGCACATTTACCCATTTATAAGCATGTGGGTCGAAATCACTATATAAGTCATTGTAATCTATTTCTGATTTTGTATTTTGTATGAATGCAGTCACATACAGGTTTCCGTGAAGATCAAATGAATGTTTTTGTTTGCAATATTGCTGAAGACGATCTTTGTGACCATATTATGCCTGCTTCTGTTGAAATTGTTACATTAGTAAGCATTCACATTACACTATCATGGTTCTGATCGGGGGTTATGAAAATACAGAAGTTGTAGATAAAGACTGAATAATATTATGCAGGTCTTTACACTATCTGCGGTTTCACCCGAGAAGATGCCCATTGTGCTACATAACATAGGACGTATTTTAAAGGTCACCTCTGATGAACTTTTGTATCTGTAGGCGCAATATTGATAAAAAGGTAACCGACTTTGGTCTAATATCAGGTAAAAGTAACTGTCTTCGTTTTCCATTATACTAGAATACTCGTACTTTCAAATAGTTTGATTCAAGGTAAGGTCAAATTTATACGTTGCATATGATTCTAACTCTGACCATGTTGACCTTCTTTAGCTACTGAAAATCAACAATTTTGAAAGTTAGTGTCTTTTTCTCGGTTAAACAAAGTTGGTTACCTTATGCAACTTTCCTTTCTATCGAATTCCAGTTTTGGATATCTTTTTTTCTTCGAGTTTCTTATGTTTGGATGGCATACGAATTTTGCAGCCTAATGGCTACGTTCTTTTACGGGATTATGCTATTGGGGACTACGCTCAAGTGAGTTTCCAAACTTCTTATGGCAATGTTACTCAAATGTATATATTCTGCAGTAAACGAAAGAAGTGTTTACCATAATTTTATGGCCATTTGCAGGCTATGCTAATGAACAAGAATCGAGTTATTAGTGAGAACTTCTATTTCCGTGGTGATGGCACTGTAATAATTCTGCAAACTTTTAGTCTTCACTGTATTCGTTTACATTTTTCACTCTATGCTAATGTTATTGTCAAATAATTTTCTGCAGTGTTCATTCTACTTCTCAGAAGATTTGCTGTCAGAGTTGTTTGTAAGCGCTGGATTTACTGTAGTGGATGTGAATACATACAACCGAGAGATCGAAAATCGAGCTAAACATATTACCATGCAGCGGTAAGGTTCAACCACTCAACCCACCAAACTGATGATTTTTACCAAAGTACTAAGAGTGAATCAAATGGGTCAAAAAAATACAGTAGCAAAAGTCAAATGGGTTGGAACTTGGAAGTCATCCAAAGCAAAAAATATCAGTTCGAATAACCTCTTGTATCATTTTACTCAAAAAAAAGTTACTTATTATTTGACACACTAATTGTTTATAACAGAGTTAGAAAGTTCGGGAAAAAAGTGCTCGGGTCAACCACCCCGTACTAAAAGGACCTGTTAATCCCATTTTTCCAACTCTATGGTATGCCACATCCCTATTCTAAGTCTTCTATTTTAGGCGATGGATACGAGCAGTTTTCAAACGACCTTGACCATACTGTAATTCCACTGTCAAAAACCACAAATTGCAGGTTCTGACTTATGGGTCGAGTGTGCTACTGCAGCATCTTTCACATTGAATTGTGTGGCACCTAACTTGAGCCATCTGATTCTAGACATGTTAGAGTTGAATGAATAGTTATCTGTGAATAATATTATATTCTGAAAAATAGATATAAAGGTTGAGTTTGTAGAAGTGCAATGTGTATTTAGAATTTATTGCAGTCACACGTTTCATTAGTGTTTTCTGAATAGTTCTTGTTGCATGTAAGAATCAGAGGACAATGTGTAAGTTCTTTACAAGTACGTACAATTACAGCTCTGACCACTTCTGATCTTTGTAGAGGCATGTTTGGAACTGCGTCATATGAGTTCGAACTCGAAAATTCAAAACTAAATGAAATAGTATTTATCCAAACTACATTCATTTACTTATTGTTGTCTCTTCATACATATTGCTGAAAAAACTCAAACATGGTAAATCATTGTTTAGAGAAAAGTAACCTTATCTTTCGTGGCTCATTAGCTCCCATCCTAATGAAATACCAACTTAACAAGGACGGAAAATGACTTCCATTCATACTACATATCTAGTTCCAGAGATTGTTGACGTTCAACACGACTTTTTAATTTTGAATTTCAACATGACATTGAACAGTCAAAACCATTCTAAGTCTGGAAACTTCTTATTAGGCATTATAATGATCCATTCATAAGATCCATCAATTCTGCACGTTAAATCCTAACACTCTGTAAGGATCACTGATCCAATCTTCCTTCAATTCCTCATGGTTTGTGTCAAAATTCATCATCTTAACTTGCCAGCTTTTAGCTATTTGGTCAACTTGAGGTGAATTCCTCACAGTCAAGCTTGCTAATTTTAGCCTCAAAATACCATCGACAAACTTAACCTTACGGGCAGCAGTAACCAAAGCTATAGCACGAGCCAAAAGAGAGAATGCAGGTTGTGGATTATATAAATGGCCTCTTCTTGTTGCTTGTCGTGGCATTATGATTGTACAAGCAGCCTTAACTACCAATGTATCAAATTGTTAATTTGCAGGTATCAAGATCCACCTTTTGGCGAACAACAAGATCTTCAAGATTAACTACCAATGAACCTGATTTCTCTCGTGTACGTAAAACAGATGCAAGACCTGGTGCTCTTAGAGGTTCAAGCTCAGCCCAAAGAAGCTCACCCCTTATATTCTTGGATCAGAAACGACCCGTTTCTAGTGATAGTTCAAGCAGCAACCTAAGGAACTTTGAATCGACCCTTAAGGGTATTGTAGGGATGCATCTTTAACACCATTGAGTTAAGGAACATTGGCTCAGTCGTCTCTCCCGCCTATAAATTTCTTTCATTGAAATCATGTATACTTTCTAGAAAGCACGCTAATACAATACATCGCGGGATTTAAATTGCAGAGTGCCCAAATCATGTAGGGATGCATCTTTAACACCATTGGTTTTGTTTTTTTAGTTCAACGACAATGTACGAGTTTTCTGAAACCAATTTTAGGCAGAAAGATGCTGCGAAAGAGCAAAGCATGCAACCATATACAGTTCTGTGTAATATCAGTCTCACCGGCATGATATACTATTGGGTTGATTGTGGTTGCTTATTATGATCATCGTGTTAGATTGGTTGCCAGTTATCAATTGAAATAATAAATTAATTATGTAACTTAAAATAAAAAATTATCTCATCTTAGTCTTTGGATCACAATAATGGTTTAGTATTTCTCACAACTGGGTCAGTCTGATGGACCCGGTCAAGTCACCGGGTCAACCCGGTTTATGCACCAATTTAAGGTTCTGTAACAAATTAACAACTTGAAAAAAACTTGTACAAGGGGTTGAAATATTAGAGCAACAACAACAAAATCATAAACTTGAACACCAGGTAAGCTCCATATATTATCCCCAATGATAAAAACTGAGTTTTTATTTTGATTTGGATTTTAAAATTTGAAGTATCCGATATCTTTGCGACTGTTCCAAACCTGTACATATTTTTAACATATTAGATGGTAAATAAATTTGATCACGACACTGTCTGTATATAAAGAAAGAACCGTGTAAAATTTCACAGAAATTGTAAAAATGATTTCTGATAAACCAAAAAGGATTGTTGAAAAAATGTGAAAATGTTTAACAAATTGGAGGTCAAATGGAAAAAACCGCTTGAAATATTTTGATCAAAAAATGACAGAGGAGATGACCTAGAGTTATCTAAAACTTTCCACTTAGAAGACCAACACTTCTCGTAAGAGAATATTGTTGCTGATATCATCTCTTTCGCTTTTCCATCCTTGTTTAGTGATAACCACTGTAAGATTAAAATGTAAAACAAAATTATATGTACAGCTATGAAATTCTAAAGATAGAACTCACAGAAGTTATCAAAGATATTTTTTATTTTTATTGAACATCTATCAAAGATATATAATCACCACTTTTCCATTGTTAAGGAGGATTCCTGAAGAGAAAATGGGATAGAGATCCTTCTTTGTGATTACTTGGGACTCCGGATGTTCTATCATCTTCATAATATTCTCATTATCTTTAGGCAGCTTTTGCTCGAATTCCCAGTCTACCTGTTTGTGTATTAAGAATAACATTTACATTAGCGGTCCTATTTTTTTAATTAAAAATATGTTTTATTCTACTTTTGTAAAGCTTACATGGATGTTCAAGGCTTTCTCAAGTTCCTGTATAACGAAAGCCATTATTGGGCGTTCTTCTTGAACCTTACGCAAACATTGGTAAGCAACTTTTGAAACTACCTCAATAGACTTTGCATCAGTCTGTTCTATTAGATTATCAAAGATTAGTGCTTCTAGTTTATTCTCCTCAAAGCAGCGTGCAGCCATCCAAGCAAGGAGCACAACTTTCTTATCTTCAGCCCCATCTCCTGCATACCTTTCCCGTTCATCATTAATGATCTGACAAAGTGTGTGGTGAGAATACTTTTCGGCCTTTTCAATTGCCAGTTTCCCTGATAATATTTCGAACAAAACGACACCAAATGAATAAACATCAGTCTCTTTTCTTGAGCTGCTGTGTTGTGGATCGAGATAGCCTTTCGTTGCATGGGTTTTAGATACAATAAAATCAGAAATACTAGCTTTCCATTCATGATCTAGTAAAATGTGGTTGCTCTTTATGTCACCATGAACTGTATTCTGGTCTTCTTCAAAAGAATGAATGTGATTTAGCCCTTTTGCAGCCCCTATAGATATCTTCAGTCGGATCTCCCATGTAAGAATTGAATTATCTAGGTGCCTGTCTAGACTCTCGTTACTTGCATGATCCATAATAATGATCTTTTCGTCATCTTCTTCACAAAAGCCACGAAGGGTAATGATGTTCTCATGGACATAACGAGAAAGCTTTACAACCTCTTTTAAGAATTCCCCTTCTCCATAAGAATGCACCGAATCAAGCCGCTTCACAGCTGCAGGTATAGATTTCTTAGAAAATGAGAGTTCTCCTTTGTATATCTTGCCTGATGCTCCACTCCCAATAACACGTTCCTTGCTGAAGTGGTTTGTGGCAGACTTGATCTCCTCAAGCGAAAAAGGTTCGGACCCTATTGACTGTGAAATTATTAAGAAACAAAATAGGTAGTACGTTAGAAAGCATCAAGTATTCTGATCTTTGAATAGGTTAGGTGAAAAGGTCACAGTTTTGGTGACACTATATTTGAAAAAAAAAAAAAAATGCCAAAAGGTCAAAAATCTATTCCCACAGTTTTGGTGACGCTATATCCTTTGTTGGTCTCTTTCTATGAACAATTGAATAAAAATATACTAAGTTTATTTATAAAACAATCATTAGTTTTTACAGACTTGGTTTACACGGGTATTTATAACCCATCAACCGACACTATGAACCGTCATACCGGTTCATTTAACAGACACAACTTATCCTAAACGACACAAACTTAACTGTCATAACCGCTAACCATAATAACTACTTTTCTACAGGCTTGTTTGGGTTAAGGCTTTAACCCAACCCATTCACATAAAGCCTTTTACAAATACGACCCATAATACTTTTAACATATATAAACACTAAACTAATTACACAATGACCCTTAAACATGGATTAATGAATTATCATCCAATATTCCCTCCTAATTTATTAATCCATGTCTTCCATATCTTCAAGCTCCATTATCTTTATCTTTGAACTTTGGCTTGTTTCCACTTCCTTTGTCTTGATCTTCAACACTAAATATGTCTTGAGTTTTCTCCTTGATCGGTCTTCTATCTTCCTTGTCTTCAATCACATCTTGATCATCTTTGTTACCATCTTCCTTTATTTGTATTACTTCGTATTCTTGAATCTCCAACACACTATTTCTAGTATCACGATCTTCTGATCCAACTTTCTTGTTACTTGATTTAATGTCTTTCTCAATCTGGCTCTCCTTCTGAAATCTTGATGGCGTCTCTTGATGCTTCTTGCATTCGCCCTTGTCAATACTTGGCTCCTCTTCTAGATGTTTCTTATCTGAAACAACTTCATGGTTCTCTTTCTCAAACAATTCTCTTACTGTCTTTAACTCTTTCATCTCTTTGCTTATGCAATCTCTCAACTTCTTGAGGTTCTCTAACTCTATCTGCATTTGTTTCTCAAATGCCATCTCTCTATTTCTTATTTTCTTCTCAAACTCTTGTTTTTCCATCTCTAACTCTTGAAGCATTTCAAACTTCCAAAACTCTAATTTACTCTTCAAGTCAATTTCTATCTCTGACCGCATATCTTCTAACTTTTCTTTTGGAAATTCATTCTTTTCAATGACAATTCCTTTCCTTCTCGGTTCTTCCTTTAAGATTGTTATCTCCTTTTCATCTTTACTAGTAACCATTAATAGTGTTGGTTCGTCATCTTCAAACACAAGGTTTTCTTTTTCTTCTCTACGGTCTGGTTTTGGACAATTTGCAGCATAGTGTCCAAACTCATGACAATTATAACACTCTATTTCTCTAAAGTCTCTCCTATGGTAGTTTTGATCTCCATGGTTTCTCTTGTTTCTATCATAACTATCTCCATTCTTACTATCTCTTGTGAATCTTCCTTGGCCTCTTCCTCGTGTCTGATTACCACCTCCTCGTCTATCATTTCCATAGTTGCGTTCATAATTTATGTTATTCCCTTGTCGTGTGAACAACAATTTCTCACTATTATCTTCCTCACTTCCTTTTCTAAACTTAAGCCTTTCTTCATAAGTCTTAAGTTTTCCAATAATCTCTTCTGGTTTCACTTTCTTAAAATTAACAACCATTTCAATGGTTGCTACTACTGGTACAAACTTATCTGGCACTGCATTAAGCACTTTCCTTACTTTTGTTTGCTCATCAAATGTTAATCCACATGTAGCAGCCTTTGTAATAATACACATTAACTTCCCAGCGAATGAATCTATCGTTTCATCTTCTTTCATCACAAGTCTCTCAAATTCTGATTTGAGTTGTTGCGAGTGTGCTTGTTGTACATCTTCTGTCCTGATAAATCTAGCCTTTAGTGAATCCCAAATTTCTTTTGCTGTTTCACATCCCGTAACTTGCATTTGCAAATCCTCTGGTAACCCTTGAAATAGGTATGCTGACGCCGAAATATCCTTCTTTATATCAATCTCTTTTGATGTACTTACTCCTTCTACTAAATCCCATACTCCATTTGCCATTAGTATCTTCTTCATTTTTAATGCCCATAATGTATAGTTCGTATTATTTAGAACTGGGCATTGATATGATGGTAACGATGAGGTGAAAACAACTCTGTTTTCGTTTTTATCTCCCGCCATATCTTTCAATTTGATTTTCTTCTAAAACCAATGTAATTCTAATAGTCGAACTTTAATCCTTCTTTCTAACCCACAATAGTAATATGCAACTTCTAAAACCAAATATAATCTTAATAACAATCGAACTTAAAACTTTCTGCCTAATCACAATAATTCTCAAACGATTCTAACATATTCCCAATACAAATTGTAACAAGAAAAATCTATTCTACTAATAAGGAAAACAAGTATTGAAGTATAGAACCTTAATTTCCCTTGGGCCTCTAGAATTCTTGCGGGCTTTTTAAAAAACTGGCGTTCTCTTATACCCAAATAATATGATGCGTTCCTTTTCTATCCCCAAACAAAACACTTCTGTTTCCTTCCTTCTTTCTTCTACACGCAGTTAGGGCACAACTGTTGTAACACCCCCAATTCATTGATGCAGCGGAATTCGAACTGGGTGTTACTCGACGGCACAATAGTCACAATAATAGAAAACGAACTCCAATTGAGTCGTTTTAAAAGATTTATCATTCAAATTATATAAATATCAGAGATTACAAAATGAGGTCCCAAATGGTTCCATGTTTACAATGTATAATAAATGAGTTTTTGAATGATAATAAAATTTATAGCCTTCTTGAGTATCCGTGCCCTTCCGTGCCATCCTTGATCGTCATGAATCTGAAATACATGCTTGAGAGGTCAACACAAAGGTTGAGTGATATTCATAGAGTTTGTTTAATGTTTGACCACAATGTGTTGGTAGTTAAATCGTTGAACACAATAATCGTAGTGTGAGCTGTAGACTCACACCAATGTTTGAAAAACAAAACAGGTAGGCTACGTTATTATACGCCCATAAAATGTATTATACACTAAGCTTATGACACCAAAACGTTAACGTGTACCAATATCGATCGGCAGATTTATCCCGGTAGGTACTTTGCCGTCATACCTAATGTCTCAAATATTAATGCATTTGTTTAAACTTAGTCAAAACAAATGGGATTCGTCAATCCCAATAGGCCTATTCACAATATTCGCGCTCACTTGCAAGTAACCCTCGCAAGTGATTAAATGGTTCATAATAAGGGATCTTGGTTTGGCAAGGATGTTACTTAGTGATAATAAAACATAGTCGAATAGCATACAGTAGAAAGCATTGTGTTCGAGTAGAAAAATAATAGCATGTATTCCCCCCAAGGGTTTGTAAAACATTGAAGTAATGTAAAGCGGGGCTATGAACTCACCTTAAGTAAGATAGCAAGTAATGAATGTAACGGTTGAATCGTGAAGGTTTCTACGAGCAACCTATAATCGAATGTTGCGACTTAGGATCGGAGTAAAGAATATGAAGTAGTGCCTATATATATATATATATATATATATATATATATATATATATATATATATATCTTGCATTTAGTCCATGATGTGGTATGATGTATAATGTAAGTCTTTGAAAGAAAAGATTCATGAAACATGTATGTTTTGTATATCGTTTACTACCGTTCGGGCCGACATAATTCAGATGTCATGTTAGTAAGCGTTCGAGGAGCCATGACACTTTAACTCGTAAATCCACAACTCATCTCGACGGCTTACATAATGAACTCCTCACATGAGGCTCCCTACTATTGTAGTAGTTGATGAAATATATAGATATAAGTTTTGATCCGAAAGGTTACATGTCCGATATTTGAATAAACTTAGGAAAGTTTATTTGTACATGAAGATTGTTATTAGGGATAGTTTCATAAGTCTTGAATGACCATTTTCTCTTGGTAATATCTCATGGTTTCCTTTTAAGTGAAGTAGATCCAAATTGCTTGTTCATGTTATCGCCTAATTTATTGTTTCATGTTTACGCCTATGTAAGTTGTTATGGTCATTTCGTCATGGCCTAGCCATGACCCTTAGTCCTTGTTTCAAGGTCATGAGACACAACCTTGGCTCTATCCATGGTGGTGGTCTTGATTATAGGTCATAAGACCCCTTTGGTCTTCATAAACCATAACCTATATGTAATGACTTTGTCTAAAAATGGGCTGTTTAGAAATTGAAGAAATTTATTCCTGAACGAAAACGTCGTTCCGGACAACTTTCGTGTTTTAACTTTTTGATGAATCGGACCAGAAGTGGGACTTTCAAAAAGTCAGAATGCGATTCAGTAAGGTTTAGGCAGTTTTGCCGGAAATCTTTGGTAACTTCAAATGGGCGTAACTTTTGACTCGTATACTCGTTTTAGGTGGTTCAAATTGCTATGGTTTCCTTGTTAAGTCCTCTACTGTAATATGTAATGATCCAATATCATAATTTTACCATTTTGGTCGTGGTTTTCCAAGAAAGTCACTAGTTTACTTGTTTGAATAACATAAGTTACATATATGTATCAATACTTGTTTTACTCACTTTTATACATCATGGACATGAATACAAGACATAATATAGCATGAATAATATGTAAATAACATGAACATGATTATTCAACAAGAAGCATGTTAGGGTTTGGCTTACAACTTTTGGCTTTCAAAGATGAAAGGAAGTTAACATGTAAGGATAGGACATTGATAGACTTTAGCTTCACCCTTTGCAATCTATGATAAACCGAGGTTATTTGAAGATTATAACGACGCCTTCTTGAAGTCCAAAGCTATTTGAAGATTATAACGACGTCTTTTTGGAGACTTTAAAGTTATAACAACTTTTCTTAGAAAATTTCCAAGATTGAAGATCAAACACTAGTTTTCTTTCAAAAACTAGTTAACTTTCTTACAAAATATAAGAAAAGTGCCTTAGGTTTTAGGACTTGAAGGTTATAAGAAGGTGTGGTGCAAGGAATTACATGTGTTTAGCTTGGTATTTATAGGGTAGGAAAAATAGTTAACCATATATTGGGTTAGAGTTTAACCATGGTTAGTTAAGACACTTGTAATGATCCTAGAGATCAATGGTCAAGATCAAGCCACACCATGGTGACTCCCCCCCCCTATTGGCGGTTCAACATGGATAAGGGGGGGGGGGGGGTGAGGTGTGCCTTGGATGATAAAAATCTAGATATTTGATTAGTTTTGACTCCGGGAATTGCCAACCGTAAATGGTTAGGCCTCAAAACGTAAAACCGGGTGTCGTAAAATTATGAAACTTTAAAGTATTGTTAGACATGTCCATATGTCCCATAATAAAATATAAAATGAGTGGTAGGTTCCATTTGGGTGTAAAACCCTGCTAAAAACTGGAAACACGGGTCTAAAACGCGTAATACGTAAAACGTACGAATATTGCGTAAAATTGAGAAAAGTAAAATATTACTTTTCTAATAGGTTATAAATGATTTAAAATGACTTATAATGTCTAGACTGGGCTCAGTCTAGTGTCGGTTGGTATTAAATGTCTTTTAGACATCAAACCGTAAGCCTAAAAATCACGAAATGACTTATAACATCAAGGGATGATTTTTGGTCAATGGAGGAGGGAAAAATATGTTGACTTTTTCTAATAAGTTGAAAACTCAAATCGTGTTAGAAACGCGGTTTGTGGTCTAACGGTTAATCGCCCATACGGTTAAGCGTGCTCATGTGAGAATAGTACTGGCTTGGGTGACCTGCCGGGAAGTCTTTGGTCATGTTTTTCTCAGTCACGATTAATTCTCAAATAAATCATGAGTGTGTCAAACATTTTTCTGATGCGGGGTCACTTAACGCGGTCGAGTTTCGTTGTACGTAGAATTTCTGAATGACGTTTTACCCTAAAACGTGTAATTCCTTAATAACTTTCACGAAAATGATCTGACGAATGTCAAACATTTAATTTGCCATGGAAATGATTTATCACTCGAGAATATCAAATAAAAATCAACTTTCGGGAAAGTTTCGGGAAAAATGAATAGTAAAAGTGAATAGTGAAATTTTCCGGGAATGGTAATTAACCTGAAATTGCGAATTGTTACAGTCTCTACCCCTTACGGGGAACTTCGTCCCGAAGTTCTATGTGTGTCATATGTTGGAGTGGTGTCGATAAAGATGTGTGGTTACTTATGAGGACCAAAGTCTGGAATTACTAGTGATGTAGTTTGATTTGTCTCAGAATATGGTGTGTCAATAGAGATTGATAACATGGTTGAATATCAGTAGAGATCCATATAATAGTCGAATATCAAAGAAAATTGATATAGCAGTCGATTATTAATAGAAATTGATATAGTAGTTGTACAGAAATTGATATAGTTAAATATCAAAATGGAAATTGATATAGTTGTCAAGTATCAATAGCAATTGATATAACAGTTGAACAACAATAGCAATTTACATAGGAATCCAATAAATGGAAATTGATATAGTAGTGGAATATCAATGGAAATTGGGATAGTAGTTGCAATCATAGCATAGTAGGTAATCTGTTGTTGTACCTAGTGTTTATTGACTTTATACATATGTTATTTCGGATACAAATAAGCCCACTTGTTTATAATTCTTTATTTACATAGAGAGGCATCCCAAACAATGTAAATACGGAATTATAAACTTATGGTTCGGCGATTTACAATTTCTTTATTTAAATGAAAAGGCATCCTAATCCATTCAAATAATTACAAATTATCCTACTTAAGAATTCCCAACACAACATTCACAATTAGCCGATGAGTTACAAGGTAGTGTATTACGAGATGACACTGGTGTAGCAAAAGTACAAGATGAATATTCAATCTTGTAAAGCTGATGAGGGTACTTGTGGTGTAACTAAGGATGATTTGAGCTTTAAAAGTGCATCAAGATCTGTTAATGAGCTTGTGTTTGTAACGGTTGTGAAGATAATGATGTGATATGTTGATGAAAAAGTGTGTAGTGTATGCTTAACATTAATACTCTTAGGTATAGATGTTGAGTTTGCTTTAAAAATCTTAAGAGATTTTAAAGGTTTATGATGGAATGGTATCCTTAGGACCTAAACAGGATAGTACTTTTACAGGATGAAGAGAATAATTGATAACTATCCCAAGATAGTAGTTCGGATTATCTCATAAATGAAAACTTTCAAGAATGAAGTTAGGTAGTACAAATAAAGTGTTAAGATTTCGCTGAGTGGTAAGGCACTATCGTGTCTCTAGATCGTTTTAATGTATTCTGGTGGTTTATCGTGTTTCATGTAGGAAATCAATCTAAACATAACCCTAGTACAACTATTCTCAGTATTTGAAAATTCTAAGTCGAATATAGTTAGTCAGACTATATTCCACTGTCCCTAGGTTAAATATAGGTGACTAGTCTATATTTAGCCAAGGTTTCGATAAAATTTTCAAATACCTAAACTAGGTATACTTTTGATATGTCCGTTGCTTTCGGGAAACTGTCCACTAAACAAAGGCGATGTCAAACCCTTAAGTTGCAAGTCCCGTCCATACAAGACTTGAAACGTATGTTTTCATATTCCATTGCATAGAAGGTAGTAAGGGTAGATACGTATGGAAAGGAAGTTTTAAGTAGTTCTAAAATAGAACATACCTGGCCAGGATCACGAACTTTTAATAATGAAGGTTTCATAAGAAAACTTTGATGAATGTAGAGAAAGTTCAGCTTTTGTCGATGATGGATTAGTTTGTCCTTTAGAAATCTCATATTTCTTGTTTTGAAATCGATAGATTGTGACGGGTTTTTGATATCATAAGAAATGATATTGATGATGTGATGGAATAATTCTAGAGACCATTGCACAAAACACAATGTCTCGGAAGTAGGTTAGACCATAGTGCAATTCACAATGTCTGGGAAGTAGGTTAGGCCATTGTGTGACTCAAAACATTTGAGAAATGATTAAGACCATTGTATCATACAATGTCTTGGAAAATGAATGAGACCATTGTATCTCACAATGTCTTGGAAAATGAATGAGGCCATTGTATCTCACAATGTCTTGGAAAAGTGAATGAGACCATTGTATCTCACAATGTCTTGAAAAATGAATGAGACCATTGTATCTCACAATGTCTTGGAAAATGAATGAGGCCATTGTATCTCACAATGTCTTGAAAAATGAATGAGACCATTGTATCTCATAATGTCTTGGAAAATGAATGAGGCCATTGTATCTCACAATGTCTTGAAAAATGAATGAGACCATTGTATCTCACAATGTCTTGAAAAATGAATGAGACCATTGTGTCTCACAATGTCTTGAAAAATGAATGTTGGAGTAGGAACATGATTGGGAGAGTGTGGCTGTGCCGAAATGCCTTAGAAATAGGCATACACAGATATGTTTAGTCCATTGTTTAGATAAATGATTGAAAATAAACCGAGTTTATATATCAATATACTAATGCTTACGGGGAAATGCTCAATTATGTTTAGGGTACATATATCAATATGCAATTATGTTTGTGTAGCACAAAAATGTCTACGGGGAAATGCTCAAAATGGGTATATATGAATATACTAATATGTTTGTGTATCTTAACATGCATACTAAGTCCATAATCGTCTAGAGGATGGAAGACACGGAGAGCGGAAGGCTATAAAATGTTTTTGCTTGTACATGTGGTTATAGTTTAGGTCTCAATTAGACCCGTTTCTCTATAACCATGGCTCTGGTACCAATCTGTAACACCCCCAATTCATGGATGCAGCGGAATTCGAACTGGGTGTTACTCGACGGCACAATAGTCACAATAATAGAAAACGAACTCCAATTGAGTCGTTTTAAAAGATTTATCATTCAAATTATATAAATATCAGAGATTACAAAATGAGGTCCCAAATGGTTCCATGTTTACAATGTATAATAAATGAGTTTTTGAATGATAATAAAATTTATAGCCTTCTTGAGTATCCGTGCCCTTCCGTGCCATCCTTGATCGTCATGAATCTGAAATACATGCTTGAGAGGTCAACACAAAGGTTGAGTGATATTCATAGAGTTTGTTTAATGTTTGAACACAATGTGTTGGTAGTTAAATCGTTGAACACAATAATCGTAGTGTGAGCTGTAGACTCACACCAATGTTTGAAAAACAAAACAGGTAGGCTACGTTATTATACGCCCATAAAATGTATTATACACTAAGCTTATGACACCAAAACGTTAACGTGTACCAATATCGATCGGCAGATTTATCCCGGTAGGTACTTTGCCGTCATACCTAATGTCTCAAATATTAATGCATTTGTTTGAACTTAGTCAAAACAAATGGGATTCGTCAATCCCAATAGGCCTATTCACAATATTCGCGCTCACTTGCAAGTAACCCTCGCAAGTGATTAAATGGTTCATAATAAGGGATCTTGGTTTGGCAAGGATGTTACTTAGTGATAATAAAACATAGTCGAATAGCATACAGTAGAAAGCATTGTGTTCGAGTAGAAAAATAATAGCATGTATTCCCCCCAAGGGTTTGTAAAACATTGAAGTAATGTAAAGCGGGGCTATGAACTCACCTTAAGTAAGATAGCAAGTAATGAATGTAACGGTTGAATCGTGAAGGTTTCTACGAGCAACCTATAATCGAATGTTGCGACTTAGGATCGGAGTAAAGAATATGAAGTAGTGCCTATATATATATATATCTTCCATTTAGTCCATGATGTGGAACATGTATGTTTTGTATATCGTTTACTACCGTTCGGGCCGACATAATTCAGAAGTCATGTTAGTAAGCGTTCGAGGAGCCAGGACACTTTAACTCGTAAATCCACAACTCATCTCGACGGCTTACATAATGAACTCCTTACATGAGGCTCCCTACTATTGTAGTAGTTGATGAAATATATAGATATAAGTTTTGATCCGAAAGGTTACATGTCCGATATTTGAATAAACTTAGGAAAGTTTATTTGTACATGAAGATTGTTATTAGGGATAGTTTCATAAGTCTTGAATGACCATTTTCTCTTGGTAATATCTCATGGTTTCCTTTTAAGTGAAGTAGATCCAAATTGCTTGTTCATGTTATCGCCTAATTCATTGTTTCATGTTTACGCCTATGTAAGTTGTTATGGTCATTTCGTCATGGCCTAGCCATGACCCTTAGTCCTTGTTTCAAGGTCATGAGACACAACCTTGGCTCTATCCATGGTGGTGGTCTTGATTATAGGTCATAAGACCCCTTTGGTCTTCATAAACCATAACCTATATGTAATGACTTTGTCTAAAAATGGGCTGTTTAGAATTTGAAGAAATTTATCACTCGGAAAGCGTTTTCAGGGCTCGAGCTTCTTTATTCCTGAACGAAAACGTCGTTCCGGACAACTTTCGTGTTTTAACTTTTTGATGAATCGGACCAGAAGTGGGACTTTCAAAAAGTCAGAATGCGATTCAGTAAGGTTTAGGCAGTTTTGCCGGAAATCTTTGGTAACTTCAAATGGGCGTAACTTTTGACTCGTATACTCGTTTTAGGTGGTTCAAATTGCTATGGTTTCCTTGTTAAGTCCTCTACTGTAATATGTAATGATCCAATATCATAATTTTACCATTTTGGTCGTGGTTTTCCAAGAATGTCACTAGTTTACTTGTTTGAATAACATAAGTTACATATATGTATCAATACTTGTTTTACTCACTTTTATACATCATGGACATGAATACAAGACATAATATAGCATGAATAATATGTAAATAACATGAACATGATTATTCAACAAGAAGCATGTTAGGGTTTGGCTTACAACTTTTGGCTTTCAAAGATGAAAGGAAGTTAACATGTAAGGATAGGACATTGATAGACTTTAGCTTCACCCTTTGCAATCTATGATAAACCGAGGTTATTTGAAGATTATAACGACGCCTTCTTGAAGTCCAAAGCTATTTGAAGATTATAACGACGTCTTTTTGGAGACTTTAAAGTTATAACAACTTTTCTTAGAAAATTTCCAAGATTGAAGATCAAACACTAGTTTTCTTTCAAAAACTAGTTAACTTTCTTACAAAATATAAGAAAAGTGCCTTAGGTTTTAGGACTTGAAGGTTATAAGAAGGTGTGGTGCAAGGAATTACATGTGTTTAGCTTGGTATTTATAGGGTAGGAAAAATAGTTAACCATATATTGGGTTAGAGTTTAACCATGGTTAGTTAAGACACTTGTAATGATCCTAGAGATCAATGGTCAAGATCAAGCCACACCATGGTGACTCCCCCCCCCCTATTGGCGGTTCAACATGGATAAGGGGGGGGGGGGGGGGGTGAGGTGTGCCTTGGATGATAAAAATCTAGATATTTGATTAGTTTTGACTCCGGGAATTGCCAACCGTAAATGGTTAGGCCTCAAAACGTAAAACCGGGTGTCGTAAAATTATGAAACTTTAAAGTATTGTTAGACATGTCCATATGTCCCATAATAAAATATAAAATGAGTGGTAGGTTCCATTTGGGTGTAAAACCCTGCTAAAAACTGGAAACACGGGTCTAAAACGCGTAATACGTAAAACGTACGAATATTGCGTAAAATTGAGAAAAGTAAAATATTACTTTTCTAATAGGTTATAAATGATTTAAAATGACTTATAATGTCTAGACTGGGCTCAGTCTAGTGTCGGTTGGTATTAAATGTCTTTTAGACATCAAACCGTAAGCCTAAAAATTACGAAATGACTTATAACATCAAGGGATGATTTTTGGTCAATGGAGGAGGGAAAAATATGTTGACTTTTTCTAATAAGTTGAAAACTCAAATCGTGTTAGAAACGCGTTTTGTGGTCTAACGGTTAATCGCCCATACGGTTAAGCGTGCTCATGTGAGAATAGTACTGGCTTGGGTGACCTGCCGGGAAGTCTTTGGTCATGTTTTTCTCAGTCACGATTAATTCTTAAATAAATCATGAGTGTGTCAAACATTTTTCTGATGCGGGGTCACTTAACGCGGTCGAGTTTCGTTGTACGTAGAATTTCTGAATGACGTTTTACCCTAAAACGTGTAATTCCTTAATAACTTTCACGAAAATGATCTGACGAATGTCCAACATTTAATTTGCCATGGAAATGATTTATCACTCGAGAATATCAAATAAAAATCAACTTTCGGGAAAGTTTCGGGAAAAATGAATAGTAAAAGTGAATAGTGAAATTTTCCGGGAATGGTAATTAACCTGAAATTGCGAATTGTTACAACTGTGGTCGTCCCTGGTCCTTCTCCTTCTTCTGGTTTTCTCTCTAATCAAATGGTGGTACGCTTCTTTCTTTATACGGTACGTTTATTTCTCTTCTTCTTTTCTGTTCTCTAATTCGATCTTGTCTTTAATCGAATCGTGTTTGATTCCTCTGAATCAAAACTCTTTTCTGTCTTTCAATTCTTGCTTGATTCCCTGAATCAATTTCTTCTTTTCCCTTTTCTGGAACGATTCCCTGAATCGTTGGTGTTTCTTCTCTAAAATGATTCCCTGAATCGTTGGTCTTCTTTTCTGTCTCTGGTTCAAACCTTTGGCTCTGATGCCACTGTTGGTCTCTTTCTATGAACAATTGAATAAAAATATACTAAGTTTATTTATAAAACAATCATTAGTTTTTACATCAACCGACACTATGAACCTGACATACCGGTCAAACCGGTTCATTTAACAGACACAACTTATCCTAAACGACACAAACTTAACTGTCATAACCGCTAACCATAATAACTACTTTTCTACAGGCTTGTTTGGGTTAAGGCTTTAACCCAACCCATTCACATAAAGCCTTTTACAAATACGAACCATAATACTTTTAACATACATAAACACTAAACTAATTACACAATGACCCTTAAACATGGATTAATGAATTATCATCCAATATCCTTATCTGAAACACCTTAACAATTTTCTGACTCAGTTTTAGACTTAGTAGTAAAGCTATGGTGTGGTGATGCGTGGGAATCGCACCTTGCTTTACCTCTCGAGGGATCTCGAGAAGCTTACAACCCCCACCAGGCAGTGTACCTGATCGTTGTAGTATAGTATAGTGACAAGTACCGGGGGATTGATCGTTCAGCTTAGGAATAGTGTCGCTAGGATTAGAAAACCTAATTAGTAGTTCTAAAGGTGAGAGATGATTATTTTTGTGTTTTTATATTTTTATGAAAGCAATTAAAATCTCGGGTTTTGGAAGATAGGGCGGAATTAGTTGCTATTCAACTAACCCAAAACTAAGATGCAATCAAAATAAAATAATAAAAATGAAATTAAACTAATTATTACAAAGTTGTGAGCAGTATTTGGAGAAATTGTGTTTACTTAGACTTCACTACTCCCTAGATATCTTTTACATGTTAATTACTTGTTATACTTGTATGGATGACGGATTGTATTCCTTAATACCATTCGTGGGGTGGCATACATAACTCCCCAACTCTATGAGCTCTTATCTCCTCCTACACCATGACCCAGCACAACTATAGGGATTGTAAACAGTGGCTCATGCATTAAATACAACCAATAAAGACCTAGTACGCCTCGGTTCATGTTTCTTAAGACGTTCAAGCATGTTACCATTTGGAGATCTGCCAGTTTTCTTAAGCCTAACATATAAATCATTCATCCAAGAACAAGAATAGACAAGTAATCAACACATAATCAACATCTAGGTTTCATTAGATCTAAGCAAACACAAAAGAGATCTAGCCTAGCATAATGGAATTGAGACAAGAACAAGAGATAAACAACCAACACATAGACATATTGATTGAATTAGAAGAACACTTATCTCAATTACAATGCAAGGTATCAAGGGTTTGGAACCCTTGAAAAACCTGTAAAAGTACCACCAAATTCGTCTTTAGGGTTTCACCAAAACTTCTCCCTCTTTTATGAAAAAACTAGAAAACTATATATAGGAAAACTGGGCTGACGGCGTCAAGACAAACATGTGACGCCGTCACCTCGCCGCCAAATTCTTCCTCGGACGGGCTTGATCTACTTATGACGGCCTATGTGACGCCGTCAGCTACCACGGTATTTTATTCTTGGCACTTTGACGCCGTCATGATGACTTTTGACGCCGTCACCACCTACGGTATTTTATTCTTCATGTCTGACGCCGTCAGGGTGTAACTCTTGACGCCGTCACCTAGTGTCTTCAGCATGGAAAATTGGTACTTTGCCGTTTTCTTCACTTTTATGCTCCAAAAACGTCCAAAATGGCTTCTTTTCCAGAATTCACTCTCCAAACACCTAAAATCACAAAAGGAACGATTTAGGGCAATATTTGATCAAATAAATTCGGATTCGGGCTTAAATGACCCTCTAAAAACGGATCATTTTTCGCCTCATCATATACCCTTACACTTGAGATTTGCTTGTCCTCAAGCAAATGCGCTTTTATTCTACTCGAAAGACAAGTTAGGGGTCATTTAACACTAATATAAAAATAATTACAACAAATAATCGTTCCACTAAAGACCAATAGACAAGCACGGAGGTCATACACAAGCACCTCACAAATAGTGTTTAGATACTCACATCTCTCGGGTGTAATAAAGTAATATAACATTATGGAAATGGAAGATATCTCTCACTACCTGTCATAGCAAAATAGATTACCATAGGCTTGGGAAAGGATCAAACCTCCACCACATGGCGTAAGCACCTAGGATAAACTATCAAAGAGGTCTTTTAAAGGGTTGTAACGTTAGGTATAGGGATATGAATTACACGGTTTTGTTGGATAAAGGAAGTTTTACTGGTGGCGAGTTAACAATCTTGGTTAATTACATGTACAAGATGGCGTTGCTAAGCCAAGACTAGACTCGACTTAAGCTAATAAATGAAAAATAACTAAAAACATAAAATGAACATAGAATAAAAACGGGATGGTAGTCCGTATGTTTTTTCTCTCTTTTTTTTTTTTTTTTTTTGATTTTTTTTTTGATTTTTTTTTTGTTTTTTGCATACACTCTTACCCTACCATCCAAAATAATACATCATAGGGGTATGAGCATTCCCCTTACACTTTAATCTTTACATACTTTACATTTAACTAATCTAATGACTCGAATTTAAGAAAATCAAAACACTTGGAGCACTTTTAAGATTAACGTACATATGGGGGTAATAATATGATGTTCTTCCCCATTACTCCATAAAATAAGTACTTTACCCATGAGTCCCAATCGTCCCAAAACAATATGTACAAAGATATGACTCGACTTAGCAACCATGTAATCAATTAGAAAGTTAACTTAGGGTTTAACAAATAACAATAATGCACTAAAAATGAGCGCATACATAGAAGGCTAAGGCGATTTGGGTGTACATTTAAGTGGGGTGTAACAAATTCTTCCTTTAAGTAAAATGCTTAAAGTTAGAAACGAAAAGATAGGCTCGGAGGGGTATACTAGGGGTTTCGTGTACTAAAAATGAGTACAACGCTAAGGGTGTGGGAAAAATTAGTTGACTTAACTAGCCAAGTAGTATGACTTAAATGGTCAAGTAATTATGATACGGGTTTAACACAAGGGTGATCCTAATGCCTCTTATCATGTAGTAAATCCTACCACACGAATGTAGTCTCACTAGCGGTCTCGAGATGCATCACTAACGCAAGTTCTAGAATCTAAATGCTACCGGTACACTCATAAGCACTAATAGTAAATGCTTTTCCTATCAAATCTAAAGGCGAACCTCACATTTTTGGGTGGAAAATTTTTCTGAATATACGGTTATGTGCTAGTCATACAACCTCCTATCCATGAGACGCTTGCTATGGCTAAAGTTTCACTCCTAAATGTTGTAAAAAATTTTAAATTTGGCGCTAAAATTACACTAACAAGTATTTCTCATAGTTTTATTACACATCTACTATCAAACAAAACAAACTCAAGCGAAAGTGCATATGTAAGGTATCATCTTTTTACCCTCCCCTTACACTTAAGATGAACATTGTCCCCAATGTTCAAGTAAAGAATGTAAAAGTGAAAAAGTAAAGAGAATGAAATCAAATACTCCCCTGATTCGCTCGGTATGGATTATAGGTTGGCCAGGTTAAATCTTCCTCCAAGAAAATGAACAATCAAAGCTTCCCTTCCAGAATATAAATCATCTTCTTGTCATACATAACCTGTAAATCCTGACAACAATAGACAAGGCAACCTCGCGTAAAATCGGCGGCATCCTATATAAGTTACTAAATCCTAGAAAACAAAGTAAGATATAATGCTTGTGGAATGAAGTTTGCAGATTTCCTGGAGATTATAAAACTTAATAATTCACAAAAACCATAAGACTCCGTTAGAAAAACAAAACCGGTAAAATTTCCAGATTTTTAACTCCTGACGCCGTCAAGAGTAATGCTCTTACGCCGTCAGAATGGACCTGCAGAAATTCTTATGTTAAGTTTCCGGAAAATTTCTGGAAAAACTTTGTCCTACTTCCTGGAAAATCCTGCAAAACTTCATTATGACTCAATACAAGCATTTGACTCTAACAAATACGAATATACATGTTCATTTAATATTGTGGAGAATCATGATCGGTTTGTTTCTTAAAAACATATTTGGGGTTTCCCCTTACACTTATCTTTTGCAAAAATACCTTTAGGTTGAAGTTAAGACTAGGCCAAACAACATAATAAAGTATTTCCACGTTTTAATTGAGAAACATGATCAACCAACAATAAAAATAAAACATGCATACGGAAGCAAATAACAATCAAACAAATAAAATCACACAAAACATGGGTTGCCTCCCAAGAAGCGCTTTTCTTTATTTACGAGTCTTGTAGCTAGACTCAAAGTCATGGGTTACGTTTTCCTTTCCCACTTTTGTGTCAACTCAAAACATCTAATCCAATTCTCATCACGCCTGTATTCCGGGCCTAGATTCATACACCCCGAATAGTATGTTCGCCTCCTCTCATAATAGGCGTCATCAGTAATTCCATCTTCCTTAACCTCATAGGGTCGAATCTCATCAATTTGTAGATTCTTGATGCCTTTTAATTCTTCCTTCATGTGAGGCATCATAAAAGTGACCTTCTCTATCTTGTCAGTAAACCGAGCTATCCCCTTCTCATGGTCATAATACATCCTAGTCTTTTCAACAAAAGGTTGTCCTAAAACTATTTCTCCTAGGTGTGGATCTATAATGCCTCTAACATCTTCTAGGATTATAAAGTCGCATTGATAAGTAAAATTTCCTATAAAGATGTGTACCCCTTTAACTCTCCTGACGAAATTACACAACCTATTAGAATTGTAAGGATCTTTTCTAGGGCTTAACCTTTCGTTCATTATCCAATTGTAATAGAGCCTAGACATAATATTCATGGGTGCTTTTAAGTCAATGTATGTATGCTCTCTAGACATGTACCCAATCATGCAAGGAATTTTTATGTTCCTAAAGTTATGCCTCCTAATCCATGGTGTCTTTCTATATTTCGAGGGGCAGGGGTGCTGTAAAAGGAACCTATGGTAACTCACTTCATCCGGGGTTGGAGCGAAGTCCGTAAACTCAATTTTCATTTGGAGAGGCTTAATGAATTCCTTAAATGTGTTAACTTCTCTCATTCTTCTTTTATGCGCTATAAGCCTCTTGCTAACTTCTAAACGGCGATTCTCTAAATCCATGAAGACCAGACTAGTACAAACAAAAACACAAAGAATTAAGATAGACTAAAGAAAACCTAAAAATAAAAATAAAATCCTACTAGAAAGGAATCTAGCAAGTAGACCTAATAAAAAAAAATCCTAACCTAGACAATAACTATTCCCCAGGCTGCGGCGCCAAAAACTTGATGCGTGGGAATCGCACCTTGCTTTACCTCTCGAGGGATCTCGAGAAGCTTACAACCCCCACCAGGCAGTGTACCTGATCGTTGTAGTATAGTATAGTGACAAGTACCGGGGGATTGATCGTTCAGCTTAGGAATAGTGTCGCTAGGATTAGAAAACCTAATTAGTAGTTCTAAAGGTGAGAGATGATTATTTTTGTGTTTTTATATTTTTATGAAAGCAATTAAAATCTCGGGTTTTGGAAGATAGGGCGGAATTAGTTGCTATTCAACTAACCCAAAACTAAGATGCAATCAAAATAAAATAATAAAAATGAAATTAAACTAATTATTACAAAGTTGTGAGCAGTATTTGGAGAAATTGTGTTTACTTAGACTTCACTACTCCCTAGATATCTTTTACATGTTAATTACTTGTTATACTTGTATGGATGACGGATTGTATTCCTTAATACCATTCGTGGGGTGGCATACATAACTCCCCAACTCTATGAGCTCTTATCTCCTCCTACACCATGACCCAGCACAACTATAGGGATTGTAAACAGTGGCTCATGCATTAAATACAACCAATAAAGACCTAGTACGCCTCGGTTCATGTTTCTTAAGACGTTCAAGCATGTTACCATTTGGAGATCTGCCAGTTTTCTTAAGCCTAACATATAAATCATTCATCCAAGAACAAGAATAGACAAGTAATCAACACATAATCAACATCTAGGTTTCATTAGATCTAAGCAAACACAAAAGAGATCTAGCCTAGCATAATGGAATTGAGACAAGAACAAGAGATAAACAACCAACACATAGACATATTGATTGAATTAGAAGAACACTTATCTCAATTACAATGCAAGGTATCAAGGGTTTGGAACCCTTGAAAAACCTGTAAAAGTACCACCAAATTCGTCTTTAGGGTTTCACCAAAACTTCTCCCTCTTTTATGAAAAAACTAGAAAACTATATATAGGAAAACTGGGCTGACGGCGTCAAGACAAACATGTGACGCCGTCACCTCGCCGCCAAATTCTTCCTCGGACGGGCTTGATCTACTTATGACGGCCTATGTGACGCCGTCAGCTACCACGGTATTTTATTCTTGGCACTTTGACGCCGTCATGATGACTTTTGACGCCGTCACCACCTACGGTATTTTATTCTTCATGTCTGACGCCGTCAGGGTGTAACTCTTGACGCCGTCACCTAGTGTCTTCAGCATGGAAAATTGGTACTTTGCCGTTTTCTTCACTTTTATGCTCCAAAAACGTCCAAAATGGCTTCTTTTCCAGAATTCACTCTCCAAACACCTAAAATCACAAAAGGAACGATTTAGGGCAATATTTGATCAAATAAATTCGGATTCGGGCTTAAATGACCCCCTAAAAACGGATCATTTTTCGCCTCATCATGTGGTCATATAAAACATCAATGTACACTCCCACTATCCGTAGTGGTTAACACTTTCACTACCCCATTTAAACATTAATATACCACACAACACAGTCACACATTGTGACAACCGGCAATTTAGGGAGTTATTTTGAAAACCCGAATTACGTTAGAGTTCGTTAATAATTTTTATTTAAAAGTTTTATTCGCAACGAACTTGTAAGACCAATATTTATGGATAATTATAATTTTTTCAGACGTTATGGAATTCTTAATTCTCACTTGGTACTACGTTGACTCCGGCACTAGGGAACTTAGAAGTTTAAAAACTTACGAGTTTTAATACGTTGGACTTTTAGTCACGTTTTTATTATAAATTTCGGTGGAATATATATATATATATATATATATATATATATATATATATATATATATATATATATATATATATATATATATATATATATATATATATAGTCCGTCAAATGGTGAATATAACGAGCTTCGGGGACGTTTAATATTTTAATCGTAAGTTTTCACTTACGTGAGGGGACATTTTTATTAATTAAACTTGGAGGTAAAAAGGTTTGGTGTGCAAATAATAAGAAAAATTAGTTGAGGGACCTAAAGTGAAAAATACCTTATTTAAACCCTAACCCTAACCTCATATTATCACTTTCACCCTAACAACTCACCCTCTCCCTCTCCTCTCTTTCTCCATCGCCGGCCACCACCGCCGCTCTCCACCGTACACCGCCACTCCCAAAACACTCCCCACATCATCCTTGTTATTTTGTGGTGATTCACGCGCCCAAAAACCATCATCCCACCTCGTTCTAACACCACCGACGCCACCCACCTCACCACCATCATTTTTCTTGGTTGATTTTGTAGATCCACGGGTAAGTGTGCACGAGGTGCATCGATTTTGTTGAAAAACGAACCCAAACCCACGAATTTATATTAACTTGGGTCGGATTTGGAAGAAATGGATAAAAATAATAATGGGTTTTGTTAAAAACTTGTTAAATCTTGGTTTGGTATCCGGGTTTTGAAGTTTGGTTGGGTTTTTGTTGCGTGGTCGACCCCTAGCCGAGGTCTCACCCTCGACTTTATTTGATTCCGGGTCGTGGTGGTCATCTTTGACCCGTTTTCTTGATTGATGACCACTTTTGGTCATTGTGATTAATTGTTTGATTTGGTTTGATTGATTAGTTGGTTTTGGATTGGTTATGGGTGTTGGTCGATTCATGTTGGAGCCGAAGACCCCATATGGGTCGGTTTGTTTCATTTGGGTCAAGCTCTTGTGAGCTAGCCGTGACCATGGTGGTCTCGGGTGGGACCCACGTGGCTCTTGGTATATGAATTTGACTTGGGTTGACTTGGTATTTGACCCGAATACGGTTATTTTTGAGAACCGTTTGTGATGTCGAAATATATATTTCGGCAAAGTTTACTTTTTGGTTATTCGATTATTGTTGGTTACCATTATTGTGGCTTATTTGATTTTGGAGTTGTGTTGTCGAGAAGTGGTTTTGGGGACCGATTGTGAGTCGGTCACTTAGATTGACGGAGATAGGTTAGTCGGGTGCCGTAGTCGGACCCTATTGTTGTAGCACGTGGATTGGGATTGTGTTGGACGGAGATGCATTTGTTTTTATGACTATTGCTTATTACATTGGACTTGGACAATGAGCCGAGAGTCATGACTCGGACATGTGACCATTTCGTATGACTCGATAACTATTTACAAATAAAACATAAATAATAAAACTCGTAATAATAGTTATTAGTAATATAAACGTTTATATGAATATATAGACGTGAATAACGGATATATAATTATATAAGCGCGTATATTAATAATAATAATAATCACGAGTCATATTATAAATAATACGACTAGATATATATTAGGCTACGAGAGTAGCGTAATATTATTGAACGTATTATTATTATAAAAATGTGTTATAAAACGAGAAACTCTCGACGATACTAAACATTAAATAAAATGTCATTTATATATATATAACGAATAAACTTATCGAGTTATGCGGAGTCGTGGTCACTCGAGTTCAGGTAAGTTTTATTTGTGACTTTCGTGTTGTCACGGATATATGACGATTAATATAAACGTTTTCTATAACTAAATAACCACTTAACCGAAGGGTTGAACCGGGTTATTTGGCTATATGAAATGAATATATTAATGGGCATCGTATCCTACGACGCCCATAGGTTGTGGTATATGTAAAGGGTAATAAATTGCGAATATATATATCGGGGAATCTGGCCAATTTGACGATGTATATAAGGAATTCATTAAACTACGATATATACCATATAGTGTTTATGTGCTATGTGTTTTAGGAATGGGTGTAATCTTGGAACGGTATATTACGTAAGTAAATATGGGGTTTATCAAATCGACGGATTTGATAAACTTCGGCGATTTATTTAAATGATATATTGGGCTAATATTAGATCTATAGTTTATTTTATTATTCTTTGTGTGACTTTTTGGTTTGTTTTGTGTCGACCCACCACCCGTATGGATACCAAACGTAGATACACCAAACTAATACGAAATGGATTTTCAGAAAATAAAACGGATTACGTCCGGGTTTGGGAATATTTTGAATTTGAGGAAATGATTTTGAACGTGTTGATATTGTTAGGTCGTGCCGAGTCCGTAGTTGCTGTTTTGTGAGTTACTATACATCTTATTTCTACCGACTTCTTCTTGCTATTTTCTGGACTTGAGGTGAGTCATAGCCCCACTTTTACTCTTGAACTATGTTTTCAATACTTGGGGTGAGAAACGTGCAAATTATTTTATGTGGACTATTATCGCTTTTATATTCTTTCTAAACTTGCTATGCGTATAGACTAGGATGTTTTGTCAGCTTTAGTCACATAATTTATGTGTACTATTCAAGGTTCACTTATTTTGTTATTGTCAACTTTAGTCACACGGATCGTGTGTACTATTCAAGGTTGGCTTATTTAGATACTGTAGTGTGCACCTATAAGTTAATGATACTTTGGAGGTTATCCGAGTATTTATCGGTATTGCGGGGGTTACCCGCATATCTATGTTGGAATGGAGGGTATCCGTGTGTTAGGATTGGAGCTGGAGGGTATCCGCAGGCTTTTAGTGAATCCTTAGTCTAGCTAGCAAGCGTTTTGCGTTTATGTCCACTATATTGTTAGATGAATTTAAACCTATGATCTCACCAGCGAAAGCTGACTTTTAGCACGTTTTCTTAGGTAATTAAGTGATGATATGGATGCATGGATTGGAAGGCTCGGCTAAGGCTCTCGGTTTATGGATCTATTTTTCTAAACTCTGATATTGAATTATGGACCTACTGTTATTTTATTTTGGGCCTGACTCTAAATGATGTTGAGATAAATGTAAACTTAAAACCCCGTTTTGGTTGCGTTATTATTATGTTTACTTTATCTCGTTCTATTATGTCTTGTGTTGGATACCAATCCCCGTAGCACCCCGAAAGCTTGTTGAGTCTTCCGCTGTATCAAATTTTGGGGGTGTTACAGATTGGTATCAGAGCCAAGGTTATAGAGAACTAGGTAAATAAACGCCTAAACTATAACCAAATTTTTATAGAAAATGATCCTTGACCACTGCCCGCCAGCCCGCCAAGCCGAAGCATCTTCTATTATTTTGAGGTATTATGAGATATTTGAGATAATTTGAGGTTTATGGATTTAGTAATAAGATGTCATTTCGAGGAATTATATGGTCTAAATGTTTTATAAACATTTTAGTAATGCGGTATTTGAAACTCTTTATTGAGAATATATGATTGAATTATTTGCTGAGGATTCTTAGTATGGTATTTTGAGTTATGATTTAGTTGTTTTGAAACACTTACACCTACCCTACGCCGTTGTCACAGACCATGGCCTCCCATATGCCCGATGTTGTCGAGGATATTCTTACTGCACCGGTATTACCTGCACAGTTCACTATGGCATCTGATGATCCTTACCAGATGGCCATGCTTTCAGCTACTGTGCCGCAGGTAGCTTCTACTTCAGCACCACCTGCTGCATCTATGCAGGGACCCTCATCTTCTCTAGGGCTCCCTGGTACATCGAGGCAGCTTACTCTTCATCAGGCTTTGGCTCGTGTGGCCCCGCGCTTTGCCCACCGAGCTACGGCATGCATGTCGGTACGCCCTACTCCATCACCTTTACAGATTGATGCTCACTCTCTTCTGTCAGAGGCGCCACCCACATCATTGCGTCATCGTCCTAGATCACCTACCACATCTCCACATGGTTCACCTGTTAGGAGACGACGATTGATGAGGTACACTTTCGATGAGGAGGAGGAGGAGTACGAGGGTGAGGATGAGGCTGATGACCCTGAGGAGGAGGATGACCCTCAGGAGGCTGAGCAGGGTGATGATGATGACACTGAGGAGGAGGATGACCCTCAGGAGGATGAGATGCCTGATGATGATGATGCGTTAGTACCACCAGCTCAGGCTGAGGAGCCTGATTCACCTGTACATCCGATTGAGCCTGATTCGCCTGATCATCCGTTTTTGGTTGAGTTGCCACCTGGTAGTCCCGATGGGTCGGATGTATCTTCTGATGTTTCTGCTGAGCATGCAGAGTTAGGTGAGATTGGCAGGTTATGGGCTCAGATTACTGAGCTTGGTGAGAGAGTTACATGTGTATCTGATCGACTTGAGAGGGTTATTGGAGAGTTCATAGCGGATCTGAGAGTTGATATGACTGTGGTTGTGGGCAAGACTACTGAGATGAGGAGATTTTTGATGGAGGTTCACGAGCATATTGATAGTTTGCAGTGAGGTTTTGTTACTGCTCGAGAGGCCGACCGCAAGCTATGGCAAAGGAATGCCGAGCTAGAGAAGGAGGTGGCTGACCTCAAGAGAGACCGAGACACCCATAGCGTGGAGCTAGGATCATTATGGAGAGATCTTGATGGCTTGAGGCAGGAGTTAAGGAGCCTCCGCCAGCAGCGTGGCTAGTTGCTTGGGTTATGTTGTCTTGTTGCTTTCTACCCGAGGAGTGTTCGGCTAGTAAAGCTAGTTATCATATTTTGATGTATTTGTTCAGTATTCGTCTCGTTTGGAACGATTAGTATGTTTTGTGTTTTCCAGTAGTTGGAACGATGTTAGATCTCTATTGTATGGTTGATGGTTATTAATATATGGCATTATGTGATTTTGGGTATTATGGAAATTGAGTCCCAATTCGCTTTATTGATGTTACGTGGTGTATTGTTGCTATTCTTTCCATGACTTGGCTTCGTTGAATTACTTTTGTTGAGCATTGTGATAAGTTCTATTGGAGACTCATGAACTTGTATGATGTTTCAGATCAATGGCCCCATGACGAAACCCTGTTAGAGCTACCAGAACCGGTCCTGCAGTGACTACCCCTGGTCGCCGAGGACGCCGTCCTACTCGAAATGTTGAAACCCCTACTCCTGACAACCTGGACACTGCTAACCGCAACAACAGGAATCAAAATGTTGATGTTCAGGGAGACAATGATCATGTTCCACTTAATGCACCTACTGTGGATCAAGCAATGATCAATCAACTTGTGGAGCAAAGAGTTGCTGAACTGCTAGTCGAGTCAAATCATTCCAACAATTCTGCTGGAACTTTTCCACCTGTTCGTGCTAATGGATGTCAATACAAGGAGTTTAAGATTTGTGGACCCATTGAGTTTGGTGGAACTGAAGGAGTGGTTTACTTGGTCAGATGGATTGAGAAGACTGAGTCAGTGTTCAATGTCAGTGGTTGTGCAGAGAATGCGAAGGTAAAGTTTGCTTCTTTTACTTTCAAGGATGAAGCTTTAACTTGGTGGAACAATTACCGAAATTCAGTTGGGAGTGATGTAGCTTATGCCATGACTTGGGAGCAATTTAAGTCTCTGCTGATTCAGACTTATTGCCCAAGGAATGAGGTCAAGAAGCTAGAGATTGAGTTTTGGAACCACAAAGTGAAAGGTAATGATATGACGACTTACAATCGTCGTTACCAGGAGTTGGCCTTTCTTTGCCCAGATATGGTAAAAACCGAGACTCAAAAGATCGAGAGGTATACTGATGGGTTGCCTGTAGCTACAAGGAATGATGTGATTTCTGCTAGGCCTGCAAACATCCATGAGGCAATCACTATTGCTCAACAACTTATGGATTCGTTGGAATTAGAAGGAGCTGATAAGGAGAAGAATGGAAAGAGAAAGAGAGACCAACACTCTAAGGGTAATGATCACCGAAGGAAGAGACAAGCTAAGGCTTATGCTATTGGGAATGGAGATAAGAAGAACCAGAACGGTGATGCACCCAAGTGTGGTCGTTGCCACCAACATCATACTGGATGGTGTAGTGTGAAATGCCAGAACTGCTCAAAGAAAGGACACACAGCTAAAGACTGTAGAGCTTGACCTCTTGCTATGGTTCAAGCTGCCCCTGAAATGAGAAATAAGGTGGATGTTACTTGTTATGGGTGTGGAAAGAAGGGACACTATAGGAATGAATGTAGAGAATCGTGGAACCGAGGAAATCAAGGCTCGGGTGGTAATGGGTACAATCATGGAAACCGTGGAGCTGGAGGAAATCATGGACGACAAGATAACGGGGACCAACGTGTGGAAGCTGGAGCTGCTCAGGGAAGAGTGTATGCACTCGGGAATGAGAGAGGAGAAGATCCGAACGTCGTTACTGGTACGTTCCTTCTCAATAATCGTTATGCTTCCATACTATTTGATACTGGTGCCGATAGGAGTTTTGTGTCCACTACGTTTGCACCCTTACTAGAGAAACCCCCGATGGCCTTAGGAATTGGATAATATATAGAGTTAGCAAATGGGAATATAGAAAGGATTAATACCATCATTCGCGGTTGCACGTTAAATTTCTTGAACCACCCTTTCAACATAGATCTTCTACCCGTCACGTTAGGAAGTTTTGATGTTATCATTGGTATGGATTGGTTGTCGAAGTATCGTGCTCACATACTTTGCGACGAGAAGATCGTGCGTGTACCTTACGGAAAGGAAGTCCTAAATATATTAGGAGATCGGAAGGATTCAAGGAGCCCATCCCGATTAGCAGTTATTTCTTGCACTAAGTTACCAAAGCTAATGGAGAAGGGATGTTACCTTTTCTTAGCTCAAATTTCTGAGAAAGGAGGGACGAAGAAAAAGGAAAGGTGCATTGGAGATGTGCCTATAGTTCGTGATTTTCCTGATGTGTTTCCCGATGATTTGCCGGGAATCCCGCCGACTAGACAAGTGGAGTTTCAGATTGAGTTGATACCTGGTGCTGCACCTGTAGCACGAGCGCCTTATCGTCTTGCACCTACCGAGCTAGAAGAGTTGTCAAAACAATTGGCGGAGTTAGCCGAAAAAGGATTCATAAGACCAAGTTCTTCACCTTAGGGAGCCCCAGTCTTATTTGTGAAGAAGAAGGATGGATCGTTCCGTATGTGCATTGATTACCGAGAGCTGAACAAGTTAACGGTGAAGAATAGATACCCGTTACCGAGGATCGACGACTTGTTCGATCAACTTCAAGGATCGAGTGTGTATTCGAAGATCGATTTGACATCGGGATATCATCAACTTCGAGTTCGCGAGGAAGATATTCCGAAAACGGCTTTCAGAACCCGTTACGGGCATTACGAGTTTCAGGTGATGCCGTTTGGGTTGACTAACGCACCGGCGATATTCATGGATCTCATGAATCGGGTGTGTAAGCCTTACTAAGATAAGTTCGTGATTGTGTTCATCGATGACATTCTGATTTATTCGAAGAGTGAGAAGGAGCATCTAAGACTTATATTAGAATTGCTCAGGAAGGAGAAACTCTATGCCAAGTTTTCTAAATGCGAATTTTGAATTCCGACGGTACAATTTTTGGGTCATGTGATTGATAGACAAGGAGTCCATGTGGATCCTGCAAAGATTGAGGCAATAAAAGATTGGGCTGCACCTACGACCCCAATAGAAGTTCGTCAATTTTTAGGTTTAGCCGATTATTACCAAAGATTCATCGAGGGATTTTCGAAGATAGCTAAACCATTAACCAAATTGACTCAAAAGAGCGTTACGTATGAATGGGGAGATAAAGAAGAGGAAGCATTTCAGTTGCTTAAGAAGATGTTGTGTAGTGCTCCAATCCTAGCGTTACCGGAAGGTAACGAGGATTTCGTCGTCTATTGTGATGCTTCACATAGAGGATTGGGAATCGTGTTAATGCAACGAGAGAAGGTGATAGCTTATGCTTCCCGACAGCTCAAAAAGCATGAGAAAAACTACACCACCCATGATCTGGAGTTAGGCGCTGTGGTTTTCGCCTTAAGGATATGGAGACATTACTTGTATGGAACAAAGTGTGTTGTGTTCACTGATCATAAAAGTCTACAACACATCTTGAATCAAAAAGAGCTCAATATGAGACAACGACGTTGGATTGAGTTGCTAAGCGATTATGATTGTGAAATTCGCTACCATCCTGGTAAAGCAAACGTTGTTGCTGATGCTCTTAGTCGAAAGGAAAGAATACCACCACTACGAGTTAGGTCATTGGGAATGACTATCGTATCGCCATTACCGTCTCAAATACTTGAAGCTCAAACGGAAGCGTTGAAAGCAGAAAACAGGTCTGCTGAGAATATATTTAGGATGGTTGAGAATGAGAAAGGATTTGTTAAACGTTCTGATGGATTACTATGTTTTGGAGATCGGATTTGGGTACCTTTATATGGAGGAATTCGGGAGTTAATTATGCATGAGTCGCATAAGTCGAGGTACTCTATTCATCCGGGATCTGACAAGATGTACCAAGATCTTAAGAAATTATATTGGTGGCCAAACATGAAGGCGGATATAGCATCGTATGTTAGTAAGTGCTTGACATGTTCTAAGGTTAAAGCCGAACATCAAAGACCGTCAGGATTACTAACGCAACCAGAACTTCCAGTCTGGAAATGGGAGCGGATTACAATGGACTTCATTACCAAATTACCGAGGACAGCTAGCGGTTGTGACGCTATCTGGGTAATTGAGGATCGTCTGACAAAGTCTGCTCATTTCCTAGCAATTAGTGAAGATGATAGTGTGGATAAACTTGCGAGGTTGTATGTGAAGGAAATTATTTCACGTCATGGAGTCCCGATATCGATTATTTCTGATCGCGATAGCCGCTTTACGTTTTTGGCGATCACTTCAAACGGATTTGGGGACGAGACTTGATATGAGTACTGCATATCATCCCCAAACCGATGGTCAAAGTGAGAGGACCATTCAGACGTCAGAGGATATGCTTCGTGCATGTATCATAGACTTTGGTAAAGGCTGGGAGAAATACTTACCCCTTGCGGAATTCTCCTATAATAATAGCTACCACACAAGTCTTAAAGCTGCACCATTTGAAGCTTTGTATGGCAGAAAGTGTCGTTCGCCTATCGGTTGGGCAGAAGTTGGAGATAGCTAACTCACAGGCCCTGAACTTATCTTGGAAACTACAGAGAAAGTAGCTCAGATTCGTGATCGGTTGCAAGCAGCCAGAGATAGGCAGAAAAGTTACGCCGATCAGAGACGTAAACCCTTAGAGTTCCAGGTTGGAGACAAAGTGATGCTGAAAGTCTCGCCTTGGAAGGGTGTGATACGTTTTGGGAAACGTGGAAAACTCAACCCACGCTACATTGGACCATTTCTTATCTTAGAAAGAATTGGGCCCGTGGCTTATAGGTTGGAATTACCACAGGAACTGAGTAAAGTTCACGACGTGTTTCACGTTAGTAATTTGAAGAAATGTCTTTCTGATGAGATGCCTATTATTCCGATGAAGGATATTCGTATTGATGAGAAATTGAATTTTGTGGGAGAGCCAATTGAGAGTTTAGATCGTGAAGTTAAACGACTCTAGCGAAGTCGCATTCCGCTCATCAAGGTTCGTTGGAATTCCCGACACGGACCAGAATTTACGTAGGAACGTGAGGATGAGTTCCGGAAGAAATATCCGAAGCTTTTCACTTCGTAGACAAATTGTTCCGAGAGAAACCCGGGACGGGTTTCTTCTGAGACTGGGAGGATGTGACAACCGGCAATTTAGGGAGTTATTTTGAAAACCCGCATTACGTTAGAGTTCGTTAATAATTTTTATTTAAAATTTTTATTCGCAACGAACTTGCAAGACCAATATTTATGGATAATTATATTTTTTTAGACGTTATGGAATTCGTGAATTATTTTAATAATTCATCATGAAATTTTATGCTCGGTGATGTATTCTTAATTCTCACTTGGTACTACGTTGGCTCCGGCACGAGGGAACTTAAAAGTTTAAAAACTTACGAGTTTTAATACGTTGGACTTTTAGTCACGTATTTATTATAAATTTCGGTGGAATATATATATATATATATATATATATATATATATATATATATATATATATATATATATATATATATACTAGTTCCTAAGCCCGCCCGATGGGCGGGCATGACTTGTAATTTACATTTTTATTTTTTGTAGTCCCAGGATCGCCTAACATAAACACATTAATGTCTCCACACAATCAATGCTTTCCTTGCACATTTTTCTCCTATACCAATGCACATACTACTTCATGGTCCAGTCTAATTGCATGACTTATGAATATCATTAGAAAAATTAAGATAACAAAAATAAGCTATAAATATGTGAAATTATTGAATGCATTAAGAAAGAAAAGAAATTGATGTTCATCCGATAAGAGAAAATGTGTAATTAATAAATTATCCGCAAGAACAAAGTATATGTCGGTTAAAATGCGTAACAAAGCTTCTTTGTACACGACATTGGTCAAGGAAAATAGGTGACATTGTGTTGAATACTTAGTTTAAACCCGATGTTGGAAGTCAAAATAATATTTTAAAGCCTACACACAAATTCGTTTGTAGAAATTACACTTTGCTACATCACAAGTTGTGAACTTACCTCTACATGATGGGCTGACTATCAACATAATCAGTTTGCCGTTGAACCGAGTATAACGGGAACCATAACTGCAATAGAAGCAAAGGAAAAAAAAATCCGTAACTGATAATCTGAAAAACAGAAAGTTTGGATGGTTTTAGTTGACATCCTTAAGTCTCTTAATTAAAGATTCTAAGAGATATTTTCCTCGTATTTTCCTTGTATCCTTCGTGATCCAAAAGTTCTAACCAATCGCTCAGAAGGATCCTTAAGTTTGTATGATATGATTCCTACTTTTCTGTAATACAAAGCATTGAAGTTTTTTTTCCCCCTTATTACTACTAAGAACATCTTGCAAAACACGTTTAAGGACTTGACCCGTCACTATCTGTTGTGCATTGGAAAGAAGAGTTTCACGAAAAACTATCATCTCGTTCACATATTCATTCTCATTTTGTGATGGCTCGTCAATCATCCAGTTCACATAAGTACCCATGATTAGTGTGTTTTCAAGCAATAACCAATTGCATACCATCAGATTTGAAATACAAACTTCCACATAATTGCAAGAGCGCTTATAACTTTGACATATCAAAATATTAAAATCAAAATAATATGATATCAAAATCAGTTAAAATTAAGACAGAATGTTATTTTAGTGTCAAGACAAGAACATGATAACAAATTTCTAAAATATATAAGCTCGTTATATCCATTGCCAGTTCTCATATCTATCCTAATCCTTAGTTGTCTACTGCTCTCAAACACCTGCACATTTAACATCTTCCCTAAGTTGTCAACTCATCTTGAACACCTGCACATTGTACAGATACACGATTTACAATAGATATATTTTATGTACAAAATAAAATAAAATAAAAATCAAGAAGTACAACAGGTAGATACCTAAAGTGTTTGCCATGTCAGCCTTTTTCTCCAACTATTGTAGATATTTTGGGCAATTGTGCTTCCAATGGCCAATCTCATTACAATGATGGCATACACAATCCTTGGCTACGTTTCCTTTGGAGTTGGGTTTAGGTTCAGGCTTATTCTTAGGCTTAGTCTTGGTCTTAAGGTTGGCTTTGGGCTTGGTGTTAGGCTTCATAGCAGGTATCTTGCTATTACCATTGTTTAAAGTTTTATTCTCCCTCCCTTGCCTATTAACCACAACTTCCTTATGTTTGGTATTTAACTCAAGCTCTGTTCAAAATCTTTAAGCATCTCATGCAACTCAGAGAAAGGCAACCCCATATTATTCAAATCAAAGTTGATCACACACTCTTTGTAATCTTTACTCAATGGATTGAGAATAATATCAGTTGCCAACTCTTTGGCGACGGGATATCCAAGTCTTTCACGATGATCTATGTACCTTTTCATCTTCATGACATGGGCACTAACAGATGCACCCTCAACCATCATGTGGTATGCATCAACACCCATAGATATTTACCTGAAGATTTGGACTCATCATTGCAAGCATGAGACAAGTCACATCAAGCGAATCATCATAATGCTTCCTATAATCATCTGTAGCGCCTTGATGTGTATTTACAGGAGGATGATCTGGAACAGGATAGTCAAGGGTGTATAATTTCCTCTATTGCTTGAGAACAATTCTTAGGTTACGTTCCCAATCAAGGAAATTGGGTCCGATAAGTTTTTCCTTCTTAAGGAGTACTGATCGCAAGGAAATTGTGGGTGTGTCAGTTTGGTTAGTGTACACATTTGTAGACATCTACAGAAAATCAAATCAAAAAAATCAAAAATTTTTTATCTTGATCACAGTGATTTTAATAATCAATAAGCCTCAGAAATATCAATAAAAGTCACCTATTGAAGGGTTTGCAGCATACCAACCTTCACTTTTCCCGATCGCACTATGTGTACCAACATGAGATGGATGGTACAGTGCTGCAATAGATAATACAACACACATAAAAATTTCATGTATGTTACAGATTAATATATAAAATTACATGTCGAGAAAGTAGTTGTTGAAGAAGATTCAAACTCCACTTCTCTAAAGCCTCGGGTAGAACAGTGTGATTGGTATATGCTACGGTTCAGTCACAAGTATATAAATAAACTAAATGAGGCAAATACAGAAAAAATAGAATATGTTCATAGTACAATAAAACATTACTTTTGAGTGATTTCCCATGCTTCTCTCCAGCTTAGACCCTTATAATCTATCAATATTCTCAGCAGTTCTGGTATGCATAGTGTCAGATGAGTATCGTTCATCTGTACTGCCACTTTTTAAAGAAACTCATTCCAGTTAAGTGCCTCCCCTGATCTCCTTTCAAACCGTGCAATTGTTTCTTGAAGTGAAGCAGAGCATAATGTATATTGTTGCTTCAATCTAAGAGTCTTACCCTCATGTGATTCATCTCCCGGGTACAAGATGTAGCAAATCTAATCTAATCATAACAAAACATTAGTTAATTAAATATGAGTTACAACATTAATGAATAAACAAAGAAAAATTAAACCTTTTCTGCTCTATTTAGAGGATCATATGTTCTGGATGATCTGCATGCCATTTTTTGAGCATATACAGATTATATAGTGGCAATGTGTTCACTTTCATTATTGTATCTAACAAACCAACAATCAAGAAAAACCATGTATAAAATTAACCAAACCCGACTTGATTCGATGAAACAGTAACTGAACGAAAAAAGTACTTTAACTATTCAGAAGATGATATACTGATCCAAGCATGGTTAGTGAGGATGATAAGGTTTTTCATGGTTTGATGATTTGCAGTGAGCTTGTTATTGATGGTCGTGTGTTTTTAAGTTCTCTCTTTAGGTTAAGTAAGAAATCCCTCAACACCACCAAGTGCTTGGATAACATCAGTTTGATAATTGTTCAAGTTCCAAAGTTTACCATCATGCCTCTGATGTGTCCACCATAATGGATTTTGTTTAAGAACCTAATATTGCTTAAAATTAGTATCCCACGAGTCCTGGCATAATGTTTCGGTACACATCATTTCAAAATGCCTTAATCACAAATGTGAACATACAATCAATAAATTCAAAAGGTACTAACCTCCAAATCTTCCAGTGTTAAACGCCTATTTTGTGACTGGGCTTCCTGCCTCTTCAAAGCATATTCAACCCAAACAGGTTGTGAATCTATGAACTCACTCTCCCATGGCTGTTGAGAAAAAAAAAGTATGGAGTCAAATGACTACATTTGAATTTACCAAATGTACCATGTCATCTTATAAGACTGATTGATTTCTGTTTTCTAAAGGGGTGTTTGTTTAGGCTTATTTGGTTGGTTTCTCATCTTTTTGAACTTTGGAAAAGCTAATAAACCTAATATTTAGACCTAATTAAGATCAGCAGCCCATTTAATGTTGATAAAATATTTAAAAATCGGAGAGAAAAGTTTTGGCAAATCTACGGTACCAAAATTTTCTGTTCCACCCGTTCTTGAAGGAACCATTTCAACCAAACTCCTTTTTACCCATTACACAAGCTGCCCGATCACCCATCTTTCCACCGCTAATTGCTATGATATCTAATGACTAACTTTTTTTTCCCCAATTCTACACTCCAATTTCGATTGAGATCAACTCCTCTGCCTGCAAAGAATAGGAAGAAACAGTACTAAAGTGAGCAATATTATCTCTGCAAGTAGATAAATGATGCAGAAAAGTAACATATAAAAGCAGGACCATTTCTTCTTTCACATAATTATGCTTTAACTTTTTTGCGTCCATTCAGATTTTCCGAAGGTACCACCTGAATGATCATTATGCATTATTACATTTGAGCATTTTAATCATAGTATGTAACGGCTACCTATCTTAAAAATTCATATTCTAGCTCGAGAAAGGAAATCAAATTCCAAATTTAAAGAAAACTCTCAGAAACATCAACATTAAGTAGTTCTTTATTTGGTACAAAAACCACACAAATCATTGACTGATACGTTTGCCAAAAATGGATGATTTTGGATTTATATATAGCTAAGACAGAAACGGGGCAAATGGGTCTGTATATGAAGTGACCATAAGTCTTTTCGTAAGCATATAAACTCATCTATGTGTTACCAAGGTACACGTTTGTCCTGTTACCCTTCAAATTTTAATAGAAATAAATTAACTCCAATATAAACACATACAGACTTTTGGCAATTCAATGTTTTTTCAAGTGATGATAAATACAGAAGATTTTTAGTACAACAACAATATTAAGTTCTGAACTTTATTACAATCTTCTCAAGGGTCTTGTTAAGCAATAGAGGATCCACTTTAGGTAAAAAGTGCTCCTGAACCTCATACCAGTGCGCACTAAATAAATACATCAAACATCCATTTGCATTATAGAAATTATGATAATTCCACCAACTGATCTCGAGCAGCCTGCTATTCCTTGCACTATCATTAAAGTGGAAAAAAAATAATCTTGCTATATAAGTTTAAGTAAATTCAACAAAACCTAGTAGTTTAGCTAAACACTACTAAAAAGATTAACATCTTAAAAAACAGGTTTATTTCCAAGATTATATCAGCTAATGTATAGTTAAAAACCCCTTGTTTAGCCTCAGTGGCTGCCCACTTTAGTTCATTTTCAAACACGAATGCATTAAATCATTCAACAAACCATCTCTAATAAAGGAAACACAAAATTAATAAAGTAAAACTCAAATAACTATGATGTTTTTAACATAATGTATTGATGATTTGCACAGTAAAAATGTACCTGATAAGCTAAATTCTTAATAATGTTATTGTTTATAGTAGATCCAAATGGGAAATCTTTAGAAACTTGCTTCACACTAACTGTTTTCCCTTGTAACCTAGCTCCTTGTTTATCTCACACGTGGATCGTCACTGCACGTTTTCGTTCCTGAATAAAGAAAAATCGCTGATGTTTACCATCGAATGCATTATGTATTGGATATTTAGTAGGTATATCGTGTGCTCAAGGGACAGAATACTATAACACTGTTGTAGATACCTAAACTTATTTCATCAGTTGAACAATGTAAAGTAATGTTACATAAGAAATTTGAATTTTAACAATGATCTATCTTGTCATGAAATTCAAAAGATCGAGTCGCATTACTATACATTCAAATGTTTCCAATGGCTATGTAATTGATCCAATATATTCTAGTAATTTACTTCTCATAATTTAAATTCGAATTAACAAAAATAAGTTTCACAATTTAAAGGAATCATCGGTTTTGATGAAGTTCGTACCTTGATGGTCACCTTGCTTTTGACTTGGCTATCAGGAACTTCCGTCATCGATTGCAATCAATATTCGATTTAAAAAAAAAGTTACACAGCATAAAGGAACCATAGGTTTTTATGAAGTTCATACCTTTAAGTCACCATGATTTTAACTTGGCTGTCAAGAGCTTTTGCAATCGACTGCAATCAGTATTCGAATTGTATAAGTAGTTGCACAACTTAAAACATCATAGGTTTCGATAAAGTTCGTACCTTGATGGTCATCTGCTTTCAATCTGGCTGTCAAGAGCTTCTGTCATCAACTGCAATCAGTACAGTTGAAACCTGAACCTTACATATATATCTGTGAGACGCAATGGACAGTCTGATCCAGGTTTCGTTGGAGTTTTGACTAAATTTAGACAATATACATACCAATGACGACCCTATATAATACCATATATAATACCACATATACTGCCAATGTGACTTATATGATACCAATGCAAAAAAATCTGTAATTAGGTTTCATTGCAATTACATGTTATCCCCTTTCAACTTTTTACAGTTTAATGATTAACCATGAATCTTAATGCTAATTTTTTTATACTAAATCATAAACATATATGATCAAAAGTACGCAAAGAAAAGTATTTACCTTGTAACTAAGCAGCCGCGACTGTTAAATCATTCCAATACTTGTATCATCTGCTCACAAATATTATATGTTCAACAATCATAATAATATACACGTACAATAAAAGAAAAGTATGTACGCGAGGATTTGATATACGTTGGTCAGGGTTTGGTGGCAGATCATTGATTTCCTGAGACAAATGAGCATAAATAATTAACATACCAAATGAAAGAAAAGGAAAAAAAAACTTAATGATGATGTTGGGAGGTCTATTGCCTCTTTGAATCATCGACATGATCTGCAAGCAAAAGCAAAAATGCATCAGCACTATAGGTATTATGCCATTAACTGGTATATAAATATATAATTTAGATACTATAAGCTAAAAACTTACATCCATGTAAGATTTTGGGCGGGGTAGTGTAGCAGAAGGTTCTCCAGTAGCATGATGGAAAAGATTAAATTAGGGTTTTGGGAAAAAGTGTATTATGAATAAACCGAGTTACAGGTTAAACAATGATACACAATTTGGGACTATAATTAAGGAATAGATATGCTATATAATTTACACGTTTATGAATATCTATTAGGGAATGTAACAATTATTAAAGCATAATATAATTGTTTTGAATGATTTATCATATAAACTCACATGATCCACTGGTTAACATGCTTGTGTGTGGATGCCAAGATGTATGTTCGAATCCTGCCAGAAAATGAATTACATGGCAATGACTGGGCAATGAGGTGGCAATACGCGTGTAACGCCTCCTGTTATATATAATATAGATATATATATATATATATATATATATATATATATATATATATATATATATATATATATATATATATATATATATATATATATATATATAGTCCGTCAAATGGTGAATATAACGAGCTTCGGGGACATTTAATATTTTAATCGTAAGTTTTCACTTACGTGAGGGGACGTTTTTATTAATTAAACTTTGTAACACCCCCAATTCATGATGCAGCGGAATTCGAACTGGGTGTTACTTGACGGCACAATAGTCACAATAATAGAAAACGAACTCCAATTGAGTCGTTTTAAAAGATGTATCATTCAAAATTATATAAATATCAGAGGTTACAAAATGAGGTCCCAATTGGTTCCATGTTTACAAATCACATTAAGTGAGTTTTTGAATGATAACAAAATTTATAGCCCTCTTGAACATCCGTGCCCTTCCGTGCCATCCTTGATCGTCATGAACCTGAAATACATGCTTGAGAGGTCAACACAAAGGTTGAGTGATATTCATAGAGTTTGTTAAATCGTTTGAACACAATATGTTGGTAGTGTGAGCTATAGACTCACACCAATGTTTGGAAAACAAAACAGGTAGGCTACGTTATTATACGCCCATAAAATGTATTATACACTAAGCTTATGACACCAAAACGTTAACGTGTACCAATATCGATCGGCAGATTTGTCCCGGTAGGTACTTTGCTAACATACCTAAATCTCAAATATTAATACATTTGTATGAACTTAGTCATAACAAATGGGATTCGTCAATCCCAATAGGCCTATTATTAATATTCGCGCTCACTATTGCTAGTGACTAAATGGTTCATAATAAAGGATCTCGGTTTAGCAAGGTTGGTACTTAGTGATAATAAAACATCGTCGTGAAGCATACATTAGAAAGCATTGTATTCGATTTAGAAATAGCATGTATTCCCCCCAAGGAATTGTAAAACAATTAAGTAATAGAAAGTGGGGCTATGAACTCACCTTAAGTAAGATAGCAAGTAATGAAGGTAATGGTCGGATCGTGTAGGTTCCTATGAGCAACCTATAATAGAATGTCGCGACTTAGGATCGGAGTAAAGAATATGAAGTAGTGCCTATATATATATCTTGCATTTAGTCCATGATGTGGTATGATGTATAATGTAAGTCTTTGAAAGAAATGATTCATGAAACATGTATGTTTTGTATATCGTTCACTACCGTTCGGGCCGACATAATTCAGAAGTCATGTTAGTAAGCGTTCGAGGAGCCAGGACACTTTAACTCGTAAATCCACAACTCAACTCGACGGCTTACATAATGAACTCCTCACATGAGGCTCCCTACTATTGTAGTAGTTGATGAAATATATAGATATAAGTTTTGATCCGAAAGGTTACATGTCCGATATTTGAATAAACTTAGGAAAGTTTATTTGTACATGAAGATTGTTATTAGGGGTAGCTTCATAAGCCTTAAATGACCATGTTCTCTTGGTAAAATCTCATGGTTTCCTTTTAAGTGAAGTAGATCCAATTTGCTTGTTCAAGTTATCGCCTAACTCATTGTTTCATGTTTACGCCTATGTGAGTTGTTATGGTCATTTCGTCAAGGCCTAGCCATGACCTTTGGTCCTTGTTCCAAGGTCATGAGACTCAACCTTGGTTCTAGTCATGTTTGTGGTCTTGATTATAGGTCATAAGACCTCTTGTTCCTTTCAAAGTATAACCATAATCTAGTGATTTTCGCCTAAAAATGGGCTGTTTAGAATTTGAAGAATTTTATCACTCGGAAAGCGTTTTTAGGGCTCGAGCTTCTTTGTTCCTGAACGAAAACGTCGTTTCGGACAACTTTCGTGTTTTAACTTTTTGATGAATCGGACCAGAAGTGGGACTTTCAAAACCCAAATTTGATCAGGAAGCTATTTGGCAGTTTTGCCGGAAATCTTTGGTAATTTCAAATCGTCATAACTTTTGACTCGTATACTCGTTTTGGGTGGTTCAAATTGCTATGGTTTCCTTGTTAAGTCCTCTACTGTAATATGTAATGATCCAACATCATATTTTTACCATTTTGATCAGGTCTTACCAAGAAAGTCACTAGTTTACTTGTTTTAGTAACTTGTTGTAACAATCAATAACAATAACTTGTTTTGGTCATTTTTATACATCATGGACATGATAACAAGACAATATATAGCACAAATAATATGTAAATAACATGAACATGATTATTTAACAAGAATCAAGTTAGGGTTTGTCTCACAACTTTTGGCTTTCAAAGATGAAAGGAAGTTAACATGTAAGGATAGGACATTGATAGACTTGCTTCAACCCTTTTTCACTTCATGCAATCTTTCTACCCTTGGTATTCTTGAAAGATGGATGATGAAGGTTTAGGTGAAATGAGTGGATTTAAACTCAAGAGAAATCACCAAGTATATGAGGTTATGGAAGTGTTTGATGAATGATAACCTATCTAGGGTTTTTACCTTGAACTAGCACTTGAATCTTGCTTAGAACTTGGAAGAGAATTAGCAAATGGATTGGTGTTGGTGTGTGTGGAAGTGGACGGCAACAAAGGGCAAGGGAGGGTTTTATAGGAGCTTGAGGAGGTTACAAATGTTGACTAGTCCAACCTTGGAGGCCAAGGTGAACACATGGACTAATCTTAAGGCCTTTAAGCTTGAGATCAAGCCACCTAGTGTGAAAACCCCCCCCCCCCCCATATGGCGGTTCACAAGGCTTGGAGGACAAGGTGTGGACTTTGCTTGGTATTATCCAAGATACTTGGTTAGTTTTGACTCCGGGAAATGCCAATCGTAAATGATTAAGCCTCAAAACGTAAAACCGGGTGTCGTAAAATTATGGAATTTTGAAAGTATTGTTAAACATGTCCATATAGTCCATAATAAAATATAAAATGAGTGGTAGGTTCCATTTGGGTGGTAAACCTTGCTAAAAACTGGAAACACGGGTCTAAAACGCGTAATTCGCGTAAAACGCTGAATATTGCGTATTGTTACAATCTCTACCCCTTACGGGGAACTTCGTCCCGAAGTTCTATGTGTGTCATATGTTGGAGTGGTATCGATAAAGATGTGTGGTTACTTATGAGGACCAAAGTCTGGGATTTCCGGTAATGTAATTTGATTTGTCATTTCAGTGTATGGTGTAGGATGAGGCTTCCTTTTATGTAGGAAAGGTATGGTAATAGTCGAATATCAAAGGAAATTGATATAGCAGTCGAATATTAATAGGAATCGATATAGTAGTTGAATATCAAATAGAACTTGATATAGTTAAATATCAAAATGGAAATTGATATAGTTGTCAAGTATCAATAGCAATTGATATAACAGTTGAACAACAATAGCAATTTACATAGGAATCCAATAAATGGAAATTGATATAAGAATCGAATCATGGAATAAGCGTTGAACATGCGGTTGGACCAAGTCCTGTTTGAATTGTACGGCTGCCCATGCATATGGCTACATGGCTTCACAATAAGTTTGGTATGACTGCCCATGCATATGGCTACATGGCCCCGTAATGAGTTTGGTACGACTGCACATGCATATGGTTACATGGCCTCGCAACGAGTTTGTTTGTTATTGCACTATCATTATGAAAACCAAAGTGTAAACCTCGTACTAATGGAAATTGGGATAGTCGTTGCAATCATAGCCTAGTAGGTAATCTGTTGTTGTATCTAGTGTTTATTGACTTCATACTTATGTTATTTCGGATATAATTAAGCCCACTTGTTTATAATTCTTTATTTACATAGAGAGGCATCCCAAACAATGTAACTAAAGGAATATAAACGTATGGTTCGATGATTTATAATTTCTTTATTTAAATGAAAAGGCATCCCAATCCATTCAAATAAGGACATTATAAATCATCCTACTCAAGAATTCCCGACACAACATTCATACTTAGCCGGTGAGTTACAAGGTAGGGTATTACGAGATGATACTGGTGTTCCAAGATGAATATTCAATCTTGTAAAGCTGGTAAGGGTGCTTGTGGTGTAACTAAGGATGATTTGAGCTTTAAAAGTGCATCAAGATTTGTTAATGAGCTTGTGTTTGTAACGGTTGTGAAGATAATGATGTGATATGTTAATGAACAAAAGTGTGTAGTGTATGCTTAACATTAATACTCTTAGGTATCGATGTTGAGTTTGCTTTAAAAATCTTAAGAGATTTTTAAAAGTTTATGACGGAATGGTATCCTAAACAGGATGGTACTTCCACGGGATGAAGAGAAGAATTGATAACTATCCCAAGATAGTCGTTCGGATTATCTCATAAATGAAAATTTTCAAGAATGAATTTAGATCATACAAATAAGGTGTTAAGATCTTGCTGAGTGGTAAGGCACTATCGTGTCTTTAGATTGTTTTAATGTATTCTGGTGGTTTATCGTTTTCATGTAGGAAACCAACCTAAACATAACCCTAGTACAACTACTCTCAGTATTTGAAAATTCTAAGTCGAATATAGTTAGTCAGACTATATTCCACTGTCCCTAGGTTAAATATAGGTGACTAGTCTATATTTAGCCAAGGTTCGATAAAATTTTCAAATACCTAAACTAGGTATACTTTTGATATGTCCGTTGCTTTCGGGAAACTGTCCACTAAACAAAGGCGATGTCAAACCCTTAAGTTGCAAGTCCCGTCCATACAAGACTTGTAACGTATGTTTTCATATTCCATTGCATAGAAGGTAGTAAGGGTAGATACGTATGGAAAGGAAGTTTTAAGTAGTTCTAAAATAGAACATACTTGGCCAGGATCACGAACTTTTAATAATGAAGGTTTCATAAGAAAACTTTGATGAATGTAGAGAAAGTTCAGCTTTTGTCGATGATGGATTAGTTTGTCCTTTAGAAATCTCATATTTCTTGTTTTGAAATCGATAGATTGTGACGGGTTTTTGATATCATAAGAAATGATATTGATGATGTGATGGAATAATTCTAGAGACCATTTGCACAAAACACAATGTCTCGGAAGTAGGTTAGACCATTGTGCAATTCACAATGTCTGGGAAGTAGGTTAGGTCATTGTGTGACTCAAAACATTTGAGAAATGAATAAGACCATTGTATCATACAATGTCTTGGAAAATGAATGAGACCATTGTATCTCACAATGTCTTGAAAAATGAATGAGACCATTGTAATATACAATGTCTTGAAAAATGAATGAGACCATTGTAATATACAATGTCTTGAACATATAATGTTGGAGTAGGAACATGATTGGGAGAATGTGATTGTGTCGAAATGCCCTAGAATAGGCATACACAGATATGTTTAGTTCATTGTTTAGATAAATGATTGAAAATAAACCGAGTTTATATATCAATATACTAATATGTTCATGTAGCATAAAATGCCTAGTGTGTATATATCAATATACTTATATGTGTTCATGTAGCATAAAATGCCTAGTGTGTATATATCAATATACTTATATGTGTTCATGTAGCACAAAATGCTTACGGGGAAATGCTCAATTATGTTAAGGGTACATATATCAATATGCAATTATGTTTGTGTAGCATAAAAATGTCTACGGGGAAATGCTCAAAATGGGTATATATGAATATACCAATATGTTTGTGTATCATAACATGCTTACTAAGTTCATAATCGTCTGGAGGATGGAAGACACGGAGAGTGGAAGGCTATAAAAATGTTTTTGCTTGTGATTGTAGTTATAGTTTAGGTCTCACTTAGACCCGTTTCTCTATAACCATGGCTCTGATACCAATCTGTAACACCCCCAATTCATGATGCAGCGGAATTCGAACTGGGTGTTACTTGACGGCACAATAGTCACAATAATAGAAAACGAACTCCAATTGAGTCGTTTTAAAAGATGTATCATTCAAAATTATATAAATATCAGAGGTTACAAAATGAGGTCCCAATTGGTTCCATGTTTACAAATCACATTAAGTGAGTTTTTGAATGATAACAAAATTTATAGCCCTCTTGAACATCCGTGCCCTTCCGTGCCATCCTTGATCGTCATGAACCTGAAATACATGCTTGAGAGGTCAACACAAAGGTTGAGTGATATTCATAGAGTTTGTTAAATCGTTTGAACACAATATGTTGGTAGTGTGAGCTATAGACTCACACCAATGTTTGGAAAACAAAACAGGTAGGCTACGTTATTATACGCCCATAAAATGTATTATACACTAAGCTTATGACACCAAAACGTTAACGTGTACCAATATCGATCGGCAGATTTGTCCCGGTAGGTACTTTGCTAACATACCTAAATCTCAAATATTAATACATTTGTATGAACTTAGTCATAACAAATGGGATTCGTCAATCCCAATAGGCCTATTATTAATATTCGCGCTCACTATTGCTAGTGACTAAATGGTTCATAATAAAGGATCTCGGTTTAGCAAGGTTGGTACTTAGTGATAATAAAACATCGTCGTGAAGCATACATTAGAAAGCATTGTATTCGATTTAGAAATAGCATGTATTCCCCCCAAGGAATTGTAAAACAATTAAGTAATGGAAAGTGGGGCTATGAACTCACCTTAAGTAAGATAGCAAGTAATGAAGGTAATGGTCGGATCGTGTAGGTTCCTATGAGCAACCTATAATAGAATGTCGCGACTTAGGATCGGAGTAAAGAATATGAAGTAGTGCCTATATATATATCTTGCATTTAGTCCATGATGTGGTATGATGTATAATGTAAGTCTTTGAAAGAAATGATTCATGAAACATGTATGTTTTGTATATCGTTCACTACCGTTCGGGCCGACATAATTCAGAAGTCATGTTAGTAAGCGTTCGAGGAGCCAGGACACTTTAACTCGTAAATCCACAACTCAACTCGACGGCTTACATAATGAACTCCTCACATGAGGCTCCCTACTATTGTAGTAGTTGATGAAATATATAGATATAAGTTTTGATCCGAAAGGTTACATGTCCGATATTTGAATAAACTTAGGAAAGTTTATTTGTACATGAAGATTGTTATTAGGGGTAGCTTCATAAGCCTTAAATGACCATGTTCTCTTGGTAAAATCTCATGGTTTCCTTTTAAGTGAAGTAGATCCAATTTGCTTGTTCAAGTTATCGCCTAACTCATTGTTTCATGTTTACGCCTATGTGAGTTGTTATGGTCATTTCGTCATGGCCTAGCCATGACCTTTGGTCCTTGTTCCAAGGTCATGAGACTCAACCTTGGTTCTAGTCATGTTTGTGGTCTTGATTATAGGTCATAAGACCTCTTGTTCCTTTCAAAGTATAACCATAATCTAGTGACTTTCGCCTAAAAATGGGCTGTTTAGAATTTGAAGAATTTTATCACTCGGAAAGCGTTTTTAGGGCTCGAGCTTCTTTGTTCCTGAACGAAAACGTCGTTTCGGACAACTTTCGTGTTTTAACTTTTTGATGAATCGGACCAGAAGTGGGACTTTCAAAACCCAAATTTGATCAGGAAGCTATTTGGCAGTTTTGCCGGAAATCTTTGGTAATTTCAAATCGTCATAACTTTTGACTCGTATACTCGTTTTGGGTGGTTCAAATTGCTATGGTTTCCTTGTTAAGTCCTCTACTGTAATATGTAATGATCCAACATCATATTTTTACCATTTTGATCAGGTCTTACCAAGAAAGTCACTAGTTTACTTGTTTTAGTAACTTGTTGTAACAATCAATAACAATAACTTGTTTTGGTCATTTTTATACATCATGGACATGATAACAAGACAATATATAGCACAAATAATATGTAAATAACATGAACATGATTATTTAACAAGAATCAAGTTAGGGTTTGTCTCACAACTTTTGGCTTTCAAAGATGAAAGGAAGTTAACATGTAAGGATAGGACATTGATAGACTTGCTTCAACCCTTTTTCACTTCATGCAATCTTTCTACCCTTGGTATTCTTGAAAGATGGATGATGAAGGTTTAGGTGAAATGAGTGGATTTAAACTCAAGAGAAATCACCAAGTATATGAGGTTATGGAAGTGTTTGATGAATGATAACCTATCTAGGGTTTTTACCTTGAACTAGCACTTGAATCTTGCTTAGAACTTGGAAGAGAATTAGCAAATGGATTGGTGTTGGTGTGTGTGGAAGTGGACGGCAACAAAGGGCAAGGGAGGGTTTTATAGGAGCTTGAGGAGGTTACAAATGTTGACTAGTCCAACCTTGGAGGCCAAGGTGAACACATGGACTAATCTTAAGGCCTTTAAGCTTGAGATCAAGCCACCTAGTGTGAAACCCCCCCCCCCATATGGCGGTTCACAAGGCTTGGAGGACAAGGTGTGGACTTTGCTTGGTATTATCCAAGATACTTGGTTAGTTTTGACTCCGGGAAATGCCAATCGTAAATGATTAAGCCTCAAAACGTAAAACCGGGTGTCGTAAAATTATGGAATTTTGAAAGTATTGTTAAACATGTCCATATAGTCCATAATAAAATATAAAATGAGTGGTAGGTTCCATTTGGGTGGTAAACCCTGCTAAAAACTGGAAACACGGGTCTAAAACGCGTAATTCGCGTAAAACGCTGAATATTGCGTATTGTTACAAACTTGGAGGTAAAAAGGTTTGGTGTGCAAATAATAAGAAAAATTAGTTGAGGGACCTAAAGTGAAAAATACCTTATTTAAACCCTAACCCTAACCACATATTATCACTTTCACTCTAACAACTCACCCTCTCCCTCTCCTCTCTTTATCCATCGCCGGCCACCCAAAAACCGGCCACCACCGCCGCTCTCCACCGTACACCGCCACTCCCAAAACACTCCCCACATCATCCTTGTTTTTTTGTGGTGATTCACGCGCCCAAAAACCATCATCCCACCTCGTTCTAACACCACCGACGCCACCCACCTCACCACCATCATTTTTCTTGGTTGATTTTGTAGATCCACGGGTAAGTGTGCACGAGGTGCATCGATTTTGTTGAAAAACGAACCCAAACCCACGAATTTATATTAACTTGGGTCGGATTTGGAAGAAATGGATAAAAATAATAATGGGTTTTGTTAAAAACTTGTCAAATCTTGGTTTGGTATCCGGGTTTTGAAGTTTGGTTGGGTTTTTGTTGCGCGGTCGACCCCTAGCCGAGGTCTCACCCTCGACTTTATTTGATTCCGGGTCGTGGTGGTCATCTTTGACCCGTTTTCTTGATTGATGACCACTTTTGGTCATTGTGATTAATTGTTTGATTTGGTTTGATTGATTTGTTGGTTTTGGATTGGTTATGGGTGTTGGTCGATTCATGTTGGAGCCGAAGACCCCATATGGGTCGGTTTGTTTCATTTGGGTCGAGCTCTTGTGAGCTAGCCGTGACCATGGTGGTCTCGGGTGGGACCCACGTGGCTCTTGGTATATGAATTTGACTTGGGTTGACTTGGTATTTGACCCGAATACGGTTATTTTTGAGAACCGTTTGTGATGTCGAAATATATATTTCGGCAAAGTTTACTTTATGGTTATTCGATTATTGTTGGTTACCATTATTGTGGCTTATTTGATTTTGGAGTTGTGTCGTCGAGAAGTGGTTTTGGGGACCGATTGTGAGTCGGTCACTTAGATTGACGGAGATAGGTTAGTCGGGTGCCGTAGTCGGACCCTATTGTTGTAGCACGTGGATTGGGATTGTGTTGGACGGAGATGCATTTGTTTTTATGACTATTGCTTATTACATTGGACTTGGACAATGAGCCGAGAGCCATGACTCGGACATGTGACCATTTCGTATGACTCGATAACTATTTACAAATAAAACATAAATAATAAAACTCGTAATAATAGTTATTAGTAATATAAACGTTTATATGAATATATAGACGTGAATAACGGATATATAATTATATAAGCGCGTATATTAATAATAATAATAATCACGAGTCATATTATAAATAATACGACTAGATATATATTAGGCTACGAGAGTAGCGTAATATTATTGAACGTATTATTATTATAAAAATGTGTTATAAAACGAGAAACTCTCGACGATACTAAACATTAAATAAAATGTCATTTATATATATATAACGAATAAACTTATCGAGTTATGCGGAGTCGTGGTCACTCGAGTTCAGATAAGTTTTATTTGTGACTTTCGTGTTGTCACGGATATATGACGATTAATATAAACGTTTTCTATAACTAAATAACCACTTAACCGAAGGGTTGAACCGGGTTATTTGGCTATACGAAATGAATATATTAATGGGCATCGTATCCTACGACGCCCATAGGTTGTGGTATATGTAAAGGGTAATAAATTGCGAATATATATATCGGGGAATCTGGCCAATTTGACGATGTATATAAGGAATTCATTAAACTACGATATATACCATATAGTGTTTATGTGCTATGTGTTTTAGGAATGGGTGTAATCTTGGAACGGTATATTACGTAAGTAAATATGGGGTTTATCAAATCGACGGATTTGATAAACTTCGGCGATTTATTTAAATGATATATTGGGTTAATATTAGATCTATAGTTTATTTTATTATTCTTTGTGTGACTTTTTGGTTTGTTTTGTGTCGACCCACCACCCGTATGGATACCAAACGTAGATACACCAAACTAATACGAAATGGATTTTCGGAAAATAAAACGGATTACGTCCGGGTTTGGGAATATTTTGAATTTGAGGAAATGATTCTGAACGAGTTGATATTGTTAGGTCGTGCCGAGTCCGTAGTTGCTGTTTTGTGAGTTACTATACATCTTATTTCTACCGACTTCTTCTTGCTATTTTCTGGACTTGAGGTGAGTCATAGCCCCACTTTTACTCTTGAACTATGTTTTCAATACTTGGGGTGAGAAACGTGCAAATTATTTTATGTGGACTATTATCGCTTTTATATTCTTTCTAAACTTGCTATGCATATAGACTAGGATGTTTTGTCAGCTTTAGTCACATAATTTATGTGTACTATTTAAGGTTGACTTATTTGGTTATTGTCAGCTTTAGTCACACGGATCGTGTGTACTATTCAAGGTTGGCTTATTTAGATACTGTAGTGTGCACCTATAGGTTAATGATACTTTGGAGGTTATCCGAGTATTTATCGGTATTGCGGGGGTTACCCGCATATCTATGTTGGAACGGAGGGTATCCGTGTGTTAGGATTGAAGCGGAGGGTATCCGCAGGCTTTTAGTGAATCCTTAGTCTAGCTAGCAAGCGTTTTGCGTTTATGTCCACTATATTGTTAGATGAATTTAAACCTATGATCTCACTAGCAAAAGCTGACTTTTAGCACGTTTTCTCAGGTAATTAAGTTATGATATGGATGCATGGATTGGAAGGCTCGGCTAAGGCTCTCGGTTTATGGATCTATTTTTCTAAACTCTGATATTGAATTATGGACCTACTGTTATTTTATTTTGGGCCTGACTCTGAATGATGTTGAGATAAATGTAAACTTAAAACCCCGTTTTGGTTGCGTTTTTATTATGTTTACTTTATCTCGTTCTATTATGTCTTGTGTTGGATACCAATCCCCGTAGCACCCCGAAAGCTTGTTGAGTCTTCCGCTGTATCAAATTTTTGGGGTGTTACACACATGCACATACAAAAAACCTTTTTTTGTTTGCTGGCCGGTCTACACCACCAAACAGTGTGAATTGTTTCCCCTTCATGCGTTGTTAACCCCCTCCGTAATAAGGTTGACGTGTAGTCACACCCACTACACGCATGAAGAGGGGTGACACTACGGGCAGTCTTATATCAGTGTGTCAAGTGGTTATGTACTCCTGGGCCATCTTCTCAATTTGTACTACTCTTCCTGTCAACTTGTTGGAAGTACTGTAGAGTTTTGATGGTTCTAGGAAATGGTCTGCTTATCAGACCTTTTGCGATGTTTGTCTTGCACCTATATTGTTTAGCTTTAATATAATAATTGTAATGCCCTTTTGAAAGAAAGTATTCGATTCTTTAGAATTATTTTTAAAATTTAGTGACATTATTTAGACTTTGACACTTTTTCCATGTGTCACTTGTTAGTAAAGTGACTTAAACTTTAGGGGTCAATTAGTAAATTTGGTAATTTGTTTGACTTGTCTTTCAAGTTTGATTGGAATTTGGAAACTAATCTATGACGGTTCGTTAGTCTATAAATAGGGATCATTAGCATTAGAATTATTTGTACCTTTTGAATAATAGTTTGGTACCCTTTGAATTTGTCTTTGAAATTTGGTTTTGTAATTTGGTTTAGTATTTGAATAAAGCTTCCGTTTCGTTTGTTTGAATTTGTTTGTTTGTTTCGTTCGTTTGAATCATCAACAAGTGGTATCAAGAGCTAGGTTTGTTAGCTATGAAGAAGAAAAAGAGAAAAAAAAAGTTTGTTCGATTGTTTTGCTTTGAAGAATTGATTTGAAAATAATCGATCTGCTGTTCGTATTTGACGTTTCTGAATTTTGTGAATTGGGCCTATATTAGAATTTGGGCATCAATTTTAAATTGGTCAATTAGAGCATACTGCTTATTTAGGAATTTGGGTTTGGAACTTTTGAGGCCACTAGTAGTTTTGATTGATTTTGAATCCGTATTTGATTTCAGTAATTATAGACAAATCGTTTGGTTTTAGTATTTGAATTTGAAATTTGGACCGTAATTCTTATTATATAAGTGGGTCATTAGCATTATTATCAAGAATCATATTTGGGGCGTTTGAATTTTTTGGGCCGGTTCGTCAAGTTATTTAATTAACTTGTATTGGTTTGATACTTGGATAATATGTTTGAATTTGGACCGTAATTCTTATTACATAAGTGGGTTGTTAGAATTTGAATTTGATATTTGGGTCGTAATTCTTATTGGATAAGTGGACCATTGGAATTTGAATTTGTTATTTGAAATTTGAAGATCGATTTTGGTGTTTGAAGACTTGGTTTTAATCGGGTCGTTTGAAATTTGTTCGATCATTGGAATTTGTTTTGGAAAATTTGGATCTTCGTTCGTTGGGTTTTTGAAGTCTGTTCCCTGAATTTGATAGTGTTTGTTGAAGATCATTTGAGCCGATTTGTTTGTTTGGTTGATCGAGTTCAAATTTGTCGGTTAACGGTTTGATTGTTCGTTTTGAAGATTATCGGCGTTTCTATTTGATCGGTTTGTTTTGGATCGTTTTTGGAATCGTTCGTTTGTTTTGAAGTTGGCTAGCAATTCTAGCATTTGACTTACATGAACTGTCAATGCTTTCTTAAGCTCTTTCAGGACGTCAGCCATTGTGAGGCGATGAGTTTCAGTACTATGCAAGCATTCGTGAGTTATCGCAGCAAAAGTTTTGACTGAATCCAAGAATTTGTCATTCTTAAGATCTTTTCTTAAATAGTCACCAATAATCTGGGATGGTTGGTTGTTTGATAAGTGGCATTCGGCCATGTGAACTAAACTAGCTCGGTCGTCCTTTACTTTCCCCGAAGTTGTTGCAAATCTCCCACATAACACTTCCAGTAACACCACACCGAAAGAGTACATATCAGACTGTTTACTTAATATACCTCTTTTTAAGTATTTTGGATCCACATAACCACCCGTGCCTACCGGAGTAATGTTTGAAAGCAGAAAATCTGTATCCTTAATGGTTAAAGACAAGCCAACATCACCAATCATGCCTTCCAAACTGTCTCCCAACAGAATGTTGGGGCTCTTCACATCACGATGTATTATGTGATGGTTGTGAAGATAATTGAGACCTTGGGCCGCATCAATACAAATTTGAAGACGTTGTTCCCATTTAAGGTTTTGAACATTTCGGATGTACTTTTCAAAGCTTCCATTGGAAGCATAATCATAAATAATGATCATTTCACCATATTCATAACAAAACCCGACAAGAGATATTATATTTTGATGATTTAATCCAGAAAGTACGTCGATTTCTTTCCAGAATTCTTTCCTTCCTTGATCAGACGTAATCTCTCTCCGCTTAAGAGCAACTTTGCCTTTTCTTCTAGGGTAGCCATAGAGTTCAACAAGAGATTCTTTCTTTCCGACATACTTTCTTACATCGACATGGAAGAGTTCTGCCCTGTATACACCTCCAAATCCACCCCATCCGATCATGTGACTATCAACAAAACCATTGGTGGCTGAGTATATCTCTTTGAATGGAATTTTCAATTGTTTCAAATTCTCCATCTGAATCATTAAATGTCAATAGGAGGATAAGTAGGCACTCACGTCATCAAAAGGCATTATTTTGGTTCCACTACCACCTTATAGACAACAATTTTCATTTAGTTCTTTAAGGTTTCATTTTCAATTTTCGCCGACAACTTTCAAAATTTCTAGAACGTCAATGATAAACAAAACTCGAAGAAAGTGCAGTGATATGATTCATTACCTTTGAGTTGTCTTCATCTTTTTGCATTTGTTCTAAACTTTCAACCTGATAGATAGACGCAGCCATCCAGAAATAAAAAGACATCAGCTGTATACTTAATTAACTATTTAGGGGCAAGAATATTTATATGATTTTCATAAATTTAGAGACTTACATGATATTTGTATGCTTTCTCCAGTTCTTCCACAATGTCAGCCATTGTCGGGCGACCCTTTGCTTTTTCTTGAAAGCATCGATATGTAATATTTGCAAACATATTTAGGGATTCTGCACTCCGGTTGCCAATCAGAAAACGGTAATTCTCAAATTCTTGCCTTAACATTGGGTCGATAATGTTGTCTAATTCTATCTGATTGAACCCGCGTTTGACTATGTCAGGCAGAAACATTGGATCATCTTCGGATATCTTAAAATGGGTCAACGCTCCACTCAATACTTCAAATAAAACAAGGCCAAATGAATAGACATCATACTCCTTTGTCAACTTGTGTGTATCACTATATTCATTTGTTGAAAATCCAAAGTCACCAATCATTCCTACTCCATCTCGACTTATAAGAATGTTGGAGCTCTTTATATTACCATGTATTATCGTGTCATTCTTTCTTTTTTTGGGTAAACGGTTTTTAAATTTTAAAGACGACAGGAGTCGAACCCTGGTCGGCAGTAACATTGTGTCATTCTTTCCGTTACCATTATGGAGAAAGTTGAGCCCACGGGCGGCATCGAGGCAAAACTGCAAACGAATTACCCAAGGGAAAATGTTTCTCATGGTCTCACGGGTCGGATTATTGGTATATTTCCGATAATTGATATGTTGGCTACGAATATATTCATCCAGACTTCCGTTTGAGGCATACTCATAAACAACATGAATACGCCCATAATCTTCATCACAAAATCCAACCAGTTTGACAAGGTTTTCATGTGAAAGGTAAGTAAGTGTTTGAAGTAGTTCTTCAGTTCTTTGCCCATATCCACCATCTATACTCTTAATAGCAACTGTGCTTTTTCTTCTTGGGTACTCCAAGATTTCTTCCATAGACACACTCTTGATTTTGTTCTCTGCAACAAATTTATCTATATCAAAGTGGGAGAGATCTGCCTTGTACACTTTACCAGGGTTATGGGGAATGGTAAAATCACGAGTTGCTGATCGTATTTCGGACAATGGAATTTTCATATGCTGAATGGTTTTTACCTGCAGACAACATTGTACCGTAAGCACTACATTTATAGGGGAAAAATTAAATTTGGGGGAAAGTTACCTTAATTTCCAAAACTACTAAACAAGGTAAGAAAACTGTTACCAAACTTATTCCTAAACATAAATCACGACGCTAAAAAAAATAAAGGCATCCAGGTAATAAAAATAACATTTAGTCCGGGAGTTTTCCTAACAAAGTAACGATCCAAATACCCTCTTGTGTTCTTCACTTGTTCGCGTCAACAACCAACAACCGAAGTAAAAACAACAAAACCCCAAAACCCAACTAACACCAATGTCCAACAAGTCAAAATTAAAACCGAAACCCAAAACGGATATTTTTTATTTGATATGGGTTAGATATTGTACAAAACCGACACATGGTCACAACTACTTTCAAAAGAAAAATATATTTGTCCTTGGACAAAAGTTGGGACTAGTTTTAATTAAATTCTACTTAAGATTGAGAAAAGGAAAGTGACATTTAGAAACCGGGAGTGACTTACTTGTTGAAGTTCAGAAATTTCAAAACCTTGTTGAAGTTTGAGAACTTTTTGAAGTTGTTCTATAACCACCGAGATTGTTGGGCGCCTGTATCGATCCTCGCTCAGGCATCGGTATGCAAGTTCTGTAAAAACAGTGAAGGAATCTCGGTGCATCTGTAACCTTAGAAGGGGATCTATAATCTCAGTCAGAGTTCCTTTTTCATAATGGCTGCACGCCAATTTCCTAAGAGACTCTCTACCTCCCTCTTCATCATATGTAACTTCTAGCCTTGCACATAGAAGTTCGAATAGTATCACCCCCAAAGAATATATTTCTGACTGCATTCTAGTATGTATGTATGAAGGATCAGCGCAATTGCTTTTACGAGGAGCATACCTCAACGCACTAGGTGTGATAAGCTGAATCTTTGCCTGCCAATTTTCATCTAAATGAATAATCGTGCTATTCAAATCTCCAATATACATCTCCCATGTTAGAGGAAGATTTTGAAGATAATGCAAGGCAGAAGCTATATCGAGGCTGATTTGGAGTCGCATCAACCATGTGAGATGTGCAGTACTGCTCACATACTTGTCAAGCCCCCCGCGAGTTAGATGCTCGACTACAAGAATATTATCGTGATAATCCTTGTCACAAAAGCCAATTAATGAAACAATATTTTGATATTTTGTCAGCTCACTAAGCGCACCTAATTCAAAGCTGTTGAACGGTCGTCCAATAACTTCTATGAATGCTAACTTCTTCCCAGAAAGTTCTCCTTTGTACACAATCCAAGTCTTACCCTTTTGAATGATATTTTGTTTTATGTCTTCCAAAGGAATTCTAGAAACATCACTGGGAATTTCCCAAAGATTCCACATGATTTTTTAATTTAGTGGAAAAATTAGAGAGAAAAAATATAATGGAAGATGAGAAGAATTGGAAAGCTAGAGTGGATGATAAGGCTCATGACATATAATATAAAAGCCGCCCACATAATTTCCTTTTAAAAATAAACAACTATTTATTGTTTAACCAAAATGACCATCTAATTAATCTGGCACGTTCCATCAGTCCACATAATAGAACACAACTGTACGTACGTGTTTTGTGTTTTTGTAAGTGTGTGTGCAGTGGCTAGGTTAGTTACTTAGTTTCTTTAATCAGTTTATTATGATCACCCTATTCTCCATATCCCAATCTTTTTAACTTTTTAGCATGATTAGGTTTTGTCTCGAGTTTTTAAGATGAGGAGAGAAAAATAAAATAATGAAATATATTCACTCAAATCCCTACCTGAACATGTGCTTATTAGCTTTTTTTAAAAATTTTAAAGTGTGTTTTGATGACACGTCTTAGAAGATGTATCAATAACTTAATAAGATAAGATGTCTTAAAAAAAAAAAAACAAAAAAAACTTAATTAGCCAAATGCTCCTGATCCATGAGTTTCAAATCAAAAACCATACAAATTTTTTAGTCATCACTCATATGCCAAAGTGAATATCACCGAGTGGAATGTAATATTTAAGCTATTTTTGGAGCATAGCTTTTTGAAGCTTTTTTAAATGATAAGCGGTGAGCAATTAATTTATTTTTAATACTCTAAAATAAAAAAGTTGCCGACCTACCATGTTGATGGATATTATTTGAGCATTGATATAGGAATCTAACTAAATGGACATAAAAAGTGATCTAATGCATAAATAATTTGTACAGTGACGTCACTGTACAAGTCATTTATGCATTAAGTCACCTAGGCCCCTTTAGTTAGGCATATTTATCATTTTTCATATTATTTAGATACCTACCCAAATTTTTTATTTGAGCAGTAGGTAATCCAATCTTTTATATAATAAAACAAAACCCCTAGTGGAAACTTTCGTATTTCAAAAAAAAAGATTATTTCCTTATTAAGTAATATTTTAATTAATTATTATTTTTTAATTTATAAATTTCTAAATTACTACACAACTAGAAGATAAATACAAAAAAATTTAGACAAAATGCAACTAACAATAAGATTAAACATTTTAAATGATTATCTTTAATAATAAAAACTATAATTAAAAATCATAAATCAAACAAAACAAAGATTAAATTATTTATTTTTTAATAAATAAAAATATGTTATTCAAAAAAGTTTAAAAAAAACCGGGCGTGCGCTAGTATTATAACTAGTTGTTGCTAAAATAAAAAAGTTGCGGGCCTATTTATTCTAGATATGGATCTATATGGCTTAATATATAGATATAATTTTAAAAGTTGACGACCTACCCAATTTTAAAAGTTGGCTTAATATATAGATATAATTTTAAAAGTTGATGGAGATTAGATACCTACCCAATTTTTTTATTTGAGCAGTGGGTAACCCAATTGTTTAAAATATGTTTTAACACTTTTAGCCAAATTGAGAGATTCGTTAATCAATGAGTGGGCTTTTTGTAATTGAGTTTTCTCATTATACTTATATGTTTTTTTTAAATTTTAATATATGGGGAAATTTAAAAAATCGTAAAATGATCGAATCCAACAAATATATATATATATATATATATATATATATATATATATATATATATATATATATATATATGAGAAAAATTCAAATGCATACCCATTTTTTTGTGCACACCAATAGAAAAATCCCCACCCTTCATCCTTTTTGATCTAATGGCCTAGATTAATCTAAGATTTAATATGCTTAACCTTAATACTCTCAATTATATAAAGCCTCTTCTTTTCTTTTTCTTTTTTCATTCGCTTCATTTTTTACACACACTTCGTGTGTGTGTTTCCTTTGCTCTCATTCCTTCCATTCATAAATCAGTTATATTGCCATTCCGATCATCATCACCATCACTATTCCGATCATCATCTCATCATCACCATCAATGTTCTGATCACCACTCCGATTACCATCACTGTTCCGATCGACAGTTACCGTGTCTTTCATCAACACCGTTCCGATCGGCGATCATTATCATCATTTTTTATGGCTTCTTTTGATCTGAAATAAGTGTTTGTTTCAAAAGCAGATTTGACTGATATTGTTGCGGTTGATAATGTTGTTGAATCAGTTGATAATTATGTGAATCAAGTTGTTAACATTTCTTCTTATCAAGTTGCACACCAAGTGTTTGATGAAATGTGTAAGTAAAAAATATTTGATAATTTTGTTATCTGCTTTTGTAATTTTGCTTATTAATTAAGTTGTTAGTTGAATTTATGTTTTTAACTGCATTTGAATGCTGTTTTTGTGTCTAATTGTGGTTTTGAATCTGCTCTGTAGCATACGTTTAGTATCACCAGTGATATTTGAAGTTGATGATTATAAGTTGGTTTAGTATCACCAATGATATATGTTTAGTATCACCAGTGATAATTGTTAGTCTATTTATTTATAAGTTGTTTATGTTAAGATGTTTAATTTTCTTATATACTATTTTTGACATTTTGATGAGGATGAAAATATAAGTTTGTGCGTATAAGCTGTAAGTATAAGTTACTGATAAGTTATTAATTATAGGTAATATTGCTTATTATTTATTAGTTAAGGTGTAGCTTACAGTGTTTTGAAGTATTTTCTGTTGTGCTCTATTTAAATGCTTGCACGGCTACCAAAAAAGCTTATGGAGTTCTTGGCATTTTTCGTGTTGTTTCTGAGTTTAATGCTGAGTATGTAATGAAGATCATTATTGGATTTTACACTAAGGTATTAATTACGTACTTTTTATGTACAAGATGGTTTTTGTGCCTTTCACTGTAATAGACAAACACAATAAATGTTTTTGCAGATGGTATATGTGTAGTATCACTAGTGATATGTTTGATATATGTGTAGTATCACCAGTGATATGCTTGATATACTTGTAGTATCACCAGTGATATGCTTGATATACGTGTAGTATCACCAGTGATATGCTTGATATATATGTAGTATCACCAGTGATATGTTTGATATATGTGTAGTATCACCAATGATATATTTGATAATTTGTTTCTTATTGTTGTAATTACTGATAAGGTGTCTATGATACTGGACTACTTTTGTAGACAACCTGAGAGAGCTAAAGTCAAAAGTTGAGACTGATTTTCCAAGTCTTCCACCCCGAAAAGTTTGTGATATTGTTCAAGATTTTATGGGTATAAAGAATCCTTCTAAAGGACATAACAATGACCGTATTAAGGGTGGACATGAGAAAGCTATTGAGAAAAGTAAGAACCAAAAGAAGTGTTGTAATATTTGTAGTTTAATTGATCATAATAGACATACTTGTCCAAACAAGAGAAAAGTTTCAAATGTCAATGGGGCGGCGGCGTATTTGAAAGTGGAGGCGGTTTCTCAGTCGCTGCAATTAAAGTATTAGTTTGTTGATTGATTTTTTTTTACTGAATTGTTAGGTTTATTTAATAGCATTGCTAATTTTATCCTGGACTTGTATATCATTTGTGATACTATTTTATTTATTTATTTTTTTTTTCTGAATTGTTAGGTTTACTCAATAGCACTAGTAAAATAAAGCATAACAAGTAAACAAAAAAACCTATAAAATATACAAAATTTCACAAGTGATAATACAAATATACTAGTAATAATACACATATACAGTTCAACTTCAAATATCACTGGTGATACTACATGTATGACACTTTTCACTTTTCATATTACCATATTGAACTAAATACCACTCAAAACTTTATCAAACAAATATTCACAAATCAAGATGGATTAAACAATTGCTCACTATGGCCCATTTCTGTAAGTTTGAATCTCTTGTGACAAATAACATGATTCAGTCAAACTAAATACCTACTATTGACTTCCAACTTGTCAACTATACACATTTATTTATAACCGTATAGATTAAAACATAACAACGCAACTATTTTCATCAACTTGTTTTGTTTACTTTTGTTCTTCAACAATCGTCCTCTTCATTGGTTCATCAACCAACACCTTCATTTTATTCCCAGATGCTTTCGGGGGAACCTTTGATATCACAGGTGATACCACCTGTGATATCACAGGTGATATCAAGTGATATCACTGGTGATATCAAGTGATATCACATGTGTGTCAGCTTTCTTCTATTTGTTGAATCAATTGTGGTGATGGAGGAACTTGTGATATCACAAGTGTTTGAGCTTCTTCAATTTGGTTGTGGAGATGTTGTGCTTTCTTCTACAACAATTGCACTTGTTGTTGATTCTTTTCGTTTGATGAGGCTATTTTTTGCACAGGTCTCATTCAAATCTGCATCAAAATATTTTCATAATTTTTGTTAGTGTACGAATAGTTCATTTGTTTTCAATATCATATGTCAAACAAATAACTATTTGTTATCACAATAGATATTCTACCAATCAACAATAATTTAACTTTTATATCACATGTAATACACTACCAGTCAATATTGTTTTCAAATACAGCGGTAAAACCTTTTGAAACATGCACAATCATTAAACATACAAATCCACCAGAAATCAAACAGAAGCTCACAACATATCTTTTGTTCTGTTAAACCTAACTTTTAATCTCTCATATTATCACATAAATCATCACAACATCACAAATTATCGAAAATTAACTAGTAAAACACACTAATAATGATTCTATAACAGTAAAAACTAAAGTATTCGTTGTTTTTAGATGTCGATTGTTTCATTTTCTGTGTGCTTTATGTGATTTGCACGGTTAAGTCAAATACAAATATCACTAGTGATAATACACATATACTGTTCAACTTCAAATATCACTGGTGATACACATGTATACAGTTCAACTTCAAATATCACTGGTGATACTTTTCAGTCACACATTTCATCAAACACTTGGTGTGCATCCATGTATACAAAGTTTTTTACTCAGAAACTCAACCAAATGTAAACACTAAAAAACAAAACCAATAAAACAACTAAATAATTAGTCAGAAGCATCATACCTTCATCCCGAGATTCAGTAGGTTCATTTTGAACCGGTTTTTTTCGTGGATCTTGTTGTGCACTCAATGATTCTTCTATTTTTGTGTTTTATTGATGATTTGAACGGTTAAAATCGGTTGATTTTGAGTGTTTGTTATAGTTTTTTAATGGAGGTTAAAGAGAGAAAGTGGGATTTTTGGATACAGATTTTTGGTGAAAGTGAGAGGTGTAGGGGTGGGGTTGGTGGGGTAAGTTTTATGAATTGGCAGAAGTGGTCCCTCCGTGTTTTTTATTTTTAAATCTTGTCTCTTTGATCCGACGGTCAGGAAGTGTCCTTTGGTATGTAGCATTTTTTTGGTATCTAAAATAAAACGCCTTATATATATATATATATATATATATATATATATATATATATATATATATATATATATATATATATATATATATACACTAGCAAATGTATGCGTGTGTCTCTAATAATTTGGGTTGAACAGATAAATCATCAAGAAAATGGGCTTTTTTATTGACATGAAAGTGGGCGTAGCTTTTATTATCAATGGGCTTTTACAAGACATATTAACAACTAACTCAACCCTTGTTCACTCCAAAGTCCAAAAAACAACACCATCACCAGCGGCAGAAGGAATAACAAGTGACCGTTAAATAATTACTAGTAATACAGTTGCAATGGCGGTTTGTTTTCCCGCCATTTCTATATCTCCCTCATTCCTACCTTCCATTACAGCTATGCATAAAAGACGCTGTTTAAGCGTAGTTAAGTTGGGGTCTGACGGTGACGTCACGCAATACGTCACTGAGTTGAGGAAGCATTGGGACAGCTTCTATGAACGTCATCAAAACAAGGTTGGTTTTGTCTTCTTTTGATTTTTAGTCATGGGGATATTTGGATTAACTTATTTTATGGGCTTATTAACTTATTGAAATCTGGAAAAGCGGATAAGCTTACTTTTTTGAGCTTATGAGCAGATAAATATAAGCTCATGCCTTAAGCCATGGGCTTAACCTATCATAAGTCCAAAAAAGTGAGCTTATCGGCTTGTCCAAATTTCAATAAGCTTAAGCCCATAAAATAAGCTAATCCAAACACCCCCTTAGCTTTAAGTGCTAGTAAGATAAGATAGATATATGAAGGGTACAAGTGTAACACTAAACGGATGAGGTTTTTCTGTATTCAGGTTTACCGCGGAGGGAGCGTGACTTTTGACTTAGATGTCCGTTTTTTAACCTTTTCCTAACTATACCCAAATGTATAACTAGTTAGCTTGAAACCCTGGACCTCTCTTGCGGACATGAGGTGACTTACCACTAGGCCACTCTTAGTGATGGTTGCCACATCGATTTGACTCGGTTTTTCTCCATTTAGGATAATCGGGCATGGCGAGTCTTTGACTCAGATATACGCGGCTTAACTGAGGTATCCCATAAGTGTTTGTTTCTAACCATTTTCCTGGTAATGGCACATGCATTTGACTCTTGGATAATAACTTTTTTCTTGTTCGCCTAGTGGTAATTGGTAATTGGTGAGGAGTCCCTAAAGTCTCAAGAGAGACCAGGGTTTAAAGCGGTAACTGTTATCCCTTACCTTCCATTATAACTGTACATGAAAGATGTTTAGGGTGGCGATGACATCACGCAACACATCATCAAGTCCAAATACATTGGGATAACTTCTAAGAACGTCATCAAAACAAGGTATTGCTTTTATTTTTAACCATTTATCGACTTGAGTTCGATCAAGCCTTTATTTTTAAGCTCGAGCTCAATTGGTTGATTAAATTAAATTAATAACTAGGATGAGTTTAATACTGTAAATTAAACTGATTATCTGCAAATAGGGGTTTTAAAAAGTGTATCTAAGCTTGCTGCCTAGCAGTTTTGAAGGTGCTTGTGATTGTTGATCCAAACTTCTTTTGTGATTATTTTATAGTGAATTAAAAGAAAAACACAATTGTTTTAGATAAGCAGTATGCCCAAAATTGGCAACATGCCTATGTTAATACTGTTATAGGCACTTTACCTTTTTTACCTTAGTGTTTTTCGCTGATAAGATAGAAAATTGTTAGTGTGTGTTTACAATAACGAAAATGTTTTCTATAGGGCTGAAAAAAACCAGAAATAGAGCTGAAATAGGTTTTTGTATGCGCATTTAACAGTTGAATTCTCTTGCGAAATTAAGTTCTAAAAAGTCAAATTTTGATATTATGAAGTAATTGCAGTTCTTCAAGGACCGGCATTACCTCGGAAAGGATTGGAGGCACTACTTTTGTGATGAAAACGACACCCTCCCTTATAATGGAAAAGTAATCTTAGAGGTTAGATTCATCACTTTATAGCCAGTAGTATCAGTTTAAATAGTAAAACCATTTTGATTATAATGCAAACCGGATCATCATGTGCAGGCTGGTTGTGGAACTGGGAACACAATATTTCCCCTCGCTAAGAAGTATCCTCAACTTTTTGTTCATGCTTGTGATTTCTCGCATCAGGCAGTCACACTTGTTAAGGTTTGTTACTTATAGATGTTGTAAGATGAGTGGGTCATGTGGGTTGGGAAATGGGTCAGAATAGGTTTGGGTCAGGGGAATCGGGTCGAACACCTTTTTTTGTCTGTGTCTCAAAGAGTATATGTATATAGAGATTAACACGCTAGTTACAGTTACAAAAGAACATGTATTGTTATACTTATAATCTAAATTTTTGAACTCAATGGTGTTTGGGATTGCTGATTCAAGTGCGAATCTTATTTTCACAGTTTTGATGAATGTATGAAACGGCTTATTTTAGTGTAAATAAGCTTGTTTTAAAGTAAGTACATACTTTCGAATAAGCAATCCCAAACACCCCTAAAAGCAATATAGGTGGTAGTATGAATTAAGAATTGTGTTTGGGTGACTTCCCAACCAGTTTGAGACAACGTAAAAGCACATCAACCCATTTATAAGTATATTTGTATGAATACAGTCACATACAAATTTCTGTGAAGATCAAATGAACGTTTTTGTTTGCAATATTGCTCAAGACGATCTATGTGACCATATTACGCCAGCATCTGTCGACATTGTTACCTTGGTAAGAATAGACTTAACAATGTCATGGATCTGATTTCATGAAGATATAGACTGAATAATATTATGCAGGTTTTTACATTATCTGCGGTTTCACCCGAGAAGGTGCCCATTGTGCTACAAAACATAGGACGTATTTTAAAGGCCACTTCCGATGAATTTATGTATCTTTAGGCGCAATATGGATAAAAAGGTAACCGACTTTGGTCTAATATCAGGTAAACGCAATTGCCATTTTACTAGAATACTCGTACTTTCAAATAATTTGGCTTAAGGTAATAGGTTACTAAGGTCAAATTTATACGTTGCAAATGATTCCAACTCTGACCATGCGACCTTTTTTAGGCACCGAAAATCAATAATTTTAAAAGTTTGTGTCTTTTTCTCGGTTTAACAAAGATGGTTGCCTTATGCAATTTGCCTTTTTATTTTTTTTTTTTATTTTATTTTTTTTTATCAAATTCCAGTTTTGGATATCTTTTTTTCTTCGAGTTTCTTATGTCTGGATAGCATAACGAATTATGCAGCCTAATGGCTACGTTCTTTTACGGGATTATGCTATTGGGGACTATGCTCAAGTGAGTTTCCAAACTTCTTATGGGCAATGTTACTCAAATGTATATATTGTGCAATAAACGAAAGCGTTTACCATAATTTTATGACCATTTTGCAGGCTATGCTAATGAACAAGAATCGAGTTATCAGTGAGAACTTCTATTTCCTTGGAGATGGCACTGTAATGATTCTGCAAACTTTTTGTGTTCAATGTATTCATTTACATTCTTCACATCTTGTTAATACCACAGGTTTTTCTGCAGTGTTCGTTCTACTTCTCAGAAGATTTGTTGTCAGAGTTATTTGTGACCGCTGGATTCACTGTAGTGGATGTGATACATACAACAGAGAGATCGAAAGGTAAAAATATTACCATGCAGCGGTATAGCTCAACCTTTCAACCCACGAAATTGATAATTTTTTACCAAAGTACTAATGAGTGAGTCAAATGGGTAAAAATTAGTAGAGCAAAAGTCAGACGGGTCCAACGGGTTGGAAGTCATCCAAAGCAAAAATTATCAGTTCGTAAAACATCTTGTATCATTTTACTGAAAAAAATTTGATTATTATTTGACATACTAATTGTTTATAACAGTTTGAAAGTTCGGGTAAAAAGTGCTCGGATCAACCACCCAGTACTAAAATGACCAGTTTAGCCCATTTTGCTAACTCTAGTCTATGCCACTTGCTTATTCTAAATCACTCTTTTTGTTCTACTTTAGGCGTTGGATACGAGCAGTTTTCAGACGATATTGACCATACTATAACTCCACTGTCAGAAACCACAAATCGCCAGTTCTGACTTGTGGGTCGAGTGTCCTACTGCAACATCTTTCACATTGGATTGTGTGTCACCTAACTTGATCCATCTGATTGGCGTCCTGTAAGTGATGAATGAATAGATATCCATGAATGATATTTTGTTCTGAAAAATAAATACACAGGCTAATTTTGTAGAATTACAATGTGTACTTAGATGTTATTGCAGTCACATGTTTCATTACTGTTTCCTGAATTACAACAATCAATTACAATGGCATATAATAGCAACGAACTTTTTCATTTGTGCCATTATCAGATACGAACCCAAAAAATTACAACAATCAAATACGAACTTTCAAATTTTGTTTCATTATGAGATACGAACTTAAAAAAAATACCACAATAACCATCCAACTTTGAAATTTTTTTTCATTATCGTACGCAACGAGATGAGATTTTTACATTGATAAAACAGAATTTGAAAGTTCGTATCTATTGTTGTAATTTTTTGGGTTCATATCTGATAATGGCACAAATGAAAAAGTTTGTTGCTATTATATGCCATTAACCCTACTAAATAGTTCTAAAGTTCAGTTCTTATATCGCCTTGTTTGCAACCGAAATCTAGAAGCATTTGCATTTGTGCGATTGTCCTTTCGAATTTTGTTTACAACAATCGATTTGCAAATTATCAAAAAAAAAAAAAAAAAAAACAAACTGCTTATAGCACAGAAAAGCTATTCTAATATGAAATCCCAAACACACCCTAAGTTACACCCATTTGTACTGATTCCGTGCAGCACAGAATGAAGTCTTATTTTACAGGTGAAATATGTACACATGACAACTAGAATCAAGAGAAAATATGAAGTGAAAAACTTTGAGAAATTTTAACATAATAGCTCATCACATTGTAATCGATAACCAATCATTATATTACATTATTATCACTACAATGTACTAACATTAAAAAAAGGAAAAAAATACAGATAAAACTTTCTTTGTGCTTTCAAGTCTACAACAATCGAATTAAAAGAGGGTTAGTCTCATGTCGGGACACGGAGTTCAGATCGTTGCAAAGATTTTCACAAGTAATCAATGTATTCAATATTATTAGAAAACTATAGTATTGAACTATTTGTACATATAAATCGATTTAGGAGGGTGAAACATACAGATAACAAAGAAGGTAACTTCAACCCATTTTGACCCGTTTCATTTATAGCAAAATTTTCAAATTTGACCGGTTTGATTTTGAGCATAACCATTGACCAATCCCATAAATCAACAACGGGATAATCAGGTGCTTGCTCTTTCTCTAAATGAATTGCCTGACCATATTGTGCGCGCCAAATTTCTTCCTCATCTATGAAGCAATAGAAAGGACAAGAGAAAAATTCGAACGATTAATTGTGTATGTGTGCAAGTACAACTAGTCATCAAGAATAACAAGTAAACATAACAAATAGGTACTTTGTTTAACAGGTCAAACAGAATTCTGATCATAGGGAGGAACTTTGTGCAGGTCAAGGCAGGTTGACCCGAAACCCTTTCTGCTCAAATTTATTTTAATTTTTTATTTTCCCCCCCAAAGGTAATTAGTATGCTAAATACGATTACTGATACTATTGTATAGTATTATTCTAATTTTACTGCATTAGGTTGCATAGATTGTTTATACACTTTACGGGTCCTACTGGCATATTCATTTCGAGCCATAACTATTATTTGGCCGATTACAGATAAAATATATCCCGAATCTACCCATTCAAAGTATCTGAGTCAAAATTTTCACCTCTACTAGTGTCGTTGTCAAGTGGATTTGCATCATCTGTGGTTTGGTTGGCATAACCCGACAAATAAAGTTCGATAAGTGTGTCTTCTAGCCTAAGACAAACAAAAATACAGAGACACTAAGACGAAATTTACATAAAACGTAACAAAGAGAGTATAAATTGTAAACATTACTACATAAGACGGATGTACCATCAGAAGGCGGTGGTAGACGGGAATTGGTTAAGCACTCTGCATCATCTGCAAAATTAGTCCACAATATGTCATCGTCATCTATATACACAGTATAACAAATATATGTAATCTAGTAGACATGAAAATCACCTATTTGTTCATTGGGAGTCGATTCCTCTGCTTCATAACCTTCAAATTCGTCTTGAGAGTTCTATGGTGGCCAGTAGAAAAAAAGTGTCAAAATGCAGATAAAACTGAGGCTCAGGGGGTTTGCACTTGATAACACATAAAACGACATCTGTGGTTGCGAGCAAATTATGCTGCCATGCCTACATTTTGTGAATCAAGGTTGTATGCAAACCTCTTCATCCTCATCATTGCCTGTCTATAAATGAGGACACATGTGCTTTGGCTGCAAGCGTTTGTAACGTTCAGTGTTCAGGAAAAAATCAGATACAATGTCCATTCAACAGCAAACCAGCGGCCCATTTCCGACTGCATATTTTTCTTTAGGGCTGAAAACTGAACATCATAAGACATTGACAGGAGGTTGCTAAGTACCCCACAACGCAGCAAAACACATGTACCATTTAACAGAGCACATAACTAACGCATATCATCATGAGTCAATGAAAATAAACGCCTATTGTATGAGTCTGTATAAACCTAAAATGCAAACGGGCATCAAATAAAAATAAATAAACCCGCAGCTGTACAAAACACAACATGGGGCAGTGTTTTGGATTTGCTTCTTAACTTATTTTGAATAAGGAAGTTGTTCTAAACCAAGTTATTGAAACAGCTTCAATAAGTTGAAAAGTATTAGCTGCATGGCAACACAGTAAGGTGTTTAAACAAGCTAACCCAAACACCAGTTATACAACTTATTGAATTTTGATATAGATAGTAAGCATTTTTAGTGTGTGGATGGAGATAAAAAGCTTATGCTTATCAACCTATATAAGTTGTTTCCAGATGCTGTTTAACATCAATATCCAATCACTATAGACTCTAGCGGCTCCTCTATTTTGTGACATATCCTTCCCCAAATCCCAGAACCAAGATTATACAAGGGAGAGAGCAGCAAACTGTGGCACGTAAGATTGAATGGAATGTCATACTGAATACAGCTAATGATAAGTAATACTAAACATAACCTCTAAAAGTCGGGAGCATTAGAGGCAGAAGTGCGGCCTGTTAATATCTGTTTACCGTAGTGTAAATAAGCAATAAATCTAAACATATTGCTACCTGCACAATTTTTGAACAAAAAATTATTTCACAAAAGGAGACCCCAAACATCCCATTAGCGTTATATTTACAGCACATGATCATACATACATGACAACCCAAAAACAAGAGAAAATGGGGCAAATAGGAAAATTCAACAAAATGGCAACCAAACACCAAATTTGTCCTGCAAAAAAGCTCATGACTTTGTAATTAAAAACGGATCATTACATTATCATCCTGCATTTTTAAAATTTTACAATCTAAACTCACAACTGTGCACCACAAACTAAGAAACTAAATCGTGTGATAATTGACATCATTGGCGGGTCAAAAGACTCAAAACCGCCCATAAAGCATTCACATCAAATAAATTTACAATCTTTTTTGCATTATGATTTACATAAACCAGCAAGTGGTAAGATTCCCATTGCACCAGCTAACCGTACTGATAAGAAAACCAAATACAGAGCAACAAGACCTGTTCCAAGCATCCTATTAACCCGCATGTCATTTTTCAAAAGTATAACAAGTGCCCACACTAGTCCCAGGATTAGAAACCCCATAGTGTATGTAGTAAAGACTGTTATCTTGCGGAACAGTGTATGACTCGGGTTTTTCAGACCATGATCCAATCAATAACGAAATTCCTAAACCGACTAGCGTATTAAACATGGGGCCCGCATAGCAACCTGATAATGCAATCTGAATACCATCCCCACCATCCAACGCCAATGCAATATTTGATACTAAATCACCCATGGAATTCCCCCAAGCTAGTACTGTTGGTCCAAGAATCGAGGGGTTTACTCTTAGAAACATACCAAATCCTGCTAATAACGCAACAAGCTCGTTCGCAATCATGTAGAACCAAACAATACTAATAAGAAAGCCACCTAAAACCCATGGAAATAAGTACCTACGAGGCGGATGATCTGATCTAGTATACGTAAAAGCAAGTGTTCCAAGGGTGAAACCGACAACAGCCCCGAGAAGGTACACAAGTTTCCTACTTAATGAACTCAAGTCGTCTTGCGTGTTCCATATGAATGCAAGAAGAAACGGTGACAATGAAGCGCTTGCAACTGCATATGGTTTAGACCATGTTTCCTCTTCGACTAGGGGAATAGTTAACCTTCTAGGAATCGTTAAAGGGAACTCGAGTAACGAACATACCTACCAAAACGAGGAACATGGTTGATCAACCTCAATCCCGTCATCCTGCCATCCCCATAAATGCCTCTCGTGTTCCTGAAGCTTCATTTGGTTAAAATATATTGCAACATTAGACGCCCACATCCACTCAGGTAAAGCATTACTATTACGCGACCCGTCATCTTCCGTTTCCACATCAAGCAAAGACGTTTGAACGGAATCCTCCTCTTGAGAAAATATATTACCAACTCTAAGCGGATTATCCATCTTCAACCTACGCACATGCTTCTCAACAATCTCATTCGCCCCAACAAAAACCGCATACACCACATAAACACCCACAAACATAACCGCAACAACAAAACTCACTCTCCCAAACAAAAGTATCAAAAACAAAAACACCAACGTAAACACAAAAAACCCCACATCCCTCACAAACAGTGGCGAAGCTAGAAAATTTTCAGTGGGGGGTCGGGATCTAATTTTTTTTTCCTAACGCTATTTTTCGGGTAATACCAAAATTTTGGGGGGTCGAAACCGAATATACCGAAATTTTTCTACACGAAAACTATATACCCCCTACATCGCAAAAAATTTCGGGGGATCAGTCGCCCCCCCCCCCCCCCCCCTATGTAGCTGCGCCCCTGCTCACAAACGCCTTCTTATCAATCCTAACCCCTTGACACTATTCAACCCAACCTCCCCATTCCCCTTCCCTAACGGCAACAAACTAACACCCGCAACGGCAGGCGACAAACCTAACAACAACGACATTTTCCTTAACGACAAACAAAAGTAATCCGCAGCAGTGTTCCCTAACAAATAAAACAACGCAACTAACCAAAGTACTAAAACTACACTACCTAACGAACTTTCGTTACTATCGCAATAATAAAACTTAACGTAGTCAAATAAACTATCACTAGAGCAATGTGGGTTATGTTTTAAAAACTCGCAACTAGTTTTATATCCCATGTGGTCTATTATTTCATTATAAGTGCTGGTACTAATGTTTTTACTACTAATGTTGTTGTTTTTTAAGGTTGTTTTTACGCGTAAAGTACGCCTATGGGACGAGGTTAAGGGGGTGTTTGGAAATGTAAAGAAATGGTGTTTGTTATGGAAAACTCATTTGGGTAGTGGAACCCTAACATGAGGATGGCACGTGACTAGGGTTTCAGATCATTGATTTTAAGTTTTTAAACGTGTATTGACTTGTATTCCCACCCTTCTAAAATTATTGTATTCTAGACCAAAAAAAATAAAATAAATACATAGTTTAGGCTACTCACAATGATAGCTCGTGAGCACCGATAAGATACCCAGGTCACGCGCCACCCATTGTGGTGGTCTAACCTCAAGCGAACCAGAATATGAACGATGAGCCTTTTACTAGTCCTTTTTTTGGGAACGGATACCACATATAATAATAATAATAATAATAATAATAATAATAATAGTAATAATAATAATAATAATAATAATAATAATAATAATAAATCCTCACTACCATTTTATTTCCTATAAATACACTCAAACCTCAATATTTTTAAACACAACTTTTCATTTTATATACTCTCAAACTCTCGATATCATTTGATTTATAAAATGTCTCAACAAAACACTCTCCGAAACACAAAACGTCGATAACGAAAGACAACCCGAAACACTCCCCCAACACCCGAAGAAGCATTCCGTCTCGGAAATACTACACCGTTAAACCAACAAACCAAACCAGTCCTTAAAAATAATAATAATAATAATAATAATAATAATAATAATAATAATAATAATAATAATAATAATAATAATAATAATAATAAAATATATCGTGTAAGAGGGGCTTAGCTCCGGATAAAGAATGGATCATAAGGGCACTTCAAGCTCGACCCCGGCTTACCTAAGAGATCTCAGATCTACTCTGGTTAGCCGAAAAAACGTGTAAGGGAATCCAAAAATACTCAAATAACACAACGAATCTTTATGATGGTTCTTCTTTTTAATGACCGGCATATTTATACTTACTTTTCTCTGTAGGGTAAATGAATATTGCCATGTTCCGATTTGACAAAAAACCACCAAATAACGTCATCTGTAAGAGGTACAATGCCTCAACATACCTTGCTACGAAAATTAAAGAGCTAATAAACTATGACAAATGATTAAGAAAATGTGCACTAAACAAAACTTGCGGCAATTCAATCAAACATAAAAATTGTTGGATGAACAAATCCTTGAATGTAAAGCGAAGTGGAAGCTTTTGATCTTGATTTTAAATCATGTTTTAAACCAACATGATACTTTATCGTTAAACATGACGTTACGACTTACAAGCCAACCATAAGTACCAGATGGTGCATCCATGCACTGCACCAACATGTTTTCCATCGCTCTGGAATCATTTATTCGTTTCAGTTTGTAACAAACTGACTAAACTTACGTAAGTTTTGTCGCATAAGCCACTTCACATCCCACCAAACAAATAACCTTTTCCATATTTCGTTAGTCGACTAGCACACTACAAAAATAACCTGCACTTTAATTTGGGACGATATTCTCGTCCCAAATCTCCAAAGGGCGTCGTCCCAAACGAAAAATGATACGACATCTCATCCCGTTTTGGTAGTCTCGTTTTGGTTGTCACAAAAAAAATTGGGAAGACATAGTATATGCAAATTTGGGACTATATACTGCTGGCCGCACGAGCAAGTCAACAACAAAAAACGAAACGTGACGACATGGTTTATACAAAAAGGGACGAGATTATCGTCCCAAATGTATTATTATTATTATTTTCCTTTCTTTACTATTTTTAACTAAATAAGAAAATGTTTTTTAAAAAACAAAACGGGACAACATTTAAAAATACAAAGGGACGATATTTTGTTTATTATTAAACCGTTTGGGACGAGACGAGGTGGCCGTCAGAGCACATTTGGGACGATATTCATCTGTAATTTAATGTCGTCCCTATTTTTCCTGGGTGCCATACTGCCATGTACAAGCTGAATCCTTTGCTTTCGTTCAATAAATAAAACGCATGATCATAACATATATCATTTCTGAAGCAACAAGAAAAGAACTAAACACATTTAATCATTGTACAATATGCTTCAGCATATTCCAAAAGTATAAAACAAAATTAACTGGAGTTGTAGTATAACATATACATGTCATCTATCCTGTCAAAACTCAAAAAAACAGCTCACATTTTCAATTTCAACTAAATTAAACCATGTACTTTGTCAAACCATTATCATAACAAGCAAACTTCAAACGTATATTATATCCTTCATTAGTATTTACTTCAATTTTTTTCTTTTTTTTTTTTTACCTTTTGTTCATCATTTCGTAATTTCTTGCAATGTAGTATACGACGTCTCAAGCGAAAGATTTGCAATACAACTATCGGATCGACTGAGTTTGATTTTATCCGTGCTCCTCAAAGGACTATTTGGCATAGACCTTAATGCTCTTGGTGAGTCCAAACTTCGTAAAACAATCTGTCTCATAGCCGCAATTAAATGAATCGTGGGCTCAGTCATCTTATTCGGCGCCTTAGACTCCTTGCAAAAGTTTATAAGACGAGCCATTGCCTCTTTGGTGCTAATTAGCTTTTTGCCCCGTGCAATTTCATCTTTTATAGCCTCACTACATAACCCGCATATCCATTTGCCATTGTATCGTTCTCGAATCTTGTATATGTACTCGAACGTACACTCCTCCGTTAATCCGCAACATTCACACTTAGCAGATGTAGTTGTCATCTATAACAATGAACATCACAAAATTACATTAGTAAGTTACTTTGTAATCTCACTAGAAAACTTTATAACAAGTATGCAATGATATGAAACTCTAATCAACTATGAGCAAGTTCAAAAAGAAAAAAACATGTTAGTCTTTTTATACAAAGTCAACAAGTTCATGATGATACCAAAACTATACAAAGAGTACAAATGGGTCATTGGACTACTTATTTCCCAAAACAGATCATGATCCCGACTCAAACTTTCAACAAGTTTGTTTGAGTCAGGATCAATACTGTTACACAATATTGTACCGTGATACTCCAAAAGGCGTAAATCGGTGGGAACAACATGATCCCATGCATCTTTTGATGCCAACCGAACGCTTCCCCAAGCAATGAGCTCATGTCCTAGCGACCTCTGGTCATTTCTCCAAAGAACCTCTATGACCAGTCAACTGAGCGTTTGCGGAGGGGGAATTGTACCACTTGTTGCATATCAAATTTTGCACAATTATTATCAATAAATCAATAAAATCAAAGCAAGTAAATTACCAGAAATATATATATGAGCAAAGAAACTTGATCAAGCAATGATATATCTTCAAACACGAAACAAAAAACTTCAAAACTTGGTCTTCAAATTTATACAAAATGAGCACACTTTTTTATTTTGGTAGGAACTTGAATGGTATTATAATGAACTTGTATAGAGATTTGATGAAATAGTGGTTTTGTTGAGAGGGAAAAGAAATGTACACGTTGGAAAGATTTGTTAAATATGAATATATGGTTTCAAATAGAATGATGACTATTTATATGAAAGTGTATAATTTATGTGTTTTGCCAGTTGTATATACGTATGTACACTTGTCAATAATTTTATGGTCCCCACCCCCTACATAAAATAATGCATAAACAACTATTCAACTTTCTAGTTTACATTTGCTGCCAAAGCTATTTAAACCATTAAATTTTTTAGTTTTACATTTGAAAAATTAGTTATTTAACCCCCTAAAGTAATTGTTAATAATGTTTTAAAGAATTGTAGAGTTTAATACGCATTTCGTTTTAAAATTATTGTTCACTAATTCTTCACCTTTTATTTGAACCAACTTAAAATGAAAAGCGGTAGTCTCACTTTTTCTAAATTGTTTTTTTTTTTTTTTTTTTTTTTTTTTTTTTTTTTCTTCTAGAGATAATAATCTTGCGACGGACGGAGTAGTAAAAGACATTCATCGTAAGTGAAGTCAGATTATGTTTTCTTGTGTTTTTTTTTATCATAATGTCATGCGGTGTACACCTCCAGTATTCTTTATGGAGCTATTCATAAAAACTGTCCAATCATCGTAAAGGAATTACATACGTATCATTCAGAAAGCTTAAAATTATAAATATATATCCAACTTAAATTTATAGTTTAACACTTGCAAAAAGGTTATTTAAACCCTTAATATACATTTGTTAAATGACACTAATTAAATGAAATGTGGACAAGAAATAAATTCATAAGTTTATATTATTTCTTTCTAGTTTCTACAAAACCATTTGTTAATTCAAGGGCCATTCTTTTTTTCTGAGTTTCATAGCAATGCATAAACATGATTGAAGGGGCATATATATCCCAATGTTGGAGGAATCGAATTATGAAGGTTTTATTCTTGCAATAGTCTTCTCATGTATTTTATTCATTGTTCTTGATCAAGAAAGTGGTAAACATAAACAAGACCTATTCATTTAACAAAAACGGATACACTATTGATTGATTTGATTCTTATTCGTAACCATAATAATCAAAAATTTATGTGATAATGGTTTTAACATTTTAATCGATTAATTTATGAAATGTGAGTTCATCGCCACACAATATTTAGATAAAGCTGCTTTCATTCTAATAAGTTAGACATTATTTTTACTTGAAGTATAAAATAAGCTTGTGAAAGCTCGAAATCAGCTCGTTTAACATTTATAAAGCTCGAGCTTGAGCCCAACTCGTATTGAGCTTTATATTTTTAGCTTGACTTTTCATAACATGTTATGTAAGCTTGGGCTTGGTTCGTGCTAACTCGCTTATATGGTTGGTCTAAACGAGCTAATGCTCGACGACTTGTTAAATATACTAGTTTCTAGACAGCTTATCATGTGCATATACGTATACATTAGTACACATACAAATCTATGTAGTTCATATACATATGTAGATTATACATAAAAATATATATGCTTCGAAAAGTCGTTTAGTCTTATGACTATTATCAATTTGAGTACAAAACTAGGACTCGAGCTTGTTTATTAACTTAGTGGTAATTCAAGCTCGGTTCATTATGAGTTTTTACCGTAGTCGATAATGAGTAACTCGGCTTAACTCGCTTACCCCAAGTAGGGTTAATAGACAAAGAAGTTCCTAAAGTTTGAGAAAATGTTCATCTAAGTTACTATAGTTTAAAACGTTACAAACAAGTTATTTAAGTTCACGGGTTTATCAACTAAGTTACTAAAGTTTCAAAAATGTTACACTAGGGTTACTCCCAAGGTGGGCAACCGGTTGATAGCCGGTATTCCAGCCAGAAACATATTCCACCTCAAAGAAGTTACTAAAATTTAATAAAAAGTTTGCTCAAGTTAATAAAGTTTCAAAACTGTCATCTAAGTTACTCAAGTTCACGTGCTTTATTTTGTAAAAGTCAGTTTTGTAATAACTATGATACAGAATAAAACAGGGTAAAATCCATAGATGTACTAATTATAAACAAAGAAAATTTGCACGTTTGGTCCTTTTTGTTGCAGAATCTTGCAGTGTCTTTCCTTTTGGCTAACGGGCGTTTGTAATTATAGTAAAACCTCTATAAATTAATACATGATAAATTAATTACCTCGAGAAATTTAATAATTTGTCTAGTTTCAACTTGGAACCAGCATAAATTTGAACCCCAATCGATGAAATAATAAGATAATAATTTTTTTGAAACCCTAGTGTATATATATTGGTCTCAGAAAATTATAAATTAATAATTACAAAAAATTACCATAGATGTACTAATTATAAATAAAGAAAATTTGCACGTTTTATCCTTTTTTGTTGCAGAATCTTACAGCGTCTTTCCTTTTGACCAACGGGCGTTTGTAATTACAATAAAGCCTTTATAAATTAATATTTGATAAATTAATAACCTCGATAAATTTAATAATTTGTCCAGTCCCAACTTGCGACCGGCATAAATTTTGACCCTAATCGATAAAATAATAAGATAATAATTTTTTGGAAACCCTTGTATACATATATTATTCCCAACAAAATTATAAATTAATAACTACTAAAAATTACCATATATTTATGAAGATCATACGTAATTGAAACTTGTACAAATTCAATTAATACAATTAAGGCAATACGTAATTGGAACTTGTCCCAATGAAACTAATGTTTTACTTATTTAAAAACAATGAACTTGACAAATTCAATTAATTTGTGAATGTGAATTCGTAAAATGTTAATTGTAACTTGTTTTTTTAATTGAATTTTCATCTCCAAGTAGTATACATTATAACTAATATATTAGACTTTGGAATTTAAAGGTTGTACGTAAAACTTCTTTAAATTAATAAATTATTAATTTATCAATATAATAATATCTCGTTAAATTAATAAAATATCTCGGTTCCAACATTATTAATTTATAGATGTTTTATCGTATTTTCAAAAAATTTATTTAATATGTTTTGATCCATTTTAAATGCTTGTGTATGTTTTATACGTATTTGTACATTTTTGTATGTTTTTATATGTTTTCTATGTTTTTATGCGTTTTGTACGTTTTTATATGTTTGTGTACATTTTATATGTTTTTGTACGTTTGTATGCGTTTTTATACGTTTTTGTACGCTTTTTAACGGTTTTATATATATATTTTTTTATGTTTTCTTACATTTTCTTACGGTTTTATGTGTTTTTTTACATATTGTACGTTTTCATGCGTTTTTATCCGTTTTATCTATTTTTATCCGTTTGTACAAGGAACTGAAAGATAGTGCACATGTCTCTTATTACAACAAACCCACTATGCCCTAAATTGATGGCATGAAGATCCTCATTTATAAGGCAATATAATCCAGAATTAAACATTATTGAACAGGAATACAAACCCATTATCTGTTTTAACTCTAGTAATTTAAGTGAACATTGCTCCAAATTTTTGTAACTTATGTGAACATTTTTTCAAACTTTAGTAACTTATTTGTCTATTAACCTATAATACATCAGTGCCACGTGAGAATTTAACTAGTAGTAAACGGTTAAAACTAAACAGTAACTAACAATGAGAAAAAGTTGAGTAACTTATTTGTAACGGTCTATCAACCTCAAGTAATATCCAAAACGACAAAGTAGCATAAAGTTATTAGCCACTAAGTTATTGGCACGTGTATACTGCAGACGTGCACCTACCCAAAAGCCATTGACAAATGTTTCCGACTTTCCGTGTTTTACGGTACCAAAATAATTATTTAGTGCTAATGTGATAAATTTAAAAAGTAGTTAATCAATTTTTAGATCAATAATACATCATTTGGTCATACTCTTTACCAGTCTCATTCTCGAAATAAATCGGCAATAAATATCATTATTCACTTTATTTGCATTTTGTGGATTAAATTAGCTTTACATGAGTCTTCATTCTACATACATATATAGAAACTGACAATATTTTCAATTAATTTATGTTCATAACGTTAAAAAATCATGTTCATACATATCGCTATGAAGTGAATTTGTTAAAGAGAATGTTTGATAGTTCCTACGATTCAGAAGTGTTGTGCCCGCAGTATTTTCGTATTTGATATACGCATTGATATTGATGGCTCAAAAGTAAAGCAAGTAAAGTTATGGTTTTATGCCTCGAATTATTGAAGACCCCCAATTTCTTAAGACATTGTAAGTATATAAAGTTCGTTTCATGTTTTGTTGGTTCTTATACTAAGAGATCCGATTATATAAGTCTCGAATTCTCCAATAATGTTAAGTGAATAAATTTTGGGCCTCTTTTATTATTACTTTCTAAACTTACAAAGTGCAATAAATTAAGCCAAATACATTAAGTAAATAAAAGTCCCAAATTGCAAAAAAAAGATTAAATTAAATATACCTATTTAAAATGTGGTTAGAATAGTATTATCAATAATCATTCAAGTGTTTGAATTGATGAATCGATATTTAGTTTTCCACAACGATATTTTCACTCTCCGGCTATCTCTCATATCCTCCTTTATCATTTTTCAATCGTCATAGTTTTCAAAACAAAAGTTAATTAAAAAAAATTAACAATGAAAATGTCATAAGAATTATTAAATAGATTGGCTCATTTCTTAATTTAATATGAAATATTACACATAGTGATTTTAAAAACATAGTCAAAGATCTCGAATAAAAAAATGCTAGAAAAATAAAGTTTATGTAAACGAACTTTTGGCGAATATATTCTATTTAAAAGCCTTGTTTTGATGCTTTGCTTTACGTTTCCGTAAAGGTTGAGCCGCTCCTGGATATATGTAAGCTTTTTAGTGTGTTTTTGAATCAAACTAGATACAATCTTACATGTGTTTAATTATTGTGTTAACTGAAGTTTTTTTAATCGCGGATCTCTCCTAGTGGTTTGGGTCACGGTGCCTGCCCGTTTGGATGATTTAACTTGGGAAAATATAGAGTATGATAAGTCTCCTCATTGCTAGCTTGTCCATATAAGCATTAAATAGATTGATGAGTAATGCGTTATTAGTTTATGATAACCTATCTTCTTTTGTTAATATAGGAACGACTCGTTATTTTGCGTGGTTCACATGTTTTCATAGTATATAATTAAACAAGAAAAAAATGTTATCAATAGGGCCTAGCATTGGACTTTGTACAATATCTTATTATGGATTTGTGAACACGTAAACACACGTGAAAATAAATATATATTTGTGGTTGTATCATGTTGGTAGGTTGTTTAGAAGATATCCCAAAAAATAGCAATGTGAGAAAAGATTTGTCATCAAACCAAAAAAACATTCAAGGAAATAAAATTGGTAATGACATTATTATATATCGTTCATAACAAAGTACTATATTTTATCATCGAAATCATCCACACTTGATCAAATGCTTTGCGGTAAAACAATATGCATATCTCGCACACTTTACAACTAAAAAATTGTGGTTCAAGTACTGTTAGGGTGTGTTTGTCAAATGTAGCAGTAGAAGTAAGCAGTAACAGTGAGCTGTAGCTATTTTCTTCTACAAAAATGTTCAGTAACGTAGTTGTACGGGTATCATAATGTGTAAAAAACTCAAAAATGCTCAACGCTCCTAAATATTACTTCACCGAAAAGATAAAACTACTTGTTACTTGCCAAAACGAACATTAAAAAGCAGAATGCTCACCGCTCACCACTCATCGTTCTTAAATGCTTCTAAATACTTTGCGCCAAACACACTCTTAATGTGGAATATGTGTATCCTGTCTATATCGCGATATAGTTGATTATCTTTCAAATCGAAGAAGGAAGAAGAAAAATAAATAAATAAATAAATAAATAATAATAATAATAATAATAATAATAATAATAATAATAATAATAATAATAATAATAATAATAATAATAATAATAATAATAATAATAATAATAATAATAATAATAATAATCTTTCAACTGTGTTTAGGATTGTAACAATTTGTGAAACGAACACCATTTTATCCTCATATGATCATTTAAACAATTTGTGAGACGAACACCATTTAATCCTCATATGATCATTTAAACAAAACTTACGGTATTTATGCCAGGTATGCGTAATCCACACAAGCAACCGAGTTCTTCAAATTATTTTCGATTCACTTTTTAACACCTAACACCACACCATTACTTAATAATCACCACGTAAGACCATTAATAATCATTGTTGCCACATTAACAAAACGAATATCAATCCACTGTAATATTTGTTTACGACTCACTCTAGCTTAATTATGCAAACGCAACTTTTATGTGGGAGAAATAAAGATATAGATAGATAGATAGATAGATAGATAGATAGATATACATGTCAGTAGTAGATAATATATTAATCCAACAAAAATAATTTTAATATACTTATCAAGTTATCATGTCTCATTTTACATGACCACACATGTACAAATTAAGGCCCATGTCGTCACAATGTACAAGTGTACAAATATTAGAGAGTTAATTCTGGCCTATAAAAGTCCACTAACGAATATTTGACACAAATCTTGACACATATAGTAACAGTACATGTGAAAAGCTTAATCTTGACCATGACCTATATGACCCATTTTGTCCAACAATGTGATTATGTGGCAAAATCCTAAAGTAAATTGGGCCATGACAAACAAAAAGAGATCAAGCCAAATATTCTATATTCTATATGGATAACAAAAGTGTCATAGTTTATAGTTTATATGACATTCATTCAATGTGACAAGTATTCAATTGCATGTGTCTGGTTTAAAAATATGAGTACATGTTGATTCAAGATGTTTAACATGATCGGACTCAAGGCTTGCAGATAAATAGATAATGACTTTGTTAAAAATTTGTATCTGAATGAATATACATTTTAGTGAATGTTCTGAGGTGCGATCCCCTACAAAGAGGACTAAAAATACAAAGTCTACAAAGGCTAGAAAGCCACTCACCATGTGACAAGTGTTCACCACAAACTCCCTCCTTTTTTTTCTTTATAAATTCGGTTAGGGGGTATTTTGGTCATTTTAACCTGTTTCTTTATTCCACTTTAAAATTTCAAACGCAAATATCTTTCAAACGACAAACTTTTACGAAAAACCGATTTCACCATAATTTTTAAAATTTAATCCTCTTTAATTTGGTATAAATCTTGTTAAATATTTCGAACTTTTATTTTTTACATATAAAATAGTTATTGATTTTCTTGATATTTTTGGCATTTTCGGCCCTGTTTTTTACCCTTATAAATGTCGAATCGTGAAAAACTTAAAACATGAAAGTTATAGATTTTCGTTCACTCTTTACACAGGTTTTTGAATCACTCAAATCCGATCTCATATGAGTAAGATAACACACGTTAAAGATGGTGTTTAAATCATATTTGTTGCACACAAGATGTTTGATGAAATATCTAGCTTATATATTTTGAATTAAAATTGAGCTAAATGCACTAATTTTTGTTTCTCAATGCATTATTAATCATTTTATTAATGTAAGACTCAAAAAGTAAAGTTTTTTAATAGTTATGAAAAGAAAAATTGTTTAAAATTGATGAACCAAAAAAACATAACACATGACATTAACTGATGAAACAAAAATTTTATATGGTAACATTTTTGACTAATTGATGAACCTAAACACATAACACATGACAAATAATTATAAGTTCATCAATTAGTCAATAATTGATGAACCTAAAATTAATAAACCTAACTGATGAACCTATAATTATAGGTTCATCAGTTAGTCAATAACTGATAAACTAACTGATAAACCTATAATTAATGAACCAAAAAATCAATGAACCTAACTGATGAACTTATAATTAGTCAATAACTGATGAACCTATAATTATAGGTTCATCAGTTAGTCAATAACTGATATAGGTTCATTAGTTAGTCAATAACTGATGAGCCCAAATATTTGATCAAATTTGATTAACCTGAAATTGATGAATCTGAAAAAATTGATGAACCAAAGTAACTGATGAACAAAATGTCTAACTGACGAACCTATAACCTATAACTTAACTGATGAACAAAACATAACCTAACTGATGAACCTAATAACCTAACTGATGAACCTAATAACCGAACTGATGAACTAAATGTATATTTTAAAAATATAATGATTAAAAAACATCACTTTTTGAATGTTACATTAATAAAATTATTAATAATGCGTTGTGGGACAAAAATAAGTGCATTTAACTCGATTTTAAGACAAAAAATATAAGCTAAACATTTCATCAAACACGTTGTGTGTAACAAATAGGGCTGTAAACGAACTGAACGTTCAGTGAACATTTCATGAACCGTTCGGTAAAAAGTTTGTTTATGTTCGTTCGTTTATTAAATGAACGAACATGAACAATATTTTACGTTCGATTAGTTAAATGAATGAACATGAACAAAAGTCTCGTCCGTTCAATTATGTCCGTGAACGTCCGATTATGCGTTCGTTAAAGTTCGTTTATTTATTTATCTATTTATGTTCATATATCATATCTTTTAATTTTGTAATTTTAAAAATTGTTATGTTTAAACAAAACAACACTTATAAAACATTATATTGTGAAGAATTCAATAAAGTTTATGTTTGTTTGTCTATTTTCATTTATATTCGATCGTTTATGTTCGTTTAGCGTTCGTTTAGTGTCTTAATGAACGAACATGAACAACTCATTTTCTTAATAAACGAACATGAACAAGAAAATTCGTCCGTTTAAGTGTTCGCGTCCGTTTATTTGTCCGGTTAAAATTAAATGAACGAACATGAACAAGGCTCCGTTCGTGTTCGTCCGGTTCGTTTACAGCCCTAGTAACAAATATGACTAAAACATTATCTTTAACATGCGATATCTCACTCATATAATATCGGATTTGAGTGATTGAAATTTCTGGTTAAAGAGTGAATCAAAATCTACAACTTTTGTGTTTTAAGTATATTATGATTCGGCAATTTTTAAGGTAAAAAATAGCAAAAACATCAAGAAAATCATGACCCAATGAATATGTCAAAAAAAATGTTTCGAAAAAATTAAAAAGATTTATACCAAAATAAAGAGAATCAAATTTTAAAAATTATGGTGAAATCGGTTTTTTCTAAAAGTTTGTTGTTTAAGAGATATATGCGATTAAAAATTGAGGTGGAAAAGAAAAAATGGGTCAAAAGACCAAATTACCCCTGGGCGGATTTTATGTATAATTTAGAGTTGGGAACACGTGTCACACTATGAATGGCTTTCTACACTTTGTATTTTTTCTCACTTTGCAAGGGATCCGAAGTCTGTTCTACAATGTGTTTAATCCTACTAAAACTATTAACGAAAGTTACCGAATATAAAGTGTAACTACCAAAATATTACTAGCTATTCAACAAAACTACACCATACCAGAAATTACGGACGTTCGTAACACTCTACAGTCCAAGAGGCTTCAATAACTATACAAGCTACATAAGAAGCCGGATCCCTTGCAAAGTACCAAAAGTTTAAAAAGTCTAAAAGGTATTTACAACCGTTGGATCATACATCAAGAACCGATCAAACTAAAGAGGGAAATCTACACTTAGGGGCATGCTGGTTGTAACACCCCCAAAATTTGGTACAGCGGAAGACTCAACAAGCTTTCGGGGTGTTACGGGGATTGGTATCCATTCAAAGTCATGAAAGAACGAGATAAAGTAAACATAATAAAAATACAACCACACGGGGTTTTAAAGTTTACATTCATCCCAAAATCATCCAAAGTCAGGCCCAAAAGAAATAAATATAGGTCCACAATAGTTATCAGAGTTTTAGAAACATAGATCCATAACCGGTGCCAATGCCAAGCCTCCAATCCCAAGCATCCATAGAGCATCACTTAATTACCTGAGAAAACGTGCTAAAAGTCAGCTTTCGCTGGTGAAATCATAGGTTTAAATTCATAATTCAATATAGTAGACATATACGCAAAACGCTTGCTAGCTAGACTAGGCCTCAATCATCCAACCAAAATAATCCATCCAATATAATCCAACCAAATCAAATCATCCCTATAGGTGCACGCTATAGCTCCAATCAATCCGATCAATAGCTTACCTAGCTCAAGTCTTGGCCTCGCTCCTAAATCAATCCAATAGCTTACCTAGTTCGGGACTAGGCCTCGCTCAACAACCAATCAATAGCTTACCTAGTTCGGGACTAGGCCTCGCTCAATAACCAAATCAATAGCTTACCTAGTTCGGGACTAGGCCTCGCTCAATAACCAAATCAATAGCTTACCTAGCTCATATCTAGGCCTCGCTCAATAACCAAATCAATAGCTTACCTAGTTCGGGACTAGGCCTCGCTTAATCCTACCTAGTTCTATAAGCATAGCAAGTTTTAACATAAACGAAGCGATAATAGTCCACATAAAACATTTGCACGTTTCTCACCCCAAGTATTGAAAACAAAGTTCAAGAATAAAAGTGGGGCTATGACTCACCTCAAGTCCAGCAAATCCTCAAAAGTAATCGATAGAAGAAAGACGTAAGCAAACTCAAGCAACTCACGTAACGGCGACTATAGACTCGGCACTTCCTAACAATACCAAACTCGTTCAGAAATCATTTCCTCAAAATCAAATATTCCCATTTCCGAACGTATTCCATTTTACTTTCCAAAATATCCATTTCTCGAATTAACTTCATATTAATTTGAAATTTGACGTTTGGTATCCATATGGGTGGAGGGTCGACACAACTCAAACCAAAAAGCCACAACAAGCAAAATAATAAACCAATTATAGGTCTAATATTAGCCTAACATATTATTTAAATAATTATTGAAGCTTATCATATCCGTCGATTTGGTAATCTCCCATATTTATTTACGTAATATATCGTTCCAAGATTATACCCAACCTAAAGCACATTGCACAAAGAATTCTATTTGGTATATATCGTAGTCCAATAAATTCCCTATATATATATATCGTTGAATCGGCCAAATTCCACGGGATACGTAGTAATTTATTACCCTAAAACATATACCACAACCTATGGGCGTCGTGGGATACGATGCCCATTAATATACCCATTTTATATCGTCAATTAACTCGATCTAATCCGTTGATTAAATAAGTCACTTGATATATAAAATGTTTATATTAATCGTCATATATCCGTGACAACACAAAAGTCACCATATAAAGCCCACTTGGACTCTAAAGAACCACAACTCGTATAACTCGATAAGTTTCCAAATTTGTAAAAATCACGTTTTTAATTATTATTTACCCGACTTATTATTTCGCCATTATTTATATAGTTATTATTTATAACAATAGTCCGACATGTATTACACTATTTGCATAGCATAATAACTATCGTTATATTATTATAGTGTTTACTCGTGATCGTTTTATTATTAATATACGCATTTATATATATATATATATATATATATATATATATATATATATATATATATATATATATATATATATATATATATATATATATATATATATATATACGTTTAACACGTCTATATACGTATATAAACGATTATATTATCAATAATATTATTACGAGTATTATTTTTAACATTTGACTTTTAAATATTTATCGAGTCATAGAATTTGGTCACATGTCCGAGTCATGACTCTCGGCTCATAGTCCAAGTCCAAATATAAGAATCAAGTCACAATAATAAATCAACTCCGTCCAAATCAATTCCATAACCACGTGCTACAACATGAGGGTCCGACTACGGCACCCAACTATCCTAACTCCGTCATCTAATCGACCGTCTCACAATCGGTCCCCAATTTCACATTCGACAACACATCTCCATAATATCAAAACACAAGTAAACCAAGTCCAAAAGCTTCGGTCCAACGTATACCACAACATGAAATAATAACACAATATTAACCAAAACAAAATATACCATATATACGGGTCGACCTACCAAGTCAAACCCGGGTCAACATTTAGACCACAAAACACAAGAATTATCCTCACCCGAGACCTTTTGGTCTCGGCTAGCTCTAGTGAGCCACTCGACCCAAAACAGCCCACGAGGGGGGTGTCGGCCGAGAACCAAGACAACAACAATAACAAAAACGAGAACAACCATTCGACCCAAACATCAAGTAGCAATAACCAACACCAAGAATCATGAATAATCGGACCACAACACATCCAAGACTCTCAACCGAGTCGAGGAAAGGTCACACCGAGACCTAGGGTCTCGGTCGAGCTCCATTCGAGCCACAACAAAACCCAAACGCGACCCAAAGCCACGAATCGAGTACCAAACTCGCGTCACACCCAAAACCCAAGATACCAAACGGATTATTATTGTCAAAACCTCATTTCCCCATCATTATTTTACAAAACCCATCAAGAAAACAACAAGATACCCACGATTTGGGTATGAATCGGGGCGCACGAACAAATCTCGTGGCCACTCACCTTCAAATAAGCTCCAAACCCGATTTCCTTCAAAAACCCAATATGAAAAGATGGTAGAAGTGGTGATAACGTGATGATATTGATTCGAATAGAGTGTTAGGGTGGTCCAAATCGCGCGTGGTTAGTACCAAAAGATAGATCGCGAAAAGATGGTGAAGATTGTGGTGTTATTTTTGATGTTGGAGTGGCGGTGGTGGTGCTATTGTGGTGATAAGGGGCGGCGATGGTTGTTTCAAGTAAAGAGAGAGAGAGTTGGTGAAATGTGTTGGTGATGGTGTGTGTTGTGTGGGAATACGCAGACCCACAAGGACGATCTTTGTTTACTCTTTTTTTTTAAAAAAAAGAATTTCGATAATAATAATAATAGTGGTAAGAGGTGTAAGGGTTTAAGTAGCCCGGTGTAAATACACGGACTAACCCGAAACTTAAATAACCAAATGACTTCCTCAAACCGAACCCGTTCCAAAGATAATAAAATCCGACCCAAAAACAAAATATAATTAAAATTGTTAGGTCAAACTAGTGCCGGAGTCAATGTAGTGCCAAAGTAACAATCTCAAAATAAATCATCACGAACGAATCAAATCAAACCATAAATAAATAATCGAATCCCATAAATATCGTACGATTAAAAATCGCGTACCAACGTTCGTAAAATATCTCGTCACAATAAACTTTTCAAATATTCCAAATTTATAATTTTAATGTAATGCGGGTTTTAAAAACGGCTCCCTATTTTGCCAGTTGTCACATACTCCCAGCCTCAGAAGAAACCCGTCCCGGGTTTCTCTCGGAACAACCCATCTACGAAGTAAAAAGCTTCGGATATCTCTTTCGAAACTCATCCTCACGTTCCCACGTGAATTCCGGCCCATGCCGCGAATTCCAACGAACTTTGATGAGCGGAATACGACTTCTCTTAAGTCGTTTGATCTCTCTATCCATAATCTCAATCGGCTCTTCCACAAAATTCAAACTCTCATCCACGCGAATATCCTTGATTGGTATAACTGGTGTTTCCTCCGAAAGACATTTCTTCAGATTGCTAACATGAAACACATCATGAACTTTATTCAATTCCATTGGCAATTCCAATCGATAAGCTATAGTCCCAATTCTTTCCAAGATAAGAAATGGTCCAATGTAGCGGGGATTTAGTTTCTCACGTTTCCCAAAACGTATCACACCCTTCCAAGGCGAGACTTTCAACATCACTTTGTCTACAACCTGGAATTCTAGGGGTTTACGCCTCTGATCGGCGTAGCTTTTCTGCCTATCTCTAGCTGCTTGCAGTCGATCTCGAATTTGCATTACCTTCTCAGTAGTTTTCAAAATAAGCTCAGGGCCTGTGAGTTGGCTATCTCCAACTTCTGCCCAACCAATAGGTGAACGACATTTACGACCATACAAAGCTTCAAATGGTGCAGCCTTAAGACTTGTGTGGTAGCTATTGTTGTAGGAGAACTCCGCAAGGGGTAGATATTTCTCCCAGCCTTTACCAAAGTCTATGATGCATGCACGAAGCATATCCTCCAAAGTCTGAATAGTTCTCTCACTTTGACCATCGGTTTGGGGGTGATATGCAGTACTCATATCAAGTCTCGTCCCCAAAGCGGTTTGAAGTGATCGCCACAATGCTGACGTGAAGCGGCTGTCGCGATCAGAAATAATCGATATCGGAACTCCATGACGAGAAACAATCTCCTTCACATACAACCTCGCAAGTTTATCAACACTATCATCTTCACTAATCGCCAGGAAATGAGCAGACTTAGTCAAACGATCCACAATTACCCATATAGCGTCACAACCGCTAGCTGTCTTTGGTAATTTGGTAATAAAGTCCATCGTAATCCGCTCCCATTTCCAAACCGGGAGTTCTGGCTGCGTCAATAATCCTGACGGTCTTTGATGTTCGGCTTTAACCTTAGAACATGTCAAACACTTACTAACATACAACGCTATATCTGCCTTCATATTTGGCCACCAATATAACTTTTTCAATTCCTGGTACATCTTGTCAAACCCAGGATGAATAGAGTATCTTGACTTATGCGACTCATGCATAATCAACTCTCGAATTCCTCCATACAATGGTACCCAACTTCGCTCTCAAAAACATAATACTCCATTAGAACGCTTAACAAATCCCTTCTCATTTTCTGCCATCCCTAATATGTTTTCAGCAGCTCGATTCTCCGCTTTCAACGCTTCCGTTTGAGCTTCTAATATTTGAGATGGTAATGGCGATACGATAGTCATTCCTAATGACCTAACTCGCAATGGTGGAATTCTCTCCTTTCGACTAAGAGCATCAGCAACGACGTTTGCTTTACCCGGATGGTAGCGAATTTCACAATCATAATCGCTTAGCAACTCAATCCAACGTCGTTGTCTCATGTTAAGCTCTTTTTGGTTCAAAATGTGTTGTAGACTTTTGTGGTCAGTAAACACTACACACCTGGTTCCATACAAGTAATGTCTCCATATCCCCAAAGCAAAAACCACAGCACCTAACTCCAAATCATGGGTGGTGTAGTTCTTCTTGTGCTTCTTGAGCTGTCGGGAAGCATAAGCTATCACTTTCTCTCGTTGCATCAACACCGCTCCTAAACCTTTATGAGAAGCGTCACAATAGACGACGAAGTCCTCGTTACCTTCAGGTAACGCTAAGATAGGAGCACTACACAACATTTCCTTGAGTAACTGAAATGCTTCCTCTTCCTTATCTCCCCATTCTTACTTAACACTCTTTTGAGTCAATTTGGTCAACGGTTTTGCTATCTTCGAAAATCCCTCAATGAATCTTCGGTAATAACCGGCTAAACCCAAAAATTGACGAACTTCTGTTGGGGTCGTAGGTGTAGCCCAATCTTTAATCGCTTCAATCTTAGCAGGGTCCACATGAACTCCTTGTCTATCAATCACATGACCTAGAAATTGTACCGTCGGAATCCAAAATTCGCATTTCGAAAACTTGGCATACAGTTTCTCCTTCCTGAGCAATTCTAAGATAAGTCTTAGATGCTCCTCATGCTCCTTCTCACTCTTCGAATAAATCAGAATGTCATCGATGAACACAATCACAAACTTATCTAAATAGGGCTTACACACCCGATTCATGAGATCCATGAATACTGCCGGTGCGTTAGTCAACCCAAACGGCATCACCTGAAACTCGTAATGCCCGTAACGGGGTTCTGAAAGCCGTTTTCAGAATATCTTCCTCGCGAACTCGAAGCTGATGATATCCCGATCTCAAATCGATCTTCGAATACACACTCGATCCTTGAAGCTGATCGAACAGATCGTCGATTCTCGGTAACGGGTATCTATTCTTCACCGTTAACTTGTTCAACTCTCGATAATCAATACACATGCGAAACGATCCATCCTTCTTCTTCACAAATAAGACCGGGGCTCCCCAAGGTGAAGAACTTGGTCTTATGAATCCCTTTTCGGCTAACTCCGCTAATTGTTTCGACAACTCTTCCAATTCAGTAGGTGCAAGATGATAAGGCGCCCGTGCTACAGGTGCAGCACCAGGTATCAACTCAATTTGAAATTCCACTTGTCTAGTAGGCGGAATTCCCGGCAAATCATCGGGAAACACATCCGAAAAATCACGAACTATAGGTACATCTCCAATGCACCTTTCCTTTTTCTCCTTCCCTTCTGTCTCAGAAATTTGAGCTAAGAAAAGGCAACTTCCTTTTTCCATTAGCTTCGGCAACTTAGTGCAAGATATGACCGCTAATCTAGATGGGCCTCTCAAATCCTTTCTATCTCCTGGTATGTTCAGGATCTCCTTGCCGTATGGCACCCGCACGATCTTTTCATCGCAAATTATATGAGCACGATACTTCGACAACCAATCCATACCAATAATGACATCAAAACTTCCTAATGTGACGGGTAGAAGATCTATGTTGAAAGGACGATTCAGGAAGTTTAACGTGCAGCCGCAAATGATAGTCCTAATCCTCTATATGTTCCCATTAGCTAACTCTACATCATAACCAATTCCTAAGGCCATCGGGGGTTTCTCTAGTAAGGGTGCAAACTTAGTGGACACAAAACTCTTATCGGCACCAGTATCAAATAGTATGGAAGCATAACGATTATTGAGAAGGAACGTACCAGTAACGACGTTCGGATCTTCTCCTCTCTCGTTCCCCAGTGCATACACTCTCCCATGAGCAGCTCCAGCTTCCACACGTTGGTCCCCATTATCTTGTCGTCCACGATTTCCTCCAGCTCCACGATTTCCATTATTGTACCCATTACCACCCGATCCTTGATTTCCTCGGTTCCACGATTCCCTACACTCATTCCGAAAATGTCCCTTCTTTCCACATCCATAGCAAGTAACATTTGCCTTGATCATAGTTTCAGGAGTAGCTTGAACCATAGCAAGTGGTCGAGCTCTACAATCCTTAGCTATGTGTCCCATCTTAGAGCAATTCTTTCACATCACAGTACATCGACCAGAATGATGCTTGTAACATCGGTTACATTTGGGTGCATCTCCATTGTAGTTCTTCTTGTCTCCATCTCCCATAGCATAAGCTCTAGTAGTTGTTTGTCGCTTGTTTCGACGGTCATTACCCTTAGAGTGATCATCCCTCTTCCTCTTTCCATTCTTATCCTTCTCAGCTTCTTCCAATGCCAAAGAGTCCATCAATTGTTGAGCGATAGTGATAGCCTCATGAATGTTTGCAGGCTTAGCAGAAATCACATCGTTCCTTGTAGCTACTGGCAACCCATCGGTATACCTCTCAATCTTTTGGGTCTCAGTCCTAACCATATCGGGACAAAGTAAGGCTAACTCTCGATAACGGCAATTGTAAGTTGCCATATCGGTACCTTTCACCTTATGGTTCCAGAACTCAATCTCCAGCTTCTTAATCTCATTCCTTGGGCAGTAAGTCTGAATCAGCAAAGACTTAAATTGCTCCCAAGTCATAGCATAAGCCACATCACTTCCAACCGAGTTACGGTAATTGTTCCACCAAGTTAAAGCTTCATCCTTGAAAGTAAAAGAAGCAAACTTTACCTTCGCATTCTCCGCACAACCACTGACATTAAACACTGACTCAGTCTTCTCAATCCACCTAACCAAGTAAACCACTCCTTCAGTTCCACCAAACTCAATAGGTCCACAAATCTTAAACTCCTTGTAGTGACATCCGTTAGCACGGACAGATGGAAATGTTCCAGCAGAGTTATTGGAATGATTTGACTCAGCTAGTAGCTCAGCAACTCGTTGCTCCACAAGTTGATTGATCATTGCTTGATCCACAGTAGGTGCATTAAGTGGAACATGATCATTGTCTCCCTGAACATCAACATTTTGATTCCTGTTGTTGCGGTTAGTAGTGTCCAGGTTATCAGGAGTAGGGGTCTCAACATTTCGAGTAGGACGGCGTCCTCGACGACCAGGGGTAGTCGTTGCAGGTCCAGTTCTGGTAGCTCTAACAGGGTTTCTTCGTGGGGCCATTGATCTGAAATATCATACAAGTTCGTGAGTCTTCGATAGAACTTATCATATGCTCAACAAGAATTAAATCAACGAAGCCAAGTCATGGAAAGAATATCAACAATACACCACAAGACATCAATAAGGCGCATAGGAACTCAATTTCCATAATATCCAACAACCACATAATACCATAAAATAATAACCATCAACCATACAATAAAGATCCAACATTGTTCCAACTACCGAAAACACAAAGGTAACAATCGTTCCAACAAGACGAGTAATCAATGGAAAATACATCAAAATAAGATAACTAGCTTTTCTAACCGAACACTCCTCGGTTAAGAAAGCAACAAGATAACATAGCTCAAACGTCTAGCCACGCTGCTGGCGGAGGCTCCTCAACTCCTGCCTCAAGCCATTAAGATCTCTCCATAATGATCCTAACTCCACACTATGGGTGTCTCGGTCTCTCTTGAGGTCAGCCACCTCCTTCTCCAGCTCGACATTCCTTTGCCATAGCTTACGGTCGGCCTCTCGAGCAGTAACAAAACCTCGCTGTAAACTATCGATATGCTCATGAACCTCCATCAAAACTCTCCTCATCTCAGTAGTCCTGCCCACAACCACAGTCATATCAACTCTCAGATCCGCTATGAACTCTCCAATAACCCTCTCAAGTCGATCAGATATACGTGCAACTCGCTCACCAAGATCAGTAATCTGAGCCCACAACCTACCAATCTCACCTAACTCTGCATGCTCAGTAGAAACCTCAGAAGGTGCATCCGACTCATCGGGACTACCATGTGGCAACTCAACCAAAAACGGATGATCAGGTGAATCAGGCTCAATCGGATGTATAGGTGAATCAGGCTCCTCAGCCTGAGCTGGCGGCACTAACAAATCATCATAATTAGGCATCTCCTCCTCCTGAGGGTCATCCTCCTCCTCAGGGTCATCATCATCACCCTGCTCAGCCTCCTGAGGGTCATCAGCCTCATCCTCACCCTCGTACTCCTCCTCCTCCTCCTCATCAGAAGAGTACATCATCAATCGTCGTCTCCTAACAGGTGAACCATGTGGTGAAGGGGTAGGTAATCTAGGACGATGACGCAATGATGCAGGTGGCGCCTTAGACAGAAGAGAGTGAGCATCAATCTGTAAAGGTGGTGAAGTAGGGCGTACCGACATACTTGCCGTAGCTCGGTGGGCAAAACGGGGAGCCACACGAGCCAAAGCCTGATGAAGAGTAAGCTGCCTCGATGTACCAGGGAGCCCTAGAGTAGATGAGGGTCCCTGCGTAGATGCAGCAGGTGGTGCTGAAGTAGAACCTGTCGGTGTCACAGTAGCTGCATGCATGGCAACCTGGTAAGGGTCATCAGGAGCCATGGTGAACTGTGCTGGCAATACCGGTGTAGTAAGAATATCATCAACAACATCAGGCGTATAGGAGGCCATAGTCTGTGACAACGGCGTAGGGTAGGTGTAAGTGTTTCAAAACAACTAAACCGCGTACTCAAAATACCATGCCCAAAAATCATCATATAATTCCAAATCATATATAATCAAGAAAGATTTAAAATACCGCATTACTAAAACCATTCGCAAAACAATTTAGCCATATAATTCCTCAAAAACGCATATAATTCCTCAAAACGCCATCATATCACTAAATCAATAAGCCTCAAAATCTCAAATCATCTCAAGAAATCTCAAATCTATAATCATCTCAATAATCTCATAATACCTCAATAATAAACAATGATGCTTCGGCTTGGCGAGCTGGCGGGCAAAGGTCGAGGATCGTTTTCTATAAAAATTGGTTATAGTTTAGGTGTCTATTTACCTAGTTCTCTATAACCTTGGCTCTGATACCAATCTGTAACACCCCCAAAATTTGGTACAGCGGAAGACTCAACAAGCTTTCGGGGTGCTACGGGGATTGGTATCCATTCAAAGTCATGAAAGAACGGGATAAAGTAAACATAATAAAAATACAACCACGCGGGGTTTTAAAGTTTACATTCATCACAAAATCATCCAAAGTCAGGCCCAAAAGAAATAAATATAGGTCCACAATAGTTATCAGAGTTTTAGAAACATAGATCCATAACCGGTGCCAATGCCAAGCCTCCAATCCCAAGCATCCATAGAGCATCACTTAATTACCTGAGAAAACGTGCTAAAAGTCAGCTTTCGCTGGTGAGATCATAGGTTTAAATTCATAATTCAATATAGTGGACACATACGCAAAACGCTTGCTAGCTAGACTAGGCCTTAATCATCCAACCAAAATAATCCATCCAATATAATCCAACCAAATCAAATCATCCCTATAGGTGCACGCTATAGCTCCAATCAATCCGATCAATAGCTTACCTAGCTCAAGTCTAGGCCTCGCTCCTAAATCAATCCAATAGCTTACCTAGTTCGGGACTAGGCCTCGCTCAACAACCAATCAATAGCTTACCTAGTTCGGGACTAGGCCTCGCTCAATAACCAAATCAATAGCTTACCTAGTTCGGGACTAGGCCTCGCTCAATAACCAAATCAATAGTTTACCTAGCTCATGTCTAGGCCTCGCTCAATAACCAAATCAATAGCTTACCTAGTTCGGGACTAGGCCTCGCTTAATCCTACCTAGTTCTATAAGCATAGCAAGTTTTAACATAAACGAAGCGATAATAGTCCACATAAAACATTTGCACGTTTCTCACCCCAAGTATTGAAAACAAAGTTCAAGAATAAAAGTGGGGCTATGACTCACCTCAAGTCCAGCAAATCCTCAAAAGTAATCGATAGAAGAAAGACGTAAGCAAACTCAAGCAACTCACGTAACGGCGACTACAGACTCGGCACTTCCTAACAATACCAAACTCGTTCAGAAATCATTTCCTCAAAATCAAATATTCCCATTCCCGAACGTATTCCATTTTACTTTCCAAAATATCCATTTCTCGAATTAACTTCATATTAATTTGAAATTCGACGTTTGGTATCCATATGGGTGGAGGGTCGACACAACTCAAACCAAAAAGCCACAACAAGCAAAATAATAAACCAATTATAGGTCTAATATTAGCCCAACATATTATTTAAATAATTATCGAAGCTTATCATATCCGTCGATTTGGTAATCTCCCATATTTATTTACGTAATATATCGTTCCAAGATTATACCCAACCTAAAGCACATTGCACAAAGAATTCTATTTGGTATATATCGTAGTCCAATAAATTCCCTATATATATCGTTGAATCGGCCAAATTCCACGAGATACGTAGTAATTTATTACCCTAAAACATATACCACAACCTATGGGCGTCGTGGGATACGATGCCCATTAATATACCCATTTTATATCGTCAATTAACTCGATCTAATCCGTCGATTAAATGAGTCACTTGATATATGAAATGTTTATATTAATCGTCATATATCCGTGACAACACAAAAGTCACCATATAAAGCCAACTTGGACTCTGAAGAACCACAACTCGTATAACTCGATAAGTTTCCAAATTTGTAAAAATCACGTTTTTAATTATTATTTACCCGACTTATTATTTCGCCATTATTTATATAGTTATTATTTATAACAATAGTCCGACATTTATTACACTATTTGCATAGGATAATAACTAGCGTTATATTATTATAGTGTTTACTCGTGATCGTTTTATAATTAATATACGCATTTATATATATATATATATATATATATATATATATATATATATATATGTATATATATATATATATATATATATATATATATATATATATACGTTTAACACGTGTATATACGTATATAAATGATTATATTATCAATAATATTATTACGAGTATTATTTTTAATATTTGACTTTTAAATATTTATCGAGTCATAGAATTTGGTCACATGTCCGAGTCATGACTCTCGGCTCATAGTCCAAGTCCAAATATAAGAATCAAGTCACAATAATAAATCAACTCCGTCCAAATCAATCCCATAACCACGTGCTACAACATGAGGGTCCGACTACGGCACCCAACTATCCTATCTCCGTCATCTAATCGACCGTCTCACAATCGGTCCCCAATTTCACATTCGACAACACATCTCCATAATATCAAAACACAAGTAAACCAAGTCCAAAAGCTTCGGTCCAACGTATACCACAACATGAAATAATAACACAATATTAACCAAAACAAAATATACCATATATACGGGTCGACCTACCAAGTCAAACCCGGGTCAACATTTAGACCACAAAACACAAGAATTATCCTCACCCGAGACCTTTTGGTCTCGGCTAGCTCTAGTGAGCCACCCGACCCAAAACAGCCCACGAGGGGGGTGTCGGCCGAGAACCAAGACAACAACAATAACAAAAACGAGAACAACCATTCGACCCAAACATCAAGTAGCAATAACCAACACAAAGAATCATGAATAATCGGACCACAACACATCCAAGACTCTCAACCGAGTCGAGGAAAGGTCACACTGTCACAACTCACCATTTCACGTCATTTACCATTTCAGGTCATTTTCCCAAACTTCGACTTTTTACTATTCATAAATCACTATTCATCAAAACACTATTCATCGTTTTACTATTCATCGTTTTCGAGGTCAGTTTGATGTTCTGAGAAACTTTTTGGAAATTTACTATTCACCGAACACTATTCATTTCCGGAAAAGTTTTCACCATTCACTTGCATTACTCATTTCATTGTAAATTTAGTTTACGGGTATTCAAATTCGCGTAACCGGATTGGTTTAGGTGCGAATTCATTTCATTAGTGTTAAGTACACTGCATACGGACTGGGGATAGTCTGCATATCATCATAACAGCATTTTCATGTTATACCACTCTCAGGATTTTCAAATTTCTATATTCAGTACATTTAACGTTTTTACGTATACGTAATTATAATAAACGTTAACACCCGGTTTATACACGACGAATATATCTAAATATTCCCACAATGGTCCCGACATATTTTTATATCCATTTTAACATCATAAAAGTTATAACATTCAGTTACCCAGTATTTTGGAAATTTATTTTATTTTTAACGTACGCGTATGAATATAACGACGGTTTTCGTGAAAACTAAACAATAATCACCCGATCACTTAGTAAATGTACCCAACATATTTTTAATATGTTTTTAACATTTTTATAACTAATTTCATCCCGGTATACTTCGTGAATATTTATTTCTAATAAAACCGATACCCGATCGTAACTAAAAACGCTAACTAGTGCAAATTCTTTCAAGGTTTCCTAATTAAATCCCAAGTACCCTAACCCCCCCCTCCTACCCTTTGAAAACCAGCCCCAATACACACCCTTTTAACCCCTAGCATTAACTTAACCATTTTATACTAATAAACCACTTAAAACATAACTTTACCAATTTTTACAAATCATAATCCAACTTTTGAGCTAAGAACACTTTTCATCTCATCTTCTTCCATTTCCTCTCCAAACCCACGACTTATTATTGATCTCCATGATCAAGTGATCATTTTCCATAAAGTAAAACACAAAACTTGTTCATTTTACAAGCCTAATCAAGAATCAAGCAACAAAAACACAAGAACATCAAGCATAATCATCCTATAATCATCTCATTTTATCAAGTAAGTTTTCATCTTTATTTTTTCATGGATCATCCTATTTTTACATGTATTACATAAGTATCATGCTAAAAACCATGTACAAGTAGCTATACCACACTTTATTTTGGCTAAAAAGAAACATACAAACCCTAACTTTCTTGTTATGAATCCCCTAGCTCTAATAACTTGGTTAGGAGTCCATGGCACCCTAAGAAGGTGTATGGTAAGATTAGATTAGCCATGTGGTGATTACAAGAGGTTTGGTGATGGTAGAAATTAGTTTTTAACCTTGGAAACTTGATTTGGAACCTATTTTAGACATGCTGTTCCGTTTTGTAAAAATCTGGAAAATCAGTAAACACCAAGGAAACTTTGGCAAAATTTTTAGAAAATACTTTCAAAAACGAATCCGTAGGCGAAAGAACGGATTAAAAAGAGCTTATAACGAAGAAGTTATGATTTTTGCAAGATTGTTGACGAAATGTATTTTCTGGAAATTTGTTTGCTGTTGGACGTTTTTCATTGGACAAAAAGAGACTTTAGACGTAACCCGGAGGAGCCAAGCTTTCCAAAATATATTACTACATACTAAGACGAAACCGTGGATATAAAGAACAAGTAAAACGGACAAGTAACGACAAAGATATACTCGTTTGAATATCGGCTAAAACCATTTTATAATTGACAGCTTTTATTAAATTTGGCGCAAAAACTACGAAGTACATTTTTGAGCTAGAAGTAATATCAAGTACCGAGCTTTATAACTAACGTAGTATTAGTTATTATGAGTATGTTTTCATCATTTCAAGGATTACAACCCGAGTATTTCAACGCTTACATGGAAACTTACGTTATATATATATAAGTATATATATATTATAACTAGCTATTTATATTTTCTAATAGCAATATTTTCCAAATACTTGGATTATATACTTTTGATAACACAAGTGTTTTTACAAAGAGTAGAGTGGTATAGAAACATGTGCATGGACATTCATAACATCATTTCATGATCTAAAGTAGATCGTACATCATTCATATTAGGTTGCGGCTAGTGTGCGCGCCTTGTTTTTCAGCTCATTACATGTTCATGGTACCATCATATTGGGTTGCGGCAGCTAATTGTTCATTGGTGTTCATTTCATTTCATCACAGTTTCATCAGTTCAGGTGAGTCATAGCCCCACTTTTACTGGTTTAATTACTTTACAAACTCTTTGGGGGAGATACATGCTTAAATACTCGTGTTATACTTTTATACGATTTCAAATCCCATGGGGGAGGATACATTGCAACAACTATTTTTGTACATGCCCAAGTATTACAAATTCCATACATTGCTTAAGTTGCCTTACTACCATTTCATAACAAGTCCCCTTTCAATATCATGGACCGTTAATTTCAAGTACTAAGCGAGAGTGAGTGAATAGATCTATTGAGGGTGACGCCTCCATTCGTGTTTGGGTTGCTCCAACGGGACGAATGCATTTCATGTCTTATCAAGTGAGTGCCTGGTAGACACTCTGTTGGGGCATTACAAAGTCTAGCTTCGGGGTCATGAGCTTAAGGGACAATGTAGCATTTTTGACATTTATGTCGGTTCACTTTATACTTGTGGCTATTGTACATACGAAAATTACTTATGGAATTACGATACTTTACCACCACTATTACTATTGAATTACAATGCTTTTGTATCAAACATATTACATTTGGCAGTGGGTTGTAAACACACAGGTTACAAGTCTCTTATGGCGGGACTTGGAACTGAGTGGATTTACGATGCCTTTGCTGGGGAATCTTCATTTCAATGCATTACATTCTTTTTCACAAGACTCTATGAACTCACCAACCATTGTGTTGACACTTTAGCATGTATTTTCAGGTATTAACCAATGGCACGCTACAGGAGGTTTTGGCAGGGCATGGCATGGTCATAGAAGACTCTGATTTTTCATTTGGGGACCGTTTTTAACTATTTTAATGGCCTACTTCCGCATTACTTTAAACGATGTAAATTCATACTTTTGGTTAAACAATTTTATTTTAAATGATTCAAGTGCAAACCATTTTTGAACTAGTGTTGTGATATCAATTGAGTTACACCCCAGCTACATGTATGCTTCCGCTGGACCCGATTTTGGGGGTGTGACAGATTGGCATAAGAGCTTTGGCTATAGCGAACTAAGTGTTTTTAAAACCTAGACTATAGCTACTTTTATGAAAAACTTAACCCTATGACCGTCACGTGCCTGCCTGCCAAGCTGAAGCCTCATTTGTGGTTAGTTGCTGACATAGGTGATGAGACTTGTGTCTCATTATCTGATATATTATATTCATTTATTATAGTTGATTACTATAATTGTCTTTCATATAAGCATGTTCACGTATCATATATGTCACCGCATTATGTCTTTCCTTGCATAGTTTCATCATTTGACCTCGAGTTTGGTCACCTGCCTTAGTCTTTCTGAACGTCTTGGTATTTGTGAAGGACATAGTCTTAGTATGACTGAGCTGAGTATTTCAAAATTCATGGAACCTCGGTGGAATATAGACTAGTCACCTATATTCAACCCGGGATAGTGGGACATAGGCTGACTACCTATGTCTGACTCAGAAATGAATTTTGCAACACTGAGAATGGTTATAATAAAATTCTGTCTGGATTGAATCCTTTACTCATTTTCCAAATGTTTCATGCATGTGTGTATACCCTCATTGTCAGAACATTCATACTTTTCATCACCTCATGAACCGCCGCTTGGAAGCATGTAAATTGATCATTTCATTTCATGAACATTCACATTTATGCATAATACACTTACATCACAGTATTTTCTTGTATCACAATATCATTTTGTCGCAGTCGTCACAGTCTCTTCCCTTCTCACCATCACTATCATCACCTTTTCACCAATATGTTTTCAGAGACCAACATAAACTGAACTTCGGGACGAAGTTCCTTTTAGAGGGGAAGACTGTCACAACTCACCATTTCACGTCATTTACCATTTCAGGTCATTTTCCCAAACTTCGACTTTTTACTATTCATAAATCACTATTCATCAAAACACTATTCATCGTTTTACTATTCATCGTTTTCGAGGTCAGTTTGATGTTCTGAGAAACTTTTTGGAAATTTACTATTCACCGAACACTATTCATTTCCGGAAAAGTTTTCACCATTCACTTGCATTACTCATTTCATTGTAAATTTAGTTTACGGGTATTCAAATTCGCGTAACCGGATTGGTTTAGGTGCGAATTCATTTCATTAGTGTTAAGTACACTGCATACGGACTGGGGATAGTCTGCATATCATCATAACAGCATTTTCATGTTATACCACTCTCAGGATTTTCAAATTTCTATATTCAGTACATTTAACGTTTTTACGTATACGTAATTATAATAAACGTTAACACCCGGTTTATACACGACGAATATATCTAAATATTCCCACAATGGTCCCGACATATTTTTATATCCATTTTAACATCATAAAAGTTATAACATTCAGTTACCCAGTATTTTGGAAATTTATTTTATTTTTAACGTACGCGTATGAATATAACGACGGTTTTCGTGAAAACTAAACAATAATCACCCGATCACTTAGTAAATGTACCCAACATATTTTTAATATGTTTTTAACATTTTTATAACTAATTTCATCCCGGTATACTTCGTGAATATTTATTTCTAATAAAACCGATACCCGATCGTAACTAAAAACGCTAACTAGTGCAAATTCTTTCAAGGTTTCCTAATTAAATCCCAAGTACCCTAACCCCCCCCTCCTACCCTTTGAAAACCAGCCCCAATACACACCCTTTTAACCCCTAGCATTAACTTAACCATTTTATACTAATAAACCACTTAAAACATAACTTTACCAATTTTTACAAATCATAATCCAACTTTTGAGCTAAGAACACTTTTCATCTCATCTTCTTCCATTTCCTCTCCAAACCCACGACTTATTATTGATCTCCATGATCAAGTGATCATTTTCCATAAAGTAAAACACAAAACTTGTTCATTTTACAAGCCTAATCAAGAATCAAGCAACAAAAACACAAGAACATCAAGCATAATCATCCTATAATCATCTCATTTTATCAAGTAAGTTTTCATCTTTATTTTTTCATGGATCATCCTATTTTTACATGTATTACATAAGTATCATGCTAAAAACCATGTACAAGTAGCTATACCACACTTTATTTTGGCTAAAAAGAAACATACAAACCCTAACTTTCTTGTTATGAATCCCCTAGCTCTAATAACTTGGTTAGGAGTCCATGGCACCCTAAGAAGGTGTATGGTAAGATTAGATTAGCCATGTGGTGATTACAAGAGGTTTGGTGATGGTAGAAATTAGTTTTTAACCTTGGAAACTTGATTTGGAACCTATTTTAGACATGCTGTTCCGTTTTGTAAAAATCTGGAAAATCAGTAAACACCAAGGAAACTTTGGCAAAATTTTTAGAAAATACTTTCAAAAACGAATCCGTAGGCGAAAGAACGGATTAAAAAGAGCTTATAACGAAGAAGTTATGATTTTTGCAAGATTGTTGACGAAATGTATTTTCTGGAAATTTGTTTGCTGTTGGACGTTTTTCATTGGACAAAAAGAGACTTTAGACGTAACCCGGAGGAGCCAAGCTTTCCAAAATATATTACTACATACTAAGACGAAACCGTGGATATAAAGAACAAGTAAAACGGACAAGTAACGACAAAGATATACTCGTTTGAATATCGGCTAAAACCATTTTATAATTGACAGCTTTTATTAAATTTGGCGCAAAAACTACGAAGTACATTTTTGAGCTAGAAGTAATATCAAGTACCGAGCTTTATAACTAACGTAGTATTAGTTATTATGAGTATGTTTTCATCATTTCAAGGATTACAACCCGAGTATTTCAACGCTTACATGGAAACTTACGTTATATATATATAAGTATATATATATTATAACTAGCTATTTATATTTTCTAATAGCAATATTTTCCAAATACTTGGATTATATACTTTTGATAACACAAGTGTTTTTACAAAGAGTAGAGTGGTATAGAAACATGTGCATGGACATTCATAACATCATTTCATGATCTAAAGTAGATCGTACATCATTCATATTAGGTTGCGGCTAGTGTGCGCGCCTTGTTTTTCAGCTCATTACATGTTCATGGTACCATCATATTGGGTTGCGGCAGCTAATTGTTCATTGGTGTTCATTTCATTTCATCACAGTTTCATCAGTTCAGGTGAGTCATAGCCCCACTTTTACTGGTTTAATTACTTTACAAACTCTTTGGGGGAGATACATGCTTAAATACTCGTGTTATACTTTTATACGATTTCAAATCCCATGGGGGAGGATACATTGCAACAACTATTTTTGTACATGCCCAAGTATTACAAATTCCATACATTGCTTAAGTTGCCTTACTACCATTTCATAACAAGTCCCCTTTCAATATCATGGACCGTTAATTTCAAGTACTAAGCGAGAGTGAGTGAATAGATCTATTGAGGGTGACGCCTCCATTCGTGTTTGGGTTGCTCCAACGGGACGAATGCATTTCATGTCTTATCAAGTGAGTGCCTGGTAGACACTCTGTTGGGGCATTACAAAGTCTAGCTTCGGGGTCATGAGCTTAAGGGACAATGTAGCATTTTTGACATTTATGTCGGTTCACTTTATACTTGTGGCTATTGTACATACGAAAATTACTTATGGAATTACGATACTTTACCACCACTATTACTATTGAATTACAATGCTTTTGTATCAAACATATTACATTTGGCAGTGGGTTGTAAACACACAGGTTACAAGTCTCTTATGGCGGGACTTGGAACTGAGTGGATTTACGATGCCTTTGCTGGGGAATCTTCATTTCAATGCATTACATTCTTTTTCACAAGACTCTATGAACTCACCAACCATTGTGTTGACACTTTAGCATGTATTTTCAGGTATTAACCAATGGCACGCTACAGGAGGTTTTGGCAGGGCATGGCATGGTCATAGAAGACTCTGATTTTTCATTTGGGGACCGTTTTTAACTATTTTAATGGCCTACTTCCGCATTACTTTAAACGATGTAAATTCATACTTTTGGTTAAACAATTTTATTTTAAATGATTCAAGTGCAAACCATTTTTGAACTAGTGTTGTGATATCAATTGAGTTACACCCCAGCTACATGTATGCTTCCGCTGGACCCGATTTTGGGGGTGTGACACACACCGAGACCTAGGGTCTCGGTCGAGCTCCATTCGAGCCACAACAAAACCCAAACGCGACCCAAAGCCACGAATCGAGTACCAAACTCGCGTCACACCCAAAACCCAAGATACCAAACGGATTATTATTGTCAAAACCTCATTTCCCCATCATTATTTTACAAAACCCATCAAGAAAACAACAAGATACCCACGATTTGGGTATGAATCGGGGCGCACGAACAAATCTCGTGGCCACTCACCTTCAAATAAGCTCCAAACCCGATTTCCTTCAAAAACCCAATATGAAAAGATGGTAGAAGTGGTGATAACGTGATGATATTGATTTGAATAGGGTGTTAGGGTGGTCCAAATCGCGCGTGGTTAGTACCAAAAGATAGATCGCGAAAAGATGGTGAAGATGGTGGTGTTATTTTTGATGTTGGAGTAGCGGTGGTGGTGCTATTGTGGTGATAAGGGGCGGCGATGGTTGTTTGAAGTAAAGAGAGAGAGAGAGTTGGTGAAATGTGTTGGTGATGGTGTGTGTTGTGTGGGAATACGCAGACCCACAAGGACGATCTTTGTTTACTCTTTTTTTTTAAACAAAAAAGAATTTTGATAATAATAATAATAATAATAGTGGTAAGAGGTGTAAGGGTTTAAGTAGCCCGGTGTAAATACACGGACTAACCCGAAACTTAAATAACCAAATGACTTCCTCAAACCGAACCCGTTCCAAAGATAATAAAATCCGATCCAAAAACAAAATATAATTAAAATTGTTAGGTCAAACTAGTGCCGGAGTCAATGTAGTGCCAAAGTAACAATCTCAAAATAAATCATCACGAACGAATCAAATCAAACCATAAATAAATAATCGAATCCCATAAATATCGTACGATTAAAAATCGCGTACCAACGTTCGTAAAATATCTCGTCACAATAAACTTTTCAAATATTCCAAATTTATAATTTTAATGTAATGCAGGTTTTAAAAACGGCTCCCTATTTTGCCAGTTGTCACACTGGTCATTCCAATAAAAATAATAATCGGTTACCGTTCTTTATTTCCCATCTCCTTTCCCCTCTTTTTTCCCCCACCAGATTACACAGTCGCCAACACCGTTTGCATCACCAGAGGCGGAGCTATGGAGGAAAAAAAAGAATCTTGTCGGAAGAAACACAGTCCATTAGAAAAAATGAAAAGGTGAATTATGAAAGAGAAAGGTGTTATCATTGGTCACCTATGAAAAAGAGAAAGGTTATGCTTTTTGTAGTCACGTGGGTGGTGCATTTTAAATGGGAAACCAACCCATTTTTCTTTTTTTTCTATTTTTTACTTTACACTTTGTTATGATTTTATTATTCTTTGCATATAGTGTAACTTTGGCTGTTTGATACTAGTATTCGGTTTAATTTTATTCACCTGTTATTATTTGGGGCAAAAAATTTTAATGACACCGTCGTAGAGGTCTTTTGGTGACATGATCGGAGGTTGATGAGTTTTTTTAAGAAGTGCTAACACTTTTGTTGATGGGTTTTTTGTTTTAAAAAGGTGTGATTTTTTGCTAAAAATTGATTGTACAACTTTGTATTTTATCCGCTTATTTTTGATAATGTTCATCAGTTTATTAGTTAGTTTTGGTTATCGGTTAATTTGGTTCATCAGTTATATTTGATAATGTTCATCAATTTAAGTTATTATTTGTTAATTAGTTCATCAATTTTGTTAATACAAATATCGCCTAAAAACGTTATTTATATTTTATAATCTTTGCTAAGTTTTGTTAATGACAAAGTATGAACTTTAGCTATGAGTAAATCATCACTTTAAGTGTTTAAGTCTTGTTTAACTAAGGTTTACATTTCCTTTTAAACAAAACATTGTTTTTATTTTTTAAATTAGAAAGTGTCTTGTCACATCACATTTATTTCTTTAAATAGAAATATCACATCACATTTATGGTAAGTTTATCACTGTACATTTATGGAAAGAAAGTGTGTTTGACTAACCATAAGTTTTCTTGTGCAAGTTTGTGTTTGACTAGTATTCATGTGATGTGACCTTGTTTGGTTTGGAAGATTTATTGCAAAACCAACTGCAGCCCTGACGGAACCCTGGGGGTACATGGGCGGAACCCATCTGAGGGTTCCGCCGTATCCGCCAGACCTGCAGAATGGTTTGCTATAAATACCAAACCACTTATTAGTTTTAAGTCATCACTTTAGGACATATTTTCATATACTCTCTCAACTAACTCAGTAACATTTTGACTTGTGTGATCCTCTTATGTAGCTAGGGACTTCACAAGATCATTAAAGAAGTTACAAGCTTCAACTCTAAAGTTGCAAGTCTTGTTAGCTTTATCATGTATAAGCTTTGGTAGTTTATACTTCATTTGTATCATAAGTGTAGAAGTGATCGGTTAGTATTTTAGGCCTCAAAATACATAGTCTGTCGGGAGTTGTTGTACCCTTGTAAAAGAACTAACGGGAGTCGTTGTACCATTGGTAAAGAATTCGACATCTAGCTTAGTGTCGGTAAAAGTGTAAGCGACGATGGGAGTGGTTGTACCCGTGTAAAAGAATTCGAAATCTAGCTTAGTGTCGGTAAAAGTGTAAGCGACGTTGTAAAGGTTTCTCCACCGGGAAAGGAGCTTGTTGATTAGTGCTTATAACACTCGAGTTGGAAACTCGGGGCGTGGATGTAGGGCAAGGAGAAAGAGTCCTTGTAGCCGAACCACGATAAACAATCGTGTTGTGGTTTGATCGTTTCTTTCTTTATCTTTGCTTATTACATAATTTCTTTAGTTAGAATAGCTAATCACACGCAAAGCTTTTCAAAGAATTAAACAAGTAAAGTTGTGTTTATATCTTTAAACAAACGTAAAGCTTTTCGAAGAACTAAACAAGTAAAGTTAGGATTATTATTCACACGTAAAGCTTTTCAAATAATTGAACTTGTAAAGTTGTGTTTATATCTTTAAACAAACGTAAAGTTTTAAAGATAATCAAATTAAAAAGTGGTAAACTATTCAACCCCCTTCTAGTTTTCCACAATTGGCATCAGGAGCTACGTTACTCAAGATCTTTAAAATATAGTGTATTTTAAAACTTGGATCGATCCATGGATTTTGAAAATGTCAAAGAAGGGCAACCTATTCAAAACTCACCACTATTTGAAAAAGGAAACTTCCTTGAATGGAAAAGTAATTTTGAAAACTATGTGAAATCAATTGATCAAGATCTTTGGCATATTATTTCTTTTGGCGATTTCAAACCAAAGACAACAAGTTTTGAAAACCAAGTTAACTATTCTAAACTTGATAAAAATACTAATGCTAAGATAATGATTTATAAAGCTTTATCATATACCAAATATGAAAGTATGTAATTTTGTCAAATGGCTAATGATATTTGGAAAAATATAACCAACTTTCATCAAGAAATATGTCAAGTCAAAGATGATCAATTTGATCTTACATATGAATTAGAAGTTTTAGAAAAACTAATTGATAGATACTTAGTAGAAGTTAATACATGTGCTACTAGTTTAAATGTTTTAAATGAAGGTACAAGTGAAGATGAGTACGTGTGTCTTGATGAACTTGCTTGCAAATCATGGAATGAAACGGATGTTGACGAAGACAATGATCTGGTGGTTGATGGTCAATTTATTGAAACAACAAGCAAGGTACATGTTGAAACCAAACATTTTTGCTTTGACACATTCATCTTAGAATTTTCTAAATTAGAAAATGAGTCTAAACTTTTCGGTAACATGAACCTAAAAACTATCTTTAACAATGAGTCTTCAAAATCTTTTGTGAATAAATTTGAAAAGGAAATCTTGTTAGAAGATAAAATGTCTAGACTTGAGAGTAATGTTGAAATTGATCTAGAATGTAAATTATGTCTAGAGTACAAACATGAGATTAAAAAGCAAAATGAGAAAGGAAAAATACTAGCTAAATTTAATGAAAGCTCAAAATCTCTTGAAAGATTGTTGAGGAGTCAAAGGTTGTTTGAAGATAAAACCGGATTAGGATTTAACTCTAAAGCATCATCAACTAGTAAAACAAAGCAAGTAAAATTTGTTAAACCTAGAAGAGAGATTTAGAGATAATTCAATCTCAAATAGAAACTCATGATAAAAGGATTAAGATTTTCATGCTCTATGCTTTTATATGATTATCTAACCTTCTTGGATACATGAGTAATTGAGTTTCCAAGCGTGTCGTCAAACCAAGATTTTACGCTTTGTGATAGCATCTCTATGCAATTTAAAAGGTACGCATTACTTCAACATTGACTTTGATTGTCTCTTGTTTCTAGCATTATGTGTTGTAGTATGTATTATTAGTAGTATTCTAAAGTGTTTACCCGCTATTAATAATAACAATGATTAGATTCTCTAAGATAAGGAAGTTCGTCATGAGTACTAGTAGGAGATATAAGGTGTTTTAGTTATTTAACCGTCAAGAGATAAATACGAGAAAACTCTTGAGTAAGTCTCACTCAACTCTTGCTTACAAGTGAGCTAACTAAGAATTTCCTAAGTGTTAAAATGTCTAACATGTTTGCAATGCTTGCAAAACAAACCTTTGTAAAACAACATTCTCAAACACCATACTTTGGGTCTTAAATTGTGTTTTACTTCAATCACCCCTTTATAATAATTTCACATAAAACACACAAGGTGAAATAAAACACATTAGCATACATTAGGATGTGTGGAAGAAAATGATTTTTCAACATCTAGGATTTACACATCAAATGTGACACCTAGTCTTATGATGTTGTACCTCTTGGACTTTTTCAACAAATAGAGTTCATAGTCTCTTAAGTAAGAAAACCCAAAGAGTTGAGGAGTCGTTGAATATAACATTTAACGAGTGATCTACTCCTTCTAAGATATCATCTTTGGTAGATGATGACTTAGTCGAAAGTTCAATGATGGCAAGACAAGTATGGTGTGTAAAACATTAAGGATAAAAGTACAAAATAGCATCTTCTCACCTTGAGTCAAACATTGAATCAAGCAAAATTGACATAAGTTATAAAACTTGATTTATATGTCATAGTTGTGTCTAGACAAATTCAACAAAAACAGTTTTTGGAATTTAGAGTAAAACAACTAGTGAAACAAAATAGATTTTTCAAAAGTAATCAAGTGATTAAAGTGTAAATAGTTGAGAGACTTTTTGATTATAAAAGCAAGCCCCAAAAGCAAAGGATTTTAACTTAAAGATATTCCTAGTTACTCTCTTGTTCTCAATGGTTAAGTTATTGATGACTTATCAAGAATGAGATTAGCAAATCCGTTGGTAAAACTAAACGTAGAGAAATGTTCGGAAGACTACTTGTTCTCATAACAATTAGATCCAACATTATGTTTAGTGTTTGTCTATGTGCTCGTTTTTAGAGAAGATCCTAAAACAACTCTCTCGAAAGAGTTTGTTTGGATTCATCATAAGGTACTACACAACTAGGATTATGGTATCCCAAAAGAACGGGAATAGAAACCATAGTGTATGCCAAATGGAATTATGTCGGTAATAAGTTGATAAGAAAAGTACAAGTGGTACTTGCACTTTTATACCTACTTACCCAATGATTCTTCAAAACGCGTAAGGTTCTCAAATTAGTATCGGATGAAGAAGCACATCAACAAGCTCCGCTTGAACAAGCAAATTCGTGTCAACAACGGAATTCCTTTATCAACATTGTTATCCATTCAATAAAGGAATCATCGACTTCGGCAACAACTCAATCCATTATGTTCTTAATCGACATATTGTGATCCATCATCATCGCCTTGGTAAGAATGTTCATTGAGGAACGTCTTAACTAAGAAAGTCTTCTACGTTAACCATTCTATCAACGTTTTCACAAAACCTCTTGAATGTGAAGCATTCATCATCCCTAGGCTTAGTCAAAGACTCATAAGACCTAAAACCTTAGTTTTGAACATTAGGATAAAATCACAAAAATCAAGACAATCCCTTTTGAATTTTTCCCTGCAGTTCCCACGGAACCCTCAGACTATACGGGCGGAACCCTCCCTTTGGTTCCGCCTGGTCCGCCAAAGCTGCAGGATGTTTTATTTTTAATTTCAAAACTAAACACCCTCTTAACTTAATCATTCACTTTTCAAACAGCCATCACCCTCTCAAAAACACATAACCATACGAAATTTAGGGCTTCCAATCTAACCTCTTCAAATCCAATCAACTTTGTAAGTGTTCTAATCATAATTGCATTTTTGATTCAAGTATAACATTCTCATTTACATTCATTAACTAGAATCTTAGGGTTTATGCATAAAACTTTTTGATTCATGAAAAACTTGGTTGCTAGCCAATCATGTCTTCCATTATTTAAGAATTGTATCCTTTTTGTTGTTACTTTGATTTGCCAAACACACCAAGTGCATTGTCTTTCAAAAATTGCAATCCACGACTAGAACATAACTCTTCACCACATTGTGAAAACAAATGAAAAACATCATTGAAACATCACTTGCATATTGTCTCTTGAATGCTAAAGGGGATACATAACTAATATGTATTTTCGGGTACATTCAATCGAAGACACATTCAATTAGGAAAGTTTTGGTTATCTTTTGTTTTTATAACAAAACTTGCATAACAAAACAATTTGGAAATCAAAATGAGTCAAGATAACCAAGTCTCCACATTGTTTGCATATAGGAACACATTAGAACATCCACGTTGTTAAAAGTCATTAACATATAATTTTGTGTTTTCTAGGGATCAACATGCCTCCCGCAAATTACTCCGATCACAAGGAAACCCTTAAGTACTTGCCCAAACACCATAGGACTAAAGGTCTCAACAAAGTTCAAGTAGAAACCTTTAAGGCATTAGAAAAACGCTATGTTCACGAAGGTAGAACCATTGATCCATCCTTTCTAGAAGGAACATCTATTCGCCAATGCTTTGCCGCAATCAACATTGATTGTCTCCTTGATATCGATGAGCCAATTTGTCCTAGGTTCATCTTAGAATTCTATGCAACCGTAAACCTTTCCACAAATGATTTTGGTAAGATATCATTAAACTTCACAACCAATCAAATACCAAATTTCATAGATTTAAAAGACTTAGCTATCATTTTTGGTGTCCCAAATGCGGGTACATGTCTCTACACGGATAAGTGGCCCATTTCAAGCCTTGATTCAATTGAGCATTTTCATCCATACGACAACCCTCTAGCTAGTAAGGAAACAATTAAGGAACATCTCTTCGTTAGAACCTCTACCACTAGGAAGAATCGTTCGGGGAATATTGTGGATAAGGATCCTTTTGGTATGGAGCTTAAACCACAATTTAAGAAGTGGGAAGAAATTCTTAGAGCTAACGTCATAAGTACCATAGAAAATAGAGATCATGTCAACACATGCCTTTACTACATGCTCTATAGCATTTCCACCGGTCAACCCTTTAACTTAGCCTACTACCTAGCCAAAAGAATGGCCGACATACCCTTAGTTGGAACAACCGCTCTTCCTTATGGAATGCTTCTTACCCGCCTCTTTAGAGCAATCTCACCCATTCCTCCTAACGATAATGGAATGTGCCTTGACTATTCTCTCGTTCCTCACATCTTCGTTCCTCTAAGTGATAAACGGGTTTTCAAAGGTAAGGGCAAACGTACTCGCTCACCTACACCATCATCATCATCATCCGACATGAGCGAGGATGATAAACTTCCTAACTCGAAGTTACCTCCTTTAGACTACCTTCAAGAACTCCCCATCATTGACAATGCATCCGAAGAGTTCAAGCAAACCAAAGGAATTTTCAAGTGCTTTGGAAGGTACCTAAGCAAGCTCAATAAGAAGATAGATCGGTTGTGAGAATCGTTATTAAGGAGTGTTTGGCTTATGAAGGTTTTTAGAACCTTGTATGTGTTAAACTATGTGATTTGTATTGCTTTTCACGTTCATGATTTATTACGTTTGTCGGATTATGTTTGTATGAGCTTTTATGCATAATGAAAATATTTGAGGTGTTTATCAATCTTTTATGATTATGGTAAATTTCACTAAGTTTAGTGAATATTCGCGACCCCCCGGTCAAAGTCCTATGATATGTGTGTTTACATGTCCAATTTTTGCATTGCCTAACCAGATATGCATTATCCTTTTGATTTTAGGAGTTTTTGAAAAATTTGAAAAATGTCTCGCGGGTCAAAATCACGGACTGTGTACTTTTTCAGGTCTGGCGGATCTGGCGGCACCCTAAATTGGGTTCCGCCAGTGTAATTTCTGGGAAACCCAGAAATGGCCCAACGGACCAGACGGAACCCAAAACAGGGTTCCGCCTGTGTATCACGAGGGTTCCGCCAGTCACCTGCAGAAAATTTTTTCATCTTTCTTAAGTTCAAAACTTGTAAAGTGTCAAACCATTATCCTAAGTGAGAAACATCTTCCATTAACTCCAATAACCACATTAGGACAACTCTCATTCACTAAAACAATTAGGAAGTCACTTCCCTCCAAAAATTCAAATTCAAACATAACTAACCCAAGGAACCCTTTTAAAGGATCCTTCAAACCATTGAAACGTTTTCAACCAAATCACATCCCATGATCACAAAGCATTGAGTGCATATGTTGGTCTTTCACTCCACCCTATTCCATTGGATTGACATCAAATGATGTGACATATTCATGAAAATTATTTGAAACCTCAATCTTTGAATGGTAGAACATCAAATCCAAACACCCATTTCAACATCTTTTCCATCCTATAAATTTGAAAGTTTTGCAAGAATTCAAATCACACCATCACCATCAAAATTTCTTCTCTCAAAACATCAAAACCACACATTTGAAATGACTAAATCCAACACATCGTCCGAGTCATCAAAATCCTTCTCAAAAATCACTAGGATTAGTGTTAAACCTTGTTGCTTCAACAAAACCGTCAAGTCAAGCTCATCATCTTCAAGTGATGCTTCGCTTAATATTTCTTCACCTATCCAAGATTTCCTTAACCTCACTACCTCAACACCATCCTCAACACATTGCAATAGAAATGTAATCACCTTTCAAGATTTTCTTAATCTTGATACTCCAACACCCTCTCCAACACATTGCTACACAAACATAGCCACCATTCCTCCACCAACTAGACCTTCAAGTGATTCAACATAACCTTCTCAACAAGCTCAACCATCAAAAACTCCATCACCTCAATCACCAACAATTTCACCAATGGAACTTTTCCATACACCACCAACATCACCACTACCCTATTTGGAAACATTAGAAGACCTATCACCTAAATCATCAAAGCCATCATCCTTGTCACTCTTTGACACCATTGCTCAAATGGAAACCCAACAACAACCTAGTGAGCAATTAGATGATGAGCCCCATCAACCATCATTAGTAAAACGGTTGGCTTACCGTTATGCTAGACCATCATTTTTTCCAAATGATCAAGGTCATACACACTCACAATCATTTGTGTTTCACCCAATTTACAAAGACCTTCATGGTAATCCTTTCGGCGAACCAAGCTTCCGCCATTTTGTTTAAAACCAACAACCACAACAACAAAAACCAAAACATCAACAACCATCACCACAAGAACCTTCCAAACAATTTGAATCTCTACTTTCTTCTTATAAGAAAATAGAAGCATCCATATGGGAAAAACCTCCAAACCTTAATGATGAGATTGACACTCATTTAAACCACCTTCATGCCTTCAAACATATGGTTGACTCTCAAATCAACCATATTACGGTTTTACAAACAACGTTACACTCAACTAATGAAGGAAGCAAAAACACCTCTCAACCATCAACATTTGCTCCTTCAAGTTCAAACCATCCACCACCAACAAATCAAACCTCTCTTCCACCAAACTTTCCCCGCCATGGTTGCAGACATTGCGAAAGAACCGCTCACATTAGTGAAGGGTGTCGAACGGAAATTCTCGAGCTATCCGAAGAAATGAGGTTTATCCTAAACCACATTTTGGACAATCTACAATCCTTGTCTCACCCACCTCAACCTTAGAGTCTCTAAAATAAAACATAACAGTTTCTTTTGGAAAATGTTTCCAACAAACCAAAAACCGTGTCATCCTTTCAACCTTCAAAATAAAGCCCGCTACAACCTCCAACACACATTTTCATCCTTAAACAACCTTAGCCTTGTTTTTGGAAAATGTTTCTCATTAAGGAAAATGATGATTTCCTTGTAGCTTTTTATGTTCTTAGTTTATTTTTAGTTTTTCATTATTTTTAAGAAATAGGATGATGTCATCCTAATTCCTTGTATTTGACTTTCTAAGAGTCAAAATTTTACATGAAATGGATTTCATTCTACTAAAAGGTTTGCATTGTTTGTTTACCATTTAGGTATGATGAGTGAACTATACCTTGATATGGTAGCATACATATATCTTGTGTTTTAGAAACTAACCTTTCTTTTGTAGGATTATTATCCATGTTTTCCTTCCTTGATACTCCATTTAGGGGAGTAATATTAAAGGGGGAGCATGGGTGTTGCATTATTCCACATCACAACTCTTAGTTGTGTTCTAAACATGAAATGCTTTCATGACTTGTCTTGTGTGGCAACTAACATTTTGTTTTGTAGGGTCAAAATCCATGTCTCCTCTTTTGGCACTCCATTTAGGGGGAGTATTGTCCAAGGGGGAGCAAGTGCATACTTCCGCTTCGCTACTCTTCTTTTTGTTTCGACAGAAAGGGGGAGAATTTTATATAAACTTGTTTCAAAAAAATTTTGCATCATCTTAGCAAAAACAAGTTTTTATACTGACTTAACATTAAAACTAGTGACTTACTTATAAATAAAGTTTATGTTTTGTCATCAACAAAAATGGGGAGATTGTTAATGCAAATATCGCCTAAAAACGTTATTTATATTTTATGATCTTTGCTAAGTTTTGTTAATGACAAAGTATGAACTTTAGCTATGAGTAAATCATCACTTTAAGTGTTTAAGTCTTGTTTAAGTAAGGTTTACATTTTCTTTTAAACAAAACATTGCTTTTATTTCTTAAATTAGAAAGTGTCTTGTCACATCACATTTATTTCTTTAAATAGAAATATCACATCACATTTATGGTAAGTTTGTCACTATACATTTATGGAAAGAAAGTGTGTTTGACTAACCATAAGTTTTCTTGTGCAAGTTTGTGTTTGACTAGTATTCATGTGATGTGACCTTGTTTGGTTTGGAAGATTTATTGCAAAACCAACTGCAGCCCTGACGGAACCCTGGGGGTACATGGGCGGAACCCATCCGAGGGTTCCGCCGTATCCGCCAGACCTGCAGAATGGTTTGCTATAAATACCAAACCACTTGTTAGTTTTGAGTCATCACTTTAGGACATATTTTCATATACTCTCTCAACTAACTCAGTAACACTTTGACTTGTGTGATACTCTTATGTAGCTAGGGACTTCACAAGATCATTAAAGAAGTTACAAGCTTCAACTCTAAAGTTGCAAGTCTTGTTAGCTTTATCATGTATAAGCTTTGGTAGTTTATACTTCATTTGTATCATAAGTGTAGAAATGATCGGTTAGTATTTTTGGCCTCAAAATACATAGTGTGTCGGGAGTTGTTGTACCCTTGTAAAAGAACTAACGGGAGTGGTTGTACCCTTGGTAAAGAACTCGACATCTAGCTTAGTGTCGGTAAAAGTGTAAGCGACGATGGGAGTGGTTGTACCCGTGTAAAAGAACTCGACATCTAGCTTAGTGTCGGTAAAAGTGTAAGCGACGTTGTAAAGGTTTCTCCACCGGGAAAGGAGCTTGTTGATTAGTGCTTATAACTCTCGAGTTGGAAACTCGGGGCGTGGATGTAGGGCAAGTAGAAAGAGTCCTTGTAGCCGAACCACGATAAACAATCGTGTTGTGGTTTGATCGTTTCTTTCTTTATCTTTGCTTATTACATAATTTCTTTAGTTAGAATAGCTAATCACACGCAAAGCTTTTCAAAGAATTAAACAAGTAAAGTTGTGTTTATATCTTTAAACAAACGTAAAGCTTTTCGAAGAACTAAACAAGTAAAGTTAAAATTATTATTCACACGTAAAGCTTTTCAAAGAATTGAACTTGTAAAGTTGTGTTTATATCTTTAAACAGACGTAAAGTTTTAAAGATAATCAAATTAAAAAGCGGTAAACTATTCAACCCACTTCTAGTTTTCCACAAAATTTTCTAATAAAAACACAATGTTTATCAGTTCATCAGTTATTTTTTATATTGTTCATCAGTTACTTTTTATAATGTTTAGCAGTTTTCGAAAAAATAACGTTCATCAGTTATTTTTGATATTGTTCATCGAAAAAATAACCTGTATTATCATAGGTTCATCAGTTATTGTTCCATGTTATCATAGGTTCATCAGTTATTGTTCCATGTTATCATAGGTTCATCAGTTAGATTATTAGGTTCATCAGTTATCATAGGTTCATCAGTTAGGTTATTAGGTTCATCAGTTAGGTTAAATGCACTAATTTTTGTCTCACATCGCATTATTAATAATTTTATTAATGTAACATTCAAAAAGTGATGTTTTTTAATCATTATTTTTTTTTAAATATACATTTAGTTCATCAGTTAAGTTATTAGGTTCATCAGTTAGGTTATTAGGTTCATCAGTTAGATTATGTTTTGTTCATCAGTTAAGTTATAGGTTATAGGTTCATCAGTTATTTTGGTTCATCAATTTCAGGTTCATCAAATTTGATCAAATATTTGGGTTCATCAATTTTTTCAGGTTCATCAATTTTTTCAGGTTTATCAATTTCAGGTTCATCAAATTTGATTAGATGTTTGGGTTTATCAAATTGATCACAGTTCTTTTTAGGTTCATCAAATTTCAGGTTAATCAAAATTTTCAGGTTCATCAATTTTTTCAGGTTCATCAATTTGATCAAATGTTTGGGTTCATCAATTCTATTTCACAAAACAAACTGATAGTTTTGTTAAACTGAAAATAACTTGACTAATTAGTGCATTGAAATGTATTTTTATATGAAAAATCTCTTTTAGTCATTTTGTCAAACACTTTGTGTGCATTAAATATGACTAAGACATCATCTTTAACGCGTGATATCTCACTCATATCATATCGGATTTGAGTGATTCAAATTTATGGGTAAAAAATGGGCAAGAAGCTACAACTTTCGTGTTTTAAATTTTGCAAAATTCGGCCTTTAAACTAGACAAAATTAGAGCCGAAAATGGTAAAATTTTCAATAAAATCATGACCCAATGAATATGTCAAAAAAAAAGTTTCGAAAAAATTAAAAATATTTATGCCAAATTAAAGATGATTAAACTTTAAAAATTATGGTGAAATCGGTTTTTTTTGTAAAAGTTTGTCGTTTGAAAGTTATTTGCATTTGAAATTTAACGTGGAATTAAAAAAAATAGGTCAAATGACCAAAATACCCTCTAACCAAAAATATTAAAGAAAAAAGAGAAGGAGTGGGTGGGGACACATGGCATTAGCTTAGTGGCTAGAAACCTTTTTAGGCTTTTTAATTTTGATCCCCTTTCGAGAGGATCGCAACTCAGCTACACAAAACTAATCTCTATCAAAGTATTCAACATTCTGTCTTTGCAATTTAACCACCCGACTTCAATAACTATACAAGCTACACAAAACTAATCTCTATCAAAGTATTCAACATTCTGTCTTTGCAATTTAACCACCCGACGATCCCTTCTTTTTAGCTTTGTTACAATTTGTTGTAGTATCTTTATTTTTCTTTTCACTCTCTCAAAAAATGAGAATTCCTTTCTTACCATACAAAATACACTAAAGCAGTACGCACTGATCTCTGCACAATTCTCCATATGCTATTAGAATGATTCCTAGTAGCCATGTTAGTAACAATGAGTCCTAATCATCTTTTTAAGAACTCATGCTTGCAAGTATTATTGGTCAAATATTGTATTTGCATGAAAATTAACTAAACCTTATTACACGTTCTTAAAAAAAACACAAATTAAGGCTAGTATTATGATACTATGATCTATTGGTCCAAACATTTAAGGCCAATTTGTATATGCTTTTCATTACCCAACTAACCAAATGGATATAATCTGGAACCAAAAACAAACTTAAAACATAAAACGAAGAGAGAATTGCAAAAATCGTCTCTAAAGTTTGGCCAAATTACACGTTTCGTCCTAGAAGTTTGGAAAGTGCAAGGATCGTCCTTGTGGAAAAGTTTTGGGGCAAAATTCATCTCTAACCTACATCAAAACCCTTGTCTCTATATTGTTTTTCAGTTTCTTCCACAAATGGTCCCTGTGTTTCGTTAGGTTTTACAAATTTAGTCCTAACTTTTTTTAATTTATTTATTTAACTATTAATATTAGTATTATTTTTTTACACGTTTTCGTCCGTTTTGGTCCACTTTTCTTACGTTTTGTCCCTTTTTCTCATGTTTTTTCGTTTTCATACGTTTTGTCCGTTTTTCTTACGTTTTTGTCCATTCTTCTTACGTTTTTTCCATTTTCATACGTTTTTTTTTCGTATGTTTTTCTGTTTTCATACGTTTTTGTCCATTTTTCTCATTTTTTCCGTTTTCGTACGTTTTTGGCCGTTTTTCTTACATTTTTGTCCGTTTTTCTTACGTTTTCATCCATTTTTCTCACGTTTTTCCGTTTTCTTACCCTTTTGTCCATTTTTCTTACGTTTTCGTTCGTTTTTCTCACATTTTTTCCTTTTCATACGTTTTTTCCATATTGGGTGAAGTCTAAAGATTTTTTCTTTTAAAAAATAAAATTCTTTTCGAAATTATTTTCTCAAAAACTTTTTGTTTTTAAATTTCTACAACTTTTTTTTCGAAATTTTATTTTCTAATTATTTTTTACGAAAAAAAAATTTTGAAAAAAAATTGCAAAAAATATTAATCGAAAAATTTGAAAAACTAAATTTTTTTTCGAATAAAATTTTTTTAGAAAATATTTGAAAATAAAAATATTTTTTAGAAAAAATACTTTAAAAAAATTTTTTTTTAGAAAAATTTTTGAATTATTATTTTTTTTTCTAAAATATGTTTTTTGGAATTTTAAAATATAAAAATGTTTTTTTGAATTTTTTCCGGAAACCTTTTATTTTTTATTTTTTTTCTGAATTTTTTTTGAAAAATTTTTAGTGGTGATGGACAGTGTAAACACTGACGAAAAAGTGGAAAAACAGAAGAAAAACGAATGAAAACGGAAAAAAACATAAGAAGAACGGATAAAAACATAAGAAAAACTGACAAAAACATATGAAAACAGAAAAACGTGAGAAAAACGGTCAAAAACGTATGAAAACAAAAAAACATGAGAAAAACGGATAAAAACGTAAGAAAAACGGACAAAAACATACGAAAACGAAAAAAAAAACATAAGAAAAATGGACAAAAACGTAAGAAAAACGGACAAAAATGTAAGAAAAACGAACAAAAACTTACGAAAATGGAAAAAACGTAAGAAAAATAGACAAAAACGTAAGAAAAACGGACAAAAACATATGAAAACGGAAAAAAAAATGTAAGAAGAACGGACAAAAACGTAAGAAAAACGGAAAAAAAACGTACAAAAAGGGAAAAAGCGTGAGAAAAACAGACAAAAACGTAAGAAAATGGACAAAAACGGATGAAAACATATAAAAAAATAATACTAATATTAATAGTTAAATAAATAAATTAAAAAATATATTAGGACTTAATCTATAAAACCTGGCGAAACACATGGACTATTTGTGTAAGAAACTGAAAAATAATATGGGGACAAGGGTATTTTAGTCATTTGATGTAGGTCTGGGACGAATTTTGCCCCAAAAGTTTCCCACAGAGACAATCCTTGCACTTTCCAAACTTCCAGGACGAAACGTGCAATTTGGCCAAACTTTAGGGACGATTTTTGCAATTCTCCCTAAAACGAATCGTGCATATTTGCATCTTCATACTCAAATGCTTGAGTTTAATCGCTCAAGAAAAAAGAAAGTTAGTTACCGGCTAATAATTCTCACTGGCAACTCTAACCTCACTTTGAACCCGACCCTTTTTCAAGAACTACATGCCAGTTACGTGTTTCAGTTGTAGTACCATATCGAGGGAAAAGTCCTTTCATTCCCGAACTCACAGAAACATTTGCGCTAATAGGCACTTAAAATTTAGCCCCAAAGTTACTGCCTACTATCATTGATGAGGCGAAAAATGATCCGTTTTTAGGGGGTCATTTAAGCCGAAATTTGAATTTATTTGATCAAATATTGCCCTAAATCGTTCCTTCTATGATTTTAGGTACTTTTGGAGTGAATTCTGGAAAAGGAAGCATTTTTGACGTTTTTGGAGCATAAAAGTGAAGAAAACGGCAAAGTCTTGATTTTCCTTGCTGGGAACAGTACCTGACGGCGTCAAGAGCATTTTTATGACGGTGTCAAGAGCAAAAGTGGTGACGGCCCAGAACAACATTACACATGACGGCATCTGATCTGGATCTAGGCAATCCAATTTTATTATGGGCGGCGGGTTGACGGCGTCAAAATTTTCTTCTTGACGCCGTCACCTTAGAAAATCTATATATAGTCTTTGTAATTTTCATTCAAAAGGAGGACAATTTTAGGGACGACTTGCATAAACCCTAGCTCGACTTTTACAGTATTTTCAAGAGTTTTCACCCCTTGAAACCTTTCATGTTCAATTAAGATAAGTATCCATTCAATTCATTCAATATGTCTATGTGTTGTTTGAATATATCTTACGCTTGTCTTGATTTTAACATGCTAGGCTAGATCTCTTGTGTGTTTGCTTAGATGTAATGAAACCTAGATGTTGATTATGGGTTGATTGCTTGTTTATAGTTGTTACGGATGAATGATTTCGATGTTTGGCTTAAGAAAACTGGCAGACTTCCATAGTGTAACTTGCTTGAACATCTTAAGAAACATGAACCAATGCGTACTAAGGTTTTTATGGTTGTATTTAATGCGTGAGCGAATTCTAATGATCCCATTTTAGGAGCTTCTTGCAGGCTCGACATAGGAGTGAAGTAGGAGCTTATAGAGTTGGGGAAGTACGTACGCTACCCCACGATTGGTATTAAGGAATATAACCCGTCATCCACGCAACTGTAACAAACTATCAACCTGTAAAAGATATCTAGGGAGTAATGAAATCTAAGTAAACACATTTTTCCCATTTATTGTTCACACCACTAGTTTAATTAGCTTTATTTTCATTTTTGTTATTTTATTTTGATTGCATCTTAGTTATTTGGTTAGTTGACTAGCAACTAATTCCGCACACTCCTCTAAATCCCGAGATTTTACTTGCTTTTATAAAAATATAAAAATACAAAAAGAATCATCCCTCACCTCTAGACCTAGTTTTTAGGCTTTCTAATCCTAGCGACACTATTCCTGAGTTGAACGATCAATCCCCCGGTACTTGTCACTATACTATACTACAACGATCAGGTACACTACCTGGTGGGGGTTTTAAGCTTCTCGAGATCCCTCGAGAGGTAAAGTCTAGTGCAATTCCCACGCATCCAGTTTTTGGCGCCGCAGCCCGGGGAATTGTTATTGTCTAGGTTAGAATTTCTTTTTATTAGGTCTACTTGCTAGATTCCCTTATAGTAAGATTTTATTTTTATTTTTTAGGTTTTCTTTAGTCTATCTTATTTATTTGTTTCCTTTGTTCGTAAACTATCTTGATGGATAACAATAACATTGATCGTTTGATTCCTGTTATTCGTGTTTTTCGTCGTAGGATTTTCCAAATGCCTGCCCCTATCCCTTTAGCGGAAAATGAGAACCCACCTAACCTATCGCCTAACCACCACTTTGACAATAATTCTGAAATGGAGGAGTCCGACCATGATGATGTCCATAGGGCTAGTCCTTTTTACTATTCAGACTCGGATGAGGATCTAGATGATGGTGATGTGATTAATGAGGATAGGATGGAAGATGAAGTGAACCCTCTTAGGTATGTCGACCCTAGAACAAGGATTGAGAGTGATAGCTCATTTAATATGCAATTTCCTTGTAAGATTGGATTTAGGAGCTTTGATGCCTACCTTAACTCATCTCTACCAATGAACATAATCTCGCGTAGCGAATACAATAAAATCATGGTAGATGAGTTAGAATACAAAGGAGATAATGTTATTGCTAGGGCAATATCATTGCATGTGTTTGTAGGAAGCTTTGTTTATCTTGTTGAGTTCATGGTTATGGAGAATCTAGGAGAATTTATCAATAGTAAGTTAACCCAAGTTGTGTTTGGGAAACCTTTCAAAAGGTTGACCAACCTTGATGAAAAACTTATGGAAGGGTTAATTACATTCTCGGATGGGGATGAAGATTTTGTCTACCAAATGCCCCGTGCACACCCTAGGTTCAAGGATTTTTCCATGGAGAAGTGTAGTTGGTTTCTGCCCCTAGAAATGCTAAGTGAGAATGATAAAAGAAAAGGGCTTAAATATACTCATGAAAAGAATAAAAGGTATTATCGTGGATGTTTAGAGTTAAGTGATGATTATAAGAATGATGAGGCGACTATTAGATGGCTCACCCTTGGTTATGTGAGCATAAGCGACACACGGTAGCCCATGACCTTGAGTCTAGCTACAAGACTCGTAAATAAAGAAAAGCGCTTCTTGGGAGGCAACCCATGCTTTCTGTGACTTTTATTTGTTTAATTGTTATTTATTTCCGTATGCATGCTTTATTTTTATTGTTGGTAGATCATGTTTCAAACTAAAATGGGGAAAATACTTTATTTTGTCGTTTGGCTTAGTCTTAACTTCATCCAAAGGTATTTCGCAAAAGATAAGTGTAAGGGGAAACCCCAAAAATGTTTTTAAGAAACAAAATTGATCATGATTCTCCACAATACTAAATGAACATGTATATTCATAATTGTTAGAGTCAAATGCTTGTATAGAGTCATAATGATGTTTTGTAGGATTTTCCAGGAAGTAGGACATAAGTTTTCCAAAAATATTTCGGAAACTTAACATAAAGATTTCTTCAGGTTACTTCTGACGGCGTCCGGAAGAAATTCCTGACGGCGTCATGTGTAAAAATCTGGAAATTTTGCTAGTTTTGTTTTTCTAACGGAGTCTTAAAGTTTTTGTTAATTCTTTAGTTTTATAAACTCCAGGAAATCTGCAAACACTCATTACACAAGCATTATATCTTACCTTGTTTTCTAGGATTTATTAGTATATATAGATTGCCGCCGATTTTACGCGAGGTTGCCTTGTTTGTTTTCTCAGGTTTAACAGGTTATGTATGACAAGAAGATGATTTATATTCTGGAAGGGAAGTTTTGATTGTTCATTTTCTTGGAGGAAGATCTAACCTTGTTACCGCACTATCCACACCAAACGAATCAGGGGAGTATTTTATTTCATTCTTTTACCTGTTTTACTTTTACATTCTTTAATTGAACATTGGGGACAATGTTCATCCTAAGTGTAAGGGGAGGGTAAAATGATGATACCTTATAGGATACACTTTCACTTGAGTTTGTTTGTTTGATGGTAGATGTGCAATAAAACTATGAGAAATACTTGTTAGTGTAATTTTAGCGCCAAATTTAAAATTTTTTACAACATTTAGGAGTGAAACTTTAGCCGTAGCAAGCGTCTCATTGATAGGAGATTGTATGACTAGTACAAAACCGTACCATTCAGAAAAATTTTCCACCCAAATATGTGAGGTTCGACTTTAGATTTGTTAGGAAAAGCATTTATTATTAGTGCATATGAGTGTACCGGTAGCATTTAGATTCTAGAACTTGCGTTAGTGATGCATCCCGAGACCGCTAGTGAGACTACATTCGTGTAGTAGGATTTACTACATGATAAGAGGCATTAGGATCACCCTTGTGTTAAACCCGTATCATAATTACTTGACCATTTAAGTCATATTACTTGACTAGTAAAGTCAATTAATTTTTCCCACACCTTAGCGTTGTACTCATTTTTAGTACACGAAACCCCTAGTACACCCCTCCGAGCCTATCTCTTCGTTTCTAACTTTAAGAATCTTACTTAAAGGAAGAATTTTTTACACCCCACTTAAATGTACAACCAAATCGCCTTAGCCTTCCGTGTATGCACTCATCTTTAGTGCATTATTGTTATATGTTTAAACCCTTAATTAATTATCCAATTGATTACATGGTTGCTAAGTCGAGTCATATCCTTGTACATATTGTTTTGGGACGATTGGGACTCATGGGTAAAGTACTAATGTTATGGAGTAATGGGGAAGAACATCATATTATTACCCCCATATGTGCGTTAATCTTAAAAGTACTCCAAGTGTTTTGATTATCTTAATTCGAGTCATTAGATTAGTTTATTGTAAAGTATGTAAAAATTCAAGTGTAAGGGGAATGTTCATTCTCTATGATGTATTATTTGGATGGTAGGGTAAGAGTGTATGCATGCAAAAAAAAAAAAAAAAAAAAAAAAAAAAAAATCGAAAAAAGTAAGAAAAAGATAGAAAAAATAGAAAAAAAAAAGAGAAAAAAAAAACATACGGACTACCATCCCGTTTCATTCTATGTTTATTTCATGTTTTTGTTATTTTCCATTTATTAGCTTAAGTCGAGTCTAGTCTTGGCTTAGCAACGCCATATTGTACATGTAATTAACCAAGATGATTAACTCGCCACCAGTAAGGATTGCCTATATCCAACAAAACCGTGTATTCCATATCCCTACACATAACGTTATAACCCTTTAAAAGACCTCTTTGATAGTTTATCCTAGGTGCTTACGCCATGTGGTGGAGGTTTGATCCTTTCCCAAGCCTATGGTAATCTATTTTGCTATGACAGGTAGTGAGAGATATTTTCCATTTCCATATTCTGATATTTACTTTATTACACCCGAGAGATGTGAGTATCTAAACACTATTTGGGAGGTGCTAGTGTATGACCTCCGTGCTTGTCTTTGGTCTTTAGTGGAACGATTATTTGTTGTAATTACTTTTATATTAGTGTTAAATGACCCCTAACTTGTATTTTGATTAGAATAAAAGCGCATTTGCTTGTGGACAAGCAAATCTCAAGTGTAAGGGTATATGATGAGGCGAAAAATGATCCGTTTTTAGGGGGTCATTTAAGCCGGAATTTGAATTTATTTGATCAAATATTTCCCTAAATCGTTCCTTTTGTGATTTTAGGTACTTTTGGAGTGAATTCTGGAAAAGGAAGCATTTTGGACGTTTTTGGAGCATAAAAGTGTTAGTTTTTGGAGTGAATTCTGATGGCGTCAAGAGCATTTTTATGACGGCGTCAAGAGCAAAAGTGGTGACGGCCCAGAACAACATTACACATGACGGCGTCTGATATGGATCTAGGAAATCCGATTTTATTATGGGCGGCGGGTTGACGGCGTCAGAATTTTCTTCTTGACGCCGTCACCTTAGAAAATCTATATATAGTCTTTGTAATTTTCATTCAAAAGGAGGACAATTTTATGGATGACTTGGATAAACCCTAGCTCGACTTTTACAGTATTTTCAAGGTTTTTCACCCCTTGAAACCTTTCATGTTCAATTAAGATAAGTATCCTTTCAATTCATTCAATATGTCTATGTGTTGTTTGAATATATCTTACGCTTGTCTTGATTTTAACATACTAGGCTAGATCTCTTGTGTGTTTGCTTAGATGTAATGAAACCTAGATGTTGATTATGGGTTGATTGCTTGTTTATAGTTGTTACGGATGAATGATTTCGATGTTAAGCTTAAGAAAATTGGCAGACTTCCATAGTGTAACTTGCTTGAACGTCTTAAGAAACATGAACCAATGCGTACTAAGGTATTTATGGTTGTATTTAATGCGTGAGCGAATTCTAATGATCCCATGTTAGGAGCTTCCTGCAGGCTCGACATAGGAGAGAAGTAGGAGCTTATAGAGTTGGGGAAGTACGTACGCCACCCCACGATTGGTATTAAGGAATATAACCCGTCATCCACGCAACTGTAACAAACTATCAACCTGTAAAAGATATCTAGGGAGTAATGAAATCTAAGTAAACGCATTTTTCCCAATTATTGTTCACACCACTAGTTTAATTAGCTTTATTTTCATTTTTGTTATTTTATTTTGATTGCATCTTAGTTATTGGGTTAGTTGACTAGCAACTAATTCCGCCCACTCCTCTAAAACCCGAGATTTTACTTGCTTTTATAAAAATACAAAAATAATCATCCCTCACCTCTAGACCTGGTATTTAGGCTTTCTAATCCTAGTGACACTATTCCTGAGTTGAACGATCAATCCCCCGGTACTTGTCACTATACTATACTACAACAATCAGGTACACTGCCTGGTGGGGGTTGTAAGCTTCTCGAGATCCCTCGAGAAGTAAAGCCTGGTGCAATTCCCACGCATCAATCATTCAAGTTGTGTCATTTTTTTATGATTCAAATATTTATTTAGTTTAACTTGATTAAATATAAAAAACAAAAATAAAAAGCATATGATCATAAAAGGGTAAACATTGAACTATAAAACATGGTTATGTGCTATATCAATTTTGTGAATTGATATAAATAGATGTTACTTAGCTAGGTAACTAATTAATCAGTACAGTTTTTTGTCCGATTCAATGTTTGAAAACAGTACAGGTTTTCGCCTAGCTACCTTTAAGATCCGTCCATATCAAATGCCATTAGTTATAACATCAATGATACTAGATGATCACCCACATGAGCATGGACAAAAATAAGTTCATTTTTACAAATGTAAATCATGCACAAAAATAGAAAAGCTAGTGCATAACATCAAGTACATAATTAGCTTTTTCATTTATGGAAGTGTGTAAATGCAAATTCGTGTTTAGAAGTGCTTTTTGTGGTATTACTAGGTGGATAACCCGCGCGTTGCCGTGGGGTGTTTTGCCAAAGAATGTTTAGCAAGGGTTAAAAAATTATTATGTATTTATAGCTAACACAAAAGCTAAAATTAGTATGCGTAGGGGTACACAGTTAGAAGGGTAAACTACTTTCATTTATACACGATGCATGTAACTGTTAATTTGCAGTCATAGCTGCTATTATATATACTACAAAGAGGTTACACTAATTATGTTATTATTGTTTACAAAAGATGGAGCTACACACCAGTCCCTTAGCCTTTATGTTTTTGCTTTTTGATACTTTGGTTGCTCGAATCCTGTGGGCTATGCTGGAACAATGGTATCCTCACCATTTGTTTATCAAGGGAATTTCTGCAGCATCTTTGACTGTCAAACCGATTCCTTTTTTCTGGGGGCAGTGTTTCAACGTTAATACCATACAAATCATTCAACTCTATAAAAATTTTCAAATGAAAAAATTCGGTACCTCCATAGCATTAGAATTTGCGGGCGCAGTACACCGGTCTCTTTTACTCTTGATCGTTGGATTTCCACTCCCTCCAATTGCATACATTTCCCACTACGAACACACGTTGTTTACAACATGTATATACACATTATGAATGTTACAAAAACAAAATAAGTTGAGAAGCAGTTTCTACAGCCAATTCCAAAAAAAAGAATAATCACCAACTCAAATAACCAATAACCAATGTGAATACCACCAAACAGCAAACCAACATCGATTTAAGCATTAGGATGCCAAATTTACACCTTAAACTTAAATATGACCTAAAAATGAAGAACTTGGAAAGTTGCCAATACGGTTGACAAAAAGGAGTCGTGCTCTTCACGTAATGATAATAATTCCTTTTCTTGCCAATTCCCATATCTATGAAATTCATATATACAAAAGGGAGTCGTGCTCTTCATGTGATCTTCCTTTCCGGGTATTCACCACTAGTTACCATATTCTAACCCCATTTGGGCAATTAAAAGGTTTATTCCATCATGCTCAATATCTACTTCAGTAAATGCGCAGGCCTTTTGCAACTTTCTTGGATAAAAAACATCGACCTTTATCATATTTGAGCATATCCATATTCCGTAGACACGAAATAAATTTCTGAACAAAACAATGGAAAAGGTAACTCTTGTTTATCTATAAATAAGCCTTAAACCAAGCAGATAAATGCAAGCAAGAAACAAAGAAGTGAATATTGTAAGCAAAAATTTTGTCAAGCATATTTTTATGGTTTATAATTCAGATTGTGAGGCTATATGGATATTTGAGTCATAATAAGGTACTAAGTAAAAAAGATATACCAGAATAAAAGGCTTGAGAATAATAAGAGGGTGTTTGTTTAAGATTACTTTTGGGTGTATAAGCTTGTGTGGCCACACAAACATACCCGTTCCAGCCCATCTAAACACCCACTACAGTCCCCATTTTAGGACCCAAACGCACCCGTCTTACCCGTCATTTCAGCTCCAAATCCCAAACCCATTTCAGAAGGGGGCGTTAGAAAGTTGTTGGCCCAAAGTCACAAGCCAATATTAGTGCAACAAAAGAACGCCACAGAAACCGAATACCAGTCATCATGGATGGAACTTGAGCACCGTTGGTGGGGGGGGGGGGGCAACTTCAAAATTATCTATTTTAGGGGGGCCAACATACACTACGCTAAAATTTGTGTATTAAAAATGACTAAAACCATACATAAAAGGGTATAAAATATACATAAGGTCAAATAAAAATTTTGGGGGGGGGGGGGGGGGGGGGCTACAGCCCTCTCGGTCCCTTCTAAGTTCCGTCCATGCCTGTCATGGGCTGCAAACCTACAAACCAAAGATGACAAAAGCTAGAAACTACTTTGAGTTAAATAAAACTGCAGAAAGGAATTCAAATAAAACCAACGAATCCCTAAACAGTGGCATCATTCACAACCTTTGATTTAACCATCATTCACACACCGCAAGAAAATATGATTTAAAGCAGCATGCCTAACTATCCTTTCATTAAAGCATCATTCACACACCAACAAAAAATAATGTCCAACACGTAACCTAAAACCACCATCTCAAGTTATCCTATTGCCTTTATTTGCAACCTAAATAAGGCATCTTAACCAACCCCAAATCCTAGAAACCGACAAACAACTCAAATATAAACAAAAGTAAAGCATACCATCTAAACCTACAGTTGTAAATTCTATCATTACAGCCTATTATACACACAAATATCATCTACATATACATTTATCAGCGTATTACAAAACCTCTAAAGTAAGTTGATTTAAACATCCGCCATAAATAATTCAAAAATCCAAACACTAACCAACCCCTAAACAATATATACGAACACGACATCTATTTAACAACATTTTTTGACTCGGCTAATTAGCCCTTTTAGACCAGTTAATTTATATCGAGATTTTAAAAATGCAAATCAGCATAACAAAAAGAGTAATCAAATAAAACCACCCCGCAAAAGCTTAAATAAAGCACCCATATCCAAATTCATTGCTTTATAACCAAATTTATAAACTCTTTAAACATATGAGTGACGCTATCGAAAGTGTTTCTGTTACATAGTATAAAACATATCTTAAGCGGCGCAGGAGAGAAAGTGATACTGAAATCCAGACCGGCTTTGTTAGCCATCTTTTGCCCCTGCGCTCATACAAAGAAAACAATATTTTAAACACCTTTCACACATCTCGAAAATTTAAGCTATATGAAACCAATTAAAAAAACTTTACATCAATTCTGAAGACCCACGTGCAGCTTTTCTCATGTTTATTATTCTTCTTCGCAAAAGCTGCCAATCATGGGGCTGTAACCCATTATATCACATTTCAAACGACAGTATGGTGACTTTAGTGCCCTTGTTACAATATTTTCAGCTTCTGATTTACGGCCAACCCTGCAGATTCCACAAATGGCTTTATAAACAAAACATAAAATGTTTACATCAATATAAAGTAATGCAACCCATCATGACACAATTGTGATAACACTATATATTTCTATTTTTAAGAAGACTGAATAAAAATATTCTCATTCGCTTCAACCTTTTTGTTACTTGTTTTCCGGACTGAATAAGTAGACACTCTCTTGGAACCTTAAATTCAACTTTCTTTTCATTTGCTTCCATATCGGCTATGACCTGCACAATTTGAAATATGTAACAACAAAGCTTGCAGAAACATATAGATTAAGAAACCACTTGCTATAGATCTATATAAAAAATTATTGTATGGATTATACAATTCCATTACCTTACTAGCAACAAATCACCGGAAGTGCTTTTGAATCTTCACTGCTGCTGCTTTTCTTCTAGACAACTCAAATAGTTTGCAACCTGATAAACCTGTACAAAGAATAAAATGAATCTCAAACTCGACTTAAGGATATGTAAATATAAGAAACTACTCAGAATTATGGTTATAAAAAGCAAAAATGAGTTTTTAGAATTTCGCTTAAAAGTTTTCTTTATACTCTATTTTGGGGAACTTTAGAAAGAGTGTAATTTAAACTCAGTAGGAGTTATGAGATGCTATGTGAGGATAGCTACAGTTTAATGGGCAGTGGTAAAGCATATATACCTGAAATCATCATTGCCATAAAAGTGGTAAAGCATATATACCTAGTATGCACACCGATTGTGCGGATGAAATATATGCTATGAGATAAATATGATAATTTGTCTTTTCAATCAGGCAGACAACATAAAAATAACTTTAATATAAAAGGCTCAGAATTTAGTTCATCATTGCCTACTTAATATGAGATGCCGAAAAGGAATATATGACACACAAAAGGCCATCGACAACCCATAACACAAGCATATCAAACTGATAGCAAGTATAAGGCTCAGAGTAAACGTTAATAGTCAAAAAAGGTGGGCGTCCGCCATGTAACACCCCTAAAATTTGGTACAGTGGAAGACTCAATAAGCTATCGGGGTGTTACGGGGATTGGTATCAAACACAAGTCATAAAAGAACGAGATAAAGTAAACATAAGTAAAACACAACCAAAACGGGGTTTTAAAGTTTACATTCATCCCAATTTTATCCAAAGTAAGGCCCAAAAGGAGTAAAAGTAGGTCCACAAATACATATAAGAGTTTTAGAAAAATAGATCCTTAACCGCATTGCCAAGCCAAGCCTCCAATCCAAGCATCCATAGTCATTACTTAATTACCTGAGAAAACGTGCAAAAAGTCAGCTTTCACTGGTGAAATCATAAGTTTATATTCATAATTCAATCAAGTGGACATATACGCAAAACGCTTGCTAGCTAGACTAGGCCTCAATCCTCAACGCAAAATCCTATAGGTGCACACTATAGTTCAACAACGAAATCCTTAAATAAACCATTCTCATCATCTAACCATATTTAGTCCACACGCGATGGTTCACTATGTGACTAGGGTTGATGTAACATTCATCTAACCAAATCTAGTCCACACGCGATGGTTCACTATGTGACTAAGGTTGATGTACCATCCTAGTTCCATAAGCATAGCAAGTTTTAAAGAAAAGCAATAAAAGTCCACATAAAACAATTTGCACGTTTCTCACCCCAAGTATTGAAAACAAAGTTCAAGAGTAAAAGTGGGGCCATGACTCACCTCAAATCCAGAAATCAGCAGAAAGAAATCGGTAGAAGTAAGATGTATAGCAACTCAAATGACGGCAACTACGGACTCGGCACTTCCTAACAATACAAACTCTTTTCAGGATCATTTCCTCAAAATTAACTATTCCCAATCTAGAACGTATTCCATTTTACTTTCCAAAAATGCATTTCTCATGTTATTTTCGTATTAGTAGTTTGGCGTTTGGTATCCATGCGGGTGGAGGGTCGACTCAACTCAAACCAAGAAATCACAAGCAAAGGAAATAATAATAACAACCTACGGGTCTAATATTAGTCGAATATATTATTTAAATAATTCATCGAAATTTATCAAATCCGTCGATTTGGTATCCTTCCACAACTTATTTACCTAATATATTATTCCAAGATCATACCCAAAACCTATATCACATAGCACGTTGAGTAATATATGGTAAGTATCAAAGTCTAATAGATTCCCTAAATATATTGTCAAACTTACCAAACTCGTCAATTTGGTAAACCTCACGAGATATTTAGTAATCCATTATTCATGTACACATACCACAACCCATGGGCGTCGTAGGATACAATGCCCATTAATATACTCATTTTATATAAATAAATAGATCCTATTTAATCCGTCGATCAAATAAGTTACGTAGTTATAGAAAATGGATGTATTAACGTCACACATCCGTGACAAGCATAAAAGTCATAAAACGAATAATACAGCCCACTTGGACTCAAGTGACAACGATCCCATATAACTCGTAAGTTTCTCATTTTATTTTCCAAAAACATTTCATTTCATATAATTATCCAACGTTATAATTATATCGGCATTTATCATTGTTTAATCATAATAACATTCCCGACATTTATTACATTATTTTTATAGTATAATATACATCGTCACGTTATTATAATATCACTCGTGATCGTTTTATCTTTAATATACGCACTTATATAGTTATATATATGTTTTCACGTCTATATACTTATATAAACGTTTATATTATTAATAATATTATTACGAGCTTTTATTAATAATTTTTGATTATAAATAAATATCGAGTTATATAGATGGTCACATGTCCGAATCATCACGCTCGGCTCATTGTCCAAGTCCAAGTAATAATAACCAATCATAACTGTTAGGAATACAAATATTCCTGTAAAAGTCTCGGTCACCTAATGATTGTAATTGCATTAAGTTAGCTCGTAGTTAGTTTGTTTATTAGTTAATTAGTATTAGATTAAGTAACACCGTGGAAGAAGGAACGGGTCTTTACCCACTGTATGCCTGATCCACAGCCCGGGAGTGGGCGTAATATTGTAACTATAAATACCCCTCTCCACATGTGGAGAGGGTTGGACCTTCATTCATTTTTCAATCTAATCTTTTCTTTTTCTTTCAAGGTTCCTCCCTTTCTCTCCTTTCCTCCCTCCTCCCATTTCTACGCCTCTCTCAACACCACTTGATCATGTTTCCAACATAATTAGTATTCTACAATTGGTATCAAGAGCCAAGGTTTCATCTTAGGGCCTTGTAGAATCAAATTTGATAATGTCTTGAGTGGTTTTGTGAGTTTGGAGTCACTTTCTTGGAAAACATCTTGATTTTATCCTTCTAGTGTTGTTATACATGTTTGTGATGTTCTTTTATGTTCATTTGTGTTTGTGTAACATTGTAGTGTAGAGTGTGTTACAATATCATCAAGCTATTTGAAGTTTTGAGTTGTTTATGGGCGGTTTTCTTGGTTGCGGTTAAGTCGACTGTTCCATTGCTTGGTTGCGGTTAAGTCCTGCGAGTTGCGTTTAACTTTCTGCGTTTACTATTTTGGGAATACAAACAAAACGCAACGATAGTGACACTTTTGGACCATTATCACTGCGATTAGTTGTCTGCCTGCGTTTAGTTTTCTGCGGTTAATCATTTGCGGTTAACTGTTTCTGCGGTTGGTTATTTTCTGCGGTTAGGTATAATCTGCGGTTAGTGTCTGCGGTTAGGTATAATCTGCGGTTAGTGTCTTGCGGTTAGTATCTTTGGCCTGCGGTTCGCTTAGGTTGCGGTTAGTTCATACCGCGACTGGATTTTGTTGCGGTTTGGTATAACTTGCGGTTAGTTCTCTGCGGTTAGTATCTTTGGCCTGCGGTTTGCTCTGGTTGCGGTTAGCTCATACTGCAGTTAGATTGTGTTGCGGTTTGGTATTGTTTGAGGTTAGTACTCTGCGGTTTGGTCAAGTTGTGGTTAAGTTGCGGTTGGATCTTATTGTGGTTAAGTTGTGGTTAAGTTGTGGTTAATTTATTTGTGATGTCGACTTCTTCCGATGACATTCAAGCTGCGGGGTCTGACACCCGACCTCCGATGTTGGACAGAACTGACTATGAATCATGGGCTCAAAGGATACGGCTGTACTGTCTAGGTAAAGATAATGGGGTTAACATCCTGAAATCCATCGATGAGGGACCCTTTCAAGTGGGTACTACTAGAGACACGATTTCAGAAGCAACTGATCAACTACCGGCCGTGTTTGGTCCTGATAGACCTCGCACTTACAATGAGTTGTCTGAAGAAGAAAAGAAATGCTATGATGCAGACATCAGAGCATCTAATATCATCATTCAAGGCCTTCCCAAAGATGTCTACAAACTGATCAACTTCAACACTGAAGCAAAGGCGGTCTGGGATAATGTCAAAATGCTTCTTGCAGGGTCTGAGTTAACTAAAGAAGATCGTGAGTCACAGCTATACGATGAATTTGAGCATTTCAAAATGAATCCAGGTGAAAGCATCACTGACTATTACGTCAGATTTCACAAGCTGGTCAATGACATGAGAGCCATCAAGATGACAATGCCCAACATACAGCTCAATTCCAAATTGGTGAACAACATGGCACCAGAATGGGATAGGTTTGTCACGGCTGTTAAGCTCAACAAGGGTCTCAGGCATACCAATCATGAACAGCTGTATGCGTATCTCCAGCAACATGAGAAACATGCAGCTTACGATCGGCTAATGCGAGAAAAGCTCAATCCGTCTGCAACAAATGAATCTCTTGCTTTTGTCTCCAATGTTCAACAACCTAATCAAACCTCTAAAGATCAAGTTCAACCATCACAATCATCCTCCAGGTCTACCCCAACCATTAGTCAATCATCAACTCCCTCACCATCTGTATTCAATACTCAACTTGATTCTGGGTATTCTCACACTGACATGATGATTGATAATCTCTCCAACCAAGTGTCTTTACTGGTGCAACAGTTCAGGGCTGAACTCCCATCTACTAACAACCAGCTCAGAATCTCATCTAATCCACGTAATCAGGCAGTCATTGAAGATGGTCGGGTAGTGGTGCAGAATGTGCAGGGAAGGCAGAACTTCAACCAAAGAAATGCTGGTAGAGAGAATGGGCAGTACAGAGTTGGGAATGCTCTTCAAGCACAAGCTAAGCAACCGAAATGCTACAACTGCGGAGGGTTGGGCCATATTGCTAGGAATTGCACTCTCCCAAAACGTCCCCAAAACTCTGAGTACTTCAAAGACAAGATGCTGCTGATGCAGGCACAAGAAAATGGGACTGTGTTGGATGAAGAAGCTTTGCTCTTTCTGGCTGGTAATGATGGGAACACCTTTGATGCTGATGTGGATGATCAACCTGTTCAGGACATGGCTCTTAATGACCCAAATATCTTTCAAGTTGAAGAGTGTGATGCATTTGACTCAGACGTGGATGATGAACCAACTGCTCAAACAATCTTCATGGCTAATCTGTCTGCAGCAGCATCCTCTTCACAGCATCCTGATTTATCCATCACGTCTGCTATCTCTGAGGTACCAACATCTCCTATACATGATCTGAATAATTCTGTACCTGTACAGGGGGCATGTGGCTCTGTACAACTCAAGAATATTGTCAGCACAGACATCACTAATATGGGTAATACCAATAATATCCCATATGAAACGTATGTGAATGACAATGGAACCCCAGTTGTACCGAGTGACATGCCGTCTATTGATTCTAGTAAGCATGAGATATATGAGCACTCTATATACAACCCTGATGATTCTCTGATCACTAGAATTAACACCCTTAAGGATCAAGTAAACATTTATGAGCAGCGGGCTAAGTTTGAGTTGAATGAACGTGAGCAGAAGATGGAATGGCAACTGCGTACTTACATATCTGAAAACAATTCCAAACAAGAATCATTAAAAAAGGAACTAGTTTCTTTAAAGAACCAATTGAATCAAACCGTCAAACAAAAACTTGAGGTTCAAAAAGGTTTGACTACAATCAAACAAGAATTCAAAGATAAAGAAACTAAACTTCTAAATGATTTCTCAAAATTAAAAACGTTAAAAAATAAATTGGAAGATAAGTTGTACACACAGGGCCAAACCATTCAATCTGCTCAAATGATGGAAAGCCACAGGAAGTTAAGTGATGAATTTAGTGAACATGATACCTCCAAACCCAAAGCAAGATTCCTCAAAATAGGTCTAGGTGCACAACCTGCATTGTATGATGCAAAAACTATGCTTGAACCTAACCATGCACCTCCTGATACACGATCCTATGACCACATCAATGAGGCAGAGGATAGAACTAGGGCAAAACTTGCTGAACGTTTAAAGGATCCTAAATGCATTGCTAAGAATCTCGTGTTTCACTATGATTATGCAAATGACAATCATACTGCAATTTTTGTTCCTCAAAAGAGAATTTTTCCAGAAAAAGTGTTTTGGAATATTGACATTGAGAAAATGCAAGCTGAAAGAGTTGTAGGCAACACACGCACTATGTTTAGAATTGCTCACCCAACTGCCTATCCCCTGAACACACCCAGACACCTTGTACCTTTCACTCTTCCCACACAATGTAATACTCTAATTGGGCTGTATGTGCTAGGTCAATTGTTCAATGACTTTGAGAAAACCTGTAAAATAAGAATTACACCTACAGGGATTACAGAAGGGGAAAGGGGTTTTGAGCAAACAAAACAGTGTTACCTAACTGAAGTTATGCCATTTTTTAAACTTCTAAAAGAACATTTTGAGGGACTTAAAAACACCATTAATGATGATGTGACTCAAATGAAAAAGGTTTTTGATGAAGTGGAAAGTGAGGGTAACCAACTTGCTATTGATCTCAAACACAGTGAAATTGAAAGGAAGAACATTCTCATCATGAATGAAAATTTGATTGCTAACTGCATTGCTAAAGATGTGTTTTATACTGTTACCGACTCTGCGCTATCTGCTCGACAATTTCATGAAATGTCGGTTACTTTGAATGTCTTCCAAAATCGTGTGATTGAGCTTGAGGGGGAGAATTACAAACTTACTAAAAAAATTCAAAACGATGATCATGATAACATGGTCAGGAATTTCTCAAAACTAGAAGTTGATAATTTGAACCTACAATTAAAATATCAACATCTAGAAGAAAGTATAAAAATATCAAATGCCAAGATATCTTCGGATGTTCCTGAATTTGATACATGTTTTGAATTAGCCAAAAAGGATGAAGTAATTCAAGCTCACTCAAACACGATTCGGAAGTTGAAGGTCCAAATTGCACAATTAAAATCGAACAGAAGCGATGTGTTCAATACCAATTACCAGAAGTCTATGGATTCTCAAAATTTTCAAAAACAAGGCATTATCAATGAGTTACAACTTGAAAATGAGTGGCTTCGTGCTGAAATGTCCAACGCTAAACAACGTTATAAAGAATTGTTTGAGTCTATCAAAACAACACGTGACCAAAACAATGAGAAAGTCACTTCTTTGTTAAATGAAATTGAGAATCTAAAGACCATGGTGAAGGGTAAAATGCCCGTTGTTTCATGTGATCATGCAATTTCCAATGTACATGCTTGTAATAAATATGCGTGCGATGCTGTGAATGTTTCTCTTCCCCTTAGGAACAATAAGTTAGTTCATAACAACTATCTTAGAAATCTTAAGGATTGTCTGGCCATACTTAGAGAAACCATTGAAGATGAGAGGATTTCTAAACCACTTGATGATGTTATTATTGGTGTGTGCTTCCTCACTAATAGGGCCCTGGAATTATTAGAATATGCCATAGGATCATGCCCCAAGAATGATACCAAGTCGGATAGGACAACTGCATTGCACCCTCTCAGTGGCAACAAGCATGTTACAGTTGACTTTCCCCAAACCATGCCACAATCCTCCATCTTGAACACCAGTAAACAAGTAACAACTAATCAGACTAATGTTCCCATCATTGCTTCTACAGGAGTAAAAGGTGTATCTAATGCTAGCAAGTCACAGCCTAAGGGCAATACAAAGAATGATAGGACTTTGCCGGCTAAGAGCTCACTTATGAAGGAAGTAGAAGAATCATCTAGGAACAATAAAGTGTTGATTAGTGAAAGGAATCGAGTTGTTTCAAACATTTGTGTGAACAATGATGTAATTAATTCGAATTCTGATGCTATTTGTAAGACGTGTAACAAATGCTTATTTTATGGTTATCATGATGCATGTGCTGTGCCTTCTCTTAAATCCATTATGCAATCACCAGATATGAATGTTTCTAGTGTCAAATGAGCAAAACAAGTATGGAATAAAACAGGAAAAGTGTTCACTAATGTTGGTTATCAATGGAGACCTACTGGAAGGAAATTCACTCAGAGGAAAAGGTGCCCAGTGACTAGGACTACTAACTCTAGAGATATGCCTATTAGGAAGTGGAGACCTACTGGTAGACTATTTCCTATAGAAGCAATAGATACCACTTCTAGTTCTAGTGCATCAAAATGTGAATACTCTAGTGAGATACCTGTTACTTATGATAATCCAATATTTGTGTGTTCTAACCAAACGGACCCCAATTGTGTGTGGGGCTCCAGCTTTTTCAGTTATCCACGATTGTCTGGTTTCAAATGCAGGTCGTACAAATCGTCCTTTGGTATTTGGACTCAGGCTGCTCAAAACATATGACTGGTGATCGCTCAAGGCTCAAGAATTTCGTGGAAAAGTTTATTGGTACGGTTAGGTTTGGGAATGACCATTTTGGTTCTATAATGGGTTATGGTGATTATGTCTTTGGAGACAGTGTTATATCCAGAGTCTACTACGTGGAAGGTCTTAGGCACAATCTATTTTCTGTTGGTCAATTCTGTGACTCAGATCTCGAAGTCGCCTTCAGAAAGCACACCTGTTTTGTTAGAGAATTAGATGGTGTTGATCTTCTCAAGGGGAGTCGGGGCACTAATCTTTACACCATCTCTATCGAAGATATGCTACGGTCCTCTCCAATTTGTCTGCTCTCTAAAGCATCCAAGAACAAGTCATGGTTGTGGCATCGACGTCTAAACCATTTGAACTTCGGTACCATCAATGAACTTACACGTAAGGATCTTGTTCGAGGCTTGCCCAGACTCAAGTATGAAAAGGATCATCTGTGTTCCGCCTGTCAAATGGGCAAAAGCAAAAAGCATACCCATAAACCCAAAACTGTCAATTCAATCATGGAAGTTCTTCATACCCTTCATATGGATCTCTGTGGACCAATGAGGATTCAAAGTATCAATGGAAAGAAATATGTGCTGGTTATTGTTGATGATTACTCTCGATTCACATGGGTGAAATTTCTACGATCAAAAGATGAAACTCCTGAAACCATCATCAAACTCATCAAGATGTTGCAAGTCCGCCTTAACAAATCAGTTAGAGTCGTTCGTACTGATAATGGAACAGAATTTGTGAACAGACAGCTTACTCTATTTTATGAAGGTGTCGGGATTAGTCATCAAAAGAGCATTCCACGAACTCCTCAACAAAATGGAGTTGTAGAAAGACGCAATCGCACCTTAGTTGAAGCTGCAAGGACTATGCTCATCTTTTCCAAAGCTCCTCTATTTCTTTGGGCTGAGGCAATTGCCACCGCGTGTTACACTCAGAACCTATCCTTGATACATCCTCTCCACTGCAAGACTCCCTATGAACTGGTTCATGGCAGAAAACCCGATCTTTCGTTTCTTCGAGTTTTTGGTGCACTTTGCTATCCAACTAATGATAGTGAAGACCTTGGGAAACTCAAGGCCAAGGCCGACATTGGTTTCTTCGTTGGCTATGCTCCAGAGCGAAAGGGGTACCGAATCTACAACAACCGTACCAGAGATATAATGGAAACAATCCACGTTACTTTCGATGAGCTGACTGAGCAACCGGTTCCTGGACAATCAAGTTCTGGACCCGTACCTAACCTTTTGTCCCCTGGACCAATTAGTTCCAGACTTGTACAGAATCCCATCCCAGCTGCTCCTTTTGTACCCCCTACGAGTGAAGATTGGAAGAAATTGTTTGACCCAATGTTTGATGAATACTTTGAACCTCAACAGATGAATGCTCCCGAAGCTGCAATGGTTCAACCACCAGATGGGGTGGTGAATGATCAAGATGACAATAACGGTCCATCCACTTCATTGTCATGGGATTCTGAATCCCCCGCCATCAGTCAATCGGTTAGCACGTCCAATGTCCAACCTTCACTTGCACATCGAGCGGCAAATGTAGATAATTCATCTGAAGTTAATCCTTTTGCTCCACCTGATAATGAGCCATTTGTTAACATCTTTGCCCCTGAACCATCAAATGATGTAACATCCTCTGATGAATCTAACACGGCTACCTCAGTTCCACATTCTCAACCCCATGAATACCTTCGAAAATGGACCAATGATCATCCTATTGACAACATCATTGGGAACCCTTCACGTCCAGTATCAACCCGCAAGCAACTTGCAACTGACGCATTATAGTGTTTCTTCAATTCTGTTCTCTCTAAAGCTGAACCAAAAAGCGTCAAGGATGCAATGTCTAAACACTCATGGTTCACTGCAATGGTGGACGAGATTCATGAATTTGACCGACTGGACGTCTGGGAACTAGTACCACCTCCCGAGTGTGCTATGATCATTGCTCTCAAATGGATATTCAAGGTCAAACTTGATGAGCATGGAGATGTTCTGAAAAACAAAGCTAGGCTTGTGGCAAAAGGATATCGACAAGAAGAAGGTATTGACTTTGAAGAATCCTTCGCCCCAGTTGCTAGAATAGAAGCCATAAGGATCTTTCTCGCTAATGCTGCAAGTCAAAACATGGTGGTTTATCAAATGGATGTCAAGACCGCATTCTTAAATGGGGATCTGAAAGAGGTGGTGTACGTATCTCAACCCGAAGGTTTTGTGGATCCAGAACGCCCTAATCACGTGTATCGATTAAAGAAGGCTCTATATGGGCTTAAACAAGCACCCAGGGCGTGGTACGACACCTTGTCTAAATTTCTTCTGGCCAACAAATTCTCCAAAGGCGTTGTTGATCCTACCCTCTTTACCAGAAAAACAGGCAAACACCTCCTACATGTACAAATCTACGTCGATGACATCATCTTTGCCTCGTCTGATCCCTCAGAATGTGATCGTTTCTCTCAAGAGATGAGCTCCGAATTCCAAATGTCTATGATGGGACAAATGTCATTCTTTCTAGGGCTGCAAATTTCTCAAAACCCCAATGGCATATTCATCAATCAATCCAAATACGCCAATGAAACTTTGAAGAAATTTGGTTTCGACTCCAGTGATTCAGTTGATACTCCTATGATTGAACGATCAAAGCTTGACGAAGATGATGTGGGAATTCCGGTCGATCAAACCATGTATCGAAGCACGATTGGCTCCTTAATGTACCTTACTGCAAGCAGACCCGACCTTCTGTTTGCAGTTTGCATTTGTGCCCGGTATCAATCCAAACCCACCAAGAAACATTTGGAAGCTGTCAAGAGAGTCTTTCGATACCTTAAAGGAACAATCCACTTGGGCCTTTGGTACCCTAAAGAAACTTCTATGGCTCTCACAGCATATTCAGATGCGGATCATGCTGGATGTCAAGACACTCGTCGCAGTACATCTGGGGGTGCACAGTTTTTAGGCAATAAGCTAGTCAGTTGGTCTTCAAAGAAACAAATGAGTACATCTATCTCCTCCACTGAAGCTGAATACATTGCTATGTCATCATGCTGTGCTCAGATCCTCTGGATGCGATCTCAACTCTCTGACTATGGCTTCATCTGCAATAAGATTCCTATGTACTGTGACAACAAAAGTGCAATTGCACTCTGCTGCAACAATGTCCAGCATTCAAGAACTAAACACATTGACATTCGACATCACTTCATCAGGGAACAAGTTGAGAAAGGAATTGTGGAACTTTACTTTGTGAGGACTGAGTTCCAACTAGCCGATATCTTCACCAAAGCACTCTCTAGGGAACGATTCCACTTCATCCTTCCACGCCTTGGTATGAAAAGTCTCACACCTGAGGATCTCAGATGTCTTCAGGAAGATCAAGAGGAGTAAAGGGGTTGCTTCACATATCCTTGTATAGTATCAAATCAAAAAGAAAATAGAAAAATATAAAACCTATAAAAACCATAAAAATCAGAAAAATCACAAAAACTCAAAAATATTATTCTCTCGACATGTCTCTTGTATAATCGATATTATGTACGATTCTAGAAATGTCATTCAATAATGACACGGAATCATACATATGCTTGAGCAAGAGTTTTTCGGTTTCAAATAAAGTTCTTTTCAAAAACATGTCGTATCTGAAAACGTTCTTAATATATGGCTTGTAGTCATTTCAGGCTGCAACCCGGACTTCAAAATTACGGCTTGCTATTACTTCAGATAGCAACCCGGTTTTCAAAACTCAGGAAAACACGTCGCCAAAAAGATGGTTGTTCCTTGTAAAGTGTGCCGTTCATCCGAGCGTGAATTACTTTACATTCATGCACCCTCGATCTAATGTACGTTTCAGTGCATTATTTCTTTATAAAGAAGAGAAGTCTTCTTTTTATCGCCAAATACTTTCCCTTCTATGATTTTTCCGGAAAGTATTTGTGCAAAACTTGGTGGTACCATGAGATTTTGAATGAAAATCACATTGAATCTAAATTTTCACTCTATCAATGACATAACATATTTCTGTTTTAAACATCCGTCATTGATTGAGGGGGAGAATGATTTTCAAAAATTTTATGTATCATCAAAACTCCCCCACTTTGTACGTAACAAAAGCAAGATTTGTGATGGTTATGTGTCAGAATGAGTAAATTTTCAAAGAGTTCTCATTAAAACTTCAAATCTTTTGCAAACTCTTCAAATCTGACACATAACAACCTCCCTCACATTTTGAGGGGGAGCTAGAAAAAGTTCCTTTTTATCAGAAAATATTAAAATTGACCGCATTTCTCTCCCAAAACACTTTCTAAATTATTTAAATCAATTGAGATCAAAAATCTCGAAAGATTTGAAATTTTTGATCGGGGGAGAGAATGTGATTTAAATATGCAATCTGATATCAAATGTGATCTTTTCGACTCAATAATTGGCTCCCACATATGTGCTAAAACACTTTCGAATATCGATGCACATATTGAGGGGGAGCAAAAGGCGTTTGTGGAAGTAATACCTAAGACCGACCATTTACTTCAATGCACGGAGTTATAAGGACGGTTAAGGTTAGGTATAAGTTCCCATGATCCACCAGAACCGGAAGGATCTTCCCAGGGACAATCCATAGATAGATTAGAAGTCCTTAGGAATGATTGAAAAAAGGAGAAAAGTGAGAAAGGGAAGAGTGCGGACTGAGATAGAGCTAGGACTGGAACAAACCCAACAAGGTTCTAGTGGTGAAGTCTCGGTAAGCACTGAAGGGGTTGAAGAATTAAAAAGAATTGAAAAGAGAAAGGGTGAAAAGAAATAGCCCTCCAAATATTCAACCTTAGGGCAGAAACCGGGTTCAATTCATAATCTACTGGCGGTTACTAAGGTAACACTGGTATTGAAGACAAGACGTCATGGACCCAGTGACGCACTGCACCAAACTTCCCAACCACTCAAGTTCTCTTAAAAGAGCTTGTTTCAATCTCACGGGGAACCCTGTGCAATGTATCGACCGCTCATTACGAGCTATGTTGATACCTAAAACAGGAGACGCCTCCCCAGTCTCCAGGAGCGGATCAAAATGCACTATTGAGTCTAGAGCCAAGAGATCATCCATAAATCTCGATAGGACACACTTCCAAATATGCTTATTGTTTCACACAAGGTGGAAAATAAGATAAAATATCTAGAGTCCTACGCATTATCCTTGGGGTATTGCCAGAACATCCGAGTGATATGATAATATTAACAATGATGATGGAAATCCTTCTAGAGCGATCATCACTCAAGCTCTTGGTAGGTGACATGTGAGATCCATCTAGGATCAATGATCAAGTGACAACTGGAAAGCAACAATGGTGCGATTCAACATTGAATCAAACTTGTTCCAGGATATGGACTGACGGATACTTTTGCTAAAACCTTTCAATGTGCTCACAAACTAATTTTTCGAGCACATTGATTGTGTATAATCTTTCAAACAAAAGTATTTTTGATGGAAATGTGATTCAAAATATAAAACTCTCGTAATGTCTCAAAAATGTTTATCATAGGACACGCGAGTGATTTCTATAAATCAATTTCTCATCAATCCGTGAATATCAATTCACCGATTCACTCTATCGTGCTGTCTGCTTTGAGACGTTCCGGTATGAGAACATGCTTAGTATGAAGATTCCAAAGTGGATTCTTTGGAAAATTCATTACTACAAGCTGGAAATTCCTGTCAAGGAGAGTCTTCTTTAAAAGAGACTCTACCTGATCACAGGTCGGTTTTCACAAAACCGGAGGGTAGTCTGTCCTCGTAGAACGAATGACAAAGCCATATTCGTTCTCTATCTTTATTGCTAACTGTTTTATTTCAGGGACACATATAAAGATGGCGTTGATGGCTCCAGTTCCCAGCTGAATCGGGTCAATCCATACCTCATGCTCACACATCCTCCACACTATCAATGAAGAGGAGAGACTTGCTACAACACATGTTGAGAGACTACCAACAACGTTTCTGCAACTCTGATGAGAAAAGTCTCCTTATTTACAACTCTAATGCAACGTCTCCAGATACAGAAGGGTGTCAGCATGATGGTCCTTAGTTACTACATCACATGAAGGCAATACAACTATGGATGAGCTTGGAGATTTACTTTGGCTGATGATCTCAAAGAAGCTCAAAGATCACACATCACAAAGGAACTCTAATCACAAGTTCGCTTGGTTGAAGTACGAAGTGTGCTGAAAAGAGAAGAATCAGATCCTACGAGCTACAAAGACTAAAGAATGCTTAAAGACCAAAGATCTTAACTTCAAAGGTGACCTCGCTTAGGGGGAGATTGTTAGGAATACAAATATTCCTGTAAAAGTCTCGGTCACCTAATTATTGTAATTGCATTAAGTTAGCTCGTAGTTAGTTTGTTTATTAGTTAATTAGTATTAGATTAAGTAACACCGTGGAAGAAGGAACGGGTCTTTACCCACTGTATGCCTGATCCACAGCCCGGGAGTGGGCGTAATATTGTAACTATAAATACCCCTCTCCACATGTGGAGAGGGTTGGACCTTCATTCATTTTTCAATCTAATCTTTTCTTTTTCTTTCAAGGTTCCTCCCTTTCTCTCCTTTCCTCCCTCCTCCCATTTCTACGCCTCTCTCAACACCACTTGATCATGTTTCCAACATAATTAGTATTCTACAATAACCAAGTAATCCATCTCCGTCATCAATTCCCATATCACATGCTACAACAATAGGGTCCGACTACGGCACCCGACTAACCTATCTCCATCAATCTAATTCACCGTTTCACAATCGGTTCCCATATCACCTCGACAACACTTCACAAAATAATCATGTACCCATTGTCGAGACCACAAAGGGACTCGACCCAACAAAAATATTCGGCCGAAACAAATACTACAACAATAACAACATTAAAACAACAACAAACACAAAAATAAACCACAACAGTCAACTACGCACATCAACTTAATAAAAGGAACCACACAATATTAACAAGAGTAGCAGCCCACTGCCGAGACCGTAAGGGTCTCGGCCCGGCTACTCCATTCCATATCGTGAACCACAAGGACCACAAAGGGTCTTCGCATCAATAATCAACAATAAAATACCATCTCCTTCATTCAAAATGAATCCAAATCACCAACATATACACCCAAACATTCATAAAATCATCATCTCATGACTAATAGCAACAAGAAAAACACATAAGTTCAGAAAATACAAGCCGAGAGCAATAGCTCTCGGTTAGGTCTCGACCCCACACACAAACATAAAAAACCCGGATACCAAACTAGTTTTTAAACACGTTTTATATGTAAACCCACTTATATTTCATGTTCTTAATCAAAAACCCAACGCAAAATACAACATCGTGACCTCCTGGTCACATTCTTCATACAATACGAGTCACAAATCGCGCTTGACTCGACCTTACCTATTTATCTTCATGGTACAACGGTGTGTGGTGATATTTGAACAAAAGTGGTGGCGCGTAAGGTATTATCGAGGGCAAAAAGGGTAAGTTTGGGCGCGTGTTTTAGGAGATCTAGATGAGAGAATGATGTAGATTCATTTAGTGGTGGTCGTGTATGGTGGTTGGTAGCGGTGGAGCTGTTGTGTGGCCGGAACAGTAGGTGGCGGCTAGGTTTAGGTTTGGGTGAGAGAGAGAGAGAGATGAAGATGGAGAGGGGTTATATAAAACTAATAATGATAATAATAATAATAGGGAGAAAGGGGCGGTTATATATAAAACTCAAGGACCATAATTGTAAACTTTTCAAAGTAACCCGACCCTCGAATCCCGAGTCCATACTCATTATATTTCAAAACTTCTCAATACGTCCGTTAAATATATAAACACGACCATTAATCATAATATTTAAATTCGTTAGGTTTCCTAGTGCCGGAGTCAACGTAGTGCCAATTAAACGCAATAACAATAATCCACGACATATATCTTATATAAAATCAATAATACGAGTAAACTCCACATAAAATTCTTGTATCCAAGTCACTCTTTCAAATTCGGCTTAATTAAATGGAATTAATTTCCAAACGTTTTTGTATCGTTAAATTTCAAAGTAATGCGGATTTTAAAATAGCTCCCTAATTTGCCAGTTGTCACATCCTCCCAGCCTCAGAAGAAACCCGTCCTGGGTTTCTCTCGGAACAATCCATCTACGAAGTGAAAAGCTTTGGATATCTCTTCCGAAACTCATCCTCACGTTCCCATGTAAATTCTGGTCCTTGACGGGAATTCCAACGAACCTTGATGAGTGGAATGCGACTTCGCTTGAGTCGCTTAATCTCTCGATCCAAAACCTCAATTGGTTCTTCCACAAATTTCAAACTTTCATCAACTCGAATATCTTTCATCGGTATCACCGGTGTTTCATCAGAAAGGCATTTCTTCAAATTACTCACATGAAATACATCGTGAACCTTGCTCAATTCCTATGGTATTTCCAACCGATAAGCTACGGGCCCAATTCTTTCCAAAATTAGAAATGGTCCAATGTAGCAGGGGTTGAGTTTCCCATGTTTCCCGAAACGTATCACGCCTTTCCAAGGCGAGACTTTCAGCATCACTTTGTCTCCAACCTTAGAAATGGTCCAATGTAGCGGGGGTTTACGTCTCTGATCGGCGTAACTTTTCTGCCTATCTCTAGCTGCTTGTAACCGATCACGAATTTGAGTCACTTTCTCAGTAGTCTCCAATATAAGCTCGGGGCCTGTGAGTTGGCTATCTCCAACTTCAGCCCAACCAATAGGCGAACGGCATTTACGACCATATAAAGCTTCGAATGGCGCAACTTTAAGACTTGTGTGGTAGCTATTGTTATAGGAGAATTCCACAAGGGGTAGATACTTCTCCCAGCCTTTACCAAAGTCTAATATACATGCACGAAGCATATCCTCCAAAGTCTGAATAGTGCTCTCACTTTGACCATCGGTTTGGGGATGATACGCAGTACTCATATCAAGTCTCGTCCCCAAAGTGTTTTGAAGTGATCGCCACAAAGCTGACGTGAAGCGACTGTCGCGATCAGAAATAATAGATATCAGAACACCATGACGAGAAATAATTTCTTTCACATACAACCTCGCAAGTTTGTCGACACTATCATCTTCACTAATTGCCAGGAAATGAGCAGACTTAGTCAATCGATCCACAATTACCCAGATAGCGTCACAACCGCTAGCTGTCTTTGGTAATTTGGTAATAAAGTCCATCGTAATCCGCTCTCACTTCCAAACCGGGAGTTCTGGCTGCGTCAATAATCCTGATGGTCTCTGGTGTTCGGCCTTAACCTTCGAACATGTCAAGCACTTGCTAACGTACAATGCTATATCTGCCTTCATGTTTGGCCACCAATATAACTTCTTCAGATCCTGGTACATCTTGTCAGACCCAGGATGAATAGATTATCTTGACTTATGCGACTCATGCATAATCAACTCTCGAATTCCTCCATACAATGGTACCCAACTTCGGTCTCCAAACACAACATTCCATCAGAACGCTTAACAAATCCCTTCTCGTTTTCTGCCATCCCAAATATATTCTCAGCAGGTCGGTTTTCTGCTTTCAACGCTTCCGTTTGAGCTTATAATATTTGAGACAGTAACGGCGATACGATAGTCATTCCTAATGACCTAACTCGTAGCGGTGGTATTCTCTCCTTTCGACTAAGAGCATCAGCAACGACATTTGCTTTACCAGGATGATAGCGAATTTCGCAATCATAATCGCTTAGCAGCTCAATCCAACGTCGTTGTCTCATGTTGAGCCCTTTTTGGTTCAAGATGTGTTGTAGACTCTTGTGATCTGTGAATACAACACATTTGGTTCCATACAAGTAATGTCTCTATATTCTTAAGGCGAAAAACACAGCACCTAACTCCAAATCATGGGTGGTGTAGTTCTTCTCGTGCTTCCTGAGCTGTCGGGTAGCATAAGCTATCACTTTCTCTCATTGCATTAACACTGCTCCCAAACCTTTATGAGAAGCGTCACAATAGAAAACGAAGTCTTCGCTGCCTTCAGGCAATGCCAAGATAGGTGCACCACACAACATCTTCTTAGGTAATTGAAATGCTTCCTCTTCCTTATCTCCCCATTCGTATTTAACATTCTTTTGAGTCAATTTGGTCAACGGCTTTGCTATCTTCGAAAATCCCTCAATGAATCTTCGATAGTTACCGGCTAAACCCAAAAATTGATGAACTTCAGTTGGGGTCGTCGGTGCAGCCTAATCTTTAATAGCTTCAATCTTAGCGGGATCTACATGAACTCCTTGACTGTCAATCACATGACCTAAAAATTGTACCGTCGGAATCCAAAATTCACATTTGGAGAACTTGGCATACAACTTCTCCCTCCTGAGCAATTCTAAGATGAGTCTTAGATGCTCCTCATGCTCTTTATCACTCTTCGAGTAGATTAGAATATCGTCGATGAACACGATCACAAACTTGTCTAAGTAAGGCTTAGACACCCGATTCATGAGATCCATGAATACCGCCGGTGCATTAGTCAACCCAAACGGCATCACTTGGAACTCGTAATGCCCGTAACGGGTTCTGAAAGCTGTTTTTGGAATATCTTCCTCGCGAACTCTAAGTTGATGATACCCCGATCTCAGATCGATCTTCGAATACACACTTGACCCTTGAAGCTGATCGAAGAAGTCGTCGATCCTCGGTAACGGGTATCTATTCTTCACCATTAACTTGTTCAGCTCTCGGTAATCAATACACATACGAAACGATCCATCCTTCTTCTTCACGAATAAAACTGGGGCTCCCCAAGGTGAAGAACTTGGTCGTATAAATCCCTTTTCTGCTAACTCCGCCAATTGTTTCAACAACTCTTCCAATTCAGTAGGTGCAAGTCGATAAGGTGCCCGTACCACGGGTGCAGCACCAGGTATCCACTCAATTTGAAACTCCACTTGTCTAGTTGACGGGATTCCCGGCAAATCATTAGGAAATACATCCGAAAAGTCACCAACTATAGACACATCTCCAATACGTCTTTCTTTCTTCTCCTTCCCTCCTTTCTCAGAGATTTGAGCTAAGAAAAGGCAACATCCTTTTTCCATTAGCTTCGGTAGCTTAGTGCAAGAAATGACCGCTAATCTTGATGGGTTCCTCAAACCTTTTCGATCTCCTTGTATATTTAGAATCTCCTTGCCATAAGGCACACGCACGATTTTCTCATCGCAAAGTATGTGAGCACGGTACTTCGACAACCAGTCCATACCAACGATAACATTGAAACTTCCTAACGTGACGGGTAGAAGATCTATGTTGAAAGGGTGATTCAAGAAATTCAACGTGCAACTACGAATGATAGTCTTAATCATTTCTATGTTTCCGTTAGCTAACTCTACATCATATCCAATTCCTAAGGCCATCGGGGGTTTTTCTAATAAGGGTGCAAATGTAATGGACACAAAACTTCTATCGACACCAGTATCAAACACTATGGAAGCATAATGATTATTGAGAAGGAACGTACCAGTAACGACATTCGGGTATTCTCTTCTCTCGTTCCCCAGTGCATACACTCTCCTATGAGCATCTCCTACTTCCACACATTGATCCTCAGTGTCATGACGTCCACGGTTTCCTCCAGCTCCACGGTTTCCATGATTGTACCCATTACCACCCGATCCTTGATTTCCTCGGTTCCACGATCCTCTACACTCATTCCTATAGTGTCCTTTCTTTCCACATCCAAAACAAGTAACATTCGCCTTACTCCTAGCTTCGGAAGTAGCTTGCACCATAGCAAGGGGTCGAGCTCTACAATCCCTAGCTGTGTGTCCTCTCCTTGAGCAATTCTGGCACATTACATTACATCGTCCAGAATTATTCTAGTAGCAACGACCACACTTGGGTGCATCACCATTTTGGTTCTTCTTTTCTCCATCCCCAATAGCATAAGCCTTAGCAACAGCTTGTCGCTTGTTTCAGTGATCATTACCTTTAGAATGATGGTCTCTCTTTCTCTTCCCATTCGTATCCTTATCAGCTCCTTCCAATTCCAACTAATCCATTAATTGTTGAGCGATTGTGATGGCCTCATGAATATTTTCAGGTCTAGCAGCAATCACATCATTCCTTGTAGCCACAGGCAACCCATCGGTATACCGCTCAATCTTTTGAGTCTTGGTCTTAACCATATCTAGGCAAAGCAAGGCTAACTCCTGGTAATGACGATTATAAGTTGCCATATCGGTAGCCTTCACTTTGTGATTCCAGAACTCAATCTCCAGCTTCTTAACCTCATTCCTTGGGCAGTAAGTCTGAATCAGCAAGGACCTAAATTGCTCCCAGGTCTTGGCATAGGCCACTTCACTCCCAACCAAATTTCGGTGATTGTTCCACCAAGTTAAAGCTTCATCCTTGAAAGTAAAAGAAGAAAACTTTACCTTTGCATTCTCCGCACAGTTGCTGACATTGAACACTGACTCAGTTTTCTCTATCCACCTGACCAAGTAGACCACTCCTTCAGTTCCACCAAACTCAATGGGTCCACATATTCGGAACTCCTTATAGTTACATCCATTAGTACGAAGAGGTGGACAAGTTCCAGCAGAGTTGTTGGAATGATTCGACTCAGCTAGTAGTTCAGCAACTCGTTGCTCCACAAGTTGATTGATCATTGCTTGATCCACAGTAGGTGCATTCGGTGGAACATGATCGTTGTCTCCCTGAACGTCGACATTTTGATTCCTGTTGTTGCGGTTAGTGGTGTCCAGGTTATCAGGAGTAGGGGTTTCAATATTTCGAGTAGGATGGCATCCTCGGTGACCAGGGGTAGTCGCGGCAGTTCCAGTTCGGGTAGCTCTGACAGGGTTTCGTCGTGGTGCCATTGATCAACATAATACCAAGACGATATCAACCACGCAATTTGAAACACAATTCTCCATGTACGCCAAAAACCATAGAATTTCATACGAAATCACCATCATCCATACAAGTAGCGATCAATACATCATTACATACTACCAAAAGACATAATAGATACTAATCTTTCCATACGAGACGAAAGTACAATCCGAATCTCATGACATAAGAGATATACTAACTGGCTCTCCTAACCCAGTACTCCCTGGCTTAGGTAGCAACATAACAACACAAATCCAAATCAATCCAGCCACAATGCTGACGTAGACTCCTCAACTCTGATCTCAAACCATCCAAATTTCTCCATAACGATCCCAGCTCAACACTGCGTGTATCTCTGTCCCTCTTGAGGTCTGCAACCTCTTTCTCTAACTCTGTGTTCCTCTGCCACAGTCTTGTGATCTGCCTCGCGAGCCGTGAGGAAACCTTTCTACAGATTCTCTATCTGCTCATGTATCTCCATCATACCTCTCCTAATCGCTGTCATCCTGCCCATGACAGTAGTCAAATCAACTCTCAACTCAGCAATAACCATCTTAAGTCGATCAGCCATCTGCGAGATCCTCTCGCCCTGTGCAGTAATCTGAGTCCAAATCCTACCAGTCTCACCCAACTCTGCAGGCTCAGCAGATATCTCAAATGGTGCGTCCGACGCCACAGGACTACCAGGTGGTGAATCAAACAAAAATGGGTGATCAGGTGAAACTGGCTCTAACAGATGTATCGGAGAATCGGGCTCCTCAACATGAGCTGGCTGTGCTGGCAAACCATCATCATCAGGCATCTCCTCCTCCTGAGGGTCATCCTCCTCCTCACCCTCATGTGGGTCATCATCCCCCTGCTCATCCTCCTGAGGGTCATCAGCCTCCTCCTTACCCTCGTTCTCCTCCTCCTCCTCATCTGAGGAGTATACCATCAATCGTCGTCTCCAAATAGGTGAATTGTGTGGTGATGGGGTAGGTGATCTAGGACGGCGACGCAATGATGTGGGTGGTGCATCTGACAGAAGAACGTGAGCATCAAGATGCATGGGTGGTGACGAAAGGCGCACAGACATGCGTGCCATAGCTCAGTGGGCATAGCGTGGAGCCACACGAGCCAAAGCCTGATGAAGAGTAAGCTGTCTCGAAGTACCAGGGAGCCCTAAAGAAGATGAGGGTCCCTGAGAAGTAGATGCAGCAGGTGGTGCATAAATAGCTGCGTGCATGGCAATCCTGTAGGGATCATTAGGAGCCATAGTGATCTGTGTTGAGCGACGCGTACCAGTAAGAACATTCTCAGTAACATCGAACGAATAGGAGGCCATGGTTTGTGACAACTGCGTAGGGTAGGTGTAAGTGTTTCAATACAAGTAAACCGCGAAACTTAAAATACCGTATCAAAATCATCATAAAATCCCAATCATATAGTTCCAAGAAAGATTTCCAAGTACCACATTACTAAAACATTTTTAAACAATTAAGCCATATAATTCCTCAAAACGCCATCATATCACAAATCAATATATCCCATAAGCTCAAATCATCTCGAAAATCTCATTTCTAATCATTTTCTCATTATACCTCAATAAATCGAAGATGCTTCGGCTTAGCGGGCTGGCTGGCATTGGTCGAGGATCGTTTTCTATAAAAATCGGTTATAGTTTAGGTGTTTATTTACCTAGTTCTCTATAACCTTGGCTCTGATACCAATCTGTAACACCCCTAAATTTTGGTACAGCGGAAGACTCAACAAGCTTTCGGGGTGTTACGGGGATTGGTATCCAACACAAGTCATAAAAGAACAAGATAAAGTAAACATAAGTAAAACACAACCAAAACGGGGTTTTAAATTTTACATTCATCCCAAATTTATCCAAAGTAAGGCCCAAAAGGAATAAAAGTAGGTCCACAAATACATATCAGAGTTTTAGAAAGATAGATCCTTAACCGCATTGCCAAGCCAAGCCTCCGATCCAAGCATCCATAGTCATTACTTAATTACCTGAGAAAACGTGCTAAAAGTCAGCTTTCGCTAGTGAGATCATAGGTTTATATTCATAATTCAATCAAGTGGACATATACGCAAAACGCTTGCTAGTTAGACTAGGCCTCAATCCTCAACGCAAAATCCTATAGGTGCACACTGTAGTTCAACCACAAAATCATCAAATAAACCATTCTCATCATCTAACCATATTTAGTCCACACGCGATGGTTCACTATGTGACTAGGGTTGATGTAACATTCATCTTACCAAATCTAGTCCACACGCGATGGTTCACTATGTGACTAAGGTTGATGTACCATCCTAGTTCCATAAGCATAGCAAGTTTTAAAGAAAAGCGATAAAAGTCAACATAAAACAATTTGCACGTTTCTCACCCCAAGTATTGAAAACAAAGTTCAAGAGTAAAAGTGGGGCTATAACTCACCTCAAGTCCAGAAATAAGCAGAAAGAAATCAGTAGAAGTAAGATGTATAGCAACTCAAATGACGGCAACTACGGACTCGGCACTTCCTAACAATACAAACTCTTTTCAGGATCATTTCCTCAAAATTAACTATTCCCAATCCCGAACGTATTCCATTTTACTTTCCAAAAATCCATTTCTCATGTTATTTTCGTATTAGTAGTTTGGCGTTTGGTATCGATGCGGGTGGAGGGTCGACTCAACTCAAACCAAGAAATTACAAGCAAAGGAAATAATAATAACAACCTACGGGTCTAATTTTAGTCCAATATATTATTTAAATAATTCATCGAAGTTTATCAAATCCGTCGATTTGGCATCCTTCCACAACTTATTTACCTAATATATTATTCCAAGATCATACCCAAAATCTATATCACATAGCACGTTGAGTACCATATGGTAAGTATCAAAGTCTAATAGATTCCCTAAATATATCGTCAAACTTACTAAACTCGTCAATTTGGTAAACCTCACGGGATATTTAGTAATCCATAATTCCTGTACACATACCACAACCTATTGGCGTCGTAGGATACAATGCCCATTAATATACCCATTTTATATAACTAAATAGATCCTATTTAATCCGTCGATCAAATAAGTTACGTAGTTATAGAAAATGGATGTATTAACGTCCCGCATCTGTGACAAGCATAAAAGTCATAAAATGAATAATATAGCCCACTTGGACTCAAGTGACAACGATCCCATATAACTCGTAAGTTTCTCAGTTTATTTTTCAAAAACATTTCATTTCATATAATTATCCAACGTTATAATTTTATCGGCATTTATCATTGTTTAATCATAATAAAATTCCCGATATTTATTACACTATTTTTATAGTATAATATACATCGTCACGTTGTTATAAGATTACTCGTGATCGTTTTATCTTTAATATACGCACTTATATAGTTATATATACGTTTTCACGTCTATATACTTATATAAACGTTTATATTATTAATAATATTATTACGAGCTTTTATTAATAATTTTTGATTATAAATAAATATCGAGTTATATAGATGGTCACATGTCCGAGTCATCACTCTCGGCTCATTGTCCAAGTCCAAGTAATAATAACCAATCATAACCAAGTAATCCATCTCCGTCATCAATTCCCATATCACATGCTACAACAATAGGGTCCGACTACGGCACCCGACTAACCTATCTCCGTCTTTCTAATTCACCGTTTCACAATCGGTTCCAATATCACCTCGACAACACTTCAAAAAATAATCATGTGCCCATTGTCGAGTCCACAAAGGGTCTCGACCCAACAACAATATTCGGCCGAAACAAATACTACAACAACAACAACATTAAAACAACAACAAACACAAAAATAAACCACAACAGTCAACTAGGTACATCAACTTAATAAAAGGAACCACGCAATATTAACAAGAGTAGCAGCCCACTGCCGAGACCGTAAGGGTCTCGGCCCGGCTACTCCATTCCATATCGTGAACCACAAGGAACACAAAGGGTCGCGGAATCAATAATCAACAATAAAATACCATCTCCTTCATTCAAAATGAATCCAAATCACCAAGATATACACCCAAACATTCATAAAATCATCATCTCATGACTAATAGCAACAAGAAAAACACATAAGCTCAGAAAATACAAGCCGAGAGCAATAACCCTCGGTTAGGTCTCGACCCTACTCACAAACATAAAAAACCCGGATACCAAACTAGTTTTTAACCACGTTTTATATGTAAACCCACTTATATTTCATGTTCTTAATCGAAAACCCAACCCAAAATACAACATCGTGACCTCCTGGTCACATTCTTCATACAATACGAGTCACAAATCACGCTTGACTCGACCTTACCTATTTATCTTCATGGTACAACGGTGTGTGGTGATACTTGAACAAAAGTGGTGGCGCGTAAGGTATTATCGAGGGAAAAAAAGGGTAAGTTTGGGCGCGTGTTTTAGTAGATCTAGATGAGAGAATGATGTAGATTCATTTAGTGGTAGTCGTGTATGGTGGTTGGTGGCGGTGGAGCTGTTGTGTGGCAGGAACAGTAGGTGGCGGTTAGATTTAGGTTTGGGTGAGAGAGAGAGAGAGAGAGAGAGAGATGAAGATGGAGAGGGGTTATATTGGTTTGTGTGTGCAAGGTTTTCACAAGGACCAATTTATGTTTTCTCTTTTTATATAAAACTAGTAATTATAATAATAATAATAATAATAATAATAATAATAATAATAATAATAATAATAATAATAATAATAATAATAATAATAATAATAATAATAATAATACGTGACCGACACTTCACTAAGGACGCTCTGCCTATCACTAAAAATTCCCTGGCTACTAATCTTACCATTTTTGAATCGGCTGAGGTCACTTTGAAGCGTATGGGTATTTGGTTGTGCGGGGTGTGTTTTAAGACACATTCCCTTCGTTCCAAATGCCGTCATGGATCTGATTGTGTGTTACCCCCTGACTGTGGTAATGATGTTGTTAAGTTCGTGTTATTTGATCTCGCCAAGCCACCAGTTCCTTCTTCTGTTCAGCATGCTCTGGATAAGGGTTCGACCTTGGAGAAGCAGGTTAGTTTTGATTTACACTTGCTTGACACCTTGCTTTCCAAAGGGTTGCATACTGTCAAATCCATCCCTCCAAAGTGTCGTTTGGGATTCGCTCGCGTACTGAAAGGAGCTCTGGATAAGGTGATCTGCACACCTGAGGATATTTCTTGTTGGGTCCGTCTTTTAGTCATGCCTCCTCCTGAAAACCTTTCGTCCAAGGAGTAACATGGAGTGTAGGTCAGCCTTTAAACGCCAACGCCAGGAAGAATATATCGCTAATGCCATTAGCTATTGGGTTACGCCTGGTGGTGGATTACAGCTTGTTAAAGAGGTTTTAGCAGAGCCCTCCCCTGCATGGTCTAATATTGATGATGACAACTTAGACGTGGGGGAGCGTAATGTCAAACAATGCAAGAGGAAGGTCTGTGATGGTCATTATACTGCAGCTGTCAGGGTTCTTTCTTCTTCAGGTGTTGCTCCTTATAATGATACCACCCTTGAGGACCTTAAGGCTAAGCACCCCTTCAAGTCTGCCCCCTCTTTGCCGAATATACCGATTGATCAGCATAGCCTCATTGCACCTACTGCTGTGGTCCTTGATATGATCAAGAGTTTCCCCCGTGGTACCTCTTGTGGTCGAGACGGATTGCGCGCCCAACACCTTTTGGATTGCTTTAGTGGTGCGGCTGTGGCCATTTCAGACGAGTTAATCGATTCTATCACCCAGGTGGTTAATCTTTTTCTTGGTGGTAAATGTCCCAGGGTGTTGGGTGAGTTCATTGCTAGTGCTCCTCTCACACCGCTGATCAAACCCGGAGGTGGTACCCGCCCCATTGCTGTGGGGACTGTTTGGCGACGTTTAGTTTTCAAGGTTGGTGCTTCTATGATTGGCCACTCTTTAGACAGCTATTTGAATGAACTCCAATTTGGTGTTGGGGTACCGGGAGGAGGAGAGGCTATTCTTCATGCAGTGAACAGGTTTATTGAAGATCGCGGTTGCGAGGAAGGCCTTTCGATGCTACAGGTGGATTTCAAAAACGCTTTCAACTTGGTTGACCGGGAGGTCATGTTACAAGAGGTTCGCCTGCGTTGTCCTGTCATTTCTCGCTGGGTTGAATTTTGCTACTCCAGCCCAGCTAGATTATATTATGGTGAACACACTTTATGGTCGCACCAAGGAGTGCAACAAGGTGACCCACTTGGGCCGCTTCTCTTTGCACTTGTGCTACACCCATTGGCTTGCAGGATCAGAGATTCTTTTAGTCTCCCCCTTCAAGCGTGGTACTTGGACGATGGCACGATCATTGGTGATACTCTAACAGTTGGAAAGGTTTTGGAGCTTATTATGATAGATGGACCCCATTATGGGTTGCATCTCAATGTCGATAAAACCGAGGTTTTTTGGCCAAGGGAGGATCCTAGAAGCAGGCTTGCAGGCGTTTTCCCGCCTAATATTGCCCGGCCTTTACACGGTGTTAAATTGTTGGGGGGACCTGCCAGTGTACACCTTGCGTTTAGCAGTGAACTTGTTATGAAGCGGGTTGCTAAAACCATTGAGCTTATGGATGCTGTTGCTAAGCTTAATGACCCTCAATGTGAGTTGTTACTCCTTCGGGCATGTGCTGGAATCTCCAAGTTGTATTTTTCTATGCGCACGTGCCCCCCTCAGGTCTTCGAGAGGGCTCAGGTTGCCTTCGATGCGGCACTTCGTTCCTCTCTTGAGCGTATTGTCACCGCTTCTGGGCCTGGTTTTGGTGATTGGCAATGGAGACTAGCCACGCTACCTTTTGAATTTGGGGGACTTGGTGTATACGCTGCAGGTGATGTATTGAACTATGCTTTCCTTGCATCTAGACTCCAATCTACTAGCTTACAGACTAGGCTTCTCCGACATTCTGGCATCGTTACTCCTGGCTCTTCCTTCGATGAGGCCTTGCACGCTTTTAATGTGAAGATGGAAACTGACCTTTTAGGCAGCTCATGTGAGATCGCTGCCCCCAAACTTATGAAGAAACTGGCAGACGTATATTTCACACGTGTTGCCAAAACGCCCGAATCCACCTTTTGCTTATCTACGAGGCAAATGGCTTTATGGAGGTCGCAAAATGAGGACCACACTTCAGACTGGCTAAGGGTTATCCCGATTTCTGGGTTGGGACAGACTATGAATGCCAGAACTTACCGTTGTGTGTTGTGCTATCGGATGGGCATTCCCCTATTTTCTACTCAAATGCCATGATCAGCCTGTTCCAGGGTATTTGCGGGGGACACTTTTGGAGATCACGCGGTCTCGTGTGCTGGTATCATCGGGATTAAGCATCGTCATAATATAGTACGTGATACCCTCATTAATATATGTTCTCGATCGGGAATCTCGGCCCGTAAAGAGGTTGACATTGGGTTGTGCGGAGACAGGGACAGTGCCTTACGCCCAGCTGATGTGTTACTCTATTCTTGGGATGATGGGCGGGACACATGTGTGGATTTGACAGGGGCTTCTCCCTTGACACAGACCAACATGGCTGATTTCGTTCCCGGGCGTGCGGTTGTTGAAGCTGCGCAACGCAAACGGGCCAAGTACGAGACCAAGTGTGCAGATCGTGGATATGGGTTTCTCCCCTTCTCATTCTCTTCCTTGGGAGTGCTTGAGAAGGGTGCGGTGACATTACTAAAACACATCCGTAGATTCTCGTTGACTCAGGACATTGGAGCACGTGCCGCTGATCATATTTTTAGTAGAATTAGCTTTGCCATAGCTAGAGGAGTGGGGGCCCAGCTTGTATCTCGGCTCCCCACTAATTTCTTGTAAATCCTATGGTTTTCTAATGAAGTGATGTTTATAATAAAAAAATAAAAATAAAATAATAATAATAATAATAATAATAATAATAATAATAATAATAATAATAATAATAATAATAATAATAATAATAGGGAGAAAGGGGCGGTTATATATGAAACTCAAGGACCATAATTGTAAACTTTTCAAAGTAACCCGACCCTCGAATCCGAAGTACATACTCATTATATTTCAAAACTTCTCAATACGTCCGTTAAATATATAAACGCGACCGTTAATCAAAATATTTAAATTCGTTAGGTTTCCTTGTGCCGGAGTCAACGTAGTGCCAATTAAACACAATAACAATAATCCACGACATATATCTCATATAAAATCAATAATACGAATAAACTCCACATAAAATTTTTGTATCCAAGTCACTCTTTCAAATTTGGCTTAATTAAATGGAAATAATTTCCAAATGTTTTTGTATCGTTAAATTTCAAAGTAATGCGGATTTTAAAATAGCTCCCTAATTTTCCAGTTGTCATACGCCATGGCTGCAAACATAAGAGCTTACCTAGCCAAGACACGGACGCACGCAACCTTAGTCAACTTTTCTATTCATCACAGCGTAGTTGCCATATTGATTGCGCATATTTGGCCATACACAACAGATTTCTATCAGCTTCTGCAGCTGAAGACACAACGACATTATATTTATAAAAGTTACATTTATCAGGATATGTATAGGACCAAATATAACATTTATCAGGATGTGTATAAGCCCAAACTTTTTTTTGGGACCCTTTGGGTATGGCCCATTTGCCATTCACTCTTTGCTACCCGATCCGGTGACTATTCGCCCCCACTCACATATTCACGTTATCTTTTTGATCCAAGTGGGTCTTCCTCCGACAGATAATCTGGCCAACTTTTGGGGTTCCCTGATCCAATAAAACGGGTTTTGTGGTATACTATATATATAGTCACAAGGACTTAATAGTCCACCGCCTTTAACTAGAACCACAGCTGTGGCCGATGGACTATTAAAGGCCGTGCAACTAATATCACAGCGACCATCACTTGGTATGTCTCAAAAGCCAAATATCCATAATGCATGATGATAATATATATAATAAGGCTCAGGTCAGCGATTATGGAAGTGGTATCCAAAACCGACTTTGGCTGCAAGCATCTGATCGCCATGCCAAGATACGGGTTATGGAAACCTACACTTACCAAAATAGGAAATAGTAACAACTGTCATCATTGCCTGTGATATTCATCATGCATTACATAGATACCCAACCAAAAAAAGGATTGTTTTGCTCAGAACAACAGCAAAAGCAGCAGTCATAACTAAACTCAAGAACCACCATTCATCGAATCCAAACACTCTCATCTCTAAGAGTTTAAAAGTTCAAATTCATAAGCACCCAATACAGAAGCACTGAGAAAACCATGCGTTGCGCCAAGCCAAGATAGAGTAGCAGTTATTAGGGTCAGATTTTTAAATCAAATAGGGTCAAAAAGATCTAGAGCCCGCCATAGCTGCAAAGAAACATGGTTGCATAATCATGGCATCCGCTCCTTGCCCGCCAAGTTACCAGCCTAATCTTTGACGACCCACTTCATTTGTCTCGAAAAAATAATAGTTAATCATCATAGCCCTACAAACTCTAAAATGGGAAATGTTAAACGTGCGAACCCTAAGACTATAAGCACCAAACATATAATGGAAAATCAGCAAACCTAATGAAAAAAAAATTAACAATTCCATACCTAAGAAACTATAATGAAGAAGAGGAAATCGACATGATCAAAGAAAAGTGATCTAAATGAACCTCTTTTTTATCACATACATCGACAAGCAGAAATCATCCGTTCAGGTGCAATCAAGCTTTGTTGGTTGAATGGCATGTCAAATAGCTTATAGCTAATTGGATGATCCCAGGTCTGACATGCCATTCAATCAACAAAGATGGATTGCCAGAAAAAAAGGTAATCCCAAATTAAGTGACCCCATAAGGCAAAAACTAACATGGCAAGTTACTGACTGCAGTCTGTGTTTTTTTCACATGTTGCTAAAGTGGCATCTAAATAACTGAGGCAACCGAATATTGTGTAGCACATTCGTTGCTGAATAGCTATCACATATACATACATATGTTCAAATCTGTAAAAAAATAGATGTTGTTCACGCACTGGCTCAGAAACAGAAACAACAGTCGTGGCTGTAACCACCACTTGGGTAAGTCTGCCCCGCCGGGATAACACTGTTGATGGAGTATTCATAGCGGAAAAACTAATGTTTGCAAACACAGGACCGAAACCGAAGACCAACCATGGCTGCAACCACCACGTGGAAAGGCTGCCCTGCCAAGATATTGGTGTTGGTAAGTGGTACCCATAAATTTTCCGGATCCACCTCTCATATAATCAGTAGAGGAAGTGTTTAGTATTCACCATAATCTATTTTCGCATCTCATTTTTATCATCATTGCCTTTATGTATGTGATAGCCATTCAGCAACGAATAAATGATTGACCCAAACAACAGCAAAAGCCTTTTGTTTTTCTTAGATGGCCTCAGCATACGTTGGGCCAAAAGCATTGACCATCATAGCTCCATCACCATAATACGGTGGGCCTCAGCATACTCAGCTCTTAAAAGTGAGGCTCAAATCTGCCTTTCCTTGGGCGACTTGACACACCCGCCATGGCTGCACCCATGTGACGGTCGTGGTTACCCTGCCAAGATGCAGGAATGTGCCAGCTACACTCACAGAAAATGTAATTTGCAAAGACATTCACAATTGCCTCAGAAACCATAAGGTTAACGACACAGTAAAATCTTCATGGTTCAGACATAATCATACACTGCCATGGCTGCAAGCTAACCAAGCCTACCCCGCCACGCCGTCACCTGAAAACATGGGACATGAGAAGATATAAGAACACCTACTTGCACACACCAACACCAAAATAATAATGAAACCTAGATCAATTAAAAGGGTAAATCTAAGATCAGAAACTTAGCAATAGCAAGCAAAAACACCCCAAAAAACAAAATAAGAAATTCAGATCAAGAATCAATTCTGTAACACAATGTCTTTACACAATAATGTTGTTCCACCTACCTGGCCGTACCATCTAAATCCAAAAAAAAACCATCATTAAATTATCCCTATCTCAAACCCTAACCTACTTGCAAACGGCATCACAACAACAATTATGACAATTTAATGAGTGCAAACCCTAAACCTAACATGAGAAAGGTAAACCACAAGGGGTGACCCAACGGTAAGAATACCAGCCTTCCAAAGAGGAGGTCAAGGGTTCGAATCCAATGGGGAAAAAATTAATCCCCTTGTGGCCACGGAGGTTCACCTGCGCCGACTCCGGGCTATCCAAAAGGGTAGTCGCCGTGGGATTAGTCGGCTCGCAATGTCGAGTCGGAAACCCATGTTACCAAAAAAAAAAAAAAAAAAAGAAAAAAAAAGGTAGCCACAGTAAAGAAAAATACATAAAAAGAAGGCAAAAAAATCAAACCTACCTCGAACTTGCTAAAAATCTATAAAAGAAACACAACAATGGACTTTGGCAATTGTTTAATGTGTCTTTATGACCATAGTAACCATTAGTATTGGCATGACCATTTATTGATTTGTGCGACATAGATGGAGGTAGCAACATAAAGCATGGTTGTCACAAATAACACCAACACATAAGACACATACCCGTAAACCCTAAAATTGCAAACACAAAACATATAACCACAAATCAACAAATACCTAAAAAGGGTTTGCTGCAAACATGATGACCAAAGCATCCTGCAAAAGAACCAACAAAACCCCCAAATTAATGCAACCCTATTTGAAAAAAAAAACCTAAACACTGAAATAATTTAATTAAAACATACCTTTTCATTTACGATAATCTTTGTGTAAGAGAGTTCCTATATTTCATCAAATTTCCACTATAAGCAAACCTAAATCTAAGATCACCCACCTCCCAAGAACATCAAAAAAACAGAGAAACACCAAAAATGTTCCAAAAGGTGTGTGCACAGTTAAATGTTGGTGAGACTTGGTTTTTAGCACAAATAATTGATCTACCTACTATAAGATAACATGCACCAAGCAAAACTAAATCATGTGGCTAAGAAAAAGGGTGTTATTGTACAGCGTAACAAATGGCGAGCACACACCCACAAATGCAGTAAAAAATTGGTTTCACTGTACATTCTACTGTAGTCCCGCTCACAAACAACTGTAGCTACTAAAAAACCTGTTTTCTCGAATCGGGAAACCCCCAAAAAGTGGCCGGATTATCTATCGGAGGAGACCTAGGTGGATCTAAAAGTTAACGTGCATAAGTGAGTGGGAGTGATTAGTACATGGCCGGGTCGGGTAAATGGGCCATACCCAAAGTGTCTAGCAAAAGAGTTGGGCCTTTACACATCCCGATAAATGTTATATTTATAAATTTTGAAAGTTTAGTTTCTACTTGAAACTCAAACATCCAATATAGTCAAAACTAAAATATTTTAAACTACTTGTAACATATATTATGTCAACTACGAAAATTATAAAATCATATTAAGCTAACTAGTTATAAGTCCTGTACACGCACGGAGTTTACACATAAATCAAATTTATTTTAAAATTTTGGTTTACTATATGAACATATAGGAATTTACCCATGAAAATTGTGATATAAGTACAACTAATAAATATACATGAGTTTGTCATTATGTATTAATATCTATTAATATTTTGTACAAAATTTTATTGGATGAAAGATTTAACTTTGTTTAACTAACATAGATGTTAAGGTTAAGGTTGATATTATTGTTGTTTAACTTTAACTATTGATACCATGTTGTACAAAATGTGCGAGTTTAGTAGCACTTAATGAGCGTTGATGAAGTTAAAAAATACTTCGTAAAGTTTTTTAAAATTGTTTTTCCAGATATCCGTATATAAACTTTAAATAAAAATTACCTGAGTCGTTGTTATAAGTACAATCGCGTATATTTGATATCATGTTGTACAAAATGTGCGAGTTTAGTAGCACGAGCGCTGTCGTTGTTATAAGTTAAAATATAGCCGTATATAAACTTTTATTTAGCTTATATAGATGTTGAGGTTGATGTTGTTGTTTAACTTTTAACAATTGGTATCATGTTGTACGAAATGTGCGAGTTTAGTAGCACATAATGAGCTGATGAAGTTAAAATATACTCCGTAAAGTTTTTCAAATGTTTTCAGGATATCCGTATATAAACTTTAAATAATAATTACTTAAGTCGTTGTTATAAGTACAATCGCGTATATTTATTTTTATATTACAGTAACTCGTGATTAAAATTTGATATTTATATTACCTTTAATAATAATTTAGTTGTATTTGATATTCAAATTTGTGTACACATATATCAAACTTTTAAATAGGATAACATGCGTTCTTATTTAACGTGCATAGTAAAAAGAATATTTTAGTAGATGAACGTCTAATACTAATATTTATTTTAAAAATATTTAACGTATATTAAAACTAATTCGTATATTTATAAAATTTTGTAAGTTTAATAGATGGAAGTCTCAAGCTAATACTAATACTCATGTAATTATAAACAAAATTCATATTATAAAGTATAAGGGGTATAAAGTGTAAGGGGTTGTCTATACATTATTTAAAGTTATCAAAAAAATATAAAGATTTATAATTTTATATTTAACTCAGTATAATATATTTAAAATTCAACCACTAATGTTTTATTAATTACCACATCTTTTTTTAAGTTTTTATTTTTATAATTTGACACCTATATTTTTATGTGTTTTTTTCCTCAATCAAATTCTCCACCAAATTTAATAAAGTTTGACTAATTTTAACTTTTTATTGGCCAATCATATTGCTTGATTTCGCCTATGTGTCAAAATTAAGCTTTCCTATTTGTCCAATTTTTTTCCCACTAAGATTGATTTTGCAAAATCACTCTAAAATGATTTAATTCCTTTATTATATAAAAGATAGTCTAGCTTTAGTTTTTCATAATAGTCTAGGTTTAGTTTTTTCATAACATTAAGCTAATAGTGTTAAGAAAACTAAACCCTAACCAAGATCTGCATATCACGTGTAATTCGTTTGTGAACCGTTTAACATGTTTACGTAAATATGTCAAGCGATTAGGAATCATACAACAATTTTATTGATATCCGCGTTATAATAATAATTTATTATCATATTAAGTACATAACACTATGCATTTAGTCCAAATCCAACATAAAATTAAAATTATATATTTTATTTTCTGGAGGCTTATATACTTAAAATAGTTAACGGGTTGACACGTTTAATACTTAATTAAACTAAAAAATAACCTGTTTATTAAACGGGTCAGATGGGTTGGCTTGTTTGTTTACCCAAACATGTTTATCTTCTAGCCAGGTTCGTGTCATTTAGTGTGTCGTGTTGAGAATTGCCACACACCCACTTGAAGTTACATATCAGTAACCATTTTGTTGGAAGCCATTTAAATATCATGTCCTCGTATATATAACGAGATAATATTTTGAGGCTCCTACCAAAGGTCTCCTGGCCAGCGGTATGTGAGTGACCATCAACTAGTTATGGGTTTAAATCTTATTAAAGGCATGTGAGATAGGTGGTATAGGTTGTAAAATTTGTTTTTCTAAATAAATAAATAAATAATAATTGAAGCCCCTAAATATTTGAAGCTTTATGCAATCACATGCACACCTCATATACGACTCTATATACACTACCTTCATTATGAAGTAGCATTCAAAGTAATAGACCGAGAATAATATATAAGTACTATAAGATTTACGAGATTTTTAATCCTTTTACAAGAATACTTCAGGGGTTGGAGGAACTCAAATAGAGGATGCTCTAAACAAAATATAATTGTACATCAGGTCAATTGGTCCTAAACCAAAAATGATCAGTTTGAACAAAAAAATCTCATGAGTCATGATAGTCACATGTGTATGCATGTGTTGTTGAAACAAGTGAAAGTGTGCTGTAAGATAAAGATACATATGGCTTTGGGTTTTTGTTAAATTTTTTTATTAAGTCATGTTTAACAAATAGATGACTTAATGCAGATAACCTCAGTTTTATTACTTAATATTTTCAGTCATCTTTCTCTATTAAGGCAGAAACAAACATTTTTAATATGACTTAATTAATTCAATTTTTTTCATATTAAGCCAATTAAGTCGAAATCAAACGCCCCCATATTAAGTTTTGTACTTGTTGGTACTAATAGTATTGCATTTATGCATGCATATATATAGTCGCATGGTATGCCGGAAAAGAGTGGAGGCATTAGGGTTGGCGAAGCTACTGCTCCTATATATTTGATTGCTATTTGCTAGTGTTGCACAATGTTGAAGTTCATTAGCCCCTATATCATCATCACTCCCGCACTTCAAACTCAACCACCTATATGTTGATATAATGCCCTAGCTAGGGTTGGCTTAATTCCAACTCAACGACCTATATATGCTCACTCTATAATTTTATAAAATAATGTTAGCCATTTATAGAAGTCATTTATAGTTTGCTCGCTGTTAATCAAGTCAGTTATTAAGTGAAAGTTTTGTTTGGTTTTAATACAGAGTGTAATGGGTAGGTCTCTCAAGGAGAATGCATATGTCTCACCCATTACTCCCCTCACTTGCGATGCTCCATCAACCCAAAAAAAGCATAAGTCGGTCGTATTTGAGACCGAGTAGTTGAAGACTTGTGTGGGCCCAAAAGTGAGTGATCTAATTTGTATACGTGGGGTGTATTTGAGTGGTGTCATTTGTAAAACCCAGATTTTCTGAACGAGTAAAATACCCAAAATACCCTTCAATTTAAAACTTTTGAAATACGAATGATAATTACCCTAAGTATTCAAATTATAATACTTGAACATTTTGCGACATTTGAAACCTACGAACTTGTGAATTGTGATAAATAAAATGATTATATCATTTAAATCTATGTCACGCCTAAATTAAATGTATGGGCCGAAATTTTGTATTGTTTACAAATTAATCAAGACCTAAATCACATCTAAATATATGATTGAAATTTACAATTAATTGACTCCTCTCATCACTTCACGAATTGCGCTTGTTTCCTTTCTTAAACACCCACTCCATTCGGTTATCATTATACGAATCTTCCATTCCATTTAAACACACACTATCTATACTACTTATAAAGAGTAAACAGTCAAAGTGAAAAAGTGAAATGCTGAATTTTTGGTCAATCCCGAAAATACACTTATAAATCTGAATTTTGGTCAATGCAACTGATATTTGGTAAGTCTGGCTATTTATGGCAATGAAATTATGTACACGCATGTATACTTCTCTCTCATTTTGCAAACACAAAACCTATAAAAATACACACACAAACTATTCTCTCTTTCACTCATCTCATCTATCACCACCACAACCATCACCTCCTAGCAGCCGACCACCCCCACCTCAAAATCGCTGCCACCTCACATCACAGCTGCCACCATGGTAACCCCGCAACCCGTAACCCATAACCACCGAAAACTCCACAACCACCAAAACCCTCAACTAATTGTAAGTTTTTAGTTTTTCTTTTATAATAGATCTATATATTATACAAGTTTTGAATTTTTTTTTTATAGTTCTACATATATTATTTAGTGTTTTGAAGTTTTTTTTATAGATCTACACATATTAGTTATAGATCTGTTTATTTTGAATGTTTTGAAGATGATTTCCGACCACCGCCATTGACGGAATATTCCTCTGTTGTCTCCGGCATCTGTTGGGTATGATGACGAGATGAACGCCACCAGCCCATCATTGTCCACATCTGAAATCTTCCGCATCACTTTTAAGGTTTCTTTTGCAACTTTTTTTTGTTTGATCTATATATATATTTTTTTTATGTTTTGAAGTTTTATTTTTAAAGATGTATATATTTACCTTTTGAGCTTTTATAATGAATCAACATTTTTTTTTAGTTATGCAGTTGTTGCCTCCTATTGTTGACTGAATCCAATGCCGCCGATGCCACGGGAATTCTCGACGCTGCCGCTGGTAGATGCATGATTTCTTATTAAAGTTTGTAGGTAATTTTTGTTATAAATGTGTATTTTTATGTTTGTTGGTGATTTATAATTTTATGTAATGTTATAAAGTTCATGTATTTTCTGGTTCTTAAGTTTATGAAAAGATTGCGCTAAAGACTTTTGTGTATAAATTCGTTGTAATTTACTTGTGTAAAGTTTGTTATAATTTAGATGTGGTTTGTTTTTAGTTTTGTCATAACTTGTTGGTAAGTTGCGGGTAAACCGGTGTAGAATTTGAAATCTATAGTATATATGGCAAAAGTTCATACTACAGGTATGTCAAATCTTGAGCCAAACTTTAACTTTGTATTGATCTAAAGAGGTTGTGTTTATTTTGTATTTGGAAAAAAAATTTGAATAATTGTGTAATATGATGAAAACAGTGTTTTTGTAGACACAAAAACTATGTGTAAGTAGGTAACCAAGTAGTTTACGATAACTATTTGCCAGGTAATTACAATCGGTTTGTTATGGTCTATTGTGATTTTTCATGGTAAATATTTACGAGGCAATGATGACCAATTCTAAATATGAACCGGAAGTTTTTATTTTTATTTTTGGCTAGGCAGATTTGATTGAAGGTAATGTGTCGAGATTAGTTTCTCCGCATTGCAACTTTTTCTTTTGCGTCCAAAAATGAAACATGTGCCGATCTTTTTTTATCTGAGAATTTAAAATTTTGAGAAAATGTATCTGTTTGAAAATTTGAGAAAATGTAATTTATCAAAATTTGAGAAAATCTACATATAAAGGGTTTACTTTATTTTTTGAAAATTTAAGAATCTTGAAAATTTAAAAGCTATATTTAGAATATATGTAGCAAAGTTGACTTCAAACTTATATGCAGTAATTATTTGATAAGTTGAAATGTCAAGCGTGTATAGCTGTGAAATGCAATCGTTATATTTAGGAATGATTTAATATTTAAGAATGATTTGATAAAAGTGTCAATGTCAATTGAAATGCCAATAGTGTATAGCTGTGAAAAGAAAATATAATGCTTTTTAAATTTTAATAATCTCCACAATATATCCTATTCAAAACTATATAAACACCATAATCGTCATTTTCATTTTCAATTTGTGTTAATTCATAGAATAAAGTTGAGAAAGTAGATAGATAGATGGAAATGAAAAATCAAAGAAATGTTGATGATTTCGTGTACCAAGAAATTTTACGTGAAGAGTAACGTGCATTATTAGTTATCTCATAATTGATGTAATGTTTTATTTTCAGTTTCATTAAACTTTGCCTAACTACTTGTGAATCTGTCATCATAAAATTTCGTTGCTATGCATTCTTTTGCAATTACATTTTGATATTTTCACGTTTTATGTTTTAATGTTACACGAAACACTTACCACAATATCGCAATCATAAATGTTTGCAGCTAGAAAATTCCGTCGCTATGCACGGGTACTCGTCTAGTAATAATTAACAATACAAGAATAACTCATTAAAACTCTTCACAAAAATAATCTCTCAAAACCCTACAAGTTCTAACAAAGATAGCGGCTGGAAACTTCTGTCCTTCATTTTTCTGTCGATCAAAAGCCTTGCTTGGGAGGTGTAATTGTGAGCTGTGTATCGTGGTTCTTGTTAGATTATGGACATTATTTTAGTAGTCGTATGTTAGGATCGAACTCGAGATCACGGGATTGCACACTTTACGTATGAGAATTAAAGTTTAATAATTTAATATAAAAGTTATATTTAATTATTAATTACACAAAACAAATAATGAACGTTAGTAATTAATGAAAATTGACTAATGTACAAAGATAAGGACTATGGATAAAAAATAGAGAATAAGAAAGATCTAGAACCTTTGTGGGTTGCTATGTTCGACAGGCCAAGGGTGGGGAAGCCCAACTCATGCCCTAACTTGTTCCCTAAGTTTTGTATCCTATAAAAGCAAATTCAATGATTTATTTTTTGTACCTCTTGTACACATATTAAATCTAAATCTTTCTTTCTTTCTTTATGTTTGTTGACATATCATAAACATAGATACATGCATGTGCATGAGAAAAGTTTTATATATACTTCTTTTCTTTTGGTTTCTGAATTCGACGACAAGAATCAACACAAAAGAGATTTTGGTGTTTTATTTTGTTTAGTCTATTAGTTTTGTTTTTCTTAAAACAAAAATTGTTTTGTGTAATATTTAAAACTAGCATTACTTTAATTCGATTTAGTACGTGTGTACAAGAACGTGATATAACCACACTATTGGTTATATATTGGATTGAATAACAAAAGGGTAAGGGGTTATTCTTACAATCCACATAAACCCTAATTAGGGCTCATAAGTTGAAGATTGCATATTGATTCTTGTTCGGGCTAGAATCACAAAGGTACGTTTACTATTTATTATTGATTAATTAATTACATGTTATATGATCTTGTTATAACGCTTCCGCATATGCTCTCTTGATGTGATTGGTTTATTTTATATGATTGTCATGATATTATAATTACAACAGTGGCATCTAGAGCCGTTATAATGTGTAATTAATTATCGAAACGCATAAAAATTGAACATGGATTCATTTAATTACATGTTTTTTAGGGTTTTTCGATTCCTAACCCTAATTTTTTTATTAGGTCGATTGACCTATTAGGGTTTTGTTTTTGAATTTTTAATATGATTAGAAACCCTTGGATGTCATGTAATTGGTTATGCGTTTTAGTAAACGATCTTGGTGCAATATGTTAATTGTTAAGCATAATCCATGAAAAGTGCATGTTTGCATGGATTTTATTGTGTGATTATTTAAATGGTTTAAATTAGATATATGAATTAATTGTTAAGTTATATCGAAACATGTAAATTTATTAATAGATGTCGAATTGGGGAAGACTCCAATACTAAGTAATCAATTATGTGCTATGTGGTATTTGTTTAGTTTTGGCTTACGCAATCGATTTATCGATGTATGTGGCTCTTTTTCCTTTGAAGAAGAAAGCCTTAATTGAATAAATGCATAATACACCTAGACTTGATTATTAATAGGACTATTGAATAAATTTGCATGTGGCTACATGTTTTATACATATTTAATCGTTATGTTATGTATATGTTTATTTGGTTGTTTATTTTTTATTATATATTACTTGTTTTTGTTTATTATTATGTTAGACATGTTTATAAACGAAAAGGGTAATTTTGAATAGCAAAATAATATGGACTAAATAAATGGCGAAATTGTTTTGGTTTTTAAGAGTTTAAATTTCAAAGGATTGGTTGATTGATGTTTTTGTACGTAATGGTTAACTAGGCCCGACCGAAGTTTACACACTACAAGATGGGTATAAGGTTGGCTTCGCATTAAATTGTGGCCTTAGATAGACAACATTCTGTCTTAACGCTCGTTTGTGTGTAAATTAGACTTACCGAACAACCATTACATGTACACTGTCATCTTAAGGGTGAATTAACCACAATTCCATAATGATTATCCGAAACATTAAGCCTTAGGGCTTATGCAAAAGTACGATATAGTGGACGATAATTGTTGGTAATTCTTTAATTGGTGAACCCGATACCTCAATCAAAACTTTGCTATTTTACTCTTAGTGAATTGGTAATAAAATAGTTTTATAAAACCAATGATATGAAGTTGTATGCATGCTTCTTCATACATTATTTTGATTACACGTCAAAATTTAATACCCTTATAAAATTAAGTCAAATGCCATCTAATTAATAACACTTGAAGTTGTAATTTACGTCATGTGAGAACTTGGCGAGATTGCAATGGAGAGGTAAATGTAACAACCGTGATTTTAGCAAGTTAGTTAGACTTTTAGCCTCGAGTTAATCTAACTTTGTTTGGGGTGTTTGGGTAGTTTTATGGGTGTTATTGTATGTTATAGTGTGGTTAGTATTTAAGTTAGCACTAAATCGCTTCGCGTTGTGGTTGTTGTTGTGATTTTTGATAATGTTGATTTTGGAAAAGTTCATTTTGATCACTTATATGGTGTAGAAATGACTTGTGTATATTTGGCGTTTTGAGTTTTTGCGTAACGAGTCTTCCTTCAAGTTATTGAGCGTTAGTAAGTTACGTGGATGTTGTTTTTGTGAGAAAATGCTCATGGAGTGTGTAAAAATCTATTTTTGGAAACTTTATTTTGAAAATGAATATTTTCCGGTTTGTCGTAAAATTAAGGTTTATCGCGAAAGACGTTAGGTTTTGTTATGGGAATACATAAAATATGAAAAGTATGAGGTTTTGAGTGTAATAAATTAATTAATAAAAATAAATAAAAAATATATTATTTAGGGGGGGGGGGGGGCAATTAAGGTGTTAGGGGGGGAAAAAGGAAACCAAATTTGATACCAAATACAACTCTAAACTTTAGGGATTATCCAAATTAATTATAAATACAAAATCAAAACTCCCCTATCCCTTTTTCCTGCATACAAGTCGACACAAGAGGGGGATCCAAGAGGAAAAATTAGGGTTTCATAATTGTCTAGCAAAAATCAAGAATCAAGGTAAAATCTTTAACCCTTATGTGTAATTAATCAATTATTGTTATGATTCATGTAATAATTAATACGATGGAATCTAGGGTTTATATACTTCTGTAAATTATTGAAGTAAAACATGTTAGGATGATTATATGTTAATGTTATGGTTAATGGTTAAGGGAATTGAGCGTAAAACATGCTAGTTATTGAGTTAGGGTTTGGACAGATTTGTAAGGCTGTAAAGATGTGAGTGTACATAACAGATGGTGATGAGTTAGATCATGGATTTTAAGTCTAAATTGTAGTATAATGAAAGAGCTTTCCAAAAAGTCCAGCCACGATCAATTTTGAGGTCGGGAAGTCGGTCTTTTGATTTTTCTTTGTTAAGGTGTCAAAGCTGTCAAACCGGGACAGATTTTGGGTAAAAGTTTGTGGTTGGCATGTGGTTGTAAAAGTGGTATTTAGACTTGGTCTTCTGGAATAGTTAAGTTTTAGGTTATATTAGACTACCACGAAGAGGATTCACGATAAAAACTTATGGAAGTAATTATTAAAAATCAAAACTTTTTGGTGTGCGTTCAGATCCGAATTTGAGTAGTTGACAAGTTTGAATTTTATATGAATACTTGTGTGTGCTATTGGTACATGGCCTTCTTGGATTAGCTTCTATGCTTATGAGAGACCATGGTAAATTTTTGGTGTGAGTTGTTAAGCTTTATTTGTCATAATTTCATGTGAGCGAATGTACTCAAAAAATTCTGCGTTTTCTGAGTTTTAGAGTGCAAGGGATTTAGTGAGTATTAAGTTATGGTAGTGGTTAGTGTGGTGTCTAGGAGATCGATGGTGGGTCATATGAGTCTTAGACATCCATCATATGTGTATTACATGGGTTGTAGCTTTTAGCTTGACCTTATGTAATATGGATTATTTTTGTGTATTATAGATTGTGTATCGTTTTGTGGAGCTGCGGAGTTTAAGGTGAGTTCATAGTCCCATATTTTTACTTTGTTTTAAACTTGGGATGGGAATGATGCTTGTCTTAAATGTTTTGGTTTACTGTGATTATGTGAGTGGTATTAAAGAGCTTGGACTTATAATGTTGTCGTATGTATGCTATGTGTGATTATTTGCTTGTGTGGATATATATGTTTGGTCCAATTGGGGGGGAGTATCCAATTAGAGAGTAATACTCCTGCTCGTACCAAATTATGTGGACTGGATAATGTGATGATAATGTTGTGTGGTCCTATTGGGGGGGAGTATCCAATTGGAGAGTAATACTCCTACTCGTTACCGGTTTTTGGGATTCAATTGGGAGGGTGCTTACCCTGTTGCTCGCGCATGCGACCTAATTGATGATATGTTGATGGGTACTAATTTGGATCGGTGGGCACGTTCCGCCCAATGGTTGCCTTATGAGTGTTGTTGCCTTTATGTGTGGATATTAACTTGCAAATGCATGTAGCTATATGATAACTATAATTATTTGTCCAACTATATATTTTGTAATCACAGTAAATTCGGTTGCCTAGTGTGTTGAGTCTAAACCTATGAATCTCACCAATGTTATGTTGACATTTTAAGCATCATTTTCAGGTGAGCATTCTAAGGCCAAAGTTGAGGGAAGCAATTAGGCGAGACTTAGTTGCAATGGAGACTTATTTATGTTTTAGGATTTGATTTTATTTGGTTTTGGATTTGATACATTTATGTTTTATGTTTGGTACTTTCAAACTTATTGAAGTTACCTTTTGGATTTTATTTTGTTTATCTTTGGGTATTGTTACAACACTGTGTGTTGGTACATTGCTCTAATTATGTGCATGTAGTTGTTCTCTATGTTGACACCAGGTGTTGTGATGATATCCATGAAGTTACACCCGCGCGTTTTCGCCGTGGCGGGGTGTGACAGATTGGTATCAGAGCCTTGGTTATAGAGAATTAGGTGGTTTAACCTAGACTATAGCTTAGGAGTCCCTCATATAGTTGCATTTAGGAACTATGTGTAAGTATAATATCTTACATGTTTATTTTCCTAAATTATGAGTTATTTTATTGAGTTTTTGAACGTCTATCGAACCCTGTACTTAGCAACGTGTGTGTGTCATTTATAGAATGGCACCTCCTGCAAGAAAGACACTTCGTTGGGCTACTGTAGTTGCTAAGGGACGCAAGAGAGTTGGGAAGATGAAGAGAACCAACAGGAGGATATTGGTCCCCGCTAGCATGGTACCATGTGTGATTGAGGAGAAGATGACACTAGAGAATGTGAATGGGGAGTTGATGGAGAGATATGAGACAAAAGTAGCTGATAAGGAAGGCTTCACCACCAAGTACCCGTTCAAATGTCCTCAGTTTTTGGAAGATGATGGGGGAGTATGGGCTAGACCCCGAGGATTGTATGATTTTGTGGATATGATAGATGAAGAGTTAAGAGATCGTGAAGATGGTTTTGCAAGACATCCTCTACCACAGAATCATGGAAATAAGAATGGATGGGTGAGCGAGGAGGAGGAAGTGGATTCGGACTTGGAGTCCACTGCACGTACTCCGTTTTAGGTCTTAGATAGGACTCGAACTGCGTACGACTTGTTTTTTTTTTATGTTATGTTTTAATGTTTTATGGTCTTGTTGAGTTGTTTTGACATTGATTATATGTTGGAATGTAAATTCCTTCGGATTTTTGGGATTTATCCCGAGTTTTAATGAGAAGCGTTGGGCGAGTTTGGATATTTATGGTGTGTATATTATGTATATTATGGGTGTATATTTTGGGTTAGTAGTGATTGTGTGCTATTTGTTATAAGATGTTACTATTGTTAGGTGTGGCTTTGGAAGTAAGTACACATGTGGAAGGATGCATCTAAAATTGTGGGTGGCCAACACAATTATAAATGTATCACGACATATGTGGACTTACAGCCAATGTTACATTGAATCAATGGTGATATGCTTATGGGAGGTAGATGATTTGAGTAGGATTATGGAGATTATAGAATCTTGTGAATGGTCTCTAATGGTTCTATTGTCCTGCGTGTTTAGGAAATGGCGCCAAGGAAACCAAGACGACCTATCACTAAGTCACCTATGAGTGGAGCTTACCGGACACCCAAGAAGTCCAAGAAGTCGACACCCATTGTTGGGAATAGCAACCCTATCTTTCAGCAAATGATCAACCAGCAGCTAGAAGCTTTAATGCCTGAACCAGTAACTCAATTGAGTGCGCAGATAGGCAGTGGAGCTCATCCTGATGGTGCTGGAAGTGTATGAGGCGGAAATAATGGGTGTACTTACAAGGAGTTCATGGCCTGTAAGCCTAAGGAATTTGATGGAAAGGGTGGTGCGATTGCACTCACTCGATGGATAGAGAAAATGGAGTCTGTGATGGATATAAGTGGATGTAGCGAGGGCCAGAAAGTTAAGTATGCGGTTAGTTCTTTGGTTAACAAGGCGTTGACCTGGTGGAACATGCAACTTTAGGCAAGGGGACGAGTTGCGGCTTTGGGAATGACTTGGGAGGACTTCAAAGCCTTAATGACGGAGGAGTTTTGCCCAGTCAATGAGTTGCAAAAGTTGGAAGAAGAATTGTGGAATCATACTATGGTTGGAGCTAATCATATGGGGTACACTGATAGGTTTCATGAGTTAGCTAGGATGGTTCCTCATCTAGTAACTCCTGAATCGAAGTGTATTGAGAAGTATATCCGTGGATTGGTTCCACAGATTCGTTCGATGGTTAGGGCGACTGAGCCGACAACGCTTCTAAGTGCTATTCAAAAGGCTGGGGCATTAACAGATGAAGCAGTTAGGAGTGGAACACTGGCAAAGTCGGGAGAGAAGAAGCGAGAGGAAGTTGATACTACTACTAAGACAGCTGGTTTTAGTGGTGACAATAAGAAAGCAAGGAAAGGAAAGGGGTTCGTAGCAACGGATTCTGTAAAAGCAGCGGGTTATGTGGGAACAACTTCTACCGCTGTGACTAGTAGTAATGAGAAGAAGGGAAATGTTGGTTACGCCCCTAGATGTGCCAAGTGTGGTTACTGTCATCATGAGAACACACCATGTCGTGGGTGTTTCAGGTGTGGCAAACCTGGACATTTTGCTAGGGATTGTCGTGTTGCGATTTCTCAAGCGACTCCAATCAACTCGGTTGGCGCAGGGGTTATTCGCAGGGCATGCTATGAGTGTGGTTGTGTTGATCATATGCAAAACTGGTGTCCCAAACTGGTTGGAATGTTTGGACGGCCTGGGAGTCAATTGGCTATTGAAGGAGGACAAGGACAAGGGTTTAATAGAAATGCAGCTAAGGGAAAGGCATTTACATTGAATACAAGCGAGGCGCGCCAAGACCCGAATGTTGTTACTGGTACGTTCTCTCTCAATGGTCATTATGCTACTACGTTATTTGATACGGGTGCGGATTATTGTTTTGCTACTATTGAATTTGCTAGAGTATTGGGTGTTAAGTTTAGTTGACTTAGACCTAGTATTTTGATTGAAATAGCTAGTGGTATAGAGGTAGAAGTTGATAAAGTTATACATGAGTGCGTTATCGTGTTAGAGGGTGTTGCGTTTAAGATTGACTTAATACCCTTAGGACATGGTAGCTTTGATGTGGTAATAGGGATGGATTGGTTGGCTAAGCATAAAGCTGAAGTAATATGCCATGAAAAGGTGGTTCGAATTCCATTAGAAAGCGGAGTTGTACTGCGAGTACAAGGAAAAAGCGTGGAGAAGAATTTGAAATCCCTTTTGAGTGCGAAGACTAGAGAACTCAAAGTGGGGGATATTCCAGTTGTATGTGAGTTTTCGGGTGTTTTTCCTGAGGATTTGTCCGGATTACCGCCAATACGGCAGGTGGAGTTCCGTATTGAGTTAATTCCTGGAGCGACACCGGTAGCGAAGGCTCCTTATCGATTGGCACCTACGGAGATGCAAGAGTTGGCTGCACAGTTGAAAGAACAACAAGATAAGGGGTTTATTCGACCTAGTCATTCTCCGTGGGGAGCGCCTGTTTTGTTCGTTAAGAAGAAAGAAGGTTCGTTTAGAATGTGTATTGATTATCGAGAGTTGAATAAATTGAGGGTGAAGAATCGGTTTCCTTTACCTAGAATTGATGATCTCTTCGACCAGTTGCAGGGTGCGAGATTTTTCTCAAAGATAGATCTGCGATCTGGTTATCATCAGTTAAGAGTGTACGAAGAGGACATTCCCAAGACGGCTTTTAGAACTCGATATGGACACTTTGAATTTACGGTTATGCCATTTGGGTTGACTAATGCACCAGCGGTATTCATGGATTTGATGAATCGTGTGTGTAGACCCTATTTGGATAAATTCGTAATTGTGTTTATCGACGATATTCTGATTTACTCTAAGTCGAAGGAAGAACATGGGGAGCATTTAAGGTTGATACTTGGTTTGTTGGAGAATGAGAGATTGTACGCTAAGTTCTCTAAATGTGAATTTTGGCTGCAAGAGGTACAATTTTTGGGTCATATAGTGAATAGTGAAGGTATACATGTAGATCTTAGCAAGATAGAAGCGGTTAAGAATTGGAAGGCTCCTACGACACCTTCTGAGATACGCTCATTTTTAGGACTGGCAGGATATTACAGGAGATTTATAGCAAATTTTTCAAAGATTGCTAAGCCTCTCACTATGTTGACCCAGAAGAATAAAAAGTATGACTGGGGAGATGAGCAAGAAGTGGCTTTTCAGACGTTAAAGGATAGTTTGTGTAATGCACCTATTCTGACATTACCTGATGAGCCAGATGATTTTGTGGTATATTGCGATGCGTCGAATCAAGGATTGGGATGTGTGGTAATGCAAAGGGGAAAGGTGATAGCTTATGCATCACGACAACTCAAGGTTCATGAGAAGAATTATACTACTCATGACCTAGAGCTTGGTGCGGTGGTGTTTGCTCTCAAGAATTGGAGACATTATTTGTATGGCACGAAGAGTACGGTCTATACCAATCATAAGAGTCTTCAGCATATTTTTAATCAGAAGGAGTTAAATATGCGTCAAAGAAGATGGATGGAGCTGTTAAGTGATTATGACTGCGACATTCGTTATCATCCTGGAAAAGCGAATGTGGTGGCCGATGCGTTGAGTAGAAAGGAAAGAATTAAGCCAAGGCGTGTGCGAGCTATGAGCATAACATTGCAGTCGGGGATTAAGAGTAAGATATTGGCAGCACAAGAGGAAGCTTGCAAGGATGAGAACCTTGTGGCTGAAATGTTGCGTGGTTTAGATCAACAGATGGAAAGGAAGGAAGATGGTGGACTATATTTCTTAGATCGAATATGGGTTCCACGGGTGGGAGACGTGAGAAAGGTGATCATGGATGAGGCTCATAAGACGAGATACTCGATTCATCCAGGGTCTGATAAGATGTACTATGATCTTAGAGATGCTTATTGGTGGCCGGGTATGAAGAGGGAAATATCTGAGTATGTTAGTCGATGTTTAACATGTTTGAAGGTTAAGGCTGAACATCAGAAACCCTCTGGATTGTTGCAGCAGCCGCCAATTCCTGAGTGGAAGTGGGATAATATAACTATGGACTTCATTACTAAATTTCCTCGCACAAGTAATGGGCATGACACGATATGGGTTATTGTGGACAGATTGACAAAGTCTGCGCATTTTCTGGCCATTCGTGAAGATTACAAGATGGAGAAGTTGGCAAGGATCTATATAAATGAGATTGTGGCAAGGCATGGTGTGCCTGTGTCTATCATTTCAGATCGGGATAGTAGGTTCACTTCGCGGTTCTGGCAGTCGTTGCAAAAGGCTTTGCATACACGGTTGGATATGAGTACTGCTTATCATCCACAGACCGATGGACAAAGTGAGCGAACGATTCAGACATTAGAAGATTTACTTCGTGCTTGTGCTATTGATTTTGGAGGAAGCTAGGATACTCATTTGCCTTTGGCTGAGTTTTCTTATAATAACAGCTATCATTCAAGCATTAGATGTGCACCGTTTGAGATGTTGTACGGGAGGAAGTGTAGATCCCCGGTGTTATGGGCAGAGGTTGGGATGGGTCAGTTAATTTGACCTGAATTGGTACAAGAGACTACGGATATGGTCTTCCAGATTAAGGAAAGACTTAAGGCTGCGAGAGATCGTCAAAAAAGTTATGCGGATAATCGTCGCAAACCTTTGGAGTTTAGTGTTGGAAATTTTGTAATGTTGAAGGTGTCACCATGGAAGGGTGTTGTGCATTTCGGTAAGAAAGGCAAGTTAACACCTAGATATGTTGGGCCGTTTGAGATTACAGAAAGGATTGGACTTGTGGCATATCGGTTGAGATTACCTGAGGAATTAAGTGGTGTGCATTATACGTTTCACGTGTCTAATTTGAAAAAGTGTTTGGCGGATGCTAGTTTGCATGTGCCATTAGATGAGATTAAGGTTGATAAGACGCTTCACTTTGTGGAGGAACCTGCTGAGATTATGGACCGAGAAGTTAAGAGTATGAAGTGTAGTAAGATTGCATTGGTAAAGGTACGATGGAATTCCAAACGTGGTCCTGAGTTTACTAGGGAGCGTGAGGATCAAATGAGAGCTAAGTATCCTAAGTTGTTTGCTGAGGAGTCTGATGATACGAGCTGTTAAATCTCGGGATGAGCTTTCCCTAAGTGGGGGATGATGTAACAACCGTGATTTTAGCAGGTTAGTTAGACTTTTAGCCTCTAGTTAATCTAACTTTGTTTGGGGTGTTTGGGTAGTTTTATGGGTGCTATTGTGTGTTATAGTGTGGTTAGTATTTAAGTTAGCACTAAATCCCTTCGCGTTGTGGTTGTTGTTGTGATTTTTGATAATGTTGATTTTGGGAAAGTTCATTTTGATCACTTATATGGTGTAGAAATGACTTGTGTATATTTTGCGTTATGAGTTTTTGTGTAACGAGTCTTCATTCAAGTTATTGAGCGTTAGTAAGTTACGTGGATGTTGTTTTTGTGAGGAAATGCTCATGGAGTGTGTAAAAATCTATTTTTGGAAACTTTATTTTGAAAATGAATATTTTCCGGTTTGTCGTAAAATTAAGGTTTATCGCGAAAGACGTTAGGTTTTGTTATGGGAATACAGAAAATATGAAAAATATGAGGTTTTGAGTGTAATAAATTAATTAATAAAAAAAAATAAAAAAAATATATTATTTAGGGGGGGGGGGGGGCGGCCGATTAAGGTGTTAGGGGGGGAAAAGGAAACCAAATTTGATACCAAATACAACTCTAAACTTTAGGGATTATCCAAATTAATTATAAATACAAAATCAAAACTCCCCTATCCCTTTTTCCTGCATACAAGTCGACACAAGAGGGGGATCCAAGAGGAAAAATTAGGGTTTCATAATTGTCTAGCAAAAATCAAGAATCAAGGTAAAATCTTTAACCCTTATGTGTAATTAATCAATTATTGTTATGATTCATGTAATAATTAATATGATGGAATCTAGGGTTTATATACTTCTGTAAATTATTGAAGTAAAACATGTTAGGATGATTAGATGTTAATATTATGGTTAATGGTTAAGGGAATTGAGCGTAAAACATGCTAGTTATTGAGTTAGGGTTTGGACAGATTTGTAAGGCTGTAAAGATGTGAGTGTATGATGAGGCGAAAAATGATCCGTTTTTAGGGGGTCATTTAAGCCCGAATCCGAACTTATTTGATCAAATATTGCCCTAAATCGTTCCTTTTGTGATTTTAGGTACTTGGAGAGTGAATTCTGGAAAAGAAGCCATTTTGGACGTTTTTGGAGCATAGAAGTGAAGAAAACGGCAAAGTCTCAATTTTCCATGCTGGGAACAGGAGGTGACGGCGTCAAGAGTAATTCCCTGACGGCGTCAAACCTCAAGAATTAAAATCCGTAGTTGATGACGGCGTCACACACAGGGCGTCAAGAGTAATTTGTGTGACGGCCTAGGCCTTGACGGCGTCAGAAGTAGATCAAGGCCGTCCGAGGAAGTATTTGTCGGCGAGATGACGGCGTCACACCTTTGTTCTTGACGCCGTCATCCTCATTTTCCTATATATAGTTTTCTAGTTTTTCACATTAAAAGAGAGAAGTTTTTGAGAAACCCTAAAGACGATTTTGGTGCAACTTTTACAGGTTTTTCAAGGGTTCTAAACCCTTGATACCTTGCATTGTAATTGAGATAAGTGTTCTTCTAATTCAATCAATATGTCTATGTGTTGGTTGTCTATATCTTGTTCTTGTCTCAATTCCATTATGCTAGGCTAGATCTCTTTTGTGTTTGCTTAGATCTAATGAAACCTAGATATTGATTATGTGTTGATTACTTGTTTATTATTGTCTTGGATGAATGATTTATATGTTAGGCTTAAGAAAACTGGCAGATCTCCAAATGGTAACATGCTTGAACGTCTTAAGAAACATGAACCGAGGCGTACTAGGTCTTTATTGGTTGTATTTAATGCATGAGCCACTGTTTACAATCCCTATAGTTGTGCTGGGCATGGTGTAGGAGGAGATAAGAGCTCATAGAATTGGGGAGTTATGTATGCCACCCCATGAATTGTATTAAGGAATACAATCCGTCATCCATGCAATTATAACAAGTAATTAACGTGTAAAAGATATCTAGGGAGTAGTGAAATCTAAGTAAACACATTTTCTCCAATTACTGCTCACAACCTTAGTATAAATTAGTTTAATTTCATTTTTTGTATTTTATTTTGATTGCATCTTAGTTTTGGGTTAGTTGAATAGCAACTAATTCCGCCCACTCTTCCAAAACCCGAGATTTTTACGTGCTTTCTAAAAAAATATAAAAATACAAAAATAATCATCCCTCACCTTTAGAACTAGTAATTAGGCTTTCTAATCCTAGCGACACTATTCCTAAGCTGAACGATCAATCCCCCGGTACTTGTCACTATACTATACTACAACGATCAGGTACACTGCCTGGTGGGGGTTGTAAGCTTCTCGAGATCCCTCGAGAGGTAAAGCCTGTTGCGATTCCCACGCATCAAGTTTTTGGCGCCGCAGCCCGGGGAATAGTTATTGTCTAGGTTAGGATTTCTTTTTATTAGGTCTACTTGCTAGATTCCTTTCTAGTAAGATTTTTTATTTTTATTTTTAGGTTTTCTTTAGTCTATCTCATTTCTTTGTGCATTTGTTCGTAGAAACCTTTCCATTGACTCTTCCGTTCACCATTATGGAGAATGCGAATCCACCATACTACCGACCACGAAACCCATTCTACCCTAATGACATCTTGATGTTCAAACAATATCGAGATGAACCCATATATGATGCATGGACTCGTTTTAAAAATTTACTCCGAATAGTCCCTCATCATAGTTTCGCTTTAGCATCCCTAACCCAGACCTTTTACTATCGTGTTAACCGATATGACCAAATGTGCATTGAGGATTTTGCCAATGGAGACTTTAGGGAATTAAATGCTGAAGAAGCATGGGATGCCATAGAAGATTGTGCCCAATATTATTATAGATTAGACAACCCGACAAACAACATAACAAATCATTTGACAACAAATTTGAAGGATCATGAAACAAGTTTGTTGGGGGATGAATATACTCATGTTGAGATACCTAGTTGGATGGCACCTAATATCATAGTACAAAACAAACATATAGGTAATCTAGGTACAATGGAGGATGAGGTGGATAATCCAAGCCCACAAAGTACCCCACAAGTCCTACCATCATTTGAGGCACATACACCGCCCGTGACTTACCCGGAAGAAGTAGATGAGACTATAGGAACCCTAGTTCTAGGGAATTTCCTAATGTTGATGAACCGGAACCTCAACCTTTACACAACTTCCCATCCTTAGATTTATTTCTAGGAGACAAAAGAGGAACCGACCCACCCATCAACCTATATTATCCGGGTAGTTTTAGGATGAAGGAAGCCATTCACTCACCCCCTTCACCTCACGTGGCATATTTCCACCCTAAGGGTGTGTATCACTACTTCCACCCACACTTAATCCTAAGTGTAGGGAAAACCTCCCCTATTTCCATTAAATAAGGGTAGAGTCAGGCTCGTGACTCGAACAAAAACAAGCGCTTCTTGGGAGGCAACCCATGTTTTGTGTGATTTTATTTGTTTGATTGTTATTTGCTTCCGTATGCATGTTTTATTTTTATTGTTGGTAGATCATGTTTCTAAACTAAATAAGTGGAAATACTTTACTATGTTGTTTGGCCTAGTCTTAACTCCAACCTAAAAGTATTTTTGCAAAAGATAAGTGTAAGGGGAAACCCCAAATATGTTTTCAAGAAACAAACCGATCATGATTCTCCACAATATTAAATGAACATGTATATTCGTATTTGTTAGAGTCAAATGCTTGTATTGAGTCATAATGAAGTTTTGCAGGATTTTCCAGGAAGTAGGACCAAGTTTTTCCAGAAATTTTCCGGAAACTTAACATAAGAATTTCTGCAGGTCCATTCTGACGGCGTCATGAGATTACTCTTGACGGCGTCAGGAGTTAAAATCTGGAAATTTTACCGGTTTTGTTTTTCTAACGGAGTCTTATGGTTTTTGTGAATTATTAAGTTTTATAATCTCCAGGAAATCTGCAAACTTCATTCCACAAGCATTATATCTTACTTTGTTTTCTAGGATTTAGTAACTTATATAGGATGCCGCCGATTTTACGCAAGGTTGTCTTGTCTATTTTGTCAGGAGTTACATGTTATGTTCGACAAGGAGATGATTTATATTCTGAAAGGGAAGCTTTGATTGTTCGTTTTCTTGGAGGAAGATCTAACCTGGCCAACCTATAATCCATACCGAGCGAATCAGGGGAGTATTTGATTTCATTCTCTTTACTTTTTCACTTTTACATTCTTTACTTGAACAATGGGGACAATGTTCATCTTAAGTGTAAGGGGAGGGTAAAAAGATGATACCTTACATATGCACTTTCGCTTGAGTTTGTTTTGTTTGATGGTAGATGTGTAATAAAACTATGAGAAATACTTGTTAGTACAATTTTAGCGCCAAATTTAAATTTTTTTACAACATTTAGGAGTGAAACTTTAGCCATAGCAAGCGTCTCATGGATAGGAGATTGTATGACTAGCACATAACCGTATATTCAGAAAAATTTTCCACCTAAAAATGTGAGGTTCGCCTTTAGATTTGATAGGAAAATCATTCACTATTAGTGCTTATGAGTGTACCGGTAGCATTTAGATTCTAGAACTTGCGTTAGTGATGCATCCCAAGACCGCTAGTGAGACTACATTCGTGTGGTAGGATTTACTACATGATAAGAGGCATTAGGATCACCCTTGTGTTAAACCCGTATTATAATTACTTGACTATTTAAGTCATATTACTTGGCTAGTTAAGTCAACTAATTTTTCCCACACCCTTAGCGTTGTACTCATTTTTAGAACACGAAACCCCTAGTACACCCCTCCGAGCCTATCTTTTCGTTTCTAACTTTAAGCATTTTACTTAAAGGAAGAATTTGTTACACCCCACTTGAATGTACAACCAAATCGCCTTAGCCTTCCGTGTATGCGCTCATTTTTAGTGCATTATTGTTATTTGTTAAACCCTAAGTTAACTTTCTAATTGATTACATGGTTGCTAAGTCGAGTCATATCCTTGTACATATTGTTTTGGGACGATTGGGACTCATGGGTAAGTACTTATTTTATGGAGTAATGGGAAGAACATCATTTATTACCCCCATATGTGCGTTAATCTTAAAACTGCTCCAAGTGTTTTGATTTTCTTAATTCGAGTCATTAGATTAGTTAATTGTAAAGTATGTAAAGACTCAAGTGTAAGGGGAATGCTCAATTCCCTATGATGTATTATTTTGGATGGTAGGGTAAGAGTGTATGCAAAAAAAAAAAAAAAAAAAAAAAAAAAAAAAAATCGGAGAAAAAAAATCGAAAAAAAATCAAGAAAAAGAAAAGAAAAAAATAGAAAAAGGAAAAAGAGAAAAAACATACGGACTACCATCCCTTTTCATTCTATGTTCATTTTATGTTTTTAGTTATTTTTCATTTATTAGCTTAAGTCGAGTCTAGTCTTGGCTTAGCAACGCCATCTTGTACATGTAATTAACCAAGATTGTTAACTCGCTACCAGTAAAACTTCCTTTATCCAACAAAACCGTGTAATTCATATCCCTATACCTAACGTTACAACCCTTTAAAAGACCTCTTTGATAGTTTATCCTAGGTGCTTACGCCATGTGGTGGAGGTTTGATCCTTTCCCAAGCCTATGGTAATCTATTTTACTATGACAGGTAGTGAGAGATATCTTCCATTTCCATAATTTTATATTACTTTATTACACCCGAGAGATGTGAGTATCTAAACACTATTTGTGAGGTGCTTGTATATGACCTCCGTGCTTGTCTATTGGTCTTTAGTGGAACGATTATTTGTTGTAATTACTTTTATATTAGTGTTAAATGACCTCTAACTTATATTTTGAGTAGAATAAAAGCGCATTTGCTTGAGGACAAGCAAATCTCAAGTGTAAGGGTATATGATGAGGCGAAAAATGATCCGTTTTTAGGGGGTCATTTAAGCCCGAATCCGAACTTATTTGATCAAATATTGCCCTAAATCGTTCCTTTTGTGATTTTAGGTACTTGGAGAGTGAATTCTGGAAAAGAAGCCATTTTGGACGTTTTTGGAGCATAGAAGTGAAGAAAACGGCAAAGTCTCAATTTTCCATGCTGGGAACAGGAGGTGACGGCGTCAAGAGTAATTCCCTGACGGCGTCAAACCTCAAGAATTAAAATCCGTAGTTGATGACGGCGTCACACACAGGGCGTCAAGAGTAATTTGTGTGACGGCCTAGGCCTTGACGGCGTCAGAAGTAGATCAAGGCCGTCCGAGGAAGTATTTGGCGGCGAGATGACGGCGTCACACCTTTGTTCTTGACGCCGTCATCCTCATTTTCCTATATATAGTTTTCTAGTTTTTCACATTAAAAGAGAGAAGTTTTTGAGAAACCCTAAAGACGATTTTGGTGCAACTTTTACAGGTTTTTCAAGGGTTCTAAACCCTTGATACCTTGCATTGTAATTGAGATAAGTGTTCTTCTAATTCAATCAATATGTCTATGTGTTGGTTGTCTATATCTTGTTCTTGTCTCAATTCCATTATGCTAGGCTAGATCTCTTTTGTGTTTGCTTAGATCTAATGAAACCTAGATATTGATTATGTGTTGATTACTTGTTTATTATTGTCTTGGATGAATGATTTATATGTTAGGCTTAAGAAAACTGGCAGATCTCCAAATGGTAACATGCTTGAACGTCTTAAGAAACATGAACCGAGGCGTACTAGGTCTTTATTGGTTGTATTTAATGCATGAGCCACTGTTTACAATCCCTATAGTTGTAATGGGCATGGTGTAGGAGGAGATAAGAGCTCATAGAATTGGGGAGTTATGTATGCCACCCCATGAATTGTATTAAGGAATACAATCCGTCATCCATGCAATTATAACAAGTAATTAACGTGTAAAAGATATCTAGGGAGTAGTGAAATCTAAGTAAACACATTTTCTCCAATTACTACTCACAACCTTAGTATAAATTAGTTTAATTTCATTTTTTGTATTTTATTTTGATTGCATCTTAGTTTTGGGTTAGTTGAATAGCAACTAATTCCGCCCACTCTTCCAAAACCCGAGATTTTTACGTGCTTTCTAAAAAAATATAAAAATACAAAAATAATCATCACTCACCTTTAGAACTAGTAATTAGGCTTTCTAATCCTAGCGACACTATTCCTAAGCTGAACGATCAATCCCCCGGTACTTGTCACTATACTATACTACAACGATCAGGTACACTGCCTGGTGGGGGTTGTAAGCTTCTCGAGATCCCTCGAGAGGTAAAGCCTGTTGCGATTCCCACGCATCAGTGTACATAACAGATGGTGATGAGTTAGATCACGAATATTAAGTCTAAATTGTAGTATAATGAAAGAACTTTCCAAAAAGTCCAGCCACGATCAATTTTGAGGTCGGGAAGTCGGTCTTTTGATTTTTCTTTGTTAAGGTGTCAAAGCTGTCAAACCGGGACAGATTTTGGGTAAAAGTTTGTGGTTGGCATGTGGTTGTAAAAGTGGTATTTAGACTTGGTCTTCTAGAATAGTTAAGTTTTAGGTTATATTAGACTACCACGAAGAGGATTCGCGATAAAAACTTATGGAAGTAATTATTAAAAATCAAAACTTTTTGGTGTGCGTTCAGATCCGAATTTGAGTAGTTGACAAGTTTGAATTTTATATGAATACTTGTGTATGCTATTGGTACATGGCCTTCTGGGATTAGCTTCTATGCTTATGAGAGACCATGGTAAATTTTTTGTGTGAGTTGTTAAGCAATATTTGTCATAATTTCATGTGAGCGAATGTACTCAAAAAATTCTGCGTTTTCTGAGTTTTAGAGTGCAAGGGATTTAGTGAGTATTAAGTTATGGTAGTGGTTAGTGTGGTGTCTAGGAGATCCATGGTGATTCATATGAGTCTTAGACATCCATCATATGTGTATTACATGGGTTGTAGCTTTTAGCTTGACCTTATGTAATGTGGATTATTTTTGTGTATTATAGATTGTGTATCGTTTTGTGGAGCTGCGGAGTTTAAGGTGAGTTCATAGTCCCATATTTTTACTTTGTTTTAAACTTGGGATGGGAATGATGCTTGTCTTAAATGTTTTGGTTTACTGTGATTATGTGAGTGGTATTAAAGAGCTTGGACTTATAATGTTGTCGTATGTATGCTATGTGTGATTATTTGCTTGTGTGGATATATATGTTTGGTCCAATTGGGGGGGAGTATCCAATTGGAGAGTAATACTCCTGCTCGTACCAAATTATATGGATTGGATAATGTGATGATAATGATGTGTGGTCCAATTGGGGGGGGAGTATCCAATTGGAGAGTAATACTCCTACTCGTTACCGGTTTTTGGGATTCAATTGGGAGGGTGCTTACCCTGTTGCTCGCGCATGCGACCTAATTGATGATATGCTGATGGGTACTAATTTGGATCGGTGGGCACGTTCCGCCCAATGGTTGCCTTATGAGTGTTGTTGCCTTTATGTGTGGATATTAACTTGCAAATGCATGTAGCTATATGATAACTATAATTATTTGTCTAGCTATATATTTTGTAATCACAGTAAATTCGGTTGCCTAGTGTGTTGAGTCTAAACCTATGAATCTCACCAACGTTATGTTGACATTTTAAGCATCATTTTCAGGTGAGCATTCTAAGGCCAAAGTTGAGGGCAGCAATTAGGCGAGACTTAGTTGCAATGGAGACTTATTTATGTTTTGGGATTTGATTTTATTTGGTTTTGGATTTGATACATTTATGTTTTATGTTTGGTACTTTCAAACTTATTGAAGTTACCTTTTGGATTTTATTTTGTTTATCTTTGGGTATTGTTACAACACTGTGTGTTGGTACATTGCTCTAATTATGTGCATGTAGTTGTTCTCTATGTTGACACCAGGTGTTGTGATGATATCCATGAAGTTACACCCGCGCGTTTCCGCCGTGGCGGGGTGTGACAGTAAATTTCATAAATTCATTGCTAGCAGATCAACTGATGTAATGGATTTATGAGTTTGCAGTTTTTAAGTTAGACGACTTAAATTGAGTAGGAAGTGAGAACTTGGACTCAAGGCATTAAGATGGGGATGAAACATGCTTACATTACAAAGGTTTTGTGAATGTAAATCCCATAATGATCTAGGAATTGCAATATGATATTGGCAATTATTGTTCGACAATTACCTTGTTGAATACTATCATTACTAGCAGATCAACTGACGTAATGGTACTATGTCAATTTGGATCCTAGCTTTATGAAAATACTATGGTTTATATGAATATTTACCAATGAGTATTTTATTTTCTTAAATATCTAATTATCGAAAATACTGAAATTGAATTTTGAAATTCGTTTTAATGTATTAATGCAACGTTAAAACCGTAAACGCACTTTGGGCTTTGGTAAATTGATCTCGTTGTGTTTTCAAACAAATGTTTGATTAAGAATAATTTACTTAAAAGACAAAAGAAGTCTCCTTTCTATGAAAGAAGAGTGAGATACAATCCTATTCCTTTTCATGAATGAGAAAGGATAATAGGAATATTAGATATGTCTAAATTCTAATATATAACTTATAGCAAATTTTTAATAGTTAAGAAAATTGCGAGTATTTTCCATAGGGATTTCATCATTCGGTGATTAAATTCTTAGTAACAAATATGATACTTGGTTAACAGAAAATTATGTATGACATTTTATGAGTTATTATATTTAGAAGCTAGACTAATTACCGCAAAATGTTTAAAGACAAACTAGTTGTTTTGACTATTTTAAAGGTGCTACATACATTGTAGGATGGTAGACCTATTAAGGAAGAAATTGCATGCCCAATTTTTCAAGTTAATAGCATTTGGTGGATAGTCCATCATTTACGTAGTAGCATACACTCTTTAGTGCATAAGTAATTGTTACGTATGGACATTCAATGGTGTAGGAAAGTTAAAAGCACACTATATTCTTTCACTGGATATGAAACATTTACAATGTTATCAAATTCAGTGGGAGTATTGTGTACTTATTACTGAATAAGGAATTATTGTAATGATCTTTAATTCAGTGGGAGTTACAAGCTTTGACATCTTGGTAGCTAAAGATAATTACTTTCCAAGTGTAGACACTCATACTTTTTAAGGATAGTATTGTACGTTTCCTTACTAGACATTGTGTTCTATAACTACTTGTTATACTAAAATATATCACACAATCATATTGAACACATAAACAAATGCATGACGTGTTGTTTATCAACTATATGAGGTTGTTCCATGCACAAGTGGGAGAAATGTTATCTTTAATGTGTGCAAGAAACAACTCATAAAGATATGATGGATTCTCTTGACTGCAAGGTAAGAGAATAACATTCTAATATGAATTATACTAATCTAATTCAAGAAACACTTGGTGTTACAATTTATGTTATGTGAGAGCTTAGCTAGATTGCAACAACAAGGTGAATTTCATATTTTCATTACTAGCAGATCAACTGATATAATTGAACTATGAGAATTTACAGTTTCTAAATTAGATACCTATTAGAACATGTGTCAATACGATATCACGACTACTTTAATTAGTATATTTATGAATTCATGGAATGACATAAATTAATTAAGTAATCTAATGCTGCTTCAATCTAAATATTTATGTGTCATTGGAATGGCATAAATAAATAAAGAAATAATGTTATTTACATGATTATAAAGTAATAAATTAACTTGAAATTTCTATTGAAACCAAAAGATGGTGTTCATAATTACTTTAGTTAAACATGTTTATGTTTCATTGTAAATATATAAACATAAAGTCTTTTAATTGTTACAAGACTTATAATAAAGTAAGACGTTATCTTGTTATGTTTTTTAATTATGACATATACATGAAGTCATTAAATTGTTAAATGACTTATAATGTATAGTGGGATTATAACAGTTTATGTTTTCTTGTAAAGACATGGACATGAAGTGACTTTGTAAAAAGTACTTGTGTTATAAAGCATGTAATTGGCTTGAAAATTATTATACCATTAAAATGCATTAATTGGTAAATAGACAAGTCAAAAGGAAATATGGTTATCTTAAATATTGTTAGATTGTCTTACAATATTAATACTAATGAAATACCAAATGTTTATGGTATGTTCAGTTAGGAAAATCAAATTCTAGTTGTATTGTTTGATTAAAGATAACTATGACTTCTTTTCTTCCAAAAGTTATCAAGGATAGAATATTGAGTATGACTTGGACATATTTAGTAAAACTCCAACCTAGAAGATTAATAAGATATTATCATATGATGGAATGTGATGAATGTGATGAATCACATTAAGTCTTAAATTGAAGTTCTAAATTTGTTTAACTGCTTATGAAGAGGTTATTAACAAAGTAAAGTCAGGAACTGTCAATATGTATTTGTAATATCCCAAAAGAGAATATTGTATAGTTGCTTTATTTGCTAAGTATTTAAAGATAGTCTTTAAATTGCTAAAAGTAAGTGGGAGTTTTGATCTTTAAAAGATAAAATTACAAGATACATAATCTTCTAAAATACACTAGTAAATATCATGATGAAGTTTGACATTTGAATGTTAAATCTCAACATGATAATAAAGTTTGACATTTAAATGTTAAATATCAAGATGATGGAATTATCATTCATAGAATAGAAATATATCTCAGATATTTGATTAATATGCTGAGGGATATGATTTACAGGATTATTGTGAACCTGATAATCATTATGATATATTACCAAATATGAAATTGGGTAAAGTATACATGATATGAATGATTAAGATGTTGTCCATAAAGATAATCAATTTTAGAAATGTGGTTTATCTTAATAGTTAGACTAGAAAATGAAGATGAGTTTCTTCAAAGGTTAGGTAACCCTTGTGGTTTAAGTCTTTGTATAGAAATCATATGGACAATGTTGTACACGTATTTAGTGTATGTTTTATGACAAAATTATTAATCACATTTAAGCAATTAACTGTGATTGAATATTCTTTTCTAAACACATTAAATATATAAAGATTATGATTGTCATATTTATGAAATTGACAATGGAATATGAAAACTCTTCCTTGAGTGATTACTTGAGCTAGGACGATAAGTAATCAAGAGGAGTTTATGAATTCAAATAAATCTTTAGAAGTGTACAAAGTGCAATAATCCATGGATGGATAAATGCATGCATCTAGAAGATTACTCTTATGTTTAATTATTAAATTCATGTTTTGATTTATAATTGAAATAAGATAATTTCTAAGTATTCCTAAAAGCTAGTAGGAGTATTATGTTTAATTTCTTAAATCATATATGTTGTGGAACATATAAAAGTAACATTCCATATAAGTTAAAAGTTAACTCTAAGTTTGGAATGAAACTTTATTTGAAAGATTTAGAAAATAAGACATACAACCTTAAATGAATGTTTATTGTTGAAACATGTGCGGTAAATGAATCTAATATAACATGATATATCATTTAGAAAGTCTAAATGGATATGTATAACATGGATAAAATCTAAGTATGACTCAAAGATTTTTCATGAACATTATGTTTTGTTGTATCATGCTTGATTACAAGATGATTTGGCAATATTAATATCTAATTAAAAGTTATTATATAACTTGTGTAATATTCTAAAAGAATATGTTTGATTATAGAATCACATCCTAAGTCTGGAACAGCTTCCAAATTCTATAGATGAACAATTGGTCAATTGTTGTGCAAATTGTCATAGCCAACAAACTTGAAAGTTTGAAGGGCATCAAACATTACACAATAGATTTTAATGTTTACGGGAAGTTTTAATATTGTTGTTTGCATACAATGATGCTAATGAAATTGAGATGACAATCAATACTAGTTATGGTAAGGATTTCATCCTTGGCAATTACTAGTTATGCTTAATAAGAGCATAGTTGCATTATACATTAAGAGAATAAGAATACTTTAAACTTTAAAATGTTTAGAAGTTTGATTATCATAAATTGGTGGTTAAGGATGTCACACAGTTTATAAAAGATAATATGGCATTATCAAATAGTTGAGTATGCATATACAAGAACTTCAATAGTTGAATTCTTGGAATAAGTATTCTCAAAATTCCGATAGATCAAAGTTGGACGAAATATGCCTTGTCAACAAGTATGAATGTCATTACTTGAGACATAATTCATCAACAAGAGTTATCATCTGTCACACCCCCAAAATCGGGTCCAGCGGAAGCATACATGTAGCTGGGGTGTAACTCAATTGGTATTACAACACAAGTTCAAAAATGGTTTTCACTTGAATCATTTAGAATAAAATAGTTAAATCAAAATGTTGAATTTACATTGTTAAAAGTAGTGCGGAAGTAGGCACTTAGAATAGTGTAAATTGGTCCCCAAATGAATAATCAGAGTCTTCTATGACCATGTCATGCCCTGCCAAAACCTCTTGTAGCGTGCCATTGCTTAAAACCTGAAAATACATGCTAAAGTGTCAACACGAGGTTGGTGAGTTCATAGAGTCTTGTGTAAAATGAAATATATTGCATTGAAATGAAGATTTCCCAGCAAAGGCATCGTAAATTCACTCAGTTACAAGTCCCGCCATAAGAGACTTGTAACCTGTGTGTTCACAACCCACTGCCAAATATGATTTGGTTTGTATAAACAAAAGTAATATGTGGTCCAAGATTCAAGGATAAGTGTAGCAATGTCGCTATATAAAGGTAAAAGTGATAATGTAGCCTTGGCGATGTCGCCATATAAATGAATCTGACCAAAAGCAAAACGCATAAATAGTTTATCGGACAAAGTTTCATAGCACCAGTTTAGGAAAGAATATTGATTGCACTAAGTTCAAGGCACCGAAAAGGTTTTCTAGCTATATGTAGGAGGTTACGCTCCCAAGTAATGTAGGTAATCACATACCTATGAAATGTAGGTACTCACATACCTATGAAATGTAGGTAATCAAACATACCTAAGAAATGTAGGTAATCAACATACCTAAGAAATGTAGCTAACGGTTCTTAACTTAGGGAATCATATGTAATCTGTAATAGTTTAAAATATGCACTCATGTCCATGAGTAAATAGCAAGTAGGTAACAAGTGAATAGTATTGTACTCGGATAATCAAACAAGTATTAGATAAGGCTGAAAATATTTGAGTAATCAACCATGTAAAGCGAGTAATGCGTTTATGTAAAACGAACATGTATTCTCCCCCAAAGAGTTGATAAAACAATTAAAAGAGTAGGGGCTATGACTCACCTGGTGCGATAGCTACGATGAGAAAAGTGGATACACAGAAATGAGGCACAATCTCTAACTGCAACCTAATATGAATGATATGATCTAATGTAAGAAATGAAATGATGCTACACATGCAAATACGTATGTTATCGATACCACTCGTGAATTTGAAAATAACGTTTATCGTCGAAAAATACATTTTTGACGTCTCGTTAAGTTAATAACCACTTTCCATGTAAATACGTTGAAACGGTACTCCACGATCCTCGTTTGGTGTTTTATCGGCAAATATAAGGTTTTCGTCGCAAAATATAACATTTTCATCACTTGAAAATATGCCCAAATTGGCCTCGCAAAATATCGTACGTTAAGTGTTATCGATGAAACTCGATATTTTTGAAAACCTTGTAACCATATCTAAATGTCGTCTCATTTGACTTTTAATCATACGCGCCCCGATGGTTAAGAAATATTGCTTGAAATGTCGATACTTGAAAATATAATGTTCAACACTTAGACAAATTCTATTATAGTAAAAGCGGTCAAAATAATACTAACTTTGAAAGGATTTTCGGGTAAAAAGATGAGGCTGTAGTTTATTCGTTATAAGTCTATTCGACGAACGGCCAATTGATTTGAAAAGCTTGCTGGAAGATCTTGATTTCATAAAACTATGGCTCGGACTCAAACCATACCAATCATGGAGAAAGACAGCTGAAAAAGTGATGCGTCTCAAAAACTGTTTAGTGGCAAAAATAATAATAATAGTGCTGAAGGAAATTTGTAAAAATCGTCTAAGTTCAAACGCTTGCATCTTTGTCGTTATAAGCCCGTTTTCTACGTTCTTTATATCCCCGGAATCGTGGGAACATGTACTATCACATTTTTAGTAGTTCGGCTTGTCTAGGTTACGTTAAATGTCTCAATTTGTCCAACAAAAGTTACCCAACAGCAACTATATTTTCTGAAAATACTTTTCGTCGTTAAACTTCGGAAAATCATATCTCCTTCGTTATTAACTCGTTTTTATCCCCGTTTTCGGCCATAGTTTCGTCTCGGAATGTATTTTCTAAATCTTTGGTCCAAAGTTACACCCTAGACCCTGAATTTCCCACGTTTTACAAAATGGGACAGTAGGTATTTTTATTGTCCAAAACTTGGTTTCCTAGTCACTAACTTGTACAAAAACTTTCCAACCAACTTCAATACAACTCTTAATCTACCATACACCTTCTTAGGGTGTCATGGAGTCCTAAACTTCACAAATTATGATGGAATTTTAAGGGAATGATCATAGGTTTGGGTTAAATTAATATAAACCATATATACTTGAAAGTGGTATAATTAACATAAATATATATGCATGTTTTGTGTCTAGATAATAAAAATACACCATGTAACCATATGTAAAGATTAAAAAAATCATTAGAGACTTACTAGTAGTTTGGAGAGGTTTAAAAGTGACAAGGTTCCTAAATACTTCTTGATTTTTATTTCAAAATCAAAAGAGAAGTATACTAGACTAGTTAAGAATCATTTTTGCTTGAAAAATTCCATGGTTTCTTTCTATAGTTGTTGTTGCCATGGGTTGTGATGAGAAAAAGAGAGAATATTGCTAGTTTAATCTTGTAAAATAATGATTATGTGTTGAAAATTAGATCTTATTTGCAAATATCTTAAAGATGTGGCATAATGGTAATTAAGAAGTCAAATGAAAGTAACCTTGTGAATTTTCAATCTATATATGTCGCCCATGTGTGATTACTTGAAGATATTTGTAGTTTTGGGTAGTATTAAGTGTATTATTAGTCATTTAGTGTATATAATGTGTTACGTTGTAAGTTTTGGGTACCGTGTTAACTAAAAAATAAATCGTGACGAGTTGAAATAAAATATGACGAAGTTGTAAAAATCATGAAACCACATTCCTGATGAGAATCGGGTGTTAAAATATTTGTCGTGTTGAAATATCGTAATTCGACGTAATTTTAGACGTTTACCGGAAAATATAGCAAATGGTTTTAAAACACCGGGTAAATTAATAATATAAAATTTATATTATTATAATGAGTATGAAAATATATTAGGATCGTAGTCGGGAGTGCCGGGTATATTGTTAGTAGTAAAAACTGAGTGGTAACGTTAATTACAAATTAATCATACGTAAATTGAAATGATGCGTATCCGTGCACGATCTAATGTGCTGATGATGTTACTGATGATATGCAGACTACTCTAGTCTATATGATGAGTCCTTACTGATGATGCATGAATTCGCAACTAAACCAAACTGGTTACGCGAATTTGAAAACCCGTAAATTAGGTTTACGAAATGATGAACGATAATCGTGAATAGTGATTTCCTTCCGGGAATGAATAGTGTCATATGAATAGTAAAATTTTCGAACGCTTCTCGGAATCTCAAACTAACTCCGAAAACGATGAATATTAAAATGGTGAATAGTGATCGGTGAATAGTAATGGATGAATAGTAACTTTTCCGAATGAATAATGAAATTTCGACTTTTGAAAAAGGACCTGAAATTACGAGTTGTGACATCATGCATTGATCTATTTAGTATTTGGATAAGGGATGTTAAACAATTATTATAAATTGAAATACATGGTATGTTTAATTTATAATATAGTGTATCATGTTTTTACATGTTTAATCCATGAATAAATGTTATTCTAAATTGTCCGTTGTCAATTAATAATATGGGAATATTATTAAATCAAGACAAATCTGAAGGTTGGTATAATATACTTAAAGTATATTGATGCGTAGTCATGCCATTTCAGATGATATTCAATGATACCGAATATAGGACTTATCCCAACTATATGATGTTACTTTATGGATCTTGTCATTAAGTAAATCATGAGAAGTTATCCTCAGACTTGAGATGCAAGATAAGTGTCATGAATTTAGTACATTTTTGTGGAACAACTTAACGCTATACGTAACTGGTAGTCATAAGGGTTGTTTTCGGAAGTGTTACAAAGTTTGTGGGTTTTGCTTGTAGTCAAGATAGAATTTGTTCCTTCAAATTTATTTTTGGAGTTTAATACTGCTGGGCCCCTCGTAGGGTTGGTAAGATGTATGTGTGGCCGCACCCAAGATCTTCCCTGAATATGTTCAGAAGATTTGGTAATCTTGCTCACTCACAAACAACGAGAAACAGAATGGTTAATTAAGGAATGACTTTAATCCATATCCTTATTAACGTGGTATTAGAAACAAAAGGATAATAATAATGAGAAATCATTAAAAGGTTTTTCCAGGAGCCTTACTCGAGATCGTACTAGAGGCATCGAAGTGTTGCTAGACGCTAACCGATGTGATTACACTATTAAAATATGTCCAAGTGGGAGCTGTTAGATTATGGACATTATTTTAGTAGTCGTATTTTAGGATCGAACTCGAGATCACGGGATTGCACACTTTACGTATGAGAATTAAAGTTTAATAATTTAATATAAAAGTTATATTTAATTATTAATTACACAAAACAAATAATGAACGTTAGTAATTAATGAAAATTGACTAATGTACAAAGATAAGGACTATGGATAAAAAATATAGAATAAGAAAGATCTAGAACCTTTGTGGGTTGCTATGTTCGACAGGCCAAGGGTGGGGAAGCCCAACCCATGCCCTAACTTGTTCCCTAAGTTTTGTATCCTATAAAAGCAAAGTCAAGGATTTATTTTTTGTACCTCTTGTACACATATTAAATCTAAATCTTTCTTTCTTTCTTTATGTTTGTCGACATATCATAAACATAGATACATGCATGTGCATGGGAAAAGTTTTATATATACTTCTTTTCTTTTGGTTTCTGAATTCGACAACAAGAATCAACACAAAAGAGATTTTGGTGTTTTATTTTGTTTAGTCTATTAGTTTTGTTTTTCTTAAAACAAAAATTATTTTGTGTAATATTTAAAACTAGCATTACTTTAATTCGATTTAGTACGTGTGTACAAGAACGTGATATAACCACACTATTGGTTATATCTTGGATTGAATAACAAAAGGATAAGGGGTTATTCTTACAATCCACATAAACCCTAATTAGGGTTCATAAGTTGAAGATTGCATATTGATTCTTGTTCGGGCTAGAATCACAAAGGTACGTTTACTATTTATTATTGATTAATTAATTACATGTTATATGATCTTGTTATAATGCTTCAGCATATGCTCTTTTGATCTGATTGGTTTATTTTATATGATTGTCATGATATTATAATTCTAACAGTTCTTTGGGCGTGATTTGCTGGTTCAAAGAGGGAGGCTCGTTGGTCCTTTTGCCATGGGCTTTGTTTCTGTCGTGAGGGCTGGACGTGGATACATATTTCTGTATCTGCAAAGGGCTTTTGGTTGCGAGTATTTTCTGTCGTGGGGTTGTTGTTGGGTGTTCAATCGTGTGGTTTCTTTTCCTAGTCGCGACTACAAGGGTATCGTATCCTCGTCCTTGTTCAAAATACTCTATATATGTTTTATGTTTCGGCCGTCTAGTGTTGCATGAATTTTAATCACATATATTTACTTCTTATAATAACGAGTCTAATCATAAATAGGCGGCTGTGAGACTTATATGTGTTGGTTGTGACTCGATTAAAGCATACGTATATTGAAATAAATAGCAGCTCGTAAAACAAAATCATCACCCATAATACGATGAGAAAGAAACTGGTATATGTGGCTAAATGTTTGTCTCCTTATCAACCTAAAGATCGCATGTGATCATGACCTTGCAGTGTATAAAATATCAAATATAGGACATGCATGTTGACTATAAATTCATACCATGAACCTATTCTAAATCTGTTGTACATTAGTTGCATGAAACCTCATAAAGTTGCACATAAAATAACATAATAAGAAAGCATAGAAACCATGATTTGTTACATTTCCCTATCGATTTAAAAGGTTAAACAATGGGACGATTTTCAAAGGTTTGCTGTTCGGCTTGTATGGAAACAAGAAACGGTTTTGGATCGGTTTTGCAAAGTTACAAACAGTTTGAATTTGTTTGGTGTGGTTCGAACTTTGGTATTCGACTTCAAGATATAAACGGGATCTAGTGATGTTAATGGCGAATCGATTAGATAAATATGCAAGTTAAATACTCATTTGAGAAAGGTGATAGAATATGTATTTCTCTAACGAGCATAAATTATGAAAAGTCACATTTTAACCTTTTACTTTAATGGTTTTTACATTTTGACCCTACATTTTGCTAATAATATATAAAACCCTAAACTATGCATGATGGACACTTTTAGTCTTAAACTATGACGGTTGTCATATTAAACCTTTATGTTAACCTATTAGCATTTGTAAACCCCTAAGTTTGGCTACTTAATAAATATTACCCTAAAGTGCTAATTATGGAAGGTTACTAAAAATAATAAGAAACCTTAATTACAAAATTTGGATAACTATATGCACTACACATGAAATAAAAGTATAAAATGAGCTTATAAGTAACACGCGATCATTAATTCGTGTAGAATCGCTGAGTAAGAAGTGACTCCCTATTCTTATGTTATGATGTGGTTTCGTTGGTGGTTTAAGGTACAAATATTCTAACCTTTCAGTAAGGTTTCTTATGACTCATGATCCGTTCCATTGCCACTATTAAGATTTCTGATCTTTATACGCCTGATATCTTTGGTTCATTTGATAGTATAATCTCATATGAAGACCCTTTTAAAAAAAATATATATAACCTGATGACTTTTGAGAAAAACTATTTTTGAAATGATTTATGTGATTACGATACGATGCCAGTTTTATATGAAGGTTTTATGACTTTTGTGAAATATGTTTTTAAAGGAATACTTTTACGATAAAAAGGTTTTAAATAATTTTCTAAAGTCCTTAATCTGTTTTATTCTCTAAGATTTCTCATGACTTTCTTTAACATCTTTTGATTATTTAACTTCAAATTTTGAACCTTTGCTATGAACCCTTTTGCTATTATGAACCTTTGATTTGAACCTCATAATATGAATCTTTGATTTGGACATTTGACTTGAACCATTGCTATGATCCCTTTGTATGATCCATATTTGATCGATCTATTTCTATTATGATTTGCTTTGATATTTGTTGCATCCTATACTTCTTATTCTTATAGAATTCCTATGCCCTATTTGTTGCTCATTGTTTGATTAATTTGTAGCCAGTCATGGGGAGTCCATGGCCTTGCCACTGATGCACCAGTGGTATTGACACTATCTGTGAAGGTGGGTTTTTGTCCACAGCGTTTCCTATTATGCTATAGCACCATGGCCATTATTATTATTGTATGTATGCTTAGCCTAGAGCTTGGTATATGTATATTTGTTTGCAGGGAGAGTATGGATGCATCTTAGGTACTTTGTTTCGTTTTGAATTTGGTGAATGGGTATGTGTGTGCAGTACACTCCATTTCACATTTGATACATCGAGCTAGCTACTCTATGTACAATTTGATATATGATTGTTGGGCATTTCTGTTACTTCTACTATATATATGATCCTTGTTGTTCTAACTTCTTTATTGTTATTAATTTATGCTTTCCTTAGTTCATTTGCTTACACTTATGATTCGTTCTATTTTCCTTTGATTCATTTGGTATTCCTTATACGTATTCCCTTTGATCATATTCTGTTGATTCTATCATATGTTCCATATTCTTTGATATTCGTCTCAACAGGTTTGCTTGGATTCATTTCCGATTCACTTTCGTTTCCATTTTGTTATTAGCTTTTGTTTGTTTGTATCCGTTGTCACACCCCGCCACGGCGGAAACGCGAGGGTGTAACTCCATGGATATCATCACAACACATGGTGTCTATATAGAGAATAACTACATGCAATAAAAATGGCAAAATATAGACACGAAGTGTAATAACAATACCCAAAAGATAACATGATAAACTCCAAAAGCACAGATAAACCACTTCCAATGCAACTAAGGTCTCGTCTAACCACATCCTTCTATCTTATCCTTAAAAAGCTTACCTGAAAATGATGCTTAAAACGTCAACATAATGTTGGTGAGATTCTTAGGTTTAAAACTCAAACACACTAGGCAACTAAAATCACTATGATTATAAAATATAGCTGGACAAATAATTATAGTTATCACATAAGCTACATATGTTCACATGGCAATATCACACATAAGGCAACCATCGGGCGGAACGTGCCCACCGATCCAAATTCACAACATACCGGGCCGGAACGTGACCCCCGCTCCAAATAATGGGTAAATTAATACCCTCCGATCGGACCACACAACACAAAAATAGTGAGTAGGGATGCTACTCTCCAATTAGGTCGTATGCACGAGCAACAGGGTAAGCACCCTCCCAATTGGACCACACAGCTATCACACAACATATCATTACCGTTCACATATAGCATAAATACGATAACATTAAAAGTCCGAGCTCTTTAACACACATACACATAATCACAGTAATTCAAATCATTTAAGACAAGCATCATTCCCATCTCAAGTTTAAAACAAGTTAAAAATATGGGACTATGAACTCACCTTAAACTCCGCAGCTTCCACAAAAACAACTCACAATCTATAACACACAAAAATAATCCACATTACACAAGGTCAAGCTAAAAGCTACAACCCATGTAATATACATATGATGGATGTCTAAGACTCATATGATCCACCATGGATCTCCTAGACACCATACTAACCACCACCATAACCTAGCATTCACTAAATCCCTTGCACTCTTAAAATCAGAAAACGCAGAATTTTTGGGTACATTCGCCCACATAAAATCACAACAAATAAAGTTCAACAACTCACACCAAAAATTCACCATGGTCTCTCATAAGCATACAAGCTAATACCAGAAGGCCATGGATCAATAACACACCCAAATACTTAAAAGAAAATCAAACTTGTCAACTACTCAAATTCGGATTTGAACGCACACCAAAAAGTTTTAATCAACACAAAATATTTCCACAAGTTTTTATCGCGAATCCTTTTCGTGGTAGTCTAATATAACCTAATACTTAACTATTCCAGAAGGGCTAGTCAAAATACCACTTTTACAACCACAACTCACCCTCAAACTTCTACCCAAAATCTGTCCCGGTTTGACAACTTTGACACCTTAACAAAGAAAAATCAAAAGACCGACTTCCCGACCTCAAAATTGATCGTGGCTAGACTTTTTGGAAAGCTCTTTCATTAAACTTCAATTTAGACTTAAAATTCGTGATTTAACTCCTCACCATTTGTTAATTACACTTACATCTTTACACACTACTTTTCTGTCCAAACCCTAACTCAATAACTAGTATGTTTTACGCTCAATTCTCTTAACCAATCACCATACTATTATCATTAATTGATCCCAACATGTTTAATAACATTAATTTACAGAAGTTAATACAAACCCTAATCCATCATATAATTATTACATGAATTATATTAATTAATCAAACAATTGAACATGTATTTTAAGAATTTTACCTTGATTCTTGATTATTGTTTCACAATTATAAACCCTAATTTTTTTTCTTCCTTCTCTTGCCCTTTGGATCGACTCAAATTGCATGAAAAACGTTTTAGTGGTGTTTGGTTTGATATATATATTAATTATGGATAATCCTTGGGCTAAGAGTCATATTTGGACTCAAATTGGGTTTCCTTTTCCCTTGTTTTTCTCTATAACCGATTTTTACATACATACATATATATATATATATATATATATATATATATATATATATATATATATATATATATATATATATATATATCTTTTTATATTTTTTTTATTAAATTAATTAATTACACTCAAAACCTCATACATTTGATATTTTATAAATACCCGTAGCTAATCCTAGCGTCTTACGCGATAAACCTCAGTTTTTACGACAAACCGGAAAATTATCATTTCCAAAAATAAATTTTCCAAAAATAGAATTCCACACTCTTTTGAAACATAACTCATAAAAACAAACTCCTCGTAACCCGCTAACGCTCAAACACTTGAACGAAGACTCGTTACGCAAAAACACAAAAGCACCAAAACTTCACAAGTCATTTCTACACCACAAAGGTGATCAAAATGAACATTCCCAAATTCCAAACTTTCCAAATCACAATAAAACCATTTACGCAAAGGGATTTAGTGCTAAAACTCACCTATATCACTCATATATCATTTCAAACACCTAATACACACCAAAAAACGTCAACCGAGTCAAGACTATCAGTCAAACTGACCTGCTAAAACCACGGTTGTTACATCATCCCCCACTTAGGGAAATCGCGTCCCGAGGTTTCAACTACTATAGTCACCACTCACAACAGAAAAAGGAAATTTATGGATTTTTAAGCGGATAAATACCACACCATAAAATCACAGAGTAAGAATCGTAAAAATGTGAACCGACTAAATACTCGAATTCACACGATAGAAAACATTCCATCACCCAAAAAATACACGCAAATAGATATACTCCCTGTAACAATTCGCAATTTCAGGTTAATTACCATTCCCGGAAAATTTCACTATTCACTTATACTATTCATTTTTCCCGAAACTTTCCCGAAAGTTGATTTTTATTTGATATTCTCGAGTGATAAATCATTTCCATGGCAAATTAAATGTTTGACATTTGTCAGATCATTTTCATGAAAGTTATTAAGGAATTACACGTTTTAGGGTAAAACGTCATTCAGAAATTCTACGTACAACGAAACTCGACCGCGTTAAGTGACCCCGCATCAGAAAAATGTTTGACACACTCATGATTTATTTGAGAATTAATCGTGACTGAGAAAAACATGACCAAAGACTTCCCAGCAGGTCACCCAAGTCGGTACTACTCTCACATGAGCACGCTTAACCGAATGGGCGATTAACCGTTAGACCACAAAACGAGTTTCTAAGACGTTTTGAGTTTTCAAACTTATTAGAAAAAGTCAACATAATTTTTCCCTCCTCCTTTGACCAAAAATCATTCCTTGATTTTATAAGTCATTCCTTGATTTTTAGGCTTACGGTTTGATGTCTAAAAGACATTTAACACCAACCGACACTAGACTGAGCCCAGTCTAGACATTATAAGTCATTTTAAATCATTTATATCATATTAGAAAAGTAACATTTTATTTTTCTCAATATTACGCAATATTCGTACATTTTACGTATTACGCGTTTTAGACCCGTGTTTCCAGTTTTTAGCAGGGTTTACCACCCAAACGGAACCTACCACTCATTTTATATTTTATTATGGGACATATGGACATGTCTAACAATACTTTAAAGTTCCATAATTTTACGACACCCGGTTTTACGTTTTGAGGCTTAATCATTTACGATTGGCATTTCCCGGAGTCAAAACTAACCAAGTATCTTGGATAATACCAAGAAAAGTCCACACCCTTGCTCTCCAAGCTCATGAACCGCCCTAGGAGGGGGGAGTCACACCCATGTGGCTTCATCTCATGAATTTACCCCTAAATAATTACAACTTGGTCACCAAGTTGTAACACTTTCCTAGTAAGCTTCCTAACCTCCTCATTTGGACTATAAATACTCCCTCCCCATCCCCTTTATGCCGTGCACCTCCAACCCCCAAAACCCTTCCATACTTTGCTCATTTCCTTCTAGTTTCATGCATGATTCAAGTGCAAGTTCAAGGTAGAAACTCTAGTTAGGTTATCATTCATCAAACACTTCCATAACTTCATATACTTGGTGATTTCACTTGAGTTTGAATCCACTCAAGTCACCTCAACCTTCATCATCCATCTTTCAAGATTACAAGGGTAGAAAGATTGCATGAAGTGAAGTGAGTTGAAGCAAGTCTATCAAAGTCCTATCCTTACATGTTAACTTCTTTTCATAATTGAAAGCCAAAAGTTGTGAGCCAAACCCTAACTTGATTCTTGTTAAATAATCATGTTCATGTTATTTACATATTATTTGTGCTATATATTGTCTTGTTATCATGTCCATGATGTATAAAAATGACCAAAACAAGTTATTGTTATTGATTGTTAAAACAAGTTACTAAAACAAGCAAACTAGTGACTTTCTTGGTAAGACCAGATCAAAATGGTAAAAATATGATATTGGATCATTACATATTGTAGTAGAGGACTTAACAAGGAAACCATAGCAATTTGAACCACCTAAAAAGAGTATACGAGTCAAAAGTTATGGCGATTTGAAGTTACCAAAGATTTCCGGCAAAACTGCCCAAACCTTCCTGTCTTGCATTCTGAGTTTTTGAAAGTCACCCTTCTGGTCCGATTCATCAAAAAGTTAAAACACGAAAGTTGTCCGGAACGCCGTTTTCGTTCAGGAACAAAGAAGCTCGAGACCTAAAAATGCTTTCCGAGTGATAAAATTCTTCAAATTCTAAACAGCCCATTTTTAGACAAAGTCATTACATATAGGTTATGGTTTATGAAGACCAAAGGGGTCTTATGACCTATAATCAAGACCACCACCATGGATAGAGCCAAGGTTGTGTCTCATGACCTTGAAACAAGGACTAAGGGTCATGGCTAGGCCATGACGAAATGACCAAGTAAACTTACAAAGGCGTAAACATGAAACAATGAGTTAGGCGATAACATGAACAAACAATTTGGATCTACTTCACCTAAAAGGAAACCATGAGATATTACCAAGAGAAAATGGTCATTCAAGACTTATGAAACTACCCCTAATAACAATCTTCATGTACTAATAAACTTTCCTAAGTTTATTCAAATATCGGACATGTAACCTTTCGGATCAAAACTTATATCTATATATTTCATCAACTACTACAATAGTAGGGAGCCTCATGTGAGGAGTTCATTATGTAAGCCGTCGAGATGAGTTGTGGATTTACGAGTTAAAGTGTCCTGGCTCCTCGAACGCTTACTAACATGACTTCTGAATTATGTCGGCCCGAACGGTAGTAAACGATATACAAAACATACATGTTTCATGAATCTTTTCTTTCAAGGACATACAATATACATCATACCACATCATGGACTAAATGCAAGATATGTATATAGGCACTACTTCATGTTCTTTACTCCGAACCTAAGTCGCAACATTCGATAATAGGTTGCTCGTAGAAACCTTCACGATTCAACCGTTACATTCATTACTTGCTATCTTACTTAAGGTGAGTTCATAGCCCCGCTTTACATGACTTCAATGTTTTACAAACCCTTGGGGGGAATACATGCTATTTTAACCGAGCACAATGTTTCTAAATTGTATGCTTGCCTGATTGTTTTATTATCACTAAGTACCAACCTTGCTAAACCGAGATCCCTTATTATGAACCATTTAATCACTAGCAATAGTGAGCGCAAATATTGTGAATAGGCCTATTGGGATTGACGAATCCCATTTGTATTGACTAAGTTCAAACAAATGCATTAATATTTGAGATTTAGGTATGTTAGCAAAATACCTACCGGGATAAATCTGCCGATCGATATTGGTACACGTTAACGTTATGGTGTCATAAGCTTAGTGTATAATACATTTTATTGGCGTATAATAACGTAGCCTACCTGTTTTGTTTCCAAACATTGGTGTGAGTCTACAGCTCACACTACCAACATATTGTGTTCAAACGATTAAACAAACTCTAGGAATATCACTCAACCTTTGTGTTGACCTCTCAAGCATGTATTTCAGGTTCATGACGATCAAGGATGGCACGGAAGGACACGGATACTCAAGAGGGCTATAAATTTTATTATCATTCAAAAACTCATTTATTATACATTGTAAACATGGAACCATTTGGGACCTCATTTTGTAATCTCTGATATTTATACAATTTGAATGATAAATCTTTTAAAACGACTCAATTGGAGTTTGTTTTCTATTATTGTGACTATTGTGCCGTCGAGTAACACCCAGTTCGAATTCCGCTGCAACCATGAATTGGGGGTGTTACACTCCCCAATCAATAACAACAACAATCCAAACGACTTCTCATAGGTAGGTACGATATCCTCGAACCAAATGAAAAACCAAATGGTAACCGCAGGAAACACCACATATAATGGATACACACAAAACAAGCATTAATTACATCTGATCCTCACGTTCCCAAGTAAACTCAGGACCACGCTCAGAATCCCACCATACCTTTACCAATGTTATCTCACCACACTTCAAACCCTTAACATCTCGATTCATAATCTCAACAGGTTTCTCGACAAAACGAAGAGTCTTGTCAACCTCACATTCATCTAATGGCACATGCAGACTAGCTTCCTCCAACCACTTCTTTCCATTAGATACGTGAAACGTATCATGCACTCTACTTCACTCCTCAGGCAAATTTAACCGATATGTCTCAATTCCAATCCTTTCCATAAATCTCAAACGGTCTTACGTATCTCGGTGCTAGCTTGCCTTTCTTACCGAAACGCACCACACCCTTCCAAGGAGATACTTTTAACCTCACAATATCACCAACACCAAACTCCAAGGGCTTACGGCAATAATCCGCATAACTCTTTTGGCGATCTATTGCTGCCTTAAGTCTTTCCTTAGTCAGAAAACTTTATTCGTAGTCTCTCGTTCTAGTTCAGGACCAATTAGTTGGCTTGTTCCAACCTTTGCCCATAGAACAGGTGACCTACATTACCTTCCATACGACTTTTCACACGACACATACTCAATACTAGAATGATAATTGGTGATATAGGAGAACTCAGCTAAGGATAAATGTATACCCCGGCTTCCTCCAAAATCAAACACACCCATGCTCTCAGCTCACCATCCATCGCCTGATTTGTACGCTCACTTAGTTCATTCATTTAAGAACGATAAGTCGTACTCATCTTCATACGCTATCTCAAGGCTCCATAAAACATTTACCTCAATCGCGGAGTAAGTATTTCATCTTGATATAAGATGATTGACGCGACACCCCACGTCTCTCTACCAACTCATCAAATGAAATGTCTCACCAATTCCTTCTCAACAAAATCTCCAAGTATCTCTGACCGTTGCATCACCGTAATAATCGTTGACATCAACACTCACCTTCAAGCGTATCAACCACTTGCTAAGGTAATAATACGTCTTATCCATTCTCGGAGGTATCTTATACCTTGCATGATCGATGTCCTTAAGCTTCCTCTCCATGAAATCATTAGCGGGTCCGCAAAGAACATTCATCCATCTTCGTTCCTTTCCATTTACTGGTCTAAACCAAGTAATCATTCTTCTTACCTGTTCTCATCCTTGAACCTCTCTCTCTAGGCTGTCAGTATCATCTTCTCAACTCCAAACTGAATTATCATAATCATTGCTCACAAACATCCAAGTTTCACTTATTCACTCCTGCTCAGCGCTCTTACCACGATGCCCGCCCTTCCTTGACGGTGGCGAATCAGACAGTCGTAGTCACTGAGAAATTCCACACCCAACTTCTCTTCAACATATATTAACCTCTTGTCAAATATATGATAAAGATTCTTATGATCTGTGTAGGTAACACTTTCTGCTCCATACAAATATCATCTCCAAGTTCTTCTTCCCAACTTTAAATCATGTATCACACAGTTCCTCTTATGGATCTTCCACCTCCGCGATGCCTACGCAATCTATAGAAAGATAGAAATGAATCGTCAATAGTACCTGCCAATCCTGAGGACAATCGTCTCTCAGATGGCGTCTTAGGTACTTTCCACTCTTATCTTACTAATGTCCACCAACACTCGCTATCGTTGACCACCTTCCTGAAGAACGTACATCTTAAAGCTACACCTCTCACTTGAACAACTTGGCAAACACCCTCTTCTTCTCCAACAAACAAATTAATAATCAAAACGAAAATCTATCCTAAGTAAAACGTATATTAACGAACTCAAAAGGGATACGAATTACCGACTAACGAAGTAACAAACATCAAAATCAAAGCTAGAAAAACACAATGAGAAATTTTCCCCCAATAAAAATAGACACGGATAAAATGTTCATGAACACCCATACAAAGAAAATATAAAATACACGTACCCATAAAACATCCACAAACGTACCTCAATGAAAGAAACACTCGATAAACACAATACATAACAAGTTTGGTAAATGAGAACCATAGACAGTTCTTATTCCCGTACTCGACCTTTCCAAAAACAAATGAACACCATTTTTCACAAGACATATCTTAAACTTATACATTTTATAAAATATATAAACCATTTTATGTAAGACATCAACATAACCATTTTTTTTCCACACTTCATTTTCACCATAAAAATAATAGTTTCCAACAAATGACCTTGAAATACCCAAAACGAATTTTAGAATACCATAAAGACTTTAACTCAACCTCTTTTACGAATGAGAAAGACATGGAGGAATCAGGTAATAAAAATAATCATCAAACGAACTCATACTAGTGAACACTCAATACATTGCAAACCAAGCGAAGAACGCAAAGACTCATTCGTACAACAATCAAACCAAAATCATAGAAAAACACTGATACTAACAGGTCACAAAACATGTCACAAAATCCAGTTGGTGTGCAAGTAAGGGATTAAATATCCGCACCATCTCATCACGAACCAACAATACTCGAAGAACAATATAACATTCATTCGCGGAATGAATGCAAGGAATAACCAAAGAAACGAACCAGTATCCAACAAAAACGAATTCGATTACCCAACACCTATCACGACGTCAAATAGAAAGAATATGGCATATGTACCATCATGGTACGAATAGGAATGCCAACCAAAGAATTAGGTATACAAACGGAGTGTCTAACAAAAGAATCAACTTAAATACCACAATATAAGTACCCACTGATAATTGAGGTATCAACATATGATAGGTAGGATGAAATCTTACCACCTACACACCCCAACATATAACGACTGTCCAAACGGTTAAGAGAATACTTCTCTAACCATACAGCCATCACCAACATGATATCACATACCATCTTCCACAACATATAACAACAAACATCAATCAATGCAATAATGGTCACAAGTCTACGTGTGTGATACCCTTATAATTATGTTCGCGACCATAGTTATAAGACCTATTTCACACGCATACTTACTTCCAAAACCACATATCTCAATGATAACACACATATACCACATAGCACCTAATACACCATGCAATCCATGCTATTATACTTGCAAGTCCACTTGTGTCGTGACGCATGTATAATTATGTTGGCCACCATAATTATCTATGCCCCCTTTCACAAGTGTACTCCCTCCTATGACAACACATCATGCAAACAATCACGCAAACAAAAACAAAAGACGTCGCAAACAATCATCTCGCATGGAACAATTCCAACGATCACATAAACTCTATAATCAAAATTACTTGGATAAGGTCGATCTAATATCCAAGAGTAATCACGCACCAACATGGCTCCAGACAGCAAAAGACAATATACAAATTCCAAAACATAACACAAAACAAAAGACGCCGCATAATGGCTCAACTCCACTCTCGCACTTATCTTCCCACTCAGATCAATTCAACTTACTACTCGCTGTGGACTCTAGATCCGAATCCACACCATTCCATCCTAACTCCCTTTCATCTTTACTCAACCACCCATTCATGTTTCCTACATGTTGAGGTAGTCGACAACATGCAAAAGCATCTCTATTCTATTCTTCCAATTCCACATGATTCACAAGCGCATGCAAATCACGAGGTTTAGACTAAACCACATCTCCTTCCTATGTGAAGTGAGGACACTACCAAGGGTATTTAGTAATGGCTCAATCTCTAGAAGTCACTGTGGTTCCAAACCTATCCACTTCTTCTCCACTAACGTTTCCCATAAACGTCCTCTCCTTGTCCGAACATAGACACATGCTATCGGGAACTCGGATTCTGCAGTTAATCCGTTTCATCCGACCACTTCTCTCACATCCGATAGCGACAATGGTAGTCCAACGAAGCATCTTACGCGCGGAAGTCGATATAATAAAGTCGATATATACAATACTATGTATAGGGGATAGAATAGACGTCCGAAACTCAATAAAACATCTCATAAATATAGGAAAATAGACATATAAAATACTATAATTACACACAGATCTTAAATGCAACTATATGAGGGACTCGTAAGTTATAGTCTAGGTTCAACCACCTAATTCTCTATAACCAAGGCTCTGATACCAATCTGTCACACCCCGCCACGGCGGAAATGCGAGGGTGTAACTTCATGGATATCATCACAACACATGGTGTCTAGATAGAGAATAACTACATGCAATAAAAATGGCAAAGTATAGACACGAAGTATCATAACAATACCCAAAAGATAACAACATGATAAACTCCAAAAGCACAGATAAACCACTTCCAATGCAACTAAGGTCTTGTCTAACCACATCCTTCTATCTTATCCTTAGAAAGCTCACCTGAAAATGATGCTTAAAACGTCAACATAATGTTGGTGAGATTCATAGGTTTAAAACTCAAACACACTAGGCAACCAAAATCACTGTGATTATAAAATAGACAAATAATTATAGTTATCATATAAGCTACATATGTTCACATGGCAATATCACACATAAGGCAACCATCGGGCGGAACGTACCCACCGATCCAAATTCACAACATACCGGGCCGGAACGTAACCCTCGCTCCAAATAATGGGTAAATTAATACCCTCCGATCAGACCACACAGCACAAAAATAGTGAGTAGGGATGCTACTCTCCAATTAGGTCGTATGCACGAGCAACAGGGTAAGCACCCTCCCAATTGGACCACACAGCTATCACACAACATATCATTACCGTTCACATATAGCATAAATACGATAACATTAAAAGTCCGAGCTCTTTAACACACATACACATAATCACAGTAATTCAAATCATTTAAGACAAGCATCATTCTCATCCCAAGTTTAAAACAAGTTAAAAATATGGGACTATGAACTCACCTTAAACTCCGCAGCTTCCACAAAAACAACTCACAATCTATAACACACAAAAATAATCCACATTACACAATGTCAAGCTAAAAGCTACAACCCATGTAATATACATATGATGGATGTCTAAGACTCATATGATCCACCATGGATCTCCTAGACACCATACTAACCACCACCATAACCTAGCATTCACTAAATCCCTTGCACTCTTAAAATCAGAAAACGCAGAATTTTTGGGTACATTCGCCCACATAAAATCACAACAAATAAAGCTCAAAAACTCACACCAAAAATTCACCATGGTCTTTCATAATCATACAAGCTAATCCCAGATGGCCATGGATCAATAACACACCCAAGTACTTAAAAGAAAATCAAACTTGTCAACTACTCAAATTCAGATCTGAACGCACACCAAAAAGTTTTGATCAACACAAAATATGATGCGTAGGGATTGCACCAGGCTTTACCTCTCGAGGGATCTCGAGAAGCTTACAACCCCCACCAGGCAGTGTACCTGATCATTGTAGTATAGTATAGTGACAAGTACCGGGGGATTGATCGTTCAGCTAGGAATAGTGTCGTTAGGATTGAAATTAATCTAACTAGGTCTAAAGGTGAAGGATGATTCTTTTTGTATTTTTATATTTTATGAAAAGCAAGTAAAAATCTCGGGTATTAGGAGAATGGGCGGAATTAGTTGCTAATTGTCACAACTCACCATTTCAGGTCATTTCAGGTCATTTCCCGAACTTTGGAAAAACACTATTCATAAATCACTATTCATCAAAACACTATTCATCGTTTTACTATTCATCATTTTCGTTGTCATTTTGATATTTTGAGAAACTTTTGGGAAATTTACTATTCACTGAACACTATTCATTTCCGGAAAAGTTTTCACTATTCACTTGCATTACTCATTTCATCGTGAATTTAGTTTACGGGTATTCAAATTCGCGTAACCGGTTTGGTTTAGGTGCGAATTCATTTCATTAGTGTTAAGGACACTGCATACGGACTGGAGACAGTCTGCATATCATCATAACAGCATTTTCATGTTATACCACTCTCAGGATTTTCAAATTTATATATTTGATACATTTAACGTTTTTACGTATAAGTATTTATAGTAAACGTTAACACCCGGTTACATGACGAATATATCTAAACATTCCCACAATGGTCCCGACATATTTTTATATCCATTTTAACATCATAAAAGTTATAACATTCAGTTACCCAGTATTTTGGAAATTTATTTTATTTATAACGTACGCTTATGAATATAACGACGGTTTTCGTGAAAACTAAACAATAATCACCCGATCACTCAGTAATTGTACCCAACATATTTTCAACATATTTTTATCATTATTATGACTTTATTTTATCCCGGTTAACTTCGTGAACATTTATTTCTATTAAACCCGGTACCCGATTTTAACAAATAACACAAACTAACACTTAAACTACATAAGTTTTCTAATTAAATCACAAGTACCCCTACCCCCCCCCCCCCCCTTGGCTCACCATAACCGGCCACATGAACACCCCTTTAACCTAATGCATTAATTTTCTATTACTATACTAATAAACCTCAAAAACTAATACCTAAACATAAACCATAAATCATTTCATACACTTTTAGCTAAGAAGAAAAATCTTCTCATCTCTTTCTCTCTTTCAACCCCACGACCCAACCCAAAATCATAGATCAAGTGAAGGTTTTTGATAAGTTAAAGCACCAAAGTTGTTCATTTTACTTGCCTAATCAAGAATCATACAAGAAATATACAAGAAATCCAAGGTTTCTAATCATCCAATCACCTCATATTTCAAAGTAAGTATACAAATTTATTTTCAAGTTTTCTTCTAATTAACACTTATATCTCATGGTAATCATGCTTAATTTCATGCTCATACTAGTTATACCACTTTATTTTTGAAGACTTTTGAAACATACAAACCCTAGAATTTGTTTTAGGTACTCCTTTGTTAAATTAACTTGTTTAGTAGTGATTAGGAACCCATGGCACCCTAAGAAGGTGTATGGTAGGATTAGTATAGCTTTGTGGTGGTTACAAGAGGTTTTGATGATGTTAGAAACTAGTTTTGAACATGAAAAATGGATTTGTAACAAGTTTATATACCTATTGTCCCAAAATGGTAAACCCAGGAAACTCAGGAAATTTAAAGTAAACTTTGGCAAAATTTTTAGAAAATACTTTCAAAAACGAATCCGTAGGCGAAAGAACGGATTAAAAAGAGTTTATAACGAAGAAGTTATGATTTTTGCAAGTTTATTGACGAAAAGTATATTTTCTGTAAATTGTTGCTGTTGGACGTTTTTCGTCGGACAAAATGAGGCTTTAGAAGTAACCCGGAGGAGCCAAGCTTTTCAAAATATATTACTACATACTAAGACGTAACCGTGGATATAAAGAACAAGTAAAACGGGCTTATAACGACAAAGATATTCACGTTTCAATATCGGCAAAAACTCACTATAATTGGCAGCTTTTAATAGAAATAATAATGACACTATTTCTACGTACTAAATTCTAGATTTTCTAGAAATACTACTAAATTGCCGAAATTTATAACTAACAAAGTACTTATGCTTATGAGCTTATTTTCACGACCATTAGATGTTACTTCAAGGTTTTCAAGACGAAGTATACAACACTAACTTTCTATACATATATATTACGACAAGTTTACACAAGTCTAGTTAAGACTTATTATTTTTCTCAAGTATGGAATGTATTTTCATAAGACTATAACTAGTATAATTTCAAGTTATGAGTGGTATAGTTATCATGTGCATGCATATTTCTCTACATCATTTCACAATCTAAATTAGATCATATTCATTCATCATAGGTCACGGTTGATTTCGTTCCTTGTTGTCCTTATCATTCCGTTGCATTGTACTATTACTTCGAGGTGAGTCATAGCCCCTACTCTTTTATACTTGTTTTAACTCTTTGGGGGAGATACATGCTACTACTTGCTTACTTGTACAAATTCACATAACATTTATACTTGGAAACATTATACTTGATTACATTATACTTGATTGCATTATACTTGATGGCGTTATACTTAAGCTTGTAAGTCTCTTTGGGATAACACATGTATTGGGTTTCGGAGATGAAGTGGAACCAATGCCACTACCTTCCTTCTGAGCAACATAAAGTCTCCTTGGATAACACATGTATTGGGTTTCGGAGATGAAGTGGAACCAATGCCACTACCTTCCTTGTGAGCAACATACTTAAGTGAGGTCTTCGGAGATGAAGTGTAGACTCACTACTAATTGCTTAACTGTTGTTATGAACTTATACATATCTTAATCATATTATATTGTAGCAGTGGGTTGTGAACACACAGGTTACAAGTCTCTTATGGCGGGACTTGCAACTGAGTGGATTTACAATGCCTCTGTTGTGTGAACATTCTTTATAGGCTTTTCAACTGTATTAAGACAAACTCTATGAACTCACCAACCTTTGTGTTGACACTTTTAAGCATGTTTATCTCAGGTTAGAAGGGCGATAACAGGTATGTGGAGCTGAGAGTCTTAGGGCATGCTTTTGGAGACTTTCACTTTTATCGTTTACCATTCGATACACTTTAAAAAAAACTTATGTATTATTCTACTTTGGGATCTTTGTTTTGTAAACTATGACTTTTATCTATTCGAATGGTAACATTTCGAAAACGTCTCATTTAGAGGTCGTTTTCTATATCTTGTACTTTGTGCCCTGAAGTAGCATCCCAATGACACAGTCTTCCGCTGCGGTATTTTGGGGGTGTTACAGATTGGTACCAGAGCCTTGGTTATAGAGAACTAGGTTGTTTTAGAGTCTAGACTATAACTACATACATGTAGACTCTCCTCCCTATCGCCTTGCACTTTACATACACATACGCTTGCTGGTAATTTTTTTTTTTTTAGACCTACGCTATTAGATACTTTGTAGAAACCGTTAGAAACTAGACTTCCCGGTGACTTTAACACTTAAGGGAGAATCCTTTGTTCCTTTGTACTAAGCGTGACATTCCCTAGATGCCCATTTAAGCAACGTCTACCACTGAGATATGTGTGCCTGGTGATATGTACACTTGTGAAAGGAAACATTTATAATTGTGGTGGCCAACATAATTATAAGTGCTTCACGACACACGTGGACATATGACTATGCATATGTAGATCGGTGTTGGCACAACTTAGGAAACAACTAGTAGCACGGTATTATATATGAGGATGTTAAGTATAGACTTTGGATAATCAACGGTTTTCCCTCATCTCTGACGTTCACTAAATGTCCTTCCTCTCAGGAAATCATGGCACCAAAGAGAGTGACTCGTAGCTCTGGTCGAGGAGGCACAACACCAAGGGGTGGAAGGACTGGTGGACGTGGAGGTAGAGGAGGTAGAGGAGCTGCTCATGACACTAGTAACCCAAGTAACGATGGTGGAAGAACTGGTGGACGTGGAGGTAGAGGAGGTGGTCACGGCGTTGAAAACAATGATAACAACGACGGTGGAAATACTGATTTTGAAGCCATCATCGCTCGACAACTTGAAAACTTTCTCCCCACTATTGTCACTCAAGTTGGCGATCATATGAATAACTTGGCAAACCACGAAAGCGGAATTAACAACACCAATGGTATAGGCCAGAATGGTAATGGCAACAACAACATTAGGACTGGATGTACGTATAAGGAATTTACGTCATGCAAGCCAATTGATTTCGATGGTGTAGGAGGCGCGTTGGTATATACTCGATGGGTTGAAAAGATGGAGTCGGTGATCGACATTAGTAACTGTGCAGCACATCAAATGGTGAAGTATTCCATGTGCTTACTATCAGGAAAGGCATTGACATGGTGGAATACGCAGATTCAAGCTAGAGGTAGAGCGGCAGCTGTAGGTATGACATGGGACGATTTTAAGGCATTACTGAAGGAGGAATACTGCCCGGATAACGAGATGCAAAAGCTGGAGGATGAACTCTATCATCACTCTATGATAGGGGCTGGTCATGCAGCCTACACAGATCGATTCCATGAATTAGCCAGACTAGTTCCACACCTAGTTACCCCTGAGTCCAAGAGGATCGAGAGGTACATATATGGCCTTGTCCCAGAAATTCGTGGGATTGTAAAAACAACTGAGCCTTCTACAATTCAGAGTGCAATATTGAGGGCAGGGACTCTGACAGATGAGATGGTTAGAAATGGAAGCTTGAGGAACAGTGATAAAAGGAAGGGAACAAGCGAGTCGAACAAGCAGATGGGCGCGATAGCTGACAACAAAAGGGCAAGGACCTTTGCGGCGACTAATTCGGGTCAGAGAGAGTATTTAGGCCAGCATCCTAAATGTACGAAATGTAACTTTCATCACCAAAAGACTGTGCCCTGCCATATGTGTGCTAATTGCAGACAGTCTGGTCATTATGCAAACCAGTGTAGAGAACCAGTTAATATAAAGACATGCTATGAGTGTAACAACCCGGATCACTTTCGGAACACCTGTCCTAAGTTGAAAAGGAATCTTAACCAAGGAGGCAATCGTCCAAACTTAGCAGCAGCAATTGAAGGGCCACGAGATGAGGCCAATGAGATTCCACCCGCACTTGGCAGAGCTTACTTCCTAGGAAATCCTATCACCCAACATGTCCGCGATAGCACAACGGGTACATTCTCTTGAACAACTATCGTATTTTTGTAGCACTTAAGTCTTAATATAGGACCTATACACAACATTGACTAATCTGAGACCTAGCAGCATTAACCTTAGTCATACTAACACTAGTAATTTGATTAGTGTAAGCAATTCCAAAGTCGAGCCAATCTTTCAAAAGATCTTTTTCAAGGATGTTGAATCCAGACCTTGATTTTTAGCTTGGTTCTAGTGACTGTTCTTGTTTGATTGGGTTGCGAAAATCAAGCTAAAAAGTTAAAGTCATCACTCAAACCGATTTAGCCTAATCTCATGACTGTTCGTGTTTGATTGGGTTGTGGGATTAAGTGAAAATCGGTTACCTAAAGGATTAACCTAAAGGAGGTCTTTTGAGGACTAAGCTCGGGATTGGGAAGGTTTGCCTCATCAAGTCTGACCACGAGAACGTACCTAGTTGGATAGGAAACCCACATACATAAGCTTTGACACATTTTCTTAAAAACACACTTAACTGATTTACATTAACTGAACTTCGGGACGAAGTTCCTTTTAGAAGGGAAGATTGTCACAACTCACCATTTCAGGTCATTTCAGGTCATTTCCCGAACTTTGGAAAAACACTATTCATAAATCACTATTCATCAAAACACTATTCATCGTTTTACTATTCATCATTTTCGAGGTCATTTTGATATTCTGAGAAACTTTTGGGAAATTTACTATTCACTGAACACTATTCATTTCCGGAAAAGTTTTCACTATTCACTTGCATTACTCATTTCATCGTGAATTTAGTTTACGGGTATTCAAATTCGCGTAACCGGTTTGGTTTAGGTGCGAATTCATTTCATTAGTGTTAAGGACACTGCATACGGACTGGAGATAGTCTGCATATCATCATAACAGCATTTTCATGTTATACCACTCTCAGGATTTTCAAATTTATATATTTGATACATTTAACGTTTTTACGTATAAGTATTTATAGTAAACGTTAACACCCGGTTTATACATGACGAATATATCTAAACATTCCCACAATGGTCCCGACATATTTTTATATCCATTTTAACATCATAAAAGTTATAACATTCAGTTACCCAGTATTTTGGAAATTTATTTTATTTATAACGTACGCTTATGAATATAACGACGGTTTTCGTGAAAACTAAACAATAATCACCCGATCACTCAGTAATTGTACCCAACATATTTTCAACATATTTTTATCATTATTATGACTTTATTTTATCCCGGTTAACTTCGTGAACATTTATTTCTATTAAACCCGGTACCCGATTTTAACAAATAACACAAACTAACACTTAAACTACATAAGTTTTCTAATTAAATCACAAGTACCCCTACCCCCCCCCCCCCCTTGGCTCACCATAACCGGCCACATGAACACCCCTTTAACCTAATGCATTAATTTTCTATTACTATACTAATAAACCTCAAAAACTAATACCTAAACATAAACCATAAATCATTTCATACACTTTTAGCTAAGAAGAAAAATCTTCTCATCTCTTTCTCTCTTTCAACCCCACGACCCAACCCAAAATCATAGATCAAGTGAAGGTTTTTGATAAGTTAAAGCACCAAAGTTGTTCATTTTACTTGCCTAATCAAGAATCATACAAGAAATATACAAGAAATCCAAGGTTTCTAATCATCCAATCACCTCATATTTCAAAGTAAGTATACAAATTTATTTTCAAGTTTTCTTCTAATTAACACTTATATCTCATGGTAATCATGCTTAATTTCATGCTCATACTAGTTATACCACTTTATTTTTGAAGACTTTTGAAACATACAAACCCTAGAATTTGTTTTAGGTACTCCTTTGTTAAGTTAACTTGTTTAGTAGTGATTAGGAACCCATGGCACCCTAAGAAGGTGTATGGTAGGATTAGTATAGCTTTGTGGTGGTTACAAGAGGTTTTGATGATGTTAGAAACTAGTTTTGAACATGAAAAATGGATTTGTAACAAGTTTATATACCTATTGTCCCAAAATGGTAAACCCAGGAAACTCAGGAAATTTAAAGTAAACTTTGGCAAATTTTTTAGAAAATACTTTCAAAAACGAATCCGTAGGCGAAAGAACGGATTAAAAAGAGTTTATAACGAAGAAGTTATGATTTTTGCAAGTTTATTGACGAAAAGTATATTTTCTGAAAATTGTTGCTGTTGGACGTTTTTCGTCGGACAAAAAGAGGCTTTAGAAATAACCCGGAGGAGCCAAGCTTTTCAAAATATATTACTACATACTAAGACGTAACCGTGGATATAAAGAACAAGTAAAACGGGCTTATAACGACAAAGATATTCATGTTTCAATATCGGCAAAAACTCACTATAATTGGCAGCTTTTAATAGAAATAATAATGACACTATTTCTACGTACTAAATTCTAGATTTTCTAGAAATACTACTAAATTGCCGAAATTTATAACTAACAAAGTACTTATGCTTATGAGCTTATTTTCACGACCATTAGATGTTACTTCAAGGTTTTCAAGACGAAGTATACAACACTAACTTTCTATACATATATATTACGACAAGTTTACACAAGTCTAGTTAAGACTTATTATTTTTCTCAAGTATGGAATGTATTTTCATAAGACTATAACTAGTATAATTTCAAGTTATGAGTGGTATAGTTATCATGTGCATGCATATTTCTCTACATCATTTCACGATCTAAATTAGATCATATTCATTCATCATAGGTCGCGGTTGATTTCGTTCCTTGTTGTCCTTATTATTCCGTTGCATTGTACTATTACTTCGAGGTGAGTCATAGCCCCTACTCTTTTATACTTGTTTTAACTCTTTGGGGGAGATACATGCTACTACTTGCTTACTTGTACAAATTCACATAACATTTATACTTGGAAACATTATACTTGATTACATTATACTTGATTGCATTATACTTGATGGCGTTATACTTTAGCTTGTAAGTCTCTTTGGGATAACACATGTATTGGGTTTCGGAGATGAAGTGGAACCAATGCCACTACCTTCCTTCTGAGCAACATAAAGTCTCCTTGGATAACACATGTATTGGGTTTCGGAGATGAAGTGGAACCAATGCCACTACCTTCCTTGTGAGCAACATACTTAAGTGAGGTCTTCGGAGATGAAGTGTAGACTCACTACTAATTGCTTAACTGTTGTTATGAACTTATACATATCTTAATCATATTATATTGTAGCAGTGGGTTGTGAACACACAGGTTACAAGTCTCTTATGGCGGGACTTGCAACTGAGTGGATTTACAATGCCTCTGTTGTGTGAACATTCTTTATAGGCTTTTCAACTGTATTAAGACAAACTCTATGAACTCACCAACCTTTGTGTTGACACTTTTAAGCATGTTTATCTCAGGTTAGAAGGGCGATAACAGGTATGTGGAGCTGAGAGTCTTAGGGCATGCTTTTGGAGACTTTCACTTTTATCGTTTACCATTCGATACACTTTAAAAAAAACTTATGTATTATTCTACTTTGGGATCTTTGTTTTGTAAACTATGACTTTTATCTATTCGAATGGTAACATTTCAAAAACGTCTCATTTAGAGGTCGTTTTCTATATCTTGTACTTTGTGCCCTGAAGTAGCATCCCAATGACACAGTCTTCCGCTGCGGTATTTTGGGGGTGTTACACTAATCAACTAACCCAAAAGCTACTAATTAAACTAATTAACAAGAAAAGTAAACTAGGGTTCTACAAGATAAGTGAAGCATGTCTACCCATGATATGTTACTCCTTGCTAGCTATCCAATTCTACCTATTGAATTGTAAAACCTTGTTTTAATTGACGGGTTGTATTCCTTAACACCATTCATGGGGTGGCGCACTTAACTCCCCAATCCTATAAGATCCTACTTCACTCCTATGTCGAGCCGGCTAAGAAGCTCCTAACATGGGATCACTAGAATTCGCTCATGCATTAAATACAACCATAAAAACCTAGTACACATCGGTTCATGTTTCTTAAGACGTTCAAGCATGTTACACAATGAAGATCTGCCAGTTTTCTTAAGCCTAACATCGAATTCATTCAATCAAAACAAGAATCAATAGGAAACAAGAATTATAAACTAAACCAACTAGATCTATTGAAGTTGTCACGCCTTAATTGATGGAGATAGACACACACATCAACAAGCCCCTCATTGATGGAGATAGAAACAACATCAACAAGAAATCAATGAGATCTAATCAATTATATACAAGTTTCACATAATCATAAGTAGACACAAGGTGAATTAGCAAATCATCATTAAAGAAGAGCAAACAACAATGATAATGGAAAACATAATTAAGATAGAATCATCAAACCAATACATGATGTTTATGGAGTGATTGAAACCCTATAAGTTACTGGAAAAACACCTACCTAAACCCAGGAATCGACCTTAGGGTTTAGGGCTTACAAAAAGTGAAGTTATGATGTTATATTTATAGGCATGTTTTCTGTCGGCAAGGCTTGACGGCGTCAGCCCGTTACTCTTGACGCCATCACGACCATTTTTTCACCAAATTGTAGATCTCTTCGTCCTCTTCGCATGGGCTTTCGAATCACCTAAATCCGAGTTTGTATGCAAAAGTTATGACCAAAACAATATCAGCTACTCCGCGCGCAAGTTTTGACAAGTTAACACGTGACGGCCTTGGGTGACGCCTTCACGTTCTCTCTGGGCCGTCACCACTTTTACTCTTGACGCCGTCACCAAAATGCTCTTGACGCCGTGAGGTACTGTTCCCAGCAAGGAAAATTAAGACTTTGGCGTTTTCTTCACTTTTATGCTCCAAAAACGTCCGAATTGCTTCTTTTTCTAGATTTCTCTCCCAAAGTACCTAAAATCACAAAAGGAACGATTTAGAGCAATATTTGATCAAATAAATTCAATTCCGGGCTTAAATGACCCCCTAAAAGTGGTTCATTTTTCGCCTCATCAAAATACTTCCACAAGTTTTTATCGCGAATCCTTTTCGTGGTAGTCTAATATAACCTAATACTTAACTATTCCAGAAGGGCTAGTCAAAATACCACTTTTACAACCACAACTCACCCTCAAACTTTTACCTAAAATCTGTCCCGGTTTGACAGCTTTGACACCTTAACAAAGAAAAATCAAAAGACCAACTTCCTGACCTTGAAATCAATCGTGGCTGGACTTTTTGGAAAGCTCTTTCATTAAACTTCAATTTAGACTTAAAATTCGTGATTTAACTCCTCACCATCTGTTAATTACACTCACATCTTTACAACACTACTTTTCTGTCCAAACCCTAACTCAATAACTATTATGTTTTACGCTCAATTCTCTTAACCAATCACCATACTATTATCATTAATTGATCCCAACATGTTTAATAACATTAATTTACAGAAGTTAATACAAACCCTAATCCATCATATAATTAATACATGAATTATATTAATTAATCAAACAATTGAATATGTATTTTAAGAATTTTACCTTGATTCTTGATTATTGCTTCACAATTATAAACCCTAATTTTTTTTCCTTCTCTTGCCCTTTGGACAGACTCAAATTACAGGAAAAACGTTTTAGGGGTGTTTGGTTTGATATATATATTAATTATGGATAATCCTTGGGCCTAAGAGTCATATTTGGACTCAAATTGGGTTTTCTTTTCCCTTGTTTTTCTCTATAACTGATTTTTACATACATATATATATCTTTTTATATTTTTTTATTAAATTAATTTATTACACTCAAAACCTCATACATTTGATATTTTATAAATACCCGTAGCTAATCCTAGCGTCTTACGCGATAAACCTCATTTTTTAAGACAAACCGGAAAATTATCATTTCCAAAAATAAAGTTTCCAAAAATAGAATCCCACACTCTTTTGAAACATAACTCATAAAAACAAACTCCTCGTAACCCGCTAACGCTCAAACACTTGAACGAAGACTCGTTACGCAAAAACACAAAAGCACCAAAACTTCACAAGTCATTTCTACACCACAAAGGTGATCAAAATGAACTTTCCCAAATTCCAAACTTTCCAAATCACAATAAAACCATTTACGCAAAGGGATTTAGTGCTAAAACTCACCTATATCACTCATATATCATTTCAAACACCTAATACACACCAAACAAACATCAACCGAGTCAAGACTATCAGTCAAACTGACCTACTAAAACCACGGTTGTTACATCTGTTCATGATGCGTAGGGATTGCACCAGGCTTTACCTCTCAAGGGATCTTGAGAAGCTTACAACCCCCACCAGGCAGTGTACCTGATCGTTGTAGTATAGTATAGTGACAAGTACCGGGGGATTGATCGTTCAGCTTAGGAATAGTGTCGCTAGGATTAGAAAACCTAAATACTAGTTCTAAAGGTGAGGGATGATTATTTTTTGTATTTTATATTTTTTAGAAAGCAATTAAAAATCTCGGGTTTGAAGAATTTGGGCGGAATTAGTTGCTAATCAACTAACCCAATACTAAAGATGCAATCAAAATAAAATACTAGAAACGAAAATAAACTAAATTATACTAAAGTTGTGAGCAGTAAGTGGAGAAAATGTGTTTACTTAGATTTCACTACTCCTTAGACATCTTTTACACGTTAATTACTTGTTATAATTGCATGGATGACGGATCATATTCCTTAATACCATTCATGGGGTGGCACACTTAACTCCCCAATTCTATGAGCTCTTATCTCCTCCTACGCCATGCCCAACACAACTATAGGGATTGTAAACAGTGGCTCATGCATTAAATACAACCAATAAAGACCTAGTGCGCGTCGGTTCATGTTTCTTAAGACGTTCAAGCATGTTACCAATTGGAGATCTGCCAGTTTTCTTAAGCCTAACATATAAATCATTCATCCAAGACAAGTATAAACAAGTAATCAACACATAATTTACATCTAGGTTTCATTAGATCCAGGCAAACACAAGATAGATCTAGCCTAGCATGATGGAATTAAGACAAGAACAAGATAAAGGCAACCAATACATAGACATATTGATTCAATTAAAAGAACACTTATGTAACACCCCCAATTCATGGATGCAGCGGAATTCAAACTGGGTGTTACTCAACGGCACAATAGTCACAATAATAGAAAACGAACTCCAATTGAGTCGTTTTAAAAGATGTATCATTCAAAATATATAAATATCAGAGATTATAAAATGAGGTCCCAATTGGTTCCATGTTTACAAATCACATTAAGTGAGTTTTCGAATGATAATAAAATTTATAGCCCTCTTGAATATCCATGCCATTCCGTGCCATCCTTGATCGTCATGAACCTGAAATACATGCTTGAGAGGTCAACACAAAGGTTGAGTGATATTCATAGAGTTTGTTAAATCTTTTGAACACAATATGTTGGTAGTGTGAGCTTGTAGACTCACACCAATGTTTGGAAAACAAAACAGGTAGGCTACGTTTTTATACGCCCATAAAATGTATTATACACTAAGCTTATGACACTAAAACGTTAACGTGTACCAATATCGATCGGCAGATTTATCCCGGTAGGTACTTTGCTAACATACCAAAATCTCAAATATTAGTGCATTTGTTTGAACTTAGTCAATACAAATGGGATTCGTCAATCCCAATAGGCCTATTCACAATATTTGTGCTCACTATTGCTAGTGATTAAATGGTTCATAATAAGGGATCTCGGTTTAGCAAGGCTGGTACTTAGTGATAATAAAACAATCAGGCAAGCATACAATTTAAAAACATTGTGCTCGGTTAAAATAGCATGTATTCCCCCCAAGGGTTTGTAAAACAATTAAGTAATGGAAAGTGGGGCTATGAACTCACCTTAAGTAAGATAGCAAGTAATGAAGGTAACGGTTGGATCGTGAAGGTTTCTACGAGTAACCTATAATAGAATGTTGCGACTTAGGATCGGAGTAAAGAATATGAAGTAGTGCCTATATATATATCTTGCATTTAGTCCATGATGTGGTATGATGTATAATGTAAGTCTTTGAAAGAAAAGATTCATGAAACATGTATGTTTTTATATATCGTTTACTACCGTTCGGGCCGACATAATTCAGAAGTCATGTTAGTAAGCGTTCGAGGAGCCAGGACACTTTAATTCGTAAATCCACAACTTATCTCGACGGCTTACATAATGAACTCCTCACATGAGGCTCCCTACTATTGTAGTAGTTGATAACATATATAGATATAAGTTTTGATTCGAAAAGTTACATGTCCGATATTTGAGTAAACTTAAGAAAGTTTAGTATTACATGAAGATTGTTATTAGGGTAAGTTTCATAAGTCTTGTATGACCATTTTTCTTTGTATTCTCTCATGGTTCTTTTAAGTGAAGTAGATCCAAATTGTTTGTTCAAGTTATCGCCAATTCCTTGTTTCATGTTTTCGCCTAAGTAAGTTGGTATGGTCATTTCGTCATGGCCTAGCCATGACCTTTGGTCCTTGTTCCAAGGTCATGAGACACAACCTTGGCTCTAGCCATGGTGGTGGTCTTGATTATAGGTCATAAGACCTCTTGTTCCTTTTAAAGTATAACTATAATATAGTGACTTATATATATGTAAATAGCTGTTAAGAAACTAAGAAATATCTCACTCGGAAAGCGTTTTCAAGGCTCGAGCTTCTTTGGTCCTGCACGAAAACGTGATTCCGGACAACTTTCGTGTTTTAACTATTTCATGAAACGGACCAGAAAGGCCTCTTTTTGCATGTTTTAGGTTCTGTCACAGAAACTATTTTGGCAGTTTTGCCGGAAAGTTTTGGTAACTTCAAATCGCCATAACTTTTGACTCGTATACTCGTTTTAGGTGGTTCAAGTTGCTATGGTTTCCTTGTTATGTCCTCTACTACAATATGTAATAATCCAATATCATATTTTTACCATTTTGATCAGGTCTTACCAAGAAAATCACTAGTTTACTTGTTTTAATAACTTGTTTTAACAATCAATAACAATAACTTGTTTTGCTCACTTTTATACATCATGGACATGATAACAAGACAATATATAGCATGAATGATATGTAAATAGCATGAATATGATATTTAAGCAAGGAAGTGTATTAGAGTTTGCTTACAACTTGTGAAGAAACTAACTAGAACCAAGATCAAAACCAAGAATTACTACTTAATCTTTCAAATATTTTCCAACCATAGCCAAGCTTCCATATCAAAAACCCTATCTTATAATCCCTTGATAAACACTAATCTATCACAAAAACAAGCCTTAGTAAAAATCTTCACTAAGAACACTTGGAAATTTGATGAGTTTTTGTGGTGTTTTATGGTGATTTTATGGTTGAAAGGTGTTAAGGATCATGCAAGGAACTTAAACCTTCAACTCTAATGGAATGAACTAACTAAATCATGATCAAAATGGTAAGTTATGGTTGTTTTGGGTCGTTGGTATTGAGAGAAATGGAAGAGAGTGAGTCTTGATCTTATAAGGAAATGAGGAGCTTAGTTAGGTTGACTTGTCAACACTTGGTGAGCAAGTTTGGACACATGTAATCATCTTAGAGCACAAGGAAGGAGATCAAGCCACAAGGGTGGTGAATCCCCCCCCCCCCTAAGTCGGTTTGGATGAGGATAAGAAGAATGAGTTGGTCTAGTTGATATTATCCTACTTATGGAGCTAGTTTCGACTCCGTAAAATGCTAACCGTAAGTTGTTACGTCACAAAACGTAAAACCGGGTATCGTAAAAATACGAAACTTGGAAGAATGGTTAAACATGTCAAAATACTCCATAATAAAATATAAAATGAGTGATAGGTTCCATTGGGTGGTAAAACCCTGCTAAAACTGGAAACACGGGTCCAAAACGCGTAATACGTAAAATATACGAATTGCGTAAAATTGAGAAAAGTAAAATGTTACTTTTCTAATAGGATAAAAATGATTTAAAATGACTTATAATGTCTAGACTGGGCTCAGTCTAGTGTCGGTTGGTATTAAATGTCTTTTAGACATCAAACCGTAAGCCTAAAAATCAAGGAATGACTTATAAAATCAAGGGATGATTTTTGGTCAATGGAGGAGGGAAAAATATGTTGACTTTTTGTAATAAGTTGAAAACTCAAATCTTTTTAGAAACGCGGTGCAGGTATAGGCTAAGGTTACGGCCGAGTAAAAACGCTTAAAACTGAAAATTCCAGTTTTTCACGGCCGAGGCTTATTTTGGTCATGATTTTCTCAGTCACGATTAATTCTCAAATAAATCATGAGTGTGTCAAACATTTTTCTGATGCGGGGTCACTTAACGCGGTCGAATTTTGTTGTGCGTAGAATTTTTGAATGACGTTTTACCCTAAAACGTGTAATTCCTTAATAACTTTCACGAAAATGAGCTTATGAATGTCAAACTTTTAATTTGTCATGGAAATGATTTATCACTCGAGGCCAAGAAACACAAATCAAGTTTCGGGAAAATTTTCGGGAAAAATGAATAGTAAAAGTGAATAGTGAAATTTTCCGGGAATAGTAATTATCTTGAAAATGCGAATTGTTACAGTCTCTACCCCTTACGGGGAACTTCGTCCCGAAGTTCTGTGTGGGTTATATGTTGGAGTGGTGTCGATGAAAAGGTGTGGTTACTTATGAGGACTAAAGTCTGGGATCACCGGTGATGTAATTTGATTTGTCATTTCAGTGTATGGCGTAGGATGAGACTTACTTTTATGTAGGAAAGGTATGGTAATAGTCGAATATCAAAGGAAATTGATATAGCAGTCGAATATTAATAGGAATTGAGATAGTAATTGCAATCATAGCCTAGTAGGTAATCGGTTGTTGTACCTAGTGTTTATTGACTTCATACTTATGTTATTTCGGATACAAATAAGCCCACTTATTTATAATTCTTTATTTACATAGAGAGGCATCCCAAACAATGTAAATAGGGAAATATAAACATATGGTTCGGTGATTTACAATTTCTTTATTTAAATGAGAAGGCATCCCAATCCATTCAAATAATTATAAATCATCCTACTTAAGAATTCCCAACACAATATTCATACTTAGCCGGTGAGTTACAAGGTAGTGTATTACGGGATGATACTGGTGTTCCAAAAGTACAAGATGAATATTCAATCTTGTAAAGCTGGTGAGGGTGCTTGTGGTGTAACTAAGGATGATTTGAGCTTTAAAAGTGCATCAAGATCTGTTAATGAGCTTGTGTTTGCCACGGTTGTGAAAATAATGATGTGATATGTTGATGAACAAAAGTGTGTAGTGTATGCTTAACATTAATACTCTTAGGTATAGATGTTGAGTTTGCTTTAAAAATCTTAAGAGATTTTAAAAGTTTATGATGGAATGGTATCCTTAGGACCTAAACAGGATAGTACTTCTATAGGATGAAGAGAATAATTGATAACTATCCCAAGATAGTAGTTCGGATTATCTCATAAATGAAAAATTTCAAGAATGAATTTAGATCATACAAATAAGGTGTTAAGATCTTGCTGAGTGGTAAGGCACTATCGTGTCTCTAGATTGTTTTAATGTATTCTGGTGGTTTATCGTGTTCATGTAGGAAATCAATCTAAACATAACCCTAGTACAACTATTCTCAGTATTTGAAAATTTTAAGTCGAATATAGTTAGTCAGACTATATTCCACTGTCCCTAGGTTAAATATAAGTGACTAGTCTATATTTAGCCGAGGTTCGATAAAATTTTCAAATACCTAAATTAGGTATACTTGTGATATGTCCGTTGCTTTCGGGAAACTGTCCACTAAACAAAGGCGATGTCAAACCCTTAAGTTGCAAGTCCCGTCCATACAAGACTTGTAACGTATGTTTTCATATTCCATTGCATAGAAGATAGTAAGGGTAGGTACGTATGGAAAGGAAGTTTTAAGTAGTTCTAAAATAGAACATACTTGGCCAGGATCACGAACTTTTAATAATGAAGGTTTCATAAGAAAACTTTGATGAATGTAGAGCTGAACTTCAGCTTTTATAGGTAATGGATTTGTTTGTCCTTTATAAATCTCATATTTCTATTTAGAAATCGATAGGTTGTGACGGGTTTTTGATATCATATGAAATGATATTGATGATGTGATGGAATAATTCTAGAGACCATTGCACATAACACAATGTCTCGGAAGTAGGTTAGACCATTGTGCAATTCACAATGTCTGGGAAGTAGGTTAGACCATTGTGTGACTCAAAACATTTGAGAAATGGTTAAGACCATTGTATAATACAATGTCTTGGAAAATAGGAAAGACCATTGCAATCAGTTACAATGTCTTGGACATAAAATGTTGGAGTAGGAACATGATTGGGAGAATCTGGTTGTGTCGTAATGCTCTAGAATAGGCATACGCAGATATGTTTAGTCCATTGTTTAGATAAATGATTGAAAATAAACCGAGTTTATATATCAATATACTAATACTTACGGGGAAATGCTCAATTATGTTTAGGGTACATATATTAATATGCAATTATGTTTGTGTAGCACAAAAATGTCTACGGGGAAATGCTCAAAATGGGTATATATGAATATACTAATATGTTTGTGTATCATAACATGCTTACTAAGTCCATAATCGTCTGGAGGATGGAAGACACGGAGAGCGGAAGGCTATAAAAATGTTTTTGCTTGTGATTGTAGTTATAGTTTAGGTCTCAATTAGACCCGTTTCTCTATAACCATGGCTCTGGTACCAATCTGTAACACCCCCAATTCATGGATGCAGCGGAATTCAAACTGGGTGTTACTCGATGGCACAATAGTCACAATAATAGAAAACGAACTCCAATTGAGTCGTTTTAAAAGATGTATCATTCAAAATATATAAATATCAGAGATTATAAAATGAGGTCCCAATTGGTTCCATGTTTACAAATCACATTAACTGAGTTTTCGAATGATAATAAAATTTATAGCCCTCTTGAGTATCCGTGCCATTCCGTGCCATCCTTGATCGTCATGAACCTGAAATACATGCTTGAGAGGTCAACACAAAGGTTGAGTGATATTCATAGAGTTTGTTAAATCTTTTGAACACAATATGTTGGTAGTGTGAGCTTGTAGACTCACACCAATGTTTGGAAAACAAAACAGGTAGGCTACGTTATTATACGCCCATAAAATGTATTATACACTAAGCTTATGACACAAAAACGTTAACGTGTACCAATATCGATCGGCAGATTTATCCCGGTAGGTACTTTGCTAACATACCTAAATCTCAAATATTAGTGCATTTGTTTGAACTTAGTCAATACAAATGGGATTCGTCAATCCCAATAGGCCTATTCACAATATTTGTGCTCACTATTGCTAGTGATTAAATGGTTCATAATAAGGGATCTCGGTTTAGCAAGGCTGGTACTTAGTGATAATAAAACAATCAGGCAAGCATACAATTTAAAAACATTGTGCTCGGTTAAAATAGCATGTATTCCCCCCAAGGGTTTGTAAAACAATTAAGTAATGGAAAGTGGGGCTATGAACTCACCTTAAGTAAGATAGCAAGTAATGAAGGTAACGGTTGGATCGTGAAGGTTTCTACGAGTAACCTATAATAGAATGTTGCGACTTAGGATCGGAGTAAAGAATATGAAGTAGTGCCTATATATATATCTTGCATTTAGTCCATGATGTGGTATGATGTATAATGTAAGTCTTTGAAAGAAAAGATTCATGAAACATGTATGTTTTTATATATCGTTTACTACCGTTCGGGCCGACATAATTCAGAAGTCATGTTAGTAAGCGTTCGAGGAGCCAGGACACTTTAATTCGTAAATCCACAACTTATCTCGACGGCTTACATAATGAACTCCTCACATGAGGCTCCCTACTATTGTAGTAGTTGATAACATATATAGATATAAGTTTTGATTCGAAAAGTTACATGTCCGATATTTGAGTAAACTTAAGAAAGTTTAGTATTACATGAAGATTGTTATTAGGGTAAGTTTCATAAGTCTTGTATGACCATTTTTCTTTGTATTCTCTCATGGTTCTTTTAAGTGAAGTAGATCCAAATTGTTTGTTCAAGTTATCGCCAATTCCTTGTTTCATGTTTTCGCCTAAGTAAGTTGGTATGGTCATTTCGTCATGGCCTAGCCATGACCTTTGGTCCTTGTTCCAAGGTCATGAGACACAACCTTGGCTCTAGCCATGGTGGTGGTCTTGATTATAGGTCATAAGACCTCTTGTTCCTTTTAAAGTATAACTATAATATAGTGACTTATATATATGTAAATAGCTGTTAAGAAACTAAGAAATATCTCACTCGGAAAGCGTTTTCAAGGCTCGAGCTTCTTTGTTCCTGAACGAAAACGTGATTCCGGACAACTTTCGTGTTTTAACTATTTCATGAAACGGACCAGAAAGGCCTCTTTTTGCATGTTTTAGGTTCTGTCACAGAAACTATTTTGGCAGTTTTGCCGGAAAGTTTTGGTAACTTCAAATCGCCATAACTTTTGACTCGTATACTCGTTTTAGGTGGTTCAAGTTGCTACGGTTTCCTTGTTATGTCCTCTACTACAATATGTAATAATCCAATATCATATTTTTACCATTTTGATCAGGTCTTACCAAGAAAATCACTAGTTTACTTGTTTTAATAACTTGTTTTAACAATCAATAACAATAACTTGTTTTGCTCACTTTTATACATCATGGACATGATAACAAGACAATATATAGCATGAATGATATGTAAATAGCATGAATATGATATTTAAGCAAGGAAGTGTATTAGAGTTTGCTTACAACTTGTGAAGAAACTAACTAGAACCAAGATCAAAACCAAGAATTACTACTTAATCTTTCAAATATTTTCCAACCATAGCCAAGCTTCCATATCAAAAACCCTATCTTATAATCCCTTGATAAACACTAATCTATCACAAAAACAAGCCTTAGTAAAAATCTTCACTAAGAACACTTGGAAATTTGATGAGTTTTTGTGGTGTTTTATGGTGATTTTATGGTTGAAAGGTGTTAAGGATCATGCAAGGAACTTAAACCTTCAACTCTAATGGAATGAACTAGCTAAATCATGATCAAAATGGTAAGTTATGGTTGTTTTGGGTCGTTGGTATTGAGAGAAATGGAAGAGAGTGAGTCTTGATCTTATAAGGAAATGAGGAGATTAGTTAGGTTGACTTGTCAACACTTGGTGAGCAAGTTTGGACACATGTAATCATCTTAGAGCACAAGGAAGGAGATCAAGCCACAAGGGTGGTGAATACCCCCCCCCCCTAAGTCGGTTTGGATGAGGATAAGAAGAATGAGTTGGTCTAGTTGATATTATCCTACTTATGGAGCTAGTTTCGACTCCGTAAAATGCTAACCGTAAGTTGTTACGTCACAAAACGTAAAACCGGGTATCGTAAAAATACAAAACTTGGAAGAATGGTTAAACATGTCAAAATACTCCATAATAAAATATAAAATGAGTGATAGGTTCCATTGGGTGGTAAAACCCTGCTAAAACTGGAAACACGGGTTTAAAACGCGTAATACGTATAATATACAAATATTGCGTAAAATTGAGAAAAGTAAAATGTTACTTTTCTAATAGGATAAAAATGATTTAAAATGACTTATAATGTCTAGACTGGGCTCAGTCTAGTATCGGTTGGTATTAAATGTCTTTTAAACATCAAACCGTAAGCCTAAAAATCAAGGAATGACTTATAAAATCAAGGGATGATTTTTGGTCAATGGAGGAGGGAAAAATATGTTGACTTTTTGTAATAAGTTGAAAACTCAAATCTTTTTAGAAACGTGGTGCAGGTATAGGCTAAGGTTACGGCCGAGTAAAAACGCTTAAAACTGAAAATTCCAGTTTTTCACGGCCGAGGCTTATTTTGGTCATGTTTTTCTCAGTCACGATTAATTCTCAAATAAATCATGAGTGTGTCAAACATTTTTCTGATGCGGGGTCACTTAACGCGGTCGAATTTTGTTGTGCGTAGAATTTTTGAATGACGTTTTACCCTAAAACGTGTAATTCCTTAATAACTTTCACGAAAATGAGCTTATGAATGTCAAACTTTTAATTTGTCATGGAAATGATTTATCACTCGAGGCCAAGAAACAAAAATCAAGTTTCGGGAAAAATGAATAGTAAAAGTGAATAGTGAAATTTTCCGGGAATAGTAATTATCTTGAAAATGCGAATTGTTACAACTTATCTCAATTACACATGAAAGGTATCAAGGGTTTGGAACCCTTGAAAAGCCTGTAAAATTCGCACCAAAATCGTACTTTGGGTTTCTCCAAAACTTCTCTCCTTTTAATGTGAAAATTAGAAAACTATATATAGGAAAAGGGGTCTGACGGCGTCAAGACCAACCTTGTGACGCCGTCACCACGCCGCCAAAACTATTCTCGGACTGCCTTGATCTACATTTGACGCTGTCAAGACTTAGCCATTTCCAGGCCGTCATGACTTTTACTCTTGACGCCCTACCTTTGTGACGCCGTCAAATCTGTACTGGGTCGTCATGGAATTTTGCTCTTGACGCCGTTAGAGAGTTACTCTTGACGCCGTCACCTACTGTTCCCAGCGTGGAAAATTAAGACTTTGGCGTTTTCTTCACTTTTATGCTCCAAAAACGTCCGAATTGTTTCCTTTTCTAGATTTCTCTCCCAAAGTACCTAAAATCACAAAAGGAATGATTTAGGGCATTATTTGATAAAATAAATTCGAATTCGGGCTTAAATGACCCCCTAAAAACGGATCATTTTTCGCCTCATCATATACCCTTACACTTGAGATTTGCTTGTCCTCAAGCAAATGCGCTTTTATTCTAGTCAAAATACAAGTTAGGGGTCATTTAACACTAATATAAAAGTAATTACAACAAATAATCGTTCCACTAAAGACCAATAGACAAGCACGGAGGTCATATACAAGCACCTCACAAATAGTGTTTAGATACTCACATCTCTCGGGTGTAGTAAAGTGTAAATTACAATATGGAAACGGAAGATATCTCTCACTACCTGTCATAGCAAAATAGAGTACCATAGGCTTGGGAAAGGATCAAACCTCCACCACATGGCGTAAGCACCTAGGATAAACTATCAAAGAGGTCTTTTAAAGGGTTGTAACGTTAGGTGTAGGGATATGAAATACACGGTTTTGTTGGATAAAGGAAGTTTTACTGGTGGCGAGTTAACAATCTTGGTTAATTACATGTACAATATGGCGTTGCTAAGCCAAGACTAGACTCGACTTAAGCTAATAAACGAAAAATAACAAAAACATAAAATGAAAAGGGATGGTAGTCCGTATGTTTTTTCTCTTTTCCTTTTTCTATTTTTTTTTTCTTTTCTTTTTCTTGTTTTTTTTTTTTTTTTTTTTTTTTTTTTTTTTTTATACACTCTTACCCTACCATCCAAAATAATACATCATAGGGGATGAACATTCCCCTTACACTTGAATCTTTACATACTTTACATTAAACTAATCTAATGACTTGAATTAAGAAAATCAAAACACTTGGAGCACTTTTAAGATTAACGCACATATGGGGGTAATAAATGATGTTCTTCCCCATTACTCCATAAAATAAGTACTTGCCCATGAGTCCCAATCGTCCCAAAACAATATGTACAAGGATATGACTCGACTTAGCAACCATGTAATCAATTAGAAAGTTAACTTAGGGTTTAACAAATAACAATAATGCACTAAAGATGAGTGCATACACGGAAGGCTAAGGCGATTTGGTTGTACATTTAAGTGGGGTGTAACAAATTCTTCCTTTAAGTAAGATGCTTAAAGTTAGAAACGAAAAGATAGGCTCGGAGGGGTGTACTAGGGGTTTCATGTACTAAAAATGAGTACAACGCTAAGGGTGTGGGAAAAATTAGTTGACTTAACTAGTCAAGTAATATGACATAAATGGTCAAGTAATTATGATACGGGTTTAACACAAGGGTAATCCTAATGCCTCTTATCATGTAGTAAATCCTACTACATGAATGTAGTCTCACTAGCGGTCTCGGGATGCATCACTAACGCAAGTTCTAGAATCTAAATGCTACCGGTACACTCATAAGCACTAATAGTAAATGCTTTTCCTATCAAATCTAAAGTTGAACCTCACATATTTAGGTGGAAAATTTTTCTGAAAGTACGGTTATGTGCTAGTCATACAATCTCCTATCCATGAGACGCTTGCTATGGCTAAAGTTTCACTCCTAAATGTTGTAAAAAAATTTAAATTTGGCGCTAAAATTGCACTAACAAGTATTTCTCATAGTTTTATTACACATCTACCATTGAACAAAACAAACTCAAGCGAAAGTGCATATGTAAGGTATCATCTTTTTACCCTCCCCTTACACTTAAGATGAACATTGTCCCCAATGTTCAAGTAAAGAATGTAAAAGTGTAAAAGTTAAAAAGAATGAAATCAAATACTCCCCTGATTCGCTCGGTATGGATAATAAGGTGGCCAGGTTAAATCTTCCTCCAAGAAAATGAACAATCAAAGCTTCCCTTCCAGAATGTAAATCATCTTCTTGTCATACATAACCTGTAAAACCTGATAAAATAGACAAGACAACCTTGCGTAAAATCGGCGGCATCCTATATAAGTTACTAAATCCTAGAAAACAAGATAAGATATAATGCTTGTGGAATGAATTTTGCAGATCTCCTGGGGATTATAAAACTTAATAATTCACAAAAACCATAAGACTCCGTTAGAAAAACAAAACTGGTAAAATTTCCAGATTTTTACACTTGACGCCGTCAAAAGTGACCTGCAGAAATTCTTATGTTAAGTTTCCGGAAAATTTCTTGAAAAACTTGGTCCTACTTCCTGGAAAATCCTGCAAAACTTCATTATGACTCAATACAAGCATTTGACTCTAACAAATACGAGTATACATGTTCATTTAATATTGTGGAGAATCATGATCGGTTTGTTTCTTGAAAACATATTTGGGGTTTTCCCTTACACTTATCTTTTGCAAAAATACCTTTAGGTGGAGTTAAGACTAGGCCAAAACAACAAAGTAAAGTATTTCCACTATTTAGTTTAGAAACATGATCTACCAACAATAAAAATTAAGCATGCATATGGAAGCAAACAACAAACAAACAATCAAAATCACACAAAACATGGGTTGCCTCCCAAGAAGCGCTTTTCTTTATTTACGAGTCTTGTAGCTAGACTCAAGGTCATGGGTTACTACGTGATACGGGTGAGTTCCTCATTGAGGACATCTTTGGGATCAAACTTAGGTTTCAACTTCCTATCGGTTTCCTTAGTATGGTATGACCTTTCAAACTTTTCTCCATCCGGGTCATATAAAGTCATCCTCATATGCCATGATCCGTCACCTTCTTTAGGTGGTTTGTCCCACCTCCATTTACACTTGTCTCCCTCTCTTTTCCACTTATTCATCTCTATATTAATAGGCATTACACTCAAGAACTCAATCATCTTCCTAAAGACCAAGGGGTCCTCAAAAGGGTCTAGCTCGTCATTTCTAGCTATGAGTTGTTCTACCAAATGTGTCTTTTCGATGAAGTCTTTTTCTAGATAAAATGGGCATTGAGGTCCTATAAAGTTCCTTTCTATCCAAGGTCCATATCTAGATGGTCTCCTATTCATCTCTACCCAATGCGGTGTCGGTTCATCATCACAATCATAACTATGCTTCTTTACATCGTACACCGACCAAGTATCGCCTTCACCTACCGCTATCTTAGACTCCTTACAATCTATCATGGCGCTAGCAGTTGCTAAAAATTCTCTTCCTACCAATAATGGGCATGTAGTGTCACTAACCATGTCTAGGACGTGAAAATCCGCTAATATAGTTAACTTTCCTACGTGGACAACGACATCCTTAATCATTCCAACCGGGTGGGCAATACTCCCATCCGCTAGCCCTATCAATACCTCCGTTTCCTCTAACTTTCCTAGCTTAAGAGCGGTGAATAAGGATAAGGGAATCAAGTTGAGGCTTGACCCTAAATCGGCTAGTGTATCGAAAGCTTCGGATCTTCCTATCTTACAAGGCAAAACAAATATACCTGGATCATCAAGCTTTTTAGGCAACTTGTTTAGAACGAAGGCGGTCCCATTTTTACCTAGCTTACACTTCTCATATTTTTCTAGGAGGGCACTATAGTAAGGAGCACGCGCTAAGACATCAATGACGGGGCGTTCAAGGTGAAGTTCTTTAAATTCATCGTCAAGGTCTTGCGTAAGAGGTATTTCAACTATGCTTTTGACCTGCTCAATATTGGGTGTCCTATTTGATTGGTCCTTTTGAAGAATTTGGTTTTGTTTGAAACACGTGCTTGTAGATTTGACCGAGTAGTATTGTGGACACGAAGTGGGTGACGAAACTGAAGATATGGAATTAACGTTTAGTTTCGGATTTTTGATTGTGTCGCTTGGAAGGGCTCCCATTTCTCGGTCATTGAGAACTTTCAACAATGCGTCAATTCTAGTGGTCATCTCGCTTTGCTTTTGTTTGAAATCGGCTTCAAACTTAGATATGCGAGCTTCTTGAGATGCCATGAACTTAGACATCAATCCTTCAAGGTTGTTGGTACTACCAAAGTTGTTAGAGGGATTGTTGTCGAAAGTACGGTTGGAGGGTGGACCGTTTGGTTGGTAACGATTAGGCGGATTGGAAGAATTGGGTTGATTTTGTTTCCACCTAAGGTTTGGGTGATTTTTCCATGAGGGTTTGTATGAATCACCGTAAGTATTTGGCTCGGGCTTGAAAGTGTACCACTTATCTCCCACTTCGTCGGTACGCGTGGATGCGTAGTCCACAAAAGCTGTTCTGGGGAGTTCCACACAATCACGAGTGTCGTGGGGACCACTACATAATTCGCATGAATAAGTGATTTTGTTCACTTGGCTTGAAGGCTTAGGAGCTTCGTAAGATTTCATGAGAAACTTGACTCGACCTTCAAGTTCCATGATCCTACGGTCGGGAGTGCTAGAATTGTTCGAAGGCAAAAATATTGCCTTGACCGTTTTGTTCAAGTCACGGGGATCATTCCAACTTTCGTTGTCATAGAGAGCAAGATCTTCTATGAGTTCCCATGATTGTTCCACACTTAGATCACGTAGCTTACCACCGGCCGATTGGTCAATGGCTCGCCTCGTGGAGATGTCGATATGGTCATAAAAGATTTGGACTTGGAGCCAAAGATCTATGCCATGATGAGGGACTTTTTGGAGTAAGTCCTTGAAACGAGTCCATGCTTCATAAAGAGATTCATTTTGACGTTGTTGGAACATCAAGATGTCATTTCTAAGCTTAGTAGTTCTCCCCGGTGGGAAAAATTGAGCAAGGAAACGAGTGGTGAGATCATCCCATGTGGTGATGGATCCCGCGGGTAAACGCTCACGCCATTGACTAGCTTGATCCCGTAGAGAGAATTGGAATAGGCGTAATCAGGTTGTCTCTCTAGTTGCAACATCTAGGTCTATGGAATCTACGATTTTGAGGAAATCCTTAAGATGTTGGTTTGGATCTTCGGAACGAAGTCCATGGAATGCACATCCGCTTTGCACCAACCGGATGGTGTCGGATCGCAAGGGGGTCACATTGGCTCCGGTGAGCTCAATGGTGTTTCGGTAGCCTTGGTGGCTAGGTCGGGAATACTCTCCTAAGGTTCGGGGCCTAAGGGGTTCTAATGGTGGGTTTTGTTGTGGTGGGATGACGGGTTCAAAGATGTTCCCGTTGTCCATGATGTCGGGTGGTTACGAACAAAGGCACAAAGAAATAAGATAGACTAAAGAGAACCTAAAAATAAAAATAAAATCTTACTAGAGAGGAATCTAGCAAGTAGACCTAATAAAAAGAAATTCTAACCTAGACAATAACTATTCCCCGGCAGCGGCGCCAAAAACTTGATGCGTAGGGATTGCACCAGGCTTTACCTCTCAAGGGATCTTGAGAAGCTTACAACCCCCACCAGGCAGTGTACCTGATCGTTGTAGTATAGTATAGTGACAAGTACCGGGGGATTGATCGTTCAGCTTAGGAATAGTGTCGCTAGGATTAAAAAACCTAAATACTAGTTCTAAAGGTGAGGGATGATTATTTTTTGTATTTTATATTTTTTAGAAAGCAATTAAAAATCTCGGGTTTGAAGGATTTGGGCGGAATTAGTTGCTAATCAACTAACCCAATACTAAAGATGCAATCAAAATAAAATACTAGAAATGAAAATAAACTAAATTATACTAAAGTTGTGAGCAGTAAGTGGAGAAAATGTGTTTACTTAGATTTCACTACTCCCTAGACATCTTTTACACGTTAATTACTTGTTATAATTGCATGGATGACGGATCGTATTCCTTAATACCATTCATGGGGTGGCACACTTAACTCCCCAATTCTATAAGCTCTTATCTCCTCCTACACCATGCCCAGCACAACTATAGGGATTGTAAACAGTGGCTCATGCATTAAATACAACCAATAAAGACCTAGTGCGCGTCGGTTCATGTTTCTTAAGACGTTCAAGCATGTTACCAATTGGAGATCTGCCAGTTTTCTTAAGCCTAACATATAAATCATTCATCCAAGACAAGTATAAACAAGTAATCAACACATAATTATCTTCTAGGTTTCATTAGATCCAAGCAAACACAAGATAGATCTAGCCTAGCATGATGGAATTAAGACAAGAACAAGATATAGACAACCAATACATAGACATATTGATTGAATTAAAAGAACACTTATCTCAATTACACATGAAAGGTATCAAGGGTTTGGAACCCTTGAAAAACCTGTAAAATTCGCACCAAAATCGTACTTAGGGTTCCTCCAAAACTTCTCTCCTTTTAATGTGAAAATTAGAAAACTATATATAGGAAAAGGGGTCTGACGGCGTCAAGACCAACCTTGTGACGCCGTCACCTCGCCGCCAAAACTATTCTCGGACTGCCTTGATCTACATTTGACGCCGTCAAGACTTAATCATTTCCAGGCCGTCATGACTTTTACTCTTGACGCCCTACCTTCGTGATGCCGTCAAATCTGTACTGGGTCGTCATGGAATTTTGCTCTTGACGCCGTCAGAGAGTTACTCTTGACGCCGTCACATACTGTTCCCAGCGTGGAAAATTAAGACTTTGGCGTTTTCTTCACTTTTATGCTCCAAAAACGTCCGAATTGTTTCCTTTTCCAGATTTCTCTCCCAAAGTACCTAAAATCACAAAAGGAACGATTTAGGGCATTATTTGATCAAATAAATTCGAATTCGGGCTTAAATGACCCCCTAAAAACGGATCATTTTTCGCCTCATCAGTTCACTGGGCTTTTTAAGCTCAGCCGCATTTTCTTCCCGCGACAGGTTATTTAGAAGGAACCTGGGTTTGAGGGAAGAGTGCTTAGGAGCTTTTAGTGGACTACATGGTTGATAGCTCCCCATGGATTAGAGATGGACTTAGAGATTCCTCTTTTGGTTCTTAGTTTGTAATTAGTTTGAAAGCTGTTATGCTTAGTTTTAGCACATTATCATTTATTAGATTTGCTTTGTAACCCTTATATTATTTAATGTATTCCGCTTGCTTATATTCTGATTCGACCCCGTAATGTTACACTTTAGCCCTTTTTGGGTTGGGGTGTTACATCATTGCTCTTCTTATTACACTAAGTTGATCATGAAGTTGTTATAGAGAGAAAAAACTAATGTAGCAGTGTTTTCATCGGTCCTGTGAGGGTCACCATTACACTTAATTACACTTAGTCTAACACATTAGCTATGGAAGTCAATTTAGGAAATGCTTATCTTTGAGTTGTAACCCATTTTGTCTGTGAATCTCTTAAGTCAAATGGTTGTAGGTTCAAACTTCTGCTTATAACACGTGAGATAATTTTATGATATGTTTTTACAAGATAATTAAAATTGTTGTTTCAAAAGAAAAAAAATATATCGTAAGTTGCAATTCTTTTGGACAAGCTATCCTAGCCATTTACTGCATAATCCTGACAGACTATTGCATGATTAATCAAGCTTCATGAGTCTTAGTCTTGCAGGGTGTGGTATTTTAAACTTTGTAGGGCAAACAATTGAGTTAAGTAGAATGTATAAAATGGTACAGTACCTGAGTTTGCCTCTAATTACAAATGAACATCTATAATAATGAACAAGTTACTTTGTAATCTAACTAGAAAACTTTATGACAAGTATGCAATGATATGAAACTCTAATCAACTAGAAAACTTGATGAGCAACTTCAAAAATAAAAAAACATTCAAGTCTTTTTATACAAAGTTAACAAGTTCATGATGATACTAAAACTATACTAAGAGTACAAATGGGTCATTGGACTACTTATGTCCCAAACCAGATCGTGATCATGACTCAGACTTTGAGAAGAAGTTTGAGTCAGGATCATTACTGGTACATAGTATTGTACCGCGATACTATCGCGGTTTCATCTCAAAGTTTGCACAATTCAAATCACATCATGATGATGGATTAAAGCCTGAATAATAAAAGAAGGAAAGAACAAGCTCTTCCCGAGAAAGAATCAACAAACAAAAAACATGTTAGGCCAAATTCTTCTTAAGTAACTTGTAATTTAAAAGCAGAAAAATAAGAGATGGTCTGCATGCTTGGACAGGAAATTCATCCATATATTTGTTAAAATCGGAGGATCTCAAGATTTGCAAATACAATACCACATGTCACGTTTCGTATCATATTATTTGAAAGTAGACACATTAGAGTAAATACGCTTTACATGACCCACATTAAACGATTTATGTTGAAATTGAAATTTAATTACAACGGGTCAAAATACATTACTCAAAAAATTAGAAAAAACCCTGCGCGTGCGCGGGCATTATAACTAGTATTCCCTCCGTCCCATATTAAGTGTCCACAATGGAATATTTGAATGTTTCAAATTAAGTGTCCACTTGTACCTTTCAACCAATAAGATGAGACTTTAGTGGGTAAAAATAATATTTGATTGGTAGAGAGTTTAGTTAGTGGAATCTCTTTAAACTTTGTGCATTATGAAAGTGGACACTTAATATTGGACGGATAGAAGCAGGAAACCATAAACAATTGTCTTATCATGTTAATAAAGCGGGTAAAAGTGAAAAAAAAAAAAAAAAAAAAAAAAAAAAAAAAATTGCGTATATAATATAAAATTTGACAAATAAAAACTAGTTAAAAAAATTGCTGTGAATAAATCGTGTAATGGGAGTGTATAAATTATTAAATTGTTAGGGGTTAGCATAGTAAGTAGTTTTATTTTCAAGGGAACAAGAAGGGACAGGAACCATATTTCATGCCGACCCATACGCAGTATTTCCGTCAACTGTACATTTATGAGCCATGGTTATTGACGTCACTTTTTCTTTTTATAAATTTCCGAGCAATTTCCATATGTCCTCGGTATCTTGATATAATTTCTTCACACGTACATTTCCTCATCTGATCACTCAAATCTTTCACAACTTAATTACAATGGTCATTCTTACAGATTTTTCAGAAGCATCTTCGTCAAGTAATGATCAACATAAAATGTATGATGTGTTCCTAAGTTTTCGAGGGGAAGACACTCGTAACAGTTTCACAAATCACCTCCACAAAGCCCTTGAGGATGCTAATCTCATAACCTTCTTGGACGATAAAAATATTGAAACTGGGCTATATTTGAAGCCGGAGTTAGAGAGTGCCATTAGAGCATCGAGAGCTTCTATAATTGTGGTGTCAGAGAATTATGCTTCTTCCACATGGTGCCTTAATGAACTGGCGTTAATCCTAGAGCAGCATAACCACATAGTTATCCCCGTATTCTATCATGTCGATCCTAGCGATGTGAGGAAGCAACAAAACAGCTTCGGAGATGCGATGGCATATCATAAACAGAAGATGGAGGCAGAAACAAATGCAGAGATAAAAAACGAATGGGCTCAAAAGATGGAGATATGGAAGCATGCACTTACACAAGTTGCTAATCTTAAAGGGAAAGAACCAAAGAACATGTAATTAACTAACTACTTTCATCTCTTTGATTATCACTTTTATTTATTTATTTATTTAGTTATTATTTTTAATAATTTTGTTTTTATTATATAACTTGCGAAATAAAAAAATGAAACAGAAAATGTAGAGTTTAATAAATCAAAAGTGATAAAACATCAAAAATACCGAGCACATAACCACTAAAAATTGTATTGCTTTATTAATAAAGTGAGTAAAATTGCGAAAAAAAATACGAAAAATAAAATATAAAGTTTGACAAGTTAAAAGTAATAAAAACAAAAAGATATTAACAAAAAATCAAAAAGAATTGTCTTGTTCTATCAATAGAGTCGATCAACGGGGTAAAGAAGGTAAGGGGGGGCCAAAGTACCACCCATACTTGAATTTATTACCTATTTTATTCATGGTACAAGACACTTTATTAATCGATAAGACAATTTTTTTATGGTTTTCTGCTTTTATTTTATTACTTTTGACTTTTCAAACATTATATTTTCTGTTTTAGCAATTTTATAATAAAAACAAAATTATAAAAAAAAAAATATGGGGAGTGTTACTTGTATTTTAAGAGGTACCAATATCACATTCTTTTCTTTTAAGAAAGATTTAAGCTGAATATCATTTTTAATAATATTGTCCCTTAGTTTACGCTTATTTTTTAAATATTCCTCTAAAGCTTAAAATTACATATAAATTACAACTTAAAATTATAATTGCATATATATCCGACTTAAACTTATAATTGCATATATATATTTTCTAAACCTTAAATATGTCATATATATCCAAATAATCATTTATTATCAATTCACAACTCTAAAATACATTACAACTATAATTATTATTACTTTAGATTAATTTTTCGTTATTTATACACTTATTGTAGTAATATACGATTTCTTGTAAAAATATTTTTTCTATTATACATATATAACAATCATGATATCTAGGGTTGTTATTCGGTTTGACCCGATCGGGTTCGGGTCACTAGGGTTGGGTCAATGCTAAAAAAAACATATCCAAACCCGACCTTGTTTACTTAGGTTCGGGGGGTTCGGGTCGGGTCAACTCAGGTTCGGGTCTAGGTCGTTTAAAAATTATACAATTTTTGTGTTAAAATACAAATTAGAAAGAAAAAAATGGAACTTGGGTAACTTGGGTTGACCCGAACCCGATTAAGAGACATTTATTAAACCCGAACCCGACCTTGGTTAGAGCTCGGGTCAATTCGGGTTGATCCGAATATAATTTTAAATCCGATTAACCTGACCCGAAAAGCAATATTCGTGTTCGGGTCGGGTCGGTTTTTGTGACACCCCTAATTATATCTATGAAAGGTTTATTTCATGTATTCTTATTATATACTGTATGAGATAAGGTGACTTTTTTGTGAGGTTATATATTGTATCGATATATTATTTTGGTCATCTAATTCATTTTGAACCTCAGGACATTGTGTTTTTGAAACAAATATAGTTATTGGCTTATTGCTATTTCTAAAATTAAAATTACCAAAATTTAGAGTTTATAATTATATTGCATAATAATTTTAATATATATGACACAATAAATGTTTAGAAAAGATATATATGCAATTACGAAAGTTTAGAAATGATCTCTATGCAATTACTGTATTAGTTTAAGCTGTATATTATGCAATTTTTTAGTTTTATGAAAGATATCGATGCAATTATAAGTTTAAGTGGAATATATACGCAATTTTAAGCTTTTTGAAATATTTATGCAATTTTTTTTCTTTTCTTTTTCTTAAAAAAAAACAAAAAAAAAAAAAAAAAAAAAAAAAAAAAAAAAAAAAACAAACTATCCTACAATTATGTTCTCGTTTCTAGACCAATATATATGTTTTGTTGAATACGTAATTTGTGTGTTCCGTGATTTATTAGTATTATTTTTTGTACATTAAGTCCTGTAATTTTGACCATTTCAAAAAACAAGTACTAATAGTATATATAACATATGACTGAACTATCAAAATTTGGATTATTATAATTTAGATGCATGGATTGAATTTTCTACTTCTAATAAGTAAAATTTATTTCAGGTTAGAGACGGATTTTATCGAAGAAATTGTTAAGGACATCTATCATCAATTGGGCGTACTCCTAAGGAGTACTCTGCCACAAGACCCACCACTAATTGGGATAGATTATTCCATTCACTTCCTCAGTTCATGGCTCCGAGACGGATCTGAACATACTGCTGATATCCTCACTATATACGGTATGGGTGGGATCGGGAAGACATCTTTGGCCAGACACGTCTTTAACTTACACTGTCATGAATTCAACCGAAGCAGCTTTGTTGAAAATATAAGTAAGCGATGGGGTCAATCTAATGGATTGCTTGAAGTACAAAAACAACTTTGTGATGACATTACGAAACCAAGTTCAATTCCAGTTCACGATGTATCTGTGTACACCTCTACAATTGTGAACGCACTAGCCCGTAAAAAAGTGTTTATAGTTCTTGATGATATTGATAGTCTCGACCAGTTGGATGTGTTACTCGGAAATAAAGGTTTTCATCCAGGAAGCAAAATCATAATAACCAATAGAGACGTGTCATTGACGGAGAGATGTGCACTTTTCAATCCGCAAGTTCAACCCAATCATACCAAGCACAATCTTAAAAGTTTACATGTGATTGACTCACTAAAGCTTTTATGTCTTCATGCATTCGAGTCTGAAGATCTCAAAGAAGGTTACAAAGCAGTTTCAGATAATATTGTGAATTAATGTGAAGGGAATCCGTTGGCTCTTAAAGTTTTAGGCGGGTCACTACGTAACCGAGATGTTGCTTATTGGGAAGACTGCATAAAAGGGGTACAGAAAGAACCCCATTCCCATATAACTAATGTCTTGAGATTGAGCTTTAAATCTTTGCCATCCAAAAATGATAAGGAATTGTTTAAGCATATTGTTTGTTTTTTTGTTGGAAAAGGTAGAGATTTTACTGAAACAATATTAGAAGCATGTGACATAAACACAAGATCCGGGATCACTCATCTCATTGACAGATGCCTTCTCGATATCGATTGTAACGTGTTGAGTATGCATTCACTGATTCAAGAAATGGGAAGAGATGAGGTACGTCAAGAATCACCTGACAAACCATGGAAGCGTAGCCGAATATGGTGTCACGAGGAGGCATTCAAAGTTCTGAAACAAAAAAAGGTAAGAGACATGATATTAGTAATACTTGATGTTTCCAACTATTTTGCATTCATAATTATTGTACATGCAAATAACATTTTTTTGTATATGGTCATTTCTTCATAGGGTAAGGGAAATCTACTTGGCCTGAGCCTTGATATGCGGATGCAGAAGTTACGAGGATCAAGTGAACTTAAAACAGCTGCATTTAGTAATATGGATAGTCTAATGATACTACTTCTCGATTATGCGCAAATCAATGGGCCTTATGAGAACTTTCCAGAAGAATTAAGATGGTTGCGTATGTGTGGGTTTCCTTCAAAGTCTATACCTTCAGAGTTGCCAATGGAGAATCTAGTTGCTCTTGACATGTCTTACAGCAATATCGAATTCTTTGATATGTCTTGTAGTAGCCACCAACGAGCTGAGAAGAAGCAAAAGGTTAGAAATTTCATGATCTATTTTGTAGTTATTATTTGTCCATGTTGTTTTACTGCCCGCAATTCACCAACTGTTATACCCATTTCAACAGTTGCTTGGTTCGTTGAAGATTCTTGATCTGAGTTTCAGTAAACAGCTTCGTCGTGTCGGTGGCTTTTGTGAACTCCCTTCACTTGAGAGTTTGTTTCTTAGCAATTGCTCGAGTTTGATTGAAATCTGTGAATCAATTGACCATTGTGATGAGGTTGCCTTAATTGATCTCTTTAACTGCAAAGATTTACGAAAGCTTCCAAGGACTTTAGCCAAGTTAAAGAAGGTCAAAACATTACTACTTGATGGATGTAATAAGTGCGAACTTGCCATTGTGGAGGCTGTACCAAGAGATTTCAAGTCCCCTGCTGTTTATTTTCCGAGCTCATTAGTAACGTTGTCGCTTGCAAATAGTAACTTGTCCAATGAATCTTTTCCCATGGACCTGAGTTGCCTCTCCGTGTTGAAGGACCTATGTTTAAATGGTAATCCAATTGTTTCAATGCCTGATTGTGTGAGAACCCTTCCTAGGCTCAAGGAGCTTTTAATGGAAAACTGTGTAATGCTGGGTTCAATTGAACATCCTCCACGTACACTAGGATATTTGAGATTGAATCCATATGGTAATCCATATTTGAGGAAAATTTCATTTGATCCAGAAATGTCTCCACTCGATTTATTTACGGGGATGGGTCAATTTGCACCTTCATCCATTGAAATTGAAGGAATTATCAAAATCCAACCTATAGCAGGTGTTGATGATACTATCTTATGTAGTTTGGGGTGGAGTAACTTAGAGTTCATTTATAAAAGGTGTGTGGCAACGTATCAGGATTTTAGTGGGCCAGATGAATTTCAAACCCAGGTTTCTCTAACTAATGTATTATGAGTTTATATGAATATGTATACATAGACTATTTAATCTGATTAATTTTGCTTGTGTTTTGGCAGATGTATTATGAATATGGAATATTCAGCACAATTTATGGGGGTGAAGTGATGCCAGAGTGGATTACGCACAAAAGCAAGGGGCCATCAATTTCGTTTACCATCCCATCATCTCCTAATAAGCTCAGAGGATTAAATCTCTGCTGTGTACAGACAGTAATAGATCGATACTGGAGGTCTGAAGATCAGATGATTGAATTACCAGATATCAAAATTAGTAATATAACAAAGAAGCTCACCTGGAAATACCGTCATTATATTAATAGTATCAATGTAGGTGGAAAGAGTTTAACATTCTTAAGCCATTGGATGTTTGGGGAGAATGAGATGGAAAATGGTGACCAAGTTACTATTTCTATAGAACTTGTTCTTAATCGTAGCAGCATAATTAGGAAGTGTGGGGTGAGTTTTGTGTATGATGATGGAAAGAATGAGAAGGAAGAAGATCCGTTGAGTTATTACAAGTCATGGAATCACATCATTGGTGGAGATCTCTCTCCTTTTCAGTCAACAACAGGGGAATACAATATTGGTGGAGATCTCTCTCCTTTTCAGTTTCCACCAAAGGAATATTACCTACACAACCATAATAGAGGTAGAACCAATTTACTATATTTTCTAAAAAGTTGTTGTCTGATGGAGTATTACTTTTTAGTATTTTATTATTTTTTATCTCAGATTGGAGACATCACTTTAAAGCTTTCTCCAAGAAGAACTCCAACACACGTGGCCGTGCAATCGAGGTATGTTTTCGATACCCCAACACTTTTTCATAACACGAACAAACACCACACATAACCAACCGTATATTTATTCATTATAGCTCTTAATTGGTCACAGGATGCACTACAACAATCAAGAGGACAGGCGAGGAAGCTTTTGGCGGGGACGCCTATGTCCCCACCTAAAGTCGCTAAACGACAAAAACGTTGCTGAGCTTTCTCCAAGAAGAACTCCAACACACGAGGCCGCGCAATCAAGGTATGTTTTCGATACCCAAAGACTTTTTCATAACCGAATATTTATTCATTATAGCTCTTAATTTGGTCACAGGATGTATAAAAATGGAAGTGATTATAACCTTGCTATGGAAGGACTCATTACACATCATCAATTCATCAAGGTGTTGCAGCTTTTATTACTTTCTCGCACAGCTTGTGTTGAAGCAAGTCCCATTTAGATCATGTATTCGCTATTCATATTTTCCCATTTCGCATAAACATGTCGACATATTCTTCACTGTTAATGAACTTGTATAGAGAATTGATCAAATAGTGTTTTAAAGTGTTATATGTGTTTTTGGATAGGTTGTTATTTATTACTCACTTGTATTAAAATGCCCAAAATCAAAAAAATCCGAACTAAAAAATAAATAAATAAAAAATTAAAAAATTTCAAGGTTGTGGATGTCAAAAATTGAGTTGAAAGTTTGTATCTTGAGGGTGATTTTGGGTAAAAACAATGGAAGAAATGGTAGAATTAGTGATGGTAAAAATGATGTATACAAGGTGTTCGACGAAATGTCAAGTAGCAGACTTATTAAACAAGAAAGGTTCAGTTAGAAAATATTATGATGCATTTACTTCTCATTACAACGTATACATTTCTTGGACTAGAAAATTGGGTTTGGATGATGGGTGTCTTGTTATGTCGGGGTTGCAGCCGGAAATTGAAAAGATGGTTTATTTTCAACCCAAAACACTTCATGATGCATATTTGCTGGCTAAGTTGCAAGAAATGACTATTGAGATTTTAAAGGACGATCATTCAAAAGGAGATGAAAAAGTGAACAGTGAGGAAACTCAATGTGTGGAACTGTTCTTAATAACAAGTGCTTTGATTGATGGTGGTGACTTGTGTTTGAAAAGTGATGGAAATAGAATAGTTATTGATAAAGAAAAGAATGATGTGAAACAAGGTATAGGGAAAGAAGAAAATGGTGATTACTGGATTAGTGTTGTAGATAATGATTATGGAAAAAGGGAACAAAAGGAAGATATTGGGAATGATATATGTAGAAGAAGATGAGCTTATAGAATCAAATAATGCAAATGGGGTGATTGGCGTAACTATTGGTTTGATGGGTTTGTGATGATGGATTTAATGTAAGTTTCAGTGAGAATGGGAATCCAGATTGTGTAGCCATGGATGTAGATCATGTTGAAAAATGTTTTAGTGAGATGCAAATGGAGGCTTGTGGCAAGATGGAATAGGCAAAGGCTTTAAATGAAAGTGAACTACTGCCCTCTTCTGTTATGCAACCTGTCAAGAAATGTGCCCATGAGATTGAATTTGATCGTTTTGACACTCAAATGGAAGTGACTGGAGGTGTGGAAAATATTACTGATAGAATAAAGTAAAACCAAATTGTGGCGGATAAACCGTTAGTTGAAAAGTTTGTGAAGAATAAAGTTAAGAAGAATGATCATGTGATTGCAACTATGAAGGTTAATGGTTCTGGTAGGATGACTTTTACTGAATTGGGAAAGAAGACAGAACCTGGAACTTTGATTAAGAAGTTTTTGGAAGCTGGGAAATATACTAAAATTTGGTCAAACAAGTCAAACAACAACCAAATTCAAATCCAAAATCAGCAACGAGAGAAGCATTTTTGTACGGAAGATGACAGAAGGTTTCATGAAGATGAGGAAGAGTACAATAGTCTTGGTATCGCTAGTGGTGGTAATGGTAATAGCAGTGGTGATGGAAACCTTTTTGGTTTTGAAGTAGGTCAAAATGGTAAAAATAGAGGTGATGTGAAATTGGATATATGGAAATGGTCGAAAAGAAAGAAGAAATATGTGAAATTTGATACAGGGAAATGGATGAAAAAGAAAAAACAGCACGTGTGATGTTTGACATATGGAAATGGCCCAAAAGGAAAAAAGAAAGTTATAGGTTGTTTGGGTAAGAATGAGTTTTAAGAAAATGCAAATGGTGAGGAAACTCAGTGTGTGAAATTTGATACAGGGAAATGATTTGTTAATCCCATTTTTCCAACTCTATGGTATGCCACATCCCTATTCTAAGTCAATCTTTCTTCTATTTTAGGCGATGGATACGAGCAGTTTTCAAATGACCTTGACCATAATATAATTCCACTGTCAAAAATCACAAATCGGCAATTCTGACTTGTGGGTCGAGTGTCCTACTGCAGCATCTTTCACATTGAATTGTGTGGCACCTAACTTGAGCCATCTGATTCTCGACATGTAAGTGATGAGTGAATAGTTATCTGTGAATGATATTATATTCTGAAAAATAGATATAAAGGCTAAGTTTGTAGAATTACAATGTGTATTTAGAATTTATTGCAGTCACAGGTTTCACTAGTGTTTCCTGAATAATTGATGTATTTATCACTCGGAGGAATTTACAATTATATCTTGTTGCATGTGGTAATCACAGGACGATGAGTAACCTCATATCATATGAGTTTGAACTCGAAATTTTATTTGAGTAATTAAATACGTCAAACGTGGTATAGAAATACACATACTTTCTGCTATAAGCCAGGAAACCTATTATTAGGCATTATAATGATCCATTTGTAAGACCCATCAATTCTGCACATTGAATCCTAACACTGTTTAAGGATCATTGATCCATGCTTCCTTCATTTCTTCATCGTTTATGTCGAAATTTGTCATCTTAACTTGCAAGCTTTGAGCTATTTGGTCAACTTGAGGTGAGTTCTTCAGAGTGAAGCTTGCTAATTTTAGCCTCAAAATACCATCGACAAACTTAACCCAAACATTCTCGACTCACATGAAAAACAGAAACCATCTTGTTCGTATTTTTGGAGGGTAACCATGGTTTGCGGTTTTTTGGCCGACTAATCCACGAGGTTTGAACCACTGCCACAGACTCAAACCAGGTAAAGCGTTTCCTTTTCAGATGGTTGGCGTGGCCACTTCCCGGTTGTTTGCATTTAGCACTAATTAAACTTGAGACCTCACACATCTTAAAGTGATAATCAAGAATCCTTTTGCCACTAGCCATCCTGAATGGTTCCATCATGTTCATTTTTCTCTAGTGCTACAGTTTTCTTTCCACAAGACGAGGTTAGGGTGAAAATTTAGTCACAAATTCGGGAACCTCATGGTTAAGGGATAACTGGTTCAAATCGATACACTATTTGGAATCCCTCGGCACGTTACACCTGGTTCTGAACTCGGTGCAAGAAGTTCATATGGCAAAACACCTGCACCACACCTATTCTTTAAACTCATGTCACGGTTTCGTTTTTCAATCTCCTTTTCGATCCTTTGAATCTCTGATGCAAACCCGTAAAATGCTTCCACCATTTCAGCATCACCAGACCACGTGTCTCGCTGTTGTCTTTCGCCAATATATTCCTCATCGTGTGAATGAGTTGATAACGTATCCACCACTGCCATATATTTTGTTGACTGTAACATACTTGGCAATGCCAAAAGGAAGTAATTTTGCGGGTCTTCGAGGAAGCTCGTGTATTCAGGATCATTTTCGTCAGGAATTAGGCGACGCATTCTTGGTGGCCGGTTTGGTATGTAGCCACCGTACGGGTATTGACCGAAGTTAAGTGCTGCATGCTGGGCTGAAGAGAGCCATATGATGGTGGTTAAGATGGCAGTGAGGTCTTCAGCATTGGCTAATGTGGGCCACCAATTCTCGTGACGCAGATCTTCGTGGCCCACATTGATTACCTCAGCGTACCAAGCTTGAAGCTCTCTATCATTGCAAACAAGTGACGGGTCAGGGTAGTATCGGTTTACGTAAGTCCGTACCCAGTCTTGTATAGCTTCCCATATTAAAAGCCCATCAGAAGCATATGGGTAGTCTTCAATTAGAAGCTTTAGTCCGTGCCTTTGACTCGGGTCTGGAACTGCCATACCCCTGTAACCATCATGATACCAAACACGGTCAGCATTATAGGTGGAAAAATATGTGGGTCGGATAGCTTAAGCAACGAGTCAAATGACTAATTTTTGTACGGATGCGGTTGACCTGCAAACACTTTTTATCCTATATATTTATTTGACCCGTAATAGATAAAAATGCGATTTGCATCCACACACAGTATTTTTACACAAGTATCATACCTTCTAATGAGATCAGCAGGGAGGCCTTCTAAATCGAAGCGCCAATGCTTATAAGCAGCAGCACTTATTTCCATGCAGTAGCGTCCAGGAGTAAAGCCTTGCTCTATGACACCATCAGCATTAAGGAGGTTCTGGCGGGCAATGGCGTTAATCTCTAGAGTATATCTCATGTGTGGGTCCAAAAGCTTATATATCGGGTGCATCGCACTCAATTGCCTATGTGCAGATAATATAAATGGTTCCATGGCTGCATGTGTTCGTAACCTACAATGTGATCGATACAAGAAATGCAGTTAGAGGTTGCACTTCCGACTCATTTGACAATGAATGGGCCGAGAATGAAAGAATATAAATTTGTAAGCATATTGACCAGCTCATTTTCGTCTGCGTACCAGTGGTGTGAAAGCTGGTGGACCCCAGCATCGTTAGAGCAGACATGCGCTTTAGCCAACTGCCATGTCCAGTTGCTAGTGGCATCTACTGGAGGTGTGAGAACACGCTTTGGTTGTGAACCTGGTAAAGCCCGTGGTAAGCTGAGCTCAATTGCAATCGGCTTAAGAGTGTCTGATGGGGTCAAGAAAAAGATGGTCCGTGTTGCATATGCTTTACGCTCATCGAGTGCATTTATCCGGTCAAGAAATGGTAGGTATATGTCATGGTAGTCGATTATGAATAGCTTATTTTCCTCGATAGCCTGTCAACATGGACAAAAATATACCATTCTTATCAAACATGTCAAATAAAGAAATAACTTCGCCTAAAAAACACACTAATCATTATTAAAAAGATGATATATTTTACCCCTTACCATTTTGTACCCGAATCCCTTTGACCCCTAATGTCACATTTTCAAAGAATTTAAAGGCTCGCCTGATATGAAGAAAGAAAGAATTGCTACCTGTTGTACTGTCATGCCGTTAAGATAACCCAAAATGTGTTCTTCTTTGAGGGCGGACTCTTGTGGACCGTATATTTCAGGGTCAAGTTGACTCACTGGTGGGAAGACTTTAAGTTTCTCTATGCTGACAGGGTTGACCCCTGCAAGTGCCTGGCGAGCAAATTCATCATCACGCAACCATGAGAATCTGTCCTCTGCACATTTGAAATACAGATTATAAGAATAAAACCCAACCCCAATTTGCTATCTCTAAATGAATTACTACTACAAGTGTGATGCTTACTCGATAAAATTTTGGGAGTGTCATACTTGAGAAGGCCACCACCTTGGCTAGACTCATGTAGTCTCGTCACTAAATTCGGCAACCGAAGCTTCTTAATGAGATCATCTTGCAGGCCTAATTTGAGAAGGACTCCTTCGCTATAGAGACTCTCAATTTGCGAGAACCCCTTGAAGTCATGTTTTTTAGAAATACTGGCCACCATTGATGGCAAGAGATTATGTAGCACTGCCTTTAACCGACTTGTCGAGAATGTATTTTGTTTTGACTCGTCAAATTGTTCATCTCGTGGAACATATAACGGAAACGGCTTCTCAACTCGACTCTCAGCTGAAATATCTGTTTAAATCACACGAGAACATATCACTTTATATTTAGTAACACAATATATGTGGCTATTTCGACCCATTTGCCTATGAATGGGTTGATTTTTGGTCATGTTTTATCTCAAACATGGCAAGTAAAAAATAATTTGAAAGATGGGCACGAATTACACACCAGTGTCACTAGGTGCGCGGCCAGTACGACACCTTCTTGGATATGGGATCTTTTGGCCGCCTAGTAGCGGTCTAATAAAGTCATTTCCCCTATCAGGATTTCCAAGATCATTGTAAACGTCATAATCATAGATTCGGTCTGATAACTTCCTCACTCCTGTTCCGTCGCCCCTTAAATCTCGAAGCTCTTTCTCTCTAAGTAACTTTATCCCTGCAGGAGTCTGATCTGGCAGATATGGCTGCTCCAAGTGTATAATAGTTAATACTATGACATATATGAACATATCACATCAAGTACTTGTTTTTAACGCAAGTTGTCAAAGATCAAATGTCACCAGAGGTCGATATCTATTACTTTACTAGTTAAGATTTCTAAATTCATTGACCCTTATTGAATATTATCTCTAGAGATCACTTGGCATGTTCATCAACTACCGTATTAAACTACTAAGTACAGTACTATTTATACTAAGATGCACTTTCGAAAACCAATCAACGGATGTCAAACCAGGAATACCATTATGAGTTATGACTACATACCATCATATGGTTGATCAAAGAAAAATCAAGATTTGATTTTTCAAGTTCAAACCTTTGACTCGTTATTGTTATACCAATATGCCACGGATAATAAATGTAGTAATAATTGAGGGGGTGTTTGGAAACTAATAATTGTGCTGTCAAATCACATATAATCAAGTTTGAGTGTTTGGATGGAAGCTGTTTGATTATAACTAGTATGTTAGTATTAAGGCCTTACGGGTGTTTGGGATTGGTTATTACAGCTATATAACTTCCTTACCTTCTTATCGTATTTTAACTTAAAAAGTCGGTGGCCTATTGTGTTTTAAAATACCATTAGGTTGCGTACATTATAGCCAAAAAAAGACTCGAACTTCCCCGCTGACCCGTTTTTAGTCTTTAAACTGCGTACCCTAAACAACTTCTTTCACTCACAAATGATCACAAAAGCAGTTTGGATAAGCAATCCCAATCACCCTTAAAACCGATTCTTATTTCAATCGCATAACCTATTTTAGAGCCCATCGCGAACAATGATTACCTGATTAGAGAAGAAAATCCTTGGTTCGGGATGATCATTAACGGATTGGACCCAAGAATTACAAGGGAAGTAAACAGGACCACACGCAAATCCTTCGATAGTAATGCTCTCCAAATAAAACTCTTTCTGATGCTTATTAGTAATCGTAATCGCTCCCGGGACCCCGAAATCTGATTCCACTAATATATCAGATGTGTAGTTAACTTTTTCCGATTTGAGATTTGATTTTTGTGACCAGTCCTTTAATACACCTTCTTTGCTTTTCTTTGGAGCCCTTGTTTCTTCACAATCAAAATGGAAACAAAAATCAGCAAAAAATAATTTGGTATTGCTTAAAACTGTTTAAGAAATAAGTAGTTTCAAGTTCTTCATTCAGCACAGCTTATTTTGCTGATAAACAATTAAACATACAAACACGTTGCATTAAAATGTTTGAAATAGTCAGTTTACAGCAAGCAGCTTATAAGCTAAAAACTTTTGAATAAGCAGTTTGCATAAACAATCTAAAAATCTACAAAGCTACTGTATCAAAACATGGTGGTTGGATTAGCTTATTTTCTGGGCTTATATGATTTTGGAAAAGCTCATAAGCCCACTTTTTCCGGCTTATGAGCTTATCAACTTGAGCTTATGGAATCAAGCTCATAAGTCGAAAAAAGTGAGCTTATGAGCTTTTACCCCCACAATATCTTTCCAAGGTGTTTGGGATCACTTATTCAACCAGCCTTACAGTAACCTTTTTCTAATAAGCAGTTTTAAGCAAAAAAGTCTTAACTTTTAAATAAGCAGTTTGCACAAACAATCTCAAAACAAATATCAAAACATAAATATATCCAATTAGCCAACATGATCAAAACATAAAAAACTGCTTTTCTCTACAAAAAAAAAAAAAAAAAAAAAAAAAAAAAAAAAAAAACAGATAAGAAAAAAATAAGAAATCCCAAACACCCTTCAAATAAGCAGTTTGCACAAACAAATACTATATCAAAACATAAATATATCCAATAATAAGCACATGATCAAATCATACTTGAATCAATCTCAACACTAAAAAGCTCCAAAACAACATTCCTCCCAATCTGATCAGCAAAAGCATCAATCTTTTTCACAAGAGTCTCCTTAAAATCCTCTTGAACCTTATTCCTCACAGTCAAAACAGCTCTCACCTTAAAAGTTACTGCTTTTTCTTTATCTTTTTCACTTTTAACAAACTTAGCTATATCTTCACTTATAGCTGACTTAACCACCACCTTTGTTCTAATCCTAAATGACCCATTTTGAGATATGGATATATGGTTGTGATGCATGGGTTTGAGAGAGTTTGAGTTGAGAAAAGATGGTTGGTTTTCTTGGAGTATGGAAGTGCCCATGAGTTCTTTAGCAAGTGCCATTTTGAAGTGTGTGTTTTTGTGTGTGTGTGTGTGTGTTTGATGATGGTGAATGTGGAGTTTCAGTCAAAGTGGAGTTTATGATCTCAAAGCAGGGTAAAAGTCATAAATGCTTAAAGTACTTTACATATTAGGGTGGTGGCAACCATACCTCCCAAAAAAATCCATACCTCCCAACCAACCAATAATATCATTCCACCTCACTCACACTTTTTTCATACCTCCCAACCCTTTTTTAGTGGCAACCATACTTTTTTCATACCTCCCAAACCACCATTTTTTTTTTTTTTTTTTTTCATAAATAAATAATTTAATAAAAACATAATATTTCATTAATAATTAAAATAAAAATACATAATACTTGGAAAAAAAAACATAATTAATAGAAAATTACATAATACGTAAAAAAAATAAAAGAAATAACTAGTCATCGAGGTATGCTAAGTTTTGAGCCTCAACGTGCTCCGTAAGATCATATTGGAGACGATAATGGATTTGTTCATCGAGTAACTCCGGTAGTACACTATCGTCATATACTGGCGCGACCGGCGGATCCATTATATGAACCGGTGATATTGCCATCTCGTCGTCTTTTAAAATCATATTGCACAATATGATACAAGTATTAACGATTTGTCGAATCTTTTCGACCGTCATAGGACGGAGAGGACGACTGAGAATCATCCATTTTGCCTTAAGACGACCAAAAGCTCGCTCGATATCTTTTCTTGCAGACTCTTGTAACTTCTTGAATCTCTTTTCCTTCGGATCAGTGGGATACTTATATGCTTTAACAAACGTAGAATATGTAGGATAGATTCCATCGGTAAGATAATATCCACATTTGTAAAGATGTCCATTTACAAAAAATGAATTGTTTGGTGCCGTTCCATTTCGCTCCGTAAGATACAACGGAGACTGATTCAAAACATTGATATCGTTGTTTGCACCGGGAGGACCAAAAAACGAATGCCAAATCCACAAATCGTATGAAGCGATGGATTCAAGCATAATAGTCGGGTATTGGTGATCACCTCGCTTATATTGGCCTTTCAAATGTCTAGGACAATTTCGCCAAACGAAATGTGTACAATCAATGCTACCAAGCATTCCAGGAATGTGATGTTGTTCTTCATGTGCCTCGTATAAGCGTGCAATGTCATGAGATGTCGGCCTACGTAAAAACTCTCGGCCATATAATTCAATAACCACATTGCAAAAATGATCAAGGCATTCTCCTGTTAATATAACGACAACATTAATAAAAAAAATATAACGACAACATTAATAAAAAAAAATATAACGACAACATTAATAAAAAAAATATAAAGACAATATTAAATAAAAAAAAATATAACGACAACATTAAATAAAAAAAAATTATAACCTGACGTTCTTCGTGCCATGTTTAAATAGTCATCAAATCTATCCGGAGGTTCACCCGTTGCGAGTTGCCGAATGACCGATGTGCATTTATGTAAAGCCGTGAAACTTTTTGCCCCCCTCGCATCAACGCCCTCTTGAAACCATTCGAATCTCGCTTCAATATCACCAACAATTCTTAAAAACAACCTTTTATTCATACGAAACCTATCTCGAAAAATATGGTGGGCAAACTTTGGTTGTTCAACGAAATAGTCATCCTTTAGATTTTGTAAAGCTTTTTCACGAAAACGGGTGACAGACGCTCGTGGTTCGGTAGAGGTTGCCGTGTCCTCAATCGAATCGTACATGGCTAAAAAGGTTGATAGAGTACTACCCGTGGATTGATTTTGTTGAAAAGTCGTGGGGGGGAAATATAACTCATCGGATGAAGAAGATGATGACACCATTGTGTGAAATGTAAAGGATTTAGTAGTAATTTGTATGGTGTGTGTATTTGAATAAGTGTAGTTTATTTGTATTGTGTTTGGTATTTATAGATTTTTTTTTTTTTTTTTTTTTTTGTGCCGCTCCCCCTAACGTCTATTTTTTTTTTTTGTTTTTTCCCCAACATTCACATTTCAAACTCCAAACCGCAGCAGGGTATTTTGCCGCTGAACCAAACCGCCCACCCAAACCGCTGGGGTGGCGGCGGTGTTCCCCGGCGGTTTGGGGGCAAACCGCTGGCCCAACGGCATGGCTGCCACTACCCTTATACTTTTTTTATTGTCAACATGCGTAATCAAGTTTGTATTATTTTTCATTACACATAATTAAACCTTTGTTCTCACTTAAAATGACTTAAATGCCCTTAAAGCTTTGAATAACCAAATTCTTCCACCCACAAAACCTGCAACGCATCACCACCACTTTAAATCACCATATCTTATTTGATCACTTATTCCTTTATCTCTTTTACATCCTCACAACTCAAATACACCTTCTTTCTTTCTCTTTGATTAAATCTGCCACCAAGAACAAAGCAAGAACATGAATGTTCAGGTAAAAATGTTACTAGAAACGTGGGTTACATTTGGTTGCTTAGATCGATCTTTGTATTAACTGGGTGTATACTCATTTTTGGTGTGGGATGGTTCTTCTGGTGATACAAGAATTTCAAGAAGTCAAAAGATTCAATCGATAAATCAAAATGGACATTGATGTCATTTCACAAGTTAAGTTTTAGTGAATATGAAATCTTGAGTGCTCTTGATGAAGATAATATGATTGGAAATGGGTCTTCCGGAAAAGTGGACAAAGTTGTTTTGAGCAATGGCGACGTTGTGGGAGTTAAAAAGCTTCGGTCAAGTTCTAAAAAGGGTGATGATGAGGATCTTGAAAATGGGTCCGTCTCCACTTCGGTTCTAGATAGTAGTAAAAGTGGGTTGCTTGATTGGCCCACGAGGTACAAGATCACGGTAGATGCTGCTGAGGGGCTTGCTTATTTGCACCATGATTGTGTTCTAGTCAAAGGTTTTAGTTTGTTTAAAGAAGGTTGAAGATGAAGACACAGGAAATGATGAAAATACCCTTAGCAATTCCTTTCAGTTATGTGTAATGAAAAATAATACAAACTTGATTAGGCATATTGACAATAAAAAAAGTATAATATGTAGAATGAGTCTATTTTGTAAGTACATTAAGCATTTATAACTTTTACCCTCTCAAAGTAGGAAGGTGGTGGTGAAGGTCAACTTGTTAGACTAGTTTAGTGGTTACTTAAAACGTGTCAAATTTAGGTAGGGGTGAGCATCGGGCCGGAACCGACCCGTCCTGACCTGATTAATTGAAAAATCAAAATCGAGTCTCGACCCGATTAGTCCCGACAGTCCCGAAAACCATTCGGTCGGTTCGGTCGGTATATTGGTTTGTTTTTTCGGTTTTTGTCCCGTCCCGACAGTCCCGAAAACCGATTAGCTGAAAAACCAAAACCGAGTCCCGACCTGAGTAGCTCGGTTTCAAGACGGTTTTTTCGGGATTTCGGGATTCGGTTGGGATTGCTCACCCCTAAATTTTAGGTATCAGTTACATATTTTTTTAGAACGACATCAAAATCTGAATTTTTTATCTCTTGCGAGACTCGATCCCGAGTAAAACTTCTCCCCAAACTTTAAAAGGAACTCAGGTGACCAACTGAGCTAATTCAGTCGGTTTAGGTATCAGTTAAATAAGTTGGGTCATATACATTATCCTATCAACAAACATTAGACAATATACATTTATAAATTACAAGAATCAACAATGCAAACTAGGTCAAACATGATAGACTTTTTTTTCTTCCTTGTAACAGAGATGTATAACTATAATAATTCATCTATGTTACAAGCAAAATACATCTCTATAATTAGAAAAAAGACGATAACACATCTCATATTAGACCCACGTTAGTAGGTAATGAAAAAAAGTTTGCATCGCTCGTTCTTAGAAATATATATTGTTTAACATCTGCTGAAGAATAAATGTATATGAGCCAACTTATCTAACAGGAATGTATACTGTGAAATTCTATGAACCACAATAATGTAATAAATAAAGTGTTAATAAGAGTTCAAACATAAATACATAAAAAAGTGGGAAATAAAGAGGACAAGTTGACAAACGTGATTGAATTTGTTACTTTTATGTTCTTATTTTGTAAACTATGACTTTTATCTATTCGAATGGTAACTTTTCAAAACGTCTCATTTGGAGGTCGTTTTCTATATCTTGTACTTTGTGCCCTGAAGTAGCATCCCAATGACACAGTCTTCCGCTGCGGTATTTTGGGGGTGTTACAGATTGGTATCAGAGCCTTGGTTATAGAGAACTAGGTTGCATATACTACCTAGACTATAACTGCTATAAACATTTAGACTCTCCTCCCTATCGCCTTGCACTTTACATACACATACGCTTGCTGGTAATTTATTTTTTTTAGACCTACGCTATTAGATATTTTGTGGTACCGATGGGGAAGTCCCAAAATCTAGACAAGTCATCAGAAATATGGAGCTCGGTAATAACTGATTATTTAACTTAATCTTGTGACAGTTCTTGTTTGATGAGACATGAGACTGAGTTAAATAAAGGTTATTACTTAGCTATAGAGATTTGATGATTTGCCCGAGGATGGGGGTTCTCTTGAGGTTACTCTTGAGAAACCGTTAGAAACTAGACTACCCAGTGACTTTAGCACTTAAGGGAGAATCCTTTGTTCCTAGGTACTGAGCGTGACATTCCCTAGATTCCCATTTAAGCAACGTCTACCACTGAGATATGTGTGCCTGGTGATATGTACACCTGTGAAAGGAAACATTTATAATTGTGGTGGCCAACATAATTTTAAGTGCTTCACGACACACGTGGACATATGACTATGCTTATGTAGATCGGTGTTGGCACAACATAGGAAACAACTGGTGGCGTGGTATTATGTATGAGGATGTTAAGTATTGACTTTGGATAATCAACGGTTTTCCCTCATCTCTGACGTTCACTAAATGTCCTTCCTATCAGGAAATCATGGCACCAAAGAGAGTGACTCGTAGCTCTGGTCGAGGAGGCGCAACACCAAGGGGTGGAAGGACTGGTGGACGTGGAGGTAGAGGAGGTAGAGGAGCTGCTCATGACACTAGTAACCCTAGTAACGATGGTGGAAGAACTGGTGGACGTGGAGGTAGAGGAGGTGGTCACGGCGTTGAAAACAATGATAACAACGACGGTGGAAATACTGATTTTGAAGCCAACATCGCTCGACAACTTCAAAACTTTCTCCCCACTATTGTCACTCAAGTTGGCGATCATATGAATAACTTGGCAAACCACGAAAGCGGAATTAACAACACCAATGGTATAGGCCAGAATGGTAATGGCAACAACAACATTAGGACTGGATGTACGTATAAGGAATTTACGTCATGTAAGCCAATTGATTTCGATGGTGTAGGAGGCGCGTTAGTGTATACTCGATGGGTTGAAAAGATGGAGTCGGTGATAGACATTAGTAACTGTGCAGCACATCAAATGGTGAAGTACTCCGCATGCTTGCTGTCAGGAAAGGCATTGACATGGTGGAATACGCAGGTTCAAGCTAGGGGTAGAGAGGCAGCTGTAGGTATGACATGGGATGATTTTAAGGCATTACTGAAGGAGGAATACTGCCCGGACAATGAAATGCAGAAGCTGGAGGATGAACTTTATCATCACTCTAGGATAGGGGCTGGACATGCAGCCTATACAGATCGATTCCATGAATTAGCCAGACTAGTTCCACACCTAGTTACCCCTGAGTCCAAGAGGATCGAGAGGTACATATATGGTCTTGTCCCAGAAATTCGTGGGACTGTGAAAACAACTGAGCCTTCTACAATTCAGAGTGCAATATTGAGAGCAGGGACTCTGACAGATGAGATGGTTAGAAATGGAAGCTTGAGGAACAGTGATAAAAGGAAGGGAACAAGCGAGTCGAACAAGCATATGGGCGCGATAGCTGACAACAAAAGGGCAAGGACCTTTGCGGCGACTAGTTCTGGTCAGAGAGAGTATTTAGGCCAGCATCCTAAATGTACGAAATGTAATTTTCATCACCAAAAGACTGTGCCCTGCCGTATGTGTGCTAATTGCAGACAGTCTGGTCATTATGCAAATCAGTGTAGAGAACCAGTGAATGTGGGCAATATAACGAACAATCAAAAGACATGCTATGAGTGTAACACCCCAGATCACTTTCGGAACACTTATCCTAAGTTGAAAAGGAATCTTAACCTAGGAAGAAATCGTCCAAACTTAGCAGCAGCAATTGAAGGGCCACAAGATGAGACCGTTGAGATTCCACCCGCACTTGGCAGAGCTTACTTTTTAGGAAATCCTATCACCCAACATGTCCGCGATAGCACAACGGGTACATTCTCTTGAACAACTATCGTATTTTTTTTGTAGCACTTAAGTCTTAATATAGGACCTATACACAACATTGACTAATCTGAGACCTAGCATCATTAACCTTAGTCATACTAACAGTAGTAATTTGATTCGTGTAAGCAATTATAACAAGCTGGGAAAGTTTACATTGTCGAATCAGACCCCTAGGCACATATGTGGAACGAACGAGCTGAACTTCGGGACGAAATTCCTTTTAGGGTGAGAGACTGTCACAACTCGTAAATTTTGGTCATTTCTCGAAGTTTTCAAAATCACTATTCATCAAAACACTATTCATTGTTTTACTATTCATCATTTTCGAGGTCAATTTGATATTCTGAGAAGCATTAAAAAAATTTACTATTCACAAAACACTATTCATTTTTGGAAAAGGTTTCACTATTTACGTGCATTACACATTTCATCGTAAATTAGTTTACGGGTATTCAAATTTGCGTAACCGGATTGGTTTAGGTGCGAATTCATTACATTATCATTAGGGACATTGCATACGGACTAGAGACAGTCTGCATGTCATCATAACAGCATTTTCATGTTATACCAGTCTTAGGATTTTCAAATTTATATATTTGATACATTTAACGTTTTACATATAAGTATTTATAATAAACGTTAACACCCGGTTTATACACGACGAATATATCTAAATATTCCCACAATAGTCCCGATATATTTTTATATCCATTTTATCATCATAAAAGTTATAATATTCACTTACCCAGTATTTTGGAAATTTATTTTATTTATAACGCAAGCTTAAGAATATTACGACGGATTTCGTAAAAACTAAACAATAATCACCCGAACACTCAGTACTTGTATCCAACATATTTTTAACATTATTATGACTTTATTAAGTCCCGAATAACTTCGTTAACATTTATTTCTAGCAAACCCGGTACTATAACTAATACTTACACCAAAACCACAACTAATACTACACTAACTTATCCTAAGCAAGTCAAAACCAATTTCTCTTCTCCTTTTCACATTAAAAACCGGCCACATGCCCTCCCCTAGACACCATGTGCTTGCTTTTCAATCTTATGACTTATGTATACATATTATACAATAAACCTCCAAAGTAAAACCATAACCATTTCCTAGAATCATAATCTAACCTTTCATAAGCCAAAAAGTTTTCATCTTCTTCCTTCTCCACTCCAAAACCACGACCCAACATCAAGATCCATGATCCATCCATTATTTTTCAAAGTATAAAGCATCAAAGTTGTTCATTTCATCATCCAAATCAAGAATCATAACACAAAAACACAAGTAATCCAAGGTTTCTCATCATCTAACCACCTATTATTTCAAAGTGAGTTATCAAATTTATTTTCATGTTTTCGTCTAATTAACACTTGTATCTCATGGTATTCATGCTTAATTTCATGCACAAGCTAGCTATACCACTTTATTTTTGAAGACTTTTTGATCATACAAACCCTAGAATTTGTTTTAGGTACTCCTTTGTTAAATTAACTTGTTTAGTAGTGATTAGGAACCCATGGCACCCTAAGAAGGTGTATGGTAGGATTAGTATAGCTTTGTGGTGGTTACAAGAGATTTGGTTGAAGTATAAACTAGTTTTGGACATGAAAAATGGATTTGTAACAAGTATATATACATGCTGTCCCATTTTGGTAAATTCTGGAAAATCAGTAAAAACAAAGTAAACTTTGGCAAAATTTTTAGAAAATACTTTCAAAAACGAATCCGTAGGCGAAAGAACGGATTAAAAAGAGTTTATAACGAAGAAGTTATGATTTTTGCAAGTTTATTGACGAAAAGTATATTTTCTGAAAATTGTTGCTGTTGGACGTTTTTCGTCGGACAAAAAGAGGCTTTAGACATAACCCGGAGGAGCTAAGCTTTCCAAAATATATTACTACATACTAAGACGTAACCGTGGATATAAAGAACAAGTAAAACGGATTTATAATGACAAAGATATTCACATTTCAATATCGACAAAAACTCACTATAATTGGCAGCTTTTAATAGAAATAATAATAATACTACTTCTACGTACTAAATTCTAGATTTTCTAGAAATACTACTAAATTGCCGAAATTTATAACTAACGAAGTACTTATGCTTATGAGCTTATTTTTACGACCATTAGATGTTACTTCAAGGTTTTCAAGACGAAGTATATAACACTAACTTTCTATACATATATATTACGACAAGTTTACACAAGTCTAGTTAAGACTTATTATTTTTCTCAAGTATGGAATGTATTTTCATAAGCCTATAACTACTATATTTTCAAGTTATGAGTGGTATAGTTAACATGTGCATGCATATTTCTCTACATCATTTCATGATCTAAATTAGATCATGTTCATTCATCATAGGTTGCGGTTGATTCAGTCCTTGTTGTCCTTATCATTCCATTGCATTGCACTAACACTTCGAGGTGAGTCATAGCCCCCACTCTTTTTATACTTGTTTTAACTCTTTGGGGGAGATACATGCTCAACTACTTGCTTACTTGTACAGATACTCAAAACATTATACTTGATTACATTATACTTGATTGCATTATACTTGATGGCTTTATACTTAAACTTGTAAGTCTCTTTGGGATAACACATGCATTGGGTTTCGAAGATGAAGTAGAATCAATGCTATTACCTTCCTTCTGAGCAACATAAAGTCTCCTTGGATAACACATGCATTGGGTTTCGGAGATGAAGTGAAACCAATGCCACTACCTTCCTTGTGAGCAACATACTTATGTGGGGTCTTCGGAGATGAAGTGTAGACTCACTACTAATTGCTTAACTGTTGTTATGAACTTATACATATCTTAATCATATTATATTGTAGCAGTGGGTTGTGAACACACAGGTTGCAAGTTTCTTATGGCGGGACTTGCAACTGAGTGGATTTACGATGCCTTTGTTGTGTGAACATTCTTTATAGGCTTTTCATCTATATTAAGACAAACTCTATGAACTCACCAACCTTTGTGTTGACACTTTTAAGCATGTTTATCTCAGGTTAGAAGGGCGATAGTAGGTATGTGGAGCTGAGAGTCTTAGGGCATGCTTTTGGAGACTTTCGCTTTTATCGTTTACCATTCGATACATTTTAAAAACTTATGTATTATTCTACTTTGGGATCTTTGTTTTGTAAACTATGACTTTTATCTATTCGAATGGTAACTTTTCAAAACGTCTCATTTGGAGGTCGTTTTCTATATCTTGTACTTTGTGCCCTGAAGTAGCATCCCAATGACACAGTCTTCCACTGCGGTATTTTGGGGGTGTTACACACAATGTCTCCCACTATAATATTAAACTAGGGGCTGAGCACGGTTTTAAAACCGGACCAGACTGACAAAAATCAGATGGGATCGAAAACCGATTTAATCCAAAATACCGGACCGATATGTATTCGGTCCGGCTCCGTCGGTCTAGTTGTTGGTTCGGTTCTTGGGTCTGGCTCGATCCAAAAAAGTATACTGACGGGTTTTACGTAAAACCGGATCGAACCTAAGACCGAAATTGATGAGAAGATGAACCGAGGACCGGACCAAAATACATTCTTTTTCAAAAAAAAAATCACCTTTATGCTCCTATTAAAGATGCTCTTCCTTAGTTCATTCATTTGTAAAATGATTATTCGCAACACAAAAAAAAAATATATAATAATAATAATAAATAAATAAATAAATAAATAAATAAAAATTGTAGGCCAGTTTTGAGGGAGTGGAAAGTTATTATTAAAAATTGAGTGTTCGAAAATGATTGAAGGGGTACATGATGATACCAGGTTGTATATTGTTACTTTATTGAACCTATAAGTTCTCTTTGCTTGTTTATTTTTAGGAAAGAAAATGAAGATTTTATAGTCTTATGTGACACGAAGTACGTGACATATGATATTACTCGTAACATATAAAATGATAATTATAGTTTATATTAAAACCCACCATAAAACTGGCCCGCCTAATTAGCCCAATCTTTGCCCACGTTATTAGCCCAGATCCAAACCTAAAAGAAAGATTAATAATAAGTGATCACCTTCACTCCTATTATCCACGCTTCTGCTAAGGAGTTAGGGTTCCAACACGCACCCACACGCACACCTCCGTGCCACAGATGAGTTAGGGTTCCAGTTTTTGGAGCTTTTGGTTTCCGGATATGCAAAGGTATGTAAGCTTTTCATTATAATTATTTAATTAGATTTGTTGTTTATGAGCATCTTAGTGAACCATCTGTATTCATTTAGGTGATTTGGGTTTAGGGCTTTTGATTTATAGTGGGGTTTAGTTGCCGATTGGTTGCTGATTGATGATTTAAAATGATTGGTTACTATGTTCTAGCTTGCTGAATTTCAAAGATATATATTTCACATTCAACTGTAGTTGATTAATCCTTTTTGAACTTGGACTGCAGCTGTCAGTTGTTGTTGTTGCCTGTTACATGTGTGACTTGATTAGGTGTTTATGATTAACTGACTTGATTAGGTGTTACATGTGTGACTTGATTAGTTTTTTATGGCAAAAGTTTGATGAAATTTTGCTTAGTTTGTATTATTATTATTATTATTATTATTATTATTATTATTATTATTATTATTATTATTATTATTATTATTATTATTATTATTATTATTATTATTATTATTATTATTATTTTAGTAGTTTGCTTGGTTTGTACAATATGTGAACATATTTTAGTTTACTATGTTCTTTTTGACAATAAATTTACGGATATCAAAAATTTCGTTTAGCTCGTGTCCGTTCGGGCTCGAGTCTGCGGCTCGAGCCCGTTTGACCCGTGCTCGTTCGGGCTCGAGCCCATTGCCCGTTTGGGCTTGAATATTTGTATAATATGTTTTATTATTTGTATTAGTGACATTTAATGCAGGAATTGTGTTTAAGTTGGTTGTACAATATGCTTGATAATTTGTATTTCTTATGTAAGGGGTGTTTTAATAAGTGCATTAATTGTATTTATTGACCCGTTAATTAATTATATTTAATGTACATAATGATTTATTTATTTTATTTAATGTTAGTATTAATTGTATGCTAGAATTAAATATGAGGGGAATTTCTATAAGTAGTATTGGTTGTTGTACTTATAGCTTTAAAAGTTGTAAGGCTTAATTTTAAGTATTCTAATAATAGTAGGCATTCATGCTTTATAATATAGTATGATATATTCTCTTTGTTTTTATCTGACTTGGTAATTTGTACTCCATTGCATAGCAATTAGATCAGTCTCTAATCAACATTAACGGATTAAATGCATCAAATTGTGTGCTTATTTGTGACATTACCTACTATGCAACTGTCTTAATTAACAAAAAAAACAAAAAAACAAAAAAACAAAAAAACAAAAAACAAAAAAGAAGGAAATTTTTTTTCCTATTATCCTTTGAAAATCCCTTTAAGAGTACATGTTATATTTATTTCATTATTTGTAGTACTACAAGAAATTAAGATGATTCGATGCTTCTTAACTAATATCACCTGATTCTATGCATATAGCAAGGATTGTTGTATAAAAAAGTTAATTAAAACTAATCTTGCCACATATTATTTGTGTATGATTATTTCAGAATCCTCCTAAACTGATGGTTCATGTGTTTCGAACAGGTTTGACGCATGTAGGCCGTTGGTGGGATGTATAGCGGTCTTAAGCCTACCCTCATTGGAACTTCTACATCGCAGGTGTGCGGCTTTTTTGCTTTTCAACATCCTAATATATATATATATATATATATATATATATATATATATATATATATATATATATATATATATATATATATATATATATATATATATATATATATATTCTCAATTCCTTTGTACTTTTAATCCTATAACCATTTTTTTATCAGTTTATGTTTTCGTTACGCAGTTGGAAGTTGCTGAGCATGCGATAAGTAAACAACGGACAATGGCACTTGCCATTCTGATGCCGTTTGCGCTTGATAAATCGCGCCTGCGAATACACCTGTGGAGTTTGGTAGGTTCGTGCCGATGCTTATATTGGTATGATTTGTATTCCTATTTATGATCATGTTGTTCTTTTTATCGTGTGCTGATTCACCTGTGTTCATTTCCTATTGAAGTTTGCAATAAACACAACATGCGAGCACATATTGTTAGCCTCCTATTGACTGGTCAACGTCACAGCTTTCCTAGCCGCCTCCTATTGATCGGTCTTAGGAAAGGTGATAAAGAAATGCCGAAGGAGCCATGACGGCATGTGTTTCAACTAGCATAGAATACGACCATTTGCAGCCACCTTTGTTGCTTAGATGCGCCGTGAAAAAAAAAAAAAAAAAAAACTTTATTGAACTTTACAGGATTATCGGTGAATTTACTTATATGTTTTGAATAAGCTCCATTTTAAAAGAATTGAATAATCACTATGCCGTTCATGTAATCAATATCAAAATGGTTATCCAAACACTCCTTAATAGCATTATATTACGGGGCCACTGCTTTTGCACATGTGATATCAAGTGACTCTAACAAGCATTTTAAATCTGGCTTCACACAATTGCTAACCTGTGAATCTTTGAATACTGTATTTGTAGGCACTTGATTTGATACGAGGGAAGAATTTTCATATGCTTACTGGCTCATGTTTAGAGGTTAAGTTCTCTAATGATGATGGAACTTAGTTGGTGACAACAGCATCATGAAGTTTGCAGTATGAACCTCGAGAAAGGCCCAATGCCAAGTCTGTAGTTGCTGCCCTTACTCCTCTTCAGAAACGAACACATGTAAGTGCACCCGTTGCTTCTTAACTAAGAGTTAAGCGATCAGTCTAATATTGCAAGTTAAGCACTTACATGTGTTAAGTGTCTGCTTATTGCAGGTTAAGCGATCAGTCGGCCATTGAAACACCATATGCAGTATAAGCACATCATCTTTAGGTAACCCTGACAACAACTAATTTTATTGTTTCACTGATAACTGACTGAAAGATTATTAAGCAAACGCAAGAAAAATATTGACAAAAAAGGACCACAAAATAATTGAGGTTGCCGAACCACAAATGGGTGTTTACGATTGCTTATTTATTGATACTTTTCAATAGGGGATTTGAGGTTGCTTATTTATTGATTATAAAACTTTAATTCCCTTTAAACTTATTGCAGGTGACGGTTAAGAATGAAGACCCGTACATATCTCGGGTTCATAATGTCAAGTCTCCCATTGGCTCATTTTCTTTTCTTTATTGGTATGTATATTCATGATGCAGCCTTATTATATAATCAGCGCGAAGGTTTTTTCATTGTTCGTACCAGATAATCGTACTGCTAGGAGACTTTACTGTTGAGGATAGTTAGCTTTATGCTTTGATTATTGATTTTTTAGTTGAGTATATGTGATATTTTGGAAATATGTATAGTACGGCTGCTTCATTTGTGACTGTTATAGCCGAGGATATTCCTGAATCTGACATGAAGAAGTTGATTTCCTGTGCAAGGTCAAACAACAAGGTATAATATTCAACCATCAGTTTTTTATGCTAACAATCCATTTTACATTTCATCCACTCTTTATATGACCCAATTTGCAGGTCACCTCTTTATGTGCTTCTGTTTCGTTGTAATGTTTCCATTGTCGCTTTATTGGTTGTAGCTCAATGTTCTCTAATTTATTGCAGACACACCACGCGTACCTATGATTTTAGATTTCAAGTCGGAGAACATCCGTTACATGGGAAGCGATTCTGTTCCAATAAATGGTGATCAGCTCTTTGGTGCACGTATGCCCCATCCACACTGCTTAGCCCATGTAGGAGCATCACATTTGATCGTGAGTATTAGCTGCTACTTTTGTGTGTATTCTAATTGTTTGTGAATATCAACGCTATAAGATTTTCCTATTATGAACTTTTTGCTTTTGTTACAGCTTCGCCTCAGCAAAATCGTGCTGGTCAGACTTCCTCAAGTAAGCCTGCTGCTGGCTACTCGCAAGGTATGTGACGTTATGTTCATCTATTATATTGTGTTATCTAAAGATGGTCCTAACTATTGTTTTGTATGTTGCCATTCATGAAGCTCATGTTGGTCGTGCTTCAGTTGCGTAGACGGCTCAGCTTAGGTTATCACATGCTTCTTCTTCCAAAACTTTGTTCCTCACGTGTTCTTATATATTTATGATATAATTTGCTACTTTGATATTGGCGCCGGCATTGTACAAACACCAATTCATGTGTCACAGACGTTTACACTTATGTTATCGTAGCAGATACCACTGAACTATTGCAAAACGTCTCTGCCACTTCACGTGGCGCAAAGCCGTGAACTATTTTGTTGACCATTATTTCTACTTGACCTTTTACTGAATGTGGGTATTTATGTGTGCGTTTTGTGGACTGTAGGCAGTGTTGAAGATGCGTGTCAGGACAACATGATTGTTGGAAATGCTTATGTCCAACAAAAATCTTAGCAATTTTAAATCATAAGAATTGTTTTTGAAAGAATCCGTTGTTTGTTTACTAACAATTTGTCACATATTCTGCCTCCCCATGGACAACTGATTCATAGTTTTCATGTAATTGTTGTTTTCAGAGAAGTTGATGCTAACAGCAGACCACAAGATTGTGAAACTTGCGGATTCCAGTTTAGCAAGAGAAGAATCATTAACAAAGATGATGACTGCAGAAACGGAATGTGTCGATGGATGGCTCCAGAGGTAATCTCTACTAAATGGTTCACTTCTAATAAAAAGAATTGCATTTTTATTGTCTTTCTTACTTCTGTGCCGTGTATCTTACAGAGGCGCAGCCACCACACGTGCTCTCTATGGCGTCGATTCCTCTACCCGTGGCAGACGAAACATAAGCTGAATCTCTTGATTATATGTCGCATGTTTTTTAATCAATGATAGTTAATGTGAGTTGAAACACTGATTATTGAGAAGTACATTGACACTATTAAAGTGTATGCATACTTAGCATTTTATGAATTAATAAAGATTTGTAAGGTATTTTCAATTGTGATAGGATATAAACTTTTCAGCTTAATTTTGGCTTATCATGATTTTGGCAAAAAAACAGGCACGCCTGCAACGCGGCGACCGTCGCCAATCTTGCTTCTAAAAAGTTACAAAAGTTTTTAAAAATGTATATGCAATTGTACTATAAAATTCTTATGTGTAACGTATAGTGAATATAAAAAATACCGTAACTACCAAATATTAACATTGAAACTTGCAAAATAAACAGGTCTGTATCCGAATAAACAATGACTTATCTTTACAACTTTAAAAAAAACACCTCTAACAAATAAATATTGCATTACATATGATACAAAATAAATGTAACGTAAATATCACACAAACAATAATACGTAACGAATTGCAGTAACTTAAAAACTAAAGTATACATTAGTTTGCAAAAATTGCCGCCAACCACTAAACTAAAAAATTACAAAATTAACAGCCGTGCAATCACTGAAAAAATATTTATCCGGGCAAACAGGCACGCCGGCAAATCGGCGTTCGTCCCCATTCTTGTTATTTTCTATTTATAAATAAACACTTGACTTCAATGGTCAATACTAATGATGTTTTTTATCGCGTGAAAAGAAAAAGAGTTTTGTTCAAAAAACAAATAATAAAAAAAAAAAAAAGAAAAAAACAACGAGTAAATTGCACTTTTGGTGCATGTGGTTTGGCCAAATTACATGTTTGAGTGCGACAAACATCTTTATTTTAAACTTTGAGATGATTATTCAGTCCATGGCCAAAGTTAAATGCTAAAATTAGGGGTGGCAATTTCTGACCCGACACGAAACTCGACTTGAAACCGACACAAAAATTAACAGGTTCGGGTTGAGTCTAAATAGATTTCGGGTAGGGTTTAGGTCGACCCATCTAACCCCTTTATTAAACAGGTCAGGTTCAGGTTGGGAATTATTTAAATGGGTCGACCCGTCAACCCGTTTAAGATTTTTTTCTTAAACTAAAAATTAATTATATTTTATTATACGGGTTAAATGGATTAAACGGGTTGACCCCGCAAACCCGCTTAACTCATGTAATGTGCCAACTTTTTGTATATAAAATAAGTTAAATGGGTCAACTCGAAACTCGTTTAACCTATTTAACTCATGTAACCTATTTAACCCGCCGACCCAAGTATATATACGAGTTAAATGGGTCAGGTTCGGGTTATGTGTAAATAGGTTAGTGATGGCATAACTGACCCGATGATTTAAATAGGTCATGTTCGGGTTGGGATTTTCTGACCCGCCAACATGTCAACCCGAACCCGACCCGAATTGCCACCCTAGCTAAAATACCCCTATTTTCTTCACACATGATTTTCTCTTTAATTTTTATTTTATCTTAAAACAAAATTTATAATATTCAATCATTTATTCAGATTTGTTTAATACATAAAACACACTACAAACAATCATTATCATCTTTCATCTCTACCTCTTTCACATAATACAAATTCTTCGTCTTCAACCTCTTTTATCTTTCTTTTTAAATCTCACTTATATTTGACCACAAAACCCCAATTCCCCAAATCTGACCTACATCTTCGAGCCATGTAGATCTACAAAAATAAGTATTCATTCCATCTTCAACTCAACGACTTCAACAAATAACCAAGAAAATAACTCAATATTCACGATCACATCATAACCGCAGACAAGTTTCAAGGGTTGTAGTTGTGTTTTCATGCTTCATTTTTTTCAAAAGAGCTTGAAGCCAATAATCATAAATACAAAGAGAGGGTTTGTGTCTCGAAATCATAACAACCAAAAAGGGTGTTTTTGTGTTTCGATTAACGCATAAAAGAAACAAAGAGGGTCTTGTGGTTTGTGTTCGGTTTAAAATCAAAAAGGAGAAGGAATGAGATGGATTTTTATGTGACAACATTTTTGGGTAAAGAGAAATGGTGGGTGAATGTGAAATGAGTTTAGGGTTTTATTTATTTATTTATTGTTTTGCTCTTTTCATGTGAAATCTAATGGGGGGTTTTTGGGTGTTTATTTTTTGTAAATCTTTACTAAATCTCGAACTGTTTTTGGAAGTTTTTGTGGTTTTGTTATTGATTTGTTTTTGGAAGTGGTAATGTTAAACTGGTAACTAAATAAAAAGAAAAAATTACATGAAAATTGCATTTTGTTAAGAGTAAATTGCATTTTTGTTTATCTAGGTTCTTGTTCATGTGCTTGGTTATATGATAAATAAATAAAAAGGAAAAAATGTCTTAAAATTTAAGAGGAAGAAGACAAGGGATATTTAAGCTATGTTTGGCAGGGGCTTAAATGAGGCTTATCGAGGTTTGGGCTTTTAAAATAAGCCAGCTAATAAAATAAGTCTCGTTTGTTATGGGGCTTATGAAAAGACTTATAAAATAAGTCGGCTAAAAACTTTAGTCCGGGGCTTTTGAAGAATAAATTACTTATTTACCCACAAAAATATCTAACATATACAAAAAGTCATTTAATTATATCATTTTTAGTAATTTTGCAATAATAAGCCCCAACCTATTTGACAAACAAGTTTATAAAAATACAAATTTAATTTCGACTTATAATATCAGTCTTAGCCTCAGCCCCAGCCCCAGCCCTAGCCCATTTCGCCAAATATACCCTCAGTCATTTAACTTTGTTTAGGGACTAAATACGCAGCCTAAAATTTCAATAAGGAACGTTTGCTGCACTTGAAGAATGAGGGCTAAACGTGCAATTTGGCGAAACAATAGTGACCAAAATTGCAATTTACTCAAAGAAAAATGTACTATTGTTTGTTGAAAAGTAAAGATGCTTTAAGACATTCTTTTTGAAAAGAAAAATGCAAGCACTATTTTCGTAAGGACATGCGAGTAATGTGACACTATTATTTGAAGCAAAAAACACAAGTTTTAGACTAAGAGTGCGTTTAGTATTTCACTATGGCCATTAGACAATGACTATGAAAGTGATTAATGGTGTTTGTTTTGATGAATAGGCTCACCACTATGATAATAAATGAGAGAAATGTTCTATACTCCATATACATCAAAAGATTAAGGTATGGATCTTTCATACTGAGGGGCCCACCACTACTATCAAAATCATTCTCATTCTGATTCATGTCAGCTTATCAAACGCACCTTAAAATATGTTACAACATCCAATTTCGTTTCAAACATTACTTTCTTTTTTTCATTTGTTTCTAGATGTACTAATTTGATGTGACACATTTAAAGGAACGGGTTTTGGTCATAGAATATTAACAAACCTTCTTCTTTGTCTCGTTTTGATACGTGAATTTTGAAAAACTTGTGTTTTCATAAAGTGTTTCAATCTCCATATTTTAATGACATGTCACATTATAAATGATGTTACGTGACAGACTTTTAGGTGTGACACGTCATCAAAATGTGCAGATTTGAACACTTTATGAAAGTTCGTTACATTTACACAACTTTTTCAGAATTCACATATAAAATTAATACATTTGAAAAAGTTCATTGTTATTTAATGACCAAAACCATAATTAAAACATGTGAGTTTTGGCTATCGATTTTCTTGTCTTTTCATTACTAAACAACATGTTATATATCTAATCATGTTGAACATCTTTAGCTAATGATTAGTTTTCCTTTATTACAGGTTTGTGCCCAACAGATGAGTTACAAAGCTTGATTGTCGGACCTCAGACGTGGTTGTTTGTGGTCTTGTTGTGGTCTCGTTACTATTTTATGGCACAAAACAACGAAGCCACAAAACCAACCAAATTATAGATATAAATAAATTTACTCTAATGATGACATCACGTGAATAACTTATCAACCAAGAGGGTTAAAAGTTTCAGTAAAACGTGTGTAAGATTATGATATGATCTTGTATACAACTTTATACATATCATTCTCATAAAAGACACGTTTCTTTAGTGATGAGATAATATCAAGTCATAGATAGTGACGACACTAGTAAGTGGATGTTCATGCACTAGTTAGGCTGATTATGATGACGAAGAAAATACCCACTCAACATATATATTTGGTTTATATTCTTTGGAAATATAAAAGTTAACTTGTTATGATCATCTCAAAATCTACTTTTAATGTGCATTAATATACTCCCTCATGGTAGTTTCACTTGATGTGATTAGTTAATATTCATATATTAAAAAAAATCCTGTAAAAGCTTGGGCCTTGGCCGGGCTAAGCCTTATTGTACGGACCAATTGGACCGAAATAAGCCTAATATTTTGGTTAGGGCTCGAGCTTAGCCCAGGCCGAACTTGTTTTAGCTTTCTACCAACTATGAAACATGAATATCTTTTCGATACCATAGTAACAATGAAGTCCAATTTGCTAGACTTAAGGTGTGTATTCTTAACTTAAAAAAAAAATGTAGATATTCATTACAGCCTCAGAAAAGTCTAGTTTCCTCTTCATAGTTTGTAATCAGAATTGGAGGACAAATTTTAATCATCATAGGCCATTATGAACAAATAAGACAGCAAAGGGGGATTACATAGTCAGCTTATAGCTTATTTTGTTTTGGGCTTATGTTTGATAAGCTCACATTTTGTGGTTTATTTGGACACTTTTCGGCTTATATAAGTTCATTATACATTATGACATAATGAAATTATATAAGCGGGAAAGTTTCAAAATAAGCCACAAAAAGTGAGACATAAGCCCAAAACCAAATAAGCCATAAGCCGGCTATATAAGCCGAAACAAACACCCCCAAAGATGATTTATGTATTTAAAAAAAAAGAAAAAAAAAAAAAAAAAAAAAAAAAAAAAACTCAAAATGTTTATAATAAACAAAGCCTCAGAAATCTCTAGTTTTCTCTTCATTGTAAAAGATCAGACAATGTAGGCAAAATGTTTATTCATCACAGGCGTTAACATAGATAACCACATAACAAACTATTTACTAAGTTATTGTTCATATGACATGTTTTTTAACAATACAAACAAAAAACAAATTCTGAAGTGAAAATAGAAAAGAAATGTAACAAAAGAGCGAAACTTGGAAACCATAATAAAATTGGTGTACAAGCATTATACTTTTGTTTTATTTTAATATATGGAGAAATTTATAAAATCGTATGATGAATCTAACAACAACTAGAACAATATATGTACTAGCAATAAAAACATCATACCCTCTTCCCCATTTCATTTACACCGTAAAATATTGGACCCTGACGGCTATTAAAGTGGCATAACCATGGGTGGGGGCTAGACCATTTGATCAAGTATCGGAACCTGGCGTCTAAGTGTGAACGAATTTTTCAACCCACTTAGCCGTCACGTTCCGACACTTAATCAAAAGGTGATAACAGTTCACACCATTGTTGGTTGGAAGTGATCCATATATGTCGAATAAAAATGAAGTGTATGTGTTTTGTGTAATTGTAGTGGCTAGGGTTTAATGAATGTTGGATGATGTGTTTTATAGTAGATGTTTGGGCTTTTTTAGGGTTGGGATAATAAAACATGTTTGGTGGATCTTTAGTTGAAAAAGGGGTTTACTTATTGGGCTTCTGTTTCAAGTGTATTTGGATAAGTTGTTTTTAAGTTTTATCATTTTGAGTCATGACACATGCCTCCCTGTTAGTATTTTTGTAGTAAGACCGAACATGTATGATCCATTTATGTTTACAACTATTTTTACATAAATAAGTAAGCTACTGAACCGTCATGGCGTCATCCAAGTCTTTTTTACTTTTGAACATTTTTATTGTTTAATAATAGTGTAATCGTTTTTCGAGTGCTAGTGGAATGAAAGTATGAAACTTATGAAACATTGTTGTCATTCGTACTTTCAAATAATTTGACTCAAGTTTATAGGTTACTAAGGTCAAATTTATACATTGCATATGATTCTAACTCTGACCATGCTGGCCTTTTTTAGCTACTGAAAATCAACAATTTTGAAAGTTTGTGTCTTTTTCTCGGTTAAACAAAGTTGGTTACCTTATGCAAATTACCTTTCTATCAAATTCCAGTTTTGGAGATCTTTTTTACTTCGAGTTTCTTATGTCTGGATAGCATACGTATTATGCAGCCTAATGGATACGTTCTTTTACGTGATTATGCTATTGGGGACTATGCTCAAGTGAGTTTCCAATCTTGTTATGGCAATGTTACTCAAATATATATATTGTGCAATAAACGAAAGCGTTTACCATAATTTTACGACCATTTTGCAGGCTATGCTAATGAACAAGAATCGAGTTATCAGTAAGAAGTAACTTCTATTTCCGTGGAGATGGCAATGTAATGATTATGTAGTCTTTTTGTGTTCACTGTAACTGCTGGATTCACTGTAGTGGATGTGAATACTTACAACCCAGAGATCGAAAGTCAAGCTAAAAATATTACGGAGTACCATGCAGCGGTATAGTTCAATCTCTCAACCTATGAAATTGATAGTTTTTACCAAAGTACTTATGAGCAGGTCAAATGGGTAAATATAAAAATAGCAAAAGTCAAATGGTCAAACAGTTTGGAAGTCGTAAGACCTCTTGTATCATTTTACTCAAGAAAAGTTAATTATTATTTGACACACTAATTGTTTATAACAGAGTTGAAAAGTTCGGATAAAAAGTGCTCGGGTCAACCTACCCCATACTAAAATGACCCGTTTAGCCAATTTTGCTAACTTTAGGCTATGCCACATCCCTATTCTAAGTCACTCTTTTTGTTCTACTTTAGGCGTTGGATACGAGCCGTTTCAGATGATCTTGACCATACTATAAATCGCCAGTTCTGACTTGTGGATCAAGTCAGTGTCCTACTACAACATCTTTCCAAATGAATTATGCGGCACCTAACTTGATCCATCTGATTCTCGTCCTGTATGTGATGAATGGATAGATATTTTTGAATGATATTTTGTTCTGAAAAATAAATATAAAGGTTAGTTATGTGTCTCGAGTATTAAGATGAGAGAAAGAGAAAGGAATGAAAGTATGTGCATAAATGAGTCAAGTTGTTTGTTAGCTACTTAGAATCGCCTTAATAAAAGCTCACAGTGAGTCGGGCATAAACAAGTTCGACCATGAGCTTAAGTCTATGCTGATTCAGGAATCTATTTCTGTATATTTTGTTGGTTAATAAGTGTAAACAAGTTCCCAGATTAGGGTAAAGATAATCAATGAGGTATCGGATATTCACTTGAAATCGTGGTATCACTTTCCAATAGAAACTATTCGACCCCATGCCTGGGTTACACGAATATCTCTATGGGATAAGACCAAGTGATGTTCTTGTTTTAGGCACAAACCAAGAACCTGATGCGTATTCAAGTGTTTAGGGTTTTGTGATTTCGTATATACATGCAGATGTGTTATTACCTCTATTTATAATAGAGAATACTCAAACCTAGCCCATGGAATTATGTATAATTAACAGCCCATTAATTATTACATAATACTTTCCATAATAGTAGGAATCAGTGGTTAAAAACGAGCAGCAGAATAAACTGATGCCGTCAGCAGAATCATTCTAGCAGCAGATTCTACTAGCAGAATCCATCATCAGCAGAATCAAATCAGTAGAAACAGATTCTACTAGCAGAAACAAATTCATACTAGTATAACCACTATTGAGTTAGGGTGTTCATGGACCAAATGGGTGTACACTCCTGACTCCTCCCAAACCAACCAGTCAACCGGGTGCCGTTGATAGGCCCACCTGGGAGAGTAAAGTCAAGTGTTTTTAATCCGTGGAAGTACAGGGAAATCCCCGGGTCGTTAAGTCCCAACGAGATTGAAATTGTATTTTGAACGTTTATGGGAATAAGTGGCACTAAGGACAGTAACCAAGATGATTCGGGAATGATTATACTACTGATTGCTTGGTATTTGAACAATTATGGAATGATATAAACAATAACAGATATAATCACAAAATCACAAATTGGGAAATCAGATAACAGGCAGAGAAAAGTGGGTTTTAACAAATTACAAACTACAGGGGGTGCAAGTGAAACTTTTTAAAACTTAAAATTAAAAGAAAATTTAAAATGAAAATGAAATTATAAAAATGATTATTTTAATAATTAAATACTAATTAATTAATTAAAACTATTTGAAATCTAATTTAAACCTAATTTAAATTAACTAAAAATGGTAAGGATTACAAATTAAACTAAAAACTTACAAAACTAATTTCTAAACCTTAAAATAAACTTGAAGAAAGTATAAAAATTAAAAATAAATATTTTTGTCTTTTTATGGTTTTCCTATTAATTAAAAACTAATTATCTTAATTAAACTAATTAAACTATTTTAAATTACTAATAATACTAAAATGACTTAGAAAATTATGGAAAAATTTGTAAAACTAATTAACCATCACAGGAATCCTAAACAATAATAAAAAGTTTCTAAAAATTATATTTAGACTATTTTACTAATTAATTACTTATTAATTAATTTAAATCTATTTTGACTAAATTAATAGGAAAATTAGAAAATGAACAGTGGAATTTATAAATCTATTTTATAAAACTTAGGAAAATTATAAAAACCTACTGTTGTTAATTAAAATTTAAGAAAACGAATTAACTACTAATATTACCTATTTAAGTATTTAAACTAATTTTAATTCTAATAAATAGTAAACTGGTAAAGAAAAATCTAAGAAAATTATTATAAATACTTAAAGGTAAAAGGAAATTAATAAAATTATAAAAATGATAAAGTGCTTATTAATAAGCTGAAATGAAAAATGAAAAAGATAGAATCTATTAAATAGAAGCTATCACTAATTTTATGTTTGGTTTTTCTTTGTTTTTCTTTTTGACAGATGAATATAAGCTAAAAACAATAACTTTTTGTGAAATGACTTTTTGATTAGCTTAAAAATAAGCTATGTGCACCCCCTCTTATCTAAACAGTTGAATTAAAGCTTATTAGGACTTGTGATTTGGTGAAAAGCTATTCAAATGATCAAATAAGCTATCACACATGTATACCAACTTAAAATAAGCCAATTAGAACAAAGAAGCTTCTCAGAATAAGCTATAATCCTCAAATAAGCACTTATGAACTACACAGTCCAAACAGGCCTGAAATGGGTGATTTTGGACCTCTGTGGGGTCCACAGAAGTGATCTAGGGTCTAAAACTAGAGTGGATATGAAAAGTAGGCCAGGTTAGCTTTACAATGATCCAAGAATCAGAGCTTATGGCTTAGGAATAAGCTAATGGTGGGCCTATGAACTTGTGGTTACACACTGAGTGATCAGTGTTCCCTATGGGAATGACCAAACTAAATGGTACAAGCAGCCCTAGCAAATAAGCTAGGAGATACAAAATAAGGCCTGAACCTGGTTAAGTAGCTTATTGGCTTTCCAAAAAGCTAGAAATCAGAAGGTGGGTCCCACTATTGAGCACTGTGCAAGTAACAGAAAATGGCTTATGAGCCTGTGCACAAGGGAGGTCTCAGTCTATCTATGCCACTTTAAGAGTGCTTATTTATAAGCAAATGAAGTCTAAAGTAAAATTTTCTTTTTGAAACCTGTAAACAAGCTACCAAACTCCCAAGAAACACAAATCTTATCTATGATCGATCCCTAATGAACCTTGTGAAAGATCTGGTAGGTTGGTCAAAAATAACAGATGCAAGATTTTGACTTTTGAAAATTTGTTAATCACTTTGACTATTCTGAATTTTGGTTGATCTAAATTGAACTAAAATGATGTTTTAAGCTAATATGGGACTGAATAAAGCTATGAAATCAACTTATGCAACTATTTGTATACCTATGTAACCTAATTCTACCTAAAACAGATTAATCAACAAGATCAAAAGAAATTTTGACTTTTTAACTTATGACTACTGTTTTTAGATTATCAATAGACTACAATGACCCTAAGAGTGATGTTTACACTACAGGTTTCCACTAAGACTTACAATGTGACAGAGATAAACACAGATCCAAACACCCCTACTCAGATTATAAAAGTGTGATTATCAAAGCAATCCAAGAGATTATAACTAGAAACAGATTAACAATAATCTACTGAGATCTAATTTACACAAATAAGCATGAATAAACAGTTAATGAGCTGAGACTATTAGGATTATGAAGAATCAGAAATTTTGCTTACTTCATGCCATCCAAGCCAAGTAGAACTAGAACCAGAACCACCTATAGAGCCTCCATAGGCTCACTAATACCCAAATCCATTCCTTTCAGCCTCTGCTTCCATCTTCTTCATCATAAACCTGTATTTTTTTATTTTCTTTTTATTTTTCTTATTTTTTTTATATTTTCTGTTTATGGTACTAAACTGCTTTTGATTGTATCTAAAAGCTTTTAGAAGCTTTCTGGGAGCTTACATGTACCTATAAGTCCATAACACAAACATAAATAACAACAGAGCTTGGTTTGAAATTTTTGAAACAAGAATGAAAATTGCATACACAAATAGAGATACTGAAACTTGATTCTTATTACTTGAAAAAGTTAAGATTACAGCTGAATTAACTAACCAAATGCTTAAAAGCTTGAATATTACACTAGAATTTGAAATCTTAATTATACGACATACATTAATACTAATTAAACTACTACTTTCTTCCTTTACCTCTTCTCCCTTTTATATGCATCAATTAGGGTTCCTCTGAGCCTTTGTGTGCTTTCCCACTTCAATTTGGGCCATTGGATGGTTTGTGATTGATCTTGGCCATTTAAAAGGGTTTGGCGCCAAAAATGGCTAAGTCCAAATTGGACTGTTGTAATAACTGGGGGGGGGGGGGCAACATTTAATGTGGAGGTGATGGGAGGTAGAAGGTAGGTTGGGCGGTGGAGAATTGACAGGCAAGTGGAGAGAGGGGATGAATACCGTTGGTGGTTTTGTGGGTGGTATTGGGTGAGAGGGAAGGGGAAAGGGTGGTGTTTGACCGGGGGTTTGACCCAGGTATTATTATACGGGGTGGGTTTTGTTTGTGTTTGGGCTCAGGGATCACATGGGCCAGGGGGTGGGCTTTTGTATTTGTGGATTGGACTTGGATTTGGTTTGGTAGTAATATTAAGGGTCCGGTTTGGTTTTAGTTATCACAAGGACTATTTTTGTAATTAGCCGAAAAGTTTGGGGGTGGATTTGGCATTCTTCCAAAGTTCTCATAAGGGTATTTTCTGCCAAGTTTCCATAGTCCAAGGTTTTATGTTGACTTTTCACCTTTGACTTTTCCATGGACTAAAACTGCCAAACTTTCAAACTCCAGGGACCTGTTATGTAATTTCACCAAACTTTGCAACAAGGACCAATCCAGCCATATATGAGAAGTAAAAGGACAAAATTTGTTTTTCTCAAAGTTTTAATATCCCAGGGACCATTTTTGTCATTTTTCAAAGTTCAGGGACTAAACTTGCAAATTTGTGAAACTTTGCACCAAAGGACTAAATGTGTAACTTTTTGATTTAAAAGGACCTTTGGTGACTTTTTCAAGTTTTTAGAATAACCAGGGACTAGATTTGACAACTTTTGAAAGTTGAGGGACTAAAACTACCAATTATGCAAACTTTGTACGTTTTTCATCTGTTTTTGATTATTTTGCATCTGAAACATATAAAACAGATTCCTGGGATATTTTCAGTATTATGATGCATATTTGAGTGTTTTTGGATGTTTTGGCAGTTTAGATTGGTATAAAATGATGAGTATTTAGACACTCATCAATCCCCCACACTAAAACATTGCTAGTCCCTAGCAATCTTTTGAGAAAAACTTAATGGATTTGAAAACTCTTTACCAAAAGCCATCACTTCTGGAGTAGCCAGATGTATCGATTTAAGTAAGAACTATGGTCCACCTGATAACCATGTGATTTTGAGCAAACCACCAGCTGTCAACGAATTTGATTTGTCTTTACCAAAAGCCGTTTGCTTCTGGACTAGCCAACTCTTGATGGAATAGTCAACATCTTGGTGAGCTGATTACCAATTATGGTTTTTCCACGGCCTTTACCACAAGCCATAATCTTGCGGGCTAGCCAACTCATTTACTTTTTGGGATATGGCGACTTGATTTACCATACAATTTTGGGCAAATTGCAAGCCATCAACGGGTTTGAAATATCTTTACCAAGAGCCGTTTGATCCTGGATTAGCCAATCCTTTTGTCGTTTAGACATGGCGGACTGATTACCACAAAAATTTTGCAATAAAGTGAAAAAATTTTGAAAATTTTGGGCCAAAAATGGGGGTACTAGAGGATATAATATGATAAAATTCGCTAGAATTTCCCCCCACACTTAGAATTGAATATTGTCCTCAATATTCAATGTCCCAGCTATTATGCCGAATCTTTGAACATAAAAGGATAATATTATAAGCTAACTGTGGAAATATCATTTTTATTTTTCACTTTATTCATATTTACATACAATCACACATATTTTCATTTTTTTTAAAATTTTTTTATTAATTTTTTTTGAGATATATACATTATAAATAGCTGCAGGGGACGGCCACTCCCCCACACTAGGGTGTTAGAAAGTAGAAAGAAGTCAGACCCGGGTCAACTATGAGACCACAAACCATAAGAATTAACCTCACCCGAGACCTTTTGGTCTCGGCTAGCTCTAAAGAGCCGTTCGACCCAAAACAGCCCGCGAAGGGGGGTGTCGGCCGAGAATCACAACAACACAACAACAAGTCGAGAGCCACAAATCGACCAAAACATCAACTAGCAAATAATCAATCACCAAGAATCAATAACAATCGAACCATAACACCTCCAAGACTCTCAATCGAGTCGAGGAGTGATCACACCGAGACCTTGGGTCTCGGTCGAGCTCAATACGAGCCACAACCCAAACCAAACGCATCCAAAATCCAAATCCGAGCACCAAACAATCAAGAATCGACCCCCATGGATACCAAACTCATCTTTATATTAAAACCCGTTTTCATCTCCATTTTTAACACCCAATATATCAAGATTCAATTCGGGTTCAACTCAAAATAGCCAAACCCGACACAAAACTCACGATTTCTCACCTTCTAATCGAATGAAAACCAAGAAAATTGATGGTGTGGTGGCGTGTGGTGTGTGGTGCGGCGGTAACAATAAAAACGAAGGGGAGGGGCGCGTGTTTCACACCACAAGAACAAGAAGATGATGGGGAGTATTTTGGTGGTGGTGGTGTTGTGTGGAGGTCGGCGGTGGTGGTGTTTCGAGGGTGGCAGCCGGCGGCTAGGGAGAGGGAGGAGAAAGGGTGTGTTTGTTTTTAGTTATTATGAGGGTTAGGGTTTGGGGAGAGGGGTTAAATACCCGAAATTTGCACATTGGTCCCTCAAGATCCACTTTTCCAAAACTAGCCACAATAACTTTAATATTTAGTGAACTCTTTTTAATCGGTTTTCCCGTAACACGATTTCTCGTTCATAAAAGTATTAAATTTTTGCCAAACATATTCGTACACGTCATAAATGATTTCCCGACAACATTTCCCGAAACATATAGATATGTATGAAAAATATAATGTTCATTTAACGGTGAATCGCTACCGTTATGTAAAAGATTAAAATTCGTTAGGTTAACCTAGTGCCGAAGTCAATGTAGTGCCAAAGTAACGATCTCAAAATAAATCATCACGACCGAATCAAACCAAACCATAAATAAATAACCAAATCTCATAAATATCGTACGATAAAAAATCACGTACCAACGTTCGTAAAATATCTCGTCATAACAAACTTTCAAAAATTCCAAAATTAAAATTTTAATGTAATGCGGGTTTTAAAACGGCTCCCTATTTTGCCAGTTGTCACATCCTCCCGGCCTCAGAAGAAACCCGTCCCGGGTTTCTCTCGGAACAAACCATCTACGAAGTAAAAAGCTTCGGATATCTTTTTCGAAACTCATCCTCACGTTCCCACGTGAATTCCGGTCCGTGCCGCGAATTCCAACGAACTTTGATGAGCGGAATACGACTCCTCTTGAGTCGTTTGATCTCTCTATCCATTATCTCAATCGGCTCTTCCACAAAATTCAAACTCTCATCCACACGAATATCCTTGATTAGTATAACCGGTGTTTCCTCTGAAAGACATTTCTTCAGATTGCTAACATGAAATACATCATGAACTTTACTCAATTCCATTGGTAATTCCAGACGATAAGCTACGGGCCCAATTCTTTCCAAAATTAGAAATGGTCCAATGTAGCGGGGATTAAGTTTCCCACATTTCCCAAAACGTATCACACCCTTCCAAGGCGAGACTTTCAACATCACTTTGTCTCCAACCTGGAATTCTAGGGGTTTACGCCTCTGATCGGCGTAGCTTTTCTGCCTATCTCTAGCTGCTTGCAGTCGATCTCGAATTTGCGTTACCTTCTCAGTAGTTTCCAAAATAAGCTCAGGGCCTGTGAGTTGGCTATCTCCAACTTCTGCCCAACCAATAGGTGAACGACATTTACGACCATATAAAGCTTCAAATGGTGCAGCCTTAAGACTTGTGTGGTAGCTATTATTGTAGGAGAACTCCGCAAGGGGTAGATATTTCTCCCAGCCTTTACCAAAGTCTATGATGCATGCACGAAGCATATCCTCCAAAGTTTGAATAGTTCTCTCACTTTGACCATCGGTTTGGGGGTGATATGCAGTACTCATATCAAGTCTCGTCCCCAAAGCGGTTTGAAGTGATCGCCACAATGCTGACGTGAAGCGGCTGTCGCGATCCGAAATAATCTATATCGGAACTCCATGACGAGAAACAATCTCCTTCACATACAACCTCGCAAGTTTATCCACACTATCATCTTCACTAATCGCCAGGAAATGAGCAGACTTAGTCAATCGATCCACAATTACCCATATAGCGTCGCAACCGCTAGCTGTCTTTGGTAATTTGGTAATAAAATCCATCGTAATCCGCTCCCACTTCCATACCGGAAGTTCTGGCTGCGTCAACAATCCTGACGGTCTTTGATGTTCGGCTTTAACCTTAGAGCAAGTCAAGCACTTACTAACATATAACGCTATATCTGCCTTCATATTTGGCCACCAATATAACTTTTTCAAATCCTGGTACATTTTGTCAGACCCAGGATGAATAGAGTATCTTGACTTATGCGACTCATGCATAATCAACTCTCGAATTCCTCTACACAATGGTACCCAACTTCGCTCTCCAAAACATAACACTCCATCAGAACGTCTAACAAATCCCTTCTCATTTTCTGCCATCCCAAATATATTCTCAGCAGACCGATTTTCTGCTTTCAACGCTTCCGTTTGAGCTTCTAATATTTGAGACGGTAATGGCGATACGATAGTCATTCCTAATGACCTAACTCGTAACGGTGGAATTCTCTCCTTTCGACTAAGAGCATCAGCAACGACGTTTGCCTTACCCGGGTGGTAGCGAATTTCACAATCATAATCGCTTAGCAACTCAATCCAACGTCGCTGCCTCATGTTAAGCTCTCTTTGGTTCAAAATGTGTTGCAGACTTTTGTGGTCAGTAAACACTACACACTTGGTTCCATACAAGTAATGTCTCCATATCCTCAAAGCAAAAACCACAGCACCTAACTCCAAATCATGGGTGGTGTAGTTCTTCTCATGCTTCTTGAGCTGTCGGGAAGCATAAGCTATCACTTTCTCTCGTTGCATTAACACAGCTCCTAAACCTTTATGTGAAGCGTCACAATAGACGACGAAATCCTCGTTACCTTAAGGTAACACTAAAATAGGAGCACTACACAACATTTCCTTAAGTAACTGAAAGGCTTCCTCTTCCTTATCTCCCCATTCATACTTAACACTCGTTTGAGTCAATTTGGTCAACGGTTTTGCTATCTTCGAAAATCCCTCAATGAATCTTTGGTAATAACCGGCTAATCCCAAAAATTGACAAACTTCTGTTGGGGTCGTAGGTGCAGCCCAATCTTTAATTGCTTCAATCTTAGCAGGATCCACATGAACTCCTTGTCTTTCAATCACATGACCTAGAAATTGTACCGTCGGAATCCAAAATTCACATTTCGAAAACTTGGCATACAGTTTCTCCTTCCTGAGCAATTCTAAGATAAGTCTTAGATGCTCCTCATGCTCCTTCTCACTCTTCGAATAAACCAGAATGTCATCGATGAACACAATCACAAACTTATCTAAGTAAGGCTTACACACCCGATGCATGAGATCCATGAATACCGCCGGTGCGTTCGTCAACCCAAACGGCATCACCTGAAACTCGTAATGCCCGTAACGGGTTCTGAAAGCCGTTTTCGGAATATCTTCCTCGCGCACTCGAAGCTGATGATATCCCGATCTCAAATCAATCTTCGAATACACACTCGATCCTTGAAGCTGATCGAACAAATTGTCGATCCTCGGTAACGGGTATCTATTCTTCACCGTTAACTTGTTCAACTCTCGATAATCAATACACATGCGAAACGATCCATCCTTCTTCTTCACAAATAAGACCGGGGCTCCCCAAGGTGAAGAACTTGGTCTTATAAATCCTTTTTCGGCTAACTCTGCTAGTTGTTTCGATAATTCTTCCAATTCAGTAGGTGCAAGATGATAAGGCGCTCGTGCTACAGGTGCAGCACCAGGTATCAACTCAATTTGAAATTCCACTTGTCTAGTAGGCGGGATTCCCGGTAGATCATCGGGAAACACATCCGAAAAATCACGAACAATAGGTACATCTCCAATGCACCTTTCTTTTTTCTCCTTCTCTCCTTTCTCAGAAATTTGGGCTAAGAAAAGGTAACTTCCCTTTTCCATTAGCTTCGGCAATTTAGTGCAAGATATGACCGCTAATCTAGATGGGCCTCTCAAATCCTTTCTATCTCCTGGTATGTTCAGGATCTCCTTGCCGTAAGGCACACGCACGATCTTTTCATCGCAAATTATATGAGCACGATACTTCGACAACCAATCCGTACCAATAATGACATCAAAACTTTCTAACGTGACGGGGAGAAGATCTATGTTGAAAGGGCGATTCAGAAAGTTTAACGTGCAACCGCGAATAATAGCCCTAATCCTCTCTATGTTCCCATTAGTTAACTCTACATCATAACCAATTCCTAAGGCCATCGGGGGTTTCTCAAGTAAGGGTGCAAACTTAGTGGACACAAAACTCTTATCGGCACCAGTATCAAATAGTATGGAAGCATAACGATTATTGAGAAGGAACGTACCAGTAACGACGTTCGGATCTTCTCCTCTCTCGTTCCCAAGTGCATACACTCTCCCATGAGCAGCTCCAGCTTCCACACGTTGGTCCCCATTATCTTGTCGTCCACGATTTCCTCCAGCTCCACGGTTTCCATTATTGTACCCATTACCACCCGATCCTTGATTTCCTCGGTTCCACGATTCCCTACACTCATTCCGATAATGTCCTTTCTTTCCACATCCATAGCAAGTAACATTTGCTTTGCTCATAGTTTCAGGAGTAGCTTGAACCATAGCAAGTGGTCGAGCTCTACAATCCTTAGCTATGTGTCCCATCTTAGAGCAATTCTTGCACATCACAGTACATCGACCAGAATGATGCTTGTAATATCGGTTACATTTGGGTGCATCTCCATTGTAGTTCTTCTTATCTCCATCTCCCATAGCATAGGCTCTAGTAGTTGTTTGTCGCTTGTTTTGACGATCATTACCCTTAGAGTGATCATCCCTCTTTCTCTTTCCATTCTTATCCTTCTCAGCTTCCTCCAATGCCAAAGAGTCCATCAATTGTTGAGCGATAGTGATAGCCTCATGAATGTTTGCAGGCTTAGCAAAAATCACATCGTTCCTTGTAGCTACCGGCAACCCATCGGTATACCTCTCAATCTTTTGGGTCTCAGTCCTAACCATATCGGGACAGAGTAAGGCCAACTCTCGATAACGGCGATTGTAAGTTGCCATATCGGTACCTTTCACCTTGTGGTTCCAGAACTCAACCTCCAGCTTCTTAATCTCATTCCTTGGGCAGTAAGTCTGAATCAACAAAGACTTAAATTGCTCCCAAGTCATAGCATAGGCCACATCACTCCCAACCGAATTACGGTAATTGTTCCACCAAGTTAAAGCTTCATCCTTGAAAGTAAAAGAAGCAAACTTTACCTTCGCATTCTCCGCACAACCACTGACATTAAACACTGACTCAGTCTTCTCAATCCACCTAACCAAGTAAACCACTCCTTCAGTTCCACCAAACTCAATAGGTCCACAAATCTTAAACTCCTTGTAGTTACATCCATTAGCACGAACAGGTGAGAATGTTCCAACAGAATTGTTGGAATGATTTGACCCAGCTAGTAGCTCAGCAACTCGTTGCTCCACAAGTTGATTGATCATTGCTTGATCCACAGTAGGTGCATTAAGTGGAACATGATCATTGTCTCCCTGAACATCAACATTTTGATTCCTGTTGTTGCGATTAGTAGTGTCCAGGTTATCAGGAGTAGGGGTCTCAACATTTCGAGTTGGACGGCGTCCTCGACGACCAGGGGTAGTCGTTGCAGGTCCAGTTCTGGTAGCTCTAACAGGGTTTCTTCGTGGGGCCATTGATCTGAAACATCATACAAGTTCGTGAGTCTCCGATAGAACTTATCATATGCTCAACAAGAATTAAACCAACGAAGCCAAGTCATGGAAAGAATATCAACAATACACCACAAGACATCAATAAGGCGCATAAGAACTCAATTTCCATAATATCCAACATCCACATAATACCATAAAATAATAACCATCGACCATACAATAAGGATCCATCATGGTTCCAACTACCAAAAACACAAGGATAACAATCGTTCCAACGAGACGAGTAATCAACGGAAATACATCAAAATAAGATAACTAGCTTTTCTAACCGAACACTCCTCGGTTAAGAAAGAAACAAGATAACATAGCTCAAACGTCTAGCCACGCTGCTGGCGGAGGCTCCTCAACTCCTGCCTCAAGCCATCAAGATCCCTCCATAGTGATCCTAACTCCACACTATGGGTGTCTCGGTCTCTCTTGAGGTCAGCCACCTCCTTCTCCAGCTCGGCATTCCTTTGCCATAGCTTGCGGTCGGCCTCTCGAGCTGTAACAAAACCTCGCTGTAAACTATCGATATGCTCGTGAACCTCCATCAAAACTCTCCTCATCTCAGTAGTCCTGCCCACAACCACAGTCATATCAACTCTCAGATCCGCTATGAACTCTCCAATAACCCTCTCAAGTCGATCAGATATACGTGCGACTCTCTCACCAAGATCCGTAATCTGAGCCCATAACCTACCAATCTCACCTAACTCTGCATGCTCTGCAGAAACTTCAGAAGGTGCATCCGACTCAGCGGGACTACCAGGTAGCAACTCAAACAAAAACGGATGATCAGGTGAATCAGGCTCAATCAGATGTATAGGTGAATCAGGCTCCTCAGCCTGAGCTGGCGGCACTAACAAATCATCATCATCATCAGGCATCTCCTCCTCCTGAGGGTCATCCTCCTCCTCAGGGTCATCATCATCACCCTGCTCAGCCTCCTGAGGGTCATCAGCCTCATCCTCACCCTCGTACTCCTCCTCCTCATCGGAAGAGTACATCATCAATCGTCGTCTCCTAACAGGTGAACCATGTGGTGAAGGGGTAGGTGATCTAGGACGACGACGCAGTGATGCGGGTGGCGCCTCAGACAGAAGAGAGTGAGCATCAATCTGTAAAGGTGGTGAAGTAGGGCGTACCGACATACGTGCCGTAGCTCGGTGGGCAAAATGTAGAGCCACACGAGCCAAAGCCTAATGAAGAGTAAGCTGCCTCGATGTACCAGGGAGCCCTAGAGAAGATGAGGGTCCCTGCGTAGATGCAGCAGGTGGTGCTGAAGTAGAACCTGTCGGTGTCATAGTAGCTGAATGCATGGCAACCTGGTAAGGGTCATCAGGGGCCATGGTGAACTGTGCTGGCAATACCGGTGTAGTAAGAATATCCTCAACAACATCAGGCGTATGGGAGGCCATAGTCTGTGACAACGGCGTAGGGTAGGTGTAAGTGTTTCAAAACAACTAAACCGCGAACTCAAAATACCATATCCAAAAATCATCATATAAATCCAAATCATATATAATCAAGAAAGATTTAAAATACCGCATTACTAAAACCATTCGCAAAACAATTTAAGCCATATAATTCCTCAAAAACACATATAATTCCTCAAAACGCCATCATATCACTAATTCAATAAACCTCAAAACCTCAAATCATCTCAAGAATCCCAAATCTATCAATCATCTCGATAATCTCATAATACCTCAATAATAAACAATGATGCTTCGGCTTGGCGGGCTGGCGGGCAATGGTCGAGGATCGTTTTCTATAAAAATCGGTTATAGTTTAGGTGTCTATTTACCTAGTTCTCTATAACCTTGGCTCTGATACCAATCTGTAACACCCCCAAAATTTGGTACAGCGGAAGACTCAACAAGCTTTCGGGGTGCTATGGGGATTGGTATCCATTCAAAGTCATGAAAGAACGAGATAAAGTAAACAAAATAAAAATACAACCACGCAGGGTTTTAAAGTTTACATTTATCCCAAAATCATCCAAAGTCAGGCCCAAAAGAAATAAATATAGGTCCACAATAGTTATCAGAGTTTTAGAAATATAGATCCATAACCGGTGCCAAATGCCAAGCCTCCAATCCCAAGCATCCATAGAGCATCACTTAATTACCTGAGAAAACGTGCTAAAAGTCAGCTTTCGCTGGTGAGATCATAGGTTTAGATTCATAATTCAATATAGTGGACATATACGCAAAACGCTTGCTAGCTAGACTAGGCCTCAATCATCCAACCAAAATATCCAACCAATATAATCCAACCAAATCAAATCAAATCAACCCTATAGGTGCACACTATAGCTCAAATCAATCCAATCGATAGCTTACCTAGCTCAAGTCTAGGCCTCGCTCTATAATCTATCCAATCGCTTACCTAGTTCGGGACTAGGCCTCGCTCAACAACCAATCAATAGCTTGCCTAGCTCATTTCTAGGCCTCGCTCAATAACCAAATCAATAGCTTACCTAGTTCAGGACTAGGCCTCGCTCTATAACCAAATCAATAGCTTACCTAGTTCGGGACTAGGCCTCGCTCTATAACCAAATCAATAGCTTACCTAGTTCGGGACTAGGCCTCGCTTAATCCTACCTAGTTCTATAAGCATAGCAAGTTTTAAATAAACAAGGCGATAATAGTCCACATAAATCATTTGCACGTTTCTCACCCCAAGTATTGAAAACAAAGTTCAAGAATAAAAGTGGGGCTATGACTCACCTCAAGTCCAGAAATCCTCAAAAGAACGATAGAAGAAAGACGTAAGTAATCTCAAGCAACTCACGTAGCGGCGACTACAGACTCGGCACTTCCTAACAATATCAAACTCGTTCAGAAATCATTTCCTCAAAATCAAATATTCCCATTCCCGAACGTATTCCATTTTACTTTCCAAAAATATCCATTTCTCGAATTAACTTCATATCAATTTGAAATTCGACGTTTGGTATCCATATGGGTGGAGGGTCGACACAACTCAAACCAAAAGCCACAACAAGCAAAATAAATAAAACAACTAAAGGTCTAATGTTAGCCCAACATATTATTTAAATAATTATCGAAGCTTATTAAATCCGTCGATTTGATAATCTCCCATATTTATTTATGTAATATATCGTTCCAAAATTATACCCAACCTAAAGCACATTGCACATAAGTTTCTATTTGGTATATGTCGTAGTCCAATGAATTCCCTATATGTATCGTCGAATCGGCCAAATCCCACGAGACATATAGTAATTTATTATCCTAAAATATATACCACATCCTATGGGCGTCGTGGGATACGATGCCCATTAATATACTCATTTTATATCGTCAAATAACTCAATCTAGAATAAGTCACTTGATATATAAAATGTTTATATTAATCGTCATATATCAGTGACAACACAAAAGTCACAATATAAAGCCCACTTGGACTTTAAAGACCCACAATTCGTATAACTCGATAAGTTTCTAATTTATAAACAAAATCACATTTTTAATTATTAGTTACCCGACTTATATTTCGCCATTATTTATATAGTTATTATTTATAACAATAGTCCAACATTTATTACACTATTTGCATAGTATAATAACTATCGTTTTATTATTATACGTTTACTCGTGATCGTTTTATTGTTAATATACGCATTTATATATATATATATATATATATATATATATATATATATATATATATATATACGTTTAACACGTCTATATACGTATATAAACGATTATATTCTTAATAATATTATTACGAGTATTATTTTTAATATCGACTTTTAAATATTTATCGAGTCATAGAATTTGGTCACATGTCCGAGTCATGACCCTCGGCTCATAGTCCAAGTCCAAAATAATAAGAATCAAGTCACAAACAAATATATCAACTCCGTCCAAACAATCCCATATCCACGTGCTACAACATGAGGGTCCGACTACGGCACCCAACTAACCTATCTCCGACATCTAATTGACCGTCTCACAATCGGTCCCCAATTCCATACTCGTCAACACAACTCCAAATCAAAATACAAGTAAACCATTGTCCAAAGCTTCGGTCCAACATGCCACAACATAAAAATGTTAACACAATGTTAACCCAAAACAAAATATACCAATATTATGGGTCGACCTACCAAGTCAAACCCGGGTCAACTATAAGACCATAAACCATAAGAATTAACCTCACCCGAGACCTTTTGTTCTCGGCTAGCTCTAAAGAGCCGTTCGACCCAAAACAGCCCGCGAAGGGGGGTGTCGGCCGAGAATCACAACAACACAACAACAAGTCGAGAGCCACAAATCGACCAAAACATCAACTAGCAAATAATCAATCACCAAGAATCAATAACAATCGAACCATAACACCTCCAAGACTCTCAATCGAGTCGAGGAGTGATCACACCGAGACATTGGGTCTCGGTCGAGCTCAATACGAGCCACAACCCAAACCAAACGCATCCAAAATCCAAATCCGAGCACCAAACAATCAAGAATCGACCCCCATGGATACCAAACTCATCTTTATATTAAAACCCGTTTTCGTCTCCATTTTTAACACCCAATATATCAAGATTCAATTCGGGTTCAACTCAAAATAGCCAAACCCGACATTTCTCACCTTCTAATCGAATGAAAACCAAGAAATTTGATGGTGTGGTGGCGTGTGGTGTGTGGTGCGGCGGTAACAATAAAAACGAAGGGGAGGGGCGCATGTTTCACACCACAAGAACAAGAAGATGATGGGGAGTATTTTGGTGGTGGTGGTGTTGTGTGGAGGTCGGCGGTGGTGGTGTTTCGAGGGTGGCAGCCGGCGACTAGGGAGAGGGAGGAGAAAGGGTGTGTTTGTTTTTAGTTATTATGAGGGTTAGGGTTTGGGGAGAGGGGTTAAATACCCGAAATTTGCACATTGGTCCCTCAAGTTTCACTTTTCCAAAACTAGCCACAATAACTTTAATATTTAGTGAACTCTTTTTAATCGGTTTTCCCGTAACACGATTTCTCGTTCATAAAAGTATTAAATTTTTGCCAAACATATTCGTACACGTCATAAATGATTTCCCAACAACATTTCCCGAAACATATAGATATGTATGAAAAATATAATGTTCATTTAACGGTGAATCACTACCGTTATGTAAAAGATTAAAATTCGTTAGGTTAACCTAGTGCCGAAGTCAATGTAGTGCCAAAGTAACGATCTCAAAATAAATCATCACGACCGAATCAAACCAAACCATAAATAAATAACCAAATCTCATAAATATCGTACGATAAAAAATCACGTACCAACGTTCGTAAAATATCTCGTCATAACAAACTTTCAAAAATTCCAAAATTAAAATTTTAATGTAATGCGGGTTTTAAAACGGCTCCCTATTTTTCCAGTTGTCACAGCCATTCACTTTAAAGTTGGAACCGTCAGGTTGAGATAATTCAACAGTTCCGTATGAAAACACTTTTGTGACAGTGAATGGCCCAGACCAGTTTTAAGCTTTCCTGAGAATATCTTCAATCGTGAATTGAAGAGAAGGACTCTGTCACCGATGTTGAAAACACGGTTTTTGATTTTAGAGTCGTGTATCTTCTTGGTTTTTTCCTTGTAAATCAAAGAATTCTCATAAGCTTGATCACGAAGTTCATTTAATTCATTTAGTTGAACCTTGCGGTGATCACCCGCTGTGTGAAGGTCAAAATTTGCATGTTTTAAGGCCCAGTAGGCCTTATGCTCTAATTCGATCGGAAGATGACATGCCTTCCCGTACACTAGCTTATATGGAGTACACCCGATGGGTGTTTTGTAAGCAGTGCGGAAAGCCCATAATGCATCATCCAGCTTATCCGACCAAGAGGCACGGTTTTCTCCAACCGTCCTCTCCAGAATTCTCTTAATACCACGATTCGAGACCTCCACCTGCCCACTTGTTTGTGGGTGGTATGCAGTTGAAAGACGGTGAGTTACACCATATTTCAACATCACTTTTGCAAATTGTTCATTGCAGAAGTGTGTGCCATGATCACTGATAATGGCACGAGGAGTTCCGAATCTGGCAAAGAGAGACTTCAGAAATTTAACGACTACTCGGCCATCATTGGTGGGTAAGGCTTTTGCCTCAACCCATTTTGACAGATAGTCGACAGCCACGTGTATATACTTATTCCCTCGTGAAGATGGGAACGGCCCCATAAAATCAATGCCCCACATATCAAATATTTCACAGACTTGGATGGCGTTTTGTGGCATCTCATTCTTTTTGGAAATATTCCCGTGACGCTGGCAAGCCTCACAGGTTTTGATAAGTTCATGGGCGTCTTTGTAGATTGTGGGCCAAAAGAATCCCGAATCAAACACCTTTTTGGCGGTGTAGTTTGGGTTATGATGTCCCCCCGTGGGTCCATCATGACAGGCTTTAAGAATATCCATGGCTTTTTGGCCATGGACACACCGTCGGATGACTTGATCCGCACAGATTTTGAACAAGTAGGGGTCGTCCCAGAAGTAATGTTTCACATCTTTAAAGAATTTTCTTTTCTGTTGGGACAACATCCCTTTCACAACAAAATTTCCCGCATGGTAATTTGCAAAATCGGCAAACCATGGGGTAGTGGCATCATCCCGGGTAGAGATTAGACTGAGAGTCTCCAGAGGAAAAGTTTCATTAATTTCTTTTCTCTCGAGAATATCCTGATGAGGATTCTCTAACCGGGACAAGTGATCAGCAGCAAGGTTCTCTGCTCCTTTTTTGTCTCGTATGAGTATATCGAATTCCTGAAGGAGCAGGACCCAACGGAGTTGTCTTGGCTTCGCGTCCTGTTTAGTGAACAGGTATTTCAAAGCCGAGTGGTCCGTATACACCACGCATTTGGTTAGGATTAAGTAAGACCTAAATTTCTCAAAGGCATATACCACAGCTAATAATTCTTTTTCTGTGGTGGTATAGTGCGTTTGAGCTTCACCCATGGTCTTACTTGCGTAGTGTATTGGCTGAAAATGTTTTGTTTTGCGTTGCCCCAGAACTGCACCAATAGCGAAGTCGCTAGCATCGCACATAAGTTCGAAGGGTAAGTCCCAGTCGGGGGCAACAAGGATCGGTGCCTCGGTGAGCCTTTTCTTTAGAGTAGAAAAAGCTTCGATGCACTCGGGGGAAAAGATGAAAGGAGCTTCCTTTTCAAGAAGATGAGTCAATGGTCGGGCTATTTTGGAGAAATCCTGAATGAATCTCCGATAAAACCCAGCATGGCCAAGGAAACTCCTTATTCCTTTAACAGTGGTGGGATGAGGCAGTTTAGCAATAACATCAATTTTGGCCTTATCGACCTCAATCCCACTTTTTGAAATTTTATGGCCGAGGACAATGCCCTCCTTAACCATAAAATGGCTCTTCTCCCAGTTTAAACAAAGATTAGTGGCTTCACAACGTTGAAGCATCTTTTCTAAATGGGAGAGGCATGAGTCGAAAGAATTCCCGATGACTGAGAAGTCATCCATGAATACCTCCATGGTTTTCCCAATCATGTCGTGGAAAATAGCCATCATGCACCATTGGAAAGTGCCCGGAGCGTTTCATAACCCAAAAGGCATGCGACGATAGGCAAACGTCCCATAAGGGCATGTGAAGGTAGTCTTCTCTTGATCCTTAGGATCAATGGGAATCTGGAAGTAACCCGAGAAGCCGTCGAGGAAGCAATAATACTCATTCCCCGCTAGTCTTTCGAGCATTTGATCCATAAAGGGTAGAGGAAAATGGTCCTTGCGGGTGGCTTCGTTAAGCTTTCTGTAATCGATACATACTCGCCACCCTGTAACCAACCGAGTTGGTATCAACTCGTTATCCTCATTAGTGACAACCGTGATGGCACCCTTTTTTGGAACACAATGTATTGGGCTAACCCAAGGACTGTCTGATATAGGGTAAATCAATCCCACATCGAGCAGTTTGATAACTTCTTCTTTGATAACTTCGTGGATTTTTGGATTTACCCTTCTTTGATGCTGCACAGCAGGTTTAAAGTCCTCTTCCATCAGGATTTTGTGTGTACAAAAATCTGGGTTAATACCCTTTATGTCTGAGAGCTTCCAAGCAATTTCTTGCTTGTGGGACTTTAAAACCTTAAGCAGCGCGGTTTTCTCCTCATCCTTTAAGTCTTTTGCAATAATGACCGGTAACTTATCGTTACCTTCCAAGAATGCATATTCTAGATGAGGAGGCAGGTCCTTAAGTTCGACCTCGGGGAAATCATCATTTTTCTCAACATATTTGACTTCCGCGTTATGAAGTTGTGGAGGTAGAACAGGAATGGGAGAGGGATCTTTGTTCAATAATTTCTCAAGGAGAAATATATCCCTCTCCGGGTCAATCTCTTGGTTATCAATTCCTTCGGGAACTGAATCACTTTTGAGAAAGGCCTCTAATTCCTCAAGGACGAAATCACTTCCCTCAAACAGAGTGAGGGAAGGAGAAGAATTAACGATTATGGGGTGAGAAGAGGGAGTGGAATTTCCACTCGTAGAACTATCAGCGAATCCAAGGATTTCCTGAGCATACTCCTCGGATGCAATGTCAATGACATCAATTCGGTTGACCAATTCAGCATCATAATTCGAGGAGTATCTCGAGGTTTGATCAAGGTTGAACGTTATCGCTTCATTGCGAACTCGTAATGTGATTTCCTCATCAAAAACATCGATTAATGCACGACCCGTCCTTAAGAATCCCCTCCCAAGAATGAGAGGAACTCTCGGATCTGCATCGAAATCAACAACGACAAAGTTTGCCGGAAAATGGAACTTTCCCACTCTTACAAATACGTCTTCGGCAATACCGAGGGGACATGAAATTGAACGGTCTGCAAGCTCGAGAGTCATGCATGTGGGAGTAAGTGCCTGAAGAGAAAGCTTTTTCCAAACTGAGTGGGGCATTAAGTTGATGCTTGCGCCAAGATCGGCCAAGGCAAAGCACTCAACCATCCCCGGGAAAATACATGGTATTAGAAATTTCCCGGGGTCTCCTAGCTTCTCGGGAAGCTGTTTCAACAAAACTGCAGAGCAGTTATCGTTGAGTGGAGTTCGTGCCATTTCAAAGAGTTTCTCTTTATTTCCCAGTAAGTTTTTGATTGTCGATGCAAATTTGGGCATTAATATGAGAGCATCTGCGAAGGTAATATCAAAGTGTAGTTCTTGGAAAATTTGGAAATTTTTTTTCATCTGATGATTAGCTTTTTCACGGAGCTTCTGATCTTGCAATCGTGAGGGATATGGAATCGATGGTTTTGGGTTGGCTTTTAGTATTTCAACAGGACCTTTGGGAGTTTCAAACATGACTCTTTTAGGGGGAGTCGGGACTGGGACAACTGGAGGAGGGATGTCAGTGGTACCTCCGTTATTAGTAGGAAGTACCGTATCCGTAGTATCCTCAGTATCACACTCCTCTACCTGGACAGGAAAAGTGGTAGAAGGAGCTGTGGGTCCTTTATAAGAAACTCCACTTCTTGTGGTGATCGCCTTTGCATCGCCCCTCGGATTAGCAATCGTGTTGCTAGGTAAAATACCTGAGCCCGAGGGTCGATCATTTAAAGACTTCTTCAATTCAGAGATTTGACTAACCAGCACTTTGTTCAATTCATCTTGGGATTTCATAAACTGTTTTAATAACTCATCAGATGATGGTCCAGTTGGAACAATGGCTTGATTTTGATTTGGAAAATTTTGAGCCCGATTGTTCTGGAAATTCCCATGTTGCTGGTTGTTATCACCCTGGAAGTGGTTTTGTTGAAAATTACCCTGATGGTAATTGTTCTGAACCTGGTGTTGACCAGAGTTGAAATTCCCTTGGTTGTTAAAACCTTGGTTCATTCAGTTCTGGTTCTGATTTTGGTTAAAGTTCTGGTTTCTGTTTTGACCATTTTGGTTTTGGGGTTGATTAAACCCGGGTGGTCCAATGTAGTTAATGGAACGATAGCTCAACATATTTCGGTCCCCTTGCGGTTGGTAGGAATTACCTCCCGTATTGTAGGAACCTTGGGCTGCGAATACGTTCTCTTGAGTGAAGCCACTGGAGGCTGGGCACTCATGATATGGGTATGGACCACCACATGTTTCACAACTGATAGTTTTGTTCTGCTGATTGTGACTTGTCTGGTGAATTCGGAGAACCGCAGCAGACAAATCATCAAACTTTTTGGTAAGAGCAGCTATTTCATTACTTGCCGGAGTGACTGACTTACATGAGTCATTCCTCTCTGCAGAGGAGTCCCAAAAATTATGATGGGCAGTCATGTTTTCGATTAAGCCATAGCACTCTTCAGGGGTCCTTTTCATAAAGGTGCCCCCAACAGCAGCATTGATGGTGTCACGATGACGAAGTGTCAAACCATTATAGAAGGTATCAATAATGGTGACAAGAAGCATGTTATGATTAGGACACCGATCAATGGCAAGTTTGTAGCATTCCCATGCCTCAAATAAGGACTCTTCGGGAAGCTGTCTGAAGTTACTAATATCGTTTCTCAGCTTTGTAACCATGGATGGTGGAAAATATTTAGCCAAGAACTTAGTAACCATCTCATCAAAGGTATGGATCGAATTCTTAGGAAGTCGATCGAACCAAGCAGTCGCATGATGAGTGAGAGAATAGGGGAACAGGTATAAACGCAGGCCGTCTTCGGTGACGCCATTTTGTTTCATGCTCTGGGTGACGGTTAAAAATTTATCGAGATGCTTGTTAGCATCGTCACCCGGCAAACCGTGGAACTGACACGAATTCTGGACCTGTTGGATCATATTGTGTTTTAGTCCAAAATCCGTGGCTCCAATTGTGAGTGGTGCAATGGGTCCACCTCTCCCGTGCATGGTAGGTTGACATAGTTCCTCCATTGTTCGGGTGTCAGGAACTACATCCTCCTTATGAGGGATTGGAGGATCGTCGTCCATTTTTAGTGAGTGTTCTTCTTCAACAGTACGTAACTCGGGTACGTTTTTCTATTTTTTATTCTTTGTTTGTGAACGAGTGCGCATGCACTAAAAACAATTTTCAAAACAAGATCGAGGCAAAACCACAGTGAACTTAAATCCAATAATCGCAAGTGAATGGCTTCTTTGAAAAACTTACACCACCCACAGGGATACAATGGCAAGTTTTTATCTTAAGTTTGGGAACTTATTATGTTCACACCCCCAGTTGGTAGGTGTTCTGCCTTGGTTTGCGGTGGTAAGATTTTATGTATTTATTAACAGAAAATTTGTTTTTGGCTTTTCGTGTATGGGTGAAAAAACTTGGACAATATTTTTGGAACTGATTCGTTAACCGAAATAGTTCCTTTGAGATTACTCGCAGGCTGGCGGGAGGAAATAAATGGATTCCTCTTCAGTTCGCAATTTAATGTTAGAACTTACCTTATACCAACTGTTTCAGGTTGTAATCTTAAAGTAAACGAAGTAATTTAACTTCACAGTTTGTTTTGTTGTTTATGATTTTTTTGGTGTTTTTAACACTTCAGGAAAAGTGTTAATGAACTTTTTCTGATATGATTTTAATTTTCACAAAAATTTACAAAGTAGTGATATTTGTACAGGAGGGGTTTTGAAAACCACTAAACCTAAAACGTTTTGAAATACGCAACAACCTCCCCGGCAGCGGCGCCAAATTTTGACTCCTCCCAAACCAACCAGTCAACCGGGTGCATTTGATAGGCCCACCTGGGAGAGTAAAGTCAAGTGTTTTTAATCCGTGGAAGTACAGGGAAATCCCCGGGTCGTTAAGTCCCAACGAGATTGAAATTGTATTTTGAACGTTTATGGGAATAAGTGGCACTAAGGACAGTAACCAAGATGATTGGGGAATGATTATACTACTGATTGCTTGGTATTTGAACAATTATGGAATGATATAAACAATAACAGATATAATCACAAAATCACAAATTGGGAAATCAGATAACAGACAGAGAAAAGTGGGTTTTAACAAATTACAAACTACAGGGGGTGCAAGTGAAACTTTTTAAAACTTAAAATTAAAAGAAAATTTAAAATGAAAATGAAATTATAAAAATGATTATTTTAATAATTAAATACTAATTAATTAATTAAAACTATTTGAAATCTAATTTAAACCTAATTTAAATTAACTAAAAATGGTAAGGATTACAAATTACACTAAAAACTTACAAAACTAATTTCTAAACCTTAAAATGAACTTGAAGAAAGTATAAAAATTAAAAATAAATATTTTTGTATTTTTATGGTTTTCTTATTAATTAAAAACTAATTATCTTAATTAAACTAATTAAACTATTTTAAATTACTAATAATACTAAAATGACTTAGAAAATTATGGAAAAATTTATAAAAACTAATTAACCATCACAGGAATCCTAAAAAATTATAAAAAGTTTCTAAAAATTATATTTAGACTATTTTACTAATTAATTACTTATTAATTAATTTAAATCTATTTTAATTAAATTAAATAGGAAAATTAGAAAATGAACAGTGGAATTTATAAATCTATTTTATAAAAGTCTTAACTAATTTATAAAACTTATAAAAATTATAAAAACCTACTGTTGTTAATTAAAATTTAAGAAAACTAATTAACTACTAATATTACCTATTTAAGTATTTAAACTAATTTTAATTCTAATAAATAGTAAGCTGATAAAGAAAAATCTAAGAAAATTATTATAAATACTTAAAGGTAAAAGGAAATTAAGAAAATTATAAAAATCATAAAGTGCTTATTAATAAGCTGAAATGAAAAATGAAAAAGATAGAATCTATTAAATAGAACCTATCACTAATTTTATGTTTGGTTTTTCTTTGTTTTTCTTTTTGACAGATGAATATAAGCTAAAAGCAAGAACTTTTTGTGAAATGATTTTTTGATTAGCTTAAAAATAAGCTATGTGCACCCCCTCTTATCCAAGCAGTTGAATCAATGCTTATTAGGACTTGTGATTTGGTGAAAAGCTATTCAAATGATCAAATAAGCTATCACACATGTATACCAACTTAGAATAAGCCAATTAGAACAAAGAAGCTTCTCAGAATAAGCTATAATCCTCAAATAACCACTTATGAACTACACAGTCCAAACAGGCATGAAATGGGTGATTTTGGACCTCTTTGGGGTCCACAGAAGTGATCTAGGGTCTAAAACTAGAGTGGATATGAAAAGTAGGCCAGGTTAGCTTTAGAATGATCCAAGAATTAGAGCTTATGGCTTAGGAATAAGCTAATGGTGGGCCTATGAACTTGTGGTTACACACTGAGTGATCAGTGTTCCCTATGGGAATGACCAAACTAAATGGTACAAGCAGCCCTAGCAAATAAGCTAGGAGATACAAAATAAGACCTGGACCTGGTTAAGTAGCTTATTGGCTTTCCAAAAAGCTGGAAATCAGAAGGTGGGTCCCACTATTGAGCATTGTGCAAGTAACAGAAAATGGCTTATGAGCCTGTGCACAAGGGAGGTCTCAGTCTATCTATGCCACTTTAAGAGTGCTTATTTATAAGCAAATGAAGTCCAAAGTAAAATTTTCTTTTTGAAACCTGTAAACAAGCTACCAAACTCCCAAGAAACACAAATCTTATCTATGATCAATCCCTAATGAACCTTGTGCAAGATCTGGTAGGTTGGTAAAAAATAACAGATGCAAGATTTTGACTTTTGAAAATTTGTTAATCACTTTGACTATTCTGAATTTTGGTTGATCTAAATTGAACTAAGGTGATGTTTTAAGATAATATGGGACTGAATAAAGCTATGAAATCAACTTATGCAACTATTTGTATACCTATGCAACCTAATTCTACCTAAAACAGATTAATCAACAAGATCAAAAGCAATTTTAACTTTTTAACTTATGACTACTGTTTTTAGATTATCAATAGACTACAATGACCCTAAGAGTGATGTTTACACTACAGGTTTCCACTAAGACTTACAATGTGACAGAGATAAACACAGATCCAAACACCCCTACTCAGATTATAAAAGTGTGATTATCAAAGCAATCCAAGAGATTATAACTAGAAACAGATTAACAACAATCTACTGAGATCTAATTTACACAAATAAGCATGAATAAACAGTTAATGAGCTGAGACTATTAGGATTATGAAGAATCAGAAATTTTGCTTACTTCATGCCATCCAAGCCAAGTAGAACTAGAACCAGAACCACCTATAGAGCCTCCACAGGCTCACTAATACCCAAATCCATTCCTTTCAGCCTCTGCTTCCATCTTCTTCATCATAAACCTGCTTTTGATTGTATCTAAAAGCTTTTAGAAGCTTTCTGTGAGCTTACATGTACCTATAAGTCCATAACACAAACATAAATAACAACAGAGCTTGGTTTGAAATTTTTGAAACACGAATGAAAATTGCATACACAAATAGAGATACTGAAACTTGATTCTTATTACTTGAAAAAGTTAAGATTACAACTGAATTAACTAACCAAATGCTTAAAAGCTTGAATATTACACTAGAATTTGAAATCTTAATTATACGACATACATTAATACTAATTAAACTACTACTTTCTTCCTTTGCCTCTTCTCCCTTTTATATGCATCAATTAGGGTTCCTCTGAGCCTTTGTGTGCTTTCCCACTTCAATTTGGGCCATTGGATGGCCTGTGATTGATCTTGGCCGTTTAAAAGGGTTTGGCGCCAAAAATGGCTAAGTCCAAATTGGACTGTTGTAACAACTGGGGGGGGGGGGGGCAGCATTTAATGTGGAGGTGATGGGAGGTAGAAGGTGGGTTGGGCTGTGGAGAATTGACAAGCAAGTGGAGAGGGGGGGGGATGAATACCGTTGGTGGTTTTGTGGGTGGTATTGGGTGAGAGGGAAGAGGGAAAGGGTGGTGTTTGACCGGGGGTTTGACCCTGGTATTATTATACGGGGTGGGTTTTGTTTGTGTTTGGGCTCAGGGATCACATGGGCCAGGGGGCGGGCTTTTGTATTTGTGGATTGGACTTGGATTTGGTTTGGTAGTAATATTAAGGGTCGAGTTTGGTTTTAGTTATCACAAGGACTATTTTTGTAATTAGCCGAAAAGTTTGGGGGTGGATTTGGCATTCTTCCAAAGTTCTCATAAGGGTATTTTCTGCCAAGTTTCCATAGTCCAAGGTTTTATGTTGACTTTTCACCTTTGACTTTTCCAGGGACTAAGACTGCCAAACTTTCAAACTCCAGGGACCTGTTATGTAATTTCACCAAACTTTGCAACAAGGACCAATCCTGCCATATATGAGAAGTACAAGGACAAAATTTGTTTTTCTCAAAGTTTTAATATCCCAGGGACCATTTTTGTCATTTTTCAAAGTTCAGGGACTAAACTTGTAATTTTGTGAAACTTTGCACCAAAGGACTAAATGTGTAACTTTTTGATTTAAAAGGACCTTTGGTGACTTTTTCAAGTTTTTAGAATAACCAGGGACTAGATTTGACAACTTTTGAAAGTTGAGGGACTGAAACTGCCAATTATGCAAACTTTGTACGTTTTTCATCTGTTTTTGATTATTTTGCATCTGAAACATATAAAACACATTCCTGGGATATTTTCAGTATTATGATGCATATTTGAGTGTTTTTGGATGTTTTGGTAGTTCAGATTGGTATAAAATGATGAGTATTTAGATACTCATCAACTCCGTACCTCCAAACCCATTACCAAGTATGAACTCATCCCTTTAGTGCACTAATTTTCTAACAATCCTCCCCAAATTTAGTTCACTTCCTTTGCATGAAAAATTAAACACAAAACAAAACAAGTGCATAAATGAAAATATCCTGAGGATTGAATTTCCACATTAGTACATATACTTTCAAATATTCGAGAGTCAGGGTGTTCTAAGAATTGAACCCTTCAACCCATTTGAATACGTGATGATAAATACACACAAGTTTTCAAACACTAAAATACTCCTGACACTATACAAGCCATGTGTCCATATCCAATTCATAAATGTTGTAAAAACTAAAAATCCAAAGCTTCCTAAAGCGGCAAAACTTCAACATTCACATAGGTGGTTCATCTTTAATTCATGCTCCTGCTAAGCACTTTTTCAAAGAAAATTAACCATTAAGAAGTGAAGACTTCATCCTCCTTTCAGCAGGTAACAAGCACAACCTTGGGATGTTTGTGATACATCATGTGCTTCAGTCTACTAAATGATCAGCTTTCCACATTGAACTCAGCTTCCAAGTTTCCTTAGAAGGGAGTTGGGTATCCTTGCATTCAGTGACTAAGTTGGACTTAAACCCATCCCTTTATCAGACTTCAAAACCAAGTCTCTAGCTAAACCCTTCGTCAAGTGATCAACTAAGTTTTGTTGAGATTTAATAAACACTATATATACCACCCCATTCATGATAAGCTCACGAATCATGCTATGCCTGACACCTAAGTGTCTAGACTTCCCATTGTACATCTGGCTATAATCCTTTGCCAATGTAGCAGCACTATCACAACGGATAGAAATAGGTGCTATAGGTTTAGGCCACAATGGAATCTCAAGAAGCAAGTTTTTCAACCATTCAGCTTCTTTCCCAGCAGCTGCTAAAGCCACAAATTCAGATTCCATGGTTGAACTGGTAATGCAAGTTTGTTTCTTGGATGCCCAAGAAATTGCACATCCACCAAGTAGGAATACCCAGCCACTGGTAGACGAATTGTCTTCAGTGTTACTGATCCAACTTGCATCAATGTATCCTTCTAATACTGAAGGATAACCAGTATATGAGAGACTATAATCCATAGTTCTCTTCAAATACTTAAAGACCCTCTGAATTGCTTGCCAGTGATGAGCACTAGGATTACTAGTATACCTGCTTAGTTTACCCACAGCAAAAGCAATGTCAGGTCTTGTACAAGTCATGGCATACATCAAGCAGCCAATCACCCGAGAATACTCAAGTTGAGATACAGCTTTGCCAGTATTAGGCATTAGCTTCTCACTTGTATCCATGGGAGTACTCACTGGAGTACAATCAAAGTAATTAAATTTCTTTAACACCTTCTCAATGTAATGAGACTGAGATATAGAAATTTTGTTACTTTCATGTTTAATCCTAATACCAAGGATAACATCAGCCTCCCCCATATCCTTCATGGAGAACTTTGATGACAAAAATTCTTTTGTAAGATCAACTTGATTTTGGTCAGTGCCAAAGATCAACATGTCATCAACATATAGACAAATGATGACTCCTTTACCAGATTCATCAAATTTGCTATATACACATTTGTCAGCTTGATTAAGTAAATAACCACTAGACAAAACCACTTCATCAAACTTTTGATGCCATTGCTTAGGTGCCTGTTTTAGTCCATAAAGAGACTTAATCAGTTTACACACCTTGTTTTCATTGCCAGGCATGATGAAGCCCTGAGGTTGGTTCATGTAAACCTCTTCATCTAAATCACCATTCAAGAAAGCTGTCTTCACATCCATCTGATGAATAATCAGATTATGAATTGATGCCAAAGCAATCAGCAATCTTATGGTACTGATACGTGCCACTGGAGCATAAGTATCAAAGTAGTCTATTCCTGACTTTTGTTTAAAGCCTTGAATAACTAATCTTGCCTTGAACTTTTCAACAGTTCCATCTACCTTCATTTTATTTTTGAAAATCCATTTGCTACCTAGAGGTTTGCAACCAGGTGGTAGGTCAGTCAACACATAAGTGTTATTGCCCATGATAGAGTCCATCTCATCATTAATTGCTTCTTTCCAGAAAGCAACATCCTGGGACTTCATTGCTTCTTCAAATGTTTTGGGATCATCCTCCACAATGAAGCAATAGGAGTATTGGTCAGAGACCTCACTCCTTGTACCTTCAATTAAGTATAATTGAAACTCAGGTCCAAATGATTTTGGAGTCCTCACCCTATTGCTCCTTCTGAGCTCAGGTTCAGGTTGTTGTTCCACAACCTCAGCAGGAACCTCATCAGATACTTCTGAAACACCATTATCATTGGTTCCATTTGGAATCCTTTGACTTGGTCTAGGGATAGATGAGAATCTGTTCTCATCAAAGAGTGCATCCCTAGATTCAATTATTGAGTTAATTGAAATAGACTCATTAGGTTCTATAACATCAAACCTATATGCCTTGGAATGCTCAGCATATCCAACAAAGATGCATTCAATGCCTCTTTCTCCCAAAGTTTTCTACTTTGGATCAGGGAGTCTTACAACAGCCCTACAATCCCATATCCTAAGATAATTAAGGTTAGGTTTCTTTTTAGTCCAAAGTTCATAAGGGGTAACTTTGTTCCTTTTTTTGGGAACCCTATTTAATAAATAGCAAGCTGTTAACATAGCTTTACCCCAGAACCCTTGACTCAGTCCTGAATAGGACAACATGGAATTAACCATCTCCTTCAGCACCCTGTTTTTCCTTTGAGAAATACCATTTTGCTGAGGAGTATAGGGAGCAGTTGTTTCATGGATTATACCAATAGACTGAAAATACAGAGTATCCATGTACTCACCTCCCCTATCAGTCCTTAATCTTTTGATCAAGGAACTTTGTTGCAATTCAACTTCAGTTTTAAATACCTTAAATTTATCTAATGCTTCATCTTTAGAATGTAATAAATAAACATGACAAAACCTAGAAGCATCATCAATAAAAGTCAAAAAGTATTTCTTATTCCCCAAAGAGGGAGTAGCATGTAAATCACAAAGGTCACTGTGAATTAACTCCAAAACTTTAGTTTCACGTTTTACACCTTGAAAAAGTTTCTTAGTTATCTTGTTCAACATACAAGTTTTACACTTTTCAGTGTTCATATCAAAAGCTGGTATTAACCCATCCTTGGACATATCTTGCATTCTTTTAAAATGTACATGGCCAAGTTGCATGCCATAGGTTTGAATCATAAAGTTTAGATGTAGATATAAAAGCAGAATCAATATTATCATGAATAATATTAAGTCTGAACATTTGATTACACAAATAACCAAAACCAATAAACACACAATTTTTAGACAAAACAAACTTATCAGATTCAATAACTTGTTTATAACCACAATTATTCAAAACACTACTAGAAACCAAATTTTTTCTAATATCAGGAACATGTAAAACATTAAATAAAGAAACAATCTTTCCAGAACTAAACTTCAAATCAACACATCCTTTTCCATGCACCAGGGCAGTTGACTCGTTTCCCATATGAAGAATAGAACCATCATTCATTGACTTATAGGTCTTGAACCAGCTTCTATCTTTACACACATGAATTGTTGCTCTAGAGTCAACCCACCACGCAACATCATCATCCTGCACAAAGTAAATGTCAGATATATATGTAACATAATAAATCTCAAAAGACTTATTAAACACATTCTGACCTTTTAGAGAATTGGTGTTACCATTCCCTCCACCTGTGCCTGATCCATTGGATTTGTTTCCAACTTTACCACCCTTGCAATCTTTCCTGAAGTGTCCAGGTTTCCCACACTTCCAACAAGTCACCTTAGGTTTCTTGTTAAGACCAGATTTGGTGTTATCTTGATGCTTACGCTTGCCCTTGTTGTCATTGTACTTGGTGGAGTTGTTATGCTCCACCATATTGACAACTGGTGGACCAGTAGCAGTGCTACTCTTTGGCTTGTCAATGTCTTGAGCTTTGAGTGAATCCTCAATGCGCAAGTGACTGCCCAACTCAACAAGAGTTAACTCCTCCTTCTTATGCTTAAGCATATGCTTGAAATCCTTCCAAGAAGGAGGCAGTTTATCGATGATACAAGAGACTGAAATAGCCTCATCCATGTTCATCTTGTGTTGTGTGAATCGTCCAAGTATACTAAGAAGTTCATTGTATTGTTCCATGACAGGTCTAGAATCAACCATTTTGTAATTGTTAAAATTACTTACAAGGAACTTCTTACTTGATGCATCCTCAGCCATATACTTGGCTTCCAAGGAATCCCATAGTTCTTGAGAAGTTTCAACATTCTGATAAATATCAAATAAAGAATCAGACATACCATTGAGAATTAAACCCCTGCATATGTAGTCATCATTCTCCCACTTGCTTCTTGCCCTCATCTGTTCCATAGTAGCATCTTCTCCAAAATCTTCTGGAATCTCAGTTGTCAGAACATATACCACATTCATACTTGACAACAAGAAGTGCATCTTCTTTTGCCATCTCCTGAAATCAACACCTTCAAACTTTTCCTACTTGGAAAAGTTAGCAGCCATTTGTCTCATAGCAGCAGCCATTGATTATCACTAATAGTTTCTATTGATTGTTGGTTAATAAGTGTAAACAAGTTCCCAGCTTAGGGTAAAGATAATCAATGAGGTACCGGATATTCACTTGAAATTGTGGTATCACTTTCCAATAGAAACTATTCGACCTTATGCCTGGGTTACACGAATATCTCTATGGGATAAGACCAAGTGATGTTCTTGTTTTAGGCACAAACCAAGAACCTGATGCGTATTCAAGTGTTTAGGGTTTTTTGATTTCGTATATACATGCAGATGTGTTATTACCTCTATTTATAATAGAGAATACTCAAACCTAGCCCATGGAATTATGTATAATTAAAGGCCCATTAATTATAACATAATACTTTCCATAATAGTAGGAATCAGTGGTTAAAAACGAGCAGCAGAATAAGCTGATGCCATCAGTAGAATCATTCTAGCAGCAGATTCTACTAGCAGAATCCATCATCAGCAGAATCCCTCATCAGCAGAATCAAATCAGCAGAAACAGATTCCACTAGCAGAAACAGATTCTACTAGCAGAAACAAATTCATACTAGTATAACCACTATTGAGTCAGGGTGTTCATGGACCAAATGGGTGTACACTCCGTACCTCCAAACCCATTACCAAGTGTGAACTCATCCCTTCTGTGCACTAAATTTTCTAACATATTTTACTCACCATGTCTTGTGCCACTGCGAAATGGTATTTGCTTTTTTGGTCCTCTGTTCAATATTGAATGATTTATAAACGAAAAGCTGCTCAAGTAAATTCAATATAGGAGTAACAAAAATAATAACTTAAAAGTGGTGACATTCAATTAAAATACAACATCTCAATTTACCCATCTCATTAGACATTCCCAACACATACAACAAAGTCCTAATGCTAACTTGAAAGTAAACTTAACATAGTGAAGTTGAAATAAAATCTCAATTTCCACAAATAATTCAGTGTTATCTTCTATAATGGCTGAAACTCGACGCCACATACAGTTAGGCCAGCCATAGTTCCTCCAAGACATACAAAGGTCTTACTAATCTCCGGTAAAGAAAAAAAAAATGACCAAACAGGCCAAAGCAGCCCAACAATTTTGGCGGGAAAAGCCCAACCAAAAAGGACGTTGGATTGAGTGGTGTTTAGTATTATTTAGTAATGGCCGAAACTCGATGCCACATACAGTTAATCCCGCCATAGTTCCTCCAAGACATACCAGTTTCAGTTCCATGGGAATGTAGTTGTCTTTAATCTCATTATTATAGACAAATTCCCAGACCCTAACCTCCATCCAGCCATCTTCTCTGTTTTCTGGAACTCTCTTATCTCTGTATAAATCAATCGGGCCTGGGGCTCTAAGATAAATGATTGTGTCTTCTTTGTTATTCTTGTTGAGTCGATCCCGTGCTTTCACTGGACACTTCAGTCCCTCGCTGTTTTCTGGAATTTGGAACACAAGATAGCATGCATAGGCTGTATCAAGGGACAACATTTTAGTTTCAATATCGCATTTGATACCAAATGCTTGCTGGCGTTGAAGCTCAACGACCTCTTCAAATCTGCATTCATAAATAATAGTGTGATAAACTTAGTTGAATCATATTTATGTGTATCCAGCATATAAATTATCATAAATTTACGACACTAAACTACATACAAACCTTGACATTGTTGAAGATGGGCATTTGGTAAATTTTGCATCTGGAGATTTGTTTATTACCACCTTTGCCGGTAGCATATGACATTTCATGCAGTTCACTTTGCTTAGCGAAAAGAGCTGTTCATTAATCATTATAGAGTACCAAATTCATGAATGTCTGATACAGTGAGTACCAATAATACAATATGTAAAATACAAACAGAAATCTAGAAAAAAACACCTTTTCCCCATTGTCAATAAGGACTCCAGTTGAAAGAAGCTTGTCAAGCTCCTCTTTGGTCATAGTTAGCACATCATATTGGGACCTCTTCATTATTTCGTGAAAGTCGTTTGGTGATTGTTGGTCCCGGTTAACGCTCGACTCTGCAGTCATCAATTTATCCACACTCTCTACATGATCCATCTGTAAAATCAGATGACCATATGCCAATGTAGAAAGTGAGTATTCCTCTTAAAAAGGGGGGCTTCACCTAGTTTGAGTCTGTGTGGCGGTGGGTTCAAATCTCATGGATTAGTCGGTCAAAAGGTCGGAAACCACGGTTACCCAAAAAAAAAAGTGACTATGCCCATTTCGTTTCATCTTTTATAATAGATGCAAGATAACTTTTTATAGATATAAATAACTATTGTGGAAGTATTATCCAGACATGAGCCTCCTTAAGTCAAAGGTTCACACGAAAACTTTTACTATATCGTTTTTGTAATGAACTTTGATTGGCATGCCTAACTATATGCGTAACAAAGAGATTAAGACACATAATAAAAAATCAAAAGTCAATATGAACTATCTAAATACAATAGGAATGTACATACGTATGTTGTTTGGGCTTACGTTATCAATGGGTCGAAACTCGATGCCATCTATAAAGATGGGACCGCTGCCACAAGGATGTCCACAAAAGCTCTTCAGCTGAACCTCAAAATAGTTAATTTGACTGTGACTCCTAAAGCGGCACAACTCAATCATCATCCACTCACCATCCCTCTGCTCTGCAATATATGAGTTTAACTTTCCACTCGTTGTTTTGTATTTTAAGTCCACATATGGTTTACTTGAAACCAATTTTGGATCACAAAATTTAAACACCAGATAAGCTCCATATATGATACCCAAAGATAAAAACTGAGTTTTTATTTTTATTGAGATTTTGAGATTTGGAGTATTTGATATCTTTGCGACTGTTCCAAACCTGTACATATTTTTAGCATATTAGCTGGTAAATAATTTGATCACGACACTGTATATAAGGTGAGAACAGTGTAAAATTTCACAGAAATTGTAAAAATTTGTTCTGATGAACAAAAAGAGAATGCTGAAAAAATGTGATAAAGTTTAACAAATTGGAGGTTATATGGAAAAAAAATCGCTTGAAATATTTTGATCAAAAAATGACAGAGGAGATGACCTAGAGTTCTCCAAAGCTTTCAACTTAGAAGACCAACAATTTTCATAAGAGAACATTGTTGCTGATATCATTTCTTTCACTTTTCTGTCCTCGCTTAACGATAACCACTGTAAGATTAAAATTTAAAGCAAAATTAGATGTACAGTTATGGATTATAAAGATGTAAAAAACAACATTATAAAGAGATTTAATCACCACTTTTCCGTTGTTAAGGCGGATTCCTGAAGAGAAAATGGGATAGAGATCCTTCTTTGAGATTTCTTCAGACTCCCGATGTTCAATCATCTTCATAATATTCTCATTATCTTTAGGCATCTTTTGCTCAAATTCCCAGTCTACCTGTGTGTGTATTAAGAATAAAATTTACATTAGTTCAGTTAACTTTCAAACTTCAGAAATATAACACATAAGGTGAAATTCAATACAAGTATCCTTGGTAATAAGTGCATATATTGTTAGTGCTCCTTTTTCAATCAAAAATATATTTTTTACTTTTGTGGAAACTTACATGAATGTTGTACGCTTTCTCTAGTTCTTGTATAACCAAAGCCATTGTTGGACGTTTTTCTTGATCTTTCTGCAAACACTCGTAGGCAACTTGTGAAAGTATATCTATGGACTTTGCATCTGTTTGTTCCTTAATATCATCAAAGATTAGTGCATGTTGTTTTTTCTCTTCAAAGCAGCGTGCAGCCATCCAAGCAAGGGACACTGTTCCACAGGTTGTATGGGAGGATTCCAGGATCGAATGATCATAACAACAACATGTATTCATCATATAGAATCGAAATAAAAATAGAGAAACAGGAAGATTGGGATGAACCCATAATAAACTTGATATTGATAATGAATGGGTTGATAAATCGTTTACAGCAAAACTAGTCTATATATAAGAGATGAAACGTTGTAACATTTCATATAAAAGATACAACCCTAAAACTAAACGTTATATCCTAATTAATCTGACTAAATAACCGTTTCTATCTAATGGGTTGGTTGGCCCAAAAACAAAACTTGCAGGCTTTATTTTCGACCCATCTTGTTCCCTTTTTGTCTGTGTTGAATTGCTGTAGCCCTAACAAAAATATGCAGAGCCTTGATTTTGAAAAACAAAGATTAATGGATTATGTTTTCCAACATATTCCTCCCTAATCTATTAATCTTTGTTTCTTCTTCAATCCTCTTGTTTCTTGATGCTTTCTTGAATCTTAATCTCTTCTATCGTTTGATACAATTCTGGTTATTCCCACCATCATTGTTGTGATCTTCCTTAAGTCCAGGTTTGATCATATCTTCTTCAAATGGCATCCATTATTTCCATGGTTGCTCTCTTCTCTTCACATATTATTTGCATCCATTATTTCCATGGTTGCTTTCTTTTCTTCTGCGATTTTAAAAGCATCTCTGATCTTGATTGATGATTGTAAAGACATGTTTTGATGTTGTTAGATCCCTTGAAGCTCTGATACCAATGTTCCACAGGTTGTATGGGAGGATTCCAGGATCGAATGATCATAACAACAACATGTATTCATCATATAGAATCGAAATAAAAATAGAGAAACAGGAAGATTGGGATGAACCCATAATAAACTTGATATTGATAATGAATGGGTTGATAAATCGTTTACAGCAAACCTAGTCTATATATAAGAGATGAAACGTTGTAACGTTTCATATAAAAGATACAACCCTAAAACTAAACTTTATATCCTAATTAATCTGACTAAATAACCGTTTCTATCTAATGGGTTGGTTGGCCCAAAAACAAAACTTGCAGGCTTTATTTTTGACCCATCTTGTTCCCTTTTTGTCCGTGTTGAATTGCTGTAGCCCTAACAAAAATATGCAGAGCCTTGATTTTGAAAAACAAAGATTAATGGATTATGTTTTCCAACAGACACAACTTTCTTATCTTTGACTCCATCTCCTGCATCTATAATTTGGCGAAATGTGGGGTGAGAATACTTTTCGACCTTATCAATTGCCAGTCTCCCTGATAATAATTCGAATAAAACTACGCCAAATGAATAAACATCTGTTTCTTTAGTCGCACCACTTGAATAGTATTGTGGATCGAGATAGCCTTTCGTTCCATGGCTTTTAGATATGATAAAATCAGAGATTGTAGCTTTCTAGTCATGATCTAGTAAGATGTTGCTGCTCTTGATGTCACCATGGACTGTTTTTTGGTCTTCTTTAAAAGAGTGAATGTAATCTAACCCTTTTGCAGCCCCAACAGATATTTTGAGCTGGAGTTCCCATGTAAGAGTTGACTTATGTAGGTGCTTATCCAGACTCTCGTTACTTGCATGATCCATAATAATGATCTTTTCGTCATCTTCTTCACAAAAGCCTCGAAGGGTAATGATGTTCTCATGGACATAACGAGAAAGCTTTACAACCTCTTTTAAGAATGCACCTTCCCAATAAGAACGCGCCCTGTCAAGCCTCTTTACAGCTACTGGTATAGATTTCTTAGAAAATGAGAGTTCTCCTTTGTATATCTTGCCAGATGCTCCACTCCCAATAACACGTTTATCGTTGAAGTTGTCTGTGGCAGACTTAATCTCCTCGAGCGAAAAAGGTTGGGACCCTATTGACTGAAATTATTAAGAAACAAAATACGTTAGAAAGCATTAACAATCCATGAGTAAAAATAATGACATAATATTGAATAGGTTGGTGAAAAGGTCACAGTTTTGGTGACACTAATATACCAAAAAACGCAGTCACACACATACAAAAAACCCTTTTTTTTTGTTTGCTGGCCGGTCTACACCACCAAACAGTGCGAATTGTTTCCCCTTCATATGTTGTTCACCCCCTCCGCAATAAGATTGACGTGTGGTCACACCAACTTTACGCATGAAGGGGGTGTAACACTAAGGGCAGTCTTATATCAGTATGTCAAGTGGTTATGTACTCCTGGGCCATCTTCTTAATTTGTACTACTCTTCCTGTCAACTTGTTGGAAGTACTGTAGTGTTTTGATGGTTCTAGGAAAATGGTCGGTTCTAGGAAAATGGTCTGCTTGTCAGACCTTTTGTGATGTTTGTCTTCAACCTATATTGTTTTGTTTTAATAATATAACTGTGATGCCCCCATTTTTTTTAAATAAAAAGGTCTTCAATTCTTGAGAATATTTTTAAAATTTAGTTACATTGTTTAGACTTTTGAAACTTTTTCCACATTATTTTTGGTAGAAAGCTGTTTGAAGAAAACATAACATCAAGCATGAGAGACTTACAAACAGTCATAAAAGTATTAATTACTTACATGAACTGTCACTGCTTTCTTTAGCTCTTTCAGGACGTCAGCCATTGTGAGGTGATGAGTTTCATCACCATCAGTACTATGCAAGCATTTATGAGTTATCGCTGCAAACGTTTTGACTGAATTCAAGAATTTTTCATTCTTAAGATCTTTTCTTAAATAGTCACCAATAATCTGGGATGGTTGGTTGTTTGATAAGTGGCGTTCGGCCATGTCAATTAAACTAGCCCGGTCGTCCTTTACTTTCCCCGAAGTTGTTGCATATCTCCCACATAACACTTCCAGTAACACCACACCGAAAGAGTACATATCAGACTGTTTACTTAATATACCTCTTTTTAAGTATTTTGGATCCACATAACCACCCATGCCTACCGGAGTAATGTTTGAAAGCTGAGAATCTGTATCCTTAACGGTTAAAGACAAGCCAACATCACCAATCATGCCTTTCAAACTGTCTCCCAACAGAATGTTGGGGCTCTTCACATCATGATGTATTATGTGATGGTTGTGAAGATAATTGAGACCTTGGGCCGCGTCAATACAAATTTGAAGACGTTGTTCCCATTTAAGGTTTTGATCGTTTCGGATGTACTTTTCAAAGCTTCCATTGGAAGCATAATCATAAATAATGATCATTTCACCATATTCATAACAAAACCCAACAAGAGATATTATATTTTGATGATTTAACCCAGAAAGCACGTCGATTTCTTTCCAGAATTCTTTCCTTCCTTGATCAGACATAATCTCTCTCCGCTTAAGAGCAACTTTTCCTTTTCTTCTAGGGTAGCCATAGAGTTCAACAAGAGATTCTTTCTTTCCGACATACTTTCTTACATCGACATGGAAGAGTTCTGCTCTGTACACACCTCCAAATCCACCCCATCCTATCATGCAACTACCAACAAAACCATTGGTGGCCAAGTATATCTCTTTGAATGGAATTTTCAAGTGTTTCATATTCTTAATCTGCATGATTAAATGTCAATAAAAAATGAGAATTCTTGAAGCTGATATATTTTCATAATTGTGTTTAGGATATTGGTTCATTTTCATAATTATACGTGAAAATGGTCCGCCGCTGCATCATTAAATGTCAATAGGAGGATAAGTAGGCACAAATAATAGAAAGAAATATCATTTTTTAGTAAAAAGACCAGCCACCTCATCTAGCTAGCATCACATGCCCCACACTCGCATCATCCAAAGGCTTTATTTTGGCTCCACTACCACCTTATAGACAACAATTTTCATTTAGCTTTAACTTTAATGTCTCATTTTCAATTTTCACCAACAACTTTCAAGTTTTCTTGTTGACAATAATGAGTTGAGAGAATCACACATTTCACACACACACACAAGAGTGAAAGTGATTTCATTAAGCTGAAGAATGAATGAGTTTACAGAGTATATATACAGAGAGAAACTAATAACAGAATATTTACAATACTAGTCCTTCAACTATCTAATTGTAACACTTCAGTCCCTGAACTATTATCCAACTCCTCTTTGACACTCCCCCTCAAGTTGAGAGGTGGAAGAATTGGAAACTCCCAACTTGGACATAAGTTTTGAATGTTGATCTTCAGGTAAAACTTTTGTAAACACATCTGCAAGCTGTTCCTTTGTAGACACATAAGAAGGACTGACTTGACCATTCTTCACTTGATCTCTTACATAGTGGCAGTCTACCTCTATGTGTTTGGTTCTAGCATGAAACACAGGATTAGCAGCTATGTACAGAGCTGCTTGATTGTCACACTTCAAATCAACTGGACCAAGATCTTTAATTCCCAAATCTTTTAGTAATGAAACTAACCAGGTCACTTCACAACAAGTTAGAGCCATTGCTCTGTATTCTGCCTCAGCAGATGATCTTGAAACAACACTTTGTTTCTTTGATTTCCATGAAATAGGAGACTGGCCAAGTAATATGCAATATCCAGTTGTAGATCTTCTAGTCAGTGGACAACTAGCCCAATCACTATCACAATATGCAGTCAGATGAGCAGCAGAGTCATTAGCTAGCAAAATTCCTTGACCTGGTGATTTCAACAAGTATCACAACAAATGCTTAACAGCTTGCATATGAACTGAGGTTGGATTTTGCATAAACTGACTAAGAAGTTGTACTGTGTAGCAAATGTCAGGTCTAGTGATAGTAAGGTAAATGAGTTTTCCAATGTACTTCCTATATACTTCTGGATCAGAAAGAGGAGTACAAATGTCAGCCTGCAACTTCACATGAGGATCCATGGGCAGCTTATAGGTTTTAGCATTAGACAAGCCTGCTTCATGCAGCAAATCAGTAGTATATTTCTTTTGTGAAATGAAGATGCCTTGATCACTTTTGGACACTTCCAGACCTAAGAAGTAGTTCAATTCTCCAAGATCCTTAATATGAAAATGAGAACTTAACTGAGACTTCAAAGCTTGAATCTCACTGCTGTCAGAACCAGTTATCATCAAATCATCTACATACACTAACACAGCTGTAAATGATGTACCATTTGATTTGACAAACAATGAATAATCTGCCTTCGACTGAACATATCCAAAGGAAACCAGGGCTGATGACAATTTGGCAAACCATTGTCTTGGTGCTTGCTTGAGACCATACAAAGATTTCTTAAGTTTACAAACAAGGTTTTGATTGGTAGGAACATCTTGCACATTCTCCCCCTTACCAACATAACCTTGTGGCATCTGCATGTAAACTTCTTCAAACAAATCACCATGTAAAAAGGCATTTGAGACATCCATTTGACAAATATCCCAACCCTTCATGGCTGCAATGGCTAACAAGGCTCTCACTGTCACCATTTTGGCAACTGGAGCAAAAGTTTCTTCATAGTCTACTCCTTTTCTTTGTCTGTTTCCATTTACCACCAGCCTTGCCTTCTTTTTGTCCTCAGAACCATCAGCATTGTACTTTATTTTGTATATCCAATGACAAGCAATAGCCTTTTTGTCTTAAGGCAAAGTTGTCACTTCCCATGTTTCATTATCTTCCAGAGCTCTAATTTCCACATCCATTGCATTGCCCCAGGCAGGAATCTTAATAGCTTCTTTGAAAGATGTTGGTGCAGTGTTGGCTAACAAGGCACACAAAAATGCTTGAAACTGAGATTGCAATGAAGTAACTAAGACTTGATTGGCTCTTGGCAAATGAGGGGTAACATAGTCTTTAAGCCAACTTGGAGGAACAGGAACCCTGGATGACTTCCTTGTTGGTTCAAACACTGGTGGAACAGGATGTTCAACTGGTTGAACTTCTTCTTCATGAATCTCAGTCTCAGTTCTAACTGGTTCAGAAGAGTGCTGATTCTGCTGATGAGTTTCTGCTGACAGCTGATCCTGCTAATGGGATTCTGCTGACAGTTGATCTTGCTGATGGGATTCTGCTGACAACTGATCCTCATACCAAATAGAAGATGATAGAGGAGCAGGTATGGGTTTAAGTACTTGATTCATACTAGACTTTGAATAAGGAAAAATATGCTCATAGAATACCACATCCCTGGAAACAAACCTAGTATGGGTGAGCAAATTGTACAACTTGTACCCTTTTTGATGTTGTGGATAACCAAGAAACAAACAAGGCACACCCCCGGATTCAAACTTATCAGCAATTCTTGTTGGATTGCTTGCAACAGCCAGGCACCCAAAAACTCTCAAGTGACCATAATCAGGCTTAGAATGCATCAAAATTTCATAAGGTATCTTGAATTTTAGAACAGCTGTAGGAAATCTATTGATGAGATAAGTGGCAGTGATAACACAATCTCCCCAATAATGCACAGGCAAATGAGCATGTAATCTTAGTGCCCTGGCAATCTCCAAAATGTTTCTGTGCTTTCTCTCTACTCTTCCATTCTGCTGAGGTCTATCCACACAAGTGGTTTGATGCTCAATTCCTAGAGATTTCATATAAGGGCCTATTGCTCCTTTGAGAAATTCTAGTGCATTGTCTGACCTTATTATCTTAATGTCTTTCTCAAACTGTGTCTTAACAAAAACATGAAATGACTTTAAGACAGTGAAAGCATCTGATTTCTTAACCAACAAATATGTCCACACAGCTCTACTACAATCATCCACAATGGTCAGAAAATACCTATGATGCCCTATAGTTGGAACTTTATAAGGACCCTAGATATCAATGTGAATGAGATGAAATGGAACTTTAGAATGTGAGACACTAGTAGGATAAGGAAGTTTAGCAAACTTAGCCATAGGACAGGTCAAACAAGCTTTATTATTAGCATTAGAATGACACTGAGGTACAGAATCAATGTGCTTAAGAGTAGAGTTTGAAACATGACCGAGCCTATAATGCCATAGACTATATGAATTGTTGAAAACACTGAAAGCAAATGTATCAGGAACAGAACAGTTTGCAAAGAATGAATACAAGCTATAATCTTCAAGTGCAGACACAACCATAGAAGAGAGTTGAGCATGCACTTGCTCCAATGGAAGATTGAGCAAATGATAGAGACCAGCCTTCTTCTTACCTAAGCCCAACACCTTCCTGGTTTTCAAATCCTGAATAACACAAAACTGCTCATAAAAAGTGACAAAACATTGAGAGTCTTTTGTCAATTTTGAAACTGACAAAAGTCTGAATTTGAATGAAGGAACAACCAGGACATTTTTTTAGCTCAATTTTGTTTTGTAACACCTTATTTCCAACTTGTGAGATAACAGATGTGTGACCATTAGGCAAATTAATCATTTGTTTATACTTATGAGTCTGAACATCTATTAGATCTTCACTATCAGGTGACATGTGATCACTAGCTCCAGTGTCAATTATCCAACCTTCTATCACACCATTTATGCAGGAAAAACAATAAATTGTACCTTCACCAAATGGATGATCCATTTCAGTTGGTTCTTGAGCATTTTGATTGAATTGTGGCAAACTTTTCATGAGTTGCTCAAACTGTTTGGATGTAAACACAACATGACCACTGTTTTCAACTACTGCAGCAGTCCTTTTGACATTTCCATTGCCATTCTTAACCACTGATTTTCCTTTCTGACCTTGTTTATACTTATAATGCCAAACAGGATAACCAATTTTCTCCCAACACTTCTCTGGTGGATGCCACTTAAATCCACAGATATTACACTTATCTTTTACCTCTCCCTTGCTGTACAGAGCAGTAGATTCAATCCCCACATGACTATTATTTCCAAACACCCCTCTTTGTGATTCTTCTTGTTGAAGCAAAGAACAAGCAGTTTCAACACTAGGCAGAGGAGAGTTCAACAACAGTTGACTTCTTTGACTTGCAAAATGATCATCCAGACCATTGAGAAATTGAAACAATCTTTGCTCTTCCTTCTGAACATTCAAGGCTTGAATAAACACAGCAACTTCAGGAGTTATATTGACAATTCTTGGCAATTCATTCATGGAATCCAACTCTTCCCAAACACACTTCATATTGGTGTAATACTCACTAATGGACCTTCCTGATTGCATAATTGCATAAGTTTCTCTATTGAGTTTGTACTTATGAGATCCATTACTCAGTGCAAACCTTGTTTCCAACTGAAGCCATATGGCATGAGCTGTCCCCATAAACATGATGGATTTACCAATAGATTCAGAAACTGAATTCATCAACCAACTAATTACCAGATTGTTACACGTGTCCCATTGCTCTTGTAAACTAGCATCATCAACTGATCTTGGAACAGTACCTCTAATGAATCCTAACTTCCGTTTTGTGGACAAAGCTATCTCTACTGATCTTCTCCAAGAACGATAGTTCTGAGCCCCAAGAAGTTTTTCAGTCACCATCAGTGTACCAGGTCCATCAGAAGGATGCAAGAACAGTGGATTTTTAAATAACATCTGATTATTCATCATTCCAGCAGTTTCAGATGAAGAAGAAGATGCTGAATTCATAACTATTGATGCAAAAGCGTTTTATATATTCAAGAAACCGTTACAGTGATAACCTATTGATTCACAAATTCAAGAAACATGAATTGAATCAATTACAGGTGTTTGTGAAGAAATTTGATAAAGATTAATGAAAGAATGATGAAATTTGGTGTTGAAATGGTGGTTTTATGAAGATGATCGGAAAAGTTAGTTAGAGTGGTTGTAACGGTTGCAACTGATCAAGAACTCATTATTGAGCTCTGATACCATGTTGACAATAATGAGTTGAGAGAATCACACATTTCACATACACACACAAGAGTGAAAGTGATTTCATTAAGCTGAAGAATGAATGAGTTTACAGAGTATATATACAGAGAGAAACTAATAATAGAATATTTACAACACTAGTCCTTCAACTATCTAATTGTAACACTTCAGTCCCTGAACTATTATCCAACTCCTCTTTGACATTTCTAAAACGTCAAAGATAAACAGAACTCGAAGAAAGTGCAGTGATATGATTCTTACGTAAGTATTAAGATTCATTACCTTTGAGTTGTCTTCATCTTTTTGCATTTGTTCTAAACTCTCAACCTGATAGATAGACGCAGCCATCCAGAAATAAAAAGACATTAGTATTAGTACATATCATTCTTACCATCTAGTTTTATATAAGTAATACATCACATACTTTGTTGTTTCCGAAAAATACGTATGCATGAAGTTGCAATTGAGGAGCATATTCTTAAATTTATATAATCTAAATTAAATTCATGCTTTTAAGTTCAAAGTTCAGATACGTACTGAAAGCCGCTACAACAAACAAGATTAACAAAACAAATACATTCTAACTGATCTATCCGCCCTACGCTTGGATATATTCATCGTAAGCTTCATCTTAATGTATCAAAATGTCATGAAAACAGAATCACGGATACATATTTACTTAATTAACTATTTAGAGACATGAATATTTATATGATTTTCAAAAATTTAGAGACTTGCGTGATATTTGTATGCTTTCTCCAGTTCTTCCACAACGTCAGCCATTGTCGGGCGACCCTTTGCTTTTTCTTGAAAGCATCGATATGTAATATTTGCAAACATATTTAGGGATTCTGCACTCTGGTTGCCTATCAGAGAATGGTAATTCTCAAATTCTTGCCTTAGCATTGGGTCGATAATGTTGTCTAATTCTTTCGGATTGAACCCGCGTTTGACTATGTCAGGCAGAAACTTTGGATCATCTTCGGATATCTTAAAATGGGTCAACGCTCCACTCAATACTTCAAATAAAACAAGGCCAAATGAATAGACATCATACTCCTTTGTCAACTTGTGTATATCACTATATTCATTTGTTGACAATCCAAAGTCACCAATCATTCCTACTCCATCTCGACTTATAAGAATGTTGGAGCTCTTTATATTACCATGTATTATCGTGTCATTCTTTCTTTTAAATTTTAAAGACGGCAGGAGTCGCCTGGTCCTGTTACCATTATGGAGAAAGTTGAGCCCATGGGCAGCATCGAGGCAAAACTGCAAACGAATTACCTAAGGAAAAATGTTTCTCATGGTCTCACGGGTCGGATTATTGGTATATTTCCGATAATTGATATGTTGGCTATGAATATATTTATCCAGGCTTCTATTTGAGACATACTCAAAAACAACATGAATACGCTCGTCATCTTCATCACAAAATCCAACTAGTTTGACAAGGTTTTCATGTGAAAGGCAAAGAAGCTTTTGAAGTAGTTCTTCAGTTCATTGCCCATATCCACCATCTATACTCTTAATAGCAACTGTGCTTTTTCTTCTCGGGTACTTGAAGATTTCTTTCATAGACACTCTCTTGATTTTGTTCTCTGCAACATATTTATCTACATTAAAGTGGGAGAGATCCGCCTTGTACACTTTACCAAGTGTATGGGGGAAGGTAAAATCACGAGTTGCTGATTGTATTTCTGACAATGAAATTTTCATATGCTGAATGTTTTTTACCTGCAGACAGCATTGTACCATAAGCACTACATTTATAGGGGAAAAATTAAATTTGGGAGAAAGGTACCTTAATTTCCAAAAGTACTAACAAAGTAAAAAAACTATTACCAAACTTATTCCTAAACATAAATCACGACACTAAAAATACCCTCTCGTGTTCTTCACTTGTTCGCATCAACAACCAACAACCGCAGTAAAAACAACAAAACCCCAAAACCCAACTTAAAAAATCCAACAAGTCAAAATTAAAACTGAAACCCCAAACCCGTTTAAAACGGAAATTTTTTATTTGATATGGGTTAGATTAAAAAAAAAAAAAAAAAAAAAAAAAAAAAAAAAAAAAAAAAGAAAAAAAGAAGAAAAAAACCAACACATAGTCACAACTACTTTCAAAAGAAAAAATATTTGTATTTGGACAAAAGTTGGAACTAGTTTTAATTAAATTCTACTTTAGAGTAAAGGAAAACGAAATTTAGAGACTGGCAGTAACTTACTTGTTGAAGTTCCAAAATTTCAGAACCTTGTTGAAGTTTGAGGGCTTTTTGAAGTTGTTCTTTAACCACCGAGATTGTTGGGCTTATGAATTGATCATCGCTCAGGCATTGATATGCAATTTCTGAAAAAATAGCGATGGAATCTGTGTTCATTTCTACCCTTAGAAGGGGGTCTATAATCTCGGTCAGAGTTCCTTTTGTTAAAAGTTACGTATAAATATTAATATGTAAATGACTAGTATCGAACCCGAGACCTCGGGATTGCACACATTACAAACGAGAATAAAGTAAATAAATATATATATATATATATATATATATATATATATATATATATATATATATATATATATATATATATATATGTTATATGTATCGAATATATATATTTATAAACACTTGAGGGACTAAATAATCGTTAATCATTAAGCGTAAGTATTAACTATTATTAGGAACGGAAGAACGAGGACTAGAATGTAATTTGGAAGACAAGAAGGTTCCGGAATACCCTTTGAGAGGGCATGGCCGGTCGACCCAACCCAATTAGGGTCGATCCATGCTTGTCTTGTGCTCCAAGAATACATCTAGTATAAATACAAGGCCTTGGGGTTAAACCTAATTATCTCTTGTGCACACACACAAACCCTAAAGTTTCCCTTGTCTCTTTTCTTTCTTGGCCGATCGGCTCTCACACCCCCAAAGGGTTTTGGGTCGATTTTCCTAAAGCAAAACAAAGTGTTTTCGTTTACTTGCATAAACCTTTATTCGTTGGTAGTTTGTGTTACAAGAACGAGGTAATTACTACTTTAGTAATTATCAAGAGATCGATAAACAAAACAGTAAGGGGTTTATCATTGATCTATATTACACAAGTTCAAGGTTTATTGAAGTGCTTCGGGTATGTTCTTATTTATGTTTTAGTTATCTTTATACGTGTTATTATTGATCCTTGCTTCCGCATATGTGCTATATTGATTGTCAAACTCTAACAGTGGCATCACGAGCCATGGATAACATGTAATTGATTACTAAAACGTAATAAAAATCGGATCTTTAATTGTTTTAGATACATGATTTTTCTAGGGTTTTCTTTAAAAAAAAATTTTATATAAAAATTTAAACCCTAACCCTAATTTTTTTTTTTGGGGGGGGGGGTCGATTTCCACATAAAAACCCTAATTAGGATTTGTGGTTTTCTTGATTAAATTGTAATCTTATAGAAACCCTAGGTCTTTAACCGGTTATGTGAACATACTTGTGACCTATGTGCTAATTGTTAGGTTTAATCCATGACGAAACATGCATGTTAGTCATGGATCTTGTTTGTTTATTTATTTGTCACATGTTTTAAATAGATCTAAAATTGGGGAAGACTCCAATACATATATATTAAAATCAATTTATATGCTATGTGGTGTGTATATTATCTTTGGCCTACGCAATTGATTCGTCAATGTATGTGGCTCTCCTCCATCAAGAGGAGAAGGCCTTAGGTGATTACATGCATTATTATACCTAGAATTGATTTTATTAGGATCTTTTTAACAAGGTTTGCATGTGGCTAATTGTTTCACGTTATTATTATTAGTTGTTTATCTTTCTTTTAATTACTTGTTTTTATTGTTTTCTTAATTGTTTGACTTGACGTAAGCAATAAAACGGGTGATTTTCATAAAAGAAAATAATATAGACTAATAATGGTGAAACCTTAAAGTAATAAAGATTGAATCTTTATTACATAATTTTGAGATTGAATCCATAAACTTTTGCTTGATTGATGTTTTGTACAAATATGCTTTTAAAATTAAGTCCTTTAAGACGATATTCATAACCGTGATTTGAAGGCTTAGAAAAGAGCCTTAGAGTCTGCCTTGGTTATCACAATCTTGAATATGTCTTAAATGAATTACTTTTAAAATAATGATTGTAGAAAGTCATCTTAGGGTTTTCTAAACCTCAAGTAAAACTTTGTGTATTAATTTCACGAATTGGGCATAAAAAGGTTTTGAAAACTTATGCTATAAAGATGAGTGCATGCATCTTTATACATATTTTGATTTACACATCAAAATTTAATACCCTTATAATTTAAGTTACATGCCATCTATCTATAAGAAACACTTGGAATTTTAATTTAGTAAATGTGAGACCTAGGCTAAATTACTATAACAAGGTAAAATTCTTTTAACGCGTGAGACCATAATTGTAATTTTACAGTTTCTAAGGTAGACGACTTAATTAAGTTGTGCGTGAGACCTAGAACTTAAGGCATGAGATGGGATGAAACATGCTTACAAGGCAAATTGATGAATCAATTTGATGTAATTCCCATAATGATCTAGGAATTGGAAATCTTGTTTGCCAATTATTGTTCGACAGATTACTATCTTTTGTACTTTCACTACTAGCAGATCAACTGATGTGGTGGAACTATGTAAAGTTAGATCCTAGGTTTTCAAGAAAATTTTGGTGGTTATATGAATATAGCTAAATGGGTATTTTATTTTCTTGAAGATATATATTATTGAAAATACTAATGTTTGAACTTTTATCTGTAGATATGGCTCAACCCGATACCCCATCTGTGATTTCTGCTTTCAAGAGTCATCTTGAGAGAGAAAAATTGACTGGAAAGAATTTCAATGATTGGTACCGCTCGCTTAGAATTGTCTTGAGGTCGACCGGTAAGATCAAATACTTGACCGATGAATGCCCAGCTGAACCTGCTGCTACTGCAGCAGAAGCAGTTAAGGAAGAATGGAGGTCAACACATGCTAAGTTTAATGAGGTTGCTTGTTTAATGCTCACTAGCATGAGTGCTCAATTGCAAAAGAAGTTTGAGTACTTTTTCCCAAAAGATATGCTTGAAGTACTTTAGCAATCTTATGAGAAACCTCCTGCAGTTGAATTGTATGATGAACTGGACAAGCTACACAACTGCAAGCATGGTGATGGTAAACCAGTTGAAGATTATGTGACTGAGATGAAGGAATCTTTTGATCAGCTTCACAGAATTGGATTTGGTTACCCCGAGAATGTGCAAGTGCACTTGATCAATAGGGCCCTTAACAAGGACTTTGCTAGTTTTGTGCAGAATTTCAACATGCACTGCTCGGGGAAGACAGTCTCAGAATTACTCGCACTGCTTGTTGATTATGAAAAGAGTCTACCAGCCAAGGTCAAGGCCCCTACCCCGCAAGTGTTGGCAATTCATGGTGGGAGAATCCAGAAGAAATCGCATGTGAACAAAGGCAAAGGGAAAGGTAACAAAGGCAAGCAGGTCATGGCCTATCAACCTGAACCCAAGATGAAGCAACATCAGCCTAAGCAGAAAAAGGTGAATCCGCCAAACAAGAAGGATTAGGCATGTCACCATTGTCATGAAAAGGGCCATTGCAAGCGCAATTGCCCTCTCTACATTCATGACTTGCGACTCAAGAAGCAGGGGAATGAAGCTGGTAACCCCAGCTCATCAGGTGCATTCTTTATGATTGAATTATTCACTCTTACTCCTAAATTGAATTCATGGGTATATGATACGGGATGTGGTATTCATATTTGCAATACCTTGCAGGGGTTCAGAGTTGAGAGAAAGCTGGCCTATGGACAACAATTCTTGCACGTGGGTAATGGAGCGCATGCAGGAGTTGAAGCTATAGGAGTTTATGATTTAGTGTTGCCTTCGGGCTTAGTACTATATTTAAATAATTGTCATTATACACTTTCAATTGTTAGAGGTGTAATTTCATTTTCATGTTTGTTGAACCTTGGTTTTCATCATACTGTTTCTAGCAATGGAATTTCGGTTTCTTTAAACGGTGTTGTTTATTTTAATGCTATTGCTGTGAATGGTGTCTTTGAAATTGATATGAATAATAATGATAATGCTTTTGTTAAAAATAATTCAATGTATAGCATCAACAATAAGAGAATCAAGAAAGGTCTGGATTCGTCTTATCTTTGGCATTGTCGACTTGCTCACATTGGCAAAGATCGCATGAAAAAGCTGCAACGTGATGGGCTTTTAGAAAAGATCAATGATGAATCATATGATAAGTGCGAATCTTGCATTGCTGGGAAGATGATTAAGAAACCCTTTAAAAATAGGATTGAATGGGCTAATGATCTACTTGGTCTTATTCACACAGATGTGTGTGGACCACTTAGACATGTGTCAAGGAGAGGTGCTAGCTACTTCTTAACATTTACGGATGATTACAGCCGTTATGGTTATGTTTATTTACTTAAACATAAACATGAGGTATTTGAAACATTCAAAGTGTTTAAAGCAGAAGTAGAGTTGCAACTAGGAAAGAAGATTAAAGCTCTTCGATCCGATAGAGGTGGTGAATACCTAAGTCAAGAGTTTATAGATTACTTAGCAAAGGAGGGAATTGTCCAGCACCTTACTTCTCCATATACTCCACAACAAAATGGGGTATCTGAAAGAAGGAATCGTACATTGCAAGATATGATACGATCTATGTTTAATCTAACAACTCTTCCTTACTCGTTTTGGGATTATGCCTTGGAATCTGCAGTTCGCATTTTAAATATGGTTCCAACTAAGAAGGTGGATAAGACTCCATATGAGGTATGGACTGGAAAAGCTCCTAACTTGTCTTATCTAAAGGTCTGGGGTTGTGAGGCGTATGTTAAACGTGACTCAGCAGACAAACTCCAACAAAGATCTGAAAAGTGCATCTTCGTTGGTTACCCTAAGGAAACTATGGGTTACTACTTTTATTACCCAGCTGAAAACAAAGTTTTTGTTGCAAGGTACAGAGACTTCTTAGAAAAGGAGCTCATATCTCAAGAATTCAGTGGGAGAGTATATGATCTGGAAGATGATCATGAAGATGTAACACCTTCTGAAAACACTAGCCAACTTCCTGAGGAACCTGAAAGTTTAGGTCCTCCACCTGAAGTTGAAGTAGTTCCCGTTCGCAGGTCTTCTAGATCTGTGATGGCTCCTACACGTCTATGCCTTAACATGGAGTGTGATGACAACTTGATAGGGGATCTTGATGAACCTACAAGTTATAAAGCTGCTATGAATAGTCCTGAAAAGGAAAAATGGCAGGGAGCTATGAATGGGGAAATGCAATCCATGAAAGACAATGAAGTCTGGGAAGAAGTAGACCTACCTCCGGGTGCCAAGCTAGTTGGGAGTAAATGGCTCTTCAAGAAAAAGACTGATATGGATGTCATTGTACACACCTATAAGGCCCGTTTGGTAGCTAAAGGCTATACTCAAACTTTGGGTGTTGACTATGAGGAGACTTTTTCTCCTGTAGCTGACATTAGGGCTATTAGGATTCTTATAGCCATAGCCGCTTACTATGACTATGAGATTTGGCAAATGGATGTCAAAACCGCCTTCTTAAATGGTCGCCTAGATGAAGACATCTATATGGCGCAGCCTGAGGGGTTTGTGAATCCAGAATTCCCAGATCGTGTATGCAAGCTTAAAATATCCATTTATGGATTGAAGCAAGCATCACGACAATGGAATAAGAGATTTGATAGTGAGATTAAGAAGTATGGATTCACTCAAAATCTTGATGAGCCATGTGTATATCACAAAGCTAGTGGGAGTAATGTGATTTTCCTTTATTATATGTCGATGACATATTGATCATGGGAAACGATATTCCAAGTTTGCAAAAGGTTAAGGCATATCTTGGAAGTTGTTTTTCTATGAAAGATTTAGGGGAAGCTGCATTTATTCTGGGAATCAAGATATATAGAGATAGATCTCAGCGATTAATTGGATTAAGCCAAAGTGCTTATATTGATAAAATATTGAAAAGATTCTGTATGCAAAATTCCAAGAAAGGATATTTGCCGATGCAAGAGCAACATGGCTTGAGCAAGAAAGTTTGTGCTTCAACACCTGAAGAGGTGAAACGCATGAAGAGAGTCCCTTATGCTTCGGCCGTGGGATCTATTATGTATGCGGTGAAAAGCACAAAGCCTGATGTGGCGTTTGCTCAGAATTTAACCAGTTGATATCAGCAGAATCCAGGTGAAAAACACTGGACTGCTGTTAAGAATATTCTTAAGTACCTTAGGGCTACTAAAGAGATGTTCTTAGTTTATGGGGGTACTCCATCTGCAGAGCTTGATGTTACAGGTTACTGCGATGCTTCTTGGAAAGGTGATAAAGATGATACGAAGTCTCAGACTGGTTATGTTTTTGTCATTAATGGAGGAGCTGTGGATTGGAGGAGCAGAAAGCAGAGTGTACTAGCGATGTCTGCTACAGAAAGTGAGTATATAGCTGCTTCAGAAGCTGCAATGGAAGCTGTTTGGATTAGGAAGTTTGTTTCAGGGCTTGGGGTTATGCCTTCGATTCAACGACCTATAAAAATGTATTGTGACAACTCAGCTGCAATTACATTTGCCAATGAACCTGGAATCATGTAAGGCACCAGACATTTCCCGATTAAGCACCACTATGTCAGAGAACAAGTTGAGATAAGTGAAATCGAAATGCTCAAAGTTCACACAGATGAAAACTTAGCTGATCAATTTACAAAGCCTTTACCTGGCACCAAGCTTTACAAGCATGCTGAAGGAATAGGACTTAAATTAGCTGATAGTTTCATGCCCATTTGAGATTAGTATTTGGATAAGGGATGTAATGTACAATTATTATTTTAATGAAATAAAGTATTGGTTATGTTTATTTATTCATTGTCTTAATAATATATCCTATATTTGCATGTTTAAGATCCATGAATAATTTATTATTCTAAATAGTCCATTGTCGATTAATGATATGGGAATATCATTAAACTAAGACAATTTTGAGTATTGGTTAAGGATATACTTGAAAGTATATTGATGCGTAGTCATATCAATTTCACATGATATTCAATGAATTGAATATTGGACTTATCCCAACAACATGATTTAAATTTATTGTGAGAATCATATTTAAAAGTTATCCTCAGACTTGAGATACCAGATAAGTGTCATGGATGTAGTACATTTTTGTGAGACAATCTACCGCTTACCGTAATTGGAAGTCATAAGGGTTGTTTTTAGAATTGTTACAAAGTTCATGGGTTATTCTTGTAGTCAAGAAAGAATTCGTTCCATCTGATTTGTTCAGAAGTTTAATACTGCTGGGCCCCTCGTAGGGTTGACAAAATGTTTGCGTGGCCACGCCCAAAGTCTATCTGGAATACGTTCAGATGTTTTGGTAATTTTGTTCAATCATAAAGAGACGAGAAACAGAATTTAATAAAGAACCTCACATCTTTATTAATGTAGTATTAGAGGCGAAAGGATAATAATAATGATGAATCATTAAAGGTTTTCCAGGAAACCTAGCTTGGGTCGAACTGGGGGCATTGGAGTGTTGCAAGACGCCAACCAACGTCATTTTACTATTAATAGATATACGAGTGGGAGCTGTTAAAAGTTACGTATAAATATTAATATGTAAATGACTAGTATCAAACCCGAGACCTCGGGATTGCACACATTACAAACGCGAATAAAGTAAATAAATATATATATGTTATATGTATCGAATATATATATTTATAAACACTTGAGGGACTAAATAATCGTTAATCATTAAGCGTAAGTATTAACTATTATTAGGAACGGAAGAACGAGGACTAGAATGTAATTTGGAAGACAAGAAGGTTCCGGAATACCCTTTGAGAGGGCATGGCCGGTTGACCCAACCCAATTAGGGTCGATCCATGCTTGTCTTGTGCTCCAAGAATACATCTAGTATAAATACAAGGCCTTGGGGTTAAACTTAATCATCTCTTGTGCACACACACAAACCCTAAAGTTTCCCTTGTCTCTTTTCTTTCTTGGCCGATCGGCTCTCACATCCCCAAAGGGTTTTGGGTCGATTTTCCTAAAGCAAAACAAAGTGTTTTCGTTTACTTGCATAAACCTTTATTCGTTGGTAGTTTGTGTGTACAAGAAAGAGGTGATTACTACTTTAGTAATTATCAAGAGATCGATAAACAAAACGGTAATGGGTTTAGCATTGATCTATATTACACAAGTTCAAGGTTTATTGAAGTGCTTCGGGTATGTTCTTATTTATGTTTTAGTTATCTTTATACGTGTTATTATTGATCCTTGCTTCCGCATATGTGCTATATTGATTGTCAAACTCTAACACCTTTTTCATAATGACTGCTTGCCAATTTGCTAAGAAGCTGTTCACCTCCCTCTTCATCATATGTAAATGCTGGCCTTGCACATAGAAGTTCGAATAGTATCACTCTGAAAGTGTATATTTCTGACTGCGTTCCAGAAGGTATGTATGAAGGATCAGCGTAGCCCAATGGAACTTGTCTTAATGTTTTAAGAGGATTGTGAATGAACGCACTAGGTGTGATAAACTGAATCTTTGCCTGCCAATTTTCATCTAAATGAATATTCGCGCTATTCAAATCTGCAATATACTTATCCGATCTTTGACGCTGCTTTTGAAGATGATGCACGCCAGAAGCTATATCGAGGCAGATTTTGAGTCGCATCATCCATGTGAGATGTGCAGTACCGCTCACATACTTGTCAAGCCCCCCGCGAGTTGGATGCTCGAGTACAAGAATTACCTTGACATCTTCGTAATAAACGCCAATTAATGAAACAATATTTTGATGTTTTGTCAGCTCATTTAGCACATCTAAATTTAAGTTGTCGAAATAGGATCCACGAATTGATAGGAATGCTAACTTCTTCCCAGAAAGTTATCCTTTGTACACAATCCAATTATCATTTCTCTTTTGAATGATATTTTGTTGAGCAAAATTGTTGGTTGCTTGTTTTATGTCTTCAAAAGGAATTCTAGAAACATCACTGGGAATTTCCATGATTTTATTATTTTTAGTGGAAAAATTAGAGAGAAAAAATATATAGTGGAAGATGAGAAGAATTGGAAAGCCACCAACATAATTTAGTTTTGTCGAATAAAAATGAAGAAACTGTACGTGTTTAGGATAGTGGGATTAGATATTTTGCCATTGAAAAAATGTGAAATGATTGATGGTATTATTGAGTGTTCAACTTTTGCTTTAATAATTGAAGAAGGTCATTCATGCACGAATCATGAAAAATGAGTTAGCTTTTGACTATTCATGATCTTTTTGAGTTGATGGAAATTTCCCTACATGTTACTCTTGAACCACACTTTAAAAAATTAGGAAAAAACGTCCAATAAAGATGAAGAACCTGTTCGTGTTTTGTGTTTTTGTTTTTCTAAGTGTGTGTGCGCATGTGGCTATGGATTTAAGAATTTTGGATGATGTGTGTTTTATAGTGGATATTTTGGCTGTTTTTAGTGTTTGGATAACAAAGATGTTTAGTGGATCTATAGTTAAATAAGGGCTTTATCTATAGTTGTAAGACCTTAAATATCACAACTTTATCACACTCAATATAAGCACAATAAGAAGGAAAGATGTAAAGATGGTGACTTGGTGATGTATATATGTATTTCATATACTAGAGAGAGAGAGATAGAAATATGGAACTTTTATTCAAAGGAAAACACACACATACACACACAAGCACACCTCAAATGACTCATTTGAGGTGTTTATATAGTTAGACATGTAACACCCTAATGGGCTTGGATGGGCTTGGTCATGGATTGGACTTTTACATTAAGTATGGACTAGTTGTAATACATAACTTATAACCTATTAGATTAGTCCAAACCATAAGCCCATTGACTATTCTATTGTAATCTACGACACATTACAAAGTTCCTAATATGAGAATGACCATCACTTCTCAATACATATTTTTAATGCTAACAATCTCCCCCTAAGAGGTGGTCATTCGAATGATACTCCACGTGATTAGGTCTTCCGTGTTCTAGTCTTTAACTTTGTGTGTCGTTGTAGAATAGTCTTTAGTCTTTGTTCCTTCATGCATTATGATCTTTGATAACTGAATTTTAATCATTCTTTGTTCTTTTGTGATGTGGAGTTATCTGCCTTTCGTCACTTCTACGTCTGTGGTGGTTGTTCGCCATTCCGACATGCTCATACATCTTCAGTCTTTATGATACATGCATTTGTAGTTCCCGGTTTTTCACACAGATCTTTGTCACTTTACTTCTGTAGACTCTTTCACATTGTGTAGAATCTTTCTTTGAACATTTCTTTGCTTTGATCTTTGTGAGAACTTTCCTTTGACTTCGAGATGCATGTATGAGCATGTGGAATCTGTCGCCATGGAGATTATGTGTAGCTGCAGGTAAACAGTTAGCAATAAACAACTGGTACTTACAGATAAGAATTAGAGATTGTCAACAGCATAGTGTAAGACTCCTTCTAACCCTTACCAAGGCCGTTCCCATGTCAGATACCCCCGAAGGAGCTTACGAGACCTACTAAGTAGCTCAATGACTGGGTGAGTCGCTGGGGATCACTCCACGACTGTAGACCGTTTGAAACCACCGCGAACACTAAGCGTAACCCATAAAGAATTACCGAAGTGACCTGCTGTCAGGGCTGCTTGATGTTGACCCTGGCAGGAGTTTCCATTCAATCATTGAGAATCACAAGTGTGAATCCTCTCATAAATGTTCTGGCTGATTGCTAAGATCTGCGTAGGACTCTTAAGTTTACATCTGGCGTCCTTAATGTTGAACAACCAGTGTAAAAATATCATGTGTTCCTATGAGATCTTTTGATGAATCTCGGGGCTCTAGACTCGATAAGTGCACATTTGGTTTCCTATGCGGAGATTAGGGAGAGGTCTCCTGCTTCAATATCTACCATCTCTAAGAGACAGGTCAATAGATTACACCAGTTCCTTGTGAGAATGAAACAAGCACTTTTAAGAGAACTTGAGTGGTTAAGAAGGTTTAGTGCAGTTCGTCACTGGGTCCATGACGTCTTTGTCTTCAATACCGGTGTCACCTTAGTAACAACCAGTAGCATACGAATTGTACCCGGTGTCTGCCCTAAGGTTGAACATTTGGAGGGCTATTTCTTTTCACCCTTTTTCATAACTTTTCTTTTTAATTCTTCAACCCCTTCTTTCTCCTTTCTCATTTTCTCCTTTTTTTCAATCATACCTAAGGACTTCTAATTCTAATCTATTGGATTTGTACTTGGGTAGATCCCTCCGGCTCTGGCGAATCATAGGACGGTTTTTCCTAACCTTAGTCACCTTATAACTCCATGACTATCCTATAATTGCCATGAAACCATTTATTGAAAATCTCTCAAAGTGTTTATGATAATAAAACACATTGTTGTTACCACTTTGAGAGTTTTGCAATTTTGAAGGACTCCCCCTTCACATGTGCTCATGTAATTTTTAAGAAATTTGCACATGCGGGAGGAGTTAGCAATTTTTGAATTGATCCACTTTCAGTGAACATGACAGATTCGAGACACGCTTACATCACTAATTAGACTAGCTTGAAATTATTACCCGTCCTGGTCAAGTCCAAAGAAAGTCTCTTGATATGGTACATTCTTCTCAGACAAGTCCTATTCGAGACACGCTTACATCACTAGTTAGACTAGCTTGAAATTATTACCCGTCCAGGACAAGTCTTTTCGATTTCTAACATTTTAAGCTTCGTCAATTCATTGGTACTATCTGATTCGAGCTCTTTTGAGATTCAGCCACAATCTTTACACATTTTGATCACATTTTAATCATGTCTTCTCCCCCTCAAAAATAGCATAGCGTGATATTTTTGATATCAACTGATTAATAAAAAGCTTTTAGGAGAGAAAGACAGATTTCATTTTGCATGAATTTGGAACATTTTGTTTCTATACTCCCCCTTAATGATAGCTCATTTAAAATCAATTTAAGGGTTTAGAGGGAGTTATCTTGAGCACTCATTTTGAGAGATTTTGATAAATCTATTAAACAATCTTGAAAAAGTGCTCAAGAATTCTGTTTTGAAAACAATTTTATGCTTGAAATCTTTTTTGTTTGTTAAGACTCGAACTTTTTGAAAAAGATTTCGTCATTGAACGTACGAGTCCTTGATTTGAAAATAATCAGAAGTCATCGTTTAAGTACGGGTTTCGTACTGAAGTATACGAAAGCCATAGTGAAGAAAATTTTGAGAAACGACATGTTTTAGAGAAACATAAAAAAGAACTCCCGCTCAAGCATCTGTACATGTCCGTATCATTGTTGAATGACATTTCTAGAAACGTACAGAATATTGATTTATACGAGAGACATGTCGTGAGAAGAATATTTTTGGATTTTTTGATTTTATATTGTTTTTGTATTTTTTGAAAATTTTATATTTTTGTATTTTGTTTTTGTTGGTTTTTCAAATTTTGTATTTTGCTTTTTCAAAAATATTTACAGTGAAGCGATTTTGAAAACATTTTTCAAGAAAATTCGAGAAGACGTTCTAGCTCCTCAGGGGTTAGTCTTCGCATGTCAATTCGTCGAACTAAATAGTCAAACCGTTCTTTTGGAAGGGCTTTAGTAAATAGATCGGCGAGTTGATAATCAGTCTTAACAAAAAATAATTCAACTGTACCCTATTCCACGTGTTCTTTGATGAAATGGTAGTGGACTTTGATATGCTTCATCTTAGAGTGATGTACGGGATTGCACGAGATGGCTATGGCACTTTTTGAGTCACAATACATAGGTATTCTGTCAAAAGTAAAGCCATAATCTGTGAGTTGTGTCCGCATCCAAAGAACTTGGGCACAACACGCAGATAGAGACACATACTCGGCTTCGGCGGTTGATAGTGCAGTACAATCCTGTTTCTTTGACGACCAGCTTACTAGCTTTTCACCCAAAAATTGTGCTCCACCTGATGTACTCTTTGCGGTATCTTGATCACCAGCATGGTCTGCATCTGAAAATGCTGTTAGATTAAACCCCGAATCCTTCGGATACCAAAGTCCCATGTTAATGGTGCTTCGTAGGTACCGAAAGATCTGTTTAACCTCTTTGAGGTAAAGTTCGGTAGGCTTTGCCTGAAACCGTGCTAACAAACAAACAGCAAATTGAATATCGGCTCGACTAGCAGTTAGGTACATGAGAGAACCGATCATACTCCGATATTTCTTCGGATCTATGGGTTTCCCAAACAAATCAGCACCTATTTTTGCTAAAGTGACCATTGGTGTACCAACAGAATCACAGTTTTCCATTCCATGTTTTTTCAAAATCTCTATTGTATATTTAGCTTGATTGATAAAAATACCACGAGGGGATTGATGTATTTGTAAACCAAGAAAGAATTTTAGTTCCCCCATCATGGACATTTCAAATTTGCTTTTCATTAGATTTTCAAAATGTTTAGAATGGTTAGGATTGGTTGATCCAAATATAATGTCGTCCACGTAAATTTGAATGATCAAAATGTCATCTTTGAATTTTTTGATAAACAAGGTGTCATCAACCGTTCCTTTGGTGAAATTGTTTTTGAGCAAGAAAGATGATAGTTCGTCATACCACGCTCTTGGAGCTTGTTTTAAGCCATAAATAGCTTTCTAAAGCTTGTAGACGTAGTCTGGATGATCTTTGTCGATGAATCCCTCTGGCTGACTCACATACACTTCTTCTTTCAGAGTTCCATTCAAGAAAGCAGTCTTAATATCCATCTGATAGACTGTGATGTTTTTGTGAGCGGTATAGGCTAAGAAAATCCGGACTGCTTCAAGTCTGACTACAGGCGCGAATGATTCTTCGAAATCTATCTTTACTTCTTGTGGATAACCTTTAGCCACGAGACGAGCTTTGTTGCGAATAACAGTCATTTCCTCATCCAGTTTGTTCTTCCACAACTACTTGAGATCAAGAACACGTATATCAAGTGGTCGTTCAACAAGTTCCCAACTGTCATGTAAATCGTATTGAAGAATTTCCTCCTGCATCTCTTCTATCCAAGGGTATTCCGCCATTGCTTCCCGAATGTTCTTTGGTTCTTTAAGGCTGATTGAGAAAATGTAAATGCACAATTCGAGATCGGTGGCAAGTTGTCTCCTTGTCTGAACTGGCTTAGAAGGTTCACCAATAATATGTTCTATTGGATGGTCTTTTTTCCATTGAAACGTAGAAGGGTACCTTGGATGTAACAAAAGTGTGTTAGATGGTTCTTGAAACCTTGAAGAAGATTCAGCAGAGTGTGTTGCAAATGGGTTTTCAAATTCTTCTTTTAACGCAACATCGTTTGAATTATTTGTAGGTTCTTCTTGAAAATTTGTGTTTTGGTTTTGCTCATCAACTCTTGGTAGAACAATTTCAATAACTGGAGTTGCTGGAGTAGATGTTGATGATGCTGAGGTAGTTGGTGCTTCAACTTCGATTGTTGTAGATGCATCTTGTGATGGTGGTGGTGATTGATGGTTTTGAGCGGGTGCAGCAGAATGTTGATGAGATGCATTTGTCGAAGTTCCACCATAATATTCATCAAACATTAACTCGAAGAAATTTTCCAGTTCTTGTTCTGAAGGTTTCTCCGTGTTTGTTGACTGAGCTCCTTGAGGCACGAGTCCTGAACTGATGTGTCCAGAAGTCTGCTGGTTTGGTGCGGGTCCTAATCCATTTTGATTAGAAGCCATTGGATTAAGCGCGGGTTCTAGAGCGTATCTCTCAGAAGCCATTTGTGAAATCTCGTCAAACTTCACATCCATCGTCTCCATAATCCTTTTTGTTCGTCTATTATACACCCTGAATGCCCTCGAGTTTTCTGAATATCCAATGAAGATTCCAATATCACCCTTAGCTTTTAACTTCCCTAGATCTTCTCTGTCATTCGTCGGATAGCACAAAGCGCCAAACACGTGAAGGTAAGAGATGTCAGGTTTACGGTTGTTCACTAGCTCATATGGGGTTTTATTGAATCTCGGATGGACTAGGGATCAGTTTGAGTAAAACAAGCAGTGGCTACAGCATCAGCCCATAAGAATAGTGGTGCACTAGAAAAAATCAGCATTGTGCGAGCAGCTTCCACAAGAGTTCTATTTCTTCTTTCAACTACCCCATTCTGCTGTGGAGTTCTAACAACTGATGTTTGGTGTGTGATTCCAACATCTTCAAGGTAAGTTCTTAACTCCTGGTTTGTAAATTCTGTGCCATTGTCTGTTCTTATAATCCTTACTGGAGCTTGAAGTAGAACTTGAATACGCTTCAGAAAGGTGATGATGATGCCTGGTGCTTCGTCTTTTGATCTCAAAAACTTTACCCAAGTATATCTTGAATAATCATCAACAATAACGAGAATATACTTCTTCCCATTAATGCTTTCAACTCTCATTGGGCCACATATGTCCATGTGCAACATATGTAACCTTGCTTCCGAACTAGGTACGGTTTTGGGTTTATACGATGCTCTTTTACTTTTTCCTTGTTCGCATGATGGACATAGGTGTTCCTTGGTGTATTTGAATTTAGGAAGTCCGGTGACAATGTTGTCTTTGGCTAACTTGTTGATGGTGTCGAAATTGAGATGGGATAAACATCTATGCCACAGCCAGGACTTAGTTTCGGTTGCCCTTGTCATAAGACAAATTGGTGATCTAGAAGCCATTCGGTTGATGTCGATAGCATACAAATGTGTACCACGATTACCAGTTAAGAGATCATCATCAACCAAATTTCTAATAAAAACCGTGTTTCTCCTGAATGCAACTTCTAAATCAGCATCACAAAACTGCCCAACTGAAAACAAGTTGTGTCCCAACCCTTCGACGTAGTAAACTTAAGTGATTAAAAAATTCCCAAATTGTAGATCTCCATAACCCAGAATAGCTGCTACATGATCATTTCCAAAGCGTACAGTTCCCATGAATTTCCAGACGAAATTGATCAGCAGCTTTAAATTCCCGGTCATGTGCTTGGAGCAACCCGAGTCGACGATCCAAAGACATAATTCGATAACCTGCCAAGAACAGAAGAGTTTGTATTTGGAAACCGTTTTGAATTTGGTTCCATTGGGTTAGGAGTAAAATCTGAGTCACACTCATATACAGTTGCTACTTGTTTAGCTTGAGCTATTTCTAATTTGCCGTTCTGAAGAGTGAACTCTCTACCCATCGGAATCCACATACAAAACTTAAGATAGTTCCTAGGCATTCGACTAATAGTGGTAGTCCTAAATCGTGCAACTAATCTTTCTATAGATCTGGATCTAGCACTAGGTCTTTTTGGAACATTCTTCTGTTCAGGCGTAACATACACATTCTTAGAAACACATTCATCATGAACATCATTAATTAAACATTTCTTGCATATTAAACAAACAGAGTCATTACATGCATTAGAAACAGTACGCTCGACATTACATTCAGATGAAACATGTCTCTTATTACAAAGCGATAAATTCCTAGGGTGTTCTTCTACTTCTTCAACTTTATTCTTGCTACTACTCTTAGAAACAGGCGAGACTCTACTGTTCCTTGTATTGCTCCTAGGCTTTAGTCTGTTGCTCCTAGAGGTGCTTTCTAATCCTGTAGAAGGTAAGGCACACACATTAGGATTTATATTGTTGTCCTTTTTAGCATCCCTATATTCTTTAGAATTAGCCTTTATGCACTTGTCATTTGTCTTTGATGTTGAGGCAGACGCACTAGTGGGACTAATCCTAAAAAGGCCAGGTGCTATCACTTTTGGTGTTTCGACAACCGCTTTTCCTTTATCAACAATCTTTTCATTTTCACTTTTCTTGTGCAAGGGTGTTGGAGTGACTGGTTTTGTCAAATCCTTTTTCTCATCGACTTTTGGAGCAAACCGTGAAATTGACATTTTTGGTTTTTGAACCGTGTTTGAAACATTTGGTTTCTCCAAAGTCAATGGTTTTGCAAACTTAGTTTCCTCACCCTTTCCTTTTTGACTTTCAAGTTGAGCCCTTAAAAGATCATTTTGCTCTTTCTTGAATTCTCTTTTTAACGTCATCCAGAATGTCTCTAGCCTCACTTGTATTAAAAGTGTTGTTAGAAGACATTTGTTCTATTTTTGAAAGAGATTTGGAAGCAATTACTTTCTTAGAAAACATTTTTGAAAATGGCCGTTTTATGGAAAACACAGATGGTTCTTTTTGTGGAACAAAAGTAATTCCCGAAAATTTGTTCAATTTGTTGTAATCAATGGGTTTCAAATCCTTTTGTTTCATTTTATTTATGCTTTCTTTGACATGTTCTATCGTTAGCACAGAATCCCGAACTACGGGAGGATCATGTTTGGTGTAAATCACATTACCATTGTACAAAACATTCTGTTCTTGCTGAGCTTTCTTGAGATTACAAGGGGTGTTGTTACCAAGAGCCATTTTATGTTTCGTATGGTAAATCGGATTAGTTTGATTTGAAATCATTTTCACTGTTTGACTTGACTGACCCGACTTAACCACTAATTCTTCTAAATGAGCAATCATGTGTTCTGACTCTACGATTTCTTCCAAAAGTTTGTCTTCTTTCTTTGCAAAGTCCTTTTTCAACTCATCCCTTTCTTTTTCAAGATTGGTATAAGCTGTTTTTTGTTTAGAAAGTTGGTTTTGTAAATCAGAAATTTCCGCGTTTAAAGATTTTATCTTTTTGAAAGAATTAACATCAAGTGTATCAAACTTGAGTTGCAATTGTTGTTCCCTTGAAACGGAATTTTGATAACCAGTTTCTAATTCAGAAAATATTTTGTTATGAAATTCAAAAGCTTTAACGTTTTCTTTGTAACTCTCAAGCTCAGCGGTTAATTTAACATTCGCGGCCTTAACATCGCGATTGACCTTTTTCACATTCTCAATTTCAATACGACAATTATTCAATAATGATTCAAACAAAGCACGTGTTTCCTCATCATTCTCAGCATGCTGTGAAACGAAGCCTCCATTATGATTCACATCTGGAGTTGCTGAAGGAGTATTGCTACTACTTGGCGTGTCTAGATATGTATCATAATTGTATGCTTGCTTCTCAGAATGTTGTTCCTTATGAGGAAACATATCAAATATATCATTATTGTGACATGTGTTGAAATTGGATACCTCAGATGGTGCATTGGTGTCATAAACAGGAAGTGTGTCAGAATCCGTGTCATACTTAGCTTCCTGAAGATTCGCCATGAATATGCAGTTCGCATCGATATCTTCTCTATCTTCCATGTCATCCATAAGAGCCATAAAATCATTCTCCTCTGCGTTCAACTGAAACCCTGCCTCATTCTTTTGTGCCAACAGCACTGCTTTCTGCAAGTACGCAAGATCTTTCTTGTTTGGCCTAGTAGGACAGTTCCTTGCCATATGACCTACACCCTGACAGTTGAAACACTTTACCGAATTACCCAGATTAACATTTCTCAAATTCCCAACTACTGGAGCTGCAACATTTCTATTCTGATTACCCATTGCCTGATTACCAACATTTTGACCCCTCTGATTTCCAACAAACTGACCCAACTGATTCCCTGCATTCTGACCATACTGATTCCCTGCATACTGACCTGCATTCTGCATATTCTGATTACCCATATTAAATCCAGTAGCATATCCTTGCTGATTCCCATAAACTCCAACCATTTGGCCTCCATTGCCCATATTGAAACTCGGCTGAGTGATCTGCCTATTGCGAGTATTCGATGAAATCCTTTGGTTGTTGTTTGTTGGTGTAGAATAGCGTCCTTGGAATGCCTTTGACAGAAAAGCAAACGCTTGTGTCAATGCTGCAGCAGCTTCATCATTGTCAGTGAATTCTGGTTCTTGGAAGTGTGGGTATTGCTGTTGTGGAATAACGTGTTGTTGTTGTGTGTAGAACTGTTGTTGGTAGACCGGTGTTGGTTGTTGAATGCATGATGGTTGCATGTAGTTGTGAATGGAAGATGATGATGGTTGTTGAGTGTTCACTGGTAATGGTGTTGGTGTATTAGCAATTAATGCGAGAGGATCATGATTCTTTGCCAATCTTTCTTTCCTTACTTCATTAGCCTCAGCTTGGTTTTGCTTCAGAAAGTCATAGAGTTGATCATAATTCACCTTATGTAAGTCCTTTGTCTGATTAACAATTGTAACATAACGACCCCATTCTTCTGGAAGGTTATTGATAAATTTGATGTTTGTTGCAATTGTTCAAGGTGTCAACTTGTTTCTGATTAACTCATTCATCAAAGTGCAAAACCTTTTGTAGTATGATTCAATCTGTTCACCTTTAGTGGATGTAAAGTTCTCCCATTCAGTAAGAAGTTTGTTCTCAACGTCTTGTTGTCCAATTTCTGTTTCATGACATATTCTTCGAACACGTTCCCACATAGCATAAGCAGTTTCACAGCTGTCGACCGCAGCAAAGATCTCCCGTGGTAATCCAAGTTGGATTAAATGCATTGCCATATCATCAGCTTTGATATGCGTCTTGTCTTCATCAGTGTAATCTGCTTCTGTTTGTATACGCACGAATGGTTCAGTAGGAGGTGTTGTATTTGGATTACCTTGAATTTGAACTTGTCTTGGCTGAAATGGACCGTTTTCTATGGATTTGATCATAAGGTGACCGTTATCCTTTGTTTTGATGTAACGAAGCATACAGCTTGTCCATGGGAGATATCCACCTTTTTCAAGCATTGGAGGTCGGTTTTCCGCACCGGCTGCATGAATGTCTTGCTGAGTTACCATTGATGAAGTGTAGATGGATAAAGTTGATTCTTGGATCGTTCCAACGAAATAGGAGTAGAGTTTAGAGTAAGTCGATGCAAGTTTTTATGGTGAAAATTTTGACCTAAAACCTTAAAACCTCAATAACTTCTTTTCGGAGCGTTTTTAGGGCTCAAAACTTCGCCTGAATCGATAAATCCATTCAGCGTGTCGTTCTCCTCTGTCTCACGGTCGTTTTGACAGCTGATTCGTCAAAAACGGAGTTACGGTTCAAAAGTTATGACCGCTTGAAGTTTGAACGTCAAAAACCTCACTTTTGTCAAAATTCTCGAAACTTTGTTGTGTTCTCGAAACTTTGGATCTGCGAAACTTTGGGATTGCGAAACTTTTCCTGATTGCAAAACTTAGGTGATTTCGAAACTTGTGTTCTCAAAAACTTTGACAGATTGCGAAACTCTGAGTGATTGCGAAAGTTTTGAGTGATTTCGAAAATTTTGTAGTGTTCTCGAAAATGTTGATTCTTTCGAAAACCCAATCACACAAAGAGATTTCGAAATTATACAATTTCGAAATTTAGCAAAAAGTCGAAGTGTTTTCTTTCTTATACAAGAGAGAAAATACCGAGTATCCAACTATGAGCACGAAAGGAGCCGTTTCTTGTGTTCTCGAAAAATAGTCAAAAGGGATTTCGAAATTAGAGAAGTGATTTCGAAATTTTGACAGTTTTTTGAATAAGCTTAAAGCACACCCAAATGACGTTTGCAATCCAATATTCTTGTACTTCTAGGCTAAAAAACACCAAAACTTTAAAAAAGTTGCAAACTTGATGATTTTTATGAAACTTTTTTGTGTTCTAGAAAACAAGTACAAAAATCAAAATCGAATTTTTAAGCTTGGAAATTTCAAAAAGATTGAAACTTTCTTGTTAGAAAAGGTTTATAACACTAGTTTGTAAGCAAAAAAGTGTTAAAGACCAAGAAAAACAAGAAAAGTAATGAACTTTTCAAAAGAAAAACGTGTAGAAAGCTTTAAAAATACGAAACCCACAAACTCTTAACCCTCCTAAATCATTGTTAGGCGATTGATACCACTTGTAAGACCTTAAATATCACAACTTTATCACACTCAATATAAGCACAATAAGAAGGAAAGATGGAAAGATGGTGACTTGGTGATGTATATATGTATTTCGTATACTAGAGAGAGAGAGATAGAAATATGGAACTTTTATTCAAAGGAAAACACACACAAGCACACACCTAAAATGACTCATTTGAGGTGTTTATATAGTTAGACATGTAACACCCTAATGGGCTTGGATGGGCTTGGTCATGGATTGGACTTTTACATTAAGTATGGACTAGTTGTAATACATAACTTATAACCTATTAGATTAGTCCAAACCATATGCCCATTGACTATTCTATTGTAATCTACGACACATTACAAAGTTCCTAATATGAGAATGACCATCACTTCTCAATACATATTTTTAATGCTAACAATAGTTAAATAAGGGGGTGGCAATGTTGCCTAATGATGCCTAAACCTTAATTGTAATTAGCCAATAGAATTAAGCCAACTAATTTCATGCTTAATGATGCCTAAGTCCATATGTTTAGTGGCAATGTTGCCTAACCATGCCTAAACATTTTTTTTAACTCATAATTATATTTAACAATTTAATTAAAAACATCAAATTTCATTAATAATTCAAATAAAAGTTACATAATACTTTAGGAAAATAAAAACAAAACAAAAGTTAAAAATAGGAAATAACTAGTCATCGAGGTATGGTAAGTCTTGCGCCGCTACGTGCTCCGTAAGATCATATTGAAGACGGTTATGAATATCTTCGTCCAGTAACTATTCTAGCACACTATCGTCATAAACTGGCGTGACCGCCTGATCCATTATATGAACCGGTGATATTGCCACATGATGAGGCGAAAAATGATCCGTTTTTAGGGGATCATTTAAGCCCGAATCCGAACTTATTTGATCAAATATTGCCCTAAATCGTTCCTTTTGTGATTTTAGGTACTTGGAGAGTGAATTCTGGAAAAGAAGCCATTTTGGACGTTTTTGGAGCATAAAAGTGAAGAAAACGGCAAAGTCTCAATTTTCCATGCTGGGAACAGTAGGTGACGGCGTCAAGAGTAATTTCCTGACGGCGTCAAACCTCAATAATAAAATCCGAGAGTTCATGAAGGCGTCAAGAGTTTTCCTGACGGCGTCAAAACCCCAAGAATTAAAATCCGTAGTTGATGACGGCGTCACACACAGGGCGTCAAGAGTAATTTGTGTGACGGCCTAGGCCTTGACGGCGTCAGAAGTAGATCAAGGCAGTCCGAGGAAGTATTTGGCGGCGAGATGACGGCGTCACACCTTTGTTCTTGACGCCGTCATCCCTATTTTCCTATATATAGTTTTCTAGTTTTTCACATTTAAAGAGAGAAGTTTTGGGAGAAACCCTAAAGACGATTTTGGTGTAACTTTACAGGTTTTTCAAGGGTTCCAACCCCTTGATACCTTGCATGATTAATCAAGATAAGTGTTCTTCTAATTCAATCAATATGTCTATGTGTTGGTTGTCTATATCATGTTCTTGTCTTAATTCTATCATGCTAGGCTAGATCTCTTTTGTGTTTGCTTAGATCTAATGAAACCTTGATATTGAGTATGTGTTAATTACTTGTTTATTCTTGTCTTGGATGAATGATTTATATGTTAGGCTTAAGAAAACTGGCAGATCTCCAAATGGTAACATGCTTGAACGTCTTAAGAAACATGAACCGAGGCGTACTAGGTCTTTATTGGTTGTATTTAATGCATGAGCCACTGTTTACAATCCCTATAGTTGTGATGGGCATGGTGTAGGAGGAGATAAGAGCTCATAGAATTGGGGAGTTATGTATGCCACCCCATGAATGGTATTAAGGAATATGATCCGTCATCCATGCAATTATAACAAGTAATTAACGTGTAAAAGATATCTAGGGAGTAGTGAAATCTAAGTAAACACATTTTCTCCAATTACTGCTCACAACCTTAGTATAAATTAGTTTATTTTCATTTTTATTATTTTATTTTGATTGCATCTTAGTATTGGGTTAGTTGAATAGCAACTAATTCCGCCCACTCTTTCAAAACCCCGAGATTTTAATTGCTTTCCATAAAATATAAAAACACAAAAATAATCATCTCTCACATTTAGAACTAGTAATTAGGTTTTCTAATCCTAGCGACACCATTCCTAAGCTAAACGATCAATCCTCCGGTACTTGTCACTATACTATACTACAACGATCAGGTACACTGCCTGGTGGGGGTTGTAAGCTTCTCGAGATCCCTCGAGAGGTAAAACCTGTTGCGATTCCCACGCATCAAGTTTTTGGCGCCGTTGCCGGGGAATAGTTATTGTCTAGGTTAGGATTTCTTTTTATTAGGTCTGCTTGCTAGATTCCTTTCTAGTAAGATTTTTATTTTTATTTTTTAGATTTTCTTTAGTCTATCTTATTTCTTCGTGCCTTTGTTCGTAACTCTTTACCATCCGACATCATGGAAGGTGGTAACATCTTTGAACCCGTCATCCCACCACAACAAAACGCACCATTAGAACCCCTTAGGCCCCGAACCTTAGGAGAGTATTCCCGACCTAGCCATCAAGGCTACCGAAACACCATTGAGCTCACCGGAGCCAATGTGACCCCCTTGCGATCCGACACCATCCGGTTGGTGCAAAGCGGATGTGCATTCCATGGACTTCGTTCTGAAGATCCAAACCAACATCTTAAGGACTTTCTCAAAATCGTAGATTCCATAGACCTAGGTGTTGAAACTAGAGAGACTACCCGTTTACACCTATTCCAATTCTCTCTACGGGATCAAGCTAGTCAATGGCTTAAGCGTTTACCCGCGGGATCCATCACCACATGGGATGATCTCACCACTCGTTTCCTTGCTCAATTTTTCCCACCGGGGAGAATTACTAAGCTTAGAAATGACATCTTGATGTTCCAACAACGTCAAAATGAATCTCTTTATGAAGCATGGACTCGTTTCAAGGACTTACTCCAAAAAGTCCCTCATCATGGCATAGATCTTTGGCTCCAAGTCCAAATTTTTTATGACCATATCGACATCTCCACGAGGCGAGCCATTGACCAATCGGCCGGTGGTAAGCTACGTGATCTTAGTGCGGAACAATCATGGGAACTCATAGAAGATCTTGCTCTCTATGACAACGAAAGTTGGAATGATCCCCGTGATTTGAACAAAACGGTCAAGGCAATATCTTTGCCTTCGAACAATTCTAGCACTCCCGACCGTAGGATCATGGAACTTGAAGACCAAGTCAAGTTTCTCATGAAATCTTACGATGCTCCTAAGCCTTCAAGTCAAGTGAACAAAATCACTTCTTCATGCGAATTATGTAGTGGTCCCCATGACACTCGTGATTGTGTGGAACTCCCCGGAACAGCTTTTGCGGACTACGCATCCACGCGTACCGACGAAGCAGGAGATAAGTGGTACACTTTCAAGCCCGAGCCAAACACATACGGTGATTCATACAACCCCTCTTGGAAAAATCACCCAAACCTTAGGTGGAAACAAAATCAACCCAATTCTTCCAATCCGCCTAATCGTTACCAACCAAACGGTCCACCATCCAACCGTACTTTCAACAACAATCCTTCTAACAACTATGGTAGTACCAACAATCTTGAAGGATTGATGTCAAAGTTCATGGCATCTCAAGAAGCTCACATATCTAAGTTTGAAGCCGATTTCAAACAAAAGCAAAGCGAGATGACCACTAGAATTGATGCATTGTTGAAAGTTCTCAATGACTGAGAAATGGGAGCACTCCCAAGCGACACGGTCAAGAATCCGAAACTAACCGTTAATTCCATATCCTCAGTTTCGTCACCCACTTCGTGTCCACAATACTACTCGGTTAAATCAACGAGCACGTGTTTCAAACAAAACCAAGTTCTCCAAAAGGACCAATCAAATAAAACACCCACTATTGAGCCGGTCAAAAGCATAGTTGAAACACCTCTTACGCAAGACCTTGACGATGAATTCAAAGAACTTCACCTTGAACGCCCCGTCATTGATGTCTTAGCGCGTGCTCCTTACTATAGTGCCCTCCTAGAAAAACATGAGAAGTGTAAGCTAGGTAAAAACGGGACCGCCTTCGTTCAAAACAAGTTGCCCAAAAAGCTTGATGATCCGGGTATATTTGTTTTGCCTTGTAAGATAGGAAGATCCAAGGCTTTTGACACACTAGCCGATTTAGGGTCAAGCCTCAACTTGATTCCCTTATCCTTATTCACCACTCTTAAGCTAGGAAAGTTAGAGGAAACGGAGGAATTGATAGGGCTAGCGGATGGGAGTATTGCCCACCCGGTTGGAATGATTAAGGATGTAGTTGTTCACGTAGGAAAGTTAACTATATTAGCGGATTTTCACGTCCTAGACATGGTTAGTGACACTACATGCCCATTATTGGTAAGGAGAGGATTTTTAGCAACCGCTGGCGCCATGATAGATTGTAAAGAGTCTAATATAGCGGTAGGTGAAGGCGATACTTGGTCGGTGTATGATGTTAAGAAGCATAGTTATGATTGTGAAGATGAACCAACACCGCATTGGGTAGAGATGAATAGGAGACCATCTAGATATGGACCTTGGATAGAAAGGAACTTTATAGGACCTCAATGCCCATTTTATCTAGAAAAGGATTTCGTTGAAAGACACATTCGGTAGAACAACTCATAGCTAGAGATGAAGAGCTAGACCCCTTTGAGGACCCCTTAGTCTTTAGAAAGATGATTGAGTTCTTGAGCGTAATGCCTATTAATATAGAGTTGAATAAATGGAAAAGAGATGGAGATAAGTATAAATGGAGGTGGGACAAGCCACCTAAAGAAGGAGATGGATCATGGCACATGAGAATGACTTTGTATGATCCGGATGGAGAGATGTTCGAAAGGTCATACCATACTAAGGAAACGGATAGAAAGTTGAAACCTAAGTTTGATCCCAAAGATGTCCTCAACGAGGAACTCACCCGTATCACGTAGTAACCCATGACCTTGAGTCTAGCTACAAGACTCGTAAATAAAGAAAAGCGCTTCTTGGGAGGCAACCCATGTTTTGTGTGATTTTATTTGTTTGTTTGTTATTTGCTTCCGTATGCATGCTTAATTATTATTGTTGGTTGATCATGTTTCTAAACTAAAATGTGGAAATACTTTACTATGTTGTTTGGCCTAGTCTTAACTCCAACCTAAAAGTATTTTTGCAAAAGATAAGTGTAAGGGGAAACCCCAAATATGTTTTTAAGAAACACACGATCATGATTCTCCACAATATTAAATGAACATGTATATTCGTATTTGTTAGAGTCAAATGCTTGTATTGAGTCATAATGAAGTTTTGCAGGATTTTCCAGGAAGTAGGACCAAGTTTTTCCAGAAATTTTCCGGAAACTTAACATAAGAATTTCTGCAGGTACATTCTGACGGCGTCAGAGGATTACTCTTGACGGCGTCAGGAGTTAAAATCTGGAAATTTTACCGGTTTTGTTTTTCTAACGGAGTCTTATGGTTTTTGTGAATTATTAAGTTTTATAAACTCCAGGAAATCTGCAAACTTCATTCCACAAGCATTATATCTTATCTTGTTTTCTAGGATTTAGAAACTTATATAGGATGCCGCCAATTTTACGCGAGGTTGTCTTGTCTATTTTTGTCAGGAGTTACAGGTTATGTTCGACAAGGAGATGATTTATATTCTGGAAGGGAAGCTTTGATTGTTCATTTTCTTGGAGGAAGATTTAACCTGGCCACCTATAATCCATACCGAGCGAATCAGGGGAGTATTTGATTTCATTCTCTTTACTTTTTCACTTTCACATTCTTTACTTGAACATTGGGGACAATGTTCATCTTAAGTGTAAGGGGAGGGTAAAAAGATGATACCTTACATATGCACTTTCGCTTGAGTTTGTTTTGTTTGATGGTAGATGTGTAATAAAACTATGAGAAATACTTGTTAGTGCAATTTTAGCGCCAAATTTAAAATTTTTTACAACATTTAGGAGTGAAACTTTAGCCATAGCAAGCGTCTCATGGATAGGAGATTGTATGACTAGCACATAACCGTATATTCAGAAAAATTTTTCACCCAAATATGTGAGGTTCGCCTTTAGATTTGATAGGAAAAGCATTTACTATTAGTGCTTATGAGTGTACCGGTAGCATTTAGATTCTAGAACTTGTGTTAGTGATGCATCCCGAGACCGCTAGTGAGACTACATTCGTGTGGTAGGATTTACTACATGATAAGAGGCATTAGGATTACCCTTGTGTTAAACCCGTATTATAATTACTTGACCATTTTAAGTCATATTACTTGGCTAGTTAAGTCAACTAATTTTTCCCACACCCTTAGCGTTGTACTCATTTTTAGTACACGAAACCCCTAGTACACCCCTCCGAGCCTATCTTTTCGTTTCTAACTTTAAGCATTTTACTTAAAGGAAGAATTTGTTACACCCCACTTAAATGTACACCCAAATCGCCTTAGCCTTCCGTGTATGCGCTCATTTTTAGTGCACTATTGTTATTTGTTAAACCCTAAGTTAACTTTCTAATTGATTACATGGTTGCTAAGTCGAGTCATATCCTTGTACATATTGTTTTGGGACGATTGGGACTCATGGGTAAGTACTTATTTTTTGGAGTAATGGGGAAGAACATAATATTATTACCCCCATATGTACGTTAATCTTAAAAGTGCTCCAAGTGTTTTGATTTTCTTAATTCGAGTCATTAGAATAGTTTAATGTAAAGTATGTAAAGATTCAAGTGTAAGGGGAATGCTTAATTCCCTATGATGTATTATTTTGGATGGTAGGGTAAGAGTGTATGCGCAAAAAAAAAAAAAAAAAAAAAAAAAAAAAAAAAAAATATCGAAAAAAAGTCAAGAAAAAGAAAAAAAAATAATAAAAAAAAAAATACGGACTACCATCCCTTTTTATTCTATGTTCATTTTATGTTTTTGTTATTTTTCATTTATTAGCTTAAGTCAAGTCTAGTCTTGGCTTAGCAACGCCATATTGTACATGTAATTAACTAAGATTGTTAACTCGCCACCAGTAATAACTTCCTTTATCCAACAAAACCGTGTAATTCATATCCCTATACCTAACATTACAACCCTTTAAAAGACCTCTTTGATAGTTTATCCTAGGTGCTTACGCCATGTGGTGGAGGTTTGATCCTTTCCCAAGCCTATGGTAATCTATTTTGCTATGACAGGTAGTGAGAGATATCTTCCATTTCTATAATGTTATATTACTTTATTACACCCGAGAGATGTGAGTATCTAAACACTATTTGTGAGGTGCTAGTGTATGACCTCCGTGCTTGTCTATTGGTCTTTAGTGGAACGATTATTTATTGTAATTACTTTTATATTAGTGTTAAATGACCCCTAACTTGTCTTTTGACTAGAATAAAAGCGCATTTGCTTACGGACAAGCAAATCTAAAGTGTAAGGGTATATGATGAGGCGAAAAATGATCTGTTTTTAGGGGGTCATTTAAGCCCGAATCCGAACTTATTTGATCAAATATTGCCCTAAATCGTTCCTTTTGTGATTTTAGGTACTTGGAGAGTGAATTCTGGAAAAGAAGCCATTTTTGACGTTTTTGGAGCATAAAAGTGAAGAAAACGGCAAAGTCTCAATTTTCCATGCTGGGAACAGTAGGTGACGGCGTCAAGAGTAATTTCCTGACGGCGTCAAACCTCAATAATAAAATCCGAGAGTTCATGAAGGCGTCAAGAGTTTTCCTGACGGCGTCAAAACCCCAAGAATTAAAATCCGTAGTTGATGACGGCGTCACACACAGGGCGTCAAGAGTAATTTGTGTGACGGCCTAGGCCTTGACGGCGTCAGAAGTAGATCAAGGCAGTCCGAGGAAGTATTTGGCGGCGAGATGACGGCGTCACACCTTTGTTCTAGACGCCGTCATCCCTATTTTCCTATATATAGTTTTCTAGTTTTTCACATTTAAAGAGAGAAGTTTTGCGAGAAACCCTAAAGACGATTTTGGTGTAACTTTACAGGTTTTTCAAGGGTTCCAACCCCTTGATACCTTGCATGATTAATCAAGATAAGTGTTCTTCTAATTCAATCAATATGTCTATGTGTTGGTTGTCTATATCATGTTCTTGTCTTAATTCTATCATGCTAGGCTAGATCTCTTTTGTGTTTGCTTAGATCTAATGAAACCTAGATATTGAGTATGTGTTAATTACTTGTTTATTCTTGTCTTGGATGAATGATTTATATGTTAGGCTTAAGAAAACTGGCAGATCTCCAAATGGTAACATGCTTGAACGTCTTAAGAAACATGAACCGAGGCGTACTAGGTCTTTATTGGTTGTATTTAATGCATGAGCCACTGTTTACAATCCCTATAGTTGTGATGGGCATGGTGTAGGAGGAGATAAGAGCTCATAGAATTGGGGAGTTATGTATGCCACCCCATGAATGGTATTAAGGAATATGATCCGTCATCCATGCAATTATAACAAGTAATTAACGTGTAAAAGATATCTAGGGAGTAGTGAAATCTAAGTAAACACATTTTCTCCAATTACTGCTCACAACCTTAGTATAAATTAGTTTATTTTCATTTTTATTATTTTATTTTGATTGCATCTTAGTATTGGGTTAGTTGAATAGCAACTAATTCCGCCCACTCTTTCAAAACCCCGAGATTTTAATTGCTTTCCATAAAATATAAAAACACAAAAATAATCATCTCTCACCTTTAGAACTAGTAATTAGGTTTTCTAATCCTAGCGACACTATTCCTAAGCTGAACGATCAATCCCCCGGTACTTGTCACTATACTATACTACAACGATCAGGTACACTGCCTGGTGGGGGTTGTAAGCTTCTCGAGATCCCTCGAGAGGTAAAACCTGTTGCGATTCCCACGCATCACCACACCATCGTATTTTAAAATCATATTGCCCAATATAAAACACTTATAAACAATTTGTCGAATCTTTGCGAGGGTCATAGGTCGTAGAGGACGACTGAGAATAAACCATTTTCCCTTCAAACGACCAAAAGCTCGCTCGACATCCTTTCTTGCAGACTCTTGTAGTTTCTTGAACTTCTTTTCCTTCGGGTCAGTGGGATACGGATATGCTTTAACAAGAGTTGAATATTTAGGATATATTCCATCGGCAAGATAATATCTACATTTATAGAGACGTCCACGTAAATAAAAAGAACTGTTTAGCGCCGTACCATTTCGCTCGGTAACATATAATGGAGACTGGTTCAAAACATTGATATCGTTGTTTGAGCCGGGCGGACCAAAAAACGAATGCCAAATCCACAAATCATATGAAGCCGTCGCTTCAAGCATAATAGTTGGGTATTGGTGATCACTTCTCTTATATTGGCCTTTCAAATATTTAGGACAATTTTGCCAAGTGAAATGTGTACAATCAATGCTACCAAGCATTCCAGGAATGTGATGTTTTTCTTCATGTACCTCGAATAAACGAGCAATGTCATGGGTTGTCGGCCTACGTAAGAACTCTCAGCCGTATAACTTTATAATCGCATCACAAAATTTATCAAGACATTCACCTAAAAAATCAAAATATTATTTTATAAAAAAATAACAAAAAAAATAACAAAATATTATTTTATAAAAAAAATATATATTTAAAAAAAACATAATAATAACGAAATATTATTATACAAAAAAACATTTTTAAAAAAAAATTAATAACGAATAAAAATAATAAATAACAAATAAAAAAATTACTAACGAATAAAAAAAATAATAATAACCTGAAGTTCTTTGTGCCATGTTTAAATAGTCATCGAATCTATCCGGAGGTTCACCCGTTGCGAGTTGCCGTATTGCCGATGTGCATTTTTGTAGCGGCGTGAAACTAGTCTTCCCAAACGCGTCTTGACCCTCTTGAAACCATTCGAATTGCGCTTCAATGTCATTTACAATTTGTAAAAACAATCTTTTACTCATACGAAAACGATCACGAAAAACATCTTCCTTAAACTTTGGTTGTTCAACGAAATAGTCATTCATTAAATTTTCTAAAGCTTTATCACGAAAACGTTTTACATAACCACGGATGAAGGTAGAGCTTGCCGTGTCTTCAAGAGCTTCGTACGCGGCTAAAAAGGTTTCGATTGTACTACCGAATAACCATTCTTCGGATGAGTCGGGGGGAATAATTATCTCGTTTGAGGATGAACCCGATGATGACATGGTTTTAGAATGTAAATTGTATGTGTGATTTGATGTTAGTTTAGATGTGAAAATAAAAAGGAAAATGGTTAGTATTTAAAGTTTTTTTTTTTTTTTTTTTTTTTTTTGAAAAAGAAGCAAACGGTACAAAAATTAAAAGCTTGCAACGGTCACAAATTGAATGCTACTCTCCACACCGAATCGGTAAACCTTGCCGTTTGGTTTGCCGATTTGCCCATGCCGATGGAGTGGCTATGTCTTGCCGATTCACGCCGATCCAAACCGATCCAATACCGACTACGTTGCCACTCCCCTAAGGGCTTGAATTATTGGGCTTGTGTTTTAAGTGTTAGATTAGCTATGTTTTTGAATAAGTTGTTATTTATTACTTTAAAAAATAAAACAATAAAAGGCTAGTTTGCTTAAACTTTTTAACATTATTAGGTTGTGTCTCGAGTTTTTAAGATGAGGAGAGAAAAAGAAAGGGATAAAAGTATGGACATAAATGACTAAGCTAGTCAAGTTCTAATGGATTATTTATTGTGTTAGCAAAGGCAGTTACTATATTTACTCAAATCCCTATCTGACCATGTGCTTATTAGTTTTTCCAAGAAAATTTTAAAAGTGTGTTTTGATAACACAGCTTAGAAGTTGCATCCATAAAATAAGGTGTCTTTTTTATGAGTGCTCAAACACTCATCATTTTTTGTCAAATCTGAATTACAAAATATACAAAAACACTTAGAAATGCATCAAAATACTGAAAATATTTCAAAATTGTGTTTTATATGTTTTAGATGCAAAAAGAGTAAAAACAGATGAAAAATGTACAAAGTTTGCAAAATTGGCAGTTTCAGTCCCCCAACTTTCATAAAATGTCAAAACTAGTCCCTGGTCATTCAAAATATGGAAAATTATCACCAAAGGTCCTTTTAAAATCATAAGTTGTCATATTTAGTCCTTTGGTGATAAATCTCAAAAGTTTTGGAAATTTACAATTTTGGTCCCTGGAGTTTCAAACTTTGGCAGGATTGGTCCCTGGTGAAATATTTTTGGAAGAAAAGTCAGTATTGCTCCTTGGGAATTCAAAAGTTATCACAAATGGCCCTTTGATAAAAAGTTTTAGGAATTTACACAATTGGTCCCTACAGTTTCAAATTTGGCAAAAGTGGTCCCTAGAATTTCAAAACATGGAAATTATCAATTGTGGTCCTTGTACAATTCATAATTGGCAATTTTTACCCTTGTGATAACTATGGAAAATTGACAAAATCAGCACTCAAGTTTCATGAATTACAAAAGTAGTCCTTGTCATTTATTCCTAAACCTAAAACTAAAATCCAAAAAATAAACCAAACAAAACAAATCCAAACCCAAAACCTGATCCACAAAAACCCCAGCCGACCATCACCAGGCCCAATCCCCCCCAAAAAAATATAACTCCACCGTTTATTATTACCCTGGGTCAAATACCAGTCAAACCCATCACCCCCTTTACCACTTTCCCTCCCAATACCACTCCACCACACCCTGCCAAAACCACCATGGTATCACCACCCCAAGTTGCCCACCACTCTCTCCCATCACCTCCACCACCCCTACCCTACCCTGCAACCCTAGCCTTTCCCCCTTATCACTCCACAGACCCCCAATTGCCCTTATCCAATTTTCCCGCCAAATCTAACAAACGGCTAGGATGATTCCTAGTGATCCAATGGTGGTGGGAAAGCTCCTATGGGACCCACAAGACATAATTGGAGATCATAAAAGAAGAAAGAAGCAGTAGAGTTAAGAAGTTAGTTAATTAGATTAGTTTAGTTTTAGATAATGTCGAATTAGTGTAATTCAATCTCTCAGTTGTAATTTTCATTTAAATTCAGTTGTACTAAGTTAATTTTATGTAATGTAAACTTTCTTTGAAGTTAATTTCAAGCTTTCTTTTATAAAATCCCATTTTGGCATTTTTGAGTAAAATTGACAACTTTACTCAATCTTGTTTAAGTATTGTTTTATTGTTCCATTTAGCTTAATTCAAGTCTCTGATAAGCTTTTATAAGATTACTAATCATTAAAACCAGTTTGAGTTCAAGTTAGATAAATTCACAAAAATACCTTAAAAATAGCTCTTAATTCAAAAATCAATGTGGAAGGAGATTGCAGCAAGTGACATGGTGGAATCTGACTTTCTATGGTTTTAGAAGCCTCAAGGGAGGTATAGGTAGTGTTCATGGTTCTTGGTTTCTCAGTCCTGTGCTTGGAAGCTTTGTAAGCCCTTTTTCATATTTTGCATAAGTAACTGTAGAAGTGCTCATATGTATGCTATTATGATGTTTCTGTAATCATTTAGTGTACTTGTGTTAAGATATTTGTTTAGTTTCATTTGATTGCTCACTGAATATCTTAGATGTTCATATTTCTCATTTAACTGTCTTTGTAGCATCATAAGTAATTCATAGCTTTTTGTTGTTAATATTGATGTTTGTATGCTCAAGTGAACTTATTACATCATATTATTAGCCTGTGCATGAGTTTCATGCCCCAAAAACTTTATATCCTTTGAAAACCACAATATCAATGTTTTAAAGGGGTGTTTGGCTCATGGGAGTATACTAAGTTCCACTTTATTTCATGGGTTAAAAATGGTTTGAACAAGTCACTTTAGGTTCTAATAGTTCATTTTAGTCATAAAATCAGTAAGTAATTGTTCTAAAAGTCAAAATGCTTGTTTAATCCTAAGTTTTCATTAACTGTTAAGTAGTTAGGTTTCAGTAATCATCAATTCTATTCCATAGTTTTTAATATAGCTTAGTATTGTTTCATTACAGCATAATACATCATTTTTAGTTAACAGGGATCAAACAAAGCTCACCAAAGTCAAAATTCTAAGCTATTTCAAAAAGTCAAATTTACATATCTTAGATTTTTCCAAAAATTGCAAGTATTTTATAGAATTTTGTGGTAGGTCTTAGGCCTTAAAAATTTCACAACTTGCAACCCCCCAGCTAGTCTTTGGAGTCCCATCTTCCTTTCATTTTTGTGATTTTTCTAGTGGGCCCCATACTTGGCCAAACTCACCTGCAGGGGGAGAACCTCCCCTGCTGCACAGCACACCACCACCACTGTCACCACTTTGGTGGGTTCCACAGGCCACCTCAGTGGGCCCCACACTTCCCCCTGGTTCTTTGGCTTCACAAGCTTGCCACCTTCCTATTGGTACCAAGTTTGTGAGCTTAAGCTCCCTGGGACCCACTTAGATTCAGCTCTTAACTCTGTCCCATTTTCTGTTTGAAACAAGGAATTCAAGTTCTTATGGCTTATTCAGTGGTACCCTTTAGTTGATTTAGCTTCATTCCTGTCCAAGTAACTTAGTTGAACCAAGTTTCACCCCTGTAGACCCCACTAGGGCTGATTTCCTTCAAAGTCAACAAAAATGTCAACTGTTTCACCTTTTAATGTCCAAATTGCTTATTTTTAAGCTTGGAAAAAGTTGTCTTCACAAAAGTTTCATGTTTTTAGGTATAAAATAGATTTATAAAAGAAAAACCAGAAAAAACCAATTTTAAAATAAGTGATAATTTCTATTTAATGTAATTTAACTTTTTAATTTTCCTTTTTTAGATTTTATTAAGCACTTTTCATTTTTATATTTTTCTTAATTTTATTTTATATTAAAGTAATTTTAAAAATTTTTCCAGAATTTTATATTGTCTTTTGGTATTTATTAGATTTAATATTAGATTTAGTAATAATTAATTAATAATTAAGTATTAAATAGCAAAATTAGTTTTTATAAAGTAGTACCTAGTTTTTATATTTTTCCTAGCTTTTATATGTTATAAAATAATTTTAGGAATTTTTCTATAATTTTTACTGTTCATATTTTAATTTTTATAATTTAATTAGTTTAATTAGTTATTGATTAATATTTAGAATAATAATTAGTAAAATAGTCTAAAAATAATTTTTATAAACTTTTTATAATTTTTTAGGATTCCTGCGATGGTTAATTAGATTTATAAATTTTTATTAAATTTTCTAAGTCATTTTTATTATAATTAGTAATTTAAAATAGTTTAATTAATATAATTAGTATTTAATTAATTAGAAAATCACAAAAAGACAAAAAGACATATTTTTAAGTTTTTATATAATTTTTAAGTTATTTTAGAAGTTTTAAAAATAAATTTTCATTTTCATAGTTTTTATTTAATATTATATTATATTTAGTATAAGTTAAATATTAATAATAAGTAATTAAATAGTTTTAATTAATAAAAAATAATAAAATAATCTAAAAACTAATTTTCTTTTTAATTAAATTTTCTTTTAATATTAAGTTTGTAAAAGTTTCATTTTTACCCCTTGTAGTTTATATTTGCTTAAAACTCACTTTTTTCCCAGCACGCAGTCGTGTCTGATTTTTATTTGATTTACGTTCACACACATCTGTTTCCCGTAATTCTTAATACTGTTATTCCTGATCATTCCAGTAGGTAAAATAAATCCAAATCATTATCTGGTTACTTCCCATTCAAATTCACCCGATCACAAACCCGTTTGTATACCATCGCACCTTGCTGGGACATAACGACCCAGGGAAACACTATACTATCCACGGAGCATTGGTCTAAGCTATTTTTGACTTGTTGACCTTGGTCAATAATATCTGACGGTTTAGCACCAATCACTTTTCAAGAAACTTAGCCAAATGCTCCTAATCCATGAGTTCCAAATCAAAACCATACAAATTTTTTAGTCAGGGGTAAATATATGTCCACTCATATGCCAAAGTGAAATTCACCAAGTGAAATGTAATATTTAGATAATAAATGTGTCACTGACCAAAACATATATTTGATCTTATTTATACCAATCGAATATAAACAAAAAGGGATTAAGTCGTAGAATAGCAATATACTTCTCAAAGTGTACTTTTTTGGAACGGTGTACTTTTTTAAAGTTGTAGAATAAAAATGTAATTTCACAAGTGTTCCAACGAGTTAGTTGTAGGTTCGAAATATTATGTTGATTATGTGGATTGGGAGGTCTTGGATTGTGGAAGTATATGATAAACATGATTAACAAGTTAGAGAGAGGAGTTGAGAGAGTGGGAGGTTTCTAGTGAGAGAAAACACCTAATGAGGTGTGTGTATTATGAGAAACAACCAACCCTTCCCTTGTGTGGGAAGGGGTATATATACAATTACAGTATACGCCCTCCTGCGGGCTGTGGATCAGGTATACAGTGGGTAAAGACCCGTCCTTCCTCCACGGTGTGACTAATATCTAAACTATTACTATAATATCTAATCTAATAAATAAACTAACTACGAGCTATCATAATGCTATTGCATCATTTAGGTGACCGAGTCTTTTATAAGAATATTCGTATTCCTAACAATCTCCCCCTAAGCGAGGTCACTTTTGAAATTAAGCTCTTTGATCTTTAAGCATTCTTTCGTCTCTGTAGCTCGTAGGATCTGATTCTTCACTTTTCTACACACTTTGTACTTCAAGCAAGCGAATTTGTGATTTGAATTCCTTTGAGATGTGTGATCTTTGAGCTTCTTTGAGATCATCAGCCAAAGTAAATCTCCCCAAGCTCATCCAAAGTAGTATTGCCTTCATGTGATGTAGTGACTAAGGACCATCATGCTCACACCCTTCTGTATCTGGAGACGTTGCATTGGAGTTGTGGATCAGGAGACTTTTTCATCAGAGTTGCGGAAACGTTGTTAGTAGTCTCTCAACATTTGTTGTAGCAAGTCTCACATCTTCATTGATAGTGTGGTGGATGTGTGAGCATGAGGTATGAATTGACCCGATTCAGCTGGAAACTGGAGCCATCAACGCCATCTTTATATGTGTTCCTGAAATAAAACAGTTAGCAATAAAGATAGAGAACGAATATGGCTTTGTCATTCGTTCTGCGAGGACAGACTACCCTCCGGTTTGTGAAAACCAACCTGTGATCAGGTAGAGTCTCTTTTAAAGAAGACTCTCCTTGACAGGAATTTCCAGCTTGTAGTAATGAATTTTCCAAAGAATCCACTTTGGAATCTTCATACTTAGCATGTTCTCATACCGGAACGTCTCAAAGCAGACAGCACGATAGAGTGAATCGGTGAATTGACATTCACGGATTGATGAGAAATTGATTTACAGATATCACTCGCGTGTCATATAATAAACAATTTTTGTGACACGACGACTGTTTTATACTTAGAATCACATTTTCATCAAAAATACTTTTGTTTGAAAGATTTTACACAATCAATGTGCTCGAGAAATTAGTTTGTGAGCACATTGAAAGGTTTTAGCAAAAGTGTCCGTCAATCCATATCCTGGAACAAGTTTGATTCAGTGTTGAATCGCACAATTGTTGCTTTCCAGTTGTCACTTGATCATTGATCCAAGATGGATCTCACATGTCACCTACCAAGAGCTTGAGTGATGTTCGCTCTAGAAGGATTTCCATCTTCATTTGTGAATATTTTCATATCACTCGGATGTTCTGGCAATACCACAAGGATAATGCGTAGGACTCTAAATATTTTATCTTATTTTCCACATTATGTGAAACAATAAGCATATTTGGAATGTGTCCTAACGAGATTTATGGATGATCTCATGGCTCTAGACTCAATAGTGCGTTTTGATCCGCTCCTGGAGACTGGGGAGGCGTCTCCTATTTTAGGTATCAACATAGCTCGCAATGAGTGGTCGATACATTGCACAGGGTTCCCCGTGAGAATGAAACAAGCTCTTTTAAGAGAACTTGAGTGGTTGGGAAGTTTGGTGCAGTGCGTCACTGGGTCCATGACGTCTTGTCTTCAATACTGGTGTTATTTTAGTAACCGCCAGTAGATTATGAATTGAACCCGGTTTCTGCCCTAAGGTTGAATATATGGAGGGCTATTTCTTTTCACCCTTTCTCATTTAATTTCTTTTTCATTCTTCAACCCCTTCAGTGCTTACCGAGACTTCACCACTAGAACCTTGTTGGGTTTGTTCCAGTCCTAGCTCTATCTCAATCCGCACTCTTCCCTTTCTCACTTTACTCCTTTTTTCAATCATTCCTAAGGACTTCTAATCTATCTATGGATTGTCCCTGGGAAGATCCTTCCGGTTTTGGTGGATCATGGGAACTCATACCTAACCTTAACCAACCTTATAACTCCATGCATAAAGATAAATGGTCGGTCTTTGGTATAACTTCCACAAACGCCTTTTGCTCCCCCTCAATATGTGCATCGATATTCGAAAGTGTTTAGCACATATGCGGGAGCCTTTTATTGAGTCTTAAAGATCACATTTGATTATCAGATTTCATATTTAAATCACATTCTCTCCCCCGATCAAAAATTTCAAATCTTTCGAGATTTTTGATCTTAATTGATTTAAATAAGTTAGAAAGCTATTGGGAGAGAAATGCGGTCAATTTTAATATTTTCTGATAAAAAGGAACCTTTTCTGCTCCCCCTCAATCTGTGAGGGAGGTCGTTATGTGTCAGATTTGAAGAGTTTGAAAAAAAGTTTGAAGTTTTAACGAAAAACTCTTTGAAAATTTACTCATTCTGACACATAACTATCACAAATCGTATTTTAGCTTTTGTTTTGTACAAAGTGTGGGGAGTTTTGTTGATACATAAAATTTTGAGAAATCACTCTCCCCCTCAATCAATGACGGATGTTAAATATTTTCATAAACTATTAACGTCATTGATTGAGTGAAAATTTTATCAAACTTTGGAGTTCAATTTGATTTTCATTCAAAATTTCATGGTACCACCAAGTTTTGCACAAACACTTTCCGGAAAAATCATAGAAGGGAAAGTATTTGGCAATAAAAAGAAGATTTCTCTTCTTCATCAAGAAATAATGCACTGAAGCGTACATTAGATAGAGGGTGCATGAATATAAAGTAATTCACGCTCGGATGAACGGCACCCTTTACTAGGAACAACCGTCTTTTTGGCGACGTGTTTTCCTCATTTTTGAAAACCGGGTTGCTATCTGAAGTAATAGCAAGCCATAATTTTGAAGTTCGGGTTGTAGCCTGAAATGACTACAAGCCATAATTTTAAGTTCGGGTTGTAGCCTGAAATGACTACAAGCCATTTGACAGAAAAATTTTGGGGTGCGACATGTTTTAGAAAGCATTATTAAAACATAAAAGAACTCTTGCTCAAGCATATGTATGACTCCGTGTTATTGTTGAATGACATTTCTAAAGTCGTACATAATATTGATTACACAAGAGACATGTCGCGAGAAGAATCTTTTTGGAATTTTTTGAGGTTTTTTTTTTCAAATTTTTATGATTTTGTTGATTTTATAATTTTCTATTTTCTTTTTGGTTTTTAAAATATGTACAAAGGATATTATGCAGTTTAAGAGGATGTTGACATGAATACCGAAAAGAGGATATCGGTCTGCACGTAGTAGAAGTTAGTAGTCAACATCTCTTAAACTTTCACCACCAAAGCGTTCGAGGCTCCTGAATTGTCGTCTGAACTTGAGCCTTCTCAATGTGAAGCTTTGATAGCTCAGCAACGTATCATCTCACGCTTGACTAGTTCTTCTCAACTTTCTTCCCTGCTGAAGGCTGAAGTAGTGTGTACCAAAAGTATCCAGAGACCACTTCCCCCTAAGTAGTAGAAATGATGCAATCAGTCTCATTATATGAAGCTCAGAAACCCGAAGTACACACACGATCCATTGTGTACGTCTTTTGTCATCAGAAACTGTTTCTTACATCACTTCCCCCACGTAGTAGGAATAACACACCAAAAGAACGAGTTAAAACACTGATTTTCTCTGCGGTTATGACATTTGGCTTCCCGGAATAACTTCAATTAAGATGAAGTATAAAGCTCATCATGTGTACTCGTTGTGCGTTCCGATGTATGTCTCCTTCCCCCTTGCTGGTTTTGATACCTCAGAATCAGCAACACATTTTATGCACATATTCTTGAAATCTTGTGAGAAGAACAAAATTAGCTTAAATGTATCCTTTGAGAATCAACTTGCTGAAGAGCAATGTGAGCACGTCTAATTAGGTATTAACTTAGACTTATCACTCTCCCCTAATTAGTGCTCTCCCCCAATCCTGACAACCTTTCTGATGAACACCCACACTAGAAGGAAGACTTTGGACGAACACCCATAATATGAAGAGGTCTTTTGATAACCAAATACATGCCGTCTTTAGTCTTCTAATCACATAGCGGAGAATGTAGAGAAGACAGTAGACACGACCTACTTCAAGATTGCCCAATATGGAGGAACAGAATACCAACCATCTTCATTTCACCAAATGCCTTCCAGTAACCTTACATATAACCCATCAGCCCACAGCGCACACATGAGACGATAACACCCAACCGAGAATAAAGAATAGACTGACGACTCGACCTTCTTCAGTCTGAAGTATAACACCAAAGTAACAAGTTGAACCACTAATCATCTATAGAATGTATCCATCCTTGGATATTAAGCCCTGATCACGTAGACCTGTTGTGCGTCCTTGATGTACACATTCTCTCTCCCCTGATGGTTACGATTAATCATACCATGACGTAACAGTGAAACGTTAATACCAAGGTGACAAGTTGAACCACTGATCATCTCTGCGGCTTTTCAACACTGGAATACATGATTAAGCCCGATCACGTGAACCTTTTGTGCGTCCTTGGTGTACACATTTCTCTCCCCCATGATGGTTACGATTAATCGGAATCATCATCATTATGTGTACATGTAGCCTGATGACGTATACATGAAGCATTGACTAGAAACCCTTTGTTACTGATTGAATTAGCCCATGAGATGATGTCGATTAGCATTCCATGACCATGTTCTTCAACACCTTGATAGAGAGGAAGAAGTAATGTTGGAGAACCATGGTTTGTACGACTCCTAAACTGACGTATTCAGGAGTCGTATGACCATTTCTCAATCATCATCCAACATGTAGATTAATATTCACCCTTTCCCCCCCTCAAAAATTACATATGCCAGCCAACTGCAATTTTTGATGATTGAACTAGTGAATATGAATACCATCAACGGTAGGAAGCTCCACTTGACAGTTCTTGAGGACTGACATGTTGTTTATTCACCCTCCCCCCCCCCCCCTCAAAAATTGCATATGCCTGTCGAATGCAAGTTTTGGTTGAATAAGTGAATAATAGAATACTCCAATATGCACCGATCCACTTGAAAACAGAATAAGCACGGAAAGAGCATGAACTTGTTGATGAGAATGGCCATAAGTAAGAAGATTCCTCTTCTTTTGAAGATAAAGTGCACTCAAGCATACACTTTTCTTTTCTTAGATGAACGAGGCCTGAAGTGTTGTCAGCAGACGCCATAATGTTGAATTTGAGAACCGAGGTTTGAACTGATGTGTCCAAACGTCATAACGATGAAGAGCGAGGCCTGAACTGAATTGAACAGACGTCATCTCTCTCTTTTCTTCTACTCTCTTGCTAACTCGTTACCAAACCCATTATCATTCTGTCAGATATATGTCGTGACTACTGATGGAGTGAAACCCAATATGATGAACTTGAGACCGAAGTAATATGACCCGAATTTGTGACTTAAACTTGTACTAATGCGAGACAAAGAGCGGTGTAGAGACTTCGTGCAACATCGAATCCCTAAGTAGTCTATACTCTTCAACCAACCAACCATCAAGTATAAGATGTACATCACCTCTTGGATATCCACAACTTCCTGTGACACTGAGCACTACAACGTGACTCCTAAAAGTGATAGTTATTTTGCAATGGAGAGAAAGAAAAAATAACTAGATATCCAAGTCCTTGTCGTTGTATTGAAAGCTCGAGCAAGGATCTCGAAGAATCTTCATCCAACCTTCCCGATATCTTCAGATACTAAGTACACGCACCCATGAAATTTCACTTCAGCCTCAAATAAATAATACTGAACTAACCCCGTAGTCACATTTTGTCAATTCAATGCCTCAATCCAGCCATTTGTGATGTTATGGCTGAACTTTGATAATGGTTTTACCCGACCATGGTCAAGAGCACATAGCTCATCATCACGGGATTTTACAAATCTATAGTTTAAACCGAGAAATAAGTTCTTTCGCGGGATTTTACAAAACCAAGAGGAAACCGTGAGATAGTAACAGGTTGAATGTGGCATGACTGATTTGGTTATGGCAAACATCAGTTTGGGTTAAGAATATCATGTGAGAATTACAGATCACATCACAATTTTAAAGTCTTTGTCCAATTAACCAACCTCGAACACAAACAATTTTGACCATATGATGAAGGAACCCGATATACCAATCTTGAAAATGAATTAGAATTACTCAAATTTGTAACCTAAGCTTGCATTGTTGTTGGAAGAACGGTGTAGAGAATTTGTGAGCCATGTAAATCTCTAAGTACTCAATACTATCTTGACAAAGTATGAGACAATCATCACCTCTTTCGATTATCCACAACGTCATCTACGTGTGACACTGAGTACAATAACGTAACTCCTTTAAGTGATAGTTAACCAGGTCTTCAACCATCCACCCCGACTTCTGGAAACTAGATAACCCAAGTCTTCAACTTACATCATATGCGCGAGCAAGTTATCATTGAAATCCTGCATCCAACCATCCCCGATTTCAAGATAAAATAGGTATACTCTTTCGTGAAATCCAACTTCACCCTCAAGCAAGGGATACCAAATTAGCTTCGTGATCATTTTGTGCGGTTGAGCAATCAAAGTTAGAAGAAACATGCGCAAATTCTTAGGAGTGCCCATGACTCATAGTCAGACTAATCAAACAAAGCTGTCTGACCCAGCTGCTTGAATGTCATCCGAAACAGTTGACATCTCAATATCTTCAAACGGGATTTTACAACTTATGTGACTTAAACCGAGAAATGTTTCTTTCTAGGGATTTTACTAAAGTCAACAAAAGAAACCGGAAGATATATTCAGCAAGTTAAGCTTAGAGAGAGATACCGGATGAGTCACAATTCGCACTAAGTGTCAAGTCGTGACAAGTCAAGTTACAATATATCAAGTTGAGATTAGTCAAGTCGTAAGGATTAACTCACAACGTCAGATAACAATTTGATTAATCGAAACGATTCAAGTTACAACAATTCACTAATTGCAAAATGATTAACCAATCACACGAATCTCATCACTTAGTAACTTGCCAATAAGTTAGAGATAGTCGCTAAAGAGTGAGCAAACCTCTAGAGACTGACCCACTGAATCCTGAATTGTTGAAACCAGAACTGCAAAGATTCACACTACAGGAGACGGAATCGCTAGGAAACTTGCGCAAATTCTCCCCCTCAACAAGGACATGCAATGACCTTTTTGCCAAAGAACTGAAAGTCTGTGATAGTCGTGAATTTGTCATGCACAAAGCAGATACATGGAAGGAGACACATAAACCTACTGCAGAGAAGATGGTGATAAAGACATGCTTGTAGTAACACCTTGCTGGACTCCTCATCAATGATTTAGCAGATTAATGATTCATTGTAGTTCGGAATATGCTAGACCACTGGATGAAATGTGCTTAACTATAGAGTGAGTAAAGGGTTAAAGCACGTCTCTAAACAAATCACCTCCTGTCTTTAAGTCTGACCATCTCTTGAGAAGTTCTTATACTACAATCCCATTAGAAGCTTGAGAAACAACATTCTCTTGATGAAGCATGATAAAGGACAAGTTAGAGACTTATACTTGCATTAAAATCGTGATTTAGAACCTATATTGAGCACAACAACGTAACTCCTTTAACTATAGGTAGTGACATATACCCAACCTTCCATCCTTAATTGTATATATCCACTTCTTGAACATCCAAGTCTAATCACCTTAAATACACTCGAGCAAGGGTCACCAAACATCGTGCGTCCATCCACCCCGAGATGTTTGTGACACTAAGTATGCCAACCCGTGAATTAACACACCAACCAAGTCACCGTAATTTCCCAATTCCTGCTGTTCTTGAAGCACAAACTTATTCCGAAGATAATAGTCAGATCCCGTAAGTTTTAATATGTCAAAAACCAAGTCCAGCCTATCGAATCTTTCGCGGGATTTTCTAAAAACATCAAGAGTAACCGCGAAATTAATAAGAACATCTAAGGGTGAGTTGCAATACTAATCTTCAAAACTTAAGTCAACAAAGTCAAGTATCAACTTGATCAAATTGCAGCAAGTCAAGTCGCAGTTTGAAAAATCGCAACAAGTCAAATTGCAGACAACCAAATTGCAATACGTCAAATCGCAAGTATTAACTCGCAACATCAAATCGCAATTGGTCAAATTGCAATCAGTCAAGTCGTAACAAATCAAAACGCAATTTGACGAACCACAATTAATCAAATCGCAAGTTGTCAACTGTAACTCAAGTTGCAAAAATTAAATTGCAGGCTCACTCAAATCATAGGCATCCACAATGCTGACAAGCTTAAAAACTTTGTAATCACGTCGACATATATATATATACCTCGAAATTATATCCACTAAACTCGAGAATATCACAACCCAAATTAATATTCAATCCTGGATTCTTGAAGCTCAAACAAAGTTGTTGCCCAAAATTTATGTTTGTTTTGAGTGGTGATTGTTTGTTTTGACTAGGTTATATGTTGTTTAGTTGTGATCTTGGTTCGGTTGATGCAAGTTTTTACGGTGAAATTTTTGGTCTGAAAACTTAAAACCTCAAAAACTTCACTCCGGAGGTGATTTGGGCCTCGAAAAATTTGTTTCACGACTTCGTGGTAAAACCTCACAATATTCAACCTGTTCCGGACGTTTTGACAGCTAATTCGCTGAAAAGGAAGTTACGGTTCAAAAGTTATGACCGTTTGAAGTTTTGACGTAAAAAGTCAACTTTGGTCAAACTGAAACGCTGGAGCTAACCGCAATGGAGCAAACCACAGTAATGAGGAAACCTCAGTAATGAGCAAACCACAGTAATGATCAAACCGCAGTAATGAGCAAACTGCAGTTGACCAAAGCTAACCGCAGTTGACCAAAGCTAACCGCAGTTGACCAAAGCTAACCGCAGTTGACCAAAGATAACCGCAGTTGACCAAAGATAACCGCAGTTGACCAAAGCTAACCGCAGTTGACCAAAGATAACCGCAGTTGATCAAAGATAACCGCAGTTGACCAAAGATAACCGCAGTTGACCAAAGCTAACCGCTGAATAGAGACAAAACAGTCACTTTCATCCTTTTTTGTCTTTTTCCTATAATTGAGTTAATCTCAACCAAGAAATAAGCTAATCTCAACCAAGAAACAAGCTAATCTCAATCAAGAAACTTGCACTAAATCACATCAAACATCAAACTAATCAACTAATTCAACCTACCCAAGTGAAAAGTTAAGTACTACCACACCTCAAAACACAAAAATACCACCAAATCATCAAAATCACCACAACCAATAATCAATTCGAGGTGTGTTCATCAAAAAATATTTCGAACCAACTAAACCAAGCTACAAATTAGAGCACCAATAATCCTAGGATGAAACCTTGGCTCTTGATACCAATTGTAGGTTCGAAATATTATGTTGATTATGTGGATTGGGAGGTCTTGGATTGTGGAAGTATATGATAAACATGAGTAACAAGTTAGAGAGAGGAGTTGAGAGAGTGGGAGGTTTCTAGTGAGAGAAAACACCTAATGAGGTGTGTGTATTATGAGAAACAACCAACCCTTCCCTTGTGTGGGAAGGGGTATATATACAATTACAGTATACGCCCTCCTGCGGGCTGTGAATCAGGTATACAGTGGGTAAAGACCCGTCCTTCCTCCACGGTGTGACTAATATCTAAACTATTACTATTATATCTAATCTAATAAATAAACTAACTACGAGCTATCATAATGCTATTGCATCATTTAGGTGACCGAGTCTTTTATAGGAATATTCGTATTCCTAACATTAGTCGTAGTCCATATATATGTCGAATAAAAATGAAGAAATTGTGTTTTCTTAAATGTATGTATGTGTCTCTAATAATTTGGGTTGACCAAATAAATCATCAAGAAAATGGGCTTTTTTATGGACATGAAACTGGGCTTATCTTTTATTATCAATGGTGTTTTACAATACATATTAACAACTCATCATCATATACAAAATAACTCAACCTTTGTTCACTCCAAACAACAACAAACACGTCATAACAAGTGACCCTTAAATTATAATACAGTGCTGTAATGGCGGTTTGTTTTCCCGCCATTTCAATATCTCCCTCATTCCTACCTTCCATTACAACTATGCATAAAAGACGCTGTTTGAGCGTAGTTAAGCTAGGGTCTGACGGTGACGTCACGCAATACGTCACTGAGTCAAGGAAGCATTGGGACAGCTTCTATGAACGTCATCAAAACAAGGTGGTCATTTCTTAGTCATACTACATGAATCATACTACATGAATCCAACAGCTAGAAGCCTAGAACAATATATCTACTAGCAATAAAGACATTACTTCCCCATATTATTTACACATACGAGTGGATTATGAATCAAGATTCTCTCGAATGGACTATAGCCACCAACAAAACAACTAAGGTCATGTTTGTTTAATTTTTTCGTTAAGTCGTGCTAATTAACAGATGATTTAATATGGAAACCCTCACTTTTATCACTTATTATTTTAAGTCATTTCTTTTGATTAAGTGAAAAACAAACAACTTTTCACATGACTTAATAAATTAAGTTTTTTCATATTAAGTCAATTAAGTTGAATTCAAACAGGTTCACTTTGTCGAATAAGAAACCAACAATTTTGTTGGAGTCCATATATGTCAAATGGAAATGAAGAAAATGGGCTTTTTCATGGGCTTAGTTTGTATTTTATGACAACTACTCAACCCCTCCATAAAACAACACCACCCCCACCAGAGGTGATAACAAGTGACCATTAAATAATAATACGCAAACAACAACGTTTGAGCGCCGTTAAGTTAGGGTCTGACGGTGATGATGACGTCACGCAATACGTCATTGAGTCAAGGAAGCATTGGGACAGCTTCTATGAACGTCATCAAAACAAGGTTGGTTTTGTCTTCTTTCGATTTTTAGTCATGGGGATATTTGGATTAGCTTATTTTATGGGCTTATTAGCTTATTGAAATCTGGAAAAGCCGATAAGCTTACGTTTTTGAGCTTATGAGCAGATAAATATAAGCTCATGGGTCATGGCTTAAGCCATGGGCTTAACTTATCATAAGCCCATAAAAGTGAGCTTATCGGCTTTTCCAGATTTCAATAAGCTGTTAAGCCCATAAAATAAGCTAATCCAAACACCCACCTTAGCTTTAAGTGCTAGTAAGATAAGATAGATATATGAAGGGTACAAGTGTAACACTAAACGGATGAGGTTTTTCTCTATTCAGGTTTACCGCGTAGGGAGGGTGAGTTTTGACTTAGATGTCCGTTTTTTACCCTTTCCCTAACTATACCCAAATGTATAACTAGTTAGCTTGAAACCCTGGACCTCTTGTGCGGACATAAGGTGACTTACCACTAGGCCAATTTTGGTGATGGTTGCCACATCGATTTGACTAAATTGGTAACCAAATGAGGTTTTTCTCTATTCAGGATAGTCAGGGATGGCGAGTCTTTGACTCAAAAATACGCGGCCTAACCGAGGTATCCCATAACTGTTTGTTTCTAACCATTTCCCTAGTAGTAAGATTTGGCACATACATTTGACTCTTGGATAATAATTTTTTCTTGTTCACCTAGTGGCAATTGGTAAGGAGTCCCTAAAGTCTTGCTTTTATTTTTAACCATTTATCGACTCGGGTTCGATCAAGCCTTTATTTTTAAGCTCGAGCTCAATTGGTTGATTAAATTAAATTAGTAACTAGGATGAGTTTAATACTCTAAACTGATTATCTGCAAATAGGGGTAGTTTAGGATTGCTTATTAGTAAAAGGGACAATGCACGATTTTGGTCAATTTTATAGCTACTCACTTACTTATATTAAAATGGACAAAATCTTTTCAAAATGCCCACTAAAATGGATGGCCGTCAGACAGCTACACATGGGGGACCAATTTGCTGACTGTAGAGTTCTTGACTTCCTCGACATTGGGCCACATGTCATCTTGTTACAGCTTGGTGGGCCTTCATTGACCCATCTTAGCGGGAGTTGTGAAAAGACTTTGTCCATTTTAAATCAACTACCATCAAACTGACGGAATTCGTTGCATAGCAGTTTTGAAGGTGCTTGTGATTGTTGATCCAAACTTCTTTTGTGATTTGTGTTTCAAATAAGCAGTATGCCCAAAATTAGCAACATGCCTATGTTTATACTGTTATAGGCACTTTATCGTTTTTACCTTAATGTTTTTCGTTGATAAGATAGAAAATTGTTAGTATGTGCTTACAATAACGAAAATGTTTTCTATAGAAAATAGTAGCTAAAATGAAAATGGAGCTGAAATAGGTTTTTGATATTTTGAAGTAATTGTAGTTCTTCAAGGACCGACATTACCTCGGAAAGGATTGGGGGCACTACTTTTGTGATGAAAACGACAACCTTCCTTCTAATGGAAAAGTAATCTTAGAGGTTAGATTCATCGCTCATAGCCAGCAGTATCCATTCGAATGGATAACACCGTTTTTATTATAACTAAAATATGATCGTCATGTGCAGCCTGGTTGTGGTACTGGCAACACAATATTTCCCCTCGCTAAGAAGTTTCCTCAAATTTTTGTTCATGCTTGTGATTTCTCGCATCAGGCAGTCACACTTGTTAAGGTTTGTTAATTGTAGATGCTGTAAGATGAGTGGGTCATGTGGGTTGAGAAATGGGTCAGAATAGGTTTGGGTCAGGGGAATCGGGTCGAACACTTCTTTTTCCTGTGTCTCAAAGAGTATATGTATATAGAAGATTAACACGCTAGTTACAGTTACAAAAGAACATGTATTGTTAAACTTATATGTATATAGAAGATTAACATGATAGTTACAAGTACAAAAGAGTATAATCTAAATTTTTGATGAATCTTATTTCAAGCAGTTTTGATGAATGTATGAAACTGCTTCTTTTAGTGTAAATAAGCTTCTTTTTAAGTAGGTACATACTTTCGAATAAGCAATCCCAAACACCCCCTAAAAGCAATTTAGGTAGCTGTATGAGTTAAGAATTGTGTGCGTCCAACCAGTTTGAGACAAAGTACAAGCACATCAACCCCATTTATAAGTATATTGAAATGACTATACAAGTCATTGTAATCTATTACTGATTTTGAACTTCGTATGAATGCAGTCACATACAGATTTGCGTGAAGATCAAATGAATGTTTTTGTTTGCAATATTGCTGAAGACAATCTTTGTGACCATATTACTCCGGCATCTGTCGACATTGTTACCTTGGTAATTATAAGCATTGACATTGCAACTTTGTGGTTCTGATTAGGGGTTATGAAAATACAGAAGTTGTAGATACAGACCGAATAATATTATGCAGGTTTTTACATTATCTGCAGTTTCACCCGAGAAGATGCCCATTGTGCTACAAAACATAGGATGTGTTTTAAAGGTCACTTCCGCTTAACTTATGCATTTGTACACACAATTTGGATAAAAAGATAACTGACTTTGGTGTAATTTATGTTTATGGTAAACTGGTAATCATCTATTATTGCTTAGTAAAAAACCATTAAACTTTTAAGTTATATAATATTCACCATTTTTTCCTAGTAAAAACTATTGGTTCCTATAGACGCTATCTACGTCGACCGTTTTTTGACCTGCTAAAAATTATCGAAAAATTAGAAATTTAATAGTCGAGGGTCTTATTCTACGTTAAACAAAGCTTGTTACCCAAAATAGAAGATTAACCAAAGTTAGTTACCTTATGCAGTTTGCCTTCTTTCGAATTCCAAATTTGGATTTTTTTTTACATTTTTCTTATGCCTGGATACGATACGAATTTGCAGCCTAATGGCTACGTTCTTTTACGGGATTATGCAATTGGGGACTATGCTCAAGTGGGTTTCCAAACTTCTTATGGCAATGTTACTCAAATGTATATATTGTGCAATAAACGAAAGCATTTACCATAAATTTATGGCCATTTTGCAGGCTATGCTAATGAACAAGAATCGAGTTATCAGTGAGAACTTCTATTTCCGCGGAGATGGCACCGTAATGTTATTATCAAATAATTTTCTGCAGTGTTCATTCTACTTCTCAGAAGATTTTCTGTCAGAGTTGTTTGTAAGCGCTGGATTTACTGTAGTTGATGTGAATACATACAACAGAGAGATCGAAAATCGAGCTCAAAATATTACCATGCAGTGGTATAGTTCAACCTCTCAACCAATGATATTGATAATTTTTACCAAAGTACTTATGAGCTGGTCAAATGGGTAAATATGAAAATAGCATAAGTCAAATGGGTCAAACGGGTTAAGTCATCCACAACGAAAAATATTAGTTCGTAAAACCTCTTGTATCTTTTTACTTAAAAAAAAAGTTAATTATTATTTGACACACTAATTTTTTATAACAGAGTTGGAAAGTTCGGGTAAAAAGTGCTCGGGTCAACCACCCCGTACTAAAATGATCCGTTAAGCCCATTTTGCTAACTTTAGGCTACCACTTGCCTATTCTAAATCACTCTTATTGTTCTACTTCAGGCGTTGGATACGAGCAGTTTTCAGACGTCCTTGACCATAATATAATTCCACTGTCAAAAACCACAAATCGCCAGTTCTGACTTGTGGGTCAAGTCAGTGTCCTAGTGCAAACATCTTTCACATTGAATTGTGCGGCACCTAACTTGATCAATCTGATTCTCGTCCTAGATATCCTTGAATGATATTTTGTTCTGAAAAATAGATATAAAGGCTAAGTTTGTAGAATTACAATGTGTATTTAGAATTTATTGCAGTCACAGGTTTCACTAGTGTTTCCTGAATAATTGATGTATTTATCACTTGGAGGAATTTACAATTATATCTTGTTGCATGTGGTAATCACAGGACGATGAGTAACCTCATATGAGTTTGAACTCGAAATTTTATTTGAATAATTAAATACGTCAAACGTGGTATAGAAATACACATACTTTCTGCTATAAGCCAGGAAACCTATTATTAGGCATTATAATGATCCATTTGTAAGACCCATCAATTCTGCACATTGAATCCTAACAGTGTTTAAGGATCATTGATCCATGCTTCCTTCATTTCTTCATCGTTTATGTCGAAATTTGTCATCTTAACTTGCAAGCTTTGAGCTATTTGGTCAACTTGAGGTGAGTTCTTCAGAGTGAAGCTTGCTAATTTCAGCCTCAAAATACCATCTACAAACTTAACCCAAACATTCTCGACTCACATGAAAAACAGAAACAATCTTGTTCGTTTTTTTGGAGGGTAACCATGGTTTGCGGTTTTTTGGCCGACTAATCCACGAGGTTTGAACCACTGCCACACAGACTCAAACTAGGTAAAGCGTTTCCTTTTCAGTTGGTTGGCGTGGCCACTTCCCGGTTGTTTGCATTTAGCACTAATTAAACTTGAGACCTCACACATCTTAAAGTGATAATCAAGAATCCTTTTGCCACTAGCCATCCTGAATGGTTCCATCATGTTCATTTTTCTCTAGTGCTACAGTTTTCTTTCCACAAGAAGAGGTTAGGGTGAAAATTTAGTCACAAATTCGGGAACCTCATGGTTAAGGGATAACTGGTTCAAATCGATACACTATTTGGAATCCCTCGGCACGTTACACCTGGTTCTGAACTCGGTGCAAGAAGTTCATATGGCAAAACACCTGCACCACACCTATTCTTTAAACTCATGTCACGGTTTCGTTTTTCAATCTCCTTTTCGATCCTTTGAATCTCTGATGCAAACCCGTAAAATGCTTCCACCATTTCAGCATCACCAGACCACGTGTCTCGTTGTTGTCTTTCGCCAATATATTCCTCATCGTGTGAATGAGTTGACAACGTATCCACCACTGCCATATATTTTGTTGACTGTAACATACTTGGCAATGCCAATAGGAAGTAATTTTGTGGGTCTTCGAGGAAGCTCGTGTATTCAGGATCATTTTCGTCAGGAATTAGGCGACGCATTCTTGGTGGCCGGTTTGGTATGTAGCCACCGTACGGGTATTGACCGAAGTTAAGTGCAGCATGTTGGGCTGAAGCGAGCCATATGATGGTGGTTAAGATGGCAGTGAGGTCTTCAGCATTGGCTAATGTGGGCCACCAATTCTCGTGACGCAGATCTTCGTGGCCCACATTGATTACCTCAGCGTACCAAGCTTGAAGCTCTCTATCATTGCAAACAAGTGACGGGTCAGGGTAGTATCGGTTTACGTAAGTCCGTACCCAGTCTTGTATAGCTTCCCATATTAAAAGCCCATCAGAAGCATATGGGTAGTCTTCAATTAGAAGCTTTAGTCCGTGCCTTTGACTCGGGTCTGGAACTGCCATACCCCTGTAAACATCATGGTATCAAACACAGTCAGCACTATAGGTGACAGAATGTGCGTGCTGGATAGCTTAAGTAACAAGTCAAATGACTAATTTTTGTACGGATACGGTTGACCTGCAAACACTTTTTTTTCCTATTTTTATTTGACCCGTAATAGATAAAAATGCGATTTGTATCTGCACACAGTTTTTTTACACAAAAAGAATCATACCTTCTAATGAGATCAGCGGGGAGGCCTTCTAAATCGAAGCGCCAATGCTTATAGGCAGCAGCACTTATTTCCATGCAGTAGCGTCCAGGGGTAAAGCCTTGCTCTATGACACCATCAGCATTGAGGAGGTTCTGGCGGGCAATGGCGTTAATCTCTAGAGTATATCTCATGTGTGGGTCCAAAAGCTTATATATCGGGTGCATCGCACTCAATTGCCTATGTGCAGATAATATAAATGGTTCCATGGCTGCATGTGTTCGTAACCTACACATTTAAAATGACAAATATGTGAACAATGTGATCAATACAAGAATGGGCCGAGCATGAAAGAATATAAATTTGTAAGCATATTGACCAGCTCATTTTTCGTCTGCGTACCAGTGGTGTGAAAGCTGGTGGACCCCAGCATCGTTAGAGCAGACATGCGCTTTAGCCAACTGCCATGTCCAGTTGCTAGTGGCATCTACTGGAGGTGTGAGAACACGCTTTGGTTGTGAACCTGGTAAAGCCCGTGGTAAGCTGAGCTCAATTGCAATCGGCTTAAGAGTGTCTGATGGGGTCAAGAAAAAGATGGTCCGTGTTGCATATGCTTTACGCTCATCGAGTGCATTTATCCGGTCAAGAAATGGTAGGTATATGTCATGGTAGTCGATTATGAATAGCTTATTTTCCTCGATAGCCTGTCAACATGGACAAAAATATACCATTCTTATCAAACATGTCAAATAAAGAAATAACTTCGCCTAAAAAACACACTAATCATTATTAAAAAGATGATATATTTTACCCCTTACCATTTTGTACCCGAATCCCTTTGACCCCTAATGTCACATTTTCAAAGAATTTAAAGGCTCGCCTGATATGAAGAAAGAAAGAATTGCTACCTGTTGTACTGTCATGCCGTTAAGATAACCCAAAATGTGTTCTTCTTTGAGGGCGGACTCTTGTGGACCGTATATTTCAGGGTCAAGTTGACTCACTGGTGGGAAGACTTTAAGTTTCTCTATGCTGACAGGGTTGACCCCTGCAAGTGCCTGGCGAGCAAATTCATCATCACGCAACCATGAGAATCTGTCCTCTGCACATTTGAAATACAGATTATAAGAATAAAACCCAACCCCAATTTGCTATCTCTAAATGAATTACTACTACAAGTGTGATGCTTACTCGATAAAATTTTGGGAGTGTCATACTTGAGAAGGCCACCACCTTGGCTAGACTCATGTAGTCTCGTCACTAAATTCGGCAACCGAAGCTTCTTAATGAGATCATCTTGCAGGCCTAATTTGAGAAGGACTCCTTCGCTATAGAGACTCTCAATTTGCGAGAACCCCTTGAAGTCATGTTTTTTAGAAATACTGGCCACCATTGATGGCAAGAGATTATGTAGCACTGCCTTTAACCGACTTGTCGAGAATGTATTTTGTTTTGACTCGTCAAATTGTTCATCTCGTGGAACATATAACGGAAACGGCTTCTCAACTCGACTCTCAGCTGAAATATCTGTTTAAATCACACGAGAACATATCACTTTATATTTAGTAACACAATATATGTGGCTATTTCGACCCATTTGCCTATGAATGGGTTGATTTTTGGTCATGTTTTATCTCAAACATGGCAAGTAAAAAATAATTTGAAAGATGGGCACGAATTACACACCAGTGTCACTAGGTGCGCGGCCAGTACGACACCTTCTTGGATATGGGATCTTTTGGCCGCCTAGTAATGGTCTAATAAAGTCATTTCCCCTATCAGGATTTCCAAGATCATTGTAAACGTCATAATCATAGATTCGGTCTGATAACTTCCTCACTCCTGTTCCATCACCCCTTAAATCTCGAAGCTCTTTTTCTCTAAGTAACTTTATCCCGGCAGGAGTCTGATCTGGCAGATATGGCTGTTCCAAGTGTATAATAATTAATACTATGGCATATATTAACATATCACATCAAATACTTGTTTTTAACGCATGTTGTCAAAGATCAAATGTCACTAGAGGTCGATATCTATTACTTCACTAGTTACGAATTCTAAATTCATTGACCCTTATTGAATATTATCTCTAGAGATCACGTGGCATGTTCATCAACTACCGTATTAAACTACTAAGTACAGTACTATTTATACTAAGATGCACTTTTGAAAACCGATCAACGGATGTCAAACCAGGAATACCATTATGACTACATACCATCATATGGTTCATCAAAGAAAAATCAAGATTTGATTTTTCAAGTTCAAACATTTGACTCGTTATCATTATACCAATATCTCAAGGATAATAAATGTAGTAATAATTGAGGGGGTGTTTGGAAACTAATAATTGTGCTGTCAAATCACATATAATCAAGTTTGAGTGTTTGGATGGAAGCTGTTTGATTATAACTAGTATGTTAGTATTAAGGCCTTACGGGTGTTTGGGATTGGTTATTACAGCTATATAACTTCCTTACCTTCTTATCGTATTTTAACTTAAAAAGTCGGTGGCCTATTGTGTTTTAAAATACCATTAGGTTGCGTACATTATAGCCAAAAAAGACTCGAACTTCCCCGTTGACCCGTTTTTAGGCTTTAAACTGCGTATCCTAAACAACTTCTTTCACTCACAAATGATCACAAAAGCAGTTTTGATAAGCAATCCCAATCACCCTTAAAACCGATTCTTATTTCAATCGCATAATCCATTTTAAAGCTCATCGCAAACAATGGTTACCTGATTAGAAAAGAAAATCCTTGGTTCGGGATGATCATTAACGGATTGGACCCAAGAATTACAAGGGAAGTAAACAGGACCACATGCAAATCCTTCGATAGTAATGCTCTCCAAGTAAAACTCTTTCTGATGCTTATTAGTAATAGTAATCGCTCCCGGGACCCCAAAATCCGATTCCACTAATATATCAGATGTATAGTTAACTTTTTCAGATTTAAGATTTGATTTTTGTGACCAGTCCTTTAATACACCTTCTTTGCTTTTCTTTGGAGCCCTTGTTTCTTCATAATCAAAATGAAACAAAAATCAGCAAAAAATAATTTGGTATTGCTTAAAACTGTTAAGAAATAAGCAGTTTCAAGTTCTTAATTAGCACAGCTTATTTTGCTGATAAACATACAAACAGGTTAAGTTAAATGTTTGAAATAGTCAGTTGAAAGCAAGCAGCTTATAAGCTAAAATTTTTTGAATAAGCAGTTTGCATAAACAATCTAAAAATCCACAAAGCTACTGTATCAAAACATGGTGGTTGGATTAGCTTATTTCTGGGCTTATGGGCATATTTGATTCTGGAAAAGCTCATAATCCTGCTTTTTCCGGCTTATGAGCTAATCAACTTGAGCTTATGGAATCAAGCTCATAAGTCGGAAAAAGTGAGCTTACAAGCTTCTACAATTTCAAATAAGCCCATAATTCAGGAAAAATAAGCTAATCCATTCACCCCACAATATCTTTCCAAGGTGTTTGGGATCACTTATATAAACTGCTTTCTTCACACTAACCATTTATAAATAAGCAGTTTTAAGCTAAAAAGTCTTAACTTTTAAATAGGCACTTTCCACAAACAATCTCAAAAGAAATATATCAAAATTCAAAACATAAATATATCCAATAAGCCAACATGATCAAAACATAAAAAAACTGCTTTTCTCTCTTAAAAAAAAAAAAAAAAAAAAAAAAAAAAAAAAAAAAAATGAGCAGAAAATTAAGCAATCCCAAACACCCTTCAAATAAGCAATCTCAAAACCATAATATCAAAACACAATAATATTCAATAAGCACATGATCAAAAAAAAAAAAAAAACTGACACACATACTTGAATCAATCTCAACACTAAAAAGCTCCAAAACAACATTCCTCCCAATCTGATCAGCAAAAGCATCAATCTTTTTCACAAGAGTCTCCTTAAAATCCTCTTGAACCTTATTCCTCACAGTCAAAACAGCTCTCACTTTAAAAGTTACTGCTTTTTCTTTATCTTTTTCACTCTTAACAAACTTAGCTATGTCTTCACTTATAGCTGACTTAACCACCACCTTTGTTCTAATCCTAAATGACCCATTTTGAGGTATGGATATATGGTTAATGTTATGATGCATGGGTTTTAGAGAGTTTGAGTTGAGAAAAGATGGTTGTTTTTCTTGGAGTATGGAAGTGCCCATGACTCCATGAGTTCTTTGGCAAGTGCCATTTTGAAGTGTGTGTGTTTTTTGTGTGTGTGTGTTTTGTTATATATATTATATATATAATATATATATATATATATATATATATATATATATATATAGGAACAGTAGTGGAGTTTGATGATGGTGAATGTGGAGTTTCAGTCAAAGTGGAGTTTATGATCTCAAAGTAGGAAGGTGGTGGCGAAGGTCAACTTGTTAGACTAGTTTAGTGGTCACTTTTATTAGTACAACATAAATTTTTAAAACGTGTCAAATTTAGGTAGGAGTGACCATCTTGCCGAAACCGATATAGCCCGAAACTCATTAACTGGAAAATCAATGTAACAATTCGCATTTTCAGGATAATTACCATTCCCGGAAAAATTTTACTATTCACTTTTTACTATTCAATTTTTACTATTCACTTTTCACTATTCATCTCAGAAATTTTTATTTCATATTCTCGTAAGTTAAACTATTTTAACGATAATCCGAGAGTTTGACGCTCGTCGGATCATTTCTGCAAAAATCACAAAGCCGTGTCCGAGATTTACTTTTAGGTTTAAACGTCCTTCCAGCATCCCGATATATCCATAAAACATTATAAACAATAGAAATATGATTTTCTATCATTTTATGACAATTCCAAAAGTTTTGGAATTTTACGTTTTTCAGTTCAGCGTTTTACGCGAATTGCGCGTTTTAGACCCGTGTTTAGCAGGGTTTTAGCACCCGATAGATCCTACCACTCATTTTATATTTTATTATGGACTATATTGACATGTTTAACAATACTTTCAAGTTTCATATTTTTACGATACCCGGTTTTACGTTTTGAGGCTTAATCATTTACGGTTAGCTTTTTACGGAGTCAAAATGCACAAACTAAGCAAGATAACACCAAGACTCATCATCTAGTCATCTTATCCTCCTTGAACCGCCATTTAGGGGGGGGAGTCACTATTTTGTGGCTTGATCTTGACCATTGATCTCTAGGATGTTTACAAGTGTGTAAACTAACCATGGTTAAATTCTAACCCAATATATGGTTAACTATTTTTCCTACCCTATAAATACCAAGCTAAAACACATATAAATCTTGCACCACACCTTCTTATAACCTTCAAGTCCTAAAACCTAAGGCACTTTTCTTATATTTTGTAAGAAAGTTAACTAGTTTTTGAAAGAAAACTAGTGTTTGATCTTCAATCTTGGAAATTTTCTAAGAAAAGTTGTTATAACTTTAAAGTCTCCAAAAAGACGTCGTTATAATCTTCAAATAGCTTTGGACTTCAAGAAGGCGTCGTTATAATCTTCAAATAGCCTTGGTTTATCAAAGATTGCAAAGGGTTGAAGCAAGTCTATCAAAGTCCATTTCCTTACTTGTTACTTCCTTTCTTTATTAGAAAGCCAAAAGTTGTAAGCCTAAACCTAACATGCTTCTTGTTAATTTATCATGTTCATATCATTTACATGTTATTCTTGCTATATTATGTGTTGTATTTATGTCCATGATGTATAAAAATGAGTAAAAGATGTTATAATGAATTATTGCAACAAGTTACTAAAACAAGCAAACTAGTGAATTTCTTGGTAAGACCTGATCAAAATGGTAAAAATATGATATTGGATTATTACCTATTGTAGTAGAGGACCTAACAAGGAAACCATAGCAATTTGAACCACCTAAAAAGAGTATACGAGTCAAAAGTTACGCCCATTTGAAGTTACCAAAGATTTCCGGCAAAACTGCCCAAACCTTCCTGTCTTGCATTCTGAGTTTTTGAAAGTCACCCTTCTGGTCCGATTCATCAAAAAGTTAAAACACGAAAGTTGTCCGGAACGACGTTTTCGTTCAGGAATAAAGAAGCTCGAGCCCTGAAAACGCTTTCCGAGTGATAAAATTCTTCAAATTCTAAACAGCCCATTTTTAGGCCAAAGTCACTAGATTATAGTTATACTTTAAAAGGAACAAGAGGTATTATGACCTATAATCAAGACCACAACCATGGCTAGGGCCAAGGTTGTGTCTCATGACCTTGGAACAAGGACCAAAGGTCATGGCTAGGCCATGACGAAATGACCATACCAACTTACATAGGCGTAAACATGAAACAATGAATTAGGCGATAACTTGAACAAGCAATTTGGATCTACTTCACTTAAAAAGGAACCATGAGATATTACAAGGAAAAATGGTCATACAAGACTTATGAAACTACCCCTAATAACAATCTTCATGTACTAATAAACTTTCCTAAGTTTATTCAAATATCGGACATGTAACTTTTCGGATCAAAACTTATATCTATATATTTCATCAACTACTACAATAGTAGGGAGCCTCATGTGAGGAGTTCATTATGTAAGCCGTCGAGTTGAGTTGTGGATTTACGATTTAAAGTGTCCTGGCTCCTCGAACGCTTACTAACATGACTTCTGAATTATGTCGGCCCGAACGGTAGTAAACGATATACCAAAACATACATGTTTCATGAATCTTTCTTTCAAAGACTTATACTATACATCATACCACATCATGGACTAAATGCAAGATATATATATAGGCACTACTACATATTCTTTACTCCGAACCTAAGTCGCAACATTCGATTATAGGTTGCTCGTAGAAACCTTCACGATTCAACCGTTACATTCATTACTTGCTATCTTACTTAAGGTGAGTTCATAGCCCCACTTTCCATTACTTAATTGTTTTACAAACCCTTGGGGGGAATACATGCTATTTTAACCGAGCACAATGTTTTTAAATTGTATGCTTGCCTGATTGTTTTATTATCACTAAGTACCAGCCTTGCTAAACCGAGATCCCTTATTATGAACCATTTAATCACTAGCAATAGTGAGCGCAAATATTGTGAATAGGCCTATTGGGATTGACGAATCCCATTTGTATTGACTAAGTTCAAACAAATGCATTAATATTTGAGATTTAGGTATGTTAGCAAAGTACCTACCGGGATAAATCTGCCGATCGATATTGGTACACGTTAACGTTTTGGTGTCATAAGCTTAGTGTATAATACATTTTATTGGCGTATAATAACGTAGCCTACCTGTTTTGTTTCCAAACATTGGTGTGAGTCTACAGCTCACACTACCAACATATTGTGTTCAAACGATTAAACAAACTCTATGAATATCACTCAACCTTTGTGTTGACCTCTCAAGCATGTATTTCAGGTTCATGACGATCAAGGATGGCACGAAAGGGCACGGATACTCAAGAGGGCTATAAATTTTATTATCATTCAAAAACTCATTTATTATACATTGTAAACATGGAACCATTTGGGATCTCATTTTGTAAATCTCTGATATTTATACAATTTGAATGATAAATCTTTTAAAACGACTCAATTGGAGTTCGTTTTCTATTATTGTGACTATTGTGCTGTCGAGTAACACCCAGTTTGAATTCCGCTGCATCCATGAATTGGGGGTGTTACAATCAAAACCGAGTTTCGACCCGATTAGTCTGGACAGTCTTGAAAACCGTTCGGCCGGGATCGGTTCGGTTGGTTTAGTCGGTATATTGGTTTGTTTTTTCGGTTTTTGTCCCGTCCCGACCTATCCTGATAGTCTCAAAAATTGATTAGCTGAAAAACCAAAACCGAGTCCCGACCTGAGTAGCTCGGTTTTGGGGCGGTTTAGCTCGGTTCCGGGACAGTTTTTTCGGGATTTCGGGATTCGGTTGGGATTGCTCACCCCTAAATTTAGGTATCAGTTACATATTTTTTTAAAACGGCATCAAAATCTGATTTTTTTTTTTCTTTCTTTCTTTGTCACTTGCGAAACTCAAATCATAATAAAACTTCTCCCTAAACTTCAAAATAAACTCAGGTGACCACCTCAGCTAAGTCATTTGGTTTAGGTAACAGTTCGGGTCATATACATTTTTCTATCAACAATGATTAGACAATATACATTCATACGAAAATCCACTATCTCAAAGTAGGAAGGTGGTGGTGAAGGTCAACTTGTTAGACTAGTTTAGCGGTTACTTTTATTAGAATTCCCATGACTTGATACAATATAAACCTTAAAACGTGTCAAATTTATGTATGAGTTAGATTTTTTTTTTTTTTTTTTTTTTAAACGGCACACTTGAAATTCGATCTCCGAGTTAAACCATTCAAATGGGCAAACTCCAATACTCGAACTATCAGGAGAGACCCGTGAAGGGAAACCCCTAGAACTCAGGATTCGCTTTAAGAGGAAAGTCTGAATTTTCTTTGTAACTTGCGAGACTTGAACCCGGGTAAAACCCCTCTCCAAGTTCCGAAAGAAACTCAAGTGACCAACTCAGATAAGTCAGTTGGCTTAGGTATCAGTTAGATAAGTTGGGTCATATACATTATTCTATCAACAAACATTAGACAATATACAGTTATAAGAATGAACGATAACTGAGTCTAACATGATAGATGTTTTCGTATTTTCTTTTTCTTGTAACATAGATGTATAATTATAATAATTCGTCTATGTTACAAGCAAAATACATCTTTATAAATAGAAAAAAGACGATAACAAACATTAGACAATATACAGTTATAAGAATGAACGATAACCGAGTCTAACATGATAGATGTTTTCGTATTTTCTTTTTCTTGTAACAGAGATGTATAATTATAATAATTCGTCTATGTTACAAGCAAAATACATCTTTATAAATAGAAAAAAGACGATAACACATCTCATGTTGCATCACTCATTCTAAGAGATGTATATTGTTTAGTGTTTGCTGACGAAGAGATGTATATGAGCCAACCTATTTAACAAGGATGTATACTTTAAAATTTGACAAACCACACAAAATGTATTTTAAAGTTTACTCTAGTAGACAAATAAAGTGTTACTTTACTATTTATGTATGACTCGGGTTAGATTTTTCTAGTGTTCACCAACGAATTTGACTCGTAGGTGACAAAAAACAGAAAGTTAAGAAAAAAGAACATCACAACTAATAATTATAAAAGAGATGCATAATAGAAAATTATATGCCACCTGGTTCTTTTAACTAATATGACGCTTAAAAGCAACATAATTATATATTTGATTAGAGTGTGACATTTTATTTAAAATATGCATTTCATAGAACGGTACAAATGTTAGAGACAAAAAGGACTAGATCAGAATGTCTCCCACTATAATATTAAACTAGGGGCTGAGCACGGTTTTAAAACCGGACCAGGACAAAAATCACATAGGAACGAAAACCGATTTAATCCAAAATACCGGACCGATATATATTCAGTCCGGCTCCGTCGGTCTGGTTGTTGGTTCGGTTCTTCGGTCTGGCTCAATCCAACAAAGCATATTGACGGGTTTTACGTAAAACCGGACCGGACCTAAGACCGAAATTGATGAGAAAGTGAACCGAGGACCGGACCAAAATACATTCTTTTTCCAAAAAAAAAAAAAAAAAAAAAAAAAAAAAATCACCATTAAGCTCCCATTAAAGATGCTCTTCCTTAGTTCATTCATTTGTAAAATGATTATTCGCAAACACACAAAAAAATAAATAAATTTGTAGGCCAGTTTTGAGGGAGTGGTTGTACAAAGTTATTAAAAATTGAGTGTTCCAAAATGATTGAAGGGGTATATGATAATACCAGGTTGTATATTGTTACTTTAAAGAAACTATAATATTTTTGTTCTCTTTGCTTGTTTATTTTAGGAAAGAAAATGAAGATTTTATAGTGTTATGTGACACGAAGTATGTGACATATGATATTAACAAAATGATAATTATTCTCAATTCAGAAATAAAACTTGATGTTGGCGTATGCGTCGATTTTTACTTCAACACTTAACTTCAATGGTTACCAATGATGTTTTTTATCGCGTGAAAAGAAATAGAGTTTTGTTATAACAAAGAAAAAGATAAATAAGTAAATAAATAAATTGCACTTTTGGTGTATGTGGTTTGGCTAAATTGCATGTTTGATTCACATCCTTTCGAAAGTGCAATAAATGTCTTTATTTTAAATTCCGTGATACTTATTAAGTCCATGGCCAAAGTTAAATGCTAAAATACCCCTCTTTTATTCTCAAATGAATTTCTCTTTAATTTATTATTTTATCTTAAAACAAAATTTTTAATATTCAATTATTTATTCAAATTTATTTAATACATAAAACACAGTACAAACAATTATTATTATCTTTCACCTCTATTTCTTTCACAAAACACAAATTCTCTATCTTCAACCTCTTTTATCTTTCTCTTTAAATCTCACTTAGATTTGACTACAAAACCCCCAAGTATGACCTACATCTTCAACCCATGTAGATCTACAAAAACAAGTACTCATTCCATCTTCAACCCAACGACTTCAACAAATAACCAAGAAACTTCAAACAACAATAAGTCCTAACTCATTCATTACAACAACTACAAGATTCAAACGTCAGCAAATAACTCAAAATCCACAATCACATTTTAACCACATACAAGTTTCAAGGGTTGTAGTTATGTTTTCGTGCTTCAGTTTTTCAAAAGATCTTGAAGCCGATAATCATAAGTACAAAGAGAGGGTTTGTGTTTCGAAATCATAACAATCATAAAGGGTGTTTTTGTGTTTTGATTAACGCATAAAAGAAACAAAGAGGGTCTTGTGGTTTGTGTTCGGTTTAAAATCAAAAAGGAGAAGAAATGAGATAGATTTTTATGTGACCGCTTATTTGGGTAAAGAGAAAAGGTGGATGACTATGAAATGCATTTAGGGTTTTTTTTTTTTTTTTTTTTTTTTTTTTTTTTTTTTTTTTTTGTTTTTGTTCCTTTTTGCGTGAAATCTAAAAGCGGATATTGTTTTATTTCTTTGTAAATCTTTACTAAATCTCGAATTATGTTTGGAAGTTTTGTTATTGATTTGTTTGTGGAATGATAACTAAATAAAAAGAAAAAAAAAATTACAATGAAAATTGCATTTTTGTTAAGAGTAAATTGCATTTTTGTTTATCTAGGTTATTGTTCATGTTCTTGGATAATAAATAGATAAAAATGAAAAAATATCTTAAAATTTAAGAGGAAGAAGACAAGGGATATTTAGTCATTTAACTTTGTTTAGGGACCAAATATGCAGCCTAAAATTTAAAATAGGAACGTTTGCTGTACTTTTGAAGAATGAGGGCTAAACGTGCAATTTGGCAAAACAATAGTGACAAAAATTGCAATTAACTCAAAGAAAAATGTATTATTGTTTGTTGAAAAATAAAGATGCTTTAACACATTCTTTTTGGAAAAGAAAAATGCAAGCACTATTTTCATAAGGACATGTGTGAGTCATGTGACACTATTATTTGAAGCAAAAAACACAAGTTTTAGACTCAAGCATGTTGCAACATCCAATTTCGTTTCAAACATAACTTTCTTTTTTCATTTGTTTCTAGACGTACTAATTTGATGTGACACATATAAGGGAAAGGGGTTTGGTCATGAAATAGTAACAAACTTTCTTCATTGTCTCGTTTTGATACGTGAATTTTGAAAAAGTTGTACTTTCATAAAATGTTCCAATCTGCATATTTTGATGATATATCACGTTATAAATAATGTTACATGTTAAACTTTCAGGTGTGACACATCATCAAAATATGCAGATTTGAACACTTTACGAAAGTTCGTTACATTTAAATAACTTTTTCAGAATTCACAAATTGATACATTTAAAAAAGTTCATTGTTATTTAATGACCAAAAATATAATGAAAACATGTGAGTTTTGGGTATCGATTTTCTTGTCTTTTCATTACTAAACAACATGTTATATTTCCAATCATGTTGAACATCTTTAGCTAATGATTAGTTTTCCTTTATAACAGGTTTGTGCCCAACAGATAAGTTACGAAGCTTGATTGTCGGGCCTGAGACGGGGTTGTTTGTGGTCTTGTTGTGGTCTCATTACTATTTTATCGCACAAAACAACGAAGCCACAAAACCAACCAAATTATAGAATAAATTTACTCTATAACTTATCAACCCAGAGATTAAAAGTTCAAGTAAAACGTGTGTAAGTGTTTGTATGATATGATTATCTTTGTATACAACTTTATACATATCATTCTCATAAAAGGCACGTTTCTTTAGTGATGAGATAACACCAAGTCATAGATAGTGACGACACGAGTAAGTGGATGTTCATGCACTAGTTAGGCTGATTATGATGAAGAAGAAAATACCCACTCAACATATATTTGGTTTATATTCTTTGGAAATATAAAGGTTAACTTGTTATGATCATCTCAAAATCTACTTTTAATGTGCATTAATTTACTCCCTCATGGTAGTTTCACTTGATTAGTTAATACTTCATACGCATATCTAACAACTACAAAAAACCATAAAAGCTCGAAGTGAAGCTAGATACACATAAATCAACTCATTTATAACGGAGTATTAAGTAATCTTACGAAAAAGCTACACTTGCAAACCATTCAAAATATATAAAAAAAAGCTTGAAAAAGCTCGGGCCTAGGCCGGGCTAAGCCTGGCACGGACCAATTGGACCGAAATAAGACTTATATTTTGGTTAAGGCTCGAGCTTAGCCCAGGCCGAACTTGTTTTAGGCTCGGGTTTTTTTCGGCTTGGTCCGGGCTTTGTGCACCTCTACTTATAAGAGACTGTTGGAAATTGGAATCGTGTTTGACTGTTTTTGCGTTTTCAAATTATGAAGATATATATTTGAATTTTTTGGTTACCTATTCATGATCAAAATAAAATATAAGTCAAATAGCTAAGTGACCAAAAGTTCAATAAAAAACTATAGTGCACATTTTATAGATATTGTTTACAGCCTCAGAAATGTCTAGTTTCCTCTTCATAGTTTGTAATCAGAATTGGAGGACAAATTTTATTCATCATTGGCCATTACTAATAAATTTAAAAAAAAAAATGTTTATATTAAACAAAGCCTCAGAAATGTCTAATTTTCTCTTCATTGTAAAAGATCAGACAATGTAGGCAAAATGTTTATTCATCACAGGCGTTAACATAGATAACCACATAACAAACACTTTAGTAAGTTGTTCATTAACAATGCAAATAAAAAAACAAATTGTGAAGTGAAAATAGATAAGAAATGTAACAAAAGAGCGAAACTTGGAAACCATATAAAAATTGGTGTACAAGCATTATACTTTTGTTTTATTTTAATATATGGAGAAATTTATAAAATCGTATGATGAATCTAACAACAACTAGACCATATAAATGTCACTAGCAATAGAAACTTCATACCCTCTTTCCCATATCATTTACAACCTAAAATATTAGAACCTGACGGCTATTAAAGTGGCATATCCATGGGTGGGGGCTAGACCATTTGATCAAGTATCGAAACCTGGCAGCTAAGTGTGGACGAATTTTTCATCCTGTCACTTTCCGACACTTCATAAAATAATGTATTTGGATAAGTTGAATAATGGGCTGTTAACTTATTGGGTTTCTATTAAGTGTATTTGGATAAGTTGATTTTAAGTTTTATCATTTTGAAAAGCGAGGTTATTTTGATCTATACACTTTTGATTAGGGTGTTCATGGGTCGGGTAATAAACCGAATAAACTGAAAACCGAACCGAACATAACCGAACCCGAAAAAAATCGAACCTAACATATAACCGAACCGAACTTGTTAAAACCGAATCGAACCGAACCGAACCGAATTAAAAATTCGGTTTTCGGTTTGGATATGGGTTTAGCTATCTGAACTGAAAACCGAATTTATATAAATATATATATATTTTTATATATTTATATTATTTTATATATAAAAAATATCCATTAAAATTTTATACTAATATAAAAAAACATTTTTTTATGCTTGAAATATTTTTTTTGCCAAAAATATATATAATTAAATTTAAAAAAATATATAAATAGCGTAATTCTAGTACAAATTTCGGTTTTCGGTTTTGACCCATAACCGAACCGAACTTCGGTTCGGTTATGACCCAAAAAAAATTTTTAACCGAACAACCCGAACCGAATAAACCGATTAACCGAGAACCGAACCGATGAACATCCCTACTTTTGACTCATGACACATGCCTCCCTTTCGTAATCAGAGCTAGCCAAAAAATCCGTGTAAAACCAAATTTTACCATATAACCAATCAAGCAATCTCAGCTATTAATTTTTTTTATCAAAATAAAAAAAAATAAACTTTCACCCTTTTTTTAAAAATTAAATATATCGCAAACCGTAAATCTTTACGCTAAAAAAAATACTATCGCGACGAGAATTAAATTATCTTTCTATAGATATGCATTGTTATATACTTTCGACGAACTTTTTTTTTCGACGAACTTCTTTTTTTTCAAAATTTCCGCCGCCCAGAAAAATCATATATGATTTTTAAAAATCATACGTGATTCGTTAAAATAAAATCATATATGATTTTTATGAATCTACGAATCATATATGATTTGCAAAAATCAAATCATATGTGATTTTTACGAATCATATATGATTTTTTTGGGCGAAAATTAAAAAAAAAAAATCGTCGAAAAAAAAGTTCGTCGAAAGTATATAACAATGCATATCTATAGAAAGATGATTTAATTCTCGTCGCGATGGTATTTTTTTGTGGATTGAAGATTTATCGTTTGCAAGATATGTTGTTTTGAAAAAAATGTGGAAAATATAAATGGGTGGCTATGATTGGTTGATAGGTAACATGTATCATCCATTATGTTACAAGTTTTTTTTTTTTTTTTTTTTTTTTTTTTTTTTTTTTTTTTTTTTTTCAGAAAACTTTAATGGTTTTACAATTTTCTTCTAAAACATAATTCGATTTAAAATTTTCTTAACGTTAAGGAGTATACCGACACACAAGTGACGGGGCCAGGATTTTTCTATCCGGGCGGGCCGAAACAAAGATCACCATAAACAAGTATATAAGATCATTGCCCATTCTAATTTATTATTATTATTATTATTATTATTATTATTATTATTATTATTATTATTATTATTATTATTATTATTATTATTATTATTATTATTATTATTATTTGTTATAAAACATTACTTTCATTAGAAATAAAACTATAGGATTACAAGAAATTGGTGGGGAGCCTCGAAACTATCTGAGCCCCCATACCTTTAGCAATAGCAAAACTAATCCTAGTGAAGATATGAGTTGCACCACGCGCCCCAATGTCTTGAGTCATAGAGAACTTCCGGATCCGCTTGAGTAAGGCCACCGCATCTGTCTCAAGTTCCCCCAAAGAGGAAAATGAGAAAGGGATAAACCCATATCCCATATTCGCACATTTAGCTCTGTACTTGACACGTTTGCATTTTACGGCATCAATCACCATACGACCTGGCACAAAGTCAATCATGCCGGTTTGCGTGAGAGGAGACGACCCCGTCAAATCAACACACAGATCCTTCCCCCCCTCCCCGTCCCAAGAATAGAGCAAAATATCTGCTGGCCTTAAGACCTGCTCTCTTTCTCCACTCAACTCGATGTCGACCTCTTTACGAGCGGAGACCCCAGATCGAGAACAGATCTCAAGCAAAGTATCACGCACCATGTTGTGCCGATGTTTGATACCAATAGTGCCAGTACACGATATAGCATGATCCCCATAAATATCCCCAGTGAAAGCCTTGGAGCATGCTGAGCACGACACCTGAAAAGAGAAGAGGGGAATGCCTAGCTGATAACATAATATGCACCTGTAAGTTCTGGCATTCATAGTCTGTCCTAAACCAGATATCGGGACCACCCTAAGCCAATCTGAAGTGTAGTCCTCCTTTTGCGACCTCCAGAGTGCCATTTGTCGAGGAGATAGGCAAAATGTGGATTAAGCCATTTGGGTAACACGTTTGAAATATATATCTGTCAATTTTTTCATGAGTTTGGGGGCAGCGATCTCATCCAGATTCTTTATATTATTATTATTATTATTATTATTATTATTATTATTATTATTATTATTTTGAAATGGTGAATATTTATTAAAACAAATAGCTTTTCAACTTACAATTCACTAGCCATAATGGACAATCCCATTAGGCTTTCAGAGAGCAGCATAACAAACATTCCACCAATATACATGATATACTATTTTATTCACATTCTTCTAGGGAGCTTATAAAGATGAAGCATCGACCTAGTAAAATATGAAAAATAATAATATTACAATCTTACATATTTAGAGAAAAGTTCATTTAAGGACTAGTTTTTTGTTACATACTAAGGGACAAATCCCCACCATCCATTTAGTTTGATCTAATGGTGGGGATTAACCTAAAATTAAACATGAAAACCCAAGTTCATGTTTTTTTTTTTTTTTTTTTCTTTTTTCTTTGTCTTTTTTATTATTCACTTTCTTTATTTCTTTCATTCTTTTTTTTTTTCTTTTTTTTTTTCCAACTAACGTTACATATTTTTTCCTTTTTTTTTCCCTAATTCACGTTTTTTTTTAAATAAGTCAAGCTTTTCATTTTTAAATAAATTCACGATTTTTTCTCACTTTATTACGTTTTCGTCTGTTTTTGTCTGTTTTCACATGATTATATACGTTTTCAGACGTTTTTGTCCATTTTCAGACGTTTTTTTTACCGTTTTTATACGTTTTTTACGTTTTCGTCTGTTTCAGACGTTTTTGTTCTTTATTATACGTTTTCATCCGTTTTTACATTTTCTTCTTTTTTCAGACGTTTTTATCCGTTTTCGACAGTTTTTATATGTTTTTAGACGTTTTTGTCCATTTTCATACGTTTTCCTCCGTTTTTGTCCGTTTTCAGACGTTTTCATCCGTTTTTATACGTTTTGTCCGTTTTCATACGTTTATATACGTTTTCGTCCGTTTTCGTCCGTTTTCATACGTTTTCATCCGTTTTTACACGATTTCATCCATTTTTATACGTTTTCGTCCGGTTTCATATGTTTACATTTGTTTTCGTCTGATTTCATATGTTTTCTTCCATTTTTTTATGCTTTCGTCTGTTTTAGACGTTTTCGTCATTTTTCCTACATATTCGTCTGTTTTCTTACATTTTCGATCATTTTCATAGGTTTTCGTCCGTTTTTAAAATTTTTAGGCCAATTTTAGACATTTTCATACGTTTCTGAATATCACAAGTGATATTCGGTGATACTCAGACTTTTTGTCTGTTTTCGTCCATTTTTGTACATTTTTGTCTGTTTTCAAACGTTTTCGTCTATTTTCATACGTTTCGGCAGTGTTTATACGTTTTCAGACGTTTTTATCCGCTTTCAAACATTTTCATCAATTTTTTACATTATCGTCTGTTTTCAGACGTTTTCGTCCATTTCAAGACGTTTTCGTCTATTTTTATATGCTTTCATCCATTTTTATCTATTTTCATATGTTTATAAACATTTTCGTCCGTTTTTCTATGTATTTTTGTCTGTTTTCAAACGCTTTCGTCTGTTTTCATACATTTCAGCAGTTTTTATACGTTTTCGTCCGTTTTCATCAATTTTTCATACGTTTTTGACCCTTTCCAGGCGTGTTTTTACGCTTTCATACGTATTCGTTCGTTTTCATATGTTTTCGTTCGTTTTCATACGTTTCCGAATATCATAATTGATATTCTTAATATCACAAGTGATTTTCTTTGATATTCAAAATATCACTTGTAATATTAATAATATCAATTGTTATATTCAGAAACGTATGAAAACGAAAAAAAACGTATGAAAACGAACAAAAATAGAAGAAAACGTAAGAAAGTGAAAAAAACGTGAATTAAAAAATGTGAAAATCACTTATAATATTCTTAATAACACTTGTAATTTTCTGAATATCACTTTTGATATTCAGAATATCACTTGTGATTTTCATGTTACAAAACATTAGTTGAACATCACTTGTGATATTCGAAATATCACTTGTGATATTCAGAATATCACTTGTGATTTTCTGAATATCACTTGTGATTTTCTGAATATCACAAGTGATTTTCAACTAATGTTTTGTAACAAAACGTTAGTTGAAAATCACGTGTGATATTTAGAATATCACTTGTGATTTTCATGTTATAAAATATTAGTTGAAAATCACTTGTGATATTCGGAATATCACTTGTAATATTTAGAATATCACTTGTGATTTTCTGAATATCACTTTTGAATTTCATGTTACAGGACAATTGTTGAAAATCACTTGTGATATTCAGATTGATATTCAAAATATCACTTTTGAAAAAATGTGAATTAAAAAAAGCGTGAAATCACTTGTAATATTCTGAATATCACTTGTGATTTTCTGAATATCACTTGTGATATTCAGAGTGATATTCAGAATATCACTTTTGAAAAAAAGTGAATTAAAAAAAGCGTGAAATCACTTGTAATATTCTGAATATCACTTGTGATTTTCATGTTACAGAAAAATTGTTGAAAATCACTTGTGATTTTCAGAATATCACTTGTGATATTCAGAGTGATATTCAGAATATCACTTGCGATATTCTGAATATCACTTGCGATTTTCATGTCACAGAACATTTGTTGAAAATCACTTGTGATATTCAGAATATCACTTGCGATATTTAGATATCACTTGCAATATTTAGAATATCACTTGCGATATTCTGAATATCACTTGTGATTTTCATGTTACAGAATGTTAAAAATCACTTGTGATATTCAGAATATCGCGAGTGATATTCAATATCACTCACGATATTCTGAATATCACAAGTGATATTCTGATAATCACAGTATATCATTTGTGATATTCAGAAAGGTATGAAAACGTCTGAAAACATTTAAAAACGAACGAAAATGAATGAAAACGGACGAAAACGTATGAAAATGGACGAAAATGTATGAAAACGAACGAAAAAGTAAGAAAACGGACGAAAATGAATGAAAACAGATGAAACCATATGAAAACGTATAAAAATGGACGAAAACGTATGAAAACGGACGAAAACATATGAAAACGGACGAAAACGTATGAAAATGGACAAAAACGTAAGAAAACGGACGAATATATATGAAAACGGACGAAAACGTATGAAAACGGGCTAAAACGTATGAAAAAAATTCAAAAACAGATGAAAACGTAAGAAAACGGACGAATATATATATGAAAACGGACGAAAACGTATGAAAACGGGCGAAAACAGACAAAAACGTATGAAAAAAATTCGAAAACAGATGAAAACGTAAGAAAACAGACGAAAACGTATAAAAACGGACGAAAACGTATTAAAATGGACGAAACATATGAAAATGTAAGAAAACAGACGAAAACGTATGAAAACGAGCGAAAACGGACGAAAATGTATGAAAACGAACGAAAACGTAAGAAAACTGACGAAAACGTAAAAAACGAACGTATATGTATGAAAAACGAAAAAAACGTAAAAAAAAGCAAAAAAAAAAAAAAAAAAAAAAAAAAAAAAAAAAAAAAAAAAAACCTAGAATTAAAGGAGAAAAAACGTGAAGTTAAAAAAAAAGAAAAAGAAAAGGAAAAAGGAAAAAAAATGAATAAATAAGATAGACAAAAAGGACGAGAAAAAAAACATGGACTTAGGTTGTCTTATTAAATCTTAGGTTAATCCCTACCATTAGATCAAATTAGATGAATGGTGGGGATTTGTCCCTTAGTTTGTAACAAAAACTTAGTTTATAAAATAACTCACCTCACGTATTTGAAACCAACTTGCGAGTTACTCTGTAATAATTAAAGGATGGCATAATCAAGTCGTCTGGGTATTTTTCTTAGCCATTCCCGATTAAAACTCTATTAATTTGAAACGTTCCACATCTAAACTATTTAACTTATAGTATGTATTTGGATAAGCTAGTTAACTTATTTTTTGGTGGGCCTAAAACTACTAAATGGATTTAAGACATTACAATATATAAATGTCATTAGTATCTAGCAAATGTTTTGGATGGGTGCCTCGATTGACTCCATCCCTGGACACACACATGTTCGACATTTAACCCCAAGAGTTGAGATCCATGAAGAACCCCTCCTTGCCATAGATCCAATCAACAAATCCTAACCATACAATCTAATTTGATCCAATGGCTTAGATTAGATCTAATATTTACACTAGAGGGGCAAAAAATGGCAATTACATAATAAAAAAAAATTCATTACCCTCATTCTTCCCCCAAAAAAACACACACACACCGCGTTCCCAACCTCCTCTTCTCCAACCTGATATGCGTTCCCACCTCCACCGTCCACCTCCAACCGTCCACCACCTCCACCGTCATCTCCAACCATCATCTCCAACCGTTCACCACCTCCAACCGTCATCTCCAACCGTTCACCACCTCCCCAATCGTCATCCCCAGTCCACAACCTCCCCAATCTTCATCCCCAACCGTCGCCATCCACAACCGTCGTCATCCACAACCGTCGTCATCCCCAACAGTCGTCATCCACAACCGTCGAATCAGATATGGAAGAAGGTATGGTGGATGCTGATGTGGAAGAAGGTATGGTGGATGCTGATGTGGATGAAGGTATGGATATATATATATATATATATATATATATATATATATATATATATATATATATATATATATATATATATATATATATATATAGTAGAATCAGATATGGTGGCTTCTGTGTTTCTGTTTTTTTGTTTTTATAGTAGATCAGATATGAAGGTATGAATAGATTCTGTTTTATCTGTAACAGAATCATATATGATTCTTGTGGAATCATATATGATTCTATTCAGAAAATAAAGAGTATTTGATCGTTGTAATGTAAATATATATATATATATATATATATATATATATATATATATATATATTAACAAAATCACATGCGATTTTCTTAAAAAACAGAATCTCAGATCGTTACGGTGGATGATGAGGTTATGAATGAAGCTGAATTATTGGAGGATGCTGATGTGGAACAAGAAAATATTGCTGATGTGGAAGAAGAAAATATTGATGAAATATTGGTAGATGCTGATGTGGAAGAAGAAAATATTGTTGTTATTCAAGGTAAATCATATGTGATTTAGCTTTTTTTTTTTTTTTTTTTGCTTTTTAATCTTATTAATAGATTATTGTTGAATCATATATGATTATTGTTGAATCATATATGATTCTTTTTGGGAATATGTTTACAATATATTCTGTTTATACTTTCTGTAAATTAAAAAAAAAACAATCATATATGATTCTTGTAGAATCATATATGATTCTTCATAAATCATATATGATTCTAATGAAAATACTATATTTCAGCATCTGTGACAACACCAAGGCCAACTTTATGAGCACATGAAGAAACTCCCGGGGGATCTTTTACTTGGGAACCAGTTGTTGATGATATTTATATACCTGTTGAGGGGAAAAAGTATAATACGATAGAGGAATGCGTTGAAATGTATAACAAATATGCTAAAGTAGCAGGATTTGAAGTTAAAAAATCGGCGCAAAAAAATACAAGAAGTGGTTTGGTAAAAAGTAAGTACCTTATGTGTAATAGGCAAGGGATTCCAAAAGAGATAAATATAAACACATTGGATCCTGAAAACAGTGACAAGAAAGTAAGAAATACAAGACAACGGGTAACAGGTTGTATGGCGCGAGTATTAATAACTTTGGATGAGGTTTCTGGAAAATATGTAGTTCATAAATTCCATTCTAAGCACAATCATTTAATGTTTCCAAAAGAGTATCAGCATCTAAAAAAAAAATAAAGGAAGATGACTCAAGCGGAAAAGGTGTTCGTTGTGAAATCTTCAAATATGAAACTTGGTGCGACAAAGGCACACCGTTTGTTATGTGGTATTAAAGGTGGTTATCAATATGTTCATGGCACAAGAAGTGATTTCAAGAATCATCAAAGGGATATAAATGTATGTATAGGTGAAAGTGACGCGCAAATGCTGATAAACAAAATGGAAAACCGAGAGAATTATGTGCCGAACTTTACATTTCATTATATGGTTGAAAAAAGTGAGTTGGTTGCACTTTTTTGGGCGGATGAAGTTGCCAAATGCAACTATAAGGAATTTGGAGATGTAGTGTCATTTGATGCAACATACAGAACTAACAAGTAAGTAACTTTTCATATATGATTATGTGAGATTTGAAACTCTTGATTCTATTCTTGAAATTATTTTGTGAAACTGTTGATATTCAAGTACGAAATGGTGTTTGTCCCATTCACCGGGGTAGATAATCATAAAAAGTGTGTGACTTTTGGTGCGGGAATGCTTCTAAGAGAAGATACAGAAGCTTACACATGGCTACTGAAATCATTCATGAAGGCACATGGGAAATAACCAAAAATGATTGTAACGGATCAAGATGGAGCCATGAAGTTAGCAATTGAAGCTGTACTTACTGAATCCAAACACAGACTATGCATGTGGTATATCTCACAAAAAATTCCAGGAAAGGTATTTTACTGAATCCAAACACAGACTATGCATAGAATCATATATGATTCTCATAGAATCATATATGATTGTTGAAGAATCAACTGAATAACATAATTTTTTTTACAGATTTGTAAAGAAATATATGATGAAACTGATTTCAAAAAGCGTTTGAACAAGATTATGTGGAATATGTTCATTGAACCATTGAAGTTTGAAGAAAAATGGGCAAAATTGATTGAAGATTTTGAATTGCAAGACCACAAATGGATGAAGAAGATGTTTAGACTTCGAGAAATGTGGATACCAGCGTATTTTATTGACTCACCACTGTTTGGATTAATGAGAACTACTTCAAGGTCTGACAGTGAAAACGCATTCTTCAAAAATTTCACAAATCACGGATCAACATTGGTTCATTTCATGATGTGCTTCGAATCTGCCATGGAGAGGGAAAGGTATCGGCAAGAACAAATGGACTTTAACACATATGACTCAGCTCCAAAACTTTCTACACAATTGAGTATGGAACGCCATGCATCTAAAGAATACACAAGAACAATGTTTCTGCTTGTTCAAAAGGAATTAAAGAAAGCTTGTTGGAATTGCACAATAGAAAAGTTTAGAATGGAAGAGGGCTGTGAGATGCTTAGGATTAGAGATAGAAATGCGGCTGCTTATAGGACACTTTATAAAGAAAAAGGAAAAGAACAAGTGCAGGAATGTGAAAAAGTAGTAGAATACAAGGTAAATTTACTTGCATATATGATTCTACAGAATCATATATGATTCACATTAGAATCATATATGATTCTACAGAATCATATATGATTTTGAACATTAGTAGTTAATGAATAATATAGGTTCTAATTTTCTTCCCTTTCTTTTCTGTAATAAGGTTATACGTTCTCTTAAAGACGGGTCAGTGGAATGTACTTGTAGGCATTTTCTTCGATTTGGATTTTTATGTAGACATGCATTCTGTGCTTTGAAGAACCGTGATGTTCAAATGATCCCGGAAAAGTACATTTTGAGGCGTTGGAGGAGGGACATAATACCACCTGCATTGAGAAGAATGACAAATAGGTATGGTGAAAAGAATATACCAGTTGAGAAATTAACAAATGAGGCTACTTTCGTGGTAGACGAGTGTCTATATTTGTTGGGTAAAGATGAAGGAAAGTTAGGAAAGTTTGAGGAACAATTGAAATCAATCAAGAAAGGAATTGAGGATGAAGTGCCTAAACCTCCTTCACGGAAAAAAGAAATTGAGAATGTGCTTGAGGATGTATATGCAGTTAAGAAACCTGAGAAACAAGTGGCCAACAATCCATCCAGAGCTAAAACCAAAGGTTGGTCTAAAGAAGAACGTAGAAAGAGTGCAAGAGAAATAGCACTTGAAGAAACATCTAAGCGGAAAAGGAAATGTGGATACTGTGGTGAGAATACTAACAAGCACACAAAGTCGACATGTCCACAAAATCCAAAGTATATTGCAAAACTTGCGAGAGTTGCTGCTTTACAAAAGGGTGGAACTGATGCAGGTGTACAACAAACAAGAAATGTCGCAACTGAAAAAGCGACTAACGCTTCTTGAATAACAATTTATTTAAATTTGTTTATTATTATTGCACTGTTGGAAAAATTTGTTTATTGCACTTTAAATCTTATATGAAACACTTTAAATTTGGTTCAGGTTTTGAGAATTTGAGACAAGGACAACTTTGGTCCAGAATCATATATGATTCTGGGGAATCATATATGATTCTAGAGAATCATATATGATAATCATATACGATTCTCCAAAATCATATATGATTCAAAATCATATATGATTCAAAATCATATATGATTCTCCACTTTAAACACATATATGATTCTCCAGAATCATATATGATTCTGGAGAATCATATATGATTATGGAGAATATGTATGTTATTAAAAATAAGAGATGCACCTAAATACCATCAAAAAATTTAAAACATCAATATAGCATCAATTTACCATTTCATATACTACAATCAGTTTTCAATACTACCATCAGTTTTCAAAATATACAAATAGCATCAGTTAACGACATCAGTTTTCAATCACTTAACGACATCTATTTATCAACATCAATTTTAAGAACATTTTCTTTATGAACATCTTTTCCTGGATCACGATCAGCCCTGTTCCTGATTGCCTTCACAATAATCGAGATCCTTGTTTGTTCATCTATCTCGGACTGGAACTTGAAAGCCAAATCATACATCTTTTGCGAATGCAAATTCAACTTATGCAAGAGAATCTTGGTAACAATTTTGAACCTCATTCGCCTCAACAACGACACCTGCTTCTCCGATTCTTTACACAAACCAACATCCCATTTTAAGGCAGTTTCACCAACATAGGACTCCATATGGATCATTTCAAAAACTCCACAGTCAACATGGTTGTTTTTAGTCTTCCATTTCAGCTAAAGAACCCGTGGTCTAACATTTACAACGTCATCAGTTTTTAGATGTTGATGTTGTAGCAGATACCTGGAAAAAAAGTCCTTCTACAAAAAAGAAAAACAAAAAATACGTTAATAAATGTAGTATCTGTTTGAATTTTGTAAAATCATATACTATGATTCTACCAAAATCATATATGATTTTAGCAAAATCATATATGATTCTACCAAAATCATATATGATTCACACAGAATCATATATGATTCATGATTGTAGTAGAAACAAAAAATAATCAGAAAATAATATATCATTTTAGAAAATCACAAGCATAATCATAAGAACATTATTCATGAGCTCTGTCTAATAAAATACTTACCAGAATATCACACGCACCCTTGTACTTTGAGATATACGTCTGTGGAGAATTATCAAGGATGATCATTGATAACACAGGCTTCTTAATGTTAAAAACAACATAAAAATGATTGGAGACTTGAATTGGGAAGAACGCCTATAAAAACAAAAAAAGAAAACTTAAAAAACCAATTAAGACTTCCAAAAATTATATATGTAAATGAAATGAGAAATTACCAATTCAATTTTTGCAAGAAACTTAGAGGCATTGACATTTTTAACACGAGCCGTAATCTCCGCTGAAAATATATCCCACTGCTCATTTTTACCAATAGTACCTTCCACCATAGCATTTGTCTGTATTAAACAAGAAGTGTAAAAATAAATACACTTAACAATAAAAGTAAACATATTATCAATAAAAATTAAAACACTTACAACACAACCAGTAGGAAAAAAATGCCTTCTAGGTGCTGATGCGTAGGGATTGCATCAGGCTTTACCTCTCAAGGGATCTTGAGAAGCTTACAACCCCCACTAGGCAGTGTACCTGATCGATGTAGTACAGTATAATGACAAGTACTGGGGGATTGATCGTTCAGCTAGGAATAGTGTCGCTAGGATTAGAAAACCTAAAGACTAGGTCTAGAGATGAGGGATGATTCTTTTTGTATTTATATATTTTTATAAAAGCAATTAAAAATCTCGGTTTTGAAGGAGTTGGGCGGAATTAGTTGCTAGTCAACTAACCCAATTACTAAGATGCAATCAAAATAAAATACTAGAAGTGAAAATAAACTAAATTCAACTAGTGGTGTGAGCAATATATGGGATAATTGTGTTTACTTAGGTTTCACTACTCCCTAGATATCTTTTACAGGTTAATTACTTGTTACAGTTGCGTGGATGACGAATTGTATTCCTTAATACCATTCATGGGGTGGCGTACTTACTTCCCCAATCCTATAAGCGCCTACTTCAATCCTATGTCGAGCCGGCTAAAAAGCTCCTAACATGGGATCATTAGAATTTGCTCATGCGTTAAATACAGTCATTAAAAACCTAGTACACACCGGTTCATGTTTCTTAAGACATTCAAGCATGTTACACAATGGAGATCTGTCAGTTTTCTTAAGCCTAACATTGAAATCATTCATCCATTACAACTTAAACAAGTAATCAACATATAATTAACATCTAGGTTTCATTACATCTAAGCAAACACATGAAAGATCTAGCCTAGTATGTTGAAATCAAGCCAAGCATAAGATATATTCAAACAACACATAAACATATGGAATGAATTGAAAGAGGACTTATCTCAATTGAACATGAAAGGTTTCAAGGGGTGAAAACCCTTGAAAATACTGTAAAAAACGACCTAGGGTTTATTAGGTTCGACCCTATTATTCTCCACACAAGTTCCTCTCTTAATGAATGAAAAATAGAAAAGTATATATAGATTCTGTGAGGTGACGGCGTCAAGAACAAATGTCTGACGCCGTCATCTAGCCGCCAAATAATTTATCGGACTGCCTAGATCTGGGTTTGACGCCGTCACGTGTACTCCTTTTGTAGGCCGTCACAATATTAACTCTTGACGCCTTCAGGTTTTCACTGGGTCGTCACGGATTTACTCCTGACGCCGTCACAAATTTCCTCTTGACGCCGTCAGGTACTGTTCTCAGCATGGAAAATTAAGTCTTTGCCGTTTTCTTCACTTTTATGCTCCAAAAACGTCCAAAATGCTTCCTTTTCCAGAATTAACTCCCAAAGTACCTAAAATCACAAAAGGAACGATTTAGGGCAATATTTGATCAAATAAATTCAATTCCGGGCTTAAATGACCCCCTAAAAATGGTTCATTTTTCGCCTCATCATATACCCTTACATTTGAGATTTGCTTGTCCTCAAGCAAATGCGCTTTTATTCTAGTCAAAATACAAGTTAGGGGTCATTTAACACTAATATAAAAGTAATTACAACAAATAATCGTTCCACTAAAGACCAAAGACAAGCACGGAGGTCATATACTAGTACCTCACAAATAGTGTTTAGATACTCACATCTCTCGGGTGTAATAAAGTAATATCACATTATGGAAATGGAAAACATCTCTTACTACTTGTCATAGCAAAATAGATTACCATAGGCTTGGGAAAGGATCAAACCTCCACCACATGGTGTAAGCACCTAGGATAAACTATAAAAGAGGTCTTTTAAAGGGTTGTAACGTTAGGTGTAGGGATATGGAATACACGGTTTTGTTGGATATAGGCAGTCTTTACTGGTGGCGAGTTAACAATCTTGGTTAATTACATGTACAATATGGCGTTGCTAAGCCAAGACTAGACTCGACTTAAGCTAACAAATGAAAAATAACAAAAACATAAAATGAACATAGAATGAAACGGGATGGTAGTCCGTATGTTTTTTTTCTTTTATTTTCTTTATTTATTTATTTATTTATTTATTTATTTATTTATTTTTTTAATTTTATTTTTTGATTTTTCGATTTTTTTTTTTGAATTGCATACACTTTTACCCTACCATCCAAAATAATACATCATAGGGAATGAACATTCCCCTTACACTTGAAATTTTATATACTTTACAATAAATTAATCTAATGACTCGAATTAAGATAATCAAAACACTTGGAGTACTTTTAAGATTAATGCACATATGGGGGTAATAAATGATGTTCTTCCCCATTACTCCATAAAATAAGTACTTTACCCATGAGTCCCAATCGTCCCAAAACAATATGTACAAGGATATGACTCGACTTAGCAACCATGTAATCAATTAGATAATTAACTTAGGGTTTAAACATATAACAATAATGCACAAAAGATGAGTGCATACACGGAAGGCTAAGGCGATTTGGGTGTACATTTAAGTGGGGTGTAACAAATTCTTCCTTTAAGCAAGATGCTTAAAGTTGGAAATGAAAAGATAGGCTCGGAGGGGTGTACTATGGGTTTCGTGTACTAAAAATGAGTACAACGCTAAGGGTGTGGGAAAAATTAATTGACTTAACTAGTCAAGTAATATGACTTAAATTGTCAAGTAATTATGATACGGGTTTAACACAAGGGTGATCCTAATGCCTCTTATCATGTAGTAAATCCTACTACACGAATGTGGTCTCACTAGCGGTCTCGGGATGCATCACTAACGCAAGTTCTAGAATCTAAATGCTACCGGTACACTCATAAGCACTAATAGTAAATGTTTTTCCTATCAAATCTAAAGGCTAACCTCACATATTTGGGTGGAAAATTTTTCTGAATGATACGGTTATGTGCTAGTCATAAAATCTCCTATCCATGAGACGCTTGCTATGGCTAAAGTTTCACTCCTAAATGTTGTAAAAAATTTTAAATTTGGCGCTAAAATTACACTAACAAGTATTTCTCATAGTTTTATTACACATCTACCCTTAAACAAACAAGCTTAAGCGAAAGTGTATCTGTAAGGTATCATCATTTTACCCTCCCCTTACACTTAGGATGAACATTGTCCCCAATGTTCAAGTAAAGAATGTAAAAGTGAAATAAGTAAAAAGAATGAAATCAAATACTCCCCTGATTCGCTCGGTATGGATAATAAGGTGGCCAGGTTAGATCTTCCTCCAAGAAAATGAACAATCAAAGCTTCCCTTCCAGAATATAAATCATCTTCTTGTCATACATAACCTGTAAAACCTTAGAAAACAGACAAGGCAACCTCGCATAAAATCGGCGGAAATCTATATATGCTAATAAAACCTAGAAAACAAAATAAGATATAATGCTTGTGGAATGATGTTTGCAGATTTCCTGGAGATTATAAAACTAATGATTCAGCAAAAACTTTAAGACTCCGTTAGAAAAACAAAACTGGTAAAATTTCCAAAATTTTACACGTGACGCCGTCAAGAGTAAACTCGTGACGCCGTCAGAAGTGATCTGCAGAAATTCTTATGTTAAGTTTCCGGAAAAATTTCTGGAAAAACTTCGTCCCACTTCCTGTAAAATCCTGCAAAACATCATTATGACTCAATACAAGCATTTGACTCTAACAAATACGAATATACATGTTCACTTAATATTATGGAGAATCATGATCGGTTTTGTTTCTTAAAAACATATTTGGGGTTTCCCCTTACACTTATCTTTTGCGAAATACCTTTGGATGAAGTTAAGACTAAGCCAAACAACAAAGTAAAGTATTTTCACTATTTTAGTTTGAAACATGATTTACCAACAATAAAAATAAAACATGCATACGGAAGCAAATAACAAACAAACAAAATAAAAATCACACAAAGCATGGGTTGCCTCCCAAGAAGAGCTTTTCTTTATTTACGAGTCTTGTAGCTAGACTCAAGGTCATGGGTTACTACGTGACCTCATCCCTTGAGATGATGTACCCCATGTAGTTGTGATCATTACTATTGTGGTGGTAGTGCCTCAATCTGTCGATACTTGCAATCACCTCTCCTCCTACTTTACTTCTCAGGTTAGCCATCCCATCTTGGCTTATGCTCTCAATTGTGAAAGGCCCATACCACCAGGGACTCGGTTTATCAGGAGGTATCGTTATCTCCAAGTGTCTTAAGAGTACTAAGTTCCCTTCCTCAAATGGTACATGGCTTCTCGCTGGTTGACTGTGTTCGAACTTGACATGAACTTGATTGCTTTTGCTTCTTTCATGTTTAGCCTCCTTGTAGCTTTTGATTCTTGCCTCCCATGCAAGAATTTTCTCCTGAACACGAATAGGTGACGTGTCCACGTTGTTTTTGAGATTTCTCCAACTCAAACTCTCTTGCCCATATCGCGGGGTCATGGGGAAGCTAATCTTTCTTTTTCCTGACTTAAGCTCAATTTTCCTACCTTCATACTTAATGACAGCTCTAGCGGTGGTGAGGAATGGTGCCCCAAGGATTAATGGCATGCATCCATCTCCCTTATCATCGATGATCATAAAATCAACGGGATACATGAATCCTACGACATTAACTAACACATCTTCTGCGATTCCCAGGGGGTACACGTAAGAATGCCCAGCGAAGGACAACCTAACACGAGTGGGGACTGGCATTTTTGACGTTAGTTGGGTGTAGATAGTTTGGGGCATAAGATTTACTTTCGATCCTTGGTCGGCGAAAGCACTTAGATATTTCAAATTCCTGATGCTGGCCGGTATCTCAAAGTTCCCACACGCCATCTGTTTAGTAGCCACTTTTTGTACCAATAGTTTCTCGAATATCGGTCCTCCAGGTAATGTATCATTGATGCGTGGGAATCGCACCTTGCTTTACCTCTCGAGGGATCTCGAGAAGCTTACAACCCCCACCAGGCAGTGTACCTGATCGTTGTAGTATAGTATAGTGACAAGTACCGGGGGATTGATCGTTCAGCTTAGGAATAGTGTCGCTAGGATTAGAAAACCTAATTAATAGTTCTAAAGGTGAGGGATGATTATTTTTGTATTTTTATATTTTATGAAAGCAATTAAAATCTCGGGTTTTGGAAGAGTGGGCGGAATTAGTTGCTATTCAACTAACCCAAAACTAATATAAAATCAAAATAAAATACTGAAAATGAAATTAAACTAAATTATTACAAGGTTGTGAGCAGTATTTGGAGAAATTGTGTTTACTTAGACTTCACTACTCCCTAGATATCTTTTACACGTTAATTACTTGTTATACTTGTATGGATGACGGATTGTATTCCTTAATACCATTCGTGGGGTGGCATACATAACTCCCCAACTCTATGAGCTCTTATCTCCTCCTACACCATGACCCAGCACAACTATAGGGATTGTAAACAGTGGCTCATGCATTAAATACAACCAATAAAGACCTAGTACGCCTCGGTTCATGTTTCTTAAGACGTTCAAGCATGTTACCATTTGGAGATCTGCCAGTTTTCTTAAGCCTAACATATAAAATCATTCATCCAAAACAAGAATAGACAAGTAATCAACACATAATCAACATCTAGGTTTCATTAGATCTAAGCAAACACAAAAGAGATCTAGCCTAGCATAATGGAATTGAGACAAGAACAAGATATAAACAACCAACACATAGACATATTGATTGAATTGGAAGAACACTTATCTCAATTACAATGCAAGGTATCAAGGGTTTGGAACCCTTGAAAAACCTGTAAAAGATACACCAAATTCGTCTTTAGGGTTTCACCAAAACTTCTCCTCCTTTAATGAAAAAACTAGAAAACTATATATAGGAAAACTGGGCTGACGGCGTCAAGACAACCATGTGACGCCGTCACCTCGCCGCCAAATACTTCCTCGGACGGCCTTGATCTACTTATGACGGCCTATGTGACGCCGTCAGCTACCACGGTATTTTATTCTTTGTACTTTGACGCCGTCATGATGACTTTTGACGCCGTCACCACCTACGGTATTTTATTCTTCATGTCTGACGCCGTCAGGGTGTAACTCTTGACGCCGTCACCTAGTGTCTTCAGCATGGAAAATTGGTACTTTGCCGTTTTCTTCACTTTTATGCTCCAAAAACATCCAAAATGGCTTCTTTTCCAGAATTCACTCTCCAAACACCTAAAATCACAAAAGGAACGATTTAGGGCAATATTTGATCAAATAAAGTTGAATTCGGGCTTAAATGACCCCCTAAAAACGGATCATTTTTCGCCACATCAATCATATTCATATTTTCCCTCTTCCTCCTTCTCAGAACCCTGTTTGGAAGATTGGTTACGCCCGTCACCCATTATCCAATTTGTTATAGTATTTTCGTTTATATCATGTTTCAGGTAGTAACTTAAGGATTGGGATTTTGGCGGCTCTTCTACGGTTTGTTTAGTAGGGGTTTCTACCTTCTCATCATCCGTGTGGACAATTGTGATGGAATTAACAAATCGGGTAGTGGGGATGACGCTTTCTTTCCTTAGTAACATCCTTTCGGGGGTTCTCTGGTTGGCATACTCTTCCATCAGGCTCATCATCTCATTCATTTTCTCTTTCATCTCCTCTTTTTGCTTATAAACTGCTTCCTCTAATCTAGCAAGCCGATCTGAATGAGTTGCCATGTATTCTCTCGTTCTGGCTTCAAATTCCGGGCTAAGTTTCTCGGGAGGGGAATAAGGTGGGGCATAGTTTTGAAAAGTCTCAACATTCTCTCTAGAGGTTGACTCTGATAACGGCGTTGAAGTCATTCTCGAGACAGAATTGACAGTAGCCCGCCTAGGGCTTAAGGGTCTCTTTTGCCTTTCCTCAAAATAGTCAACTTTTGCCTCAAGTTTGCATAGGAGTTCATCGGAGATTTGGTTAGTCCCTTCAGGTGTAGAGATTGCGTTGATGGCCGCTTTTATAGTATGATTAAACTCTCATATCTCTTGATTATCGGCGGCAAGCTCTTCAATAATTGCCCAAGACTCCTCGGCGTCCTTATCACGCAATCTACCTCCCGCAGCCCTATCGATTGTATGTTTAGTGTGATAGTCGACATGATCATAGAAAATTTGAACTAACAACCAAAGGTTTATACCATGATGAGGGACTTTATGGAGGAGATCCTTGAAACGAGCCTATGCTTCGTAGAAAGTTTCACCCTTTTATTGTTCAAACATCAAAATGTCATTTCTAAGCATCGCAGTCTTCCCCGGTGGGAAGAATTGGGCAAGGAAGCGAATGGTGAGATCATCCCATGAGGTCGGATGGTGAAGAGTTACGAACAAAAACACGAAGAAATAAGATAGACTAAAGAGAACCTAAAAATAAAAATAAAATCTTACTAGAAAGGAATCTAGCAAGTAGACCTAATAAAAAGAAATCCTAAACTAGACAATAACTATTCCCCGGGCTGCGGCGCCAAAAACTTGATGCGTAGGGATTGCACCAGGCTTTACCTCTCAAGGGATCTTGAGAAGCTTACAACCCTCACCAGGCAGTGTACCTGATCGATGTAGTATAGTATAATGACAAGTACCGGGGGATTGATCGTTCAGCTAGGAATAGTGTCGCTAGGATTAGAAAACCTAACGACTAGGTCTAGAGATGAGGGATGATTTTTTTTGTATTTTTATATTTTTATAAAAGCAATTAAAAATTTTGGTTTTGAAGGAGTTGGGCGGAATTAGTTGCTAGTCAACTAACCCAATTACTAAGATGCAATCAAAATAAAATACTAGAAGTGAAAATAAACTAAATTAAACTAGTGGTGTGAGCAATATATGGGAGAATTGTGTTTACTTAGGTTTCACTACTCCCTAGATATCTTTTACAGGTTAATTACTTGTTACAGTTGCGTGGATGACGGATTGTATTCCTTAATACCATTCATGGGGTGGCGTACTTACTTCCCCAATCCTATAAGCGCCTACTTCACTCCTATGTCGAGCTGGCTAAGAAGCTCCTAACATGGGATCATTAGAATTTGCTCATGCATTAAATACAGTCATTAAAAACCTAGTACACATCGGTTCATGTTTCTTAAGACGTTCAAGCATGTTACACAATGGAGATCTGCCAGTTTTCTTAAGCCTAACATTGAAATCATTCATCCATTGCAACTATAAACAAGTAATCAACATATAATTAACATCTAGGTTTCATTACATCTAAGCAAACACATGAAAGATCTAGCCTAGCATGTTGAAATCAAGACAAGCATAAGATATATTCAAACAACACATAGACATATTGAATGAATTGAAAGAGGACTTATCTCAATTGAACATGAAAGGTTTCAAGGGGGGAAAACCCTTGAAAATACTGTAAAAAACGACCTAGGGTTTATTAGGTATTACCCTATTATTCTCCACACAAGTTCCTCTCTTAATGAATGAAAAATAGAAAGGTATATATAGATTCTGTGAGGTGACGATGTCAAGAAAAAATGTCTGACGCCGTCATCTCGCCGCCAAATAATTTATCGGACTGCCTAGATCTGGGTTTGACGCCGTCACGTGTACTCCTTTTGCAGGCCGTCACAATATTAACTCTTGATGCCCTTCTCTTGACGCCTTCAGGTTTTCACTGGGTCGTCACGGATTTTACTCCTGACACCGTCACAAATTTCCTCTTGACGCCGTCAGGTACTGTTCTCAGCATGGAAAATTAAGTCTTTGCCGTTTTCTTCACTTTTATGCTCCAAAAACGTCCAAAATGCTTCCTTTTCCAGAATTCACTCCCAAAGTACCTAAATTCACAAAAGGAACGATTTAGGGCAATATTTGATCAAATAAATTCAATTTCGGGCTTAAATGACCCCCTAAAATGGTTCATTTTTCGCCTCATCAGGTGCTGGATCCTTTTTAACAGATTCTTCATAATTCAATATAGCTCCCTAACAGTCAACGACATTGTTATCTATCCACAAACCTGGTGCCAATGTCTCCATATTCACTCGTACAGCTGATTCCTCATGATCACCAAAACGAGTTTGAAAAACTGTTTCCCTAAATAAAATTAGGAAAACATAACAAAAAAGTGAATTAGAATAAGTACATATCATTATAGCAAACTTTCTTAGAGCAATTTTAAATTACATATTATATGATTATATGTGAATCATATATGATTCTGAGTGAATCATATATGATTCTGTGTGAATCATATATAATTCTAACGAAATCCTATACATCAGAAAAACACTAAACTACTTATCTCACTCATTATATCAATCATTATACATCAGACAATCATTATATCAATCCCAATCAACTTATCTCTCTCACAAATATCACATATCTACTTCCTTAAATTGACCTATAGACAAACAAAATAAAAGTAAACTTACATCTTATCGCCCTGCATTGCAAACAAACTATTCCCCAACTCAAATTCAATCCTCTGAACCATAGCAATAACTTTCGTCGGCTTATTCTCATATGGAGATGACAGGTAAGAAGATGGCTTAACAATTCTTTTCTTTGGAGATGAACGAGTAACCACTCATTCAGGAGTCTGAGGACAATCAGTGTTAAGCGGCTGTACAACCCGAGGCCAGTTTAGGAATTCCTCCTGAATCAAAACAAATTTATAGTTAAATAGATTATTAAAAAGAAAAGTATTTAAAAAAACTGACCGATACATACATCATAGTATGCATCATAAATGCAGTCAATCACCTCTCCAATCCAGTCAATGTTATCTTGGGGCCACTGCGTAAAACTGTCTTGACTCAATATTGGTTCTTCTTCGTCACTCAACTCTCGCTCAATTTCAGCATCTTTCGTGGCACCATCATCTTTCTTGGCAGCAACATTCTCAGAAACCAACTTATCTACCCCAACATTCTCAGAAACCATCTTGTCTACCCCGACATATTTCTTAGCAGCATCAACATCTTTCTTGCCATGATCATTGCTATCATCATCTTGTCGATCTTGTGGCTCAAAATGATCAATATGAAGATCTTCAAGAGCTACAGTTTCCTTGAAAAGAGCTCCATATTTGTTGTATAATTCAAGCACATCTTCGTCGTTTGGGAACTTGGTATTAGCATTTTTCAAAAGATTTTCAAGTTCAACCTTCTGACGAGATATGCTTGAAAGCTTCTCATTAATCATTCTGCAAAAATTCTGCAAAAAAAATAAAATAAATAAAAAATAATAATAAATAAATAAATAAATAAAATCATATATGATTCACACAGAATCATATATGATCCACATAGAATCATATATGATTCACACAGAATCATATATGATTCACACAGAATCATATATGATTCACTCAGAATCATATATGATTCACTCAGAATCATGCATGATTCACTCAGAATCATATATGATTCACTCAGAATCATACATGATTTTAATTAATTCAGTACAAACAAAAAATTCAAAAGATAGTATACAAAAAATAGTCGAACCTGTTTGTCAGTAGGAGGCACACGGGAACTACGAGCCTGGCTCACTTTGACACTACCACCAAAAAAACCTTCGGTACCTTGTACTTCAGATTCACTCCACTCCCCATGCAATTCCATTGTACCTATTTCCTCTCGTTCAATCTCAAGCTTCTGACATTGATTCATCAAACTTGAGCTCCAGTTTCGGATAGCAGGACGGTAACGAATAATGGGCAAAGCCTCAAATTTTCTGGAATCAAAGTACAGGAGCTGTTAATTGTAAATAACACACAATGAGATCATAAAAAGTAATCACAAAATCTATAAACAAAAAAGGAAAAACTTACAATCAAGAAGCACAATGCGCCATTGTAGAAGCCTGAAGACATTTTAGGTATTTCACTGTATTTAAGAGAGTAGTAAATATAATCACACCAATCATTGTTTGGAATGATAATTTCTTCAGTAATACGCCTAACAACAGTCAAATCTATAAGCGCCTTCATTGTATGAGCTTTGGCCATAACATTGGCAAATAGAGTAAGGAAGTTGACTTTAAACATAAAGTCAACTTCCGTTGCAGTGATCAACTTTCCAGCAACATCACTAGCTCTGATTTCTTTATACTTCTTTGGATAAAATTGGTTAAGCCACAGCTTCACAAAAGGCTCATCCAAAGATCTCTCGGGTAACTAAAAAAACTTTATTCCACCAAGAGGGACTCCTAAAATCTCATGGATTTTCTCAGGAGTCACAAGAATCTTCCCCTTCTCCAACACAAGCTCGTAAGTTTTTTTTATTAAAATTTGCCACCACAAACCCTGCCATACGAGAAGGCACTGACTCTATATTAACCCCGTGTAGTGAAGAAAACCCGATATCCTCCAAGAAAGATTTCATATCAACTCTTGCATCACGGATAATAGAAAACAAGCTCGCAGGTACTGTCCTAGAAAGGAGAGCCGGAAATTTTCTCAGATACTCTTCCTTCTTAATTTGTGCATCGAAAAGTGGTTTCTTCTTTTTTTCCATTGGTTCTGACTTAAGCTCCTTTGGTTCTGACTTAAGCTTCTTCGGCTTCAAAACTTTCTTAGGCTTCAAGACCTTCTCTTGTGCCTTTACTGCACGCTCCTTCGGCTTCAAAACATTCTCAGACTTCACTTCAACAATAGCCTTTTTCAAAGATTTCTTAGGCTTTGAGACCTTTTCTTCTTCAACCAAAGAATCTGAGTCAGAAACACGCTTTCGTTTATTAGTTATTGCAACACGCTTCTGTCTTTTAGCCCTCTTTTCTTTTGAATCGCTGTCAGACTCAGAAACGACTTTCTTAACCTTTGTTTTTTTCACTACAACCTTTTATTTATAATTTGTAATTGCCTCCTCTTCACTTCCTTCACTTTCACTACTTTCATCATCACCTTCTTCACCCTCATCAGACTCGTCCTTAACATCTTCACTACTATCCTTAACATCTTCACCATCATCAAACTCGTCCTTAGACTCACTTTCCTTATCGTCTTCAACCTCATCAGACTCATCTTCTTCAGACTCGTCCTTAGACTCCCTTTTCTTATCTTCTTCAACCTCATCAGACTCATCTTCTTCAGACTCATCCTTAGACTCACTTTTCTTATCAGACTCTTCTTCAGACCTAAACCTTGTTGATTTTACAGGAGGAGGTTGAGTTTTTTGTTTTAAAGGAGGAGTTTGAGTTTTTGTTTTACAGGAGAAGGTTGAGGTTGAGGTTTGACAACTTTTAACTTTGGTTTATCAGAAGTCGTAGCCTTCTTAGATGATTCTTTTGTTAACTTATCTTTAGGCTTACGTGCATAAATTTTTGATCGACCTGCATAAAAATTTTAAATGTTAATAACCATAAAATAATCTAATACAATCATATATGATTTTGTCAGAATCATATATGATTCTCATGGAATCATATATGATTTTGTCAGAATCATATATGATTCTATGAGAATCATATATGATTTTGACAAAATCATATATGATTATACGAGAATCATATATGATTCTGACAAAATACACTTATAAAGAAAATACATCATATGCATCAATTAAATAAGCATTTGACAATAAGCAGTTGATAAGCAGAATGCACAAAAAGCTACTAAATCTCAACCAATACAACTCAAAAATCACAATAAAACACAAATACAAACTCAAACAAGCTCTAGCAGCCCTAAGTGTACAAGTCAGAAAACAGGTCCAAACAACTACTTATCAGATCCAATAAGTTGCACCTAATAAGCTCTAAGCTACAATATTTTGGGGGCAAATCACACTCTAAACTACTGAGAACACAATTCAGCTAAAATCCTACTCAGTTTTAACCATAAATTTCCGTAAAAAGATGTAAGTTCAGCAGCCTGTGGGCTGCATGAAATCTGAAATAGTTGACTGTTATAATGCTATACTTCTTGACTTTTACCAATTTCAATTAAGCTAATCTATCCTTATAAGTTGTTATAAGCTAATATTAAACTAATTTAAGCTAATTTAAACTAATTTGCAACTATCACTAAAGTTATACTTACTGTTTTTAATCCTACACTAGCAGCTAATAAAATTGACACTTACTTTTGACTTATAACAAAACAACCTACTGTTTTTATGGACTATAAGTCTATTACTACTCTTATGCAACCCATGTGAAATACCAAATCAGCAACCAAACAACTATTCTACTCAATATCTAGTTACCAAACACCCCTTATTCTAACTACTAAAACTAAAAATTGAATCAAACAACTACAGGCTACCAAACAGATGATCAAAACAGTTACACTAACATCAATAGAAGCTAAATCAGCAATAAAATCTAACAATTAACAATCAGAACTCAGAATCTAAGATCATGCATCTAATGAGATAAAAGTGAACAAAAACTTACAATCTCAATTCAAACGTTACAGCTGAGATGTATTTCACAGAGTTACAGCTGCAAGTACAAATGTTTGAGCTAAAAAGCAGGCATACTTAACTCTATAGATGTATCATTACGGCAGTTTTGTTTCTTAACTATTGTGGTACATACTGTAACACTAAAAACTTCCTAAACTAGGAAACTGCTACCAAAGATACATCTTAGAAATACGATGATTATGGTTCGCCACAGGCATTTTCCATACGTCAACAACAGGTTTTGCAACGACTTCGTAAACGCGCTTCTGTGATGCAAATTTAGTAAGAACTTCATCAAACTCAAATGTATCTGAATCCTAATTATTCCTACGGAGTTTCAACCTCTTAAGCTGAAATAACACTAAAAACTTCTCACGTGTCTGGATACTTGCAGCTGTATACATCGCAGCTGTATAAATTCAAGAAACTTGTACGCCTAATATTAAAAGTATTTCTACTCAAATGCACACTTCTCACGTGTATGCTAGTCCATATCTAATTACATCTCAGCAAGTCACTCAACACTCAACGCACGACAGTCAATCAACACTGAACGCACTTGCAGCACACGACAGTCACTCAACACACGACAGTCACTCAACACACGACACACGATAGTCACTCAACACTCAACGCACTTGCAGCTCAACCGTAATCCTTTCATCAAAACAAAAAACTACATTACTATCAATCAAATATACCTAACGACAAACTCATTCAAATCACGCTATAATAATTCCTAATTTAAACCTAATCATCAATAAACACATAGTTCACACACACATATCGATCAATTAACAACAGCAACAATAACAAAAACTCTACAAACCTAATCTAATCAGCATCAGATTCAAAATTAGGTCAAAATAACTTAATAATACAATAAAATCATCAACAATAGATAAAAATCTACAAAATAAGAAACAAAATAAGCAAAAAAATAAATAAAACGTAAATAATAAACAAAATAAGCAATTTTACCCATCAATTCATCAACTGACTTCATTATATCAACAACTAAGGCGTTTAACGGCGGCGGTTAATGGTGGCGACGGCGGCTAACGGTTATTGAGAGAGATTGAGATTGAAAATGAGGGTTTGAATGGGGTGGGTGAGAGTTGAGAGGAATGTAACCGTTTCTGATATTGAAAATGGGAGGGTTTGAGTTGAGAGAAGCGTATAAACTAATACGTGAATTGTCTCTTTTGCCTTTTTGGTTATTACTAAAAAAAAAAAAAAAAAAGTAATCTAACGGCTGGGAGGAATAGAAATGGACGGACAAGATGAATGGATGGGATCTTTGGCAAATCTTAGATCTACATGGAACTTTTGGCGAGGTGTGACGTATTGGTGGAGATTTAGCCGTTTAGGATTCTTAGCTACTCTCCAATCGAGACCCAAGTTCAAATACCATTGGAAACGATTTAGGGGTCAGCCTTTAGACGCGTAACTTAATTAATTGATTCACCCAAGTTGGTTCCCTAGACTTAGTAAAAAAAATATCACGTTCCTCAAAGTTGGTGAACATCGAATGTTGCGTTTAGTTGGTGAGAATTGAGACACTTTTTTTGCAAAAGTTTTCACAAAAAACTTAAAATGTATTGTTTAGTCGTATATTTTTAAAAAGTTTTTCTAAGAAGTTCAAGGAAAGTAATTACGTGTGAGCGAGTCAACATTGTCAGTTATGAATGACTTTTCACAAAATTTATGAACAAAAAGTATCAAGTGAACAAAATTAGGGGGTATTAATACAACTCTATCTTTTACCAGCGAATAACTCAATCATCTTTCACTAAATAATAAAAAAAAAAAAAAAAAAAAAAAAAAACACTAACAACTAACACCGTTGCAATGGTGGTTATTTTCCCGCCATTTCACTATCCCCATCATACACTAGTAGTACCTGTTATCCCCTACCTTCCATTGTAACTACAAGTAAACACCGCCGTTTGAGCGTCGTTAAGTTAGGGTTTGGTGATGACGTCACGCAATACGTCATCGAGTCTGGAAAGCATTGGGACAGCTTCTACAAACGTCATCAAAACAAGGTATTGCTTATTTTGAAACCCGGTTCGACTCGGCCAGGTCAACCGGTCGAACCTTTAATATATGAAACCCAATGCGAACCGCTGGTTTTTCTAGCAGATATAGTGTTTGACAAGGTGAAAAAAAACATTGGTGTCTAGACATGTGTATCATCTGTTTGTTTGTTTTTTAACAAACCGGGTTGGCTCGGTGACCCGGTCAGGTCGATCACAAACTCACCCAATTTTGAAAACATTATGCAAGTGGACACTTATCTTGGGAGCGAGGGAAATAGAAAATGACAAACTTTTCATCTAAAATGGGTTGAGGGAGTCGAGGAAGGCCTACACATAGCTATACGAAGGACCATTTTGATGACCGTATATGAGAAAGTACTTGGCTCCCTCGACATTTATTTTTGGGAATTATACACGACATTCGGTTGATAGGGGCCGGCAGGGACGGATGCATGTACAAGGTATGGGGGCCGGCGCCCCATGGCTAGCCGAAAAAGTTGAGATTCTAAATTTTTTTTTTTTTTTTTTTTGACCTTTTTTCCAAAATGCCCCCAAACTCACATTGCCCCACCCACGTATTAAAATCTAGCATTTAGCACTCTAAAGCCTTATAAATCATTTATCTCTAAGTAAAAATACTCGATTTATCATTACGATCATAGTTTTTTCTTACGCATTTTGTTGCTATTGTCCAAAAAAAAAAAAAAAAAAAAAAATACCCCCTACATCCAATTTTCCTGGATCCGTCACTGCAGGCCGGCCCTCGGCATTGGGCCACACATGTCATTTTTTCACAACTTGGCGGACCTTCCTCGACTCCCTCGAACCCATCTTTGCAGGATCGGCCATTTTGGCCTTGTGAAATGATTTTGCGCATGTTAAGACAACTAACCATCAAATTGACCAAATTTGTGACTTTCCCTTTAAAAAATGTGTATATAGCAGTTTTGAAGGTTTTTGTGATTATGTTAGAGTGAATTCAAAGAAAAATATAAGTGTTTTGAATAGCAATATGCCCAAATTAGCAACATGCCTATGTTAATACTGTTATATACGCACTTTACTGTTTTTTACAAAAGGTGTTTTTCACTGACAAGATGAAAATATGTTTGTATGTGCTTATAGTAACGAAAATTTCTTCTATAGGGCTCTGAAATAAACTGGAAATATGAATTGTTTCTTTGTGTAAGAGAAAATAGTACCTAAAATGAAAATGAAGCTGGAATAGGTTTTTGATATTTTGAAGTAATTGCAGTTCCTCAAGGACCGACATTTCCTCGAAAAGGATTGGGGGCACTACTTTTCTGATGAAAACGACACCCTCGCTTCTAATGGAAAAGTAATCTTAGAGGTTAGATTCATCGCTCATAGCCAGCAGTACCCGTTCATATGAAAATAAAAGCTCGAGATGAGGAAATTATATACTTTCCTTTCTAAACGAGCTAAAAGGAAATAAACGAGTTCAAAATACAATTACATTGTGTATTTGTGTGTGTACGTGTTGCAGATTATAAATAGACAAAATGTAACCAAGGTGTTGCTTGCATTTTGTTAGCCAACACTTGACATTTGCATATACGTAATGTACAAGATTTGAGCCTAGGTGATTTAGTGTTTGAAAGTTAGATATGTAGTAGTAACACTTGAGCTTAACTATGAGGATCATATGGCTGGCACTCTTAAAGTATGAATGATAGATTGGTACCGGTAAAAAGATAACGCCATTGCAAAACTGAGCTTAGAGCACTTGGTGTCATGGCAAGGCAAAACTATCCATTTGGGTCCCACGGGATGCCATGTCACCATGACAAACCTCCCTTTACAAACCCCCTTGTCATAACATAACCACAACTTACTCATTTGGGTCCACCACTTCTTATATTATTTTTTTATTCAAATTTCCAAAAAACTAAATACATTTCATTAAAAATAAAAATACATTATAACGTATTAAAATTAGGCGCAACTTAAAATAACGATACGAGAAAAAAAAAACGACACGGGAAATAATGATAAGGAAAAAAAACCAAACTTAAGCATTTTCCTCGTCGATTTGATATTTCTTCATGATTTGTTCTTGAGATTGAGGAAATCATTGTTGGGGATAAGTTGGGAATCCTTGAAACGCAAATTGTTGGTTTTGGTAAATTGCCTTGGGAGTCAATTGTGTCCCATATGGAGGAATTTTTGGCGACGATGAGTTAGAGTTTTGGGACGATGGGGGAGTCAATTGCATCCCGTATTGTTGTTGGTTTGACGTGAGAAGATTAGTAAAATATCATGCCTCGTTTGGATTTTACGACATTTTTTTTGGATGTAGAAAGATCGAGAGTATTGGTAGTTTTTTTTTTCTTTGTTAAGAATTATGTGAGAAAAATAGTGTATAATGTGTAAAAAAGTGGGTTAATTTTTTTTTCTTTTATTTTTTTATTATTTTTTTATTTTTTTTTTATTTTTTTACAGAAATGTAAAACGGTAATATTACCTTTTGGTTTCAAAAGTGGGACCCAACCAAAAGGTTCAATGTCAGATTTTCACCTCGCCGTGCAGACAAGTAACCCATGGATGGCGAGCTACGGAGAGCTGCCATGTCACCCACGGCGAGCCATGGCAAAACCCACACCAAGTGCTCTTAGTCATTTCAACATAATGTTAACTCGTGTTTTGTTTATTGATTTTGGGTATATTGGAAGCTAGATCTCATTCTTGAATGCAACTATACCATAAAAGTGTTGTGGAGTCTGATTGTTACCAAACTACGAACTAGCCGCTATGGAGCCAAAGTTTGAGTATCGGCTAGGTTTGTTTTGGATATTTTGGTATACTTTCTGACTTATAAATACATCCATAATGTTAATTTGGAACGTAATATGGAATTAATCATACGGTCTTGCTAGTGTGGCCATTTGCTCGCTCTCTCATTTCCAAATTTAATAAGATGGTTATACGTGGACATGGCAAGTAAACTAGTATGTCCTCTATCCTCATTTGCTCACTATCTATGTGTTGTCAACTGGATGTAGCAAGCAAAATTGTTTGCTCTCCTTCCCATTTACTCGCTCTCTCTATGCTTAAAATTGTAGCAAGCAAAATTGTTTGCTCTCCATCCTATTTGCTTGCTGAAAATGTACCAAACAAATCTCACTTATCTCGACAAATTTTTGTGAACTTTTAGGGATATATAATAGGGGGCCATTCATGTGAGAAATCTAATTTTTGTGAGAACGCGAGAACTAATCCTAGCCACTCATTTTATCCTCCTTAAACTTTGATCTAATGGCTATTATTAGCTAACTATTTTTTTTGAAAAATTTAAACAAATATTCAAAAAAAATTCGAAAAAATTTCAAAAAAATTTCAAAAAATTTTCAAAAATTTTTTTGAAAAATTTTCGAATTTTTTTTTTCACATGTGACGAAATTTCACATGCACCGAATTTTTTTTTTCACATGTGACGAATTTTTTTTTCACACGTGACAAAAAAAATTTCGTGAAAATTTCAAATTTTTTTTTCACATATGACGAAATTTTTTTCACATGTGACGGAATTTTTTTTTCTCATGTGACAAATTTTTTTTTCACACATGACAAAAAAATTTTCGTGAAAATTTCTAAATTTTTTTTCACATGTGACGAAATTTTTTTTTTCACATGTAACGGAATTTTTTTTCACATGTGACGAAAAAAAATTTCAGCAAAAAAAAATTCGGAAAAAAAAATTTCGAAAAAATTTTTTTCGGAAAAAAAATTCGGAAATATTTTTTTCGAAAAAAAAAATTTTCAAAAAAACTTTTTTTCGAAAAAAAAATTAGGAAAAAAAAATTTGCTAAAAAAATTTTTTTTGAGAAAAAAACGAAAAAAAAAATTTCGAAAAAAAAAAATTCGAAAAATAAAATTTCGAAAAAAACTTGTTTTGAAAAAAAAAAATTTTGAAAAAAAATTTCGAAAATTTTTTTTCGAAAATAAAAATTTCGAAATTTTTTTGAAAATTTTCGAAATTTTTTTTAAAATTTTTCAAAATTTTTTAATAAATTTTCAAAAAATTGATTAACTAATATTAGCAATTAGATTAAAGTTAAAAAAAGATAAAATGAGTGGCTAGGATTGCTTCTCGCGTTCTCACAAAATTTAGGCTTCTCATTTGAACGCTTCACTATATATATATATATATATATATATATATATATATATATATATATATATATATATGTATATATATATATATACATTTTAGCCAAGGCGAAGCTTTTGCGTTTTAAGGCGTGGCATAAGTCGACACAAAATATGTATATATTTATATATTTATATCATATTTCATATATATCGAGTTTACAAAAAGCGTTGTACATAATGAATAAGGTTAATGAACTATTCTTGCATGTAATATTTTTCATTTAAGAAAAAATATCGGAGTTGAATAAAAAAAACTCGCCACTCCGTACGCATAGGCGCGCCTTTCCATGCCTTACTTCAAGCCACGCCTATAACCTACGCCAAAGTCCATTTCATAACGTCGAGCCTACGCCTCGCGCCTTGGTAGCGCCTTTGCAACGCCAAAGCGCGCCTTTTAGAACACTGATTTTAGCCAAAGAGTATTGAGGAGATTCGGGGTTGATACTGTACATGTCTTAAAATATAAGGGTACTATTTGAAAATTTTGTATTTGGCTCTCCCAAGAAATTTTGATCGGCCCTCCCATTCTCCCAAAATTATGAGAAACCAAAGGTCAGTTATGGCTGCAGATCTTATGGAGTTATGGTCTCATTAATCATTCATGAATAAAAAATTCACACAACAGCTTTTAGCTTTTTACTTGCGTTTGATGATATCTTCGATCTAGCTCCTGTCAATGGCCAATATTTAAGCATCTCTGTTGTCATTTATGCTTGTCGGATAACAGTTGTTTGTTGTAGTCATGATTTGAGCCACCGTTTTTTTTTTTTTTTTTTTTTTTTTTTTTTTTTTTTTTTTTTTTTTTTCATTTTCTCAACTGATCGAGTAAGTTTTAAGCTCTGTTACGTTACATATTTTAGCTTTGAGTGATAAGAAATGCAAGTACTTTTGGGTAGGTGTAGGAACCAAGGTTGGAAAAAATCAATATAAAAAGTATGTTTTGGTACGTGTATAAATAATAATAGTAACTCCACACTTTTTTGTCTGATTGCTAGAAGAAAGAGAAACCTATTTTCATTTTTCTCTTTTATTTGGTCATTTAGTACGTATTGATTTTTAGTTGTTTAATTATATTGTTAATAGATTTGACAAATGGAAAAAAGTTAATGATGGAAAAAGATGTGCATTTCTTAAACATATTGGCTATTCACAGCATAAAGATGCAATGACAAATAAGTTTCTTGCAGATAGCTTGGTCGTTCATATAGAAAAGGAGATTGCTGATACTTTTGACTCAAACTCCATAATTGATGTTTTCAAAAACTTTAAAGGCCGTCAAGCCGAGTTGCAACTTTTTTTTCCTTTAATGTTTATTGCATGACTTACCTTTAATATATAAGACTATGTTCATTTATGTTTTAATATACTTGTCTAGTTTTTACTTTCAATAGTTTCGAACTTTCAGCCCCCAACTAAAATTGTTCAAGTTCCGTCTATGTTGAGGAGGTAAAGTGGTATGTGGAAGAAACAAATAAATGCAAACTAGTCGAATACACAATTGTAGACAACTTTAAAAGCTTTGGAGTTTTGGTCAGACAAAAGTATATTGTCAATCCAATGCAAACAAACATTGGTGTATATCATTCAAAGCTTGTTATCTTGTGCAGACATGCAAAAGCAGATTTTGAAACACTCATATGACAATTGTCCAACCATATGCATTTAAGTATATCAAGTATCAATTACACAAATGCATTAAAGAACATTTAAAAATGTGGCAAGCAAATCCGATTCTCATTTAATAAAAATCTACTGTATCATTGTATAAATAAGATTACTATCAAAATAAAAATTACAAAGCACTATAAATTAGAAAAAATAACAAAAATGAGTTTTTCCCAAGGGAAGTTTCCCGCATGCATTGTTAATGGTGGTCGCGGTTGTAATGTTCTTTTGTCAAAAAAAAAATAATAAATAAATAAATAAAAAATAGTTACAAAAGTTTCAAAGAATATGTTTGCAATATGATTGGTTTAGAATGTGTAGGTGATATATTGGTGAGCAAGTAAATAAAACATTTAATAGGTACATGGTTTTGTGAGGGAAAATAACAAACATAACATTTGTTTCATTTATTTACTACTTACATGGTTTGGTGTCTGTAACTTTTGTTCATTCATTTATTACATACCTGATTTGGTGGTGAATGTCAAAATTTTTTTAAAAGTAGCAACAAATATAATACACGAGCAAAACCTTCTTTTGAACAAATGTTATTTCTAGTCATTTATTTGTGAATTACATGTAGAGCCATCTTGTGTGGTCAATTTGGTTAACTACTTAACTAACTATTTTGTCACAGCCAAGTGGTCATTCTTATTGATTAAGAAAACTAATTTTGTAATTGTTTTTAATGAATGTGGTTATAGTCTACGCATGCTACAAAGCCACTAATAAGTTGGTATATTAATAAAGTCAACCAATGGATAAGTATAACAATTTATCTAACTTTTGTAAGCAAATGGTGGCTGTCAAACTTTTTTCAATAATTAAACTACTTCAAAAGTGGCAAGCAAATAGTAGAGTAGCTAGCAAATGTATTTGGTTGCCATGTTGCAAATGGTAGAGTAACGAGCTAATGGTTGAGTAGCGAGCAAATGTATTTGCTCACTATGTCTATTAGTTATGTGAAAAAATAGTGTTGATTTTGGTTATTGGGTTTGGTAAAAATAAATTTTTGGTAATTGATTTTCAGAAGAAAATTAACTACGGAGTAATTTTAAAGATACTTGTAAGAGGGGGTTGGACGAGGGCGGAGCTTAGTAAGGACCGGGAAGAGTCCCGGCCCCTAGGCCTAAGCCTGTTAGTGTATTTTTTTCGCGGTTTCTTGTGTTATTTTTTTTTCATCTCGGCCCTCCCATCTAATGTTTTTCCGGAAAAAATTTTGTTTCGGCCCTCCAATAAAATTTTTTCTAGCTCCGCCACTTGGGTTGGAATTGTGTTTGAAGATATTTATGTGTTTTCAGATTATGAAGGTATATATTTGACCTTTTTTGATTACCTTTTCATGATAAAATAAAATATAAGTCAAATACCTAAGTGACCCAAAAGTTCAATATGAAACTATGCTGCACATTTTATCTATAGTTCATAATGACCATTATAATAGAATTCGCATTATTGCTTCTGCCAACTATGAAATATGCATATCTTAAAGCCTTTCAACTACCCACCAACCTACATTAAACTTCAACTACCAATATTTAAAGCTATTGACTTGCATTTAAGTTTATTTGTACTCTTTGTGTGTTTATAAAGACATACACAAACACTATTGAATCAATTATACATTTTGTTGTTTTTTCTTTGCAGCATCGAACATAGCTTTCCTACCAACGGCAACTGTGTTACCGCTGCAAACCCACCACCGGCATGCTTCAAAGTGTTGATCAAAACCCGACAATGTTTGTCCTTCTATTTTATGATACAAGAGCAAAGCGACCATTTTCTTGTCAAAATAGGTTGTCTCGAAAATATAAGGGTATAATCTCACTAATTTTTCTTATTAACATTTATATCATGTTTTTATCATTTATATCTTGTTAGACTATTATAACTAATATAAAAAAGTGACTTAAGAGGTCTACAATATCTTTAAAAATATATGCCATTGTAAAGGATAAAAAGGTTGTGATGCATTAACTATATATAACACATCTAATATATACACTACTTACGTTGTATCGTTGTAGCAACTTTTGTCAGCCCTATATAAAAAATAATATAACCTAACATTACTCAGACATAACATATTTGTATTTTACACCCTATTAGGATTAGCACTAATACTTCAAATTTGTCTATTTTTTTTAGAATAGAAGACTTAACATCTTTGTATTAAAGATCTTTTTATGATACTTTATATTATGAGAATTTTTGGGTTTGAAGTTTGATATATGGATTTTGTATTTCAATTTATTCTATTGTAATTTTAAAATTTAAGAATAGATATTAAAAATCTATCCCATGAGTGTATTTAGTTATTAAAGGGAAATATGTAGGGCACGATTTACCTATAGAATCGTTGGTAATTTAAGCACGAAGTTACCCACAAATTATTACTATAAAATTGTTGGTAATTAGTCACCAGCTTAACCATGAAATATTACCAAAAAATGTGTCATACTCACGCATGACTTTTACACACAAATGACGTGGGTAGATTTAGCCATAGTGATTTTTACGTAATTATATAAATTTGTGTGCAGTGTTTTGCCAATGTTGCTATGGAATTATAAATCAACATGGAGAGGTGCTGTAGCATTTTTGCGTCCACCAATGGACGAATATGATCAACGTGCAACTTTGGAATTGGTGGAGAGGACATTCTTTTATAATGTCAGGTATAAATTAAATGTGTTTATATTTTTATATGTATATGTAATCTATATATATTACATACCAATTATTAAATGAATTTTCTTGGCACATCTTCTATATACTCAGGTGGAACACGGTTACTCAACCTTTAGGTCACATCATGTTCAGAGAGACAGTTTAGGAGATATGGATAGTTGTAATCATGTGTATCGATGGGATAGAAAACCCTATCAATTAGTCTTCGATCTTGGATTTGAAGCAAGCCATAAGTAGTATCCCTTATTGGGTCAAGGGGTCTTCCGCCACTGTTAACATAGCTTTCCAAATTGAAGTAAGTTTCAACTTGAGCGTTTGCTTGATGCCTTGCTTCAAATCCAAGATCGAAGACTAGCTAATTGATAGGGTTTTCTATCCCATTGATACACATGATTACAACTATTCATATCTCCTAAACTGTCTCTGAACATGATGTGACCTAAAGGTAGTGTAACTGTATTCCGCCTGAGTATATTAAAGATGTGCCAAGAAAATTCATTCAATAATTGGTATGTAATATATATAGATTACATATACATATAAAAATATAAACACATTTAATTTATACCTGACATTGTAAAAGAATATCCTCTCCACCAATTCCAGAGCTACACGTTGATCATATTTCGATTGGTGGACGCAAAAATGCTGCAACACCTTTCCATGTTGATTTATAATTCCATAACAACATTGGCAAAACACTGCACACAAATTTATATAATTCCGTAAAAATCACTGTGGGTATATCTACCCACGTCATTTGTGTGTATAAGTCATGCGTGAGTATGACACATTTTTTGGTAATATTTCGTGGTTAAGTTGGTGACTAAATTAGCAACAATTTTATAGTAATAATTTGTGGGTAAGTTCGTGATTAAATTACCACCGATTCTATAGGTAAATCGTACCCTACATGTTTCACTTTAATAAATGAATACTCATGGGAAAGATTTTTATTATCTATTCTTAAATTTTCAAATTACAATAGAATCAATTGAATTACAAAATCCATACATCAAACTTCAAACCCAAAAATTCTAATAATATAAAGTATACATACCGCTTCCTGGTATCCTCCCATAGTCTCCAGAGGGGTAGTAGAGCACATATATCGCTATGAGATATATGCCTCTGGAGGAGTTGATGTTCATGAAACATTAGGCGAGTGCTATCTCTTCCCTGCCCAAGCTGAGATCGTCTTTCCGGCTGGTATTGCCCTGCAATACATTCAATCCGCCCAACCTTTCATGCTAACACGTGATGGGTACGTTTCACATCTTAAAATAATTGTATTATGTCATTGCTAGTGTACTAAAGTATTTTTTAATTGTGCTTGTAATCGACTGCTTCAAAATTTTACTTTACTTCCCCTGCTCTAGTTTTAATTGCGCTTGTAATAGACTGCTTCAAAATTTTGAAATAAGTGCAACATAATAACAGTTTAAATCTCTGATTGCAGGTGATATCTAAGATTAACTATAGCCAATAACATCTTGTACAAAAATAGGTACTTCAATCCTAGATTTGATGCACAAAGGGAAATCAAAATCCTAAGGCTAAAAACTTTTTACTGTGACAATAATACTAACATGATGAAGAGGCTCACAATTGAATATTTCCCACAACAAGAAATTCTGAGGCCAACAACTTATTACCGTGACAATAATACTAACATGATGAAGAGGCTGACAATTGAAGAATTCTCACATCAAGAAATCGTGAGGCCAACAAATTATTACCGTGACAATGATACTAACACGATCAAGAGGCTAACAATTGATGAATTTGCACAGCAAGAGAAGAGAGAATAAGTATTCTGGAACATATGTAATCTGCTATTATTCTTGTACATGCGCTAAGCTTAGGGTATCATTGACAGAGTATTTAAGACTTGATCTAATACAACCTATTTCCAAAAATTATATTCTACCCATCATAATTATTAATTAAGATCATAAAAGTTTTTTATTTCTTACTTTATGCAGAATGACAATTTACTATTAACAAATTAATTTAAAACTTTTTAAAGTTTGTTGTAATAAAACCTCATGATAAGAGGCACTAGGATTAACTCATGTTTAAAACATGTAATTGTTATTTTAGTCACCCCGACTATATAACTATCCCACACCCTTGTTCGTGCTCAATTTTAGTGTGAGATCCCCCTAGTGAAACCTCAACCACACCCATATAACCAATTGTGCCACCCAAAACTTTAGCCTACCCTACATGTACTCCCTTTTAGTACATTGTTGTGTTAAACCCTTAGTTGATTATGGGAGTACATGGTTGCTAAGTCCTTATCCTTGTATATATTGTTTTGGGATGATTGGAATTCATGGTAGTATTTATTTCGCGGAAGAATGGGGAAGAAAGTTAAGTCAAGACCCCCATATGTTTGCCGAGTAGTCTACATGTTATGTTGATCCAACCAATTCGGGTCATTAGATTAGTTTGCTTATCGAGTATGTAATATTCCAAGTGTAGGGGTGATCTGTAAACCCCAACGATGTATTATATGTTGCAAATGGTAGGGCAAAGTGTACGAAAAAAATTTACGAGCTACCATTTGCGTATGTTTTTTTAGTTTTATTAGTTAGTTTATTTATTCATGTTTGATATAGAGTCAAGAAAAGAAAAAGAAAGAGTTTGATGTAGAGTTTTGTAGAGTTTGTATATATTGTTTGAGTCTTCGACTAGAAACCACGCCAACGTGTATGCCCATAAGATAATTGACTAACCACTTCACTCAAATCCACCCAAATATTACTCTCCCAAATGCCATCCGTTTTCCCTTTACATGTATCCTACATGATTACACATCACAACCTTTAAAGTCCTCTTTGGATGGTAACTATTAGTACTTACGCTAGCGGTGGAGGTTTGACCCTTTATGAAGCCTTGGGTAACTTATATGCTATGACTAGGTAATGAGTGTTAAATTTTCGATTTCCATATTGCTATAATTCATTACACACACACACACACACACACACACACACATACACACACACACACACACACACACAGAGCGTGAGAGAGAGAGAGAGAGAGAATTCAAACACTTATTGTGAGGTGCTAGTGTATTTTTCCTATGCTTCTAGTTACGAGGTCTAATTGGTTGTGCCATGGAGCCTTTAAAGAGTAAGTTAAATGCCCCTGATATGTATCTTGTTAAGGTAGAAAAGCTTATTTTCTTGAAGGCAAGCAAATCCCAAGTGTAGGGGTACTATGTGTTAGGTGTAATTTTATACACTTTTCAGGGTCATTTTTCTTAAATATGTGCTTAATTGTTTCTTTTTGCATTTTTAGCATTTGGAAGACATTTGGTGGAAATACAAGTTCTTTTGGCTCAATTCGGGATAAAAACAGACAAGATAGCTAACGGGTGTGAAAATTGATGAAGATTCAAGAGTAGGCTTTGGAGACGCCGTGTGGAATACTCATACGCCGTCTGGATTCAATGTGGGACGCCGTCTGGATTGTGGAGACACTATCTGGATCAGACGTCAGTTTGAAGACCCAAAAAAACCCTAGCTTGGCGATGGCTTCTGGAAATTTGTGACGCCGTTGCGGCCTAAAGTTCTATATATAAACTCAATTTACGTTTTTCATATACACTTTTCATTGAAGAATTAGGGTTTAAGTTCGTGGAGAACAAGGTGTACCAGAATTTTGGGAGTATTTTAGGGTTTCCCAATCCTTTGATACCATCCTTAGTTGCTTGATTCATCATAGTGAAGTTCGTTTATCCTTTATCATAGGAAATGGCTGGTTGGTTGCCGAACCGGCCAACAGAAGTACCTGAGGAAATAGCATGCAATATGTATAAAAGGCGAAAGGGGGAAGAAAGAAGGAAATAAAAAGAGGTTGTGAGACTACGCACTCTCTCTTTCATCGACATGGCCGGACGAAAAGGCGAAAGGTCGTTCGCAAGCTTCGGAGGCATGGGCTGAGAAAATGACAAAACATTAGGATATAGCAAACACTTATACAGTTAAGGAAAACATACCAGTTGAAATGAACCTGAATGGTCAGGCGAAGGACTTGGAAATGGAATAGTCAAAGCAGTGTTCACTTGTTTATCACCATTAGGATTGACGGCGGGGGACTGGCGGACAGTGTTTCTTGCCAAAGGTGACTCAAACTCATCGCTTTGATGGTGAAGGGAAATCAGCTGATCGGGGTTGACGTTTCCTTCATGATGAGGAGCATTGGTCAAAGTCTGAACAGGGTCAGCACGATTGATTGGAGCTCGGGAGGAGATATGAGTTGAACTCAACTCGTTGTCAGATGATTGCTCAACACGTTTATTTTTACTAACAACGTGATTTGAGGCTCCTTCCCCAGTGGCACGCTTCTTTTTGCCATGCCTTTGCCCTTCGGCAGCAGCCCTAGCTGCAACTAGCTCTTCTTTCTTTTTTTTGGCGGCAAGCACCTTATCACAAGGTACTTCGGCCGCCTTCATCAGCTTGGAATTAGCAAGGATGTCTTTAACATTCTTGGTAGGAGGGGTGGTATATGTTACATGTGTTTCCCCTCGGCCAAAGGCTCACCAGCCGAAACTTTAGCTCCCTCAAAGTTAGGAAAGCTGATGAGGCGAAAAATGATCCATTTTTAGGGGGTCATTTAAGCCGGAATTTGAATTTATTTGATCAAATATTGCCCTAAATCGTTCATTTTGTGATTTTAGGTACTTTGGGAGTGAATTTTGGAAAAGGAAGCATTTTGGACGTTTTTGGAGCATAAAAGTGGAGAAAATGGCAAAGTCTTAATTTTCCTTGCTGGGAACAGTACCTGACGGCGTCAAGAACATTTTGATGATGGCGTCAAGAACAAAAATGGTGACGGCCCAGTGAAAACGTGACGACGTCAAATCAAGGCCGCCAAGAGTAAAAGTGGTGACGGCCCAGAACAACATTACACATGACGGCGTCAGATCTGGATCTAGGCAATCCGATTATATTTTTGGCGGCGGGTTGACGGCGTCAGAACTTTCTTCTTGACGCCGTCACCTTAGAAAATCTATATATAGTCTTTGTAATTTTCATTCTAAAGAGAGGAGAATTTTAGGGTCGACTTAAATAAACCCTAGCTCGTTTTTCACAGTATTTTCAAGGGTTTTCACCCCTTGAAACCCTTCATGTTCAATTGAGATAAGTATCCTTTCAATTCATTCAATATGTCTATGTGTTGTTTGAATATATCTTACGCTTGTCTTGATTTTAACATGCTTGGCTAGATCTCTTGTGTGTTTGCTTAGATGTAATGAAACCTAGATGTTGATTATAGGTTGATTGCTTGTTTATAGTTGTAATAGATGAATGATTTCGATGTTAGGCTTAAGAAAACTGGCAGACTTCCATTGTGTGACATGCTTGAACGTCTTAAGAAACATGAACCAATGCGTACTGAGGTTTTTATGGTTGTATTTAATGCATGAGTGAATTCTAGTGATCCCATGTTAGGAGCTTCTTGCAGGCTCGACATAGGAGTGAAGTAGGAGCTTATAGAGTTGGGGAAGTACGTACGCCACCCCACGATTGGTATTAAGGAATGTTGATATAAATATTGTATAAAAACGTTATCAATATCTTTCGATATCCTTAAGTTTTGACGATCACAAAATATAAGAACATTAAACGCAAAGTTAATACGTAAACAAGTTTTAAGCAAGTTTATATCATCTCATCCAACATAATCACTTAAGGTATGAATAAACAAGTGACTAATACATTTTATGATCAAAGGGATGTTTATTTAAACAATACAAAGTTTATAAAATTAAATAAACTCATTATATATTTAGAAAAACACTTTTGGTAATTAAAGGAAAATGTTTAATTCATAATAAATATATGAATTCAAGATTTTAACAAAAATCAGTTAGTTTTTCACCAAATAAACTTTTCCCAGAAAAAGACAAGAAAACTGCAGTTTTCGTCTGGGCGGCCCCCTTAATTATAAGGGGCGGCCCCCTTAATTTTAAGGGGGCTGGCACACAATTAAGGGGACCGACCACGCTCCCCTGTCAGATTCTGTCAGAAATTTTTCCCTATAAATACTACCTCAAACCTGGTATTTTTACCACCTCTTGTATGAAAATTTTCAGATCCAAATTTCTCTAAACATCCTCCTAAAAACCCTTTGATCATATAATTGTTAATCCTTGTTTCAAGTGATTCATTCCCTCACTTCTCATCTCTCAAAGTGCAAGAGAAGAATACTCCTTCAACATCAAGTTGTGAAGTATTGTAGATTTGTGTATATAGTCTAGTTGTTGTATACATTCATTGTAAAGGTGTGATGGTAGTGTAACTAGATAGATCTTGGAGTAGAAGTTGTGAATAGAAGTAGTGAGATATAAGTAGTGGTGTGAAGAAGAAGTAGTGGAGTAGTGTGAAGTTGTGAAGTAGTAGTGGTGTGTACAAGTTGTGAAGAAGGTGTGCCAAAACCTGAAGAAGTTGTGAGATTGGTTCTAGCTAGGATTAGAACTCGACATTTAGCTTAGTGTCGTTAATTGGTGTAAGCAAAACTTGTGTAAGGCCTTCTCCGCCATAAGGGAGCTTGTTGACATAGTGAAGAAAACTCTCGAGTAGGTGACTCGGGGAGTGGAGTAGGGCAAGGAAGGTGTCCTTGTAGCCGAACCACTATAAATCCATTTTCTCGCGGTTAGATCTTTCCAACTCTAACTTATTACTTAGCTTACTTACTTACATCTCGTGTATAATTGTCTATATTATGCATGTGTTGATTGTACATATTTATCTTACTTCGTTATTACTTTTCATACCTCGATATAGTTGTTCATATTGTTCAAGACTTGAATTCACATAAGATCGAATCAAAGTTTTAAGAGTAAACAAGACTTTAAAACTAAACTAAGTTTTCATAAATAAAAAGGGACGTAAAAATACTTGTCTATATTGTTATTGTTTATTTGCGTAGATATTAATTCTTATAAGTCATACTCATCCATATTGTTATTATTTACTTGCGTAGATATAAGTACTTATAAGTATACATGCATTGATCTCACATAAACTAGAAACAAAGTTTTGTTTTAAACAACTAAGTTTTCATAAAATTAAAAAGACGTAAAACTATTCAACCCCCCCTTCTAGTTTTCCACAAGGAATATAACCCGTCATCCACGCAACTGTAACAAACAATTAACCTGTAAAAGATATCTAGGGAGTAATGAAATCTAAGTAAACACAATTCTCCCATCTATTGTTCACACCACTAGTTTTATTAGTTTATTTTCATTTTTGTTATTTCATTTTGATTGCATCTTAGTTATTGGGTTAGTTGATTAGCAACTAATTCCGCCCATTCCACCAAAAACCGAGATTTTACTTGCTTTCAGAAAAATATAAAAATACAAAAAGAATCATCCCTCACCTCTAGACCTAGTTTTTAGGTTTTCTAATCCTAGCGACACTATTCCTGAGTTGAACGATCAATCCCCCGGTACTTGTCACTATACTATACTACAACGATCAGGTACACTGCCTGGTATGGGTTGTAAGCTTCTCGAGATCCCTCGAGAGGTAAAGCCTGGTGCAATTCCCATGCATCAAAAGCATAGAAACTCAGACATGGTGACAACTGCATCATAAACAAACAAAAAAAGAAAAACGTAAGACAGAAGAGGCTAGTTATAGGATGGACGAGCAAAATACATAAAGGGGCATATTACCGTTGCCCCCCGGACTTTTCAAGACACTTTATGTCCAGCATGTTTCCTAACAGAGGTAAGTCCAGCGGCATACAACAAGCTAGGGTGCGGCTTGTGAAGGGGAATAACTATCTCTTGGAGTCTTGCCACTAGGTCCTCATCATAAGTACCGGAAGATGGAGGGTGATCCGAGACATTTGAATCTTGATGACGCCATGGCATGGGAATGGGGATTGCCATCTGATCAACAAGAAAGAACTGCTCTTTTCTTGTTCTTAAGGCTAGATTTTATGTCCTTAAAGGAAGGTTTAAAGTTCTTACCTGTCCGACTTTGAAAGGAAAACCAATGACCTAGTTTGCAACAGAAGGACGGTAGGTTCAAAATCTAAAGCTCGGAAATACATTTCGAACATGGTCGTCCGATATATGCAGATTGGCACCAATTGAGAGACATGAACTCTAAAGTACTTCCGAACCCTTAAGAAGAAAGTGGAAATGGGGATCCTAAAGCCACCTTGTTTAAATAAATGAAGATATAACCCAACAGCATCGTCCAGAACGTCAAGAATGGTCATTCCTTTAGAAGCCAGGCTAGGGTTAAGATCAAGCGGAATGCCATAACACTTCGCAATCCAGCTAACATTTCCTTCATCCAAAACCGAAGTGTACAACTGCATATCAAACTTTGGAGCGCAAGAGGCATCACCCACATCCTCTTGATTATCCGGAATAGAATTGCCATCCGACATATCTTTAGAACCGGAGGGAACACAACGAATGGTCTAAAGAAAGAAATAAGAAGAAGAATGGACGCACCTGAAGACAAAGAAGAGATGATTGCAAGTCGTTCAGAAGCAGACTGTGAAACAAGAGGTGTGGTAAAAAAATGAGGGTTTACCCTATATTTTTAGGCGTAGTAAGAAGAAGATGAAAGGTCAAATCTTGTCAGGAAAAGGGATCACAACCGTTGGGAGGAAACAAAGGGGACACGCGTCTTGATCACGAAAACCAAGTCATGATTCACAGTTGTTCTTTTAACTTATTGCATTTATTGCGTCTGTCCAGTTGCTTAACAGTACATTTTTTAAATATTGTATTATCGGTATTTTTCCAAAGGAAACTATTAATCCGCACCGAAAACCGGGTTGACCCAGGACACTTCCGGCATGTTGACCCGGTTTAATTTGACCCATTTTTTTGACCTAATCCGTCGGGTTGACCTGGTTTAACTTGACCCATTTTTTGACCGAAATAGTTCTACCACCCGTGTCGAACCAGGTTTCAAAACATTATGTTTAATCCCCAAATCCTCAAACTATTATTATTTTTCGTTTATAACCAATAAACTTTTTTATCACTAGAATTATCTGCCGCAATAAAATCCCGTTGCTATGCATGGGTACTTGTCTAGTTTCCCAACAAACTGATGAAACATTTTCATTATGTACATTTATTTAGATGTATTGCCCTCACCACTAAAAAAAAGGTTCAAGACTTGAAATAACCAAGTCTATGGATGTTGTTATATGCTTTTGTAGAACGAAGAACGAGAACTAAGAGTTCAAAACCAAAAATTTTTGGTTTTACAAATAGTGTATGGAGCTTCTTGAGATGCCATAAACTTGGACATCAATCCTTCAAGATTGTTGGTACTACCATAGTTGTTAGAAGGATTGTTGTTGAAAGTACGGTTGGAGGGTGGACCGTTTGGTTGGTAACGATTAGGCGGATTGAAGGAATTGTTTTTGTTTTGCTTCCACCTAAGGTTTGGGTGATTTTTCCAAGAAGGGTTGTAGGAATCACCATAAAGGTTTGGCTCGGGTTTGAAAGTGTACCACTTATCTCCAGCTTCGTCGGTACGCGAGGATGCGTAGTCCACAATAGCTGTTCCGGGGAGTTCCACGCCATCACGAGTGTCGTGGGGACCACTACATAATTCACATGAAGAAGTGATTTTATTCACTTGGCTTGAAGGCTTAGGAGCTTCGTAAGATTTCATGAGAAACTTGACTTGGTCCTCAAGTTCCATGATCCTACGGTCGGGAGTGCTAGAATTGTTCGAAGGCAAAGATATTGCCTTGACCGTTTTGTTCAAATCACGGGGATCATTCCAACTTTTGTTGTCATAGAGAGCAAGATCTTCTATGAGTTCCCATGATTCTTCCGCACTTAGATCACGTAGCTTGCCACCAGCCGATTGGTCAATGGTTCGCCTTGTGGAGAGATCGATATGGTCATAGAAGATTTGGACTTGGAGCCAAAGATCTATGCCATGATGAGGGACTTTTTGGAGTAAGTCCTTGAAACGAGTCCATGCTTCATATAGAGTTTCACCTTGACGTTGTTGGAACATCTATCATTTCTAAGCTTGGTAGTTCTCCCCGGTGGGAATAATTGAGCAAGGAAACGAGTGGTGAGATCATCCCATGAGGTGATGGATCCCGCGGGTAAACGTTCAAGCCATTGACTAGCTTGATCACGTAGAGAGAATTGGAATAGGCGTAATTGGGTAGACTCTCTAGTTGTAACATCAAGGTCTATAGAATCTACGATTTTAAGGAAGTCCTTGAGATGTTGATTTGGATCTTCGGAATGAAGTCCTTGAGATGTCGGATGGTAAAGAGTTACGAACAAAGGCACGAAGAATTGAGATAGACTAAAGAAGACCTAAAAATGAAAATAAAATCTTACTAGAAAGGAATCTAGCAAGTAGACCTAATAAAAAGAAATTCTAACCTAGACAATAACTATTCCTCAGGCTGCGGCGCCAAAAACTTGATGCGTGGGAATCGCAACAGGCTTTACCTCTCGAGGGATCTCGAGAAGCTTACAACCCCCACCAGGCAGTGTACCTGATCGTTGTAGTATAGTATAGTGACAAGTACCGGGGGGTTGATCGTTCAGCTTAGGAATAGTGTCGCTAGGATTAGAAAGCCTAAATACTAGTTCTAAAGGTGAGGGATGATTATTTTTGTGTTTTTATATTTTATAGAAAGCAAATTAAAATCTCGGGTTTGAAGGATTTGGGCGGAATTAGTTGCTAATCAACTAACCCAATACTAAGATGCAATCAAAATAAAATACTAGAAATGAAAATAAACTAATTTATACTAAAGTTGTGAGCAGTAATTGGAGAAAATGTGTTTACTTAGATTTCACTACTCCCTAGATATCTTTTACACGTTAATTACTTGTTATAATTGCATGGATGACGGATCGTATTCCTTAATACCATTCATGGGGTGGCACACATAACTCCCGAATTCTATGAGCTCTTATCTCCTCCTACACCATGCCCAGCACAACTATAGGGATTGTAAACAGTGGCTCATGCATTAAATACAACCAATAAAGACCTAGTGCGCGTTGGTTCATGTTTCTTAAGACGTTCAAGCATGTTACCAATTGGAGATCTGCCAGTTTTCTTAAGCCTAACATATAAATCATTCATCCAAGACAAGAATAAACAAGTAATCAACACATAATCAATATCTAGGTTTCATTAGATCTAAGCAAACACAAGATAGATCTAGCCTAGCATGATGGAATTAAGACAAGAACATGATATAGACAACCAACACATAGACATATTGATTGAATTAGAAGAACACTTATCTTGATTAATCATGCAAGGTATCAAGGGGTTGGAACCTTTGAAAAACCTGTAAAGTTACACCAAAATCGTACTTAGGGTTTCTCCCAAAACTTCTCTATTTAAATGTGAAAAATTAGAAAACTATATATAGGAAAAGGGGTCTGATGGCGTCAAGACCAAATAGGTGACGCCGTCACCTCGCCGCCAAAACAATCCTCGGACTGCCTAGATCTACATTTGACGCCGTCAAGTACAACTCATTTCCAGGCCGTCATGACTTTAACTCTTGACGCCCTACCTTCATGACGCCGTCAAAACTCTTCTGGATCGTCATGGAATTTTACTCTTAACGCCGTCAGGGAACTACTCTTGACGCCGTCATGCACTGTTCCCAGCATGGAAAATTAAGACTTTGGCGTTTTCTTCACTTTTATGCTCCAAAAACGTCCGAATTGCTTCCTTTTCCAGATTTCACTCCCAAAGTACCTAAAATCACAAAAGGAACGATTTAGGGCAATATTTGATCAAATAAATTCGGATTCGGGCTTAAATGACCCCCTAAAAACGGATCATTTTTCGCCTCATCATATACTCTTACACTTGAGATTTGCTTGTCCTCAAGCAAATGCGCTTTTATTCTACTCAAAAGACAAGTTAGGGGTCATTTAACACTAATATAAAAGTAATTACAACAAATAATCATTCCACTAAAGACCGATAGACAAGCACGGAGGTCATACACAAGCACCTCACAAATAGTGTTTAGATACTCACATCTCTCGGGTGTAATAAAGTATAAATTACAATATGGAAACGGAAGATATCTCTCACTACCTGTCATAGCAAAATAGATTACCATAGGCTTGGGAAAGGATCAAACCTCCACCACCTGGCGTAAGCACCTAGGATAAACTATCAAAGAGGTCTTTTTAAAGGGTTGTACCGTTAGGTGTAGGGATATGAAATACACGGTTTTGTTGGATAAAGGAAGTTTTACTGGTGGCGAGTTAACAATCTTAGTTAATTACATGTATAATATGGCGTTGCTAAGCCAAGACTAGACTCGACTTAAGCTAATAAATGAAAAATAACAAAAACATAAAATGAACATAGAATAAAAAGGGATGGTAGTCCGTATTTTTTTTTTTTTTTTTTTTTTTTTTTTTTTTTTTTTTTTTTTTACATACACTCTTACCCTACCATCCAAAATAATACATCATAGGGGATTGAGCATTCCCCTTACACTTGAATCTTTACATACTTTACATTAAACTAATCTAATGACTCGAATTAAGAAAATCAAAACACTTGGAGCACTTTTAAGATTAACATACATATAGGGGTAATAAATGATGTTCTTCCCCATTACTCCATAAATAAGTACTTACCCATGAGTCCCAATCGTCCCAAAACAATATGTACAAGGATATGACTCGACTTAGCAACCATGTAATCAATTAGAAAGTTAACTTAGGGTTTAACAAATAACAATAATGCACTAAAAATGAGCGCATACACGGAAGGCTAAGGCGATTTGGGTGTACATTTAAGTAGGGTGTAACAAATTCTTCCTTTAAGTAAGATGCTTAAAGTTAGAAACGAAAAGATAGGCTCGGAGGGGTGTACTAGGGGTTTCGTGTACTAAAAATGAGTACAAAGCTAAGGGTGTGGGAAAAATTAGTTGACTTAACTAGCCAAGTAATATGACTTAAATGGTCAAGTAATTATAATACGGGTTTAACACAAGGGTAATCCTAATGCCTCTTATCATGTAGTAAATCCTACTACACGAATGTAGTCTCACTAGCGGTCTCGGGATGCATCACTAACGCAAGTTCTAGAATCTAAATGCTACCGGTACACTCATATGCACTAATAATGAATGCTTTTCCTATCAAATCTAAAGGCGAACCTCACATATTTGGGTGGAAAATTTTTCTGAATATACGGTTATGTGCTAGTCATACAATCTCCTATCCATGAGACGCTTGCTATGGCTAAAGTTTCACTCCTAAATGTTGTAAAAAATTTTAAATTTGGCGCTAAAATTGCACTAACAAGTATTTCTCATAGTTTTATTACACATCTACCATCAAACAAAGCAAACTCAAGCGAAAGTGCATATGTAAGGTATCATCTTTTTACCCTCCCCTTACACTTAAGATGAACATTGTCCCCAATGTTCAAGTAAAGAATGTAAAAGTGAAAAAGTAAAGAGAATGAAATCAAATACTCCCCTGATTCGCTCGGTATGGATAATAGGATGGCCAGGTTAAATCTTCCTCCAAGAAAATGAACAATCAAAGCTTCCCTTCCAGAATATAAATCATCTTCTTGTCATACATAACCTGTAAAACCTGACAAAATAGACAAGACAACCTCGCGTAAAATCGGCGGCATCCTATATAAGTTTCTAAATCCTAGAAAACAAGATAAGATATAATGCTTGTGGAATGAAGTTTGCAGATCTCCTGGAGATTATAAAACTTAATAATTCACAAAAACCATAAGACTCCGTTAGAAAAACAAAACCGGTAAAATTTCCAGATTTTAACTCCTGACGCCGTCAAGAGTAAACTCCTGACGCCGTCAGAATTGACCTGCAGAAATTCTTATGTTAAGTTTCCGGAAAATTTCTGGAAAAACTTTGTCCTACTTCCTGGAAAATCCTGCAAAACTTCATTATGACTCAATACAAGCATTTGACTCTAACAAATACGAATATACATGTTCATTTAATATTGTGGAGAATCATGATCGGTTTGTTTCTTAAAAACATATTTGGGGTTTCTCCTTACACTTATCTTTTGCAAAAATACCTTTAGGTGGAGTTAAGACTAGGCCAAAACAACAAAGTAAAGTATTTCCACTATTTAGTTTAGAAACATGATCTACCAACAATAAAAATAAAGCATGCATACGGAAGCAAATAACAAACAAACAAATAAAATCACACAAAACATGGGTTGCCTCCCAAGAAGCGCTTTTCTTTATTTACGAGTCTTGTAGCTAGACTCAAGGTCATGGGTTACTACGTGACTTCATCATTGGTTCCATTCTCTAGGTCGTCTTCTAAACCAGTATCGCTTTCATAGTGCAAGTACTTCGGGTCTTCGAACTCGAAAACATCTTGTCGATACTTAGAGCCAAGCTTACTAACATCCTTAAAGAATCCACATGATAAATCAGAAATGTTTTTACACCCTCTCCTAACATCTTCATCACACAAGATAAGTTGGGAGCTCATCTTATCAAGCCCTTCACAATCGATTTCCTTAAGGTCTTTTCTCTTGTATGGCGTTTGGTATGAAATCCTCCTAATCCCATCAGTGAAGGTCATGATTCCGTTCAAGTCATCCACTATCAAATTAGTGATTTCACAGAAAGGTGCTCCCAAAACTACTTGTGATAACCTGGGGTCGACATAGTCTTCTATGTTATCCACAATCGTGAATTCCATAGTGAATGTCATATTTCCTACGAACACCTGGATTTCATGATCCTTACCAGCCACTTTCTCTCCCTTGTAAATCATCCCCCATCTGCAGATATTGTTATAATGGAACAATGACATAAAATTCTTTGGCAGGAATACATTAATGTAGATGTTATCGAAGTACTTATGACCGATCATGCAGGGGATTTTGAGATTATTCGGATCACGCCGTCTTATCTTCCGCAACTCTTCATCCTTTGACCCATAAAGTTTCCCCTCAAGGGAGGGACGATACTCGTACACCTCCTCACTATCCCTACGAAAAATTACCTTCCTAACACCATTGGTGAGTAATACACTACCATCTTTCTCATCAAGGATTGCTCCCGATTCATTGATAAATGATATCCCAAGGACAAGGTTGGGTAACGTTTGATTGGTGAGAGGGCACGCGTCATCAACCACGGTGAGGTCAGTATTGTAAACGAGCTCTCCAATCCTAATTGGTAAATTTTCTATTACTCTCTCGCACGCAATGCGTTCTGGGAAGGTTTCGTGGTACAGGGAAAGGGGAATTATGTTGACCGGGAAGCTAGGATCTATATGACTATCGGTTAAGAGCTTTTCCTTAATGGTACAGGGGATCTTTAAAACTTTAGGGTTACTTTCCTTAGTCTTATTGCTACTCCCACTAATAACATCCTCCATTTTTCTCTCGGGTTCTCCTATAATAGATTTACCCAAAATGGTTGGATTTCTCTCATGCTCTTCCGATTTCTCTTTCCCTTCATCCGGTTTTCCGGATTCTTGCGCGGTGTATTGCTCGGGTGAGTTGGTAGGTTTTCTTGCCGAAGCATGGTCAACCCTTGAGGTCTCATCTTTAGCTGTCCGACTGAATTTGTTAGTTTGTTGTTGGGTTGGGTTGGATGTTGAATCAGATATTGTGGTGATGGTGTTTACGAAGTGGATTGGTCCTAGGGGGTTGACAGGTTCTTTTCCGTTAGGAGATAGATGTTTGAATAACTTGCTAGGACTTTTTATTTTCACAGGGGAGGCTGGTGGACTCATGACGGTAGCAGATTTAATCTCATCAACGTGAATGGGCTTATTATCAACATGCTCTTTGATAGCAGTCAACAGATTACAAATCTTGTTGTTCACATCAGCCTGCTGTTGTCTAAATTTGGCCTCGAGCGTAGCGAGTTGTAATTCTTGAGATAGAATGAATTTTTTTAAGGTATCTTCACAGCTTTGCCTAGGAATGCCTTGTGATGGAAAATGCTCGGACCAAGTGAGTGGTGAGGAGTCATTGAAGGATACGCTTCGCGTTTGGTACCCTCTGAAATCAGGTTTATCCTTCCATGCCTCATAGGCTTCGCCAGAAGTTCGAGGACCCTGACCTACGTGTGATGATGTGAATTCGTTATAAGCACGTTTTGGAAGTTCCATGCAGTTATGAGTCTCATGAGGGCCATTGCATAGTTTGCATGTAGAAGCGATTCTGCTTACTTGGCTTGAAGGTTTTTGAGCTTCGTAAGATTTCATGAGAGACTTGACTCGACCTTCAAGTTCCATGATCCTACGGTTGGGAGTGCTAGAATTGTTCGAAGGCAAAGATATTGCCTTGACTGTTTTGTTCAAATCACGGGGATCATTCCAACTTTCGTTGTCATAGAGAGCAAGATCTTATATGAGTTCCCATGATTGTTCCGCACTAAGATCATGTAGCTTACCACCGGCCGATTGGTCAATGGCTCGCCTCGTGGAGATGTCGATATGGTCATAAAAGATTTGGACTTGGAGCCAAAGATCTATGCCATGATGAGGGACTTTTTGGAGTAAGTCCTTGAAACGAGTCCATGCTTCATAAAGAGATTCATTTTGACGTTGTTGGAACATCAAGATGTCATTTCTAAGCTTAGTAGTTCTCCCCGGTGGGAAAAATTGAGCAAGGAAACGAGTGGTGAGACCATCCCATGTGGTGATGGATCCCGCGGGTAAACGCTCAAGCCATTGACTAGCTTGATCCCGTAGAGAGAATTGGAATAGGCGTAAACGGGTAGTCTCTCTAGTTTCAACACCTAGGTCTATGGAATCTACGATTTTGAGAAAGTCCTTAAGATGTTGGTTTGGATCTTCGGAACGAAGTCCATAGAATGCACATCCGCTTTGCACCAACCGGATGGTGTCGGATCGCAAGGGGGTCACATTGGCTCCGGTGAGCTCAATGGTGTTTCGGTAGCCTTGGTGGCTAGGTTGGGAATACTCTCCTAAGGTTCAGGGCCTAAGGGGTTCTAGTGGTGGGTTTTGTTGTGGTGGAATGACGGGTTCAAAGATGTTACCACCTTCCATGATGTCGGATGGTAAAGAGTTACGAACAAAGGCACGAAGAATTGAGATAGACTAAAGAAGACCTAAAAATGAAAATAAAATCTTACTAGAAAGGAATCTAGCAAGTAGACCTAATAAAAAGAAATTCTAACCTAGACAATAACTATTCCTCGGGCTGCGGCGCCAAAAACTTGATGCGTGGGAATCGCAACAGGCTTTACCTCTCGAGGGATCTCGAGAAGCTTACAACCCCCACCAGGCAGTGTACCTGATCGTTGTAGTATAGTATAGTGACAAGTACCGGGGGGTTGATCGTTCAGCTTAGGAATAGTGTCGCTAGGATTAGAAAGCCTAAATACTAGTTCTAAAGGTGAGGGATGATTATTTTTGTGTTTTTATATTTTATAGAAAGCAAATTAAAATCTCGGGTTTGAAGGATTTGGGCGGAATTAGTTGCTAATCAACTAACCCAATACTAAGATGCAATCAAAATAAAATACTAGAAATGAAAATAAACTAATTTATACTAAAGTTGTGAGCAGTAATTGGAGAAAATGTGTTTACTTAGATTTCACTACTCCCTAGATATCTTTTACACGTTAATTACTTGTTATAATTGCATGGATGACGGATCGTATTCCTTAATACCATTCATGGGGTGGCACACATAACTCCCGAATTCTATGAGCTCTTATCTCCTCCTACACCATGCCCAGCACAACTATAGGGATTATAAACAGTGGCTCATGCATTAAATACAACCAATAAAGACCTAGTGCGCGTTGGTTCATGTTTCTTAAGACGTTCAAGCATGTTACCAATTGGAGATCTGCCAGTTTTCTTAAGCCTAACATATAAATCATTCATCCAAGACAAGAATAAACAAGTAATCAACACATAATCAATATCTAGGTTTCATTAGATCTAAGCAAACACAAGATAGATCTAGCCTAGCATGATGGAATTAAGACAAGAACATGATATAGACAACCAACACATAGACATATTGATTGAATTAAAAGAATACTTATCTCAATTACACATGAAAGGTATCAAGGGCTTAGAACCCTTGAAAAACCTGTAAAATTCGTACCAAGTTCGTACTTAGGGTTTCTCCAAAACTTCTATCTTTTTAATGTGAAAATTAGAAAACTATATATATGAAATAGGGTCTGACGGCGTCAAGACAAATTTTGTGACGCCGTCATCTCGCCGCCAAAATAAATCTCGGACTGCCTTGATCCAGATCTGACCAATTCGAGACACGCTTACATCACTAGTTAGACTAGCTTGAAGTTATTACCCGGCCTGGTCAAGTCCATAGAAAGTTTTTCGCAACGGTACATTTCTACTAAGACAAATCCTTTTCGAGACACGCTTACGTGGTACACCAAAATCGTACTTAGGGTTTCTCCCAAAACTTCTCTCTTTAAATGTGAAAAATTAGAAAACTATATATAGGAAAAGGGGTCTGACGGCGTCAAGACCAAATAGGTGACGCCGTCACCTCGCCGCCAAAACAATCCTCAGACTGCCTAGATCTACATTTGACGCCGTCAAGTACAATTCATTTCCAGGCCGTCATGACTTTAACTCTTGACGCCCTACCTTCATGACGCCGTCAAAACTCTTCTGGATCGTCATGGAATTTTACTCTTGACGCCGTCATGCATTGTTCCCAGCATGGAAAATTAAGACTTTGGCGTTTTCTTCACTTTTATGCTCCAAAAACGTCCAAATTGCTTCCTTTTCCAGATTTCACTCCCAAAGTACCTAAAATCACAAAAGGAACGATTTAAGGCAATATTTGATCAAATAAATTCGGATTCGGGCTTAAATGACCCCCTAAAAACGGATCATTTTTCGCCTCATCAGTGGGAATTGCACCAGGCTTCACCTCTCGAGGGATCTCGAGAAGCTTACAACCCCCACCAGGCAGTGTACCTGATCGTTGTAGTATAGTATAGTGACAAGTACCGGGGGATTGATCGTTCAACACAGGAATAGTGTCGCTAGGATTAGAAAGCCTAAAAACTAGGTCTAGAGGTGAGGGATGATTCTTTTTGTATTTTTTTATGTTTTTATGAAAGCAAATAAAATCTCAGGTTTTGGAAGAGTGGGCGGAATTAGTTGCTAGTCAACTAACCCAATAACTAAGATGCAATCAAAATAAAATAACGAAAATGTAAACAAACTAAATTAAACTAGTGGTGTGAACGATAGATGGGAGAATTGTGTTTACTTAGACTTCACTACTCCCTAGATATCTTTTACAGGTTAATTACTTGTTATAGTTGCGTGGATGACAGGTTATATTCCTTAATACAAATCATGGGGTGGTGTACTTACTTCCCCAATTCTATAAGCTCCTACTTCACTCCTATGTTGAGCCTGCAAGAAGCTCCTAACATGGGATCACTAGAATTCGCTCATGCATTAATTACAACCATAAAAACCTAGTACACATCGGTTCATGTTTCTTAAGACGTTCAAGCAAGTTACACAATGGAGATCTGCCAGTTTTCTTAAGGCTAACATTGAAATCATTCATCCATTACAACTATAAACAAGCAATCAACCTATAATCAACATCTAGGTTTCATTACATCTAAGCAAACACACAATAGATCTAGCCTAGCATGTTAAAATCAAGACAAGTGTAAGATATATTGTAACAACCGTGGTTTTGGCAGGTCAGTTTGACTGATTGTCTTGACTCGATTGATGTTTGTTTGGTGTGTCTTATGTGATTGAAGTGATATAAGTGTGATATAGGTGAGTTTTAGCACTAAATCCCTTTGCGTGGTGTTGTTTTTGTGAGTGAGTAATGTTGATTATTTGGGAAAGTTCATTTTGATCGCCTTTGTGGTGTAGAAATGACTTGTGTAGTTTTGGTGTTTTTGTGATTTTGCGTAACGAGTCTTCGTTCAAGTATTTGAGCGTTAGCAAGTTACGAGGAGTTTGTTTTTATGAGGTATATTTCAAAAAGAGTGTGAAATTCTATTTTTGGAAACTTTGTTGTGAAAATGATATTTTCCGGTTTGTCGTAAAAATTGAGGTTTATCGCGTAAGACGCTAGGATTAGCTACGGGTATTTATAAAATATGAAAAGTATGAGGTTTAAAGTGTATTAAATAAATTTAATAAAAAAAATAAAATAATATCTTATGTATAAGAAAAATCGGCCATAAGGGATAAATGGGGAAAAAGGAACCAAATTTGAGCCCAAATACAATTCCTAGCAATAAGGAATCCTAGTCCAACTCGAACAAGCCCAACCCCCAACCCATATAACCCCATGAACGACCCATACCCCTCTTTTCCTGCATATTTTGAGTCGATCAAGGGAGAGTAGAAGGAGAAAAAAATTAGGGTTTATAGTTTTGAAGCTAAAAATCAAGAATCAAGGTAAAATCTTTAAACTCTATGATCAATTGTTTGATTAACTAATCTAATTCATGTAATATTAATTATGATGGATCTAGGGTTTGTAAACTTCTGTAAATTAATTAACTAAAACATTTTGGGTTCAATTAATGAAGATATTATGATGATCCGTGAAGAGAATTGAGCGTAAAATATGCTAGTTATGGAGTTAGGGTTTGGACAGAAAATTATAGCTGTAAAGATGTGAGTGTAAATAATAGATGGTGATGAGTTAGGTCACGAATTTTAGGTCTAAATTGAAGTATAATGAAAGAGCTTTCTAAAAACTCCAGCCACGATCGATTTTAAGGTGGGGAAGTCGGTCTTTTGATTTTTCTTTGTTAAGGTGTCAAAGCTGTCAAACCGGGACAGATTTTGGGTAAAAGTTTGAGGGTGTAATGTGGTTGTAAAAGCGGTATTTTGACTAGGCCTTCTGGAATAGTTAAGTATTAGGTTATATTAGACTACCAGGAAAAGGATTCGCGATAAAAACTTGTGGAAGTATTTATTTAAAATCAAAACTTTTTGGTGTGCGTTCAGATCCGAATTTGGGTAGTTGACAAGTTTGAATTTATTATGAGTATTTGTGTGTGTTATTGGTCCATGGGCTTCTTGGATTAGCTTCTATGCTTATGAGAGACCATGTTGAATTTTTCGTGTGAGTTTTTGAACTTTATTTGTCGTGATTTTATGTGGGAGAATGTACTCAAAAATTATGCGTTTTCTGATTTTAAGAGTGCAAGGGATTTAGTGAGTGTTAGGTTATGGTAGTGGTTAGTATGGTGTCTAGGAGATCCATGGTGGGTCATATGAGTCTTAGACATCTATCATATGTGTATTACATGGGTTGTAGCTTTTAGCTTGACCTTGTGTAATGTGGATTATTTTTGTGTGCTATAGATTGTGAGTTGTTTTTGTGGAAGCTGCGGAGTTTAAGGTGAGTTCATAGTCCCATATTTTAACTTGTTTTAAACTTGGGATGGGAATGATGCTTGTCTTAAATGATTTGAATTACTGTGATTATGTGTATGGTGTTAAAGAGCTTGGACTTTTAATGTTATCGTATTTATGCTATATGTGAACGGTAATGATATGATGTGTGATAGCTGTGTGGTCCAATTGGGAGGGTGCTTACCCTGTTGCTCGTGCATACGACCTAATTGGAGAGTAGCATCCCTACTCACTATTTTTGTGTTGTGTGGTCCGATCGGAGGGTATTAATTTACCCATTATTTTGGGAGCGGGGGTCACGATCTGGCTCGGTATGATGTGTTTTGTAGCGGGGGTCACGATCCGGCCCGATGGTTGCCTTATGTGTGATGTTGCCTAGTAATATATGTAGCTTATATGATAACTATAATTATTGGTCCAGCTATGTTTTATAATCACAGTGATTTTGGTTGCCTAGTGTGTTTGAGTCTTAAACTTATGAATCTCACCAACGTAATGTTGACATTTTAAGCATCATTTTCAGGTGAGCTTTCTAAGGATAAGATAGAAGGAAGTGGATAGACGAGACCTTAGTTGCATTGGAAGTGGTTTAGCATCTATGTTTGAATTTATGTATTGTTTCGGATTTTGTTTTGGTTGTTTTGTTTTGGGGTATTGTTACAACACTTTGTGTTTGTACTTTGCTCTATTTTTGTGCATGTAGTTGTTCTCTATATAGACATCAGGTGTTGTGATGATATCCATGAAGTTACATCCTCGCGTTTCCGCCGTGGCGGGGTATGACAGATTGGTATCAGAGCCTTGGTTATAGAGAAGTAGGTGGTTGAACCTAGACTATAACTTAGGAGTCCCTCATATAGTTGCATTTAGGATCTATGTGTGAGTATAGTATTTTATATGTCTATTTTTCTATATTTATGAGATGTTTCATCGAGTTTAGGACGTCTATTCTATCCCTTATACATAGTATTGTATATATCGACTTTATTATATCGACTTCCGCGCGTAAGATGCTTCGTTGGACAACCGTTGTCGCTATCGGATGCGAGAGAGGTGGTAGGATGAAGCGGACTAACCGCAGAATCCGAGTTTCCGATAGCATGTATCTATGTTTGGACAAGGAGAGGATGTTTATGGGAAACGTTGGTAGAGAAGAAGTGGAGAGGTTTGGAACCACGGTGACTTCTGGAGATGGAGCCATTACTAAATACCCTTGGTGGTGTCCTCACTTCACATAGGAAGGGGATGTGGTTTAGTCTAAACCTCATGATTTGTATGCGCTTGTGAATCATGTGGAATTGGAAGAATAGAATAGAGATGGTTTTGCATGTTGTCGACTACCTCAACATGTAGGAAACATGAATGGTTGGTTGAGTAAAGATGAAAGGGAGTTAGGATGAAATGATGTGGATTCAGATCTAGAGTTCGAAGCGATTAGTAAGTTGAATCGATCTGAGTGGGGGAGACAAGTGCGAGAGTGGAGCTTGAGCCATTGTGCGATGTCTTTTGTTTTGTGTTATGTTATGGAATTCGTATATTTTCTTTTGCCGTCTTGAGCCATGTCAGAGCGTGATTACTCTTGGATATTGGATCGACCTTATCCAAGTGATTTTGATTATGGAGTTTACGTGATCGTTGGAATTGTTCCATGCGAGATGATTGTTTGCGACATCTTTTGTTTTTTTTTGCATGATGTGTTGTCATAGGAGGGAGTACACTTATGATAGGGGGCATAGATAATTATGGTGGCCAACATAATTATACATGCGTGACGACACAAGTGGACTTGCAAGTATGATGGCATGGATTGCATGGTGTATTAGGTGCTATGTGGTATATGTGCGTTATCATTGATTGATGTTTGTTGCTATATGTTGTGGTAGATGGTATGTGATACCATGATTGGTGATGGTTGTATGGTTAGAGAAGTATTCTCTTAACCGTTTGGGCAGTCGTTATATGTTGGGGTGTGTAGGTGGTAAGATTCCATCCTACCTATCATATGTTGATACCTCAAATATTGGTGCGTACTTATGTTGTCGTATTTAAGTTGATTCGTTTGCTAGACGCTCCGTTGTATACCTAATTCTTTGGTTGGCATTCCTATTCGTACCAGGATGGTACAGATGCCATATTCTTTCTCTTTGACGTTGTGATAGGTGTTGGGTAATCGAATTCATTTTGTTGGATACTGTTTCGTTTATTTGGTTATTCCATACATTCATTCCTCGGGTGAATGTTATACTATTCTTCAAGTATTGATTCGTGACGAGTTGGTGTGGATATTTGATCCCTCATTTACACACACCAATTGAATTTTGTGACATGTTTTGTGACCCGCTAGTATCGGTGTTTTTCTATGATTTTGGTTTGATCGTTGTACGAATGAGTCTGTAAGTTCATCGTTTGGTTTACAATGTATTTGCGTGAGTGTTCACTGGTATGAGTTCTTTTGAGGATTATTTTGATTACAGAATTCTTCAATGTCTTTCGCGTTCGATTAAGAGGTTGTGTTAGAGTCTTTATGGCATTTTACAAATTCGTTTTGGGTATTTCAAGGTCGTTTGATGGAAAGTAATATTTTTATGGGAAATGAAGTGTGAAAAAAAAATGGTTATGTTAATGTCTTACATAAAATGGTTTACATATATTTTATAAAAAAAAGATGTATAAGTTTAAGATATGTCTTGTGAAAAACGGTGTTCATTTGTTTTTGAGAAGGTCGAGCGTAACACCCCCAATTCATGATGCAGCGGAATTCAACTTGGGTGTTACTCGACGGCACAACAGTCATAATAATAGAAAACGATCTCTAAACGAATCGTAATAAAAAGAGTTGTCATTCATATTTATTCAAATATATCAGAGTTTACATAGTAAGGTCCCAAAATGTTCCATTGTTTCAAAACACATCAATATAAAGTCTATGATGTTTTTATTGAATGACATAAGAGTTTATAGCCTTCTTCTTCCGGTACGTGCCCTTCCGCTCCATTCTTGATTATCATGGACCTGAAATACATGCTTAAAAGGTCAACACAAAGGTTGAGTGATATTCATAGAGTTTGTTTAACGGTTGAACACAATATGTTGGTAGTAAGAGTTAATTAGACTCATACTCATGTTAGAAAACAAAACAGTTATTATTATGTACTAAGCTCATGCAACCAATACGTTAACGGGTACCAATATCAATCGGTGGTTATGTTGCCCCGGTAAGTACTTTGCCGTCATACTTAATGTTTTCAAATATAGTGCATTCATTTGAACTAACTGCTCAAACAAATGGGATTCGTCAATCCCAATAGGCCTATTCACAATACTCGCGCTCACTAATACTAGTGATTAAATGGTTCATGATGGGGCCTAGGATTGGCAAGGTAGGTACTTAGTAATAATAAAACAATCAGGCAGCATACAGTTTCAAAGCATTGTGTTCGGTTTAGAATTAGCATGTATTCCCCCCCAAGGGTTTGTAAAACATTAAAGTAATGTAAGGTGGGGCTATGAACTCACCTCAAGTACAATAGCAAGTAACGAAGGTGATGGTTGGATCGTGTAGGTTTCTACGAGCAACCTATAAATAGAATGTTGCGACTTAGGATTTGTGTAAAGAATATAACGGAGTGCCTATATATATATATTGCATTTAGTCCATGATGATGTATGATGTATATTTGTAAGTCTTTGAAAGAAAAGATTTATGAACATGTATGTTTTGGTATATCGTTTACTACCGTTCGGGCTAACATATTTCAGAAGTCATGTTAGTAAGCGTTCGAGGAGCCAGGACACTTTAACTCGTAAATCCACAACTCATCTCGACGGCTTACATAATGAACTCCTCACATGAAGCTCCCTACTATTGTAGTAGTTGATAAAGTATATAGATATAGGTTTTGATCCGAAAACGTTACATGTCCGATATTTGGATAAACTTAGGAAAGTTTATAGTACATGAAGATTGTTATTAGGGTATGATTCATAAGTTTTGTATGACCATTTGTCTTGGTAAAATCTCATGGTTTCCTTTTAAGTGAAGTAGACCCAAATTGTTTGTTCATGTTATCGCCAAACTCATTATTTCATGTTTACGCCTATGTAAGTGATTATGGTCATTTAGTCATGGCCTAGCCATGACCTTTGGTCCTTGTTCCAAGGTCATGATACACAACCTTGGCTCTAGCCATGGTGGGGGTCTTGGTTATAGGTCATAACAATTCTTGTTCCTTTGAAAGTATAACAATAGCATAGTGACTTAAAATATGTAAATAGCTGTTAAGAAAATGAGAAATATCTCACTCAGAAGGCGTTTTCAAGGCTCGAGCCTCTTTGTTCCTGAAGGAAAACGTGATTCCGGACAACTTTCATGAATCGGACCAGAAAGGCCTCTTTTTGCGTGTTTTAGGTTCTGTCACAGAAGCTTTTTAGGCAGTTTGCCGGAAATCTTTGGTAACTTCAAATCGCCATAACTTTTGACTCGTTTACTCTTTTTAGGTGGTTCAAATTGCTATGGTTTCCTTGTTAGGTCCTCTACCACAATATGTAATAATCAAGTATCATATTTTTACCATTTTGATCAGGTCTTACAAAGAAATTCATTGGTTTACTTGTTTTAGTAACTTGTTTCAATAATTCATTACAACATCTTTTACTCATCATGATACATCATGGACATAATTACAACACATAATATAGCAAGAATAACATGTAAATGATATGAACATGAGAATTAAACAAGAAGCATGTTAGGTTTAGTCTTACAACTTTTGGCTTTCTAATTAAAGAAAGGAGTAACAAGTAAGGAAATGGACTTTGATAGACTTGCTTCAACCCTTTTCACTTCAAGCAACCTTTCTACCCTTGGTATTCTTGAAAGATGGATGATAAAGGTTGAGGTGTATTGAGTAGATTTAAACTCAAGAGAAAACACCAAGTATTCTAGGGTTTGGAAGATTTTTGGTGAAAAATAAGCTAACTAGGGTTTCTATCTTGAACTTGCACTTGATCTTTGCTATAACTATGAAGAATAAAACTAAGTGTGAGAGGTGTTGGTGGGTTGTGATGGCCGGCCAAGGATGGGAGGGGAGGGAGTATATATAGGTCCATGAGGAGGTTAGTATTCTTAGGATATTTTTGGCCAAGAAACACATGTAACACATCTAAGACCACAAGCCATGAGATCAAGCCACCAAGGGTGTGACTCCCCCCCCCCTTTGGCGGTTCAAATGGGATAAGGAGGGGAGGTGGCATGGCTTGGGAAAATATCTAGATATTATGTGCATTTTGACTCCGGGAAATGCCAACCGTAAATGATTAGGCCTCAAAACGTAAAACCGGGTGTCGTAAAATTATGAAACTTTAAAGTATTGTTAGAAATATTCATATGTCCCATAATAAAATATAAAATGGGTGATAAGTTCCATTTGGGTGGTAAAACCTGCTAAAAGCTGGAAACACGGGTCTAAAACGCGTAATACGTAAAATGTACGAATGTTGCGTAAAACTGAGAAAAGTAAAATGTTACTTTTCTAATATGCTAAAAATGATTTAAAATGATTTATAATGTCTAGACTGGGCTCAGTCTGGTGTCGGTTGGTCTTAAATGTCTTTTAGACATCAAACCGGAAGCCTAAAAATCACGAAATGATTTATAAATCAAAGAATGATTTTTAGTCAATGGAGGAGGGAAAAATATGTTGACTTATTTTAATAAGTTGAAAGCTCAAATCATCTTAGAAATGTGGTGCAGGTATAAGCTAGGGTTACGGCTGAGTAAAAACGCTTAAAACTGAAAATTCCAGTTTTTCACGGCCGAAGTTTATTTGGGCCATGATTTTTCTCAGTCATGATTTATTCTCAAATAAATCATGAATGTGTTAAACATTTTTCTGATGTGGGGTCACCTGACGGGGTCAAATTTCGTTGTGCGTAGAATTCCTGATTGCCGTTTTACCCTAAAACGTATTATTCTGTGTAATTCCTTAATAACTTTCACAAAAATGATCTGACGAGTGTCAAACATTTAATTTGCCATGGAAATGATTTATCACTCGAGAATATGAAATAAAAATCAACTTTCGGGAGAATTTCAAAAAGAAATGAATAGTAAAAATGAATAGTAACATGAATAGTAAAATTTTCCGAAAATAGAAATTAACCTGAAATCGTGAATTGTTACAGTCTCCACCCCATATGAGAGCTCCGTCCCGGAGATCAATTTACGTTGGAGGTAGAAGCTTCGTTGGTAAAAAGATGTGGGTATTTCTTACGTATCTGGTCCTCTCGTTCCCATGTGTATTCAGGACCACGTCGTGAGTTCCAACGAACTTTGATAATTGGTATACGGCTTTGTTTGAGTTGTTTGACCTCTCGGTCCATGATTTCTACAGGTTCCTCAACGAATTGAAGATCGTCATTGAGTTGAATTTCATCGAGTGGAATCACAAGTGATTCATCCGATAAGCATTTCTTTAGGTTAGATACATGGAAAGTGGGGTGTACACTACTGAGTTCTGATGGAAGCTCAAGTCTGTACGCCACAGGGCCAACCCTGGCTAGGATTTTGAATGGTCCGATGTATCTTGGGTTTAGTTTTCCTCGTTTACCGAATCGTATCAAGCCCTTCCAAGGCGATACCTTTAGCATAACCCTATCTCCGACTTGGAATTCTAGGGGTCTGCGTCGTGTGTCGGCATAACTTTTCTGTCGATCTCTTGCGGTTTGTAATCGACTTCTGATTTGTACAATCTTATCCGTTGTTTCACGGATGAGTTCTGGTCCAGTGAGTTGAACTTCTCCTACTTCAGCCCAACAAGCAGGTGAACGACACTTTCGACCGTAAAGTGCTTCAAATGGAGCTGCTTTAATACTTGTATGATAGTTGTTGTTGTAGGAAAATTCGACTAATGATAAATGAGTATCCCATCCTTTTCCAAAGTCTATTATACAAGCTCGAAGCATGTCTTCAAGTGTTTGAATAGTTCGTTCACTCTGACCATCGGTCTGAGGATGATACGCTGTATTCATGTCTAGATTTGTTCCAAAGGCGTCTTGGAGTGACTGCCAGAAATTGGAAGTAAATCTACCATCTCTGTCGGATATGATGGATATCGGTGCACCATGTCTTGAGACTATTTCTTTGACATATAGTCGGGTTAGTTGTTCCATTTTGTAAGTCTCTTTGATTGGTATAAAGTGTGCGGATTTTGTGAGACGATCAACTATGACCCAGATGGAGTCATAACCGCTTGATGTCTTTGGGAGTTTGGTAATGAAGTCCATAGTAATTCTTTCCCATTTCCACATAGGAATCTCTGGTTGTTGCAATGGACCGGATGGTTTTTGATGTTCGGCTTTTACTTTGGAGCAGGTAAGACACTTGCTAACATAAGTTGCAATGTCGGCTTTCATGTTCGGCCACCAATAGAGTATTTTAAGATCATGATACATCTTATCAGATCCTGGATGTATGGAGTATTTAGACTTGTGTGATTCATGCATGATCAAGTCTCGTAGGCCACCATAAAGTGGTAACCAACTTCGACCTTGGAAGCATAGAGTTCCATCTGAACGGGTTTCGAATTTCTTCTGCATCATGCCATCCAACCTTTCCTTTTGGATGTCTTCTTGTTTCACCGCCTCAGCTTGAGCGTGAAGGATTTGAGTAGGAAAGTTTGAATTTATGGTTAAAACTAAGGCTCGGACTCGTAGTGGTTTAACCCGTTCCTTTCAGCTCAGGGCGTCGGCTACTACGTTTGCTTTCCCTGGGTGGTAACGAATGTCGCAATCATAATCACTAAGTAATTCCAACCAACGACGTTGTCTCATGTTTAGTTCTTTTTGGTTTAAAATGTGTTGTAGACTTTTATGATCGGTGTACACAGTACACCTAGTACCGTATAGATAGTGCCTCCAGATTTTTAGTGCAAAGACTACGGCTCCTAACTCTAAGTCATGAGTGGTGTAATTTTCCTCATGGACCTTGAGTTGTCTTGATGCATAAGCCATGACCTTATCGCGTTGCATCAACACGGCACCTAAACCTTGGTACGATGCATCACAATAGACTACAAAATCTTCGATCCCATCTGGCAATGCTAGGATAGGAGCACTACAAAGTTTTTGTTTAAGGGTTTGGAAAGCATTTTCTTCGTCTTCATCCCACACGTATTTCTTGTTTTTCTGAGTTAGCTTGGTTAAAGATTTTGCTATTGAAGAAAATCCTTCAATAAACCTTTGGTAATACCCGGCTAAACCCAGAAATTGACGAATTTCTGTAGGTGTGGTAGGTGTTGGCCAATTTTTGATAGCTTCAATTTTAGCGGGATCGACATGTAAACCGGTTTTGTCAATCACATGCCCAAGGAATTGTACGGATTGAATCCAAAATTCGCATTTGGAAAACTTTGCATACAATTTCTCTTCCTTGAGTAGTCCTAAAATTGTTCTCAGGTGTTCTTTGTGTTCTTCTTCGTTTTTGGAATATATGAGAATGTCGTCTATGAATACGATCACGAACTTGTCCAAATATGGCTTACACACACGATTCATGAGATCCATGAATACTGCTGGTGCATTAGTTAACCCAAAGGGCATCACTTGGAATTCATGGTGACCATATCGTGTCCTAAAGGCTGTTTTTGGAATGTCTTCATCACGAACTCTAACTTGGTGGTAACCTGAACGTAGGTCGATTTTTGAGTAATAGGTTGAACCTTGTAATTGATCGAATAAATCATCAATTCTTGGTAATGGGTAACGGTTCTTTATGGTTAGTTTGTTTAGCTCACGATAGTCAATACACATTCGTAATGACCCATCTTTCTTCTTCACGAATAAAACTGGAGCTCCCCAAGGTGAGGAACTGGGTCGAATAAATCCCTTGTCCGCAAGTTCTTGTAATTGATTTGATAGCTCTTGCATCTCTGAAGGTGCTAGCCGGTATGGTGCGCGGGCAACTGGCGCCGCTCCTGGTATTAAATCAATTCTGAACTCTATTTGGCGATTTGGTGGTAGTCCGGGTAAGTCTTCTGGAAAGACTTCAGGAAACTCACGGGCAATAGGAACATCTTCGAGACGTTTTTCATCGGTTTTCTTTTCTGTTACGTGGGCTAAGAAAGCATAACATCCTTTCTCAATGTACTTCATGGTTTTGATACATGAGATGATGTTTATTCGAGTTCCACTTTGATCACCACGAATGATCAAAGTTTCATTGTCACATGGAATGTGCACAACTTTTTCACCACAAATAATGTTAGCTTGATGTTTAGACAACCAATCCATGCCAATAACTACATCAAAACTTCCGAGTTCAATTGGCATAAGATTGATGTCAAAGGGGTGGTCTAAGAGATTAAGGGTACAGTTTGGGATTACGGTATTGGTTTTTACTAAGTCACCGGTAGCTAGCTCAACATTATAACTAGTGGTTAAAGTAATTGATGGAATATCAAGTAAAGGCGCAATTCTAGTAGATATAAAGCTCATATCAGCACCAGAATCGAATAATACTTTAACAGGAATATTATTGAGTAAGAACGTACCGGTAACCACGTTCGGGTCCTGGTGTGGTTCTTCCTTTCCTATGACATAGGCTCTAGCACGAGCACCTCCGCCTTGGGGCCCTTGGTTTTGAGGACAGTTGTTCTTATAGTGTCCCCTTTCACCACACCCGAAACAAGTAACTATGGGCTGTGTGTTAGCCCCAGTAGCTATACCCTTGCCTCTACAATCTTTGGCAAGATGTCCGGGCTTTTGGCACTTGTGGCATTTGGCCGGGCAAGGACCTTCGTGATGGTAATTACACTTGGTACATTGTGGTTGATTACCCACGTACCTACCACCAGCGGGTGCGGCAACATAAGCCGTCGCGGCTTCCTGTCGCTTGTTCTGTTGATTGTGGTGATTGTTGTTTCGGGTTTGGTTGTTGTTGTTGTTGTTGTTCCCATGGTTACCATCATATGGTCGTTTATTGTTGTTGTTCTTGTTGTTGTTGTTGTTGCGGTAGTTGGAATTGTTGGGATTGTTGGCATTGCTGTTGTTGGTGTTGTTGGTGTTGGGGTTGTTTTGCTTGCGGGTTTCCGACATACGTACCACTTGATCCATGAGACTACGGGACATCCGTATAGCCTCATCAAGTTCTTTTGGATTTGCCGAAGTCACATTCCCCTGTATGCTTGAGGGAAGTCCCCAAATATACCTTTCCAACATCTTTTCCTTTGGGGAAACCATCGTTGGACAAAGTATCCTCAGTTCCTGGAATCTACGGTTGTAGGTCATGATATCATTTCCCTTAACCGTAAGATCCCAGAACTCAACTTCCAACTTTTGTATCTCACTGCGTGGACAGTATTCCTTGATCATCATTAGTTTCAAATTAGCCCAAGTAATTTTGTAGGCATTCTCAATGCCCATGGGTTGAGCAATTGAGTTCCACCAGGACAAGGCCTCATTCAACAGAGTACTTGTGGCATACTGAACTTTATCCCCCTCGATACATTTACTAATAATGAACACCGATTCTGCCTTTTCGAACCAACGGGTCAAACCTACAGCCCCTTCAGTACCCTTGAATTTGAGGGGTTCACATTTCAGGTAGGAAATGAACGAGCAACCCTTTGGTACTGTAGTAACATTGGTCACCGGAGGGGTAGGTCCTCCAAGGTTAAGACTGGCAACTCTTGCAGCCTCTGCAGCTATTGCAGCTTCCGCAGCAGTGGCGGCTTCTGCGGCTGCTGCAGCATCAGCAGCGGCTGCAGTATCATCAGCTGCTGCAGCATCAGCAGCTGCTGCAGCATCAGCAGCACCAGCAGCTGTGGTGGCATCGGCAGCTGCTGCAGCTGCTGCAGCTACGGCTGCTCGTTCTGCGATAAGTGCTGCATTGACACTATCCTTTACCAGTTTGCGGATGGCGGCTTGCGTCATCGTTGGTGGGGTCTTTTTCTTTGGCGCCATGTTTCTATTGTTCAAAAGATACGTTGTAATTAGAGAGTTGTGAAATGAGCACAATTTGATAGGAATGATAGGATAATAATGTTGAAACTTAAAAGCAACACATGATAGTATATAAAACAAAAGTTTTATTTATATAACGTTGAGTACAAAATCGAACTTATTACAAGTTCATTCAAAACTTACTAACTGATAATTTCAGTTAGTAATTACAACGTTGTACAAAAGCTAACTAGTACTATATCACTAGTCTAACGTCGGTTGGGAGGTTGTTGTTGTCCGGTCGGATTATTATTTCCGCGTGTTGCTAACACATCTACACTTTCGTTCGGACGGTATTCTTTGACTTCCTTTCGGTATAGCCTTTGTTGTATGGCACTTATTTGAGTTTGCATGCCACACAAATCATTCCTAAGTTGATACCTGTCAAAGTTTGCAACATCTAACCGGATTTCGGCGGTATTTAGGCGGTTAAGTAGTTTGTGAATTTGAACTGCATCCTGTTCTTGTGCCCTCTCAACCAAAGTGAGTCTATCCTTGACATTATCCAAGCCCGTCAAAGGATTTAAGACTTCTTCCCCAACATGAGTCGAGTCATGCTTCACGTAGCTCATGTCAAGCTTAAACCAATATAGGTCGTCTTGAGCATTCATGGCATCCATTCTAGCAGAATTTACCTTGGACATACATTCGTGCATTTGACTTGCCATACATTTAACTTTGAGTTGGGTTAGGTTGAGAGCTTGTTTCAAAGAGTAGATTTCGTATTGAGCTGAGTTCGCGAACATATGTGGAGATGTAGATGTTCCGCCGGTTTGGTAAGTAGATTTCGGAATTTGAGCTGGAGTGGTACGGTTAGATTCGGATGAAATTGGTGAAACCGGAGGTGGAGATGTCAATGGTGATAAATGTGGCACCACTAATAGTTCCTCCGCTTCCTCCTCGATGCCTTCGATGTCAACATCCATTTCAGGATCTTCGTCCGAATCTAGATCCTCATAAGGTATTTCCTCATCGTCATAGTCAATTTGTTCAAAGTAAGGATCATCGGGTCCGGGAAGAATTGGTAAATACTCGGGCATAGCATGAAGATGATCGGGAGATGGAGGTGCGGACATGATGTCTACAATTTATGATGTCAAAAATAATCAAATGTTTATGGAAAATGCTCAAACTAAGGAAATGTGCATATGACAATATACAAATATGTTCATGTAGGATAACATGTGTAATAAGTCCATAATCTTCTGGAGGACGGAAGGCACGAAGATCGGAAGGCTATAAAAATGTTTTTGCTTGTTATTGTAGTTATAGTTTAGGTCTCACTTAGACCCGTTTCTCTATAACCATGGCTCTGGTACCAATCTGTAACACCCCCAATTCATGATGCAGCGGAATTCAACTTGGGTGTTACTCGACGGCACAACAGTCATAATAATAGAAAACGATCTCTAAACGAATCGTAATAAAAAGAGTTGTCATTCATATTTATTCAAATATATCAGAGTTTACATAGTAAGGTCCCAAAATGTTCCATTGTTTCAAAACACATCAATATAAAGTCTATGATGTTTTTATTGAATGACATAAGAGTTTATAGCCTTCTTCTTCCGGTACGTGCCCTTCCGCTCCATTCTTGATTATCATGGACCTGAAATACATGCTTAAAAGGTCAACACAAAGGTTGAGTGATATTCATAGAGTTTGTTTAACGGTTGAACACAATATGTTGGTAGTAAGAGTTAATTAGACTCATACTCATGTTAGAAAACAAAACAGTTATTATTATGTACTAAGCTCATGCAACCAATACGTTAACGGGTACCAATATCAATCGGTGGTTATGTTGCCCCGGTAAGTACTTTGCCGTCATACTTAATGTTTTCAAATATAGTGCATTCATTTGAACTAACTGCTCAAACAAATGGGATTCGTCAATCCCAATAGGCCTATTCACAATACTCGCGCTCACTAATACTAGTGATTAAATGGTTCATGATGGGGCCTAGGATTGGCAAGGTAGGTACTTAGTAATAATAAAACAATCAGGCAGCATACAGTTTCAAAGCATTGTGTTCGGTTTAGAATTAGCATGTATTCCCCCCCAAGGGTTTGTAAAACATTAAAGTAATGTAAGGTGGGGCTATGAACTCACCTCAAGTACAATAGCAAGTAACGAAGGTGATGGTTGGATCGTGTAGGTTTCTACGAGCAACCTATAAATAGAATGTTGCGACTTAGGATTTGTGTAAAGAATATAACGGAGTGCCTATATATATATATTGCATTTAGTCCATGATGATGTATGATGTATATTTGTAAGTCTTTGAAAGAAAAGATTTATGAACATGTATGTTTTGGTATATCGTTTACTACCGTTCGGGCTAACATATTTCAGAAGTCATGTTAGTAAGTGTTCGAGGAGCCAGGACACTTTAACTCGTAAATCCACAACTCATCTCGACGGCTTACATAATGAACTCCTCACATGAAGCTCCCTACTATTGTAGTAGTTGATAAAGTATATAGATATAGGTTTTGATCCGAAAACGTTACATGTCCGATATTTGGATAAACTTATGAAAGTTTATAGTACATGAAGATTGTTATTAGGGTATGATTCATAAGTTTTGTATGACCATTTGTCTTGGTAAAATCTCATGGTTTCCTTTTAAGTGAAGTAGACCCAAATTGTTTGTTCATGTTATCGCCAAACTCATTATTTCATGTTTACGCCTATGTAAGTGATTATGGTCATTTAGTCATGGCCTAGCCATGACCTTTGGTCCTTGTTCCAAGGTCATGATACACAACCTTGGCTCTAGCCATGGTGGGGGTCTTGGTTATAGGTCATAACAATTCTTGTTCCTTTGAAAGTATAACAATAGCATAGTGACTTAAAATATGTAAATAGCTGTTAAGAAAATGAGAAATATCTCACTCAGAAGGCGTTTTCAAGGCTCGAGCCTCTTTGTTCCTGAAGGAAAACGTGATTCCGGACAACTTTAGTGTTTTAACTTTTTCATGAATCGGACCAGAAAGGCCTCTTTTTGCGTGTTTTAGGTTCTGTCACAGAAGCTTTTTAGGCAGTTTGCCGGAAATCTTTGGTAACTTCAAATCGCCATAACTTTTGACTCGTTTACTCTTTTTAGGTGGTTCAAATTGCTATGGTTTCCTTGTTAGGTCCTCTACCATAATATGTAATAATCAAGTATCATATTTTTACCATTTTGATCAGGTCTTACAAAGAAATTCATTGGTTTACTTGTTTTAGTAACTTGTTTCAATAATTCATTACAACAACATCTTTTACTCATCATGATACATCATGGACATAATTACAACACATAATATAGCAAGAATAACATGTAAATGATATGAACATGAGAATTAAACAAGAAGCATGTTAGGTTTAGTCTTACAACTTTTGGCTTTCTAATTAAAGAAAGGAGTAACAAGTAAGGAAATGGACTTTGATAGACTTGCTTCAACCCTTTTCACTTCAAGCAACCTTTCTACCCTTGGTATTCTTGAAAGATGGATGATAAAGGTTGAGGTGTATTGAGTAGATTTAAACTCAAGAGAAAACACCAAGTATTCTAGGGTTTGGAAGATTTTTGGTGAAAAATAAGCTAACTAGGGTTTCTATCTTGAACTTGCACTTGATCTTTGCTATAACTATGAAGAATAAAACTAAGTGTGAGAGGTGTTGGTGGGTTGTGATGGCCGGCCAAGGATGGGAGGGGAGGGAGTATATATAGGTCCATGAGGAGGTTAGTATTCTTAGGATATTTTTGGCCAAGAAACACATGTAACACATCTAAGACCACAAGCCATGAGATCAAGCCACCAAGGGTGTGACTCCCCCCCCCTTTGGCGGTTCAAATGGGATAAGGAGGGGAGGTGGCATGGCTTGGGAAAATATCTAGATATTATGTGCATTTTGACTCCGGGAAATGCCAACCGTAAATGATTAGGCCTCAAAACGTAAAACCGGGTGTCGTAAAATTATGAAACTTTAAAGTATTGTTAGAAATGTTCATATGTCCCATAATAAAATATAAAATGGGTGATAAGTTCCATTTGGGTGGTAAAACCTGCTAAAAGCTGGAAACACGGGTCTAAAACGCGTAATACGTAAAATGTACGAATGTTGCGTAAAACTGAGAAAAGTAAAATGTTACTTTTCTAATATGCTAAAAATGATTTAAAATGATTTATAATGTCTAGACTGGGCTCAGTCTGGTGTCGGTTGGTCTTAAATGTCTTTTAGACATCAAACCGGAAGCCTAAAAATCACGAAATGATTTATAAAATCAAAGAATGATTTTTAGTCAATGGAGGAGGGAAAAATATGTTGACTTATTTTAATAAGTTGAAAGCTCAAATCATCTTAGAAATGTGGTGCAGGTATAAGCTAGGGTTACGGCTGAGTAAAAACGCTTAAAACTGAAAATTCCAGTTTTTCACGGCCGAAGTTTATTTGGGCCATGATTTTTCTCAGTCATGATTTATTCTCAAATAAATCATGAATGTGTTAAACATTTTTCTGATGTGGGGTCACCTGACGGGGTCAAATTTCGTTGTGCGTAGAATTCCTGATTGCCGTTTTACCCTAAAACGTATTATTCTGTGTAATTCCTTAATAACTTTCACGAAAATGATCTGACGAGTGTCAAACATTTAATTTGCCATGGAAATGATTTATCACTCGAGAATATGAAATAAAAATCAACTTTCGGGAGAATTTCAAAAAGAAATGAATAGTAAAAATGAATAGTAAAATTTTCCGAAAATAGAAATTAACCTGAAATCGTGAATTGTTACATCGAGTACGGGGAATAAGAACTGTCTATGGTTCTCATTTACCAAACTTGTTAGGTATTTGGTTCATCGAGTGTTTCTTTCGTTGAGGTACGTTTGTGGATGTTTTATGGGTACGTGTATTTTATATTTTCTTAGTATGGGTTTTCATGAGCATTTTATCCGTGTCTACTTTTATTGGGAAAAAATTTTCTTATTGTGTTTTCTAGCTTTGATTTTGATGTTCGTTACTTCGTTAGTCGGTAATTCGTACCCCTTTCGAGTTCGTTAACATACGTTTTAGTTCGACCGGTTTCATGGTTCGCGTCGTTTACTTAGGATAGATTGTCGTTTTGATTATCAATTTGTTCGTTGAAAAAGAAGAGGATGTTGCCAAGTGTCCAAGTGAGAAGTTCAGCTTCAAGATGTACGTTCTTCAGGCATCGCGGAGGTAGAAGAACCATATGAGGAAATATGTGATACGTGACTTAGAGTTGGGGAGTAGAACTTGGAGATGGTATTGGTATGGAGCAGAAATTGTTATCTACACAGATCATAAGAATCTTTTGCATATATTTGATGAGAGACTAATATATGTAGAAGAGAAGTTGGGTGTGGAATTTCTCAGTGACTACGATTGTCTGATTCGCTACTGTCAAGGAAGGGCGGACATTGTGGTAAGGGCGCTAAGCGGGAGTGAACGAGTGAAACTTAGATGTTGAGAGCAATGGTTATGATAATTCGGTTCGGAGTTAAGAGGATGATATTGACAGTCTAGAGAGAGAGGTTCAAGGATGAGAACATGTAAGAAGAACGATTACTTGGTTTAGACCAGTAAATGGAAAGGAACGAAGATGGAGGAATGTACTTTGCGGACCAGCTATTGGTTTCTTTGAGAGGAAATGTAAGGACATCAATCATGCAAGGTATTTGATACATCTGAGAATGGATAAGACGTATTATTACCTTAGCAAGAAATGTATGGAGGAGTAGGCGAGATTTTTTTTTTCTCTCGGTGAGTTGGTAAAGAGCCATGGGGTGTCGCATTGATCATCAAGAAACATGATGAAATACTTACTTCGCGATAGTGGTAAACGTGTTATGGAGTCTTGAGAACGCGTATGTAGATGAGTGCGACTTATCATTATCTAATGAGTCAACTAAGTGAGCGTACAAATCAGGCGTTGGATGGTGAGATGAGAGCATGGGTTTGTTTGATTTTGGAGAAAGCCGGGGTATACATTTATCCTTAGCTGAGTTCTCCTATATCAACAATTATCATTCTAGTATTGAGTATGTGTCGTGTGAAAAGTGGTATGGAAGGTAATGTAGGTCACCTGTTTTATAGGCAAAGGTTGGAACACGCCAACTAATTGGTCCTGAACTAGAACGAGAGACTACGAATAAGGTTTTCCTATTAAGGAAAGACTTAAGGCAGCAAGAGATCGCCAAAAGAGTTATGCGGATTATTTCCGTAAGCCTTAGAGTTTGGTGTTGGTGATATTGTGAGGTTAAAAGTATCTCCTTGGAAGGGTGTTGTGCGTTTTAGTAAGAAAGGCAAGCAAGCACCGAGATACGTAGGACCATTTGAGATTTCAGAAAGGGTTGGATTTGTGGCATACCGGTTGAAGTTAGCTGAGGAATTAAGTGTTGTACATGATACGTTTCACGTATCGAATGGGAAGAAGTGGTTGGCAGATGCTAGTCTGCATGTGCAATTAGATGAATGTAAGGTTGACAAGACTCTTCGTTTTGTCGAGAAACCTGTTGAGATTATGGAATCGAGATGTTAAGAGATTGAAGTGTGGTGAGATAGCGTTGGTAAAGGTATGGTGGGATTCTAAGCGTGGTCCTGAGTTTACTTGGGAACGCGAGAATCAGATGTAATTAATGTTTGTTTTATGGGTATCTGTTATTTGTGAGTGCGTCTTGCGGTTACATGTTGGTTTTTCATTTGGTTCGAGAGTATCGTACCTACCTGTGTGAAGTCATTTTGATCGTTGGTGTTATTGATCGGGGAGTGTATCTATTTGTGTGTATCGTTGTAGTGACGGAATGTTTTTCTATCGTGTGAATTCGGGTAATTAGTCGGTTCACATTTTTGCGATTCTTTCTCTGTGATTTTGTGGTGTGGTATTATTCCGCTTAAATATCCATAAATATTCTTTTGTTGTTGAGTGGTGACTCGTGTAGTTGAAATCTCAGGACGCGATTTCCCTAAGTGGGGGATGATGTAACAACCGTGGTTTTGGCAGGTCAGTTTGACTGATTGTCTTGACTCGATTGACGTTTGTTTGGTGTGTCTTAGGTGATTGAATTGATATAAGTGTGATATATGTGAGTTTTAGCACTAAATCCCTTTGCGTGGTGTTGTTTTTGTGAGTGAGTAATGTTGATTATTTGAGAAAGTTCATTTTGATCGCCTTTGTGGGGTAGAAATGACTTGTGTAGTTTTGGTGTTTTTGTGATTTTGCGTAACGAGTCTTCGTTCAAGTATTTGAGCGTTAGCAAGTTACGAGGAGTTTGTTTTTATGAGGTATATTTCAAAAAGAGTGTGAAATTCTATTTTTGGAAACTTTGTTGTGAAAATGATATTTTTCGGTTTGTCGTAAAAATTGAGGTTTATCGCGTAAGGCGCTAGGATTAGCTACGGGTATTTATAAAATATGAAAAGTATGAGGTTTAAAGTGTAATAAATAAATTTAATAAAAAAAATATAAAATAATATCTTATGTATAAGAGAAATCGGCCATAAGGGTTAAATGAGGAAAAAGGAACCAAATTTGAGCCCAAATACAATTCCTAGCAATAAGGAATCCTAGTCCAACTCAAACAAGCCCAACCCCCAACCCATATAACCCCATGAACGACCCATACCCCTCTTTTCCTGCATATTTTGAGTCGATCAAGGGAGAGGAGAAGGAGAAAAAAATTATGGTTTATAGTTTTGAAACTAAAAATCAAGAATCAAGGTAAAATCTTTAAACCCTATGTTCAATTGTTTGATTAATTAATCTAATTCATGTAATATTAATTATGATGGATCTAGGGTTTGTAAACTTCTGTAAATTAATTAATTAAAACATGTTGGGATCAATTAATGAAGATATTATGATGATCCGTGAAGAGAATTGAGCGTAAAACATGCTAGTTATTGAGTTAGGGTTTGGACAGAAAATTCTAGCTGTAAAGATGTGAGTGTAAATAACAGATCGTTATGTGTTAGGTCATGAATTTTAGGTCTAAATTAAAGTATAATGAAAGAGCTTTCCAAAAAGTCCAGCCACGATCGATTTTAAGGTCGGGAAGTCGGTCTTTTGATTTTTCTTTGTTAAGGTGTCAAAGCTGTCAAACCGGGACAGATTTTGGGTAAATGTTTGAGGGTGTAATGTGGTTGTAAAAGTGGTATTTTGACTAGGCCTTCTGGAATAGTTATTTATTAGGTTATATTAGACTACCACGAAAAGGATTCGCGATAAAAACTAGTGGAAGTATTTATTTAAAATCAAAACTTTTTGGTGTGCGTTCAGATCTGAATTTGGGTAGCTGACAAGTTTGAATTTATTATGAGTATTTGTGTATGTTATTGGTCCATGGCCTTCTGGGATTAGCTTCTATGCTTATGAGAGACCATGGTGAGTTCTTGGTGTGAGTTGTTGAACTTGATTTGTCGTGATTTTATGTGGGAGAATGTACTCAAAAATTATGCGTTTTCTTATTTTAAGAGTGCAAGGGATTTAGTGAGTGTTAGGTTATGGTGGTGGTTAGTATGGTGTCTAGGAGATCCATGGTGGGTCATATGAGTCTTAGACATCCATCATATGTGTATTACATTGGTTGTAGCTTTTAGCTTGACCTTGTGTAATGTGGATTATTTTTGTGTGCTATAGATTGTGAGTTGTTTTTGTGGAAGCTGCGGAGTTTAAGGTGAGTTCATAGTCCCATATTTTAACTTGTTTTAAACTTGGGATGGGAATGATGCTTGTCTTAAATGATTTGAATTACTGTGATTATGTATATGGTGTTAAAGAGCTTGGACTTTTAAAGTTATCGTATTTATGCTATATGTGAACGGTAATGATATGATGTGTGATAGCTGTGTGGTCCAATTGGGAGGGTGCTTACCCTGTTGCTCGTGCATACGACCTAATTGGAGAGTAGCATCCCTACTCACTATTTTTGTGCTGTGTGGTCCGATCGGAGGGTATTAATTTACCCATTATTTTGGGAGCGGGGGTCACGAACCGGCCCGGTATGATGTGTTTTGGGAGCGGGGGTCACGATCCGGCCCGATGGTTGCCTTATGTGTGATGTTGCCTAGTAATATATGTAGCTTATATGATAACTATAATTATTTGTCCAGCTATGTTTTATAATCACAGTGATTTTGGTTGCCTAGTGTGTTTGAGTCTTAAACCTATGAATCTCACCAACGTAATGTTGACATTTTAAGCATCATTTTCAGGTGAGCTTTCTAAGGATAAGATAGAAGGAAGTGGATAGACGAGACCTTAGTTGCATTGGAAGTGGTTTAGCATCTATGTTTGAATTTATGTATTGTTTCGGATTTTGTTTTGGTTGTTTTGTTTTGGGGTATTGTTACAACACTTCGTGTTTGTACTTTGCTCTATTTTTGTGCATGTAGTTGTTCTCTATATAGACATCAGGTGTTGTGATGATATCCATGAAGTTACATCCTCGCGTTTCCGCGGTGGCGGGGTGTGACATATATTTAAACAACACATAGAAATATTGAATGAATTGGAAGAATACTTATCTCAATTGAATATGAAGGGTTTCAAGGGGTGAAAACCCTTGAAAATACTGTTACAAACGAACTAGGGTTTATAAAGTTCGGCCCTAAAATTCTCCACACAAGTTCCCCCTTTAATGAATGAAAGTTAGAAAAGTATATATAGATTTCACGAGGTGACGGCGTCAAGAGGAAAATTCTGACACCGTCATCCCGCCGCCAATAAAGTTCTCGGACTGCCTAGATCTAGAGCTGACGCCGTCATGTGTGTTTCTGCTCTGGGCCGTCACCACTTTTACTCTTGACGGCCTTGATCTGACGCCGTCACGTTTTCTCTGGGTCGTCACCAAAATTGCTCTTGACGCCGTCATCAAATTCTTCTTGACGCCGTCAAGTACTGTTCTCAGCAAGGAAAATTAAGACTTTGCCGTTTTCTTCACTTTTATGCTCCAAAAACGTCCAAAATGCTTCCTTTTCCAGAGTTCACTTCCAAAGTACCTAAAATCACAAAAGGAACGATTTAGGGCAATATTTGATCAAATAAATTCCAATTCCGGCTTAAATGACCCCCTAAAAATGGTTCATTTTTCGCCTCCTCACTTATAAAACTAGATTATATATATTTTTTCTAACGTTTGTTTATGATTTAATATGCAAACGCTGTAAGAGTAAGAAACTCTTGTATACTAGTACCTTTCTATGCACAAAACATTAATCATACTTAAAATCTTTTAATTCATACAAACACCATCAATATTACAAATTTACAAGTGAATTTCTAAATTAGTTATATTATTCTAGCTTTTATTAAAATATGGTCAAAAAAAAAAAGGAGATTGAAGATTATTGAATGTATTTAAAATTATTGGTTTTCTTTGCTTGTTTTGAGCAATGGTATTTTACTAGGCTAGTCTATTGAAAATGAACATAATTTGTGTAAATGAATACACCTAAAGTTTAAGCTAGTTATAGTTTAGAAATATTATGTAAACATAATTGATTACCATAACCAACTAAATAAACTTATATCTTACAATGCTTGTTTTTTATTTGTGGCCAACTGTTAAGGGAGGCTCGTAGACAAAAATACGTGAAATATAAGCTTTAGCATTGTACACAACTAAGGTAGTTGGACAAGTTGGGGGAGGCTCAGCACCCACCAGTCCCCCTACCTCCTCCGCCCCTGAACCCCACAATAAACAACTTTAATTAAGACCAACCTTACACGTACGTATATTAGTTGTTTCCTTCAGATTCAGAAGAGAGGACTTTGTAAAAAGATATTAAGCGGGTGGACACTCTTTTGAGTGGAACTTCTTAAGATATTGTTCTTGAGACGGAGAGTGTGAGCCAGTCAACGTTGTTGGTTATAATAAAATGCAAAAAGTGTCAAGAGAAAAAAGTACTAATAAAACTCATCAGTCCTTCATACTTCAAAGTTCAAACCATAGTTGTCAGGATCCCGATCCTGATCTTAGGATCTTACAATTTTACGATATTGCAAAGCAAAAACGATCCGGATCCTACATAGGATCTTTGCAAGCTTAAGATCTTATAGGATCCCGATCTTGACCATAGAATCTTAAGATCTAATCCGATCCGATCTTACTTTTCTCGGATTACAAACTAACAAACTATAAATTTATGGGTTGTTTTTTGTTAGAATTCAAGAAACAACATGTTAATATTTTTAAACTTTTCATGATCATAATTTAGGATAATATTTCTATTAAACATTTATAATATTTTGTGTTTATAATGTATAATAATTTGTAGATTTGTATAATATTACAAAAACTATTAAGAAAAAATATTAGAGTAGGATCTCTTGAAAACCTTGCTTCAAACCACAACCACCACCATTAAATAATATAGTTGCAATGGTGGTTTATTTTCCCGCCATTTCAATGTCTCCGCATTTCTGCCTTCCGTTAAGTTAGGGTTTGATGATGCCATCACGCAATACGTCATGAAGTCAAAGAAGCATTGGGACAGCTTCTATTAACGTCATCAAAACAAGGTTGGTTTTCTTTATCCAATTATTATCGACTCGAGTTTGATATTTTGAAATCCCGGCCGGGTCAACTAGCCGAACCAGTTCGGGTTTCTTTAATATTTTGAAACCCGGTGCGAGCCACCAGTTTTTTTAGCAGAATGAGTGTTTGAAAAGTTGAAAGAAACATGGGTGTGTGGACATGTTTATAAACTGTTAGGTTTTTTTTAGCACAAACCGGGTTGACCCGTTGACCTGCCCGGGTTGATCACATACCCGGTTTTGAAAACATTAAGCAAGTGGACACTTATTTTTGGAGCGAGGGAAATAGAAAATGACGAATTTCTCAGCAAAAATGGGTTGAGGGAGTCGAAACGCAGGACCATTTTGATGACTGTATATGAGAAAGTACTTGACTCCCTCGACATTTATTTTTGGGAATTATACACGACATTCGGTTGATAGGGGCCTACACTCGGCATTGGGCCACATGCCATCTTTTAACAACTTGGCAGACCTTCCTCTACTCCCTCGAACCCATCTTTGCGGGATTTTTGGGCATTTTGGCCTTTTAAAATGATTTTACGCATGTTAAAACAACTAACTATCAGATTGACCAAATTCGTGACTGTTGATCCAACTTCTTATGTGATTTTAGAGTGAATTAAAAGAAAAACATAAGTGTTTTAGATAAGCAGTATGCCCAAAATTAGCAATGTGCCTTTGTTAATACTGTTTTGGGCACTTTACCGTTTTACCTTAGTATTTTTTTTTCGCTGATAAGATAGAAAATTGTTAGTATGTGCTTACAATAACGAAAATGTTTTCTATAGGGCTGAAATGAACCGGAAATATAAATTGTTTCTTTGCGTAAGAGACAAATAGTAGCGAAAATGAAAATGGAGCTGAAATAGGTTTTTGATATTTTGAAGTAATTGCAGTTGTACCGGCATTACCTAGAAAAGGATTGGGGCAGTACTTTTGTGATGAAAACGACACCCTCCCTTCTAACGGAAAAGTAATCTTAGAGGTTAGATTCATCGCTCATAGCCAGTAGTATCCATTTAAATGGATAATGCCGTTTTGATTGTAACTAAAATGTGATCGTCATGTGCTGGTTGTGGTACTGGCAACACAATATTTCCCCTCGCTAAGAAGTTTCCTCAACTTTTTGTTCATGCTTGTGATTTCTCGCATCAGGCAGTCACACTTGTTAAGGTTTGTTACTTATAGATGTTGTAAGATGAGTGGGTCATGTGGATTGGGAAATGGATTAGAATAGGTTTGGGTAAATGGAATCGGGTCGAACACTTTTTTTTTTTTTTTTCCTGTTTCTCAAAGAGTATATGTATATAAACAATTAACACACTTTTTGTTACTATTAAAAAAGAACTGTATTGTTGTACTTATAATCTAAACTTTTAAATTCAAGGGTGTTTGGGATTGCTGATTCAAGTGCGAATCTTATTTCAAGCAGTTTTGATGAATGTATGAAACTGCTTATTTAAGTGTAAATAAGCTTGTTTCTAAGTAGGTACATACTTTCGAATAAGGAATCCCAAACACCCCCTAAAAGCAATTTAAGTGGCTATATGAATTAGGAATTGTGTTTGGGCGACTTGCAACCAGTTTGAGACAACATAAAAGCACATCAACCCATTTATAAGTATATTGGTTGAAATGACTATATAAGTCATTGTAATCTATTACTAATTTTGAACTTCGTATGAATGCAGTCAGATACAAATTTCCGTGAAGATCAAATGAATATTTTTGTTTGCAATATTGCTGAAGACGATCTTTGTGACCATATTGCGCCGGCATCTGTCGATATTGTTACCTTGGTAAGCATATTAACTTAACAACCTCATGGATCTGATTATGGATTCATGAAGATACGTAAATTGTTGATACAGACCGAATAATATTATCCAGGTTTTTACATTATCTGCAGTTTCACCCGAGAAGATGCCCATTGTGCTACAAAACATAAGACGTGTTTTAAAGGTCACTTCCATTTAACTTATGCATCTGAACACACAATTTGGATAAAAAGGTAACTGACTTTGGTGTAATTTATGTTTATGGTAAATTGATAATCATCTATTATTGCCTAGTAAAAAACCATTAAACTTATAAGTTATAAAATATTTGCCATTTTTTCCTAGTAAAAAACTATTGGTTCCTATAGGCGCTATCTATGTCGACCGTTTTTTCACCTGCTGAAAATTGTCGAAAAATTAGCAATTTAACAGGTGAGGGTCTTGTTCTATGTTAAACATAGTTTGTTACCCAAAATGGAAGATTAACCAAAGTTAGTTATCTTATGCAATTTGAAAAGTTAGTGTTACAATAAAAAAATAAAATAAAAAAAAGATTCTACATACAATGACAAAAAGTGGCAAGTATGATGTCTTATTTTTGCCAATTTCCCTAGTATAAATTATAAACTAAAGTGTTTAATGTGTATTTGTATGTGACCACTAAGGCTCACGTATACTTAGCCATATAATTATATTTTATGCTGAGAGCATATTTCTAACAAGAGATGCCTACAAAACCCATTTTCTCTTCATTAAGAGGCTAAATTAGACATGTTTCAAACACTATTTATTAAAGAACACTTCGTCAGTAAACTGTCATATTTATATGTGTGTAACAAAAGGCTAATACACAAGAGGGGCATTATAGTAAATTGTCATATTTATATTACTTTCCTTCCAACTTGAAAACATGAATTATACACACTTTACTTGCATTTCCTTTTGGTTTTGTCTACTCAAGAACACAAACAAGATTGTTTGATATCCTTTCTTTTCTTTCTTTGCCTTGCCCCTTCTTTTCTTTTCCTATTATCCTAAACTTGAGAACGCAGTGTAAGTCTTGACTAATGTAAAACTACGGGTTGGTTATTGGTACCCCTTTTTGTGGTAACCACACCCCTCTAAATTCTTTTATTTATTTATTTTATAATTTAGTTTTTATTATAGAATGGTGAAATGAAAAATACGGGAGTTAAAATTTTAAAGTTTGACAAGTCAAAAGTATTTCTCTTTCCGTCCCAAAATATAAGTCCATTTGAAATTTTTCAAAGTCGTTTTATTCCAACTTTAATCTTAATTAAAAAAAATTGTGTTATATAATATTTGATACAAAATATATAAATGGACTTTTGTTTTAAATGTATTTTTATTGGTATACTTTTCATCAAGTATTATATAACACGAAAATAAATAATTAACGTCAAAGTGGAAAATAAAAGATTGTCTTATCATGTTAATAAAGTGGGTAAAACACAAATAATACAAAGGAGAAAAGCATAAACAATTGTCTTAGCATATATGCCATGAATTATTGATGTCACTTTTTCTTTTTGTAAATTTCCATCAACTGTACTTTTATGAGGCATGGCATGAATTATTGATGTCACTTTTTTTTTTTTTGTAAATTTCCATCAACTGTATGAGCCAAGGCATGAATTATTGTTTTACTTTTTTTTTTGTAAATTTCCGAGCAATTTCCATATGTCCTCCGTATCTTGATATAATTTCTTCACACGTACATTTCCTCATCTGATCACTCAAATCTTTCTTAACTTACAATAATGGTCATTCTTACAGATATTTCAGAAGCATCTTCATCAAGTAATGATCAACATAAAATGTATGATGTGTTCTTAAGTTTTCGAGGGGCAGACACTCGTAACAGTTTCACCAATCACCTCCACAAAGCCCTTGAGGATGCTAATCTCATAACCTTCTTGGACGATAAAAATATTGAAACCGGGCTATATTTGAAGCCGGAGTTAGAGAGTGCCATTAGAGCATCGAGAGCTTCTATAATTGTCTTGTCAAAGAATTATGCTTCTTCCACATGGTGCCTTAATGAACTGGCGTTAATCCTAGAGCAGCATAGGGAGTTTAACCCCATAGTTATCCCCATATTCTATCATGTCGATCCTAGCGATGTGAGGAAGCAACAAAACAGCTTCGGAGATGCAATGGCATGTCATAAACAGAAGATGGAGGCTGAAACAAATGCAGAGATAAAAAACGAATGGGTTCAAAAGATGGAGATATGGAAGCATGCACTTACGCAAGTTGCTAATCTTAAAGGGAAAGAACCAAAGAACATGTAATTATTTACTACTTTCATCTCTTTGATTAATATCATTTTTTTTCAATATACTTGATTTTCTTTTTAACAATTACTATTTAAACTGAATATCATTTTCAATCATATTGTCCCTTAGTTTAGCTACACTTGTTTTCTTAAAGTTAAAACTGTCCTACAATTATGTTCTCGTATCTATAACAATATTGGCTACGTTTGGCATCGGGCTTATAGAGGTTTGAGCTTTTAAAATAAGCGAGCTTATAAATAGTCATTATTTGTCACACAGGATTAGGGAAGCTTTCATAAGCCATAACCTTATAAAGGCCTCCATAAGCCATAACCATATAAAGGGGCTTATGTAATGTAGGCTTATAGCTAGTCAAATTAATTAAAAATCCTTCAAATTAGATATAATAGATTATCACCCAAAAGCTGAAAATATATGTGAATATAGTTTGATGTATGTTTATGTGATATCACATTAATAAGCTCTTGCTCAACTAATTCATCAAACAATTTTAGGAAAATCTAAGCTTCAGCATTCAGCTTATAATACCCATTAATATATGTTTTGTGGACTACGTTTGTGTGTTCGGTGATTTATTATTATTTTTGGTGCATTAAGCCCTGAAATATTGATTGCATCAGATAGAGTCCATGCTTATTGCAAACATGTAGAGCTAGATAATATGCTATAATTTGGATATCTGATGGTAATTAATTAAGAACGAAGGTATGCTATGATTTACATAATAGTATGCTAATTTGACCATTCCAAAAAACAAGTATATAACATATAACTAAACTATCAAATGTTGGAATATTAGATGCATGGATTGAATTTTCTACTTCTAATATGTAAAACTTATTTCAGGTTAGAGACGGATTTTATCGAAGAAGTTGTTAAGGACATCTATCATCAATTGGGCGTACTCCTAAGGAGTACTCTGCCACAAGACCCACAACTAATTGGGATAGATTATTCCATTCATTTCCTCAGTTCATGGCTCCGAGATGGATCTGAACATACTGCTGATATCCTCACTATATTGGGTATGGGTGGGATCGGGAAGACATCTTTGGCCAAACATGTCTATAAGTTACATTGTCGTGAATTCACCCAATGCAGCTTTGTTGAAAATATAAGTAGGCAATGTGTGGAACAATCTAATGGATTGCTTGATGTACAAAAACAACTTTGTGATGACATTACGAAAGCAAGTTCAATTCCAGTTCACGATGTATCTGTGTACACCTCTACAATTGAGAACGCACTAGCCCGTAAAAAAGTGTTTATAGTTCTTGATGATATTGATAGTCTCGACCAGTTGGATATGTTACTCGGAAATAAAGGTTTTTATCCAGGAAGCAAAATCATAGTAACCACTAGAGACGCGTCGTTGACGGAGAGATGTGCACTTTTCAATCCGCAAGTTCAACACAAGCATACCCCGCACAACCTTAAAAGTTTGCATGTGATTGACTCACTAAAGCTTTTATGTCTTCATGCATTCGAGTCTGAAGATCTCAAAGAAGGTTACAAAGCAGTTTCAGATAATATTGTGAATTACTGTGAAGGGCATCCATTGGCTCTTAAAGTTTTAGGCAGGTCACTACGTAACCGAGATGTTGCTTATTGGGAAGACTGCATAAAAGGGCTAAAGAAAGAACCCGATTCCCATATAATTAATGTCTTGAGAATAAGCTTAAAATCTTTGCCATCCAAAAATGATAAGGAATTGTTTAAGCATATTGCTTGTTTTTTTGTTGGAAAAGGTAGAGATTTTACTGAAACAATATTAGAAGCATGTGATATCAACACAAGATCTGGGATCACTCATCTCATTGACAGATGCCTTCTCGATATCGATCGGAGTTCCGTGTTGCGTATGCATTCACTGATTCAAGAAATGGGAAGAGATGAGGTACGTCAAGAATCACCTGACAAACCATGGAAGCGTAGCCGATTATGGTGTCATGAGGAGTCATTCAAAGTTCTGAAACAAAAAAAGGTAAGAGGCATGATATTAGTAATACTTGATGTTTCCAAATATTTTGCATTCTTAATCATTGTACATGTAAATAATATTTTTGAATATGGTCATTTCTTCATAGGGTAAGGGAAATCTACTAGGTCTGAGCCTTGATATGCAGATGCTTGACAAAGAGAAGTTTCGAGGATCAAGTGAACTTAAAACAGCTGCGTTTTGCAATATGGATAGTCTAATGATACTACATCTCGATTATGCGCAAATCAATGGGCCTTATGAGAACTTTCCCGAAGAATTAAGATGGTTGCGTATGTGTGGGTTTCCTTCAAAGTCTATACCTTCAGATATGCCAATGGAGAATCTAGTTGTTCTTGACATGTCTTACAGCAATATCGAATTCTTTGATATGTCGTGTAGTAGCCAGCAACGAACAGAGAAGAGGCAAAAGGTTAGAAATTTCATGATCTATTTTTGTTGTTATTATTTGTCCATGTTGTTTTACTGCAATTCACCAACTGTTATACCCATTTCAACAGTTGCTTGGATCGCTGAAGATTCTTGATCTGAGTTTCAGTAAACAGCTTCGCAGTGTCCGTGGCTTTTGTGAACTCCCTTCACTTGAGAGTTTATTTCTTAGAAATTGATCGAGCTTGCTTGAAATCTGTGAATCAATTGACCGTTGTGATGAGCTTGCCTTAATTGATCTCAGTAACTGCAAAGATTTACGAAAGCTTCCAAGGGCTTTAGCCAAGTTAAAGAAGGTCAAAACATTACTACTAGATGGATGGAATTATATGGGCGAACTTGCCGTTGTGGAGGCTGTACCAAGAGATTTCAAGTCCTCTGCTGTTTATTTTCCGAGCTCATTAGTAAAGTTGTCGCTTGCAAATAATAACTTGTCCAATGAATCCTTTCCCATGGACCTGAGTTGCCTCTCCATGCTGAAGGAGCTATGTTTAAATGGTAATCCAATTGTTTCAATGCCTGATTGTGTGAGAACCCTTCCTAGGCTCAAGACGCTTTTTATGGATTACTGTGTAATGTTGGGTTCAATTGAACATCCTCCACGTACACTAGGAAATTTGAGTTTTCGTATACATTCGATACGTAAAATTTCATTTGATCCAGAAATGTCTCTACTCTGTTTATCTATCAATATTGATCAATTAGCAGCTTCATCCATTGAAATTGAAGGAATGATCAAAATCCAACCTATAGCAGCTGTTGATGAAACTATCTTATGTCATTTGGGGTGGAGTAACTTAGAGTTCATTTATAAAAGGCGTGTGGGAACGTATCAGTTTGGAAGAGGACCAGAGGGATCTCAAACCCAGGTTTCTCTAACTAATGTATTATGTGTTTATATGAATATGTATATATAGATTATTTAATCTGATTAATTTTGCTTGTGTTTTGGCAGATGTATTATGAATATGGAATATTCAGCACAATTTATGGGGGTGAAGTGATGCCAGAGTGGATTACGCACAAAAGCAAGGGGCCATCAATTTCGTTGACCATCCCATCATCTCCTAATAAGCTCAGAGGATTAAATCTCTGCTGTGTACAGACATTAATAGACTGTGTACAGACATTAATAGATCCATACTGGAGGTCTGAAGATCAAGATGGGAATTCTGGATATCCATATTATCAGTTGATTTATTTGCCACCTATCAAAATTAGTAATATAACAAAGAACCTCACCTGGATATACAGTCATCATATTCGTAGAGTCAATGTAGGTGGAAAGAGTTTAACATTCTTAAGCCATTGGATGTTTGGGGAGAATGAGATGGAAAATGGTGACCAAGTTACTATTTCTATAGAAGAAAGGAGATTTGTAAAAGATGATGAAGAGTGTTATCCTAGCAGCATAATTAGGGAGTGTGGGGTGAGTTTTGTGTATGATGATGGAAAGAATGAGAAGGAAGAAGATCCGTTGAGTTATTACAAGTCATGGAATCACATCATTGGTGGAGATCTCTCTCCTTTTGAGTTTCCAACAGAGGAATACTATTATCATTCTCATGATGATGAAGACGGAGACAAGCTATTCTACTACCTAAACAGCGATCTAGGTAGAACCCATTTACTACTATATTTTCTAAAAAGTTGTTGCCTGTTGGAGTATTACTTTTTAGTATTTTATTATTTTTTATCTCAGGGTTTGACGACATTAGAAACTTTAAAGCTTTCTCCAAGAAGAACTCCAACACACGAGGCCGCGCAATCGAGGTATGTTTTCGATACCCAAACACTTTTTTATATCCGAATATTTATTCATTATAGCTCTTAATTTGGTCACAGGATGTATAAAAATGGAAGTGATTATAACCTTGCTATATGGAAGGACTCATTACATCAAGGTGTTGCAGCTTTTATTACTTTCTCGCACAGGTTGTGTTGAAGCAAGTCCCATTTAGAACATGTATTCGCTATTCATATTTTCCCATTTCGCATAAACTTGTCGACATATTCTTCACTGTTAATGAACTTGTATAAAGAATTGATCAAATAGTGGTTTTGTTGAGAGAATTGATTTATTGGGCTTGTGTTTTAAAGTGTTATATGTGTTTTTGGATAGGTTGTTATTTATTACTCACTTACTTGTATTAAAATGCCCAAAATCAAAAAAAATCCAAACTAAAAAATAAATAAACAAAAAATTAAAAAATTTCAAGGTTGCGGATGTCAAAAATTGAGTTGAAAGTTTGTATCTTGATGGTAAAAATGATGTATACAAAGTGTTCGACGAAACGTCAAGTAGCAGACTTATTAAACAAGAAAGGTTCAGTTAGAGAATATTATGATATGCATTTACTTCTCATTACAACGTATACATTTCTTGGACTAGAAAAATGGGTTTAGATGATGGGTGTCTTGTTAGTCTCTTTATGTCGGGGTTGCAACCGGAAATTGAAAAGATGGTTTATTTTCAACCCAAAACACTTCATGATGCATATTTGTTGGCTAAATTGCTAGAAATGACTATTGAGATTTTAAAGGACCATCATTCAAAGGAGATGAAAAAGTGAACAGTGAGTTAGCAGGGTGTCATGTTCAAAAAAAAAAAAAAAAAAAAAAAAAAAAGTTAGCAGGGTGTCATGAAGGTTGTAAAGAAAATGCAAATGGTGAGGAAACTCGATGTGTGGAACTGTTGTTAATAACAAGTGGTTTGATTGATGGTGGTGACTTGTGTTTGAAAAGTGATGGAAATAGAATAGTTATTGATAAAGAAAATAATGATGTGAAACAAGGTATAGGGAAAGAAGAAAATGGTGATTACCGGATTAGTGTTGTAGATAATGATTATAAGGGAACAACATGAAGATATTCGGAATGATATAGAAGATGACGAGCTTATAGAATCAAATAAAGCAAATGGGATGATTGGCATAACTATTGGTGTGATTGGTTTTAATGTAAGTTTCAATGAGAATGGGAATCCAGATTGTGTAGCCATGGATGTAGATCCTGTTGAAAAATGTTTTAGTGAGATGCAAATGGAGGCTTGTGGCAAGATGGAATCGGCAAAGGTTTTAAATGAAAGTGAAATACTGTCTTCTGTTCTGCAACCTATCAAGAAATGTCCACATTTGATTGGATAACACCGTATTGATGATTATAACTAAAATATGATCGTCATGTGCAGGCTGGTTGTGGTACTGGCAACACGATATTTCCCCTTGCTAAGAAGTTTCCTCAACTTTTTGTTCATGCTTGTGATTTCTCGCATCAGGCAGTCACACTTGTTAAGGTTTGTTACTTATAGATGTTGTAAGATGAGTGGTTCATGTGGGTTGTCAAACGGGTCAAAATAGGTTTTGGTTCAAATGGTCGGGTGAAACACTTTTTTGTCTGTGTCTCAAAGTGTATATGTATATAAACAATTAACACACTAGTTACTGTTACAAAAGAGCATGTATTGTTGTACTTATAATCTAAATTTCTAAACTCAAGGGTGTTTGGGATTGCTGATTCAAGTGCGAATCTTATTTTAAGCATATCAGCTGTTTTGATGAATGTACGAAACTGCTTATTTAACTTTTGAATTTAGGTGGTTGTATGAATTAAGACTTGAGTTTTGGCTCTTCCAACCTTTTTGACCCGTTTGAGACAATGTACAAGCACATTGACCCATTTATAAGCATGTGGGTCGAAATCACTATATAAGTCATTGTAATATATTACTGATTTTGTATTTTGTATGAATGCAGTCGCATACAGGTTTCCGTGAAGATCAAATGAATGTTTTTGTTTGCAATATTGCCGAAGATAATCTTTGTGACCATATTATGCCTGCTTCTGTTGACATTGTTACATTGGTAAGCATTCACATTACACTATCATGATTCTGATCGGGGGTTATGAAAATACAGAAGTTGTAGATAAAGACCGAATAATATTTTGCAGGTTTTTACATTATCTGCGGTTTCACCCGAGAAAATGCCCATTGTGCTACAAAACATAGGACGTATTTTAAAGGTCACTTCCGATGAATTTATGTATCTGTATGCGCAATATGGATAAAAAGGTAACCGACTTTGGTCTAATATCGGTAAAAGTAACTGTCTTGTTTTGCCTAGTAATGGTGTAAAACTATGAAACTTAAAACACAATTGCCATTTTACTAGAATAATCGTACTTACAAAAAATGTGACTCAAGGTAATAGGTTACTAAAGTCAAATTTATATGTTGCATACGATTCTAACTCTGACCATGTTGACTTTTTTAGCTACTGAAAATCAACAATTTTGAAACTTAGTGTCTTTTTCTCGGTTAAACAAAGTTGGTTACCTTATGCAACTTTCCTTTCTATCGAATTCCAGTTTTGGATATCTTTTTTTCTTCGAGTTTCTTATGTTTGGATGGCATACGAATTTTGCAGCCTAATGGCTACGTTCTTTTACGGGATTATGCTATTGGGGACTACGCTCAAGTGAGTTTCCAAACTTCTTATGGCAATGTTACTCAAATGTATATATTCTGCAGTAAACGAAAGAAGTGTTTACCATAATTTTATGGCCATTTGCAGGCTATGCTAATGAACAAGAATCGAGTTATTAGTGAGAACTTCTATTTCCGTGGTGATGGCACTGTAATAATTCTGCAAACTTTTAGTCTTCACTGTATTTGTTTACATTTTTCACTCTATGCTAATGTTATTGTCAAATAATTTTCTGCAGTGTTCATTCTACTTCTCAGAAGATTTGCTGTCAGAGTTGTTTGTAAGTGCTGGATTTGCTGTAGTGGATGTGAATACATACAACCGAGAGATCGAAAATTGAGCTAAACATATTACCATGCAGCGGTATGGTTCAACCTCTCAACCCACGAAACTGATGATTTTTACCAAAGTACTAAGAGTGAGTCAAATGGGTCAAAAAAATACAGTAGCACAAGTCAAATGGGTTGGAACTTGGAAGTCATCCAAAGCAAAAAATATCAGTTCGAATAACCTCTTGTAGCATTTTACTCAAAAAAAAGTTACTTATTATTTGACACACTAATTGTTTATAACAGAATTAGAAAGTTCAGGAAAAAAGTGCTCGGGTCAACCACCCCGTACTAAAATGACCTGTTAATCCCATTTTTCCAACTCTATGGTATGCCACATCCCTATTCTAAGTCAATCTTTCTTCCATTTTAGGCGATGGATACGAGCAGTTTTCAAACGACCTTGTCCATAAAATTCCACTGTCAAAAATCACAAATCGGCAATTCTGACTTGTGGATCGAGTGTCCTACTGCAGCATCTTTCACATTGAATTGTGTGGCATCTAACTTGAGCCATCTGATTCTTGACATGTAACTGATGAATGAATAGTTATCTGTGAATGATATTATATTCTGAAAAATAAATATAAAGGTTGAGTTTGTAGAATTACAATGTGTATTTAGAATTTATTGCAGTCACAGGTTTAGTGTTTCCTGAATAGTTCTTGTTGCATGTAAGAATCAGAGGACAATGTGTAACTTCATATGAGTTCGAACTCGAAAATTCAAAACTAAATGAAATAGTATTTATCCAAACTACATTCATTTGCTTATTGCTATCTATTCATACATATTGCTGAAAAAACTCAACATGGTAAATCATTGGTTAGAGAAAAGTAACCTTATCTTTCGTGGCTCATTAGCTCCCATCCTAATGAAATACCAACTTAACAAGCACGGAAAATGACTTTCATTCATACTGCATTCTACATATCTAGTTCCAGAGATGGTTGACGTTCAACATGCCTTTTTAAATTTTGAATTTCAACATGACACTGAACACTCAAAACCATTCATTCATAAGATCCATCAATTCTGCACATTAAATCCTAACACACTGTAAGGATCACTGACCCAATTTTCCTTCAATTCCTCATGGTTTGTGTCGAAATTCATCATCTTAACTTGCCAGCTTTGAGCTATTTGGTCAACTTGAGGTGAATTCCTCACAATCAAGCTTGCTAATTTTAGCCTCAAAATACCTTCGACAAACTTAACCTTACGGGCAGCAGTAACCAAAGCTATAGCACGAGCCAAAAGAGAGAATGCAGGTTGTGGCTTATATAAATGGCCTCTTCTTGTTGCTTGTTGTGACATTATGATTGTACGAGCAGCCTTAACTACCAATGTATCAAATTGTTAATTTACAGGTATCAAGATCCACCTTTTTGTGAACAAGAAGATCTTCAAGATTAACTACCAATGAACCTGATTCATCTCGTGTACTTAAAACAGATGCAAGACCTGGTGCTCTTAGAGGTTCAAGCTCAGCACAAAGAAGCTCACCTCTTATATTCTCGGATCAGAAACGACCTGTTTCTAGGAATAGTTCAAGCAGCAACCTAAAGAACTTTGAATCGGCACTTAAGGGTATTGCAGGGATGCATCATTAACACCATTGAGTTACGGAACATTGGCTCGGTCGTCACTCCCGCTTGTAAATTTGTTTCATTGAATTCATGTATACTTTATAGAAAGCACGTTAATACAATACAACGCGGGATTTAAATTGCAGAGTGCCCAAATCATGTAGGGATGCATCTTTAGCACCATTGGTTTTGTTTTTTTAGTTCAATGACAATGTACGAGTTTTCTGAAACCAATTTTAGGCAGAAAGATGCTGCGAAAGAGCAAAACATGCAACCATATACAGTTCAGCATAATATCAGTCTCACCAGCATGATATACTACTATTCGGTTGATTGTGGTTGCTTATTATGATCATCGTGTTAGATTGGTTGCCAGTTATCAATTGAAATAATAAATTAATTATGTAACTTAAAATAAAAAATTATCTCATCTTAGTCTTTGGATCACAATAATGGTTTACAATCAACCTGCTTTGTACTAAAGGTCCGGATCCTGTGGTATTAGTATTTCTCACAACTGGGTCAGTCTGATCGACCCAGTCGGGTCAGCAGGTAAACCCGGTTTATGCAGCAATTTAAGGTAAGCAACAACTTGAAAAAAACATGTACAAGGGGTTGAAATATTAGAGCAACAACAACAGCAAAATCATAATAGTAATAGATAAGAAATGTAACAAAAGAGCGAAACTTGGAAACCATAATAAAATTGGTGTACAAGCATTATACTTTTGTTTTATTTTTTAATATATGGGAAAATTTATAAAATCGTATGATGAATCTAACAACTAGAACAATATATGTACTAGCAATAAAAACATCATACCCTCTTCCCCATATCATTTACAACATAAATAAATAACAATTTCGAATGGTTCATTATGAGTCAGATTCTCTCGAATGGACTATCACCTCCAACAAAACAACTAAGAATGGTTCTAACAATTTCGTTGGAGTCAGACAATCCATTCAAGAGAATAAGATTCATATATGTCGAATAAAAATGAAGAAACTGTAAACTGTGTTTTTGTAAGTGTGTGTGAAGTGGCTAGGGTTTTATGAATGTTGGATGATGGGTTTTATAGTAGATATTTGGGCTGTTTTTAGGGTTTGGATAACTAAACATGTTTGGTGGATCTAGTTGAATGAGGGGTTATTTACTTATTGGGCTTGTGGTTTAAGGTGTGAGATGGGTATTTGGTGGATCTAGATGAATAAAAGGTTATTGGCTTATTGGGCTTATGTTTTAATGTGTAGATTAGATGTGTAACATGTGTTTTTGGATAAGTTATTTCAAAGTTTATCATTTTGAAAAACGAGGTTATTGATTATACACTTTTGACTCATGACACAAGCCTCCCTGTTAGTAGTTTTGTTGTAAGACCGAACATGTATGATCCATTTATGTTACATTTTTTTACAGAAATAAACAAGTCATGCGCTTGTGGACTCTTTTGGAGGGTTGTATGCTTATTGCCAATGTACTAGCAATATTAACACGAGGACCATTTTCTTACACCTAGAGTACTCGGGCGTTAAAAGCAATTCACTCGAAGGACAAACAAAACATCGACCTCATATATGCAACACAATACTTGAGAGTTGGCGTGATCATTTAAGGATTATTTTTAGGTAACCATGGTTTTGCCGACTAATTTACAGGGTTTGAAAACAAAGAAACTCAAACCGAGTAAAGCTCTTTATTTTTAAAAGGTTGGCGTGATCATTTAAGGATTGTTTGCACCTAACAGGAAAATTGAGTTGACTTGTATATTAACAAGCATTTTGTAATTAGACTCCAGAGTGCTTAATTGTTCAACAACATTCTTTAAAAATATATACTTGAATTCAAAATTCTCTTTAAGTTTAGGAGTACATAAACCCCACACATGTTCGTGTGAACCCAGAAGGTGTAACACATTGGTAAAGGTTTGTAATTCTCGAGTCGGTACTCATGTTCGAACACCACAATGAACAACTTAAGGCCAATGTTACGCGTAAAAGATTATTAGGTTAACGAAAGTGTATGGACACTCTTCTGAGAATAAATTGTGGAACCTCTAAACATTGTCTTTCATATTTTTTTCTAATAAAAGTGTAAGCCAGTCAACATTGTCGCTTCATATATTATTCTGAACAACTTTAAGGCCAACTTTTAGACATGTAGCTTAGTTGTTTCCCCAGGAAGAGTGGACTTTGTATTAAGTTAACGAAAGTGGGTGGAAACTCTTCTAAACATTCTATTTCAGTCGACTTTTGTGATGAAAACGGCACCATCCCTTCTAATGGAAAAGTAATCTTAGAGGTTAGATTCATCGCTCAAAGCCACCAGTATCCATTCGAATGGATAACACCGTTTTTATTATATAACTAAAATATGATCGTCATGTGCTGCTGGTTGTGGTACTGGCAACACGATATTTCCCCTCGCTAAGATGTTTCCTCAACTTTTTGTTCATGCTTGTGATTTCTCACATCAGGCAGTCACACTTGTTAAGGTTTGTTACTTAAATATGTTGTAAGATGAGTGGATCATGTGAGATGGAAAACGGGTCAGAATAGGTCTGGGTTGAAAAAGGTCGGGTCATTAACTTTTTTGCCTATACTTAATAGAGTTCGTATGTATTACAAAAAGACATATAATAGTATAGTTAAAATTTACATCTTTGAATTCGAGGGTGTTTGGGATTTGCTTTTTTTTTGTAGTCTTATAAAAAGCTCACTATCATTCTGACAACCAACTAATTCGTTTCAATCGAGAAAATCAGGGTCCCGTCCCATCTTCCATTAATGTTTCACAATTCAAAATTGGCGCTCATGTTTTCACTTTCTTTTTAATCTCTAATTTCTTGAACATATACCTTACTTTTTTTTCAAGTAAACCCATATTTCAAATTACATTTGATACAACCAACTTTCATATTAAACTTTGTTACGTGTTTGTCTGCAACGTCTCATCCTCAAGCAAGTAGCCCATGAGAAAAAGTTAAACCAATTTAAATTACCAGGAATTTTTCTAACTAAAACTACAACTATCCTTTTGATTTTTCCTTTTAATATTACAATGGGACTTGTGCCTCTCGTATTATGTGTCAAATGGGAAGGTTTATGGATAACATACTTTTGTTACTACCACAGTACCACTGTTAAAAATAAAAGTCATGTGCATCGGGAAGGCAATTTGAGGAAGTCATATTATCTAGATCTACTTTTGTGACTACCAATTTGTAATTCAAAATTTTTGAGTTAAAAAAAGTTTAGCAAACAAATTTCGAGACAAACAACAAAAGCAAGAGAAGGAGTTTACATCACATCCGAGCAACAAATCGTACTAATTCCGGCAAACACAATAGATTACCATTCAAACGTAATCCAGAAAAATCTTTAGTTTCATTGGATTTTTTGAAAACTTACATGTCTATGGTAAGACTCAGCCTTGAAGAAATATTATCAGCCAACTTTTTTGAATCTTGTTTTCCATAAATGATCTTACCAACAAATAAATATCTCAGGAAACAACATATATGATACGACCCGGTTAGGGGTTGTATCGGGATAGGGCACCACTTTTAGCGTGTGCTGGCTCCGTCAGAAAATAGAAGAGAAGAAGTATAGATTTGTTTATTAACTTTTGATTGATTCATTCATAATAATGATTCGGTATTTATAACCAAATAACCCTAGCTTGTAAAACAAGCCAAACATTAAAACCATATCTAAACAATGACACTTTCCTAATACGACACAAATACATATCCTAAATAAATATAATATGACATAAGCTCGGGGTGTATCATTCCCCACTCCTTCGAAATCACCTTGTCCTGAAGGTGTGGTCTTTAAAAATTTCTCTTGATTCCGGGATCCCATATCCTAATCCTAGTCTTGTCTTCCACTACCGTAGTTCTCCTCCCTTCTGCTAGCACAACCAACACATTTTTCCTCTTCCGTATTCCACTACCTTGGACATAACACAACACCATTCTTTCATCTTCCGCTACCCATGCCATAACACTCCCCATTCCTTCAAAAATCACCTTGCCCTCAAGGTGATACGAAGAATATGCAGATTGAGAGTCTGTTAATTCCTCGCCTAAATTCAAATTTATTTCATCCTCGCCAACCTTAAGCACTTCGCCACCACCAACAACCTTTTGAACTCCAATATACTCATCAGCATTCAATGAACCTTCAGCCTTAGGTGAAACAAATTCACCCTCTAATGGTAGAATGACATCTATTTTCTTTTCAACAATATGCTCTTTCTCTTCCCTTGCAATTGTCTCAAAACGAACCTCGGTGATACGAGCTTTGAAGAAGTCTTCTCCCAAAGTTAAAGGATTGGACCTCAAAAATTCCCAAATATCTAGGTTTGCGAAGCGTGTTTCCGCCACACGGGTCAATGAAAAAGCTTCTTCTAAAGTTTTTGGATTTGACCGTAAGAGTAAACATTGTAGATCCATTTTAAGTCCGGAGATATAAAATGATGTAAGTAAAGATTCAGATATCCCAGTTACTCGATTTGCAAGTACCACAAATTCACTCTCATATTCGGCCACCGTACCCATTTGCAAGAGCTTAGAGAGTGCGTATTCCGCGTCCTGATCTCTGCCGCCTGATGCCATGAATAATACTCAAGCGATTAAAAGCTAAATTTTTTTTTTCCTGATGAATAGTACCCGGAATGAACAGTACACGATGAACAGTGATGAACAGTACCCACGATGAACAGTGCGATGAACAGTTTTTTTTTTTTTTTTTTTTCTTTTTTTTTTTAAATTGGAACCCTAATCAAAAACCCTTTCAACGAGAGCTCTCAATGAAAGCGCCAATTGATACGACCCGGTTAGGGGTTGTATCGGGATAGGGCACCACTTTTAGCGTGTGCTGGCTCCGTCAGAAAATAGAAGAGAAGAAGTATAGATTTGTTTATTAACTTTTGATTGATTCATTAATAATAATGATTCGGTATTTATAACCGAATAACCCTAGCTTGTAAAACAAGCCAAACATTAAAACCATATCGAAACAATGACACTTTCCTAATACGACACAAATACATATCCTAAATAAATATAATATGACATAAGCTCGGGGCGTATCAATATATAACACAACTTCCTTGCTACAAAGATATTGTGAGATCCACGGCCGCTTCTCTTTGAACGGCACACTCTGTCTAACACAACTACCATTATTTCAACGGCCATTCAACTTTCGAAAAAGAGACCGAAGGGCAACAGAGTAAACATGTACATAGTGTGTTTTGTGTCGGCGCTTAAAATTTATCAAATCTAGAAATATCTTAAAAAATAAATAATAATAATAATAATTCAAAACATCACGACTATATGCGCAACACCTGTTAGATGAGGTCCAAACACCACGCAAAAAAACTCAAAGCACCACCAAAACCACAAAAACACCACCTAAACCACACACGCAAGAATCTACCCGAACTCAAATGCCACCGGAGTTAGTAAGATCCGGTGGTGTTGGTGGCGGATTCAATTGTTGGCGGTGGCAGTGTCTCTGACAGCGGCGGCGGAATAAGCTGGTCATAGTAGTGGTTGATTGTGTGTGGGTTTTTGTTTTTTCTTTTTGCTAAAGAGAGAAATGATTAAAGATAGGAGTGTGTGTGGTGTGAGTTTTTTTTGGTTTATATAAGGTTTTAGGTTCAGGTGTTGAATCTTAATTTCAGGTTTGGAAGGAGGCTCGGTGTTTGGTTGGGGATATTACTCCTTTATAAAGGAGTATAGATATTGGTTGAAATGACTATATATATAAGTCATTGTAATCTATTACTGAGTTTGAACCTTGTATGAATGCAGTCACGTACAAATTTCCGTGAGGATCAAATGAATGTTTTTGTTTGCAATATTGCTGAAGACGATCTTAGTGGTACGCCGGCATCTGTCGACATTGTTACCCTGGTAAGCATTAACTTAATAACCTCATGGATCTGATTATGGATTCATGAAGATACACACCGAATAATATTATGCTGGTTTTTACATTATCTGCAGTTTCACCAGAGAAGATGCCCATTGTGCTACAAAACATAGGACGTATTTTAAAGGTCACGTCCACTTAACTTATGCATCTGTACACACAATTTGGATAAAAAGGTAACCGACTTTGTTGTAATTTATCTTTATGGTAAATTGGTGTTGGTAATCATCTATTATTGCATGGTAAAAAACCATTAAACTTATAAGTTATAAAATATTCGCCATTTTTCCATGTCGACCATTTTTTGACCTACTGAAAATTGTCGAAAAATCAGCAATTTAATAGTTGAGGTTCTACGTTAAACAAAGTTTGTTACCCAAAATAAAAGATTAATTAAAGTTAGTTACCTTATACAATTTGCCTTCTTTTGAATTCCAATTTTGTATATTTTTTACACGTTTCTTATGTCTATATACGATGCGAATTTGCAGCCTAATGGCTACGTTCTTTTACGGGATTATGCTATTGGGGACTATGCTCGAGTGAGTTTCCAAACTTGTTATGGTAACGTTACTCAAATGTATGTATTTTGCGATAAACGAAAGCGTTTTCCATTCTTTTATGACCATTTTGCAGGCTATTAGTGAGAATTTCTATTTCCGTGGCACTGTCTGCAAACTTTTAGTCTTCACTTTATACGTTTACATTTTTCACTCTATGCTAATGTTATTGTCAAATAATTTTCTGCTGTGTTCATTCTACTTCTCAGAATATTTGCTGTCAGAGTTGTTTGTAAGCGCTGGATTTACTGTAGTGGACGTAGATACATACAACAAAGAGATCGAAAATCGAGCTAAAAATATTAGCATGCAGCGGTATACTTCAACCCTTCAACCCACGAAATTGATAATTTATACCAAAGTACTAAGAGTGAATCAAATGGATCAAACGGGTTGGAAGTCATCCAAAGCAAAAATTATAGTTCGTAAAACATCTTGTCTCATTATACTCAAAAAAAGTTAATTATTATTTGACACACTAATTGTTTATCACCGAGTTGGAAAGTTCGGGTAAAAAGTGCTCGGGTCAACCTACACCGTACTAAAATGGAAGTATGGGCATAAATGAGTCAAGTTGTTTGTTAGCTACTTAGAATCGCCTTAATAAAAGCTCATAGTGAATCGGGCATGAACAAGTTCAAGCACGAGCTTAAGCCTATGCTGATTCCGGAATCTTTTTCTGTATATTTTACTCTGCAAGTCTTGTGCTTACGTTGCTACGTTTATGTTTTTATGTAGGTAATTGATGAGACAAGCAATGTGATGATGTGGGGCATGTAGCGAGTCAAATTGTGTAGCCGGCGCCGCCATTCTGACACCACCACAACGCCCCTCCCCCTTCCCCGGCACCTTTAGACGTGAGTAATTTGGCGCAACGCGAAATGGTATTTGCTTTTTTGGTCCTCTATTCAATATTGAAATATTTATAAACGAAAAGCTGCTCAAGTAAACTCAATATAGGAGTAACATAAATAATAACTTCCAAGAAAAAGTGGTGACATTCAATTAAACAAAATCTCAATTTCCACAAATGATTCAGTGTTATGTTCTATAATGGCCGAAACTCGACGCCACATACAGTTAGGCCCGCCATAGTTCCTCCAAGACATACCAGTTTAAGTTCCATGGGAATGTAATTGTCTTTAATCTCATTATTATAGACAAATTCCCAAACCCTAACCTCCATCCAGCCATCTTCTCTGATTTCTGGAACTCTCTTATCTCTGTATAAATCAATCGGGCCTGGGTCTCTAAGATAGATGATTGTGTCTTCTTTGTTATTCTTGTTGAGTAGATCCCGTGCTTTCACTGGACAATTGAGTCCCTCGCTGTTTTCTGGAAGTTGGAACACAAGATAACATGCATAGGCTGTATCTGCGGACAACATTTTAGTTTCAATATCGCATTTGATACTAAATGCTTGGTGGCGTTGAAGCTCAACGACCTCTTCAAATCTGCATTCATAAATATTAGTGTGATAAAGTCAGTTGAATCTAGACATATAAATTTACTACATTAAACTACCATACGAACCTAGACATTGTTGAAGATGGGCATTTGGTAAATTTTGCATCTGCAGATTTGTTTATTACCGCCTTTGCCGGTAGCATATGATGACATTTCTTGCAGTTCACTTTGCTTAGAGAAAAGAGCTGCTCATTATAGAGTACCAAATTCATTAATGCCCAACCATAGGGAGTGCCAATAATACAATATGTAAAATACAAACAGAAATCTAGAAGGAAAAAAATAAATAAAAAAAATAAAAAAAATACCTTTTTCCCATTGTCAATAAGGACTCCAGTTGAGAGAAGCTTGTCAAGATCCTCTTTGGTCATAGTTAGCACATCATATTGGGACCTCTTCATTATTTCTTGATAGTCGCTTGGCGATTGTTTTTCCCTGTTGACCCTCGAGTCTGCATTTATTGATCTATCCACACTCTCTTCATGATCCACCTGTAAACTCGGATGACCATATACCAATGTAGAAAGTCAGTATGTCTGTTTCGTTATAATAGATGGAAGATAACTTTTTTACATATAAATAAGTATTGTGGAAGTATTATCATAGAAATGAGCCTCCTTAAGCCAAAGGTTCACATGGAAACTTTTAATTTATCCTTTTTGTAATGAGTTTTGATTGGCATGTCTAACTATATGTGTAACAAAGAGATTAAGACGCATGAAACAATCAAAAGTTAATATGAACTATGTTGTTTGGACTTACGTTATTAATGGGTCGAAATTCGATGGCATCTATAAATATGGGACCATTGCCACAAGGATGTCCGTAAATGCTCTTCAATTGAACCTCAAAATCAATAATTTGATCATGATTCCTAAAGCGGCATAGTTCAATCATCATCCAGTCACCATCCGTCCGCTCTGCAATACGTGAATTTAACGTTCACTAGCTGTTTTGTATCTTAAATTCACATATAGTTTACTTGAAACCATATTTGGTTCACAAAATTTGAACACCAGGTAAGCTCCATATATGATCCCCAATGATAAAAACTGTGTTTTTATTTTGATTGGGATTTTGAGATTTGAAGTATATGATATCTTTGCAACTGTTCCAAACCTGTACAAATTTTTAACATATTAGCTGGTAAATATATTTGATCACGACACTGTCTGTATATAAGGTCAGAACCGTGTAAAATTTCACAGAAATTGTAAAAATGATTTCTGATGAATAGAAAAAAAAAATTGCTGAAAAAATGTGAGAAAGTTTAACAAATTGGAGGTTAATTATATGGGAAAAAAACGCTTGAAATATTTTGATCAAAAAATGACGGAGGATATGACCTAGAATGCTCCAAAGCTTTCAACTTAGAAGACCAACAATTTTCATAAGAGAACATTGTTCCTGATATCATTTCTTTCACTTTTCCATCCTTGTTTAGTGATAACCACTGTAAGATTAAAATTTAAACCAAAATTAGATGTACGGCTATGGAATTTTAAAGATGTAAAAAACAACATTATAAAGAGATTTAATCATCACTTTTCCACTGTTAAGGCGGATTCCGGAAGAGAATATGGGATAGAGATCCTTCTTTGTGATTTCTTCAGACTGCCGATGTTCTATCATCTTCATAATATTCTCATTATCATTAGGCAGCTTTTGCTCAAATTCCCAGTCTACCTGTGTGTGTGTCACAGGAATAACATTTACTTGCATTCAGTTAACTTTCAAACCCTAGAAATATAAGACCCAAGGTAAAAATGACCCAAACAGGAAACAGAACCCTCTTTCGATATTAATACATGCATTTGTTGTTAGTGTTAGATAATGATAAAACCCGTAGGTATAATCTTATTAATCATCCACTATTTTATAATAGTGGAACCCTAATACCCTAAGCCCACAAACCGGGCTTGGGCTTATACTTATCCCTTAACACTCCCCCGCAGTTCAAGTGGCGAAATCGCGAAAGCTCGAACTGGAGTAGTAAACTAAGAAAACAAATTAAAACAATAAATGAAAATAAACTAAGAAAGCAAATATGACACCAATTTTGTTTAATTGTTTGTTTAAGAAAGCAAATATGGCAAAACTAAGAAAGCTCGAACTGGAGTAGTAAACTAAAAAAAAAAGTATTAGTTGTTTAATTGTTTGTTTTTGTTTTTTTTTATGTCGAATCCAGGGTATTAATTCCCGAGACGACTTTTGTTTGTGTCGAATCCAGGGTATAAATTCCCGAGACGACTTTTGTTGGTGTCGAATCCAGGGTATCAATTCCCGTGACGACTTTTGTTGGTGTCGAATCTAGGTATAAATTCAATCGGTATGCCAAAAATCAAATCCTAGCTTGCCTTTCTTACTGAAACGCACAACACCCTTTCAAGGAGATACTTTTAACCTCACAATATCACCAACACCAAACTCTAAGGGCTTACGGCAATAATCCGCATAACTCTTTTGGCGATCTCTTGCTGCCTTAAGTCTTTCCTTAGTCAGAAACCTTATTCGTAGTCTCTCGCTCAAGTTCAGGACCAATTAGTTGGCTTGTTCCAACCTTTGCCCATAGAACAGGTGACCTACATTACCTTCCAAACAACTTTTCACACGACACATACTCAATACTAGAATGATAATTGTTGATATAGGAGAACTCAGCTAAGGGTAAATGTATACCCCGACTTCCTCCAAAATCAAACACACCTATGCTCTCAGCTCACCATCCAACGCCTGATTTGTACGCTCACTTAGTTCACTCATTAGAGAATGATAAGTCGTACTCATCTACATACGCATTCTCAAGACTCTATAACACGTTTACCATTATCGCGAAGTAAGTATTTCATTATGTTTCTTAATGATCAACGCGACACCCCATGGCTCTTTACCAACACACCGAGCGAAAAGTCTCGCCAACTCCTCCATACATCTCTTGCTAAGGTAATAATACGTCTTATCCATTCTCGGATGTATCAAATACCTTGCATGATTGATGTCCTTACGCTTCCTCTCAATGAAACCAATAGCTGGTCCGCAAAGTACATTCCTCCATCTTCGTTCCTTTCCATTTACTGGTCTAAACCGAGTAATCATTCTTCTTACATGTTCTTATCCGTGAACCTCTCTCTCTAGGCTGTCAATATCATCCTATTAACTCTGAACTGAATTATCATAATCATTGCTCATAAACATCCAAGTTTCACTCGTTCACTCCCGCTCAGCGCTCTTACCATGATGTCCGCCATTCCTTGACAGTGGCGAATCAGAAAATCGTAGTCACTGAGAAATTCCACACCCAACTTCTCTTCTACATATATTAGCCTCTCGTCAAATATATGCTAAAGATTCTTATGATCTGTGTAGATAACACTTTCTGCTCTATACAATATCATCTCCAAGTTCTACCCCCAACTTTAAATCATATATCACACAGTTCCTCTTATAGATCTTCCACCTCCGTGATGCCTACACAATCTATAGAAAGATAGAAATGAATCATCAATAGTACCTGCCAATCCTAAGGACAATCGTCTCTCAGATGGAGTCTTAGGTACTTTCCACTCTTTACCACTTTTATCTTACTAATGTCCACCAACACTCGCTATTGTTGACCACCTTCCTGAAGAACGTACATCTTAAAGCTACACCTCTCACTTGAACAACTTGGAAAACACCCTCTTCTTCTTCAACGAACAAATTGATAATCAAAACGACAATCTATCCTAAGTAAACGACGCGAACCATGAAACCGGTCAAACTAAAACGTATATCAACGAACTTAAAAGGGGTACGAATTACCGACTAGCGAAGTAACGAACATCAAAATCAAAGCTAGAAAAAAAAACACAATGAGAAATTTTCCCCCAATAAAAGTAAACACGGATAAAATGTTCATGAAAACCCATACAAAGAAAATATAAGATACACATACCTATAAAACATCCGCAAGCGTACCTCAATGGAAGAAACACTTGATGAACCAAATACATAACAAGTTTGGTAAATGAGAACCATAGAAAGTTCTTATTCCCGTACTCGACCTTCCCAAAGACAAATGAACACCGTTTTTTTTTTTTTTTTTTTTTTTTTCACAAGACATATCTTAAACTTATACATCTTTTTTTATAAAATATATATAAACCATTTTATGTAAGACATCAACATAACCATTTGTTTTTCACACTTCATTTCCCATAAAAATACTAGTTTTCATCAAACGACCTTGAAATACCCAAAACAAATTTGTAAAATGCCATAAAGACTCTAACACAACCTCTTAATTGAACGCGAAAGACATTGAAGAATTCCGTAATCAAAATAATCCTCAAACGAACTCATACCAATGAACACGCACGCAAATACATTGCAAACCAAACGATGAACTTACAGACTCATTCGTACAACGATCAAACCAAAATCATAGAAAAACACCGATACTAACAGGTCACAAAACATGTCACGAAATTCAATTGGTGTGTGTAAATGAGGGATCAAATATCCACACCAACTCGTCATGAACCAACAATACTTGAAGAATAGCATAACATTCATCCGAGGAATGAATGTATGGAATAACCAAAGAAACGAACCAGTATCCAACAAAAACGAATTCGATTACCCAACACCTATCACGACGTCAAAGAGAAAGAATATGACATCTGTACCATCATGGTACGAATAGGAATGTCAACCTAAGAATTAGGTATACAAACGAAATGTCTAGCAAACGAATCAACTTAAATATCACAACATAAGTACCCACCGATAATTGAGGTATCAACATATGATAGGTAGGATGGGATCTCACCACCTACACACCCCAACATATAACGACTACCCTAACGGTTAAGAGAATACTTCTCTAACCATACAGCCATCACCAATCATGATATCACATACCATCTACCACAACATATAACAACAAACATCAATCAATGCGATAATGGTCACAAGTCCACGTGTGTGATACCATTATAATTATGTTCGCGACCATAGTTATAAGCCTATTCCACACGCATACTTACTTCCAAAACCACACATCTCAATGATAACACACATATACCACATAACACCTAATACACCATGCAATCGATGCCATCATACTTGCAAGTCCACTTGTGTTGTGACGCATGTATAATTATGTTGGCCACCATAATTATCTATGCCCCCTTTCACAAGTGTACTCCCTCCTATGACAACACATCATGCAAAACAATCATGCAAACAAAAACAAAAGACGTCGCAAACAATCATCTCACATAGAACAATTCCAACGATCACGTAAACTCTACAATCAAAATCACTTGGATTAGGTCGATCCAATATCCAAGAGTAATCACGCTCCAACATGGCTCCAGACGACAAAAGACAATATACGAATTCCAAAACATAACACAAAACAAAAGACGTCGCACAATTGCTCAAACTCCATTCTCGTACTTGCCTCCCCACTCAAATTGGTTAAACTTACTAGTCACTGTGGACTCCAAATCCGAATCCACATTATTCCATCCTAACTCCCCTTTCATCTTTACTCAACCACTCATTCCTATTTCCTATACATTGAGGTAGTCGACAACATGCAAAACCATCTCTATTTCTTTCTTCCAATTCCACATGATCCACAAGTGCATACGAATTATGAGGTTTAGACTGAACCACCTTTCCTTTACCTGAAAAGTGAGGAAACTTCCCAGGGTACTTGGTAACGGCTCCATCTCTAAAAGTCGTCGTGGTTCCAAACCTCTCCACTTCTTCTCCACCAACGTTTCCTATAAATATCCTCTCCTTGTCCGAACATGAATACATGCTAGCGAGAACTCAGATTTTGCTGTTAGTCCGGTTCATCCTACCACTTCTCTCGCATCAGATAGCGACAACGGTAGTCCAACGATGCATCTTACGCGCGGAAGACGATATAATAAAGTCGATATATATAATACTACGTATAGGGGATAGAATAGACGTCCGAAACTCAATAAAACATCTCATAAATATAGGAAAATAGACATATAAAATACTATACTTACACATAGATCCTAAATGCAACTATATGAGGGACTCCTAAGTTATAGTCTAGGTTCAACCACCTAATTCTCTATAACCAAGGCTCTGATACCAATCTGTCACACCTCGCCAAGGCGGAACCGCGAGGGTGTAACTTCATGGATATCATCACAACACATGGTGTCTATATAGAGAATAACTAAATGCAATAAAAATGGCAAAGTATAGACACAAAGTGTCATAACAATACCCGAAAGAAAACAACATGATAAACTCCAAACGCAAAGATAAACCACTTCCAATGCAACTAAGGTCTCGTCTAATCACTTCCTTCTATCATAGCCTTAGAATGCTCACCTGAAAATGATGCTTAAAACGTCAACATAATGTTAGTGAGATTCATAGGTTTAAGACACACATACACTCTCAACGTAACCAGTTCACTATGATTATAAAAACATAGCTGGATGAATAATTAAAGTTATCATATAAGCTACACGTATTCACACAAGATAAAGGCAACCAACACACATAAGGCAACCAATAGGACGGAACGTGTCCCCCGCCCTAATATAGACATCAATTAGGTCGCATGCGCGAGCAACAGGATAAACATCCTCCCAATTAAGTCTCAGATATGCATGTCTGATATTGACATCAATTAGGTCGCATGTGCGAGCAAACAGAATAAGCATCCTCCCAATTGAGTCACTAATAATACATGCCTGATAATTCCCGATAATCACAACACATAATCATCACAACATAATAATCATCACATATAGCACACATACGATAACATTATAAGTCCAAGCTCTTTTAAATCACACATAAATCACAGTAACTCAAAACATTTAAGACAAGCATCATTCCCATCCCAAGTTTAAAACAAAGTAAAAATATGGGACTATGAACTCACCTCAAACCTTGCAACTTCCACAAGACAAATCACAATCTATAACACACAAAAATAAATCCACATTACACATGGTCAAGCCAAAAGCTACAACCCATGTAATACACATATGATGGATGTCTAAGACTCATATGACCCTCCATGGATCTCCTAGACACCATACTAACCATTACCATAACATAACACTCACTAAATCCCTTGCACTCTTAAAATCAGAAAACGCAGAATTTTTGGGTACATTCACCCACATGAAATCATGACAAATAAAGCTCAACAACTCACACAAAAAATTTAACATGGTCTCTCATAAGCATACAAGCTAATCCCAGAAGGCCATGGACCAATAAGACACACAAGTACTTAAAAGAAAATCAAACTTGTCAACTATCCAAATTCGGATCTGAACGCACACCAAAAAGTTTTAATTAGAATAAAAATACTTTCACAAGTTTTTATCGTGAATCCTTTTCGTGGTAGTCTAATATAACCTAAGACTTAACTATTCCAGATGGGCTAATCAAAATACCACTTTTACAACCACAATTCACCTTTAAACTTTTACCCAAATTCTGTCCCGGTTTGACAGCTTTGACACCTTATCAAAGAAAAATCAAAAGACCAACTTCCCGACCTTGAAATTAATTGTAGCCGGACTTTTTGGAAAGCTCTTTCATTAAAATTAAATTTAGACCAAAAATTCGTGACCTAACTCATCATCATCTGTTAAATACACTCACATCTTTACAACACTACTTTTCTGTCCAAACCCTAACTCAATGACTGGCATGTTTTACGCTCAATTCTCTTAACCAATCACCATACTATTATCATTAATTGATCCTAACAAGTTTAATAATATTAATTTACAGAAGTTAACATAAAACCTAATCCATCATATATTTATTACATGAATTATATTAATTAATCAAGTAATTGAACATAGGATTTAAAGATTTTACCTTGATTCTTGATTTTAGCTTTAAAACTATAAACCCTAATTCTTCTTCTCTTCTCTTGCCCTTGTGATCGACTCAAATTTACAGAAAATAGGGGTGTGGGTCGTTGGTATTGCTTATATGGGTTGGAGGTTGGGCTTGTTTGGCTGGACTAGGATTCCTTTTAATTAGGTGTTATAATTGGACTCAAATTCTGTTTCCTTTTTCCCTTTTTAAACCCTTTGGGCGATTTTATGCATATATATATATATATATATATATATATATATATATATATATATATATGTTATTAAATTTAGCTATTACACTCAAAACCTCATACTTTTCATATTTTATAAACTCCCAACACAAAACCTAACGTCTTTCGCGATAAACCTTAACTTTTACGACAACCGGCAAAATTATCATTTTCAAAACAAAGTTTTCAAAAATAGAATTCCACACTCTTTTGAAACATAACTCATAAAAACAAAACACACATAACTCGCTTACGCTCATTAACTTGAACGAAGACTCGTTACGCAAAATCACGAAAACTCCAAAACTACACAAGTCATTTCTACACCACAAAGGTGATCAAAATGAACTTTCCCAAATTCCAAACTTTCCAAATCACAATAAAACCATTTACGCAAAGGGATTTAGTGCTAAAACTCTCCTATATCACTTCAAACACCTAAGACACACTAAACAAACTTAAACCGAGTCAAGACTATCAGTCAAACTGACCTGCCAAAACCACGGTTGTTACACTTGCCTAGTTGTTTTTGTCTTATTTGTTTCCGTTTATTTATGTGTATCTCTTTCCTTGCTTCTTTCTTTTTGTATGTTCACTTGCACACGTGCTCTTGCCGGAGGTCTTTCTGGAAGCAGTCTCTTTACCTTCGGGTAGGGTGTGACTGTCTACATCTCGCATCCCCCATACCTCGTCCCGGCGGCATTGGGTATTGTTGTTGTTGTTGTTGTTGAGTGTGATTAAGGTTTTATGAATGTTGGATGATGTGTTTTACACGTTTGGTGGAAATATATGTTCGCTCATATGCCGGAGTGAATTCACCAAGTGAAATGTAATATTTTGATAATACTAGACGAGTATCTGTGCATAGCAACGAGATTTTATAGTGACAAAAAATTGTAGTGATATAAAAAATTTATAGGTTATAAACAAAAAATAATAAAAGTTTAACAATTGAGAGATTAAACACGATTTAAACTGATAAAAAAGATATTAGTTATGGGTTATAAACGAAAATAATAATAAAAGTTTATGGTTTTCATTTATAGTTTTCTTAACTTTTCACTTTAAAAATTATGATTTTTTTCCTTTATATATAGTATAAACTAGCTTCAAGGCCCGCCTGATGGGCGGCTAGCTTTAAGAATTGTTAAAAATATAAAACAAGTAGTAAAATGGTTAATAGAAATAACATTAAGTAATTGAATATTAAGAACCAAAAAGTTAAGGTAAAATGTCATTCGCAAAACATCCGTAAGAAAACTAAATAACGTTGATTGTCACAAGTACAGTTTCATGATAATGGTGTTGTCTGTTGGTATCATCATAATAGCAAAGATAATAAAAGACATAGTCATCAAGATCATCATTGGTGAAGTTATGAGGTCCAAGATCTTCGGGAACATCAGCTTTACCACTGCAATAGTATATACGCGAACAATTAGTCACAAGTCTTCCACCATGTGTCCATGATCAGCACAAACAACGATTACCGTTGATCAAAGATTACTCTACTAGGATGTAATGAAAAAGACAGCCATTTAAAAAAATAAAATATTATACAGTTATAAAATTTGTACATTATTTAGTTTTATCAGCTAAAGTTTACACAAATAGAAACCAAACCAGCATAGATAAAAAATGTAACAGAAGAGAGCGAAACTTGGAAACCATAGAAATTAAATTTGGTTTACAAAGCATTACACTTCTGTTTTTTTTAGTATATGAGAAAAATTACAAAATCGTAAAATGAATCTAACATCTAGAACAATATATGTACTCGCAATATAGACATCATACCCTCTTCCCCATATTATTTAATTTACAACATACGAGTAATATACTAGTGGATTGTGAATGAAGATTCTCTCGAATGGACTATAGCCATTCGAGATTGTTATTCTCTTTCTAAACTAACTAAACTAAGAACTAATTTATTCTTTTTCTTTCTCTGAGTTGATTAACAAAGCAAGTTACATTTAAATAGGAAATAAACGAGTAGTGTATCCTAGTCTTAAGACATAAGAACGGAAACATGGGAAACAGGGTTCTAAAAGGCGCGCCTTAGCGTCGCTAAGGCGTGGCTTTGGCGCTACGAAATAGATCAAGGCGCCATCTTGAGGCGTGGCGCCTGATGAGGTGCGAAAAGGCGTGGTAAGGCGCGCCTTAACGCGAGGCGTGGCGCCTTATTTAGAAGCTTTTAAAGAATTTAGTAGTATTTGGGCTAAAATTTGGGCTTTTTATTTTTTAAAGGATTTTGTAGTATTTAACTCTTTGGGCTGAATTTTCTAATTACTAAAATCATGAATTTTCTAATTACTATATAAATTTATAAAAAAAAATTATGCCGACTTGAGTCACGCCTTATAAAACGCCATAGCCTTGCTATGGCTTCGCCGCCACGCCACGCCTTACGCTATTTATAACCTTGATGGGAAGTTAAATACACATAGTGCTAAAGTGGTAGACCTGTGGTCCCTAAAATTTTGCATGAAACAAACCAGTTCAATTGTATCACGTGGAAAATATAGAGATCATGGTTGCTTTGCGGCATGGACATGTCAGCCACCAACAAAACAACTAATTAAAAATGGTTGAGTTTGTCGAATAAGAAGCCACAATTTTGTCGTAGTCCATATATGTCCAAAAAAATGAACGAATTGGGTTTTGACGAAAATGGGGTTTTTCATGGGCTTAGTTTGTATTATTAATGGGCTTTTACAAGAGTGCTACTTTGGAAGAAATATTCACAACTCCATCACATATATAATATAACTCAGGGGGTGTTTGATAGGCACTTAATGGGGTGATTAAGTGACTGCCTATGATTCGGTCAGCACTGCAGTTGTTTGATAAACAAAAATTGTCCACTGACTCAACCCATTCACCTCTGTACGATTTTGAATAGGAATTGATGGAAAATCATTCAGTGGTGACTCACACTTCACAAATCATTTATGTACCGTCAATTTTAATATTAATTTTCTATTTACCTATTTGTTTAATAGGTATAATAGGTATTCAGTACACTATGTCCTTTTACTTTTATCTTGTACACTATGTTATTTTTTGTAATTTATTTATTCTACAATCCAAATTGCTTTGATACATTTTTTAAATATTATTGATAAAAAATTTGAGATTGTATGTCATCGACGATCATAACAACTTTGCGAACAAAAGCGTAAACACTATTAAATGAAACTCATTAAACATATAATGTGCATTATTTATTGAATTTTCCTTTTTATCTTTATAATAGTTAGTTGAGACCTATTAAAGGAGTAAATTTCTTTATATATGACACAAGGTTAAAATAGTAATTTGTGTCATTCAGAGCGTCATTTTAAAACATTTGTCAAACAACACATTTTTCTTCATAATTAAGTTCATTCAGAGTCTTTGATTCATTCAGCGTCGTTGATTTATTCAGTGTTAAATCATATTTTTTGTCAAACAGCCCCTCAACCTTTCTTCACTACAAACAACAACAAACACCAGCAGCAGCAGAAATAACAAGTGACCCTTAAATAATACTAATACAGTGTTGCAATGTCGGTTTATTTTCCCGCCATTTCTATATCTCCCTCATCCCTACCTTCCATTGTAGTAGCTATATGCAAACGACGTCGTTTGAGCGCAGTTAAGTTAGGGTTTGACGGTGACGTCACGCAATACGTCACCGAGTCAAGGAAGCATTGGGACAGCTTCTACGAACGTCATCAAAACAAGGTTGGTTTTGTCTTCTTTCGATTTTTAGTCATGGGTCCACCACTTAGGTCCATATTCTCAGTTTAGCTTTAAGTGCTAGTAAAAGATAAGATAAGATAGATATATGTAGGGTAGAAGGGTAACACTAACCAAATGAGGTTTTTCTCTATAATCGGGGATGGCGAGTCTTTAACTCAAAAATACGCGGCCTAACCGAGGTAGTGAGATTTGGCGAATACAGTTGACTCTTGGATAATAACTTTTTTCTTGTTCGCCTAGTGGTAATTGGTAACGAGTCCCTAAAGTCTTGCTTTTATTTTTAACCATTTATCGACTCGGGTTCGATGAAGCCTTTATTTTTAAGCTCGAGCTCAGTTAGTTGATTAAATTAACTTAATAACTAAGATGAGTTTAATACTCTAAACTGATTATCTGCAAATGGGGGTTGTTTAGGATTGCTTATTAGTAAAAGGGACAATGCACGATTTTTATCAATTTTGTATAGCTACTCACTTACTTGTACTAAAATGCCCAAGAATCCCACTAAAATGGGACGCCGACACATCGGACCAATTCACTGACTGTAGAGTTCTTGACTTCCTCAACATTGGGCGACTTCCTCGACCCATCTTAGCAGGATTTGTGAAAAGACTTTGTCCATTTTAAATCAACTACCATCAAACTGACGGAATTCGTGATTTTATGTTGAAAAAGTGTATCTAAACTTCTTGCATAGCAGTTTTGAAGGTGCTTGTGATTGTTGATCCAAACTTCTTTTGTGATTTGTGTTTAAGCAGCATGCCCAAAGTTAGCAACATGCCTATGTTAATACTGTTATAGGCACTTTACCGTTTTTACCTTAGTGTTTTTCGCTGATAAGATAGAAAATCGTTAGTATGTGCTTACAATAACGAAAATGTTTTCTGTAGAAAATAGTAGCTAAAATGAAAATGGAGCTGAAATAGGTTTCTGATATTATGGAGTAATTGCAGTTCTTCAAGGACCGACATTACCTCGAAAAGGATTGGAGGCAGTACTTTTGTGATGAAAACGACACCCTCCATTCTAATGGAAAAGTAATCTTAGAGGTTAGATTCATCGCTCATAGCCAGCAGTATCTGTTCGAATGGATAACAGCGTTTTGATTATAATTAAAATGTGAACGTCATGTGCAGGCTGGTTGTGGTACTGGCAACACGATATTTCCCCTCGCTAAGAAGTTTCCTCAAATTTTTGTTCATGCTTGTGATTTCTCGCATCAGGCAGTCACACTTGTTAAGGTTTGTTACTTATAGATGTTGTTAGATGAGTGGGTCATGTGGATTGGAAAATGGGTTAGAATGCGTTTGGATCAGGGGAATCGGGTCGAACACTTGTTTTTTTCTGTGTCTCAAAGAGTATATGTATATAGAAGATTAACACGCTAGTTACAGTTACAAAAGAACATGTATTGTTATACTTATAATCTTAAATTTTGAACTCAAGGGTGTTTGGGATTGGTGATTCAAGTGCAAATCTTATTTCAAGCAGTTTTGATGAATGTATGAAACTGCTTATTTTAGTGTAAATGAGCTTGTTTTTAAGTAGGTGCATACTTTCGAATAAGCAATCCCAAACACCCCCTAAAAGCAATGTAGGTAGCTGTATGAGTTAAGAATTGTGTACGTCCAACCAGTTTGAGACAAAGTACAAGCACATCAACCCCATTCATAAGTATATTGAAATGACTATACAAGCACATCAACCCCATTTATCAGTATATTGAAATGACTATATAAGTCATTGTAATCTATTACTGATTTTGAACTTCGTATGAATGCAGTCACATACAGATTTCCGTGAAGATCAAATGAATGTTTTTGTTTGCAATATTGCTGAAGACAATCTTTGTGACCATATTACTCCGGCATCTGTCGACATTGTTACCTTGGTAAGCATAAGCATTGACATTGCAACTTTGTGGTTCTGATTAGGGGTTATGAAAATACAGAAGTTGTAGATACATACCGAATAATATTATGCAGGTTTTTACATTATCTGCAGTTTCACCCGAGAAGATGCCCATTGTGCTACAAAACATAGGACGTGTTTTAAAGGTCACTTCTGCTTAACTTATGCATCTCTACACACAATTTGAATAATAATTTGAATGATAAACTGGCAATCGTCGATTATTGCTTAGTAAAAAACCATTAAACTTTTAAGTTATATCATATTCGCCATTTTTTCCTAGTAGAAAACTGTTGGTTCCTATAGACGCTATCTATGTCGACCGTTTTTTGACCTGCTGAAAATTGTCAAAAAATTAGCAATTTAATAGTTGAGGATCTTATTCTAAGTTAAACAAAATAGAAGATTAACCAAAGTAAGTTATCTTATGCAAGTTGCCTTCTTTCGAATTCCAATTTTGGATTTTTTTTGACATGTTTCTTATGCCTGGATACTATACGAATTTGCAGCCTAATGGCTACGTTCTTTTACGGGATTATTCAATTGGGGACTATGCTCAGGTGAGTTTCCAAACCTCTTTTGGCAATGTAACTCAAATGTAAATATTGTGCAATAAATGAAAGCGTTTACCATAATTTTATGGCCATTTTGCAGGCTATGCTAATGAACAAGAATCGAGTTATCAGTGAGAACTTCTATTTCCGCGGAGATGGCACCGTAATGATTCTTCAAACTTTTAGTCTTCACTGTATTCGTCTACATTGTTCACTCTATGCTGATGTTATTGTCAAATAATTTTCTGCAGTGTTCATTCTACTTCTCAGAAGATTTGCTGTCAGTGTTGTTTGTAAGTGCTGGATTTGCTGTAGTGGATGTGAATACATACAACAGAGAGATCGAAAATCGAGCTAAAAATATTACCATGCAACGGTATTGTTCAACCTATCAACCAATGATATTGATAATTTTTACCAAAGTACTTATTAGCTGGTCAAATGGGTAAATATGAAAATAGCATAAGTCAAATGGGTCAAACGGGTTAAGTCATCCACAGCGAAAAATATTAGTTCGTAAAACCTCTTGTATCTTTTTACTTAAAAAAAAGTTAATTATTATTTGACACACTAATTTTTTATAACAGAATTGGAAAGTTCGGGTAAAAAGTGCTCGGGTCAACCACCCCGTACTAAAATGACTCGTTAAGCCCATTTTGCTAACTTTAGGCTAAATCACTCTTATTGTTCTACTTTAGGCGTTGGATACGAGCAGTTTTCAGACGTCCTTGACCATAATATAATTCCACTGTCAAAAACCACAAATCGCCAGTTCTGACTTGTGGGTCTGAGTGTCCTACTGCAACATGTTTCACATTGGATTGTGTGTCACGTAACTTGATCCATCTGATTGGCGTCCTGTAAGTGATGAATGAATAGATATCCTTGAATGATATTTTGTTCTGAAAATTAAATATAAAGGCTAATTTTGTAGAATTACAATGTGTACTTAGACGTTATTGCAGTCACATGTTTCACTACTTTTTCCTGAATAATTGATGTATTTATCACTGTGAGGAATTTACAATTATATCTTGTTGCATGTGGTAATCATAGGACGATGCATAACCTCATATGAGTTTGAACTCGAAAATTTATTTGAATGATTAAATACGTCAAACGTAGTATAGAAATACACATACTTTCTAGGATGACGGGTTGTAAAGAGAAACTATATGTTATTGAAAGTGGTTAGTTTGCGAAGAAAAATAAAATAAGAACAGACATCAAATTGTTTCTTGCATACATAAACGAAAATGCGAAACACATAAAAATAAAACATCGTCTTCTTGAATAACATTAAACAAATAACATAAAAATAACGTCTTGAACTATTCGTCAGGTTCCAATATATGATAAAGGATTCCTTAAGTATGGTTTTCGGTTGGATTCAAAAATTTTGTGTTGGTTGAAAGTACCAAAATTTCGGCTGAAAAAAAAATACAATGAACAAAGTGTGAGAGTGTGTGTTTGTAGTACTCACTAGGTTTGAAGATACTGGGCTTTTTGTATGGATATCAAACTGGGCTTAGTTTTTGAGGTGATTTTTTTAGCTGGACGCCTGGAGTCCTGGACTCTTAAGAAGATGTCTGTCTCTTGAGATAAAATAACCCACTGAATGCATGTGAAGTTGTGAACTTGAAATGAAAATTATATAGTTGAAAAAATCTTCAGAGTATAAATAAACAACATTTAATATTATTAGACGAGTACCCGTGCATAGCTACGGGATTTCTAGCGGCAAACAGTTATACTTGTGATGTTATGGCTAAGTATTTCGTGTTACGTTTATACATAAAACGTAAAATAATTCAAACATAAGTGAAAACATTTTGACATACGATAATTCAAATTAAAGAAAAATTATTAAAATGTATCAAATAACATATTAAAACATTGATAGTGAAACATGAAATTAAAACATTACATCAATAGTTATTTTGTGTTTATTGATTTTGAAATGATTTTGTTAAGTTATCTTGTGTTTTGCTTTTTCTATTTATTTCACTTTTGTCAATGTTTTTGTTGTCCGCGTGTTATTTTGCAAGATAAAAAATAATCAATAGTTCTTGTTTTGTTTAGAAAAGATTGAGGGGTATCAATGGTTCTTGTTTTGTTTATAAAAGATTGTTAACACCCAATCATCCTTTCGTTTTTCAGAGCTAATAAACAAACATTTTTGTTGTATCAGTGTACTAATCGATTACATCCTTAGTCTCAACTTATTGCAAAATATATAAATTATGAAGAAACAAACATGTACTAATTGAAAGACCAACAACCACCCAAACCACCAAAAATCCATAACACAAATCTTTACTAATCGAAACCACTAAAGTTTCAAAACAAATCCCAACATCATGCCTTACCAAACTAAAACTCTATAAACCAACAACTATCCATAACTTTCAAATCTAAGAAATTCAAACCAGCATCTCAATACACAAGAAAAAGACTTTCAGATTAAAATGACGTAAAAGAACCTAAAATTCTAGATCTATCAACAATTTGATTCAGATATTTTATAAACAATAAAGAAAATTAATGGCTTGGCTGCAATATATAATAGAGGTTGCTAAGTCGGGTCAATCTCGCACTCAACCATCCGTCCATTTTGCCTAACCAAACCACAAACTCGAAAGATCATCACCACCAAGAAAACCATATCCGGCAAAAAATACAACCAAAAACAGAAACTATAGTAGCCTCTTTTAATCTGAACACAAATATAACATATAACAGATATAAACAAAATTTGTTTACAAAATTATCATACAACCAAGATTTATTTATGGACTAAAACCACATAAACACAAAGCCACCAAGAGTATGGCTATAGATTCCAGCGAACAAAAATACACATCAAACCTTTAATTTTTTCTTCAAATATGTTATCAAATGAATCTTAAAGGTTCTTAAACAACCAAAGAAACTATAACCATAAACAAAAATAAATCACAAACATACCCGTCATAACCAAACACATGAAAAACCAACTCGAATATAGATCTTTACATAATATACATATCTCCAAACAACCAAGCACACTCAAAACCACCAAGTACACCAAAACCACCAACACGTGGAGGCACAACAGAAGGCGGCGGTGATTAGGTTTATAGTGGCGGTAGTAATGAGGGTGAAAGATCAGATTTTTCGAGTGTGTTGTTCTTGTGTTTGTTTAGGTTAGATGGGAGACAGAGATTTTTTGAGTGTGTTGTTCTCGTGTGTGTTTAATGTGTTAGGTTTGGAATAGAATAAAGAAGTTCACATAGATAGATTTCAACTTCACATTCAATACTTTCTGCAATTTGAAATTTCCAGCCATGTTTCAACTTCACATTCAATACTTTCCGTTATTAAGTGTTGTAAGGGCATTATGGGGATTAACCAAAAATTAAGTTTTCACATTTCACTTTGACTGTTTTCATTTTATAAGTAGTATAGATAAGTTTAGAGATTAGCATTCATGTGAATATGGTATATTGGAGTCATTTTTGCATTTTAAGAAGAGAATGCATTAATCTTAAGGGAAAAATGCTAGACTCACTCATAAAATTCATACAAAAATTCCATTTGTTGACATGTCAAGGGGTGATTATTTTAATAAAAGAGAAGAGATATAACTGTCAGAAAATAAACCAAACACATTACGAGTGGATTTTTTGTATGAGTCTAGCATTGCTAATCTCAAGGTACATATGAGTCTAGTCACTTTTGTATTTGGAAGATAATACATTTTACTGTACTCACATGATATATATGGGTCTAGTCATTTTTGCATTGGGAAGAAAATGCTTTTTATTGTACTCGAACACCTTTTTAGGTATCTTTTCCTTTTATTTTTTCCTTAAATCAACTATCTAGAATTAAAATCTTTTGAACTTAATTTAGTCTTGTCACGCATTTGAAGTCTTGTCACGCATTTGATGGGTAGATGAATACCCGTACATAGCAATAAGATTTTATAGCGACAAATAGTTTATTGATAAAAAAAAGTTTATAGATTATAAATGAAAAGTAATAAAAGTTTGAAGATTTGGGAATTAAACATAATGTTTTGAAATCTGGTTCGACCTGGGTGGTTCAACCGGTTGAACCGTTCTGGTCGAAAAAACAAGGTTGGTTTTGTCTTTCGATTTTTAGTCATGAGTTCGATCAAGCCTTTATTTTTAAGCTCGAGGTCAGTTAGTTGATTAAATTTAATTAATACTCTAAACTGATTATCTGCAAATAGGAGTTGTTTAGGATTGCTTATTAGTAAAAGGGACAATGCACGATTTTTGTCAATTTTATAGCTACTCACTTGTATTAAAATGGACAAAATCTTTTCATAATGCCCACTAAAATGGGTCCAGGATGGCCGTCAGAGAGGTACACATGGGGGACCAATTCGCTGACTGTAGAGTTCTTGACGTCCTCGACATTGGGCCACATGTCATCTTATTACAGCTTGGTGGCCCTTCCTCGACTCCACGACCCATCTTAGCGGGAATTCGTGATTTTAAATCAGCTACCATCAAACTGACGGAATTCCTGATTTTATTTTGAAAAAGTGTATCTAAGCTTGTTCCATAGCAGTTCTGAAGGTGCTTCAGATTGTTGATCCAAACGTTTCTTTCGTAATTAGTTTAGAGTGAATTAAAAGGAAAGCATAAGTGCTTTAGATAAGCAGTATGCCCCAAATTAGCAACATGCCTATGTTAATACTGTTATAGGCACTTAACCGTTTTTCCTTGATAAGATTAAAATATATTAGTATGTGCTTACAGTAACGACAATGTTTTTTAAAGGGCTAAAACGAACTGGAGATATAAAGTGTTTCTTTGCGTAAGGGAAAATAGCAGCTAGGTATGAAAATGGAGCTGAAATAGGTTTTTGTATGTGCATTTGACAGTTGAATTCTCGTCCGAAATTAAATTCTAAAAAATCAAGTTTCTGATATTTTGAAGTAATTGCAGTTCTTCAAGGACCGACATTACCTTGAAAAGGATTGGGGGAACTACTTTTCTGATGAAAACGACACCCTCCCTTCTAATGGAAAAGTAATCTTTGAGGTTAGATTCATTCCTCAAAGCCACCAGTATCCATTCGAATGGATAACACCGTTTAGATTATAACAAAAATATGATTGTCATGTGCAGGCTGGTTGTGGTACTGGCAACACGATATTTCCCCTTGCTAAGAAGTATCCTCAACTTTTTGTTCATGCTTGTGATTTCTCACATCAGGCAGTCACACTTGTTAAGGTTTGTTACTTATAGATGTTGTTAGATGAGTGGGTCATGTGGATTGGAAAATGGGTTAGAATGGGTTTGGATCAGGGGAATCGGGTCGAACACTTGTTTTTTTCTGTGTCTCAAAGAGTATATGTATATAGAAGATTAACACGCTAGTTACAGTTACAAAAGAACATGTATTGTTATACTTATAATCTAAAATTTTGAACTCAAGGGTGTTTGGGATTGGTGATTCAAATGCAAATCTTATTTCAAGCAGTTTTGATGAATGTATGAAACTGCTTATTTTAGTGTAAATGAGCTTGTTTTTAAGTAGGTGCATACTTTCGAATAAGCAATCCCAAACACCCCCTAAAAGCAATTTAGGTGGCTGTATGAATTAAAAATTGTGTTTGGGCGACTTCCAACCAGTTTGAGACAACGTAAAAGCACATCAACCCATTTATAAGTATGACTATATTAGTCTTGTAATCTGTTACTGATTTTGAACTGCGTATGAATGCAGTCACATGCAGATTTCCGTGAAGATCAAATGAATGTTTTTGTTTGCAATATTGCTCAAGACGATCTTTGTGACCATATTACACCGGCATCTGTCGACATTGTTACCTTGGTAAGCATTGACTTAACAACCTCATGGATCTGATTTCATGAAGATATAGACTGAATAATATTATGCAGGTTTTTACATTATCTGCGGTTTCACCTGAGAAGATGCCCATTGTGCTACAAAACATAGGACGTATTTTAAAGGTCACTTCCCATGAATTTATGTATCTTTAGGCGCAATATGGATAAAAAGGTAACCGACTTTGGTCTAATATCGAGTAAACACAATTGCCATTTTACTAGAATACTCGTACTTTCAAATAATTTGACTTAAGGTAATAGGTTACTAAGGTCAAATTTATACGTTGCAAATGATTCCAACTCTGACCATGTGACCTTTTTTAGGCACCAAAAATCAATAATTTTAAAAGTTTGTGCCTTTTTCTCGGTTTAACAAAGTTGGTTGCCTTATGCAATTTGCCTTTCTATCAAATTCCAGTTTTGGATAGCTCTTTTTTCTTCTAGTTTCTTATGTCTGGATAGCATACGAATTATGCAGCCTAATGGCTACATTCTTTTACGGGATTACGCTATTGGGGAATATGCTCAAGTGAGTTTCCAAACTTATGGCAATGTTACTTAAATGTATATACTCTGCAATAAACGAAAGCGTTTACCATAATATATGGCCATTTTGCAGGCTATGCTAATGAACAAGACTCGAGTTATCAGTGAGAACTTCTATTTCCGTGGAGATGGCACTGTAATGATTCTGCAAACTTTTAGTCTTCATTGTATTCGTTTACATTTTTCACTCTATGCTAATGTTATTGTCAAATAATTTTCTGCAGTGTTCATTCTACTTCTCAGAAGATTTGCTGTCAGAGATATTTGTAAGCACCGGATTCACTGTAGTGGATGTGAATACATACAACCGAGAGATCAAAAATCGAGCTAAAAATATTACGATGCAGCGGTATAGTTCAACCCTTCAACCCACGAAATTGATAATTTTTACCAAAGTAATAATGAGTGAGTCAAATGGGTCAAAAAAGTAGCAAAAGTCAAATGGGTCAAACGGGTTGGAAGTCATCCAAAGCAAAAAATATCAGTTCGTATAACCTCTTGTATCATTTTACTCAAAAAAGTTTATTATTATTTGACACACCTAATTGTTAATAACAGAGTTAGGAAGTTCAGGTAAAAAGTGCTCGGGTCAACCACCCCGTACTAAAATGGCCAGTTTAGCCCATTTTGCTAACTCTAGTCTATGCCACTTGCCTATTCTAAGTCACTCTTTTTGTTCTACTTTTAGACGTTGGATACGAGCAGTTTTCAGACAATCTTGATCATACTATAATTCCACTGTCAAAACCCGCAAATCGCCAGTTCTGACTTTTGGGACATCTTTCACATTGAATTGTGTGGCACCTAACTTGTTCCTTCTGATTCTCGTCCTGTAAATAATGAATGAATAGAAGGCTAATTTTGTAGAATTACAATGTGTATTTAGAAGTTATTGCAGTCACATGTTTCATTACTGTTTCCTGAATAATTTATGTATTTATCACTTTGAGGAGTTTGCAAGTATATTTTGTTGCATGTAGTAATCAAAGGACGATGTGTAACCTCATATGAGTTTAAACTCGAAATGTTATTTGAATAATTAACTACGTCGAACGTAACATAGAAATACACATACTTTCTGCTATAGCCAGGAAACATCTTATTAGGCATTATAATGATCCACTGTTTAAGGATCATTGATCCAATCTTCTTTCATTTCCTCATCGTTTATGTCGAAATTTATTATCTTAACTTGCAAGCTTTGAGCTGTTTGGTCAACTTGAGGTGAGTTCTTCAGAATCAAGCTTGCTAATTTTAGCCACAAAATACCATCGACAAACTTAACCCGAACATTCTCACCTCACATGAAAAACAAAAACCACCATCTTTTTTTTCCCTTCTTCTCCGGTTAACCATGGTTTGCGGTTTTTCGGCCGACTAATTCACGATGTTTGTGTTGGTTTTATAGACAAAATAATAATAGTCGTGTGTTAGGATCGAACTTGAGATCACGGGATTGCACACAATACGTATGAAGAGGAAATGTAATAATTATTTATAAAATGTTATAATTAATTATTAAACACAAAACAAATAAATAATAATTAGTATTATTGATTAATGACTAATTAATTATTAAACGAAGATTAGGAAACTAATTACTAGACAATACATGGAAACAAAAGAAGGTTCCGGAATCCCCTAGGGGGAGCCATAGCCGATCGGCCCAAGGAGGTCAACCCACCTCCTTTGTGTCTTGAGCTCCAAGTAATGTCTAGTATATAAGCAAACCCAAGGTGAAGGTTTTTCTCATAACTTGTACACACACAACTTGGTGTTTTCTTCTCCTTGTCTTTTCCTTGGTCGATCATCAAACCGAACACCCCTAAGGGTTTCGTTTTCTTGCATCTAAAAATTGTTTTGTGTTTATTACTTGCATAAACTTTTTCTTGAATTAGTACGTGTGTACAAGAACGTGAATCAAACACACTATTGTTTGATTCTTGGATTGAATTACAAAAAGGTAAGGGGTAATTCATATAATCCTTATAAACCCTAATTAGGGTTCATTGGTTCCGGAAGATTGCATTGATTCTTATTCGGGCTAGAATCACTACGGTATGTTTACTATTTAAATTAATGATTAATTAATTACATGTTATTCGATATATTATAATTGCTTCCGCTCATGCTCACTTTGATGTTCATGGTTTATTAATATGATTGTCATGATATAATAATTCCAACAGTTTGAACCCACCACCTCACAGACTCAAACAGGGTAAAACCTTTCCTTTTCAGAAGGTTGGCGTAGCCACTTTCTGGTTGTTTGCACTTAGCATTAATTGAAGTTGAGACCTCACACATATTAGAGTGAGAATCAGAAATCCTTTTACCACTAGCCATCCTGAGTGGTTCCATCTTGTTCTTGTTTCTCTTGTGCTACAATTTTCTTTCCACAAAACGAGGTTAGGGTGAAAATTTAGTCACAAATTCGGGAACCTCTTCATGGCTAAGGGATAACTGGTTATAAAATTTGTTTCATATAAGTAATATCTTGCAAGTAGTCAAATTACTTATGCTTGTTTCAAGCTTCCAATAAGCTCAATTGCAGCATCCGGCATGCAAAATAAGTCATGAGCCAAACTTAATCGTCTACACATATGCTTCAAAATAAGCCGATCAAGACCTTTTTTAGTTTGAATAAGAAATGTTTTGCATTTTGATTTCATCCAACACTGGAAGTTAAAACATTAGCAAAACAAATGGAAAAAAGACAAAACTAAACAATGCTTATATATCGAGTCAATCGGCTCATTTTGTACCAATGAGTGAAACAACGTAACTTGTATCGACGAGACTAAATAACATCATTTGTATCAAAGTTATCGACAAGACTAAACCTTCCACTTACACTGTGTTCTCGAGTATTTAAAGAAGAAAAATAAAGAAAATTTAAAAAAAAGTTTATGCGACGCCTGAGAGATTCGAACACTCACGGGGAAACCCCATGTACTTAGCAGGCACACGCCTTAACCACTCGGCCAATGCGTCACTTTAAAATATTCCTTCTTATCATTTTATTTATTACCACACTTACTCAGAATATTCAAGTTTTATATTACATTAATGAAATTTTACACAAAGCCTTTTGTACATGTTACATATAGTTTATCAATCGACATTGGTGTTGAACATAGTTCAGAGTGATGAGATTTCTAGTTATGTTGACATTTTCGACCCCTTAGATGCTTACTTCTTGAGTATGGTCGTACTAAATAGTTCTAAAGTTGAGTTCTTATATCGCCTTGTTTGCAACCAAAATCTAGAAGCACTTGCATTTGTGCGATTGTCCTTTCGAATTTTGTTTACAACAATCGATTTGCAAATTATTATTAAAAAAAAAAAAAAAAAAAAAAAAAAAAAAAAAAAAAAAAAAAAAAAACACACAAACAAACAAACTCGCTTATAGCACAGAAAAGCTATTCTTATTTAAGATCCCAAGCACACCCTAAGTTACGGCCATTTGTACTAATTCTGTGCAGCACAGAATCGAGTCTTATTTTACAGCTGAAACACATACACATGACAACTAGAATCGAGAGAAAATATGAAGTGAATAACTTTGAGAAATTTTAACATAATAGCTCATCACATTGTAATCGATAACCGATTATTACACTACATTATCATCACTATAATGTACTAACATAAAAAAAGAAATAATAATAATAACACAGATAAATAAACTTTCTTTGTCCTTTCAAGTACACAACATCAAAAAACAATAATCTCCAACTCCATCTCATTTTCCTTGATAGCATGGACATGTGTAATGATAGTCGGTGAACCCCGAGATGAGGGCAGTTATCACGGAGGCTATTACTTTGAGAGTGTCGCCAAACTACACGGGCTCGTAAACATTAGCAAATCTCTGTCAACGTTTACAAGCCCGCAGAGTGCGACACTCTCAAAGTGACAACCTCCATGATAGCCGCCCTCATCGCGGGGTTCACACTACAAATAAAAACACCTTTCGTGACGACTAAGTCATCACCAATTTACATTAGGTATTGTCACCAAGTGTGTTTGAAACGATATCTCGTCACGGATTTCCCGTCTCCAAACTATTGTCACAAAACAACTTAGTGACGACAAAGCGTAGTGTAATTAGTGACGACAAAAGGGGCCCACAAGTATTCAATGCAAAGACTAAAAGAAGTGGGCCATAGCAACTTTGTGACGACAATGTCGTCACCAATATTTTTCATAAACTGAATTATTTTACATAAAACTGAAATAAATAAAAATGATAATTATTTAGTGACGACAAACTTGTCACCAAATTTATTTATTTACCATTTTTAATCATTTATTAAACAAAAAAATTAATTAAATCATTTATTTGTGACGACAAAATCGTCACATCTTTTCTATAACATTTATTTACCTTTTTTAATCATTTATAAATTAAATAAAATTAATCATATGGTTTCCTTTAGTGACGACAAAGTCGTCACCATGCTTTATATAATATTTTTATTTTTATTTGTTGTTGCCCCAAAAATAGTGACGACAAAGCCGTCGCTAAGTATTGCTGCACAGAAAAAAAAAACAGCAGCAACAGCTGCATTTTCATATTTTTTTTCCAGCAATAATAAGCTCATTCACGGAACTCAGCTCGGATCATGCTAACCTATAAAAACCTAATTCCACATAAATAACTACATATTCATAAGTTTTACCTCAAAAACATCAACTACCAAGAAACCTATAACTAAATCATTCACGCAAGTCAAATTTCGGATTACACTAACCTGAAGCAATACGCATCTCAACAAACCTATAACTGACTCAATAATAATTAGACGGGCAAATAATAAAAAAAGGTAATATACTTGCCACAATTTCATCGAATGGGTAGTAAACTATTTTATTTTATTTTGAGGGTAATTTTCTTTCAAAATCATCATCTTTAGGGTATTTTGTAAAAATTTTGGACAATTTTGCCCCTCATAGCTAATACAAAATTTTTTTTCCCAAAGGGCAAAATTGTCCAAAAATTTTGCAAAATACCTTAAAGATGATGAATTTGAAAGAAAATTACCCTCAAAATGAAAAAAAATAGTTCACTACCCATTCGATGAATTTGTGGCAAGTATATTACCTTTTAATATTATTTGCCCATAATTAGACCGAAATAGACGAAGAGAAGAAGAGAGAAAGAAAGGAAGAAAGGTCCGACAGCGGTGGTCCGGCAGCGGTGACGGTGGTCCTAACGAAACACAACAAAAAAATAATCTAAGTTAAACAACCAAAATATATTCTTGCAACCTTTAAAAAAAATACCAAACACAAACACCTTTAAAGAATGTCGGTGGCGTGCTGCTGCTGCTTCTGGCGGTGGTGTTGCTGCTGGTTCTGGCGGTGGTGCTACTACTTCCGGCGGTGGGCTTAACCAAACACAAACACAACTATAATTTAACAAAACATATTAATCAAACAAAATTAAATAACTAAAATTAACAAAAGATTACCTTTAAACAAAATTAAATAACTAAAAGGGCAAGTGGTGGTTGTGAGGGTGAAAGTGGTGGTTGTGGTGTTAAAAATGGTGGTGACTAGAGTGATTGTGATGAAAAAACGAGTTCATTATCGTCTATTTCTAGTGGTTAGGTGAATGGTTTGGGGAAAAGTGAACACTAAGCTATTTATCAGAATAGATCATATAAATAATGCTTTGTTGTTGGTGTCACTAATCATTTATTTTTGTGATTTTTATCATTTGACGGGATAAGGCGGGTTATAGAAAATTTTCACCAAAATTTTCATTTTTGTCTTTTGGCGAGTTTGGTGACGACTATGTCGTCACTAATCATTAATTTTTGTCATTTGGCGGGATAAAGCGGGCTACACAAAATTTCCATTTTTGTCTTTTTGTGAATTTCGTGACGACTATGTCGTCACCAATCATTTACTTTTGTGAAAAATCACTTAAATTACTTATAAACCGTGTGGGCCATAGCAACTTTGTGATGACAATGTCGTCACCAATATTTTTCATAATTGGGGTGCGGTCTGAGTTTGATGAGGCTGTTTGATTGACTTATGATTCTTTTAATGTACGAATAGAATTGAGCTACATTATACGTAAATGGACTATTAACAGTGATATTAGGAAGTTGAGTCCAAAGATGTTGCCACCGTTTGGAAAGTGCACCAGTTCTTATGGCGTATTTTGTCTCAGGTAAACGAGAGATGATTTCAACAAGTGAGCAATCTGGTAACCAACTTATTCCATCATCTTCTGATTTCACTGAACTTATTTCAAAACCTGCTTTACTTTCTTCTCCCTTCATCGTGCTTTTACCAAATACACACAAATCATCTCATCGATCAATTTAGGGGCTGTTTGATTCGACTCATATAGGTACTAGAGTTTGGATATATGGGCTATTTTAGGGTTTGGAATTGGGATAACAAAATATGTTTGGTGGATCTAATTGCATAAAGGGTTATTATTGACTTATTGGGCTTGTGTTTTAAGTCTATATAAGTTATTTTTAAGTTCATCATCAATTTGAAAAACGAGGTTATTGATTTATACACTACTTTTGACTCATGACACATGCTCGGTCTTTTTGATGTCTCGTCATACTAGTAGCTACACAATAAAGAAATTTGTTATTTCCATTCGTTCTGTTTTTTTACTTTTGAACTTTTTTATTGTTTCATATAATAGTGTAATCATTTTTCGAGTGCCAGTGGAATGAAACTATGAAACTGATGAAACAGTGTTGTCATTCTCTAAAGGTTCATTTTGTACATTTAGAAGTATTGCCCTCACTGCTAAACAAATAGCTTCCGCTCTTTGCTCCAAGAACATGTCAAACCAACAACGGTCACAAATAATTTGATATTTTGGAGCTTGTATATCTCCTTGTCTTATTATCAAGATGTGATTGGTGTTCAGGATCCGGATTATGAGTATGGGATGTGTTATACCCGCCCCCTCTACCCTCTAGCCCCACTTCCCCCTACTTTTTTTGTCCTCTTCCTTTTTGGTCAACATATGCGGCCCTTTTGCAACTTTTTTTTTTTTTTTTTTTTTTTTTTTTTTTTTTTTTTTTTTTAAATAAAATTTGTAAAAGTTTTTAGAAAAAAGTATTTTGTTAAAAATAATGTTAAAAAAGTATTTTGTTAAAAATAATAAAAGTTGTAATTTTTTTGTAAAACTTAAAAAAAAAATATTTTGTTAAAAAAATTATTTTGTAAAAGTTAAAAAAAAGTTGTAATGTTTTTGTAAAAGTTATATAGTCGTTTAATGTGGTAACGTTTAATGTTAAAATAGTATTTTGTGAAAAAAATAAAAGTTGTAAAATAATAAAGAAGTTGGAGATGGAGTTAGAATTGCAAAAAAAAAAGGGAAAATGATAAAAAAAAAAATGCATCGAACTTGACACTTTTTACCATTGTATGGTGCCAACTAATTTTTTTTTCATTGTAACACAAAACTGTTGATTTTTTCTCATTGTATGTATCCACGTCAGCAAAACGTCATGATAAAAAAGATAAAATGATAAAAAAATGCATCGAACTTTACACTTTTTACCATTGTATGTGACGCTTTGCTGACGTGAATACATACAATGAGAAAAAATCAAAAGTTTTATGTTACAATGAAAAAAAAAATAGTTCACACCATACAATAGTAAAAAGTGTCAAGTTCGATGCATTTTTTTATCATTTTCCCAAAAAAAAGTTATAATAAAAATTTACAACTTTTATTTTTTTTACAAAAAAATTACATCTTTTATTATTTTTAATAAAATACTTTTTTTTAAAAAAATTTTACAACTTTTATTATTTTTTTAATAAAATACTTTTTTAACATTATTTTTAACAAAATACTTTTTTTAAAAAACTTTTACAACTTTTATTAAAAAAAAAAAAAAATGCAAAAGGGCCGCATATGTTGACCAAAAAAGGAAGGGGACAAAAAAAAGTAGGGGGACAAAAAAACAGTGGCAGTGGGCTAGAGGGGTAGGGAAGGCTTGGTTAACAATAATAGGGAGGGCGTGGATATCACCACCCCTATGAGTATTTGTTGTCGTGCTTTTGTCTAATGTCTGGAAGTAGTTAACATTTTGTTGGGTCCATTTGAATTATGTAGTCCATTACGAGTCTATCTAGTACATGGTTTTTTTATTGAGCCAAATTATTTTATTATTATTATTATTATTATTATTATTATTATTATTATTTGAAACAAGAGCCAATTTACTCAACCGACTGCATTTGCGGTGTTAGGGGTCTAAACCGAATCGAAGTAAAACGAATCAAATTTGTAAATTAGTTTCGGGTGTAAACCGAAAACCAAATTCATGTGAATATTTAAAAAAAAATTGTCTTTCTAAAAAAAAAAAAAAAAACCTTTACACTTTTAAGTGTGAAGAATTATAAGATTTCTTCACACTTTTAAGTATGAAGGTTATTTTTAACACCCATATTCCTTATGTGGAGAATTTGGGACTCTACACTTTAAAGAAGTGTAGAGAATTCGGGTCCACACCTATAAGTGTGATATTTATTAGATTTCTCCACGATTAAAAGCGTTTTTTTTTCTACACTTTAAAGAAGCGTAGAGAATTTGGATCCACACCTATAAGTGTGGATATTTATTAGATTTCTCCATGACTAAAAGTGTTTTGTTTTGTTTTTTTTTTTTTGTTTTTTTTTTGTTTTTTTTGATATATGGAAAAATTCTTGTTTTACAATTTTTTTTCCACACCAATTATTAGATTTAAGATCATTTGAGGACTAAATTTTTTTTACATACCAAGGGATTAATCTCCACCCTCAATCTTTATTTAATCTGATGGATGAGATTAATCCCAACAATTTAAAAAATCCACTTTCATCTTCTTCTTATTTTTCAAATATTAATATTTCAAACCGTTAATCATTAAGTGAAAAAGTATATACTGATACGACGAGCATTTAATTATCTTTCTATAAATAGGCACTTTAATATATTTTCGACAATTTTTTTTTTGTTTTTTTCACATTTGTTTTCGTGACCGAAAAAATCACATGTGATATTACGTATCACATTTGATATTACATATCACATGTGATTTTTTCGGCCACAAAAAAAAACGTGAAAAAACGATTTTTTTTTTTTTTTTTTTTTTTTTTTTTTGTCGAAAGTATATGAAAGTGTCCGTTTATAGAAAGATAATTAAATGCTCGTCGCGATGGTTTAATTATTTTCGCTTAACGATTAACGGTTTAAGATATATTTAAATTATAAAAAAATATGTGAAATATTAAAATGTTTTTAATCTCAACTATTGATTTCTTTTTAGATTGATGGTGGGATAAGGTCCTTGGTATGTAAGAAAAGTTTAATAAGAAAAATTTGGTATGTAAAATAACTCTCTTCCCAATTATTAATGTAACAATTTTTTATATATTATTAAGTGTTAAAAAATCAAATTGAACCAATTTTTTTGTAGTGAGAGGAAGAGAAAATTCGTGAAAGTTTCTGAAAGACACAAGGTAGTTTCACCAATCTTCCTACATGGCTCATTGTCAACTCAAAGTCAACACATGGTTAGTAGGTTTTTGCCTATTTAACTTCAAAATAATAAATGTTAAATAGGCCATTTAAGCTTGAGGAGGACGAGATTATATTACGATTTCACGCGCGTATCGGGGGTAAATGGGCGGATATTGGGCGCTTACTAAGTGCGCGCACGGTTGACGTGCTTAAGAACCGTTGGAATTCGACTTTGAAGTGGAAAAGCAGTTTGATGACTAATGAAGCCAAAATACAAGGTCAAGCACCCTCTATTAGTGATATGGCAAGGGAAAATATGTCTTCGGGAAGTACGCATTCTTATAGTCATGATGAATCACCACCGAGTTGGAATGCTTTAAGGCTGCCCGCAGTGGTTCGGTCGGCGCAGCGTCGACCGAGGCGCCGCCACTGCAACAAGAGGGTCGAACGGGGTCGGCCGGCTTCAAAATTGACGCAGGGTTCGTCTCCTCGACCGATAACTCACTCTACTAAAAAACAAAAAGGTGTACCGTCACATTCGAGCATAAAGAAATAATGAGTGTTGCGTTTGTATCTTGAAATAAAAGAATAATGTGAACTGCATTTTTTTTTTTTGTCATAAAGTGCGGAAGAAATTGGGGGATTAGGTTGTGAAATGAGGTAAATTAGGGTTATAGTGGGGTAGTTACTGGTTTATATGTGTACTAGCTTCAAGACCGTCCGATGAGCTGGCTAGCTGTCTTATTTTAATTTACTAAAGTATTTAAAGATTAAATATACACTATTGATTCGTAATAATGATCTAACTAATTAAACAAATGACAACAAAGATACAACGATATGAATCCAAACAAATACATTACATGAGTACTTACTTTGATATATAATTAAACAATTACGTAAACTGGTACATAGATTCATAAAATCAAAAAATTATGAAGTTTATGTAATATTTTCTCGTACACAACATTGAACGTCAAAAAAAGCAAAATAGTACTTGTAATAGTTAATCAACAACGTTAAATTTTTTCTCACTTTATTCAACATATATATGCCCGTATAAATGTTGAAAACTATATTAGTTTTCACGAACTAATAAAGCCCACCAACTAATCATCATGACATTACATGATCATTTTTTATTCCACACCACATGAATGCAATTTCCAATTCCGAGAAGGCTTTTTTTTACATAATTAATTCTTGGACTTTTCTCGTCTGCCAAAGGCGCACCAATTTTCGATGTCTTTGAGATGTTACTATTATAAAGAAAACTACATTTCATCACCTGAAAGAAAGATTGAGTAATCATTTTATAATGAGGGATGCAACATCCACTCACAAATCTCACACAAAACATCCACACACTGAGGTGTCAGTCACTTATTGGTGGGATGAGAGAGAAGTATATCTCATCTCACCAATCAGTGGCTGACACCTCAGTGTGTAGATGTTTTGTATGGGATTTGTGAGTGGATGTAACATTTTCCTTTTATTATTCTTGAAAGATTGAAGCTTTTTTGCGGTTCTATAAAGATTTAAAGTGTACCGGGTTCCATTAAGAGTAAACTTTCCTGGTACTTTTATTTTCGTAACCATGATTTCCGACCTTTTACCCTTAAAAAAGTTGTTGCTATTCCTTCATGTTAGCAATGTGTCTAAGAAGTTAGTTATAATATAAGATAGCGCTAAGTGCCAAGACTCATAGTCATTCCATACAACAAACCAAACAGCTCCAGTAAATTTGGTCCAATGATAACTCCATTCCTTAGAGTACTTGCCCTTACTATGTCATGATACGGTAAAAGACATAGATGGTTTTGATTATGCTAAAAGGAAGGTTGCTAATTAATCCTATCCATCTGAGGATATTGATCATGTTGGTTACAAAGTTAGTCACACACACACAATAAGCCTAACATAAGAGTATAAATACATATCAGTCTGCACACACTATCTATAGCAAAAGCTTGCAAAATTAACTGATATGAATAAAATGCGCAACTTAAAACAATCACAAACTTATTATACCAGAAAGTTAAAAGTGATTTTTTATCTACAATCTTGGACTCAAGACATTTGTAAATGCATTTCTTCAAAAGCTTTATCTGATGGTTATTGTTTTTCCTTCACTTCTTTAGATATTACTTCAGTGTATGTTGCAAATACATGCCTTGGTTTGTTAATCTACTTCCTTCGCTCGCTAAAGATTAAATGGGTCAACATTCTACGAAAGCTTTGTGAAATTGTTTTTAACTAACAATACATGTATATCACTATAATACATAACATATAAATAGAGACAACATTAGTTTTAATTGGAATAATGGGTGCATAATGCAAACATTAAAAGGATAATACTATGGAGCATGTATACCAGCATAATTCACACATTTATCAGATACCAGGTTGGTCTCACAAAGAAAAAGGCAGCAAATTAGCTAATAATTGTTTCTGACATACCTAAGGAAGACTTGCAACTGTTTTGGGTTTCGTCTGTGATCAATTGGACTGCAGTGTCAATACCAACCTGCCCAGTTAGAAAGACAATAATATCCCCCCGATTGACTCTTACAGGGTCAAACAATAGATACCAGGTGACTCTCTGATATAAATGAAAAAATAAGTTATAAGAACCAACCATTTTTATTTGTTACAAAATATTTCATGACACTGCTAAATATACCTCAATGAATAGAATAGCGGGTTATGTCACTGGTCTATATGATCTACAATTTGAACCAACCATTTTCATGTAATTAGTTCTGGAGTCGCAATCAATTTTGCATATCAATAATATGTAATAAGTCTCCGTTATGAAATCAGAATTAAATATCTGAGCATAACATCCTTTCATAGTTACCTGCAACTGAGTTTGCGTAGGTCTCCAAAACCATAAGTGACCACCGAACCTCAATCCAACTCCTATAACTCTCATCTTCCAATAACTTCCGTACAAATTTTTCATAAATGCTTAACACAAACAAATTTAATGGATACCTATTGTTTAATAATATAAGCCTTATCTAGATAAAGTTATAGGGAAGGTATATTGACCCACAACAAACTAAACGATGCTTTACATTGCCTTACCGGTGGTAAATCGTACCGGTAGCAATCAAAATATTCTGAGTATCGACACTCATAAGCTATCCATTTTCATCCTTTAACTGTCATATTTCAAAAAAGTATTATAATCAGTATAGACAACTCAGCCATAGTACCCTCTGCTACAAAATGTAATGTCGGTAGATAAAAAAAACAATTACATGGTTACAACTCTAGTACCTTTGATCTGATCTCCGGTAGGTCGACCTGTATCATGAAAACTATAGTTAATATATATATATATATATATATATATATATATATATATATATATATATATATATATATATATATATATATATATATATATATATATATATATATATTAAGTGAGGAAGATGTTTAAAAAAAGTACCACACCACCTATAAATTTTTGGATTAGCGTTCAACCATGTCAATTAGTTTATTTTTAATTAATTTTTGTTCGTTAATTGTAGCTAGTGGTTTACTTCTCTCATGCAATCTTTTGAATAAGTGATGGTCATGGTTGCGTTGCCAGTCTTCTGCATTAGAGGAGTCATTTGTTGTTGAAATAATCTTTTCCAAGCTTCTTGTATCAAAGCAGATATAAAGACAAACTGATTCTCATGTAATTACATAGAATTTGAAATTATAAATAACTTATTTTAGAAGTTTTTAGATTTTCAGATTTTGTAATAATATGGTATTTGAGATTATTATGAATCACATTAACACCCACACCAAATAATTACCCATTTAACCTGACCCGTTTTGACCGTCACCCAACCTGCCCCTTTTGCCACACTTATATTAGTCATAATTTATACCAAAATGAAATATAATTGCATAGTATCAAATTCACAAGTAAAAATTGGTTAACACTAAACTTATCTTTACATATATATGAGATAAGTTTCGACTTGCACATGATGCTATCAAAGTTGTACCTATCAGAGTGCTGACTGGATAATATGAGTCATATGCCCAGTCATCAACTTTCGCCACGTTGGCACCTCCACCTAGGCAACAAATAATGTCACGGCAATTTAAAAAATTAGACACCTATGGGAATCGAACCCGGGTCTCAACAACAAATACCAACACTCCTACCACTAGAGCAAGCGTGTTTTTGTGTACAAGTTTGGAAAACATCATCAATAAATGTATGCGTTTATCTGTGATTATCATAACCCCTTCCCAATTCACTCGCTCTTTCCTACTCACTCGGCATTTCCAAACCTATTCAAATTTATTCAAATCACATAACGCATTTCCTAAAAAAAACCAATATTACCTCAATCACATTTAATTCCTTTTGGGTGTGATTCTATGGTCTCTAAGAACGCATCCCTAATCCAAATCACATCCTCATATTAATGCAAAACCCTAAATCCATGATGCAACCTAATTGATTTCTCTAGCGGTTGGGTAAGATTTCGTTTGTCAATTCGTGGGTAATTCCATTTTCTGCTGTTGTTTTGATTTTTGAATTTGTGATTGTTTTGATAATTTGGCTTTCTTTTAGTTTAATGGCCGCATTGATCCAAAGCACTGCTAAAATTGAATCAGGATTATAAACACAATCACACAAGTAGCTATTGATTTTTACAATTTTTTTTAATCATGATATGTTTATTGATTGATTTGCTTTTATGTTTAATTTTTGGTGAAATTGTATTTTGGATTCATAATCAATTTATTCTATGCACACCAAGTGTTTGATAAAATGTATATGAAGTTAGCTTTGTAATGAATAATTGTCTTTATTTTGCATCTATATGATTTTTATGTTTGATTCATGATGTGGCCACTGGAGTACACCGACTGTCGTGTTGGAATAAATCGCCACCGATTGATTCAATGATCCACTTAAAATGTAAGTTTGTTGGTATAAATCTTATGTTTTTAGGTTAATTTTGTTGATTTATAATTAGTTTTGCAATTTTATTTTATACTAATTCTTTTCTTTTAAGGTTTTCGATTGAAGGTAGTTTGATATAATTATGATTGCATATTGAATTCGAGAGTTTCCAGGTGTATTCGAGAGTTTCCAGGTGAGTCTGATAATGATTAATAGATTCCCGTGTATGATAAACCTATGGTTTGTTTGATAATCTTATTTATATGGTATTGTGTATAAGATAGTGTGTTAACCAATTTGGTTGGTTTGTCAACTTATGTTTCTTTTTCCGTGTGTATTCAGATTTCTACGGTATGTGTAAAATGCAGGGTCATATTAACTTGTGGTCAATGTCTACGGCTAGCGAGTGTCAACTACGACTTTGTCCTCCTCCCTTTTATGAAAGTACGTCGCAGTGCCTATGAATAGTAACTATTGTAATTTAATGTCTATGGATGTGTTTTTGCCTATGAAAAAATAGATTATTTGATTTTTTGATTTGATTTCTTTAATAGGTTAGATGTTTATATACATGACTACCATAATAGTAACTATTGTAATTCAAGTATGACGTTTGACCACCTTTGTAATATCTATTATGTATGTTGCTATTACTAATCTTTTATATTTTATGCTTATAGGTTGTTATTTCTAATCATGAAGTTTAGGCGCCAAACGATGATGTATATTCTTACTAAAAGGTTGTTTTTTGTTTTTTTACTTTTGGCACAAGTATTGGTTGCAATTTTATATAGTTATAAGGTGTTGAAAATACCAAACTCCATGAGGCATGCTTAAGTTGTCATTCTGATTGCGCATGATTTAATTGCAAGTCTTTAACCGATTATATATTATTGATATCTCTCTTGATGGGAGCACACTAATATTCATAATCTAAATATGTATTTGTATGTCATCCCATCACTTAGTGGACAATTATGCTATTTTTTGTCTTCATTTACGTTACTTTTAACTTATTATTGGATTGATATTATTCAGGGCATTGTTTGCTCTTATTTTCTCAGGTTTCCTTCTCAAACATAGTCTATATCGAGCGGTTTGAGTTTATTCAAGCCTGGCAAATTCAGTTCCTAATAGATTCAAGTGATATATCCACTTCAGGTATGTTTTGTTATAATGCTTTTAGTTGTGTAGTGAATTAAAAGATGATAGGGGATTTACTTGATGGAAGCTGTTACTCAGTAGTGTTTTGATGTGCTTTATAGACTCATTATTTGAACTTGAATTATGATCATGTAATAAATCTATGAGTATAATTAGGTCTCTTTTTAATCATAGAGTTCTTGGAATTGCATTTACGAATTTGTAATGTGCAGTTTGATTTGGAGGAAGTTATAGGTTTGACAGTGATGAATGGTAATGGATTAGCGTCTAGCGTTTTTGATACCAAGGTAGTGTATGTTGCAGGATGTGTTGTGGTGGTTTATGATGTGGATATGTCACAACTCACCATTTCAGGTCATTTCGGGAACTTTGGAAAAACACTATTCATAAATCACTATTCATCAAAACACTATTCATCGTTTTACTATTCATCGTTTTCGAGGTCAGTTTGATATTCTGAGAAACATTTGGGAAATTTACTATTCACTAAACACTATTCATTTCCGGAAAAGTTTTCACTATTCACTTGCATTACTCATTTCATCGTAATTTTAGTTTACGGGTATTCAAATTCGCGTAACCGGATTGGTTTAGGTGCGAATTCATTTCATTAGTGTTAAGTACACTGCATACGGACTGGAGATAGTCTGCATATCATCATAACAGCATTTTCATGTTATACCACTCTCAGGATTTTCAAATTTCTATATTCAGTACATTTAACGTTTTTACGTATAAGTAATTATAGTAAACGTTAACACCCGGTTTATACACGACGAATATATCTAAATATTCCCACAATGGTCCCGACATATTTTTATATCCATTTTAACATCATAAAAGTTATAACATTCAGTTACCCAGTATTTTGGAAATTTATTTTATTTATAACGTACGCGTATGAATATAACGACGGTTTTCGTGAAAACTAAGCAATAATCACCCGATCACTCAGTAAATGTACCCAACATATTTTTAATATGTTTTTAACATTATTATAACTTTATTTCATCCCGGTTAACTTCATGAACGTTTATTTCTATTAAACCCGGTACCCGATTTTAACGAATAACACGTAATAACACTTAACGCTACACTAGATTTCTAATTAAATACCAAGTACCCCTACCCCCCCCCCTTCTACCCTTTGAAAACCGGCCCATGACCACCCCTTTTAACCTTATGCATTAATTCCTAAGTTTTATATAATAAACCTCTAAAATCATTACTTAACCAAAAACCTAAAATCATAAACCACACTTTTTAGAAAGATCAAAAGTTATCTCATCCCTTTCCTCTCTTGCAACCCACGACCTCACCCATCCTCCATGATCTAGTGATCATTTTTCAAAAGCTATAATACTAAACTTGTTCCTTTTACTTGCCTAATCAAGAATCAATCAAGAAAAACACAAGTAATCCAAGCATAATCATCATCTAATCATCTCATTTTATCAAGTAAGTTATCAACTTTATTTTTACATGAAACATCTTATATTTACTTGTATTTCATGATTTCCATGCTAAAAACCATGTACAACTAGCTATACCACCATTTATTTTGTCAAAAATGAAACATACAAACCCTAACTTTTTAGTTATGAATCCCCTTGCTATAATAACTTGGTTAGGAGTCCATGGCACCCTAAGAAGGTGTATGGTAGGATTAGATTAGCTATGTGGTGATTACAAGAGGTTTGGTGATGGTAGAAATTAGTTATAAACCTTGAAAACTTGATTTGGAACATGTTTAAGACATGCTGTCCCATTTTGTGAAAACCTGGAAAATCAGTAAACACCAAGGGAACTTTGGCAAAATTTTTAGAAAATACTTTCAAAAACGAATCCGTAGGCGAAAGAACGGATTAAAAAGAGTTTATAACGAAGAAGTTATGAATTTTGCAAGATTGTTGACGAAAAGTATTTTTCTGAAAATGTTTGCTGTTGGACGTTTTTCATTGGACAAAAAGAGACTTTAGACGTAACCCGGAGGAGCCGAGCTTTCCAAAATATATTACTACATACTAAGACGTAACCGTGGACATAAAGAACAAGTAAAACGGACAAGTAACGACAAAGATATTCACGTTTGAATATCGGCTAAAACCATTTTTATTTGACAGCTTTTAATAAAAGTGGCACAAAAACTACGAAGTACTTTTATAAGCTAGAGATAATATTAAGTACCAAGCTTTATAACTAATGTAGTATTAGTTATTACAAGTATATTTTCATCATTTCAAGGATTACAACCCGAGTATTACAACACTAACATGGAAACATACGATATATATATATATAAGTATATATATATTACAACTAGCTTATTATATTTTCTAATAGCAATATTTTTCCAAAGAGTAGAGTGGTATAGAAACATGAGCATGGACATTCATAACATCATTTGGTGATCTAAATGAGATCATTCATCATTCATTTTAGGTTGCGGCAGCTAACCTTGCATTGTTGTTCACTTCATATTATCATCAGTATCATCAGTTGAGGTGAGTCATAGCCCCTACTCTTTCAATTGTTCTATCAACTCTTTGGGGGAGATACATGCTACTATTTGCTTACTTGTACGGATTTACATAACATTATACTTGATTACATTATACTTGATTTCATTATTCTTGATTACATACATACATGATTGATACATGCACACATACTTACTATTATACTTTGGGAAATGGCACCCAGTAATCATACATACATACAGACTTCCAATGGCCCCAGATTAAGTTGCTGGGCACAACCATGGATACATACATACAGACTTCCAATGGCCCCAGATTAAGTTGCTGGACACAACCATTGAGACATACATACAAACATGAGGTCTTCGGAGATGAAGTGTAAACTCACTACTAATTGCTTAACTGTTGTTATGAACTCATACATATCTTAATCATATTATATTGTAGCAGTGGGTTGTAAACACACAGGTTACAAGTCTCTTATGGCGGGACTTGCAACTGAGTGGATTTACGATGCCTTTGCTGAGTGAACATTCTTTATAGACTTTTCATCTGTATTAAGGCAAACTCTATGAACTCACCAACCTTTGTGTTGACACTTTTAAGCATGTTTATCTCAGGTTAGGAAGGCGATAGCAGGTATGTGGAGCTGAGAGTCTTAGGGCATGCTTTTGGAGACTTTCACTTTTATCGTTTACCATTCGATACACTTTAAAAACTTATGTATCATTCTACTTTGGGATCTTTGTTTTGTAAACTATGACTTTTATCTATTCGAATGGTAACTTTTCAAAAACGTCTCATTTAGAGGTCGTTTTCTATATCTTGTACTTTGTGCCCTGAAGTAGCATCCCTATGACACAGTCTTCCGCTGCGGTATTTTGGGGGTGTTACAGATTGGTACCAGAGCCTTGGTTATAGAGAACTAGGTTGTTTTAGAGTCTAGACTATAACTACATACATGTAGACTCTCCTCCCTATCGCCTTGCACTTTACATACACTTACGCTTGCTGGTAATTTATTTATTTTTAGACCCACGCTATTAGATACTTTGTAGAAACCGTTAGAAACTAGACTTCCCAGTGACTTTAACACTTAAGGGAGAATCTTTTGTTCCTTTGTACTAAGCGTGACATTCCCTAGATGCCCATTTAAGCAACGTCTACCACTGAGATATGTGTGCCTGGTGATATGTACACTTGTGAAAGGAAACATTTATAATTGTGGTGGCCAACATAATTATAAGTGCTTCACGACACACGTGGACATATGACTATGCAGATGTAGATCGGTGTTGGCACAACTTAGGAAACAACTGGTAGCACGGTATTATATATGAGGATGTGAAGTATAGACTTTGGTTAATCAACGGTTTTCCCTCATCTCTGACGTTCACTAAATGTCCTTCCTCTCAGGAAATCATGGCACCAAAGAGAGTGACTCGTAGCTCTGTTCGAGGAGGCGCAACACCAAGGGGTGGAAGGACTGGTGGACGTGGAGGTAGAGGAGGTAGAGGAGCTGCTAATGACACTAGTAACCCAAGTAACGATGGTGGAAGAACTGGTGGACGTGGAGGTAGAGGAGGTGGTCACGGAGTTGAAAACAATGATAACAACGACGGTGGAAATACTGATTTTGAAGCCATCATCGCTCGACAACTTGAAAACTTTCTCCCCACTATTGTCACTCAAGTTGGCGATCATATGAATAACTTGGCAAACCACGAAAGCGGAATTAACAACACCAATGGTATAGGCCAGAATGGTAATGGCAACAACATCATTAGGACTGGATGTACGTATAAGGAATTTACGTCATGCAAGCCAATTGATTTCAATGGTGTAGGAGGCGCGTTGGCGTATACTCGATGGGTTGAAAAGATGGAGATGGTGATTGACATTAGTAACTGTGCAGCACATCAAATGGTGAAGTATTCCATGTGCTTACTATCAGGAAAGGCATTGACATGGTGGAATACGCAGATTCAAGCTAGGGGTAGAGCGGCAGCTGTAGGTATGCCATGGGACGATTTTAAGGCATTATTGAAAGAGGAATACTGCCCGGATAACGAGATGCAGAAGCTGGAGGATGAACTCTATCATCACTCTATGATAGGGGCTGGACATGCAGCCTACACAGATCGATTCCATGAATTAGCCAGACTAGTTCCACACCTAGTTACCCCTGAGTCCAAGAGGATCGAGAGGTACATATATGGTCTTGTCCCAGAAATTCGTGGGACTGTGAAAACAACTGAGCCTTCTACAATTCAGAGTGCAATATTGAGAGCAGGGACTCTAACAGATGAGATGGTTAGAAATGGAAGCTTGAGGAACAGTGATAAAAGGAAGGGAACAAGCGAGTCAAACAAGGAAATGGGCACTATAGCTGACAACAAAAGGGCAAGGACCTTTGCGGCAACTAATCCTGGTCAGAAAGAGTATTTAGGCCCGCATCCTAAATGTACGAAATGTAACTTTCATCATCAAAAGATTGCGCCCTGCCGTGTGTGTGCATTTTGCAGACAGTCTAGTCATTTTACAAACCAGTGTAGAGAACTAGCAAATGTGGGCAATATGACGAACAACCAAAGGACATGCTATGAATGTAACAGCCCGGAACACTTTCGGAACAACTGTCCTAAGTTGAAAAGAAATCTTAACCAAGGAGGCAATCGTCCAAACTTAGCAGCAGCAATTGAAGGGCCACGAGATGAGGCCAATGAGATTCCACCCGCAATTGGCAGAGCTTACTTCTTAGGAAATCCTATCACCCAACATGTCCGCGGTAGCATAACGGGTACATTCTCTTGAACAACTATCGTATTTTAGTAGCACTTAAGTCTTAATATAGGACCTATACACAACATTGACTAATCTGAGACCTAGCAGCATTAACCTTAGTCATACTAACATTAGTAATTTGATTAGTGTAAGCAATTCCAAAGTCGAGCCAATCTTTCAAAAGATCTTTTTCAAGGATGTTGAATCCAGACCTTGATTTTTAGCTTGGTTCTAGTGACTGTTCTTGTTTGATTGGGTTGCGAAAATCAAGCTAAAAGTAAAAGTCATCACTCAAACCGATTTAGCCTAATCTCATGACTGTTCTTGTTTGATTGGGTTGTGGGATTAAGTGAAAATCGGTTACCTAAAGGATTAACCTAAAGGAGGACTTTTGAGGATTATGCTCGGGATTGGGAAGGTTTTGTAACAATTCGCAATTTCAGGTTAATTACCATTCCCGGAAAATTTCACTATTCACTTTTACTATTCATTTTTTTCCCAAAACTTTCCCGAAAGTTGATTTTTATTTGATTTTATCGAGTGATAAATCATTTCCATGGCAAATTAAAAGTTTAACTTTCATAAGCTCATTTTCGTGAAAGTTATTAAGGAATTACACGGAATTACACGTTTTAGGGTAAAACGTCAATCAGAAATTCTACGCACAATGAAATTCAACCCCGTCAGGTGACCCCACATCAGTAAAATATTTTACACACTCATGATTTATTTGAGAATTAATCGTGACTGAGAAAAATATGACCAAAAACTTCCCAGCAGGTCACCCATGCCTGTACTACTCTCGCATGAGCACGCTTAACCATTTGGGCGATTAACCGTGAGACCACAAAACGCGTTTCTAAGACTTTTTGAGTTTTCAACTTATTAGAAAAAGTCAACATATTATTTCCCTCCTCCATTGACCAAAAATGATCCCTTGATGTTATAAGTCATTTCGTGATTTTTAGGCTTACGGTTTGATGTCTAAAAGACATTTAATACCAACCGACACTAGACTGAGCCCAGTCTAGACATTATAAGTCATTTTAAATCATTTTTATAACATTAGAAAAGTAACATTTTACTTTTCTCAATTTTACGCAATATTCAGCGTTTTACGCGAATTACGCGTTTTAGACCCGTGTTTCCAGTTTTTAGCAGGGTTTACCACCCAGATGGAACCTACCACTCATTTTATATTTTATTATGGAACTTATTGACATGTTTATCAATACTTTCAAGTTCCATAATTTTACGACACCCGGTTTTACGTTTTGAGGCTTATTCATTTACGATTGGCATTTCCCGGAGTCAAAACACACTAGATATCTTGGATAATATCATCCAAAGTCCAACCCTTGCTCTCCAAGCTTAGGAAACGACCTAGGGAGGGGGAATTCAGCCTTGTGTGGCTCAATCTCATGCTAGGAGGCCTTAGATGAGAACATGTGTTAAACTTGGTGATCAAGTGTTGACAAGTCAACACTTCTAACCTCCTCAAGGCCATATAAAGCCTCCTTGCCTCTCCATGAACGTCCACAACACACACACAAACACCATTCCATTTTCTAATTCACTCCAAGTATTATCCAAAAGAATCAAGAGCTTAAACAAGGTAGAAACCCTAGATAGGTTATCATTCATCAAACACTTCCATAACCTCATATACTTGGTGATTTCTCTTGAGTTTAAATCCACTCATTTCACCTAAACCTTCATCATCCATCTTTCAAGAATACCAAGGGTAGAAAGATTGCATGAAGTGAAAAAGGGTTGAAGCAAGTCTATCAATGTCCTATCCTTACATGTTAACTTCCTTTCATCTTTGAAAGCCAAAAGTTGTGAGCCAAACCCTAACTTGATTCTTGTTAAATAATCATGTTCATGTTATTTACATGTTATTCTTGCTATATTATGTCTTGTAGTTATGTCCATGATGTATAAATGTGAGCAAAACAAGTTATTGTTATCGATTGTTACAACAAGTTACTAAAACAAGTAAACTAGTGAATTTCTTGGTAAGACCTGATCAAAATGGTAAAATTATGATATTGGATCATTACAAATTACAGTAGAGGACTTAACAAGGAAACCATAGCAATTTGAACCACCCAAAACGAGTATACGAGTCAAAAGTTATGGCAATTTGAAATTACCAAAGATTTCCGGCAAAACTGCCAAATAGCTTCCTGATCAAATTTAGGTTTTGAAAGTCCCACTTCTGGTCCGATTCATCAAAAAGTTAAAACACGAAAGTTGTCCGAAACGACGTTTTCGTTCAGGAACAAAGAAGCTCGAGACCTAAAAATGCTTTCCGAGTGATAAATTTCTTCAAATTCTAAACAGCCCATTTTTAGACAAAGTCATTACATATAGGTTATGGTTTATGAAGACCAAAGGGGTCTTATGACCTATAATCAAGACCACAAACATGACTAGAACCAAGGTTGAGTCTCATGACCTTGGAACAAGGACCAAAGGTCATGGCTAGGCCATGACGAAATGACCATAATAACTCACATAGGCGTAAACATGAAACAATGAGTTAGGCGATAACTTGAACAAGCAATTTGGATCTACTTCACTTAAAAGGAAACCATGAGATTTTACCAAGAGAACATGGTCATTTAAGGCTTATGAAGCTACCCCTAATAACAATCTTCATGTACAAATAAACTTTCCTAAGTTTATTCAAATATCGGACATGTAACCTTTCGGATCAAAACTTATATCTATATATTTCATCAACTACTACAATAGTAGGGAGCCTCATGTGAGGAGTTCATTATGTAAGCCGTCGAGTTGAGTTGTGGATTTACGAGTTAAAGTGTCCTGGCTCCTCGAACGCTTACTAACATGACTTCTGAATTATGTCGGCCCGAACGGTAGTGAACGATATACAAAACATACATGTTTCATGAATCATTTCCTTCAAAGACTTACATTATACATCATACCACATCATGGACTAAATGCAAGATATATATATAGGCACTCCGTTATATTCATTACTCAAATCCTAAGTCACAACATTCTATTATAGGTTGCTCGTAGAAACCTTCACGATTCAACCGTTACATTCATTACTTGCTATCTTACTTAAGGTGAGTTCATAGCCCCACTTTACATTATTACAATGTTTTACAAACCCTTGGGGGGAATACATGCTATTTTAACCGAGCACAATGTTTTTAAATTGTATGCTTACCTGATTGTTTTATTATCACTAAGTACCAACCTTGCTAAACCGAAATCCTTTATTATGAACCATTTAGTCACTAGCAATAGTGAGCGCGAATATTAATAATAGGCCTATTGGGATTGACGAATCCCATTTGTTTTGACTAAGTGCAAACAAATGCATTAATATTTGAGATTTAGGTATGTTAGCAAAGTACCTACCGGGATAAATCTGCCAATCGATATTGGTACACGTTAACGTTATGGTTTCATAAGCTTAGTGTATAATACATGTTCCGGGCGTATAATAACGTAGCCTACCTGTTTTGTTTTCCAAACATTGGTGTGAGCCTATAACTCACACTACCAACATATTGTGTTCAATCGATTTAACAAACTCTATGAATATCACTCAACTTTTGTGTTGACCTCTCAAGCATGTATTTCAGGTTCATGACGATCAAGGATGGCACGGAAGGACACGGATACTCAAGAGGGCTATAAATTTACTTATCATTCAAAAACACATTTATTATACATTGTAAACATGGAACCAATTGGGACCTCATTTTGTAACCTCTGATATTTATATAATTTTGAATGATACATCTTTTAAAACGACTCAATTGGAGTTCGTTTTCTATTATTGTGACTATTGTGCCGTCGAGTAACACCCAGTTCGAATTCCGCTGCACCATGAATTGGGGGTGTTACAGATTGGTACCAGAGCCATGGTTATAGAGAAACGGGTCTAATTGAGACCTAAACTATAACCACATGTACAAGCAAAAACATTTTATAGCCTTCCGCTCTCCGTGTCTTCCATCCTCCAGACGATTATGGACTTAGTAAGCATGTTATGATACACAAACATATTTGTATATTCATATATACCCATTTTGAGCATTTCCCCGTAGACATTTTTGTGCTACACAAACATAATTGCATATTGATATATGTACCCTAAACATAATTGAGCATTTCCCCGTAAGCATTTTATGCTACATGAACACATATAAGTATATTGATATATACACACTAAGCATTTTATGCTACATAAACACATATAAGTATATTGATATATACACACTAGGCATTTTATGCTACATGAACATATTAGTATATTGATATATAAACTCGGTTTATTTTCAATCATTTTATCTAAACATATCTGTGTATGCCTATTCTAAGGCATTTCGGCACAGCCACACTCTCCCAATCATGTTCCTACTCCAACATTATATGTCCAAGACATTGTAACTGATTACAATGGTCTCATTCATTTTTCCAAGACATTGTATGATACAATGGTCTTAATCATTTCTCAAATGTTTTGAGTCACACAACGGTTTAACCTACTTCCCAGACATTGTGAATTACACAATGGTCTAACCTACTTCCGAGACTTTGTGTTTTGTGCAAATGGTCTCTAGAATTATTCCATCACATCCTTAATATCATTTCTTATGATATCAAAAACCCGTCACAATCTATCGATTTCAAAACAAGAAATATGAGATTTCTAAAGGACAAACTAATCCATCATCGACAAAAGCTGAACTTTCTCTACATTCATCAAAGTTTTCTTCTGAAACCTTCATTGTTAAAAGTTTGTAATTCTAGCCCAGTATAGACTGTTTTAGAATTACTTCAACTTCCTTTCCACACATATCTACCCGTACTATCTTCTATGCAATGGAATGTGAAAACATACGTTACAAGTCTCTTATGGCGGGACTTGCAACTGAATGGTTTGACATCGCCTTTGTTTAGTGGACAGTTTCCCGAAAGCAACGGACGTATCACAAGTATACCTAATTTAGGTATTTGAAAATTTTATCGAACCTTGGCTAAATATAGACTAGTCACCTATATTTAACCTAGGGACAGTGGAATATAGTCTGACTAACTATATTCGACTTAGAATTTTCAAATACTGAGAGTAGTTGTACTAGGGTTATGTTTAGGTTGATTTCCTACATGAAACACGATAAACCACCAGAATACATTAAAACGATCTTGAGACACGATAGTGCCTTACCACTCAGCGAAATCTTAACACTTTATTTGTACTACCTAACTTCATTCTTGAAAGTTTTCATTTATGAGATAAACCGAACTACTATCTTGGGATAGTTATCAATTATTCTCTTCATCCCGTAGAAGTACCATCCTGTTTAGGATACCATTCAGTCATAAACTTTTAAAAATCTCTTAAGATTTTTAAAGCAAACTCAACATCGATACCTAAGAGTATTAATGTTAAGCATACACTACACACTTTTGTTCATCAACATATCACATCATTATCTTCACAACCGTTACAAACACAAGCTCATTAACAGATCTTGATGCACTTGTAAAAGCTCAAATCATCCTTAGTTACACCACAAGTACCCTCATCAGCTTTACAAGTTTGAATATTCATCTTGTACCTTTGGAACACCAGTATCATCTCGTAATACACTACCTTGTAACTCACCGGCTAAGTATGAATGTTGTGTCGGGAATTCTTGAGTAGGATGATTTATAATGTCCTTATTTGAATGGATTGGGATGCCTTTTCATTTAAATAAAGAAATTATAAATCATCGAACCATACGTTTATATTCCTTTAGTTACATTGTTTGGGATGCCTCTCTATGTAAATAAAGAACTATAAACAAGTGGGCTTAATTATATCCAAAATATCATAAGTATGAAGTCAACCTACATTACATTGCTCGGGTATGGCTTGATACCTACATTACATTGCTCGGGTATGGTTTGATACCTACATTACATTGCTCGGGTATGGCATGATACCTACATTTTATTCGCCACAAGAAATCCTATCTTTTCACCGACATCGCTTCAAACCATGACATAAACACTAGGTACAACAACCGATTACCTACTAGGCTATGATTGCAACGACTATCCCAATTTCCATTAGTACGAGGTTTACACTTTGGTTTTCATAATGATAGTGCAATAACAAACAAACTCGTTGCGAGGCCATGTAACCATATGCATGTGCAGTCGTACCAAACTCATTACGGGGCCATGTAGCCATATGCATGGGCAGCCGTACAATTCAAACAGGACTTGGTCCAACCGCATGTTCAACGCTTATTCCATGATTCGATTCTTATATCAATTTCCATTTATTGGATTCCTATGTAAATTGCTATTGTTGTTCAACTGTTATATCAATTGCTATTGATACTTGACAACTATATCAATTTCCATTTTTGATATTTAACTATATCCAGTTCTATTTGATATTCAACTACTATATCGATTCCTATTAATATTCGACTGCTATATCAATTTCCTTTGATATTCGACTATTACCATACCTTTCCTACATAAAAGGAAGCCTCATCCTACACCATACACTGAAATGACAAATCAAATTACATTACCGGAAATCCCAGACTTTGGTTCTCATAAGTAACCACACCTTTTCATCAACACCACTCCAACATATGATATACACAGAACTTCGGGACGAAGTTCCCCGTAAGGGGTAGAGACTGTAACAATTCGCAATTTCAGGTTAATTACCATTCCCGGAAAATTTCACTATTCACTTTTACTATTCATTTTTTTCCCAAAACTTTCCCGAAAGTTGATTTTTATTTGATTTTATCGAGTGATAAATCATTTCATGGCAAATTAAAAGTTTAACTTTCATAAGCTCATTTTCGTGAAAGTTATTAAGGAATTACACGGAATTACACGTTTTAGGGTAAAACGTCAATCAGAAATTCTACGCACAATGAAATTCAACCCCGTCAGGTGACCCCACATCAGTAAAATATTTTACACACTCATGATTTATTTGAGAATTAATCGTGACTGAGAAAAATATGACCAAAAACTTCCCAGCAGGTCACCCATGCCTGTACTACTCTCGCATGAGCACGCTTAACCATTTGGGCGATTAACCGTGAGACCACAAAACGCGTTTCTAAGACTTTTTGAGTTTTCAACTTATTAGAAAAAGTCAACATATTATTTCCCTCCTCCATTGACCAAAAATGATCCCTTGATGTTATAAGTCATTTCGTGATTTTTAGGCTTACGGTTTGATGTCTAAAAGACATTTAATACCAACCGACACTAGACTGAGCCCAGTCTAGACATTATAAGTCATTTTAAATCATTTTTATAACATTAGAAAAGTAACATTTTACTTTTCTCAATTTTACGCAATATTCAGCGTTTTACGCGAATTACGCGTTTTAGACCCGTGTTTCCAGTTTTTAGCAGGGTTTACCACCCAGATGGAACCTACCACTCATTTTATATTTTATTATGGAACTTATTGACATGTTTATCAATACTTTCAAGTTCCATAATTTTACGACACCCGGTTTTACGTTTTGAGGCTTAATCATTTACGATTGGCATTTCCCGGAGTCAAAACACACTAGATATCTTGGATAATATCATCCAAAGTCCAACCCTTGCTCTCCAAGCTTAGGAAACGACCTAGGGAGGGGGAATTCAGCCTTGTGTGGCTCAATCTCATGCTAGGAGGCCTTAGATGAGAACATGTGTTAAACTTGGTGATCAAGTGTTGACAAGTCAACACTTCTAACCTCCTCAAGGCCATATAAAGCCTCCTTGCCTCTCCATGAACGTCCACAACACACACACAAACACCATTCCATTTTCTAATTCACTCCAAGTATTATCCAAAAGAATCAAGAGCTTAAACAAGGTAGAAACCCTAGATAGGTTATCATTCATCAAACACTTCCATAACCTCATATACTTGGTGATTTCTCTTGAGTTTAAATCCACTCATTTCACCTAAACCTTCATCATCCATCTTTCAAGAATACCAAGGGTAGAAAGATTGCATGAAGTGAAAAAGGGTTGAAGCAAGTCTATCAATGTCCTATCCTTACATGTTAACTTCCTTTCATCTTTGAAAGCCAAAAGTTGTGAGCCAAACCCTAACTTGATTCTTGTTAAATAATCATGTTCATGTTATTTACATGTTATTCTTGCTATATTATGTCTTGTAGTTATGTCCATGATGTATAAATGTGAGCAAAACAAGTTATTGTTATCGATTGTTACAACAAGTTACTAAAACAAGTAAACTAGTGAATTTCTTGGTAAGACCTGATCAAAATGGTAAAATTATGATATTGGATCATTACAAATTACAGTAGAGGACTTAACAAGGAAACCATAGCAATTTGAACCACCCAAAACGAGTATACGAGTCAAAAGTTATGGCAATTTGAAATTACCAAAGATTTCCGGCAAAACTGCCAAATAGCTTCCTGATCAAATTTAGGTTTTGAAAGTCCCACTTCTGGTCCGATTCATCAAAAAGTTAAAACACGAAAGTTGTCCGAAACGACGTTTTCGTTCAGGAACAAAGAAGCTCGAGACCTAAAAATGCTTTCCGAGTGATAAATTTCTTCAAATTCTAAACAGCCCATTTTTAGACAAAGTCATTACATATAGGTTATGGTTTATGAAGACCAAAGGGGTCTTATGACCTATAATCAAGACCACAAACATGACTAGAACCAAGGTTGAGTCTCATGACCTTGGAACAAGGACCAAAGGTCATGGCTAGGCCATGACGAAATGACCATAATAACTCACATAGGCGTAAACATGAAACAATGAGTTAGGCGATAACTTGAACAAGCAATTTGGATCTACTTCACTTAAAAGGAAACCATGAGATTTTACCAAGAGAACATGGTCATTTAAGGCTTATGAAGCTACCCCTAATAACAATCTTCATGTACAAATAAACTTTCCTAAGTTTATTCAAATATCGGACATGTAACCTTTCGGATCAAAACTTATATCTATATATTTCATCAACTACTACAATAGTAGGGAGCCTCATGTGAGGAGTTCATTATGTAAGCCGTCGAGTTGAGTTGTGGATTTACGAGTTAAAGTGTCCTGGCTCCTCGAACGCTTACTAACATGACTTCTGAATTATGTCGGCCCGAACGGTAGTGAACGATATACAAAACATACATGTTTCATGAATCATTTCCTTCAAAGACTTACATTATACATCATACCACATCATGGACTAAATGCAAGATATATATATAGGCACTCCGTTATATTCATTACTCAAATCCTAAGTCACAACATTCTATTATAGGTTGCTCGTAGAAACCTTCACGATTCAACCGTTACATTCATTACTTGCTATCTTACTTAAGGTGAGTTCATAGCCCCACTTTACATTATTACAATGTTTTACAAACCCTTGGGGGGAATACATGCTATTTTAACCGAGCACAATGTTTTTAAATTGTATGCTTACCTGATTGTTTTATTATCACTAAGTACCAACCTTGCTAAACCGAAATCCTTTATTATGAACCATTTAGTCACTAGCAATAGTGAGCGCGAATATTAATAATAGGCCTATTGGGATTGACGAATCCCATTTGTTTTGACTAAGTGCAAACAAATGCATTAATATTTGAGATTTAGGTATGTTAGCAAAGTACCTACCGGGATAAATCTGCCAATCGATATTGGTACACGTTAACGTTATGGTTTCATAAGCTTAGTGTATAATACATGTTCCGGGCGTATAATAACGTAGCCTACCTGTTTTGTTTTCCAAACATTGGTGTGAGCCTATAACTCACACTACCAACATATTGTGTTCAATCGATTTAACAAACTCTATGAATATCACTCAACCTTTGTGTTGACCTCTCAAGCATGTATTTCAGGTTCATGACGATCAAGGATGGCACGGAAGGACACGGATACTCAAGAGGGCTATAAATTTACTTATCATTCAAAAACACATTTATTATACATTGTAAACATGGAACCAATTGGGACCTCATTTTGTAACCTCTGATATTTATATAATATTGAATGATACATCTTTTAAAACGACTCAATTGGAGTTCGTTTTCTATTATTGTGACTATTGTGCCGTCGAGTAACACCCAGTTCGAATTCCGCTGCACCATGAATTGGGGGTGTTACAGGTTTGCCTCATCAAGTCTGACCACGAGAACATACCTAGTTGGATAGAAACCCACATACATAAGCTTTGACACATTTTCTTAAACACACATTTAACTGATTAACATTAACTGAACTTCGGGACGAAGTTCTTTTTAGAGGGGAAGACTGTCACAACTCACCATTTCAGGTCATTTCGGGAACTTTGGAAAAACACTATTCATAAATCACTATTCATCAAAACACTATTCATCGTTTTACTATTCATCGTTTTCGAGGTCAGTTTGATATTCTGAGAAACATTTGGGAAATTTACTATTCACTAAACACTATTCATTTCCGGAAAAGTTTTCACTATTCACTTGCATTACTCATTTCATCGTAATTTTAGTTTACGGGTATTCAAATTCGCGTAACCGGATTGGTTTAGGTGCGAATTCATTTCATTAGTGTTAAGTACACTGCATACGGACTGGAGATAGTCTGCATATCATCATAACAGCATTTTCATGTTATACCACTCTCAGGATTTTCAAATTTCTATATTCAGTACATTTAACGTTTTTACGTATAAGTAATTATAGTAAACGTTAACACCCGGTTTATACACGACGAATATATCTAAATATTCCCACAATGGTCCCGACATATTTTTATATCCATTTTAACATCATAAAAGTTATAACATTCAGTTACCCAGTATTTTGGAAATTTATTTTATTTATAACGTACGCGTATGAATATAACGACGGTTTTCGTGAAAACTAAGCAATAATCACCCGATCACTCAGTAAATGTACCCAACATATTTTTAATATGTTTTTAACATTATTATAACTTTATTTCATCCCGGTTAACTTCGTGAACGTTTATTTCTATTAAACCCGGTACCCGATTTTAACGAATAACACGTAATAACACTTAACGCTACACTAGATTTCTAATTAAATACCAAGTACCCCTACCCCCCCCCCCCCCTTCTACCCTTTGAAAACCGGCCCATGACCACCCCTTTTAACCTTATGCATTAATTCCTAAGTTTTATATAATAAACCTCTAAAATCATTACTTAACCAAAAACCTAAAATCATAAACCACACTTTTTAGAAAGATCAAAAGTTATCTCATCCCTTTCCTCTCTTGCAACCCACGACCTCACCCATCCTCCATGATCTAGTGATCATTTTTCAAAAGCTATAACACTAAACTTGTTCCTTTTATTTGCCTAATCAAGAATCAATCAAGAAAAACACAAGTAATCCAAGCATAATCATCATCTAATCATCTCATTTTATCAAGTAAGTTATCAACTTTATTTTTACATGAAACATCTTATATTTACTTGTATTTCATGATTTCCATGCTAAAAACCATGTACAACTAGCTATACCACCATTTATTTTGTCAAAAATGAAACATACAAACCCTAACTTTTTAGTTATGAATCCCCTTGCTATAATAACTTGGTTAGGAGTCCATGGCACCCTAAGAAGGTGTATGGTAGGATTAGATTAGCTATGTGGTGATTACAAGAGGTTTGGTGATGGTAGAAATTAGTTATAAACCTTGAAAACTTGATTTGGAACATGTTTAAGACATGCTGTCCCATTTTGTGAAAACCTGGAAAATCAGTAAACACCAAGGGAACTTTGGCAAAATTTTTAGAAAATACTTTCAAAAACGAATCCGTAGGCGAAAGAACGGATTAAAAAGAGTTTATAACGAAGAAGTTATGAATTTTGCAAGATTGTTGACGAAAAGTATTTTTCTGAAAATGTTTGCTGTTGGACGTTTTTCATTGGACAAAAAGAGACTTTAGACGTAACCCGGAGGAGCCGAGCTTTCCAAAATATATTACTACATACTAAGACGTAACCGTGGACATAAAGAACAAGTAAAACGGACAAGTAACGACAAAGATATTCACGTTTGAATATCGGCTAAAACCATTTTTATTTGACAGCTTTTAATAAAAGTGGCACAAAAACTACGAAGTACTTTTATAAGCTAGAGATAATATTAAGTACCAAGCTTTATAACTAATGTAGTATTAGTTATTACAAGTATATTTTCATCATTTCAAGGATTACAACCCGAGTATTACAACACTAACATGGAAACATACGATATATATATATATATATAAGTATATATATATTACAACTAGCTTATTATATTTTCTAATAGCAATATTTTTCCAAAGAGTAGAGTGGTATAGAAACATGAGCATGGACATTCATAACATCATTTGGTGATCTAAATGAGATCATTCATCATTCATTTTAGGTTGCGGCAGCTAACCTTGCATTGTTGTTCACTTCATATTATCATCAGTATCATCAGTTGAGGTGAGTCATAGCCCCTACTCTTTCAATTGTTCTATCAACTCTTTGGGGGAGATACATGCTACTATTTGCTTACTTGTACGGATTTACATAACATTATACTTGATTACATTATACTTGATTTCATTATTCTTGATTACATACATACATGATTGATACATGCACACATACTTACTATTATACTTTGGGAAATGGCACCCAGTAATCATACATACATACAGACTTCCAATGGCCCCAGATTAAGTTGCTGGGCACAACCATGGATACATACATACAGACTTCCAATGGCCCCAGATTAAGTTGCTGGGCACAACCATGGATACATACATACAGACTTCCAATGGCCCCAGATTAAGTTGCTGGACACAACCATTGAGACATACATACAAACATGAGGTCTTCGGAGATGAAGTGTAAACTCACTACTAATTGCTTAACTGTTGTTATGAACTCATACATATCTTAATCATATTATATTGTAGCAGTGGGTTGTAAACACACAGGTTACAAGTCTCTTATGGCGGGACTTGCAACTGAGTGGATTTACGATGCCTTTGCTGAGTGAACATTCTTTATAGACTTTTCATCTGTATTAAGGCAAACTCTATGAACTCACCAACCTTTGTGTTGACACTTTTAAGCATGTTTATCTCAGGTTAGGAAGGCGATAGCAGGTATGTGGAGCTGAGAGTCTTAGGGCATGCTTTTGGAGACTTTCACTTTTATCGTTTACCATTCGATACACTTTAAAAACTTATGTATCATTCTACTTTGGGATCTTTGTTTTGTAAACTATGACTTTTATCTATTCGAATGGTAACTTTTCAAAAACGTCTCATTTAGAGGTCGTTTTCTATATCTTGTACTTTGTGCCCTGAAGTAGCATCCCTATGACACAGTCTTCCGCTGCGGTATTTTGGGGGTGTTACAGGATATAGGGGTGCAATCGCATGTCATGGTGTCTGGTCGGATGCCCAAACCGTTGAGCTGCGTTGCGGTTTCAAAAGATGGAGGTTATATTGCGGCTGGAGAGGTATAATTTTTTAGCATTGCCGTTTTTAATTGTTTACCGTTTACCTTAGTTTTTGTGCGTAAAATAGTATAGTGCCTAATATTTGGTAATGGTTCATTGCCATACAAAAAACCGACCATTATTATTCATTATCATTCCTATACCTACTCCTTAGAACCCACAACCAAGCACACCCTTAGATATATCTTGACCTCTTTTTCCATATCCTAGAAATATGCTGATCATTTATTATCCGCAGCTACTTATATTTCTTCTGTTTCAAACACTCAGGTAAACATCTGGTGTCAATTGGAACCCCGCAAGATGGATTTCTATGCCTATGGGATTGGCGAGGTGGGATACTATTAAAAAAGGTGAAAGCATGTTCATCTTTGTCTGATGTGGCATCAGTTAGCTTTTCAGCAAACGCAAAGCTCATATTGACAGCTGGAAAGAGGCATTTGAAGTTATGGACAGTTGGATTGCCTACTAAATCTCGAGCTAAAACTGAGGCAGTATCACTAACAGTACATGGAAAAACTGTTAATCTTGGTCATCACAAAGGTTGTACATTTATAGCTATTACATCTCCCTTTAAAACTTTTGGGAATTTAGGTGGTGGCAAGGTTGACGAAGTTGTACCCATTTATGCACTAACAGATTCAGGTAAATGGTTTTATATTTCCGATTGCTTTTTTGTTGATTTAATAACCTACAGTTTGTGTTTGCGTATGTAAAGAATTTTATGTCGTTTTACAGGTGTTCTATGCCTTCTACAAGGTGGATTAACGATTACACAATCAATAAATATAAATGTAATTCCCATGTTGTGCTCAAACTCTATTGTTTTAAACAATTTATAGTCATGCACTATGTCTATGTCGTGCTATCAATAAAAAGTTGAAGCTTAATCAAGAATCTTGTCAACTTCTCTATTATTATTTTGATAGTATATTCCATTCTTGCTATTTATAATTTTCTTACAATTTCTGATGTTCTTCCTATTTGTTATATATATATATCTATTAGGTTGATAAAGGATATGCGTTATCTGCATCACAAGAGTTCATTGCATGTGCATGCAACAATGGACTGGTGAAACTGTATACCATTGGTTCCCTTGAGTATGCTGGAAGCTTACATTATAGTGAAGACAAAGAAAGCAAGAAGACAACCGTTACCTTTCCAGATGCAATAGCTTGTGAATTCTCTACCTCAAAAAAGCTCGGTAAGTATTGTGAACTTATATGTTTGTATCATTCCTTATTCGCACAAGTTTAAGAGAAAAATATTATCTATGCTTATTTTTTCTGATTCCCCAAGTTCGATATCAAAATTTTTATAAGCCATTGATCTTGCAGTGGTAGTTTACAGAGATCACAGTCTCTATGTTTGGAACATTCATGGAAAATTGCAGGTGATTCTCAATATTTGGTTGTATAGTTTCAGAAACAATAAATTTAATTCCTTTGAGAATTTTGTTGCTACAATAAACAATTGTTGTTGTTGTTGTTGTTGTTGTTTTGTTATTTTATTTTATTTTATTTTTTTGGGTTAAAGGGTTACCCCTGGGAAAATAAAACAATTGTTGTGTTTGTTCAGGCTACCAAGTGTTGTGTGTTAGTTTCACATAGTCACTGCATTTGGGATATCAAGAATCTTTCATGTGAAAGCATGCATGATCCTTCTCTTGCATGTTTTGCTAGAGGTTGCACCGGTGGAGTTTCCTTTGCAACATGTTCGGCAGATGGTACTATCAGGTTATGGGATCTTGCTTTACAATATGTATCAACAGAAAGTAGGTTCACTCTTGCTCCAGGTCAACATCATGTAGTTACTGAACCACTTGGCACTTTGTGTCTAGGTAAACATCTTGCTATCTTGGTTATTTACTAGAGGTTACAAAATGGTTAGACATGTTGGGTAATGGTTCAAAGGGGATAATTTTGGTGCTGGTGGAAACAGCTCGACCGAAAACACATATTTTTTCGATAAAGGTTAGCATCTCAAATATGGTTATAACCATAAGATTATTTATAAAATAAGATAGTAATTTGAATAGAATTATTTAGGAGGTTCAATGCATTATAAGTATACTTTCAGTGACTTTTGATCCGTTTGACCTGCTATACTCATTTGACCCATTTCCTTGTGAGTTGAATCTAACGAGTTTTCCCTTTTGACCCGATAAGATAGAATATAACCCTATCGCCCTATTCATAACTTAATAAGTAAATTGGTTGAAATTTTCACCTATATTTACTTTAGAGTATCTGAATATTGTGTTGTTTAAGCACTAAGTTGTTCATTGATTATCTCTGCAGTTAGTGCTGGAACTTTTGAACGTGAATCGGTAGTTTCAGGTGTTATCACAAAAGGGTATCGATCTATGGCAGTTAGTTCAGATGGAAAACATCTTGCTGCTGGTGATTCTGATGAAAACCTGTATATTTTTAACTTACACACATCTGACTATACTTGCATACAGGTTTGGAATCATAAACAATTCTTTTATAATCCATATCTTCTATGCATTTTTCTGAAACTAATCACACAGATTGGTGCTATACTTGTAGGATGCCCATGAAGCAGAAATCCTGTCCTTGAATTTCAGCTTTCCAGTTGAGAAGGGAATTGATTCTGTTGAGGATTTAGAAAGCTACTACCATCTAGCTTCAAGTGGACGTGATAGAATGATACATCTTTTTGAAGTAAACAGGTATGACTTTTACCCTTAATAGACAATTTGAAGGTCGAGTGTGCGTCTTTGAATCCTTATATGCACTTTCCTGTTTCAGGAATTTTGTTCTGATTGCGAGTACTGATGATCATGCAGCTTCTGTTTCTTCAGTGAAATTGACTGGAAATGGACGCAGGATTGTCTGTTGTTCTGATAGGTGAGTTTGTGTTATAGCATTGGTTAGATCTGTGTAGCAATTTCACTAAATTGCCTTTAGTGATTAGATCTTGTGTTTCTAAAGGTCCTTGATCTTTCGTGATGTTGCTAGAAGGGATATGAATTATGCGATTTCTCAGTCACATCAGCCAAAGGCATCTCATGGAACTATATATGATATAGCCGTTGATCCAGCAACAGAGACTGCTGTTATAGTGAGACAGGCAAGTGAATCGATTGTTCTTTTAAATATGAAAAAAAAAATGTATTTTGTTTCAAGATCTGGGAAATACCATCAGGAGTGGAAAGCACGAGATGGAAACATATGTGTAGCATCATCTGACTAGACTTGCAATGGGATTTGTTGGTCTGTAAACATATGTAGACTTCTTGATAACGTTGTTTGGTCGATGTACATAAATTACATGAACACTTTAGTTTTTTGTTTCCATTTTTTTGTGTCTAATATATTAGTCATTATTCACTATTTATTTACGTCCAATTAAACTTCGTTAAGTAATATTTTGAAGTTAACCCGCCCATCGGGCGGGTTATGAAGCTAGTTTAAAATATAAGAATATAGTTTGCACGTACCATTCAATGAGAGCAGTGTTTTATCTCTCATTAACAACCTTAGTTGTCGCAATATTTTCTTGGAGTTCAGAAAGACCAAACACAATCCAAACGAAGCTTCATCTCACAGCAAGTAGAATGGGTTGGAAAATCTTTGAAAGTGAATCTGCAATAGGAACCTGCAATTGAAGATATGGAAAAATTTAATTAAATACCTTGATTCAAGTTCCCACTACATTGGTTTCAATAGTTTCAATAAACTCATTGGTTTTGAAAGTGATGTCTGATGCAGTTGCATAATGCTACTAAAACCCTTGATAATGGAATTATAATCTATGTAAATTAGAAGGATGAATGAAGAGCATACCTTCTGGTTCAGAAGCTGTTGGATTCATTTTTTAGTTGTAGAATCCTTGCAAAAATTCTGATAAAAGCCCTTTCCTTTGTCTCGTTTACACAGCTAAGTTTCATGGTGGGTGATCGATTTACTCCCAAGTGTCAAAACTCGGTCTAATATTAACAAACCCAATCGGCCAATCCATAGGATCTGCAAAAGAAAAGGTAATCAAAACACCTCTTAAATGTTCACTCAATGACTAATATAAATGTACTACATGAATCCAACAGCTAGAAGCCTAGAACAATAAATGTACTAGCAATAAAGACATCATACCCTCTTCCCCATATTTTTTACTAGACTAGTGGGTGGATTATGAATCAAGCTTCTCTCGAATGGACTATAGCCACCAACAAAACAACCAAGAACGGTTCAGTTTGTGGAATAAGAAAGCAACAATTTTGTCGTAGTCCATATTATATATGTTGAATAAAAATGAACAAATTGTGTTTTTCTTAAATGTATGTATGTGTCTCTAATAATTTGGGTTGACCATGAAGAAAATGGGCTTTTTCATGGGCTTAGTGTGCTTTTTATTATTGGGCTTTTGCCTTTTACAAGAGTGTTTGGATGTGAAATAATATTGACAACTCATCATCATATGCAAATAACTAGGGGTGTTCATCGGTTCGGTTATCAGTTAATCGGTTTATTCGGTTCGGGTTGTTCGGTTAAAAAAATTTTTTGGGTCATAACCGAAAACCGAACCGAACCGAAAATATCTATAACCGAACCGAACCGAGAACCGAACCGAAGTTCGGTTCGGTTATGGGTCAAAACCGAAAACCGAATTTTTTACTTAAATTACACTATTTATATTTTTTTTGAATTTAATTATATATATTTTTGGCAAAAAAAATATTTCAAACATAAAAAGTGTTTTTTAATATTACTATAAAATTTTAATGGATATTTTTTATATTTAAAATAATATAAATATATAAAAAATATATATATTTATATAAATTCGGTTCGGTTCGGTTTTAACAAGTTCGGTTCGGTTATATGTTCGGTTCGGTTTTATTTCGGTTCGGTTCGGTTCGGTTTTTGGTTTATTCGGTTAATTAACCGAACCGTGAACACCCCTACAAATAACAACACCACCAGCAGCTGAAATAACAAGTGACCGGTAACTATTATCCTATGCTGATGTCGTCATTTCTACCTTCAATAGTCACTATACGCAAACGACACCGTTTAAGCGCCGTTAAGTTAGGGTCTGGTGACGGTGACGTCACGCAATACGTCACCGAGTCAAGGAAGCATTGGGACAGCTTCTATGAACGTCATCAAAACAAGGTTGGTTTTATTTCTGGTAGATTCAATTGTTACTTTTTAGTAAGATAAGATAAGATAGATATATGAAATCTGGAAAAGCCGATATGCTTACTTTTTTGAGCTTATGAGCAGATAAATATAAGCTCATGGCTTAAGCCATGGGCTTAACCTATCATAAGTGATGCGTGGGAATCGCAACAGGCTTTACCTCTCGAGGGATCTCGAGAAGCTTACAACCCCCACCAGGCAGTGTACCTGATCGTTGTAGTATAGTATAGTGACAAGTACCGGGGGATTGATCGTTCAGCTTAGGAATAGTGTCGCTAGGATTAAAAAACCTAAATACTAGTTCTAAAGGTGAGGGATGATTATTTTTGTATTTTTATGTTTTATGGAAAGCAAGTAAAAATCTCGGGTTTTGGAAGAGTGGGCGGAATTAGTTGCTATTCAACTAACCCAAAACTAAGATGCAATCAAAATAAAATACTAAAAATGAAATTAAACTAATTTATACTAAGGTTGTGAGCAGTAATTGGAGAAAATGTGTTTACTTAGATTTCACTACTCCCTAGATATCTTTTACACGTTAATTACTTGTTATAATTGCATGGATGACGGATCGTATTCCTTAATACCATTCATGGGGTGGCATACATAACTCCCCAATTCTATGAGCTCTTATCTCCTCCTACACCATGCCCAACACAACTATAGGGATTGTAAACAGTGGCTCATGCATTAAATACAACCAATAAAGACCTAGTACGCCTCGGTTCATGTTTCTTAAGACGTTCAAGCATGTTACCATTTGGAGATCTGCCAGTTTTCTTAAGCCTAACATATAAATCATTCATCCAAAACAAGAATAAACAAGTAATCAACACATAATAAATATCTAGGTTTCATTAGATCTAAGCAAACACAAGAGAGATCTAGCCTAGCATAATGGAATTGAGACAAGAACAAGATATAGACAACCAACACATAGACATATTGATTGAATTAGAAGAACACTTATCTCAATTACAATGCAAGGTATCAAGGGTTTGGAACCCTTGAAAAACCTGTAAAAGTTGCACCAAAATCGTCTTTAGGGTTTCTCCAAAACTTCTCTTTTTAATGTGAAAAACTAGAAAACTATATATAGGAAAATGGGGATGACGGCGTCAAGAACAAAGGTGTGACGCCGTCATCTCGCCGCCAAATACTTCCTCGGACGGCCTTGATCTACTTCTGACGCCGTCAAGGCCTAGGCCGTCACACAAATTACTCTTGACGCCCTGTGTGTGACGCCGTCATCAACTACGGATTTTAATTCTTGAGGTTTGACGCCGTCATGGAATTACTCTTGACGCCGTCACCTACTGTTCCCAGCATGGAAAATTGAGACTTTGCCGTTTTCTTCACTTTTATGCTCCAAAAACGTCCAAAATGGCGTCTTTTCCAGAATTCACTCTCCAAGTACCTAAAATCACAAAAGGAACGATTTAGGGCAATATTTGATCAAATAAATTCGAATTCGGGCTTAAATGACCCCCTAAAAACGGATCATTTTTCGCCTCATCATATACCCTTACACTTGAGATTTGCTTGTCCTCAAGCAAATGCGCTTTTATTCTACTCAAAATACAAGTTAGGGGTCATTTAACACTAATATAAAAGTAATTACAACAAATAATCGTTCCACTAAAGACCAATAGACAAGCACGGAGGTCATATACAAGCACCTCACAAATAGTGTTTAGATACTCACATCTCTCGGGTGTAATAAAGTATAAATTACAATATGGAAACGGAAGATATCTCTCACTACCTGTCATAGCAAAATAGATTACCATAGGCTTGGGAAAGGATCAAACCTCCACCACATGGCGTAAGCACCTAGGATAAACTATCAAAGAGGTCTTTTAAAGGGTTGTAACGTTAGGTATAGGGATATGAATTACACGGTTTTGTTGGATAAAGGAAGTTTTACTGGTGGCGAGTTAACAATCTTGGTTAATTACATGTACAAGATGGCGTTGCTAAGCCAAGACTAGACTCGACTTAAGCTAATAAATGAAAAATAACTAAAAACATAAAATGAACATAGAATGAAAAGAGATGGTAGTCCGTATGTTTTTTTTTTTTTTTTTTAGACATACACTCTTACCCTACCATCCAAAATAATACATCATAGGGAATGAACGTTCCCCTTACACTTGAATCTTTACATACTTTACATTCAACTATTCTAATGACTCGAATTAAGAAAATCAAAACACTTGGAGCACTTTTAAGATTAACGCACATATGGGGGTAATAAATGATGTTCTTCCCCATTACTCCATAAATAAGTACTTACCCATGAGTCCCAATCGTCCCAAAACAATATGTACAAGGATATGACTCGACTTAGCAACCATGTAATCAATTAGAAAGTTAACTTAGGGTTTAACAAATAACAATAATGCACTAAAGATGAGCGCATACACGGAAGGCTAAGGCGATTTGGGTGTACATTTAAGTGGGGTGTAACAAATTCTTTCTTTAAGTAAAATGCTTAAAGTTAGAAATGAAAAGATAGGCTCGGAGGGGTGTACTAGGGGTATCGTGTACTAAAAATGAGTACAACGCTAAGGGTGTGGGAAAAATTAGTTGACTTAACTAGCCAAGTAATATGACTTAAATGGTCAAGTAATTATAATACGGGTTTAACACAAGGGTGATCCTAATGCCTCTTATCATGTAGTAAATCCTACCACACGAATGTAGTCTCACTAGCGGTCTCGGGATGCATCACTAACGCAAGTTCTAGAATCTAAATGCTACCGGTACACTCATAAGCACTAATAATAAATGCTTTTCCTATCAAATCTAAAGGCGAACCTCACATTTTTGGGTGGAAAATTTTTCTGAATATACGGTTATGTGCTAGTCATACAATCTCCTATCCATGAGACGCTTGCTATGGCTAAAGTTTCACTCCTAAATGTTGTAAAAAATTTTAAATTTGGCGCTAAAATTGCACTAACAAGTATTTCTCATAGTTTTATTACACATCTACCATTAAACAAAACAAACTCAAGCGAAAGTGCATATGTAAGGTATCATCTTTTTACCCTCCCCTTACACTTAAGATGAACATTGTCCTCAATGTTCAAGTAAAGAATGTAAAAGTGAAAAAGTAAATAGAATGAAATCGAATACTCCCCTGATTCGCTCGGTATGGATTATAGGTTGGCCAGGTTAGATCTTCCTCCAAGAAAATGAACAATCAAAGCTTCCCTTCCAGATTATAAATCATCTCCTTGTCGAACATAACCTGTAAATCCTGACAAAAATAGACAAGACAACCTCGCGTAAAATCGGCGGCATCATATATAAGTTTCTAAATCCTAGAAAACAAGATAAGATATAATGCTTGTGGAATGCAGTTTGCAGATCTCCTGGAGATTAAAAGTGAAGAAACATGAACCGAGGCGTACTAGGTCTTTATTGGTTGTATTTAATGCATGAACCGAGGGTTCCAAACCTGTAAAAGGTGCAACGTCTTAAGAAACATGAACCGAGGCGTACTAGGTCTTTATTGGTTGTATTTAATGCATGAGCCACTGTTTACAATCCCTATAGTTGTGCTGGGCATGGTGTAGGAGGAGATAAGAGCTCATAGAATTGGGGAGTTATGTATGCCACCCCATGAATGGTATTAAGGAATACAATCCGTCATCCATGCAATTATAACAAGTAATTAACGTGTAAAAGATATCTAGGGAGTAGTGAAATCTAAGTAAACACATTTTCTCCAATTACAGCTCACAAAATCGCCAAAAACTTGATGCGTGGGAATCGCAACAGGCTTTACCTCTCGAGGGATCTCGAGAAGCTTACAACCCCCACCAGGCAGTGTACCTGATCGTTGTAGTATAGTATAATGACAAGTACCGGGGGATTGATCGTTCAGCTTAGGAATAGTGTCGCAAGGATTAGAAAACCTAAATACTAGTTCTAAAGGTGAGGGATGATTATTTTTGTATTTTTATGTTTTATGGAAAGCAAGTAAAAATCTCAGGTTTTGGAAGAGTGGGCGGAATTAGTTGCTATTCAACTAACCCAAAACTATGATGCAATCAAAATAAAATACTAAAAATGAAATTAAACTAATTGATAGTTTATCCTAGGTGCTTACGCCATGTGGTGGAGGTTTGATCCTTTCCCAAGCCTATGGTAATCTATTTTGCTATGACAGGTAGTGAGAGATATCTTCCATTTCCATAATGTTATATTACTTTATTACACCCGAGAGATGTGAGTATCTAAACACTATTTGTGAGGTGCTTGTATATGACCTCCGTGCTTGTCTATTGGTCTTTAGTGGAACGATTATTTTGTGGAAAACTAGAAGGGGGGTTGAATAGTTTTACGTCTTTTTAATTAGTTGTAAAAAGAGTTTTAGTGTTTACTTAATTTTTCAAACTTAGATTCGATAATATGTGATCTCAAGTATTGCACAATACAAACAAATATCAATATGAAATATATAACAATGATAAGTAATGAAATAAGTAAGAGATGGAAAGATCGAACCGCGAGACAAGAGATTTATAGTGGTTCGGCTACAAGGACACCTTCCTTGCCCTACTCCACTCCCCGAGCACCTAACTCGAGAGTTTTATTCACTATATCAACAAGCTCCCTTATGGCGGAGAAAACCTTACACACCAATTTACACACCAATAATCACACCACAACACCTTCACACCTAAGTCACAACTTCTACACACCTTCTTCAAATCAATCTACTTCACAACTAACTACTTCAACTCTATCTTCTTCACACCAATAGATTTCCTAGCTTTTCTTCTTCACACCAAGATATCAACTAATCACACAATCTATATCTAACACAACTATCTACAAGCAAATATTCACAACAATCTTCACAAAGAATATGTAAATAATCTTGATGATACACCAACAACTTGGATGTGGAGATCACAACAAGTTGTAATACTTCTTGTCTAGGAAGATAGAAGTATTCTTCTCTTGCACTTGAGAGGATGGAAATTGGATCACTTTGAAACAAAGAATATATACACTTATGATCAAAGGATGAGAGAATAGAGAAATAGATCTAGATTAGAAAGTTTAGAAGTGCAAAAGGTGAGGAAAAAGTGTGAACTGATCCAGTATTTATAGGGGAGAAAAACACTGTTCTGGAGCGTGGCCGGTCCCCTTAATTAGTGGGCGGTCCCCTTAATGATTAAGGGGGCCGCCTAAGGAATTAAGGGGACCGCCCATTTCAGAACGTTGGTTTTTCTTGTCTTTTAGTGGGGAATATTTTTCTGGATAGAATTTGCCATTTTTGGTTGGAAATTTGAAATCATATATTTATTATGAATTAAACATATTCTTTTAATTCCAAAAGTAATTTTGTAAAAGATATAAGATGTTTAATACATTTTATAAAAATTCTAGTGATTAGAAAAATTTCCTTTGATCATGAAATGTAATAAACCCTTTGTTTATTCATACCTTAAGTGATATGGAAGCAAAGACAAATATTAAGCACTAAAAACTTGTTTACGTCATAAGTTTTAGATTAATGAGTTTATGCTTTGTAATTATCAAAACATAGAGACATTGTTAATATGCTAACAATGTTTTAAGACATTATTTATGTCAACATATTTGTTGTAATTACTTTTATATTAGTGTTAAATGACCCCTAACTTGTCTTTTGAGTAGAATAAAAGCGCATTTGCTTGAGGACAAGCAAATCTCAAGTGTAAGGGTATATGATGAGGCGAAAAATGATCCGTTTTTAGGGGGTCATTTAAGCCCGAATCCGACTTTATTTGATCAAATATTGCCCTAAATCGTTCCTTTTGTGATTTTAGGTACTTGGAGAGTGAATTCTGGAAAAGAAGCCATTTTGGACGTTTTTGGAGCACAAAAGTGAAGAAAACGGCAAAGTCTCAATTTTCCATGCTGGGAACAGAAGGTGACGGCGTCAAGAGTAATTCCATGACGGCGTCAAACCTCAAGAATTAAAATCCGTAGTTGATGACGGCGTCACACACAGGGCGTCAAGAGTAATTTGTGTGACGGCCTAGGCCTTGACGGCGTCAGAAGTAGATCAAGGCCGTCCGAGGAAGTATTTGGCGGCGAGATGACGGCGTCACACCTTTGTTCTTGACGCCGTCATCCCTATTTTCCTATATATAGTTTTCTAGTTTTTCACATTAAAGGAGGAGAAGTTTTGGAGAAACCCTAAAGACGATTTTGGTGCAACTTTTACAGGTTTTTCAAGGGTTCCAAACCCTTGATACCTTGCATTGTAATTGAGATAAGTGTTCTTCTAATTCAATCAATATGTCTATGTGTTGGTTGTCTATATCTTGTTCTTGTCTCAATTCCATTATGCTAGGCTAGATCTCTTTTGTGTTTGCTTAGATCTAATGAAACCTAGATATTGATTATGTGTTGATTACTTGTTTATTCTTGTCTTGGATGAATGATTTATATGTTAGGCTTAAGAAAACTGGCAGATCTCCAAATGGTAACACGCTTGAACGTCTTAAGAAACATGAACCGAGGCGTACTAGGTCTTTATTGGTTGTATTTAATGCATGAGCCACTGTTTACAATCCCTATAGTTGTGCTGGGCATGGTGTAGGAGGAGATAAGAGCTCATAGAATTGGGGAGTTATGTATGCCACCCCATGAATGGTATTAAGGAATACGATCCGTCATCCATACAATTATAACAAGTAATTAACGTGTAAAAGATATCTAGGGAGTAGTGAAATCTAAGTAAACACATTTTCTCCAATTACTGCTCACAACTTTAATATAAATTAGTTTATTTTCATTTTTAGTATTTTATTTTGATCGCATCTTAGTTTTGGGTTAGTTGAATAGCAACTAATTCCGCCCACTCTTCCAAAACCCGAGATTTTTACTTGCTTTCAAAAAAAAATATAAAAACACAAAAATAATCATCCTTCACCTTTAGAACTAGTATTTAGGCTTTCTAATCCTAGCGACACTATTCCTAAGCTGAACGATCAATCCCCCGGTACTTGTCACTATACTATACTACAACGATCAGGTACACTGCCTGGTGGGGGTTGTAAGCTTCTCGAGATCCCTCGAGAGGTAAAGCCTGTTGCGATTCCTAAGCATCAAGTTTTTGGTGCCAAAAACTTGATGCGTGGGAATCGCAACAGGCTTTACCTCTCGAGGGATCTCGAGAAGCTTACAACCCCCACCAGGCAGTGTACCTGATCGTTGTAGTATACTATAGTGACAAGTACCGGGGGATTGATCGTTCAGCTTAGGAATAGTGTCGCTAGGATTAGAAAGCCTAATTACTAGTTCTAGAGGTGAGGGATGATTATTTTTGTATTTTTATGTTTTATGGAAAGCAAGTAAAAATCTCGGGTTTTGGATGAGTGGGCGGAATTAGTTGCTATTCAACTAACCCAATACTAAGATGCAATCAAAATAAAATACAAAAAAATAAAAATAAACTAATTATACTAAAGTTGTGAGCAGTAATTGGAGAAAATGTGTTTACTTAGATTTCACTACTCCCTAGATATGTTTTACACGTTAATTACTTGTTATAATTGCATGGATGACGGATCGTATTCCTTAATACCATTCATGGGGTGGCATACATAACTCCCTAATTCTATGAGCTCTTATCTCCTCCTACACCATGCCCAACACAACTATAGGGATTGTAAACAGTGGCTCATGCATTAAATACAACCAATAAAGACCTAATACGCCTCGGTTCATGTTTCTTAAGACGTTCAAGCATGTTACCATTTGGAGATCTGCCAGTTTTCTTAAGCCTAACATATAAATCATTCATCCAAGACAAGAATAAACAAGTAATCAACACATAATCAATATCTAGGTTTCATTAGATCTAAGCAAACACAAAAGAGATCTAGCCTAGCATAATGGAATTGAGACAAGAACAAGATATAGACAACCAATACATAGACATATTGATTGAATTAGAAGAACACTTATCTCAATTACAATGCAAGGTATCAAGGGTTTGGAACCCTTGAAAAACCTGTAAAAGTTGCACCAAAATCGTCTTTAGGGTTTCTCCAAAACTTCTCCTCTTTTAATGTGAAAAACTAGAAAACTATATATAGGAAAATAGGGATGACGGCGTCAAGAACAAAGGTGTGACGCCGTCATCTCGCCGCCAAATACTTCCTCGGACGGCCTTGATCTACTTCTGATGCCGTCAAGGCCTAGGCCGTCACACAAATTACTCTTGACGCCCTGTGTGTGACGCCGTCATCAACTACGGATTTTAATTCTTGAGGTTTGACGCCGTCATGAGTTTACTCTTGACGCCTTCATGTACTGTTCCCAGCATGGAAAATTGAGACTTTGCCGTTTTCTTCACTTTTATGCTCCAAAAACGTCCAAAATGGCTTCTTTTCCAGAATTCACTCTCCAAGTACCTAAAATCACAAAAGGAACGATTTAGGGCAATATTTGATCAAATAAATTCGGATTCGGGCTTAAATGACCCCCTAAAAACGGATCATTTTTCGCCTCATCAATAAGCCCATAAAAGTGAGCTTATCGGCTTTTCCAAATTTCAATAAGCTGTTAAGCCCATAAAATAAGCTAATCCAAACACCCCCTTAGCTTTAAGTGCTAGTAAGATAAGATAGATATATGATGGCTAGAAGTTTAACATTAAACGGATGAGGTTTTCTCTATTCAGGTTTACCGCCGAGGGACGGTGACTTTCCCTTGCTATACCCAAATGTGTAACCAGTGAGCTTTAAACCCTGGAACTCTTGTACGCACATGAGGTGACTTACAACTAGGCCACTTTTGATGATGGTTGCCACTTTTGGTGATGGTTTTTATCTATTCAGGATAATCAGTGATGGCGAGTCTTTGACTCAGAAATACGCTGCCTAACCGAGGTATCCCATAACTGTTTTTTTCTGACCATTTCCCTGGTAGTGCGATTTGGCACATACATTTGACTCTTGGATAATAACTTTTTTCTTTTTCGCCTAGTGGTAATTGGTGAGGAGTCTCTAAAGTCTCAAAAGAGACCAGGGTTTAAAGCGCTAACTATTATCCCCTACCTTCCATTATAGCCGTAAATGAAAGATGTTTAGGGCGGTGATGATGTCACGCAACACATCATCGAGTCCAAAACATTGGGATAGCTTCTACGAATGCAACAAGGTCTTGCCTTTATTTTTAACCATTTATCGACTAGAGTTTGATCAAGCCTTTATTTTTAAGCTCGAGCTCAGTTAGTTGGTTAAATTAACTTAATAACTAGGATGAGTTTAATACTGTAAACTGATTATCTGCAAGTAGGGGTAGTTTAGGATTGCTTATTAGTAAGAGGGTCAATGCACGATTTTGGTCAATTTTATAGCTACCCACTTACTTGTATTAAAATGGACAAAATCTTTTCATAATGCCCACTAAAATGGGTTGAGGATGGCCGTCAGAGAGGTACACATGGGGGACCAATTCGCTGACTGTAGAGTTCTTGACTTCCTCGACAGTGGGCCACATGTCATCTTGTTACAGCTTGGTGGGCCTTCCTCGACCCATCTTAGCGGGAGTTGTGAAAAGACTTTGTCCATTTTAAATCAACTACCATCAAACTGACGGAATTCGTTGCATAGCAGTTTTGAAGGTGCTTGTGATTGTTGATCCAAACTTCTTTTGTGATTTGTGTTTCAAATAAGCAGTATGCCCAAAATTAGCTACATGCCTATGTTTATACTGTGATAGGCACTTTATTGTTTTTACCTTAGTGTTTTTCGCTGATAAGATAGAAAATTGTTAGTATGTGTTTACAATAACGAAAATGTTTTCTATAGGGATGAAATGAACCGGAAATAGAGCTGAAATAGGTTTTTGATATTATGAAGTAATTGCAGTTCTTCAAGGACCGACATTACCTCGAAAAGGATTGGGGGCAGTACTTTCATGAAGAAAACGACACCCTACCATATAATGGAAAAGTAATCTTAGAGGTTAGATTCATCACTTTCTTGCCAGTAGCATCAGTTTAAATAGTAAAACCATTTTGATTATAATGCAAACCGGATCATCATGTGCAGGCTGGTTGTGGAACTGGGAACACGATATTTCCCCTCGCTAAAAAGTACCCTCAACTTTTTGTTCATGCTTGTGATTTCTCGCATCAGGCAGTCACACTTGTTAAGGTTTGTTACTTATAGATGTTGTAAGATGAGTGGGTCATGTGGGTTGAGAAATGGGTCAGAATAGGTTTGGGTCAGGGGAATCGGGTCGAACACTTTTTTCTTTTCTTTTTTTCTGTGTCTCAAAGAGTATATGTATATAGAAGATTAACACGCTAGTTACAATTACAAAAGAACATGTATTGTTATACTTATAATCTAAATTTTTGAACTCAAGGGTGTTTGGGATTGCTGATTCAAGTGTGAATCTTATTTCAAGCAGTTTTGATGAATGTATGAAACTGCTTATTTTGGTGTAAATAAGCTTGTTTTTAAGTAGGTACATACTTTAAAATAAGCAATCCCAAACACCCCCTAAAAGCAATTTAGGTACAAGCACATCAACCCATTTATAAGTATATTGAAATGACTATACAAGTACATCAACCCCATTTATAAGTATATTGAAATGACTATATAAGTCATTGTAATCTATTACTGATTTTGAACTTCGTATGAATGCAATCACATACAGATTTCCGTGAAGATCAAATGAATGTTTTTGTTTGTAATATTGCTGAAGACGATCTTTGTAATCATATTACTCCGGCATTTGTCGACATTGTTACCTTGGTAAGCATAAGCATTGACATTGCAACTTCGTGGTTCTCATTAGGGGTTATGAAAATACAGAAGTTGTAGATACATACCGAATAATATTATGCAGGTTTTTACATTATCTGCAGTTTCACCTGAGAAGATGCCCATTGTGCTACAAAACATAGGACGTGTTTTAAAGGTCACTTCCGTTTAACTTATGCATCTGTACACATAATTTGGTTAAAAAGGTAACCTACTTTGGTGTAATTTATGTTTATGGTAAACTGGTAATCATCTACTATTTGTCTAGTAAAACACCATTAAACTTCTCAGTTATATAATACTCGCCATTTTTTCCTAGTAAAACCTATTGGTTCCTATAGACACTATCTATGTCGACCGTTTTTTGACCCGCTGAAAATTGTCAAAAAATTAGCAATTTAATAGTTGAGGGTCTTATTCTACATTAAACATAGTTTGTTACCCAAAATAGAAGATTAACCAAAGTTAGTTACCTTATGCAATTTGCCTTCTTTCGAATTCCAACTTTGGATTTTTTTTTGACACGTTTCTTATGCCTGGATCCTATACGAATTTGCAGCCTAATGGCTATGTTCTTTTACGGGATTATGCTATTGGGGACTATGCTCAGGTGAGTTTCCAAACCTCTTATGGCAATATAACTCAAATGGATATATTGTGCAATAAACAAAAGCGTTTACCATATTCTTATGGCCATTTTGCAGGCTATGCTAATGAACAAGAATCGAGTTATCAGTGAGAACTTCTATTTTCGCGGAGATGGCACCGTAATGATTCTGCAAACTTTTAGTCTTCACTCTATTCGTCTACATTGTTCACTCTATGCTAATGTTATTGTCAAATAATTTTCTGCAGTGTTCATTCTACTTCTCAGAAGATTTGATGTCAGAGTTGTTTGTAAGCGCTGGATTTACTGTAGTGGATGTGAATACATACAACAGAGAGATCGAGAATCGAGCTAAAAATATTACCATGCAGCGGTATAGTTCAACCTCTCAATCAATGATATTGATAACTTTTACCAAAGTACTTATGAGCTGGTCAAATGGGTAAATATGAAAATAGCATAAGTCAAATGGGTCAAACGGGTTAAGTCATCCACAGCGAAAAATATTACTACGTAGTTCGTAAAACCTCTTGTATCTTTTTACTTAAAAAAAGTTAATTATTATTTGACACACTAATTTTTTATAACAGAGTTGGAAAGTTTGGGTAAAAAGTGCTCGGGTCAACCACCCCGTACTAAAATGACCCATTAAGCACATTTTGCTAACTTTAGGCTATGCCACTTGCCTGTTCTAAATCATTCTTATTGTTCTACTTTAGGCGTTGGATACGAGCAGTTTTCAGACGTCCTTGACCATAATATAATTCCACTGTCAAAAACCACAAATCGCCAGTTCTGACTTGTGGGTCAAGTCAGTGTCCTACTGCAACATCTTTCACATTGAATTGTGCGGCATCTAACTTGATCCATCTGATTCTCATCCTGTAAGTGCTGAATGAATAGATATCCTTGAATGATATTTTGTTGTGAAAAATATATATAAAGGCTATTTTTGTAGAATTACAATGTGTACTTAGACGTTATTGCAGTCACATGTTTCATTACTGTTTCCTGAATAATTGATGTATATTTATCACCTATAGGAATTTACAACTATATCTTGTTGCATAACCTCATATGAGTTTGAACTCAAAATTTTATTTGAATAACAAATGCGTCGAATGTAGTTATACATACTTTCTGCTATAAGCCAGGAAACCTCTTATTAGGCATTATAATGATCCATTCGTAAGACCCGTCAATTCTGCACATTGAATCCTAACACTGTTTAAGGATCATTGATCCAATCTTCTTTCATTTCCTCATGGTTTATGTCCAGTCATTTGGTCAACTTGAGGTGAATTCTTCACAGTCAAGCTTGCTAATTTTAGCTTCAAAATACCATCAACAAACTTAACCTTACGGGCAGCAGTAACCAAAGCCATAGTACGAGCCAAAAGAGCTAATAAACTATGATTAGTGATTAAAAGAATGTGCACTAAACAAAACTTGTGGCAATTCAATCAAACATAAAAATTGTTGGATGAACAAATCCTTGACTGTAAAACGAAGTGGAAGCTTTTGATATTGATTTTAAATGATATTTTAAACCAACATGATACTCTGTCGTTAAAGATGACGTTCGAGCCAACCATAAGTACCAGATGGTGCATGCACCGCACCATCGTGTCTTCCATCGCTCTGGAATCATTTCTTCGTTTCGGTCCCTAACAAACTTACATAAGTCTTGTGGCATAAGCCACTTCACGTCCCACCAAACAAATAAGCTTTTCCATATCTCGTTAGTCGACTAGTGCCATGTACAAGCTGAATCCTTTACTTTCGTTTAATAAATAAAACGCATGATCATAACATAAATCATTTCTGTAGCAACAAGGAGAGCAAAACACATTTATTCATTTACAATATGCTTCAGCATATTCCAAAAGTAAAAAACAAAATTAACTGAAGTTGTAGTATAACATATACATGTCACCTATCCTGTCAAAACTCAAAACAACTCACATTTTCAACTAAACTTAACCATGGACTTTGTCAAACCATTATCATAACAAGCAAACTTCAAACTTATATCCTTCATTAGTATTTACTTCAACCTTTTTTTTGAGTTAACTACATAAATGGTCCCTGTGGTTTTCCGGGTTTTACGGATTCAGTCCATTTTTTATTTTCGTTACGGGTTTAGTCACTGTGGTTTTTACTCGTCACGGATCCAGTCCATTTTGCGTAGTTTTGTTAGTTATTGCTGTTAACTCAGATGAAATGACCATAGTGCCCTCATATTTATCATTTTATATATTTTTACTTGTTATTATCATTTTTTTATTAAAAAACATATACACACACATATTTTTACTTGCAATATACAGTTACAAACTTTTTCTTAACAAAACATTATGCACACACAAAGATACATTATCTCTCAATGCTCTTTCTTTCACCGTTCACCCTCATCTGTAATTCTATCATAGCTCCATGAAGTTCATAAACTATAAACCGTCGCAACTCACTAAAATAACACAGTAAACACAAACTCTTTCCCACTCAATCTTACCACCACTCTAACCACAACCTTCTGTCAGTGCCACCACCATCTCCGACACCAACACACAACCCAACGCACAAACAAACACCAGATCTGCTGGTCCTTTCCAAACAGATCCGACAACCAAATCAGCGACAACTCTTCATCTTGGTGAATGCCACCACAAGACTATATCTGTGATATGTTTTCGGGCATTATTTAACTGATTTTGGTTTTAAGATTTGTAACAAGATTGAGGTTTCAAAGTTTCGAATATGTAAAACTTTATGTCAGATATTTCTTAATTAATCTCTTATGGTATTACATTGAAAAAAAATCTTGTATGGTACAAATTTAGGGGCGGTTTAACCGGTTAGTTTATGGTGGCAAATAAAGATGCGGGAGCAGCAGTGAGTGATGGCAGTGGGTGATGATAATATATAGCGGGTATGTCATATGTGTGTTTGTGATTGCTAGGTAAAGATGTGTTAGGCGCCGAGGCTGAATGGTGATGGTGACGAAAATGGTAATGTTGATGCTGATGGTGATGATGGACTTGGTGGTCAAATGGTGATAAAGGGAGGTGGTTGACCGGAATCATAGAGAGGGGGAGTGAGGCTGTGAAGTGGGAAAAGAGAGGTAGTAAATATGTTGAAGAGAATGAATGTAGGTGTAGGTGTATTGAAAAATAATATGAAAATACCAAAATGCCCTTCTAGTTAACAGTCAAATTTGGTCAAGTTAACGGAGTTAGGAAAAACGGACTAGATCCGTGATGGGTCAACATCACAGTGACTGAACCCGTAACAAAAATAAAAAAATGGACTAAATCCGTAAAACCCGGTAAACCACAGGGACCATTTATGTAGTTAACTCCTTTTTTTTTCTTCCTTTTTTTTTTACCTTTTGTTCATCATTTCATAATCTCTTGCAACGTAGTGTACGACGTCTCAAGCGAAAGATTTGCAATGCAACTATCGGATCGAATGAGTTTGATTTTATCCGTGCTCCTTAAAGGACTATTTGGCATAGACCTTAATGCTCTTGGTGAGTCCAAACTTCGTAAAACAATCTGTCTCATAGCCGCAATTAAATGAATCGTGGGCTCGGTCATCTTATTCGGCGCCTTAGACTCCTTGCAAAAGTTTATAAGACGAGCCATTGCCTCTTTGGTGCTAATTAGCTTTTCGCCCTGTGCAATTTCATCTTTTATAGCCTCACTACATAACCCGCATATCCATTTGCCATTGTATCGCTCTCAAATCTTGTATATGTACTCGAACGTACACTCCTCCGTTAATCCGCAACATTCAGACTTAGCAGATGTAGTTGTCATCTATAACAATGAACATCACAAAATTACATTAATAAGTTACTTTGTAATCTAACTAGAAAACTTTATGACAAGTATGCAATGATATGAAATTATAATCAACTAGAAAACTTGATGAGCAAGTTCAAAAAGAAAAAAACATGTAGTCTTTTTATACAAAGTCAACAAGTTCACGATGATACAAAAACTATACTAAGAGTACAAATGGGTCATTGGATTACTTATGTCCCAAAACAGATCATGATCCCGACTCAAACTTTCAACAAGTTTGAGTCAGGATCAATACTGTTACACAATATTGTACCGTGATACTCCAAAGGCGTAAATCGGTGGGAACAACATGATCCCATGCATCTTTTGATGCCAACCGGACCCTTTCCCAAGCAATGAGCTCATGTCCAAGCGACCTCTGGTCATTTCTCCAAAGACCCTCTATGACCGGTCAAGTGAGCGTTTGCGGAGGGGGAATTGTACCACTTGTTGCATATCAAATTTTGCACAATTATTATCAATAAAATCAAAGCAAGTAAATTACCAGAAATATATATATGAGCAAAGAAACTTGATCAAGCAATGATATATCTTCAAACACGAAACAAAAAATTCAAAACTTTGTCTTCAAATTTATACAAAATGAGCACACTTTTTTATTTTGGTAGGAACTTGTGGTATTATAATGAACTTGTATAGAGATTTGATGAAATAGTGGTTTTGTTGAGAGGGAAAAGAAATGTACACGTTGGAAAGATTGGTTAAATATGAGTATATGGTTTCAAATAGAATAATGACTATTTATATGAAAGTGTATAATTTATGTGTTTTGCCAGTTGTATCTTTGTATGTACACTTGTCAACAATTTTATGGTCCCCGCCCCCTACATAAAATAATGCAGAAACAACTATTCAACTTTCTAGTTTACATTTGCTGCCAAAGCTATTTAGCCCATTCATTTTTTTAGTTTTACATTTGAAAAATTAGTTATTTGACCCCCTAAAGTAATTGTTAAATGATGTTTTAAATAGTTGTAATTATTGTTCACTAATTGTCCACCTTTTATTTGAACCAACTTAAAATGAAAGGTGGTAGTCTCACTTTTTCTAAATTTTTTTTCTTCTAGAGATAATAATCTTGCAACGGACGGAGTAGTAAAAGACATTCATCGTAAGTGAAATCAGATTATGTTTTCTTGTGTTTTTTTATCATAATGTCACGTGATGTACGCCTCCACTATTCTTTATGGAGCTATTCATAAAAATTGTCAAATAATCGAAAAGGAATTGCATACGTATCATTCAGAAAGCTTAAAATTATAAATATATATCCAACTTAAACTTATAGTTTAACACTTGCAAAAAGGTTATTTAACCCCTTAATATACATTTGTTAAATGACACTAATTAAATGAAATGTGGACATGAAATAAATTCATAAGTTTTTATTATTTCTTTCTAGTTTCTACAAAACCATTTGTTAATTCAAGGGCCATTTTTTTTCCTGTGTTTCATAGCAATGCATAAACATGATTGAAGGGGCATATATATCCCAATGTTAGAGGAATCGAATTATGAAGGTTTTATTCTTGCAATAGTCTTTTCATGTATTTTATTCATTGTTCCTGGTCAAGAAAGTGGTAAACAGAAACAAGACCGATTCATTTAACCAAACCGGAAACGCTATTGATCCTTATTTGTAGCTTAAACTAGGTGGATTACCCGCGCGTTGCCGCGGGGTGTTTTGCCAAAGTAGTTAGTGCACTTAACGATCGTTAGTTATAAGGACTAAATTTGGAACGAACCTCTAAGACGAAGGACCCATTGCAGGTGAAATTTAAAAAAAAAAAAAAAAAAAAAAAAAAAAAAAAAAAAGTTAACGGTCGTTAAGTACTTAACCTTAACGGCCGTTAAGTACTTAACGACCGTTAGTTACTGTAGCTCCTCTCACAAAGCGGAAATTAAAAAAAAAAAAAAAAAAAAAAAAAAAGTTAACGGTCGTTAAGTACTTAACCTTAACGGCCGTTATGTACTTAACGACCGTTAGTTACTGTAGCTCCTCTCACAAAGCAACTGTAGCTGCATTGCTACAGTAAAGTCCTAGTAAATTTAATATAGGATAATAATCAAAATTTTATGTGATAATGGTTTTTTACATTTTAATCGAGTAATCTATGATATGTGAGTTCATCACCACACAATATTTAGATAAAGCTACTTTCATTATAATAAGATACACGTTATTTTTACTTAAAGTATGGAATAAGCTTGTGAAAGCTCGAAATCAGCTCGTTTAACATTTATAAAGCTCGAGCTTGAGCCCAGCTCGTATTGAGCCTTATATTTTTAGCTTGAGTTTAGCGCATGACATATTATGTAAGCTTGGGCTTGGTTCGTGCTAACTCGCTTATATGGTTGGTCTAAACGAGCTAATGCTCAACGACCGGTTATACACACTAGTTTCTAACCCGCTTACTTATTTGTCACGCGTATATACGTATACATTAGTACACATACAATCATATAAATGAATATACATGCTTTTAAAGCTCGTTTAGTCTCGCGATTCTTATCGAGCTTTGAGTACAAAGATAAACTCGAGCTATTTTATCTAATAAGCGTAAACATTACTTGATCTCAGCTCATTCGGAATTTCTACCAAGTCAATAAAGAGTAACTCCTTATTGCTGTTCAAAAAATAAATAAAATAAAGAGTAACTCCGCTTAACTCACTTACCCCTGGGAAATTTTAACATCCAAAATTAGACTACTAAAAATTTAATTTTGTTAATTTGATTTTTGATATGATGGAAAACGGCAAAGTAGTATAAACTTATAAGCCACAAAGTTATCGCCATGTGTACATTGCAGACGTGCACCTACCCAAAGCCTTTGACAAATGTTTCCGACTTTCCAAAATATTTATTTATTTAGTGCTAATGTGATAAATTTAAAAAGTAGTCAATCAATTTTTAGATCAATAATATATCATTTGGTCATACTCTTACCAATCTCATTCTCGAAAAAAATCGGCAATAAATATTCATTATTGACTTTATTTGCATTTTGTAGATTAAAGTAGCTTTTAGGCTTGCTTTCATGAGTCTTCATTCTACATACATATATAGAAACTCACAATATTTTAAAATAATTTTAAGTTCGTAATATTAAAAATCATGTTCATACATGTTGATGGGTGTAAATACTTATCATTTTTGTCTTATATGAACTGCCAAAACATCCAAAAACACTCAAATATGCATCAAAATACAGAAATTATTCCAAAAGTGTGTTTTATATGTTTTAGATGCAAAATGTTTAAAAACAAATGAAAAACGAACAAAGTTTGCACAATTGGCAGTTTCAGTCCCTCAAGTTTCAAAAATTGACAAAACTAGTCCCTGAAGGTTTTAAATGAAAGAAAAGTCAACCCAAAGTTTTTAAAAGTCAAAAGTTATCAAAAACAATCCTTGGGTAAAAAGTTTTAGAAAATTTCATGTTTGGCCCCTCAAAATCTAAAATTGGCATAAAAGGTCCCTGGAGTTTCAAACTTTGACAGAATTGGTCCCTGGTCGGATAATTTTGAAAGAAAAATCAATTTTGGTCCTTGGGAAATCAAAAGTTATCAAAATGGGTCCCTGGGTGAAAGTTTTGAAAAGTTTACATGATTGGTCCCTGGACTTTGCAAGTTTGGCAGAATTGGTCCCTGGAAATTTTAAAATGGAAAATTAACTTTCATGGTCCTTGAATTATTAATACATGGCAGGAATAATCCTTGGAAAAAGTTGGGAAAATTACATTTCAGGTCCCTCAAATTTGCAGAATTACGAAATTGGTCCTTGTGAATTATTAACTTAAACCAAATGGACCCTTGTACTTACATCCTTTTACCCTTAACCCATTACACCCCCTGATCCATATCCCACAAGGCCCATCTCATCTCCAAAAGCCCACACCCAAAAATAAAATCCCTCCCGTTTTTTTTATATCCTTCCAGTCAAACCCCCCCATTGACCCTCCTTCCACCTCAGCCTACTACCCTGCAACACCATCATCACCCTACACAACTCTCACCCTCTGCAACACTCTTCCCCCCCCTTGCCTAACCAAACAAACACAAACCTCCAAAGTTTCCCCACTGGCATCAAATAATCAAAAGAAACTCCAAAAACCATTTTGGCGCCAAAAGCCATTCAATGGCTAGGATCAATACAGGTCATCCAACGGCTGTGGGAATTGCACAGAGACTCAAGTGGAACCATAATAGTCATTTATAAAGAAGAAAAAAAGACCATAGGAGAAGTATTAGCTGTAGTTTAGTTTTAGGTATTAGTTTTAATGTAATTTCAATTTCTAATGTAATCTTTAGATAAAAGATGTTATAGTAAGTCGTTTTAATGTATTTTCAAGATACTTTTGTCATCAAATTCAAGTTTCCAGTTTAATCTCAGCTTATGCAGTTTTCACTTAAAAATCTTAATTTAATTTAAATGTTAGTTAAAGTGATTGTTCAATGTTGAAATAAGCTCAAACTAGTTACCCTAAAAGCACTTCGAAGCTTAAATACCATTTAGAAGATTTTCATCCAAGTTCACTAAAATACTCAAAAATCAAAGAAAAATAAAGAAAAATAAAAAATTGGTGTTTAAAGAAGAAGGAAGCTGAATGTTGTGGTGATTTGGAATAAATGTGGGTTTAGAAACCTCAAGGGAGGTGTAGGAGGAATTCATTATCATTGGTTCTCAGTTGCAGCTTGGAAGCTCTTTGTAAGATTTCTGTCAATTTGAGCATCTCACTATTCATAAGCTTAAGATTACTTAGCTGTGTTTTTACTGTTTAATTCAATGCCACAGTGTGAGATTATGGTTTAAAATACCATGTTAGTTTGTTAGATTCATTTGGTACTAGTATTCATAACTTAGCTGCTAACTTAGTCTAGTAGTAATTCTAAGAAGTGTTGTTTTTGTTTATGTTTATTTGCTCAGTCATGCTTGTAAAGTCATAGTATGACCACTGGAATCAGTTCCATGGATTAGATCAACTTCTTGTTCAAAAAACCAAGAATCATGATAGTTAATGGAGTGTTTGGATCAGCCATTACCTGAGCATTCTTGTTAGTTTGTAGTCATACTTTCTGTTCCAGCATGTTACTTTAGGATATCTTAGGGAAAATTAAGCATAAAATGCAATGGTCATTTGATAAAAAGTCAACAACACCAAAATCACACCACCACAGTTAACTGTGGTGGTATTTAAGATCCATAAACCCCTAATTTAGCTTGTAACTTGTAGCTTTAGGATATTTTAACTTTATTTCATCTTATTACATGTTATTCAATCAGTAGATTAGGGTCCTAAGTTCATAAAAGTCAAAATCAAGTTTTTTTATCAAAAGCCAAATTTGCATCTTACTCAGTTTTCACAAAAGTTACAAGAATTTTAGGGATTTTTGTATTGGGATTTAGAACTTGAGCTTTTGAGGTGTTGAAGTTTACCAGCTCATCTCTGAAGTCCCATCTTCAGTTTATTTTTGTGATTTTATTTGAGGGCCCCACAGCCACCCAAAGACAGCTGCAGGGCAGCCATACACTCTGCTGCACAGATAAGCAGTCCACCACCACCACTTGGTGGTGGTTTTCTGATCACGTCAGTGGTCCTCAGGCCTCCCCATTGGTTCCTACCAATTCCCCCCCTACCAGGCTTCCTAAATTGACCACTGGTTTGACCTTGAACCCACTGGGACCCACTTGAAATCACCACAAAAGGCTGTCCCAATTTCAGTTAAATCACAAGTACCAAGTGCTTATTTTGGTGCTTTTGGCTTATTCTGTGGGTCCCTTTTGGCTTATTCCAGCTTATACAAGTTAACATAACTTATTGGAACTAGATTAAGCTATTGTGGGTCCCACCCAAGCTGATTTTAGCTCATTCTCATCCTTGGTCAAACTTAGTCAACTGTCTCAACTTTTTGGCTTATTCTAGCTTATTTTTGATTTCCATAAAAATTGTTTTTGTAAAAGTCTCTTGTTTTTAGGTGTAAAATAAGTTTGTAAAAGAAAAATTCCAAAAATCCAATTTAATTTTTAAGTGATAGTTTCTATTTAATGTGATTTAAATTTTAATTTTAATTTTTATATTTTTGTTAAGCACCTAGCTTTTTTATATTTTTATTAAATTCCTCATATATTAAAGTATTTTTAGTAATTTTCTCAGATTTTTATTTTATCATTTAGTATTTATTAGAATTAATCTTAGTTTAATTAATAATTAATTAATAATTAGTTTAAAATAGCATAATTAGTTTTTATTAAGTAAAACCTAGTTTTTATATTTTTTATAGCTTTTATATGTTATAAAATAATTTTAGAAATTTTATTAGAATTTATACTGTTCATTTGCTATTTTTCTTAATTTAAAATAGTTTAATTAGGTAATTAGTATTTAATTAGTAATTAATTAATAGAAAAACCACAAAAAGACAAAAATACTTATTTTTAATTTTAAAACTTATTTTTAGTTATTTTATAATTTTAGAAATTTTATTTTCATTTTTCTAGTATTTAATTAGTATTAATTTATATTTAAGTATTTTTAATATTAATAATTAGTATTAAATAGTAATTAGTTAATAATAAATAAATAATTAGTGTTAAAATTTATTTTCTTTTTCTAAAAATTTTCTTTTACCTTTAAGTTTGTAAAAAAGTCATTTTCACCCCCTGGGTATTTTCAGATTTCAGTTTTCACTTTTAATTTTGCGCGTTTACGTTTTATTTAAACGTGAACGTACGCGTTTTTAGGTTTTAAACGTTTCTAGGTCTTCTAGTTTTACGTACTTGTTAATATAGTGTATTTAAGCCATTTTCTTTTTTATTTCAGTAGTGTAAACAATCACGACTCACTTATACCCATTTCCGTCCAAATTCACCCGATCACAAACCGTTTTGATACCATCCACACCTCGTCGGGACATAACGACCCGGGGAAACCCTATACTTCCACGGAGCATTGGTTTAAGCTGTTTGACTATTATAGTTGACCATTCACAAGTGGTTGACCAATAATTATCTGACGGTTTAGCACCAATCACATGTATACACAATTTTGTGAAACGTTTATAACCGACCTATAGATATCGCTATGAAGTGAATTTGTTAAAGAGAATGTTTGATAGTTCCTACGATTCAGAAGTGTTGTGCTCGTAGTATTTCCGTACGTATTTGATATATGCAAGGATGGCTCAATGGTAAAGCAAGTAAAGCTTGGGCTTTATACCTCGAATTTTTGAAGACCATCGATTTCCTAAAACATTGTACGTATATAAAGTTAGTTTCATGTTTTGTTGGCTCTTATACCAAGAGATCAAAATTTGTTCACTCAACAATATAAGTCTCAAACTCTCTGTTAATGTTAAGTGAATAAATTTATGACTTTTTTTTTTTTTTTTTTGGTTATTACTTTCTAAGCATACAAATTATAAGTAAATAAAAGGCCCAACATGCATACAAAAGATTAAACTAAAGAACCTATCAATAATCATTCAAGTGTTTGAAGTAATGAATCGAGATTTAGTTTTTCACAACGATATTTTCACTCTCTGGCTATCTCTCATCTCTTCCTTTATCTTTTTCAATCGCAAGTTGCTTTCAAGACTCATAGTCTTCAAAAACAAAAGTTGATCAAAAAAAATTTAATATCAAAAATGTCATAAGAATTTTTAAATAGATTGGCTCATTTGTTGATTTAATATGAAATATTATACATATTGATTTTAAAAACATAATCAAAGATCCCGAATAAAAAAATGCTAGAAAAGTAATTGTTGATACCTGCGTACAGCCCTGGGTACAGCCCTACAGCTTATGATGAGCTGCTGCAAGCAATGGCGGGGTTGAAGGTTCTTGAGTTGCCGCACATTGGGAGGCTGGAGCGCGACCAAGATGACCCCATAGATGTGCTGATGGCAGGGTTGACATTGCAGCACCATCTTGGGGATAATGCGCAGGAGGAATCAGATTACTATCTGAAATCAGATGTTTCGCAGCTTCAAGTTCCCGTGTTCGCGCGTCCTCGCGATATTCTCAAACCCTTTGCTATTGAGAGGGAGATTCCCTTGAAAGAGGTGCTAGAGCGACATGAGCAGAGGGTTGCTGTGAAGAAGGGTATCAAGGGCAAGGCCGTGATGTGTGGCTTTGGCGCTGCACACCTCCCTAGGTCAGATGGTGTGCCTGTAAGCGTTCCAACCGTGTCTATGCAGGATGCCATAACTTTGAGTAAGCTTAAGGAAGCGGGGAGTTCCGCCGCTCCGGAGGAGAGTCCTGAGTATCGCCATAGTATATAGGTTTTTTTGTATATTTATGTATCGTTCCTTGTAATTTTTATTAATAAATGTGGAATAAGATACATTTTTGTTTTAAGTTCGTGACTTAAATATACTTGCATTGTTTGCTAAGTTTGATTTTTTAACTAAGTCTTTTAAGTGCGTGACTTTGAAGAATTATACTTGCATTGTTTGCGAAGTTTTATTATTTGACCAAGTGTCTTGGCTCGTTATATTGCTAATCTCGTACGGTGTACTTGGTATATGCACATCCGTCGTGGGGTGCGTGCGCGAGACTTACCTCGACGTCTCGAGAGTAAGGCGCTTAGCAAGGATGCGTGATCCAATGTTGATGGGTTTGCAACCCTCTTATTCAACAAATAAATTAGTAGGTTAACTTATCCTTTATGCCTTCGTGGGTCTTTAAGTGGTGCATGCACGCCATGTAGGCAGAAATATAAGATAAAAAATATTGACATGTATGCAATAAAGTAAAAAATGCGCTATGGAGTTAGCTAGAAACCATAACATTTTATTAATACTTGCAAGTTATTTGAAAAAATAGAGAATACAATTCCTAGAAAAGAAAAGAAAGACAAACACTTATTGGGCACCTCGTAGGATGCAAGGGTGTTTGTGTAAGGGCCGTAGCCTAAAAGTAACATTTTTTGAGATTGCAGATGTTCCAAGTGCGCGCTAGGTCGTGACCTTCCATATCGCGCAGTCTGTATGCGCCGTTGCCGAGCGCGTCTGTGACCTCGTAAGGTCCTTCCCATTTAGGTCCGAGCTTGGTGCGGTAAACAAAGTCTCCTGGTCTGAATGAAGTGTGTTTGACTTTTGCATCATAATACTTCTTCATTTTTGCCTTAGCCTTTGCTTTGCGTATAGCTGCGCGTTCGCGTCTTTCTTCCAGTATGTCTAAGTCTATGCGCCGTTCCTCGTCATTTGTCATGACGTTGACCTCTGCTGTGCGTATAGTTGGCATTCCTATCTCGGCTGGTATGACGGCTTATGTTCCATAGACAAGGGAAAATGGCGTGTCGCCAGTACTGGTTTTGATTGTTGTGCGATGCGCCCACAGGACATGTGAGAGCTCGTCTACCCACCTTCCTTTGTGTCTGTCAAGGCGCGCTTTTATTCCTTCGCCTAGACTGCGATTCACGCGCTCAACTAGGCCATTGGTTTGTGGGTGTTTGACTGAAGCAAAGTGTTGTGTGATGTTCAATTGTGCGCACCAATCTTTGAATGGGTTATCACAGAATTGTTTTCCGTTGTCTGATATGATCGCGCCCGGTAATCCAAAGCGACAGACAATGTTGTCCCAAACAAAGCGTTTGACTTGGTTTCCCGTGATGTTCACCACCGCTTTTGCTTCGATCCACTTTGTAAAGTAGTCTATGGCCACGATGAGGAACTTTACTCCTCCAGTTGCGACAGGGAAAGGTCCTGCGATGTCAATACCCCATTTGTAAAATGGCCATGGTAAGGTAATTGGTGTTAGCTCTTGTTGTGGTCGGCGCGGAATTGGTCTATGTACTTGGCAATTGCTGCATTTCCTTATCAGATCGCGTGCATCACGATGCATTGTTGGCCAATAGTATCCTGACCTTAGAGCACTTGCCACCACGGATCGTGGCCCTGAGTGCATACTACATGATCCAGCGTGAATTTCGCGGAGAACGTATTCTGCTTGAAGGGGTCCAACACATCTGAGCCATGGCTGTAAAAAAGACCGTCGATAGAGTACATTGTCGCGTAGTTCAAATCGTTGCGCTGCGCGGCGTATTCTTCGAGCGTCTTTATGATCTTGGGGTAGGACTCCCTTGCTAATAAATTCGATGATAGGTGTCATCCATGTAGGATCTTGTTCCACTATCACCGTTGATATCTCCCTCTCCAAGATTGACTTGTTTTTTAGGGTTTCCACCAATACCTGTTTTGAGAGGTATGTGAAGCTTGTGGATGCGATCTTGCTGAGTGCGTCCGCCTTCTTGTTATCTCCTCTAGGCACCTGTTTTATTGTAAACCTATCAAAGTTTTTGATTAAAGATTTTGTCTTTTCCAGGTATTGGGTCATGTGTTCATCCTTGGCCTCATATTCACCTAGCACGTGGTTAGCGACCAGTCGCGAATCTACGTTTGCTTCTAGGTTGCGAACACCCATTTGAATTGCGATACGTAGTCCAGCTAGTAGGGCTTCATATTCTGCCTCATTGTTTGTGGCTGTGAATTCAAAGCGTAGCGCATAGGTGAATTCCATACCTTCTGGATTTGTAAGAATAAGGCTTGCGCCTGATCCTTCTACACATGAAGATCCATCTGTGAACAGAATCCAGGGTTCCTGTAAATCTGTTTTAGCTGTAGATGTCGGGCTGTCGCTGTCTGGCTTCTCCACGATAAAATCGGCTAGGACTTGTCCTTTGATTGCAGTGCGCGGTCTGTATGAGATGTTATACTCACTTAACAGTACACTCCATTTTTGTAAGCGTCCTGATGCATCAGGCTTAGAGATAACTTGTTTGATTGGCTGATCAGTGATTACAACTATTGGATGCGCTTGAAAGTATCTGCGCAACCATTTGGCTGCGAACACTAGAGCCAAGACCAGCTTCTCCATAGCGCTGTAGTTAGTCTCTGTTTTCTTTAGGGCCTTGTTGACATAAATTAATAATGTCTAAAAACATTGTTAACATATTAACAATGTCTCTATGTTTTGATAATTACAAAGCATAAACTCATTAATCTAAAACTTATGACGTAAACAAGTTTTTATTGCTTAACATTTGTCTTTACATCCAAATCACTTAAGGTATGAATAAACAAAGTGTTTATTGCATTCTATGATCAAAGGAACAATTTTCTTAAACACTAGACTTTTTATAAAATGTCACAAAACATTTTATATCTTTTACAAAACATTTTTGGAATTAAAGGAATATGTTTAATTCATTATAAATATATGAATTCAAATTTCCAACAAAAAATGGCAAATCTAATCCAGAAAAACCTTCCCCACAAAAAGACAAATAAACCCAACGTTCAGGAGGGCGGCCCCCTTAATTTTACTAGGCGGCCCCCTTAATCATTAAGGGGACCGGCCTACAATTAAGGGGACCGGCCACGCTCCAGAACAGTATTTTCCCCCCCTTTAAATACTGATTCATCCCTCAGATTTTTCTCACCTTTTGCACTTCTAAACTTTCTGATCTAGATCTATTTCTCTATTCTCTCATCCTTTGATCATAAGTGTATATATATTCTTTGTTTCAAAGTGATCCAATTTCCATCCTCTCAAGTGCAAGAGAAGAATACTTCTATCCTCCAAGATAAGAAGTATTACAACTTGTTGTGACCTCCACATCCAAGTTGTTGGTGTATCATCAAGAATATTTACATATATCTTTGTGTAGTGTGTTGTGAATATTTGATTGTAGATAGTTGTGTTAGGAATATAGATAGTGTGATTGGCTAGTAGATTGTAGTAAATGTAGATTGGTGTGAAGTAATTGAGAAGATAGGTGTGTAGTAGATTGGTGTGAAGTAGTTGTGAAGATTGACAAGGTGTGAAGACGGTGTGAAGTCTTGAAGAAGGTGTGAAGGTGTGATTAAGGTGTGAAGATCACGTGGTGTGATATTTGGTGTGAGATTGGTTCTAGCTACGATTAGAAATCGACATTTAGCTTAGTGTCGTTAACTTGTGTAAGCCAAGGTGTGTAAGGTTTTCTCCGCCATAAGGGAGCTTGTTGATATAGTGAAGAAAAATCTCGAGTAGGTGACTCGAGGAGTGGAGTAGGGCAAGGAAGGTGTCCTTGTAGCCGAACCACTATAAATCCTTTGTCTCGCGGTTAGATCGTTCCATATCTTACTTATTATCTTGCTTATATCGTTATTACTTTTGTAGACGTAGACGTATATATATATAGTTGCTCATATAGTGCTAGTATTGATTTTACTTAAAGATCAAACGAAAGTTTTATTCACAAAACAAAGTTTTTACAATCAAACTAAAAAGGTTACATACATATAATTGATCATTTCGATCAAGTATAGTTTTCATACAAAATATAACTAAGGATTATAAAATAAACGATTACGTACTTATCTCTCGTATATAGCTACAATTGTTTATATTATGCATGTGTTGATTTCACATACTTAGCATACATTATTATTATTGTTTATACTTAGATATACTTGTTCACATTGTTCAAGATTTGAGTTCACATAAGATTGAATCAAAGTTTTAAAAGCAAACAAGGTTTTAAAACTAAACTAAGTTTTCAAAATAAAATTAAAAAGACGTAAAACTATTCAACCCCCTCTTCTAGTTTTCCACAATTGGTACCAGAGCCACGTCTAGCAAGATTTTTAAAATATATTGTATTTTAAAACTTGTAACGATCTATGGAATCTGAAAAATATTTAGAAGGGCAATCTATGCAAAGACCACCACTATTTGAAAGTGATGGATTTTTATATTGGAAAAATCGATTCGAAACTTATGTGAAATCAAAGGATCTAGATCTTTGGCATGTTATTACTAATGGTGATTTTTTACCTACTCAAAATAATTCCGAAACAAATAAAGATGAAATAGTACCTTTTGAAAAACAAAATGTTGATTTAAAAAGAAGACTTTCTAAAAACAATGAAGCAAAAATGGTTATTTATAATGCGTTACCACGTAAAGAATACGAAAGGATCTTTATGTGTGATACCGCAAAAGAAATTTGGAATTCTTTACTAATAACTCACCAAGGTAATAGTCAAGTCAAGGATAACAAAATAGATCTACTTATGCAACAATATGAGCAATTTATGATTCCGGAAGAGGAATCAATTGATAATGCTTTTGCTAGGTTTAACACTATTATCACAAGTCTAAAAGCACTTGATGAGAATTTTTCTAGTAAGAATTTTGTCAGGAAATTTCTTAGGGCTCTTCATCCAAAATGGCGAGCTAAAGTCACGGCTATTGAAGAATCAAAGAATTTGTCAACTCTACAACTTGACGAATTGATCGGTAACTTAAAGGTCTACGAAGAAATAATAAAGAAAGACTCCGAGATGGTCAAAGGAAAAAGGGAGCAAAGCAAATCAATTGCGTTGAAAGCTAAAAAGGACTCTAGTGACGAAGAATGCTCAACCTCCAAAAGTGACGATGAAGAGTATGCTATGGCAGTACGAGACTTCAAGAAATTCTTCAAAAGACGAGGAAGATACATTAGGCAACCATATAATGATAGGAAGTGTTTTAAATGTGGCAATCCAAATCATCTCATCGGAAAGTGTCCAATGATGTCAAGAGATCATAATCAAAAGGCGTTTATTGGAGGTGCTTGGAGTGATAGCGATGAGGACAAGAAAGAAACCACAAATGAAGAAAAGTGTCTTATGGCTAAGACATCAAGCGAGGTACGTTCCGAAACCGAATACTTTAGTGATGAAAATTTATCATTAGATGAAAAAGACCTAGATAGTGAATATAATAGGTTATGCAAATTAGGTCAAAAGGTTATAGCTAAAAATAAGTCACTAAAACATATTAATAATCAATTAGAAAATGAAGTACTCGAATTAAAAATTAAACTACAACATTTGGAAAAAGGAAAAGAAGTTTTTGTAAAATGTAAAACTTGCTTAGAGGTTAAAAATGAAAACGAAAAACTTAAAGATGAAATTTTCAAACTTGACAGGTTTAAAAATAGTAATAACCCACTTAAGAAAATACTAAGTGCTCAAGAAACTTCGGGAGATAAAACCGGTCTAGGATTAACTTCAACTAATGTTTCAACTAGTGAAAATAAAAGTATAAAGTTTGAATGTGAATCTAGTAAACAAAAATCATTAGAATCAAATCCTAAGTATATACTTACAAAAGATAGAAAAATACCCATTGCGAATGATGAAAAAGTAAAAACTTTTTATAAACCATCCTTAAAGACCGAAGTAGGATCCTCTAAACCTAAATTTAGATCTAAAACTCCACCACCAAGAAAACCTAAAAATCATCATCCAAGATCTAAAACATCTCAACCTAGAAGAAATCTAAATAGACAATATTACAATAACACTAGAAATCAAATGTGGAATTATCAACCAAGTTACAATCCTTGGGAAATATTACCACCATACATGCATCCTTGCCAAATGTTAAATATGTTTGGTCCAAACAACTTTGGACCAATGAGACAATGGGGACCAAGTGGCTAAATTGTCAATCTTGGAAGAAGTTGGAATTTCATCTACAAATGACTTCTATAAGTCAACATGGTCACTTGAAGTGCTTGAAGATATTCCATTGAAGACTAAAAGGTACGCGTTTCTTTTAAGTTCATTACTATAATTTGCATGCTTAGATAAATGATTAGTTAGATTAATGCTTAGTACTTAATTGATTATATTCTTATAACCTAGAAACATCATTGGTTGACTTTCCTAGGAATAAGATAAAATTGTTCATTGCCGAACAAAATAGAAAATGGAAATCTTCTATATCCACTATTAGGAAACTCATGGTGATGAAGTGAAATGAGTTAAGTGGATCAATCATTAATATAGAAGTAGGATTAGATCCCTCGCGTAAGAAAACTATGGATGAAACAAGCTCTCGTAGACTATGGCATTAAGTCAAATAAGCGTGCGAAAACAAAGGAACTATAGATGTTAGGTTATACCCCATTCAACACTCTCGCATCTAACATATAAATTATCGTCTTCATTTCCTTTAGGATCATAGGATATGTAGAAACGATAGCATGAGATAATAATAGGCTTAACCAATCCTCTTGAGCATGAGATCTTTAATAAACATTTTTTAAAATATTTGATTTATGATATTTGTTGTCAAAAATCTAATATGTCTAAAAATATGCAAAAACCTCACATTTTGGAAAATAGTCTTTCAAATAACTATCCCACTTTTAAATAACATGTTTTCACTATCAATATCCACAATTTTGTTTTGATCAAAACTAAAGATTGGGACAATATTCTTTACCGTTCATTCACACATTTTGAAGTAAAAACCCAATCTATTTTATTCAAATAACTCTCACATCCAAGTGAAAACTTACTTTCAAACATTGTTGAATAATGCTAAAAACGTCTCTTTTAAAATCATGCATGGTGATCTCATATTTGTCATCTCTATTTATATAAATGACACTTATAAGTGAACTAAATCAAATCAAGAGGACCATGGTTTGTTCATTAAGACTTTTTTTGTAACAAGTCTAGAAATACATGCTATCATAACTACCCACTTATTGCACATTGATACACATTAGGATTAATCCTCATTGTTATGTAGTTATGAAATACTTGATGTTGTTTATTGTTTCCTAGCACTTATATTTTACTTGCTTGATGAGTATGTTTGCATGCTAGATGAAATTGCTTGTTTACTTAATTTCTTTGGCTAACATGCTTTGGCTACATAATTGCCTACATAATTAGTATATGCTTGATTGCCTCAAAGAGTTGGACTTGTTTGAAACCAAAAACACAACCTTTTTGCAATTCACTACCAAAACCCTTTTCTGGCAATCTGGGAATCACCAGATGGGCGGCCCCCTTAAATCATAAGGCGGCCCCCTTAATTATTAAGGGGACCGGCCTCCAATTAAGGGGACCGGCCATCTGATGGTCGAAGGTGTTGTTTCCCTTTTCTATTTTTTTTAGCCCATTTCATCCTACACTTCCCAAAATTCACAAACATATTTTATCCTAAACCTTCCATCAATGTTTATCCATCCTTGATCCCACCAATCCTACTCTATAAACACTCTCATTCCTCTCAATCTCCACTCATCTCATCATTTCCTCTCCTTACGGGGAACTTCGTCCCGAAGTTCTATGTGTGTCATATGTTGGAGTGGTGTCGATAAAGATGTGTGGTTACTTATGAGGACCAAAGTCTGGGATTTCCGGTAATGTAATTTGATTTGTCATTTCAGTGTATGGTGTAGGATGAGGCTTCCTTTTATGTAGGAAAGGTATGGTAATAGTCGAATATCAAAGGAAATTTATATAGCAGTCGAATATTAATAGGAATCGATATAGTAGTTGAATATCAAATAGAACTTGATATAGTTAAATATCAAAATGGAAATTGATATAGTTGTCAAGTATCAATAGCAATTGATATAACAGTTGAACAACAATAGCAATTTACATAGGAATCCAATAAATGGAAATTGATATAAGAATCGAATCATGGAATAAGCGTTGAACATGTGGTTGGACCAAGTCCTGTTTGAATTGTACGGCTGCCCATGCACATGGCTACATGGCCTCGTAATGAGTTTGGTACGACTGCACATGTATATGGTTACATGGCCTCGCAACGAGTTTGTTTGTTATTGCACTATCATTATGAAAACCAAAGTGTAAACCTCGTACTAATGGAAATTGGGATAGTCGTTGCAATCATAGCCTAGTAGGTAATCGGTTGTTGTACCTAGTGTTTATGTCATGGTTTGAAGCGATGTCGGTGAAAAGATAGGATTTCTTGTGGTGAATAAAATGTAGGTATCATGCCATACCCGAGCAATGTAATGTAGGTATCAAGCCATACCCGAGCAATGTAATGTAGGTATCAAGCCATACCCGAGCAATGTAATGTAGGTATCAAGCCATACCCGAGCAATGTAATGTAGGTTGACTTCATACTTATGTTATTTCGGATATAATTAAGCCCACTTGTTTATAATTCTTTATTTACATAGAGAGGCATCCCAAACAATGTAACTAAAGGAATATAAACGTATGGTTCGATGATTTATAATTTCTTTATTTAAATGAAAAGGCATCCCAATCCATTCAAATAAGGATATTATAAATCATCCTACTCAAGAATCCCCGACACAACATTCATATTTAGCCGGTGAGTTACAAGGTAGTGTATTACGAGATGATACTGGTGTTCCAAAGGTACAAGATGAATATTCAAACTTGTAAAGCTGATGAGGGTACTTGTGGTGTAACTAAGGATGATTTGAGCTTTAAAAGTGCATCAAAATCTGTAAATGAGCTTGTGGTTCCAACGGTTGTGAAGATAATGTTATGATATGTTGATGAATAAAAGTGTGTAGTGTATGCTTAACATTAATACTCTTAGGTATAGATGTTGAGTTTGCTTTAAAAATCTTAAGAGATTTTAAAAGTTTATGTTGGAATGGTATCCTAAACAGGATGGTACTTCTACAGGATGAAGAGAATAATTGATAACTATCCCAAGATAGTAGTTCGGATTATCTCATAAATGAAAAATTTCAAGAATGAAATTAGGTAACACAAATAAGGTGTTAAGATTTCGCTGAGTGGTAAGACATTATCGTGTCTCTAGATTGTCTTAATGTATTCTGGTGGTTTATCGAGTTCATGTAGGAAATCAACCTAAACATAACCCTAGTACAACTATTCTCAGTATTTGAAAATTCTAAGTCGAATATAGTTAGTCAGACTATATTCCACTGTCCCTAGGTTAAATATAGGTGACTAGTCTATATTTAGCCAAGGTTCGATAAAATTTTCAAATACCTAAACTAGGTATACTTTTGATATGTCCATTGGTTTCGGGAAACTGTCCACTAAACAAAGGCGATGTCAAACCCTTAAGTTGCAAGTCCCGTCCATACAAGACTTGTAACGTATGTTTTCATATTCCATTGCATAGAAGGTAGTAAGGGTAGATACGTATGGAAAGGAAGTTTTAAGTAGTTCTAAAATAGAACATACTTGGCCAGGATCACGAACTTTTAATAATGAAGGTTTCATAAGAAAACTTTGATGAATGTAAAGAAAGTTCAGCTTTTGTCGATGATGGATTAGTTTGTCCTTTAGAAATCTCATATTTCTTGTTTTGAAGTCGATAGATTGTGACGGGTTTTTGATATCATAAGAAATGATATTGATGATGTGATGGAATAATTCTAGAGACCATTTGCACAAAACACAATGTCTCGGAAGTAGGTTAGACCATTGTGTAATTCACAATGTCTGGGAAGTAGGTTAAACCGTTGTGTGACTCAAAACATTTGAGAAATGATTAAGACCATTGTATCATACAATGTCTTGGAAAATGAATGAGACCATTGCATCTCACAATGTCTTGGAAAATGAATGAGATCATTGTATCTCACAATGTCTTGGAAAATGAATGAGACCATTGTATCTCACAATGTCTTGGAAAATGAATGAGACCATTGTATCTCACAATGTCTTGGAAAATGAATGAGACCATTGTATCTCACAATGTCTTGGAAAATGAATGAGACCATTGTATCTCACAATGTCTTGAAAAATGAATGAGACCATTGTATCCCACAATGTCTTGGAAAATGAATGTTGGAGTAGGAACATGATTGGGAGAATGTAGTTGTGCCGAAATGCCATAGAATAGGCATACGCAGATATGTTTAGATAAAATGATTGAAAATAAACCAAGTTTATATATCAATATACTTATATGTGTTCATGTAGCATAAAATGCCTAGTGTGTATATATCAATATACTGATATGTGTTCATGTAGCATAAAATGCTTAGTGTGTATATATCAATATACTTATATGTGTTCATGTAGCATAAAATGCTTAGTGTGTATATATCAATATACTTATGCTTACGGGGAAATGCTCAAAATGGGTATATATGAATATACTAATTTGTTTGTGAAGCATAACATGCTTACTAAATCCATAATCGTCTGGAGGATGGAAGACACGGAGAGCGGAAGGCTATAAAAATGGTTTTGCTTGTAGTTGTAGTTATAGTTTAGGTCTCAATTAGACCCGTTTCTCTATAACCATGGCTCTGGTACCAATCTGTAACACCCCCAATTCATGGATGCAGCGGAATTCAAACTGGGTGTTACTCGACGGCACAATAGTCACAATGATAGAAAACGAACTCCAATTGAGTCGTTTTGAAAAGGTTTATCATTCAAATTATATAAATATCAGAGATTACAAAATGAGGTCCCAATTGGTTCCATGTTTACAATGTATAATAAATGAGTTTTGAATGATAATAAAATTTATAGCCCTCTTGAGTATCCGTGTCCTTCCGTGCCATCCTTGATCGTCATGAACCTGAAATACATGCTTGAGAGGTCAACACAAAGGTTGAGTGATATTCATAGAGTTTGTTAAATCGTTTGAACACAATGTGTTGGTAGTTAAATCATTTGAACACCATAATCGTAGTGTTTGTAGGTAAATCGTTTGAACACAATAATCGTAGTGTTTGTAGGTAAATCGTTTGAACACAATAATCGTAGTGTTTGTAGGTAAATCGTTTGAACACAATAATCGTAGTGTGAGCTGTAGACTCACACCAATGTTTGGAAAACAAAACAGGTAGGCTACGTTATTATACGCCCGGAACATGTATTATACACTAAGCTTATGAAACCAAAACGTTAACGTGTACCAATATCGATTGGCAGGTTTATCCCGGTAGGTACTTTGCCGTCATACCTAATGTCTCAAATATTAATGCATTTGTTTGAACTAATCAAAACAAATGGGATTCGTCAATCCCAATAGGCCTATTCACAATATTCGCGCTCACTTGCAAGTAACCCTCGCAAGTGATTAAATGGTTCATAATAAGGGATCTAGGTTTGGCAAGGATGTTACTTAGTGATAATAAAACATAGTCGAATAGCATATAGTAGAAAGCATTGTGTTCGAGTAGAAAAATAATAGCATGTATTCCCCCCAAGGGTTTGTAAAACATTGAAGTAAGGTAAAGTGGGGCTATGAACTCACCTTAAGTTAAGATAGCAAGTAATGAATGTAACAGTTGAATCGTGAAGGTTTCTACGAGCAACCTATAATCGAATGTTGCGACTTAGGATCGGAGTAAAGAATATGAAGTAGTGCCTATATATATATATCTTGCATTTAGTCCATGATGTGGTATGATGTATAATGTAAGTCTTTGGAAGAAAAGATTCTTGAAACATGTATGTTTTGTATATCGTTTACTACTGTTCGGGCCGACATAATTCAGAAGTCATGTTAGTAAGCGTTCGAGGAGCCAGGATACTTTAACTCGTAAATCCACAACTCATCTCGACGGCTTACATAATGAACTCCTCACATGAGGCTCCCTACTATTGTAGTAGTTGATGAAATATATAGATATAAGTTTTTTTGATCCGAAAAGTTACATGTCCGATACTTGAATAAACTTAGGAAAGTTTATTTGTACATGAAGATTGTTATTAGGGGTAGTTTCATAAGTCTTGTATGACCATTTTCTCTTTGTAATATCTCATGGTTCCTTTAGATGAAGTAGATCCAAATTGTATGTTCAAGTTATCGCCAACTTCTCTAGTTCATGTATTTGCCTTGGTAAGCTTGTATGGTCATTTCGTCATGGCCTAGCCATGACCTTTGGTCATTGTTCCATGGTCTTGAGACTCAACCTTGGCTCTAGCCATGGTTGTGTCTTGATTCTAGGTCATAAGACCCCTTTGGTCTTCATAAACCATAACTTATATGTAATGACTTTGGCTAAAAATGGGCTGTTTAGAATTTGAAGAATTTTATCACTCGGAAAGCATTTTTAGGTCTCGAGCTTCTTTGTTCCTGAACGAAAACGTCGTTCCGGACAACTTTCATGTTTTAACTTTTTGATGAATCGGACCAGAAGTGGGACTTTCAAAACCCAAATTTGATCAGGAAGCTATTTGGCAGTTTTGCCGGAAATCTTTGGTAATTTCAAATCGCCATAACTTTTGACTCGTATACTCGTTTTAGGTGGTTCAAATTGCTATGGTTTCCTTGTTAAGTCCTCTACTATAATATGTAATGATCCAATATCAAAATTTTACCATTTTGGTCGTGGTTTTCCAAGAAAGTCACTAGTTTACTTGTTTGAATAACATAAGTTACATATATGTATCAATACTTGTTTTACTCACTTTTATACATCATGGACATGCATACAAGGCATAATATAGCATGAATAATATGTAAATAACATGAACATAATTATTCAACAAGAAGCATGTTAGGGTTTGGCTTACAACTTTTGGCTTTCAAAGATGAAAGGAAGTTAACATGTAAGGATAGGACATTGATAGACTTTTAGCTTCACCCTTTGCAATCTATGATAAACCGAGGTTATTTGAAGATTATAACGACGCCTTCTTGAAGTCCAAAGCTATTTGAAGATTATAACGACGTCTTTTTGGAGACTTTAAAGTTATAACAACTTTTCTTAGAAAATTTCCAAGAATAAAGATCAAACACTAGTTTTCTTTCAAAAACTAGTTAACTTTCTTACAAAATATAAGAAAAGTGCCTTAGGTTTTAGGACTTGAAGGTTATAAGAAGGTGTGGTGCAAGAAATATCATGTGTTTAGCTTGGTATTTATAGGGTAGGAAAAATAGTTAACCATATATTGGGTTAGAGTTTAACCATGGTTAATTTAGACACTTGTAATGATCTAAAGAATCAATGGACAAGATCAAGCCACACCAAGGTGACTCCCCCCCCTAAATGGCGGTTTGGCATGGATAAGATGACTAGATGATGAGTCTTGGTGTTATCTTGCTTAGTTTGTGCATTTTGACTCCGTAAAAAGCTAACCGTAAATGATTAAGCCTCAAAACGTAAAACCGGGTGTCGTAAAATTATGGAACTTGAAAGTATTGATAAACATGTCAATAAGTTCCATAATAAAATATAAAATGAGTGGTAGGTTCCGTTTGGGTGGTAAACCCTGCTAAAAACTGGAAACACGGGTCTAAAACGCGTAATTCGCGTAAAACGCTGAATATTGCGTAAAATTGAGAAAAGTAAAATGTTACTTTTCTAATGTTATAAAAATGATTTAAAATGACTTATAATGTCTAGACTGGGCTCAGTCTAGTGTCGGTTGGTATTAAATGTCTTTTAGACATCAAACCGTAAGCCTAAAAATCACGAAATGACTTATAACATCAAGGGATCATTTTTGGTCAATGGAGGAGGGAAAGAATATGTTGACTTTTTCTAATAAGTTGAAAACTCAAAAAGTCTTAGAAACGCGTTTTGTGGTCTCACGGTTAATCGCCCAAATGGTTAAGCGTGCTCATGCGAGAGTAGTACAGGCATGGGTGACCTGCTGGGAAGTTTTTGGTCATATTTTTCTCAGTCACGATTAATTCTCAAATAAATCATGAGTGTGTAAAATATTTTACTGATGTGGGGTCACCTGACGGGGTTGAATTTCGTTGTGCGTAGAATTTCTGATTGACGTTTTACCCTAAAACGTGTAATTCCGTGTAATTCCTTAATAACTTTCACGAAAATGAGCTTATGAATGTCAAACTTTTAATTTGCCATGGAAATGATTTATCACTTGATAAAATCAAATAAAAATCAACTTTCGGGAAAGTTTCGGGAAAAAAATGAATAGTAAAAGTGAATAGTGAAATTTTCCGGAAATGGTAATTAACCTGAAATTGCGAATTGTTACAGTCTCTACCCCTTACGGGGAACTTCGTCCCGAAGTTCTATGTGTGTCATATGTTGGAGTGGTGTCGATAAAGATGTGTGGTTACTTATGAGGACCAAAGTCTGGGATTTCCGGTAATGTAATTTGATTTGTCATTTCAGTGTATGGTGTAGGATGAGGCTTCCTTTTATGTAGGAAAGGTATGGTAATAGTCGAATATCAAAGGAAATTTATATAGCAGTCGAATATTAATAGGAATCGATATAGTAGTTGAATATCAAATAGAACTTGATATAGTTAAATATCAAAATGGAAATTGATATAGTTGTCAAGTATCAATAGCAATTGATATAACAGTTGAACAACAATAGCAATTTACATAGGAATCCAATAAATGGAAATTGATATAAGAATCGAATCATGGAATAAGCGTTGAACATGTGGTTGGACCAAGTCCTGTTTGAATTGTACGGCTGCCCATGCACATGGCTACATGGCCTCGTAATGAGTTTGGTACGACTGCACATGTATATGGTTACATGGCCTCGCAACGAGTTTGTTTGTTATTGCACTATCATTATGAAAACCAAAGTGTAAACCTCGTACTAATGGAAATTGGGATAGTCGTTGCAATCATAGCCTAGTAGGTAATCGGTTGTTGTACCTAGTGTTTATGTCATGGTTTGAAGCGATGTCGGTGAAAAGATAGGATTTCTTGTGGTGAATAAAATGTAGGTATCATGCCATACCCGAGCAATGTAATGTAGGTATCAAGCCATACCCGAGCAATGTAATGTAGGTATCAAGCCATACCCGAGCAATGTAATGTAGGTATCAAGCCATACCCGAGCAATGTAATGTAGGTTGACTTCATACTTATGTTATTTCGGATATAATTAAGCCCACTTGTTTATAATTCTTTATTTACATAGAGAGGCATCCCAAACAATGTAACTAAAGGAATATAAACGTATGGTTCGATGATTTATAATTTCTTTATTTAAATGAAAAGGCATCCCAATCCATTCAAATAAGGATATTATAAATCATCCTACTCAAGAATCCCCGACACAACATTCATATTTAGCCGGTAAGTTACAAGGTAGTGTATTACGAGATGATACTGGTGTTCCAAAGGTACAAGATGAATATTCAAACTTGTAAAGCTGATGAGGGTACTTGTGGTGTAACTAAGGATGATTTGAGCTTTAAAAGTGCATCAAAATCTGTAAATGAGCTTGTGGTTCCAACGGTTGTGAAGATAATGTTATGATATGTTGATGAATAAAAGTGTGTAGTGTATGCTTAACATTAATACTCTTAGGTATAGATGTTGAGTTTGCTTTAAAAATCTTAAGAGATTTTAAAAGTTTATGATGGAATGGTATCCTAAACAGGATGGTACTTCTACAGGATGAAGAGAATAATTGATAACTATCCCAAGATAGTAGTTCGGATTATCTCATAAATGAAAAATTTCAAGAATGAAATTAGGTAACACAAATAAGGTGTTAAGATTTCGCTGAGTGGTAAGACATTATCGTGTCTCTAGATTGTCTTAATGTATTCTGGTGGTTTATCGAGTTCATGTAGGAAATCAACCTAAACATAACCCTAGTACAACTATTCTCAGTATTTGAAAATTCTAAGTCGAATATAGTTAGTCAGACTATATTCCACTGTCCCTAGGTTAAATATAGGTGACTAGTCTATATTTAGCCAAGGTTCGATAAAATTTTCAAATACCTAAACTAGGTATACTTTTGATATGTCCATTGGTTTCGGGAAACTGTCCACTAAACAAAGGCGATGTCAAACCCTTAAGTTGCAAGTCCCGTCCATACAAGACTTGTAACGTATGTTTTCATATTCCATTGCATAGAAGGTAGTAAGGGTAGATACGTATGGAAAGGAAGTTTTAAGTAGTTCTAAAATAGAACATACTTGGCCAGGATCACGAACTTTTAATAATGAAGGTTTCATAAGAAAACTTTGATGAATGTAGAGAAAGTTCAGCTTTTGTCGATGATGGATTAGTTTGTCCTTTAGAAATCTCATATTTCTTGTTTTGAAATCGATAGATTGTGACGGGTTTTTGATATCATAAGAAATGATATTGATGATGTGATGGAATAATTCTAGAGACCATTTGCACAAAACACAATGTCTCGGAAGTAGGTTAGACCATTGTGTAATTCACAATGTCTGGGAAGTAGGTTAAACCGTTGTGTGACTCAAAACATTTGAGAAATGATTAAGACCATTGTATCATACAATGTCTTGGAAAATGAATGAGACCATTGCATCTCACAATGTCTTGGAAAATGAATGAGACCATTGTATCTCACAATGTCTTGGAAAATGAATGAGACCATTGTATCTCACAATGTCTTGGAAAATGAATGAGACCATTGTATCTCACAATGTCTTGGAAAATGAATGAGACCATTGTATCTCACAATGTCTTGGAAAATGAATGAGACCATTGTATCTCACAATGTCTTGAAAAATGAATGAGACCATTGTATCCCACAATGTCTTGGAAAATGAATGTTGGAGTAGGAACATGATTGGGAGAATGTAGTTGTGCCGAAATGCCATAGAATAGGCATACGCAGATATGTTTAGATAAAATGATTGAAAATAAACCAAGTTTATATATCAATATACTTATATGTGTTCATGTAGCATAAAATGCCTAGTGTGTATATATCAATATACTGATATGTGTTCATGTAGCATAAAATGCTTAGTGTGTATATATCAATATACTTATATGTGTTCATGTAGCATAAAATGCTTAGTGTGTATATATCAATATACTTATGCTTACGGGGAAATGCTCAAAATGGGTATATATGAATATACTAATTTGTTTGTGAAGCATAACATGCTTACTAAATCCATAATCGTCTGGAGGATGGAAGACACGGAGAGCGGAAGGCTATAAAAATGGTTTTGCTTGTAGTTGTAGTTATAGTTTAGGTCTCAATTAGACCCGTTTCTCTATAACCATGGCTCTGGTACCAATCTGTAACACCCCCAATTCATGGATGCAGCGGAATTCAAACTGGGTGTTACTCGACGGCACAATAGTCACAATGATAGAAAACGAACTCCAATTGAGTCGTTTTGAAAAGGTTTATCATTCAAATTATATAAATATCAGAGATTACAAAATGAGGTCCCAATTGGTTCCATGTTTACAATGTATAATAAATGAGTTTTGAATGATAATAAAATTTATAGCCCTCTTGAGTATCCGTGTCCTTCCGTGCCATCCTTGATCGTCATGAACCTGAAATACATGCTTGAGAGGTCAACACAAAGGTTGAGTGATATTCATAGAGTTTGTTAAATCGTTTGAACACAATGTGTTGGTAGTTAAATCATTTGAACACCATAATCGTAGTGTTTGTAGGTAAATCGTTTGAACACAATAATCGTAGTGTTTGTAGGTAAATCGTTTGAACACAATAATCGTAGTGTTTGTAGGTAAATCGTTTGAACACAATAATCGTAGTGTGAGCTGTAGACTCACACCAATGTTTGGAAAACAAAACAGGTAGGCTACGTTATTATACGCCCGGAACATGTATTATACACTAAGCTTATGAAACCAAAACGTTAACGTGTACCAATATCGATTGGCAGGTTTATCCCGGTAGGTACTTTGCCGTCATACCTAATGTCTCAAATATTAATGCATTTGTTTGAACTAATCAAAACAAATGGGATTCGTCAATCCCAATAGGCCTATTCACAATATTCGCGCTCACTTGCAAGTAACCCTCGCAAGTGATTAAATGGTTCATAATAAGGGATCTAGGTTTGGCAAGGATGTTACTTAGTGATAATAAAACATAGTCGAATAGCATATAGTAGAAAGCATTGTGTTCGAGTAGAAAAATAATAGCATGTATTCCCCCCAAGGGTTTGTAAAACATTGAAGTAAGGTAAAGTGGGGCTATGAACTCACCTTAAGTTAAGATAGCAAGTAATGAATGTAACAGTTGAATCGTGAAGGTTTCTACGAGCAACCTATAATCGAATGTTGCGACTTAGGATCGGAGTAAAGAATATGAAGTAGTGCCTATATATATATCTTGCATTTAGTCCATGATGTGGTATGATGTATAATGTAAGTCTTTGGAAGAAAAGATTCTTGAAACATGTATGTTTTGTATATCGTTTACTACTGTTCGGGCCGACATAATTCAGAAGTCATGTTAGTAAGCGTTCGAGGAGCCAGGATACTTTAACTCGTAAATCCACAACTCATCTCGACGGCTTACATAATGAACTCCTCACATGAGGCTCCCTACTATTGTAGTAGTTGATGAAATATATAAATATAAGTTTTTTTGATCCGAAAAGTTACATGTCCGATACTTGAATAAACTTAGGAAAGTTTATTTGTACATGAAGATTGTTGTTAGGGGTAGTTTCATAAGTCTTGTATGACCATTTTCTCTTTGTAATATCTCATGGTTCCTTTAGATGAAGTAGATCCAAATTGTATGTTCAAGTTATCGCCAACTTCTCTAGTTCATGTATTTGCCTTGGTAAGCTTGTATGGTCATTTCGTCATGGCCTAGCCATGACCTTTGGTCATTGTTCCATGGTCTTGAGACTCAACCTTGGCTCTAGCCATGGTTGTGTCTTGATTCTAGGTCATAAGACCCCTTTGGTCTTCATAAACCATAACTTATATGTAATGACTTTGGCTAAAAATGGGCTGTTTAGAATTTGAAGAATTTTATCACTCGGAAAGCATTTTTAGGTCTCGAGCTTCTTTGTTCCTGAACGAAAACGTCGTTCCGGACAACTTTCGTGTTTTAACTTTTTGATGAATCGGAGCAGAAGTGGGACTTTCAAAACCCAAATTTGATCAGGAAGCTATTTGGCAGTTTTGCCGGAAATCTTTGGTAATTTCAAATCGCCATAACTTTTGACTCGTATACTCGTTTTAGGTGGTTCAAATTGCTATGGTTTCCTTGTTAAGTCCTCTACTATAATATGTAATGATCCAATATCAAAATTTTACCATTTTGGTCGTGGTTTTCCAAGAAAGTCACTAGTTTACTTGTTTGAATAACATAAGTTACATATATGTATCAATACTTGTTTTACTCACTTTTATACATCATGGACATGCATACAAGACATAATATAGCATGAATAATATGTAAATAACATGAACATAATTATTCAACAAGAAGCATGTTAGGGTTTGGCTTACAACTTTTGGCTTTCAAAGATGAAAGGAAGTTAACATGTAAGGATAGGACATTGATAGACTTTTAGCTTCACCCTTTGCAATCTATGATAAACCGAGGTTATTTGAAGATTATAACGACGCCTTCTTGAAGTCCAAAGCTATTTGAAGATTATAACGACGTCTTTTTGGAGACTTTAAAGTTATAACAACTTTTCTTAGAAAATTTCCAAGAATAAAGATCAAACACTAGTTTTCTTTCAAAAACTAGTTAACTTTCTTACAAAATATAAGAAAAGTGCCTTAGGTTTTAGGACTTGAAGGTTATAAGAAGGTGTGGTGCAAGAAATATCATGTGTTTAGCTTGGTATTTATAGGGTAGGAAAAATAGTTAACCATATATTGGGTTAGAGTTTAACCATGGTTAATTTAGACACTTGTAATGATCTAAAGAATCAATGGACAAGATCAAGCCACACCAAGGTGACTCCCCCCCCTAAATGGCGGTTTGGCATGGATAAGATGACTAGATGATGAGTCTTGGTGTTATCTTGCTTAGTTTGTGCATTTTGACTCCGTAAAAAGCTAACCGTAAATGATTAAGCCTCAAAACGTAAAACCGGGTGTCGTAAAATTATGGAACTTGAAAGTATTGATAAACATGTCAATAAGTTCCATAATAAAATATAAAATGAGTGGTAGGTTCCGTTTGGGTGGTAAACCCTGCTAAAAACTGGAAACACGGGTCTAAAACGCGTAATTCGCGTAAAACGCTGAATATTGCGTAAAATTGAGAAAAGTAAAATGTTACTTTTCTAATGTTATAAAAATGATTTAAAATGACTTATAATGTCTAGACTGGGCTCAGTCTAGTGTCGGTTGGTATTAAATGTCTTTTAGACATCAAACCGTAAGCCTAAAAATCACGAAATGACTTATAACATCAAGGGATCATTTTTGGTCAATGGAGGAGGGAAAGAATATGTTGACTTTTTCTAATAAGTTGAAAACTCAAAAAGTCTTAGAAACGCGTTTTGTGGTCTCACGGTTAATCGCCCAAATGGTTAAGCGTGCTCATGCGAGAGTAGTACAGGCATGGGTGACCTGCTGGGAAGTTTTTGGTCATATTTTTCTCAGTCACGATTAATTCTCAAATAAATCATGAGTGTGTAAAATATTTTACTGATGTGGGGTCACCTGACGGGGTTGAATTTCGTTGTGCGTAGAATTTCTGATTGACGTTTTACCCTAAAACGTGTAATTCCGTGTAATTCCTTAATAACTTTCACGAAAATGAGCTTATGAATGTCAAACTTTTAATTTGCCATGGAAATGATTTATCACTTGATAAAATCAAATAAAAATCAACTTTCGGGAAAGTTTCGGGAAAAAAATGAATAGTAAAAGTGAATAGTGAAATTTTCCGGAAATGGTAATTAACCTGAAATTGCGAATTGTTACAGTCGAGATGAGTTGTGGATTTACGAGTTAAAGTGTCTTGGCTCCTCGAACGCTTACTAACATGACTTCTGAAATATGTCAGCCCGAACGGTAGTAAACGATATACAAAACATACATGTTCATGAATCTTTTCTTTCAAGGACATACAATATACATCATACCACATCATGGACTAAATGCAAGATATATTTATTGGCATGTTTATGTTTCCTTAGACATTATTCCAAACCTAAGTTACAACAATTATTCTAGGTTGCTCGTAGAAGTTCTTACGGCATATCCATCATTCTCATTATACATCATCCAACTCAAGGTGAGTTCATAGCCCCATTTTCCATTACTTAATTGTTTTACAAACCCTTGGAGGGAATACATGCTATTTCTAAATCGAATACAATGCTTTTAAATTGTATGCTTGCCTGATTGTTTTATTATCACTAAGTACCAACCTTGCTAAACCGAGATCCTTTATTATGAACCATTTAATCACTAGCAATAGTGAGCGCGAATATTGTGAATAGGCCTATTGGGATTGACGAATCCTATTTGTTTTGACTAAGTTCAAACAAATGCATTAATATTTGAGCTTTAGGTATGTTAGCAAAGTAGCTACCGGGATAAATCTGCCGATCGATATTGGTACACGTTAACGTTATGGTGTCATAAGCTTAGTGTATAATAACTGTTCCGGGCGTATAATAACGTAGCCTACCTGTTTTGTTTTCCAAACATTGGTGTGAGCCTATAACTCACACTACCAACGTATTGTGTTCAAATGATTTAACAAACTCTATGAATATCACTCAACCTTTGTGTTGACCTCTCAAGCATGTATTTCAGGTTCATGACGATCAAGGATGGCACGGAAGGACACGGATACTCAAGAGGGCTATAAATTTTATTATCATTCAAAAACTGGACCTCATTTTGTAATCTCTGATATTTATATAATTTGAATGATAAATCTTTTAAAACGACTCAATTGGAGTTCGTTTTCTATTATTGTGACTATTGTGCCGTCAAGTAACACCCAGTTCGAATTCCGCTGCATCCATGAATTGGGGGTGTTACAACTGCCATCTGGATCTGATGGTACCCTTTATATGCATCTAGGAAGCATTTGAAAGGGTATCCGCACAAGGACTCGACCTTCCAGTCTATCTCCGGCAGTGGATAGCAGTCCTGCGGACATGCTTTGTTGAGGTCCGTGAAGTCCACGCACATCCTCCAACTGCCATCGCTCTTTTTTACCATAACTGGGTTAGAAAGCCAGTCGTGATAGTATACTTCGCGCATGATTCCTGCGTCTACGAGCTTATGTACTTCTTCCAGAATAGCCTTTGCACGATCTGGAGCCTGGCCGCGCTTCTTTTGTCGTATTGGAGGGTATCCTTGTCGGATTTGTAGCTTATGTTCTGTGATAGAGCGCGGTACTCCCGTCATATGCTTTGGTTCCCATGCAAAGATGTCTAGGTTCTTTTGCAAGTGTGCGCATACAGCTGCTTTACCTTTGTCAGATAAAGATCCTCCAATCAAAACTTGTTGCTCTGGATAATCTGGGTGAATAGCGACTTTTAAATTTGGCGTTTTTTCCGTGCGCTGTTCTGGAATAGTCTCTGCTTCAGTTGTCACTGCGATGCATTCTCTTGGTGGTATTGTTGTGTTATAGAGAGTGACAACTCCTCCTTCCACTGGGAATTTAAGCATTCCGTGCGCTGTGGATGGTACCGCGCGCATGGATGATATTCCCGGTCTTCCAATGATACCATTGTATTGTGAAGGAGACTTTATTACCATAAAGTTTATCCATGTTGCGGTTGAGTGTTGTTCATCTCCTATGACCACCAACAAGCGTAACTGCCCCATAGGCCAAATCTTTTCTCCTGTGAATCCTGTTAATGACGTTGTAGCTGGTATCAACTGACTTTGGATTTCCGGTCGCAGTCTTTTGAAACAGTGATCGTACAGGATGTCTGCGGATGCTCCTCCATCAATGTACATGCGGTGGATGTCATGTCCCCCTGTATGTATTTCAATGGTTAAGGGCTGCACGACTGCGTTGTCCGCAGCTATAGTAGGGAAGGATATCTCTTTTTCTGGAGAGAATTTTTGGCTGACTTTTTGCTTTATCCTGCGTTGCCATGATTGTATCATGTATATAGTATCAGCTTTTTCCTTTGGGGGTTCTTTCTTGCCCCCGTTTCTCTGTTTATCTTTTCCCTCCTTGATGTTCTTTACGAGGTGGTCCATCCTGCCTTCTCTAACTAGCTTTTCAATTAGTTGTTTTAGTTGGATGCACTCGTTAGTGGTATGGCCTTTTTGGCCGTGGTCTAGGCGCTTTTCTTCTGCAGTGCGCATTGGTGGTGGTTTTGGGAAGTTCGCACCTTCTGTTACAAATATTTCTCTCGGAGTCTTAGTGAGAGGAGTATATTTGTCGTTGTCTCTTCCACTGCGGTAGTTCCTGCTGCGGTTGTTATTCTGATCGTTAGATTGTCTCCGCGGCTGTTCTTGTTGCCTATAGTTTGAATAACCTTTTTTGCTATCCGCAACAGCTGCTTCTCCTTGTATAAAGGATCTGGTGCGCTTTGTTAATTCGTCAAAAGTCTGTGGAACTTTGTCATTCAGCTTGCGGATGAGTTCTGGGTTATTGATCCCATTCATGAACCCTGAAATTTTTAGGATTTCAGGACATGTTTTGACTTGTATGCACTCATCTTTAAAACGTTCCATAAAAGCACTGGTTGATTCCCCTTGACGCTGTTTCACTCTTGCTAGTTCCACAGGGTTTTTAGCGCACTTCTTTCGCTGGGTGAAGTTGAGGCGGAATGCTTTCCGTAGTTCCTCAAATCCACCGATGCTCCTACGTGGGAGTTTACTAAACCATGTGCGCGCGTTTCCTACTAACGTGGAGTTAAACATGTGGCACCACACAGGCTGTGGCCAATTTTCGATAGTTTCGGCTGATTCGAAAATTTTTAGGTGATCGTCGGGATCACCTGTTCCATCATATGTTTTCACGTTAGCGGGCATGCGCCTGCGTTTGCGGTCTGAGTAATCGCTGATGCGCCGTGTAAACGCATCGATTTTCTGGCGTCGCCATGGGAGAGACATATCTTCATCCTCTTCCTCGCGACGTCTTCCTCTTGACTTCCAGTGTCCTGTTTCTTTATCCTCGTTTTCCGAGGAGTCGCTGGAAGAAGAGTAGTCTCTTTTTCGGCGCTTGCGCCGGCTTCTTTCAGAAGAAGAGCTTGAGGGATCTCTGCTTGGGGATCTTCTTCTCCCCGACCTGTCTTGAATCCTCCTACTCCCAGGTTTGGAAGATCCTTGGCTTGGCGAATGTTGAGGCCCTAATCGATCTTGTATTCCCCGACTGCCAAGTCTGGAGTGGACATTGGTGCGCCTCTCGCTGTCTCCTGAGTATTGTGAATCAGATATCGTACCTAATCTATCATGGATAGTGGTACGTTCTGCACGTCTTCCTCGTGGGTGACGCGATGGTGATGGTTCGCGTTGAGGACCAAAATTGAGTCAGGCTTGTAAACCCGCGCTTGCTCTTCTTGTTGCTTCTTCTTGCATGAGGGCGGTTAGGGTTTCATAATTTTGGGATACAAAGTTTCCCAAAGTTAGATCAGGTGCGTCCTCAGTTGTTGCAAGAATTTCTGCCTCAGTGTTTGGCGCCCTGTTTCGTTCAGGCGCGCCTGGCGGCGCAGTGTTGTTCACTGCGGGTGTAGCCTGATGAGGAGTGGTGAAGAGGGTGCGTTGGAGTTTCTCAACGCTTGGGACCACTGGTGTGACTTGAGTAGTTCTTATAGGTAGTTCTACTGCTAGGCGAGGTGGGGTTGTTCCTGCCTCGTGGTGACCAGGTGTGCTGGTTGTCCCAGCGACTTGTCTGGAGGTTGGATCTTGTTGATTCTTCCTCTGATGGTCACGTTTTTCTGACTGCGGAGTCCGCTGGCTCGAATTCTTATGTTTCGTCATTCTAGTTCTTAGTGGGGTCCCACGGATGGCGCCACTTGTTGATACAAAAGTTGGGCGTACCTGGTTATGGGCTTGTACTCTCGTACCAATTCAATCCTTAGCACTTGTTACCTGCGTACTAAGAAAATAAGACAACACCGTTAGGCTTATCGAGGGATTGTCTCCCCCGATTAGACTCCGGCGTGAGAGTAAGTAATCGATTTAAGATTCTCGTAGAGAGTTAGGGTTGTATATCGTACCTTTGAATGAGAATCGTGTGATTCTATATATAGGGGCTAAGAAACCGTGTTTCTTGCTCCTTACTCTTCGCACGCGTGGTGCTTATCCGAGGTAAGGATATCTATTCCATGAATAAGTAATCCTTATCGCGTGCCCGGATACGTTTAGTTGGGCTTTGGGCTTCGTGAGCCCAAGCCATGCTTATTATAGGCCGTTATTTGTTATAATAGCCCACTCGTGGTGGGTTTGGGCCAAGTAATGTTTATCATTTGGACTTGTGGCCCAAATATAGACTATACATCATCAGTAATGTTTATGTAAACGATCTTTTGGCAAATATATTTGATTTAAAAAGTTTTTTTTTGAAGCTTTGTTTTAGGCCTTCGTGAAGGTTGAGCCGCTCATGGATATATGTAAAGCTTTTTAGTGTATTTGTGAATCAAACTAGATACAATCTTACATGTGTTTAATTATTGTGTTAACTGAGGTTTTCTTATCGCGGGTCTCTCCTAGTGTTTGAGTCGCGGTGCCTACCTGTTTGGATGATTTAACTCGGGAAAAATATAGAGTATGATAAGTCTCCTCATTGCTAGCTTGTCCATATAAGCATTAAATAGATGGATGAATAATGCGTTATTAGTTTATGCTAACCTATCTTCTTTTGTTAATATAGAAACCACTTATTCTTTTGCGTGGTTCACATGTTTTTAAATATACTTTTAAACTATAATTAAACAAGAAAAAAAAATGTTATCAATAGGGCCCTAGCTTTGGACTTTGTACAATATTTTATTATGGATTTGTGAACACGTAAGAACACACGTGAAAATAAATATATATTTGTGGTTGTATCATGTTGGTAGGTTGTTTAGAGAGATATCCCAAAAAATAGCAATCTGAGAAAAGATTTGTCATCAAACCAAAAATTCAAGGGAATAAAATTGGTAACGACATTATTATATATCGTTCATAACAAAGTAGTATATTTTATCATCGAAATCATCCACACTTGATCAAATGCTTTGCGGTAAAACAATATGCATATCTCGCACACTTTCCAACTAAAAAATTGTGGTTCAAGTACTGTTAGGGTGTGTTTGTCAAATGTAGCAGTAGAAGTAAGCAGTAACAGTGAGTTGTAGCTATTTTTTTCTACAAAAATGTTTAGTAACGTAGTTGTACGTGTATCATAATGTGTAAAAAAACTCAAAAATGCTCAACGCTCATAAATATTACTTCATGGAACGCTGAAAAATGAGAAGTCCGAAAAGTTAAAACTACTTGTTACTTGCCAAAACGAGCATTAAAAAGCACAACGCTCACCGCTCATCGTTCCTAAATGCTTCTAAATACTTTGCGCCAAACACATTCTTAATGTGGAATATGTGTATACTGTCTATATTGTGATATAGTTGATTATCTTTCAAACTGAAGAAGGAAGAAGAAAAATAAATAAATAAATAATAATAATAATAATAATAATAATAATAATAATAATAATAATAATAATAATAATAATAATAATCTCTCAACTGTGTTTAGGATTGCAACAATTTGTGAGACGAACATCATTTTATCCTCATATGATCATTTAAACAAAACTTACGGTATTTATGCTAGGTATGCGTAATCCACACAAGCGAGTTCTTTTTTTGATTCACTTTTTAACACCTAACACCACACCATTACTTAATAATCACTACGTAAAACCATTAATAATTATTGTTGCCACAACAACAAAACGAATATCAATCCACTGTAATATTTGTTTACGACTCACTCTAACTTAATTATGCAAATGTAACTTTTATGTGGGATAAATAAAGATATAGATAGATAGATATATACATGTCGGTAGTAGATAATATATTAATCCAACAAAAGTAATTTTAATATACTTATCAAGTTATCATGTCTCATTTTACATGACCACACATGTACAAATTAAGGCCCATGTCGTCATAATGTACAAGTGTACAAATATTAGAGAGTTAATTCTGACCTATAAAAGTCCACTAACGAATATTTGACACAAATCTTGACACATATGGTAACAGTACATGTGAAAAGCTTAATCTTGACCATGTTTAAGGACAATTATAAATATATGACCCATTGCGTCCAAAAATGTGATTATGTGGCAAAATCCTAAAGTAAATTGGGCCATGACAAACAAAAAGAGATCAAGCCAAATATTCTATATGGATAACAAAAGTGTCATAGTTTATAGTTTATATGGCATACATTCAATGTGACAAATATTCAATTGCATGTGTCTGGTTTAAAAATATGAGTACATGTTGATTCAAGATGTTTAACATGATCGGACTCAAGGCTTGCAGATAAATAGATAATGACTTTGTTAAAAATTTGTATCTGAATGAATATACATTTTAGTGAATGTTCTACAATGTGTTTAAGCCTACTAAAACTATTAATGAAAGTTACCAAATATAAAGTGTAACTACCAAAATATTACTAGCTATTCAACAAAACTACACCGTACCAGAAATCACGAACGTTCGTAACACTCTACTGTCCAAGAAGCTTCAATAACTATACAAGCTACACAAAACTAATCTCTATCAAAGTATTCAACATTCTGTCTTTGCAATTTAACCACCCGACGATCCCATCTTTTTAGCTTTGTTACAATTTGTTGTAGTATCTTTATTGTTCTTTTCACTCTCTAAAAATATCCGAGAATTCCTTTATTGCCATACAAAATACATTAAAGCAGGACGCCCTGATCTATGCACAATTCTCCATATGCTATTAGAATTGTTGATACAAAAGTTGGGCTTACCTTGTTTGGACTCCTGCTCTCGTACCAATTAGAATTTTAGTGCTTGTGAAACCTGCGCACTAAGAAAGCAAACAACACCGTTAGGCTTATCGTGGGATTGTCTCCCACGATTAGACTCCGGCGTGAGAGTTAGTAATCGGTTTAGGGTTTAGTTTAAGAGTTAGGGATTGTGTAAATCGTACCTTTTAATGTGAATATATAATTCTATATATAGGACGCAGAAACCGTGTAGGTATCTTGCTCCTTACTCTTCGCACTCGCGGTGCTTATCCGGGATAAGGATATCTATTCCGTAAATAGGAGATCCTTATCCTTTAACCGTGCATTCAAGTTGGGCTTTGGGCTTCGTGAGCCCAAGTCGTTGGTATTTATGGCCCAAATCATTTGTCATGATAGCCCACTCGTGGTGGGTTCGGGCTCAGTAATGTCTATAATTTGGGCTCGTGGCCCTACTATAGGCTATACGTCATCATGTCCCCCCAGTCTAGTGTGCGTGGCTCGTAGCCGCGGATACTAGACTAATGAGACTAGCGGCAAGCATGGCGGGAGGAATTTAAATACTTCTCACCCAAAAGATAGGAACAATGTACCAAGCCCCAAAATATCACAAAGGGTGCTTCGAAAAATGGGGAGGCTATCCACGTGTGCCTCGAGAAAAGGGGAAAAGTGCTTGTACCTTCCATCTCCCAGCCACACGTTTGTTAGTGGGATCCACGTGGCACCCTATTTAGGGTTTCTTGGCTTCTTATATAAATCACCGCCCCCATTTCACTGTGATTCACACAGTCAAAACGTTTTTCACCATTTGCAAAATTTTTGAAGCTTTTTCTCTCTTCGATCTTCTGTTTTCAATAGGTAACTGCGCGTGCGCAATATTTAATATACCTTATTTATAAGATGGTTGCTCAGTTACACGAGTTCCACTCTAGGTTGGATGAGGATGACGTACGTCAGTTTTCTTCTGACTACTTCATTCCTCTCGACATCCATCCTGAAGCACCAGATGTCGATGCGTGTATCGCCGATTTCCCCGTTGGGAAGATCGGTTTATATACACGCTTTTTTGATTACGCGAATTATCGCGTTCCCATTTCTGTATTTTTGAGCAACGTGCTCAATCATTACCAACTCCATATCTCACAGTTGCACTGTATAGGTGCGGCTAAGATATCAAATTTTGAGATAAATTGTCGGTTACTTGCTATCAATCCGACAGTTGAACTATTTCGTGCGTTTTACCACACAATGTGGTCGCATGGATGGGTTTCTTTTGCCAAACGCGCAAGGCGCCTCCAATGTTACACCGAAAAAATAGATTCTTTAAGGCATTGGAGAGAGTACTTTTTCTGGGTAGATGATGTTGTATTTCCATCGCGCTTTGAGTTCTATACTCAAAGGTCGTTGCCGAGGGATGAGCGTCCTATCCCTGGTTCTTACAGTGCCGCGGATGCGGACATAATCGATGGTAACCGCATTCCCATTAACTCCTATCCTGAGGATTTCTTGGTGCATATGGGGCTGAGCCGTAATTATTTTGATGGTGCGGATGAGGTTCCAACCTTCATCGATGAGAACAGCCAGGGTGGGTGCTCATCCTTTATTGCCTCTATAATGTAAGTATTTTTCTTATTTTCTTGAATAACTAACTTGTTCTTGTTATTTGTCTCTTGTCTGTCGCAGAAATGGATTTGTTCGCTGTCGTGAAACTAAAAGAACCAAAGCGCGTGACGGTGGGGGTGCGTCCCCTGAGGGAGGGTGAGCAGCCCATTTTGCAGGCTACGGAGGGGCACCTGACAGTTTTTGGACCGGTTGAGCGCGAGGAATCTCCCCTTACAGCTGTGCTTGTTGCGCCAGTGCAGGTTGTCCCTCCTACTGAGGAGAAGTCTCCCGTGGATGAAGAGACGCATGTGGAGGCATCCAACAGCGTGGAGATTTTGGAGCCCGCGGAGGTTCGTAGGGAGAAGCGAAAGGCAACGTCTTCTAGTGGTTATGTTGTGGGTACCTTCAAAAGGAGGCGCCGCCTGATTGGTGAGGAGGAGTCAGATGCGCCAGATGAGATGTCTGCTACTAGCGCACAGAAGAATCAGGCCAGATCTCCACCACTTGTGTAAGTATTTATGATTGTGATTTTCTTTTATTTGCTGTATCCGCGTACTAATTACATCTTCTTCATTTCGTAGGGACCATGCTGCAGAGGGTGATGCGGCTTTTGCTTATCATGTCGCATCGCCCAAGACTGCTGATGTAGAGGGGCCTCTGAAGGCGGTGGCGCAGATGTCTGCGCATGAGTTGGTGGAGGAGCTTGCTGATGTGGCTGCTCGCCAGGCTAAGTTGGTCACTCAGCTAAAGGCGCAGACCGTTGTTGAGGGAGGTAGCCTTGCTCAGAGGGATGAGCAGATTGCGCAGCTCAAAGCGCAGTTGGCTGGGGCTCAGGCAGAAGTGTTGGCTGCCGATGAGCGCGCCAAGAAGGCGACTGAGGAGAAACTAATGGTTATGGCTGAGCTGCAGCGCGAACGTGGGGAATCGCAGCAATACAAGGCTGACCTTGCCTGGGGGGTAAAATACCTAGAAGAGAAGAAGAGTGAGCTTTGCGGCCAGCTTGCTGAGTTTGGCAAGAAGGTAGAAGACTCTATGGAGGCGCAGGAAGAGAAGCTGCGCAGGCTGAGCATAGAGTATGATAAGGAGTTGTATCCTCATCTGATGTCGACTATTGCGGAGCGCATGTACTTGTTGTACATTTCTCCTTAATTCTTGTGTCTTTTATATTCTCTTCTAATACGTTTGTTGCTGTTTGTGCAGGTGGTTGATTAGCCATGGTTTACGTCTGGCTGCCATGAGCACATTGGAGTCCCCAGAGGTCGTGGGTGCCTTTGGGAAGGTGGTGGAGTGCGTCGTTGCTCGTGGTAAGGCGCAGGCTGTGGAAGAGTTGGCTGAGGCGCAACTGCTGAAGGTTTCCCCTTCTGAGGTTCCTGACTACAATGCTGGTGCCTACGACGAACTTGTGCAGGCGATGGAAGGGATGAGGCTCTTTGAGCTTCCACACATTGCGCAGCTGGAGCGCAACCAAGATTATCCTATCCGATTGATCATGCAGGGATTAACTCTTGGGAGGCATATAGCAGAGAACGCAGAGGCCGAAGCTGACTTCTTCTTGAAGCCTGATGAGTCCCAACTGCAGGTTCCAGTGTTTGCGCGACCGCATGACATCCTTAACCCCTTCGCTCTTGAGACGGAGGTGCCTTGAAAGAGGTTTTGGAGCGTCATGTAGAGAGGGCGGCCAAGAAGAAAGGTCTTAAAGGGAAGGCTACTCTCTGCGGTGTGGGTGCTGCACATCTTCCCAGGTCGGATGGTGTTGCAGTCAGTGTGGCGACCGTGTCGCCAAAAGATGCGCTGTTGTTGAAGAAGCTTCAGGAGGCGGGGAGCTCAGCTGTGCCAGAGCCTTCCCCCGAGCGTATCCATAGTGTGTAGATATGTATAACTCGTAGTTATAGCTTTGTAAAAACGCGTAGTTTTTTGGTAAATAAAATTATGGAACTCTTTTGTGCACATATATTGTTTTGTACTTAGATTTTTTTCTTTGTCTTTATTATGTGAAAGACTTATCTAGAGTTACGATGTGCAAATTGTAACACCCCCAATTCATGGATGCAGCGGAATTCAAACTGGGTGTTACTCGACGGCACAATAGTCACAATAATAGAAAAACGAACTCCAATTGAGTCGTTTTAAAAGATTTATCATTCAAATTGTATAAATATCAGAGATTACAAAAATGAGGTCCCAGATGGTTCCATGTTTACAAATTACATTAGATGAGTTTTCGAATGATAATAAAATTTATAGCCCTCTTGAATATCCGTGCCATCCTTGATCATCATGGACCTGAAATACATGCTTAAAAGGTCAACACAAAGGTTGAGTGATATTCATAGAGTTTGTTTAATGGTTGAACACAATATGTTGGTTGTGGGAGTTATAGGCTCACACCAATGGTTGGAAAACAAAGATGGGCCACGTTGTTATACGCCCGGAACAGTTATTATCAAATACTAAGCTTATGACACCAAAACGTTAACGGGTACCAATATCAATCGGCGGAGTTATCCCGGTAGGTACTTTGCCGTCATACCTAATGTCTCAAATATTAATGCATTTGTTTGAACTTAGTCAATACAAATGGGATTCGTCAATCCCAATAGGCCTATTCACAATATTCGTGCTCACTATTTCTAGTGATTAAATGGTTCATAATAAGGGATCTCGGTTTGGCAAGGATGATACTTAGTGATAATAAAACAATCAGGCAAGCATACAATTTAAAAACATTGTGCTCGGTTTAAAATAGCATGAATTTCCCCCAAGGGTTTGTAAAACATTGAAGTAATGTAAAGCGGGGCTATGAACTCACCTTGAGTTGGATGATGTATAATGAGAATGATGGATATGCCGTGAGAACTTCTACGAGCAACCTAGAATAATTGTTGCAACTTAGGTTTGAAATAATGTCTAAGGAAACATAAACGTGCCAATATATGTCTTGCACTTAGTCCATGATGTGGTACAATGTATAGTGTAAGTCTTTGAAAAGAAATGATTCATGAAACATGTATAGTTTATATATCGTTTACTACCGTTCGGGCCGACATAATTCAGAAGTCATGTAGTAAACGTTCGAGGATCCAGGACACTTTAATTCGTAAATCCACAACTCATCTCGACGGCTTACATAATGAACTCCTCACATGAGGATCCCTACTATTGTAGTAGTTGATAATATATATATATATATATATATATATATATATATATATATATATATATATATATATATATATATATATATGTATATATATATATATATATATATATATATATATATATAAGTTTTGATCCGAAAAGTTACATGTCCAATATTTGAATAAACTTAGGAAAGTTTATCTTTACATGAAGATTGTTATTAGGGTAAGTTTCTTAAATCTTGTATGACAATTACTTGTAAGATCTCATGGTTCTTTAGATGAAGTAGATCCAAATTGCATGTTTAAGTTATCACTAACTCTTTAGCTCATGTTTTCGCCTAGGTAAGTTTATATGGTCATTTAGTCATGGCCTAGCCACGGCCTTTGGTCATTGTTCCATGGTTGTGGTCTTGAATCTAGGTCATAAGACCTCTTGGTCTTTTTAAAACATAACCATTATATAGTGACTTATATATGTAAAATAGCTGTTAAGAAACTGAGAAAAATCTCATTCGTTATTGGTTTTCTGGAGACGTGCCCCTATGTTTTTGAAGAAAACGTGATTCCGGACAACTTTCGTGTTTTAACTTTTTCATGAAACGGACCAGAAGGGCCTCTTTTTACGTGTTTAAGGTTCTATCACAGAAACTATTTAGGCAGTTTTGCCGCAAAGTTTTGGTAACTTCAAATGGTCATAACTTTTGACTCGTGTACTCGTTTTAGGTGGTTCAAATTGCTATGTGTTCCTTGTTAGGTCCTCTACTACAATATGTAATGATCCAATATCATAATTTTACCATTTTGATCAGATTTCACCAAGAAAGTCACTAGTTTACTTGTTTAAATAACTTAACTTAACAATCATTTGTAATAACTTGTTTTACCCATTTTTATACATCATGGACATGATCACAAGACATAATATAGCATGAATGATATGTAAATAACATGATAATGATATTTAAGCAAGGAAGTGTATTAGAGTTGGCTTACAACTTTGGCTTTATATTTTTGTTATTTCGGATACAAATAAGCCCACTTGTTTATAATTCTTTGTTTACATAAAGAGGCATCCCAAACAATGTAAATAGAGGAATATAAACTTATGGTTCGGTGATTTACAATTTCTTTATTTAAATGAAAAGGCATCCCAATCCATTCAAATAATTATAAATCATCCTACTTAAGAATTCCCAACACAACATTCATAATTAGCCGGTGAGTTACAAGGTAGTGTATTACGAGATGATACTGGTGTTCCAAAAGTACAAGATGAATATTCAATCTTGTAAAGCTGATGAGGGTGCTTGTGGTGTAACTATGGATGATTTGAGCTTTAAAAGTGCATCAAGATCTGTTAATGAGCTTGTGGTTGTAACGGTTGTGAAGATAATGATGTGATATGTTGATGAACAAAAGTGTGTAGCGTATGCTTAACATTAATATTCTTAGGTATAGATGTTGAGTTTGCTTTGAAAATCTTAAGAGATTTTAAAGGTTTATGATGGAATGGTATCCTTAGGACCTAAACATGATAGTACTTCTAAGGGATAAGAGAGAAGAATTGATAACTATCCCAAGATAGTAGTTCGGATTATCTCATAAATGAAAACTTTCAATAATGAAATTAGGTAGTACAAATAAGGTGTTAAGATCTTGCTGAGTGGTAAGACACTATCGTGTCTCTAGATCGTTTTAAAGAATTCTGGTGGTTTATCGAGTTCAAGCAGGAAATCAATCTAAACATAATCCTAGTACAACTATTCTCAGTATTTGAAAATTTTAAGTCGAATATAGTTAGTCAGACTATATTCCACTGTCCCTAGGTTAAATATAGGTGACTAGTCTATATTTAGCCAAGGTTTGATAAAATTTTCAAATACCTAGATTAGGTATACTTGTGATATGTCCGTTGCTTTTGGGAAACTGTCCACTAAACAAAGGCGATGTCAAACCATTCAGTTGCAAGTCCCGCCCATACAAGACTTGTAACCTATGTTTTCACATTCCATCGCATAGAAGATAGTACGGGTAGATACGTGTGTGGAAAGGAAGTTTTAAGTAATTCTAAAACAATCCATACTTGGCCAGGATCACGAACTTTTAACAATGAAGGTTTCAGAAGAAAACTTTGATGACTGTAGAGAAACTCCAACTTTTTTAGATGATGGATTTGTTTGTCCTTTAGAAATTTCATATTCTATTTGGAAATCGATAGATTGTCATGGGTTTTTTATATCATATGAATTAATATTGATGAGGTGATGGAATAATTCCAGAGACCATCGCACAAATCACAATGTCTCGGAAGTAGATTAGACCATTGTGCAATTTACAATGTCTAGGAAGTAGGTTAGACCATTGTGTGACTCAAAACATTTGAGAAATGATTAAGACCATTGTATAATACAATGTCTTGGAAAATAGACGAGACTATTGTATCATACAATGTCTTGGAAATAGGAAAGACCATTGCAATTAGTTTCAATATCTTGGACATAAAATGTTGGAGTAGGAACATGATTGGGGGGATGTGGTTGTGTCGAAATGCCCTAGAATAGGCATACGCAGATATGTTTAGTCCATTGTTTAGATAAATGATTGAAAATAAATTAAGTTTCGTTGTGCGTAGAATTTTTGAATGACGTTTTACCCTAAAACGTGTAATTCCTTATTAACTTTCACGAAAATGATCTGATGAGTGTCAAACTTTTAATTTGCCATGGAAATGATTTATCACTCGAGGCCAAGAAACAAAAATCAAATTTCGGGAAAATTTCAGGAAAATGAATAGTAAAAGTGAATAGTGAAATTTTCCGGGAATAATAATTAACCTGAAATTGTGAATTGTTACACAAATAATATCTTGTATTTGAGCCCAGAACTTGTGCATTAAGTCCGTAACTTAGTAAACGTTTGCGGTCCATAACCTTAACAAACGTGCGAGTAAATGTGTAGCGTACTACGTTTATCATTTTTAGTAACCAAGTGTCTTGGTTTATTAGTTCGTTTTACACTTGTTGTTGCGCATTCATTGTGAGATGCGTACTAAAGTCATAAGCTTGTATGAAGTTAGTGTACGAATTTAGGAGTCAGTTGTTTTGAATCCATGTGGTGGGGTGCAGCGTACTGCGAATTCCACTATGTAAGAGTCAATTGTCTTGAGTCCATGTTTTGTTAAACGCGCACAGTGTGCTATAAAGTGCATCCATCGTGGGATGTACTTGTTAACTTACTCCAACGTCTTGGTAGTAAGGTGTTTAACAGGGATACGTGACCCGGTGTTGATGGGTTTGCAACCCCCTTACTCAACGAGTACTTTAGTAGGTTTACTCATCCTGTCTGCCCTCGTGTGGTCTTAATATGTGCATGCACGCCATGTAGGCAATAATATAAACAGAATTGAAACATAAATGAATAATGTAAGCAATAATGTTGAAATGTGTTGTGGAGTTAGCTAGAAACCACAACGCTTTATTAATTGTTGCAAGTGCAAAAAGGACAATTTCCTAAGAAAGAGAAAAGAAAAAAAAGTAAATACACCAACATTTATTGAGCGCTTACTAAAGTGCAGAGGTGTCAGTGTGTGGGCCGTGGCCTAAAGGTAGCATCTCTTGAGATTGCCAATGTTCCAGGTGCGTGGTAGCTCGTGGCCTTTCATGTCGCGCACTCTGTACGCACCGTCGCCTAATGCTTCTGTGACCTCGGAAGGTCCTTCCCAATTGGGTCTGAGCTTGCCTGTGTCTTCTGCGTGGCTTGCATCGTTGGTGCGGTATATAAAGTGTTGGGATCATAGTTTTCACTATTTTATGAAGTCTCGGTCATTTGTAATAATAGGTTGCTTAAGTTATTTATTTCTCACAATATTGGTTAAGTTACAAGTTTACTAGGCTTTAGCAAAATGATCCATGGGCTTGAAGCCCACACGTTTTCATGTAAGGATGGAGTAGGAGTGTTGCCCTAGCTCCTTCCCTATATATAGTATGCTTAGGTCTATGTAATACTTGGTTGGTTATGTGAAATATTAAGGAAACTCTTGCAATTCTAATTCTCTATCTCTCATAATCATCCCATTCTCATTCTCATCTCATTTCTATCATTATTGTGCTTGTGTTTACTAAATGGTGACCTAACAAGTGGTATCATTCGCCATATGAAGGTGTAGCTTTTGTTTTTCATTAAGTTTGTTCTTAAACTTGTTCTTTGATTCGAATTTTTTGAGAAATTTTTGTATTTTTTTTGCTTGTTTCTTGGTTTTTATCACATATTTGCTTACAAACTTGTGCTACAAATCAACACAAACAAAAAGTTACAACTTTTTTCTTATAAAATTCGACTAGGATTATTTGTACTATTTTCGCAATTTTTTTATAAATTTTGAAAAGTTCTTAAAGTTTTCAACTTTCTTAAAGATCTCTTCATTTTACACACAAAAGTACAAGTTTCTTGAAATAAAAACGAGTTTTAGGATTGCTTTCTTTGAAAAACAAAAACTACCAAGTTATCGAGATCCTCTATTGCTACCATTTCGAGATTTTTCTCTATGTGCACTACCTCGACTTCGTTTGTGTGGACTCGGTATTTTCTTTCTTGTATAAGAAAGTTAAGTACTTCGACGTTTGGGAAAGTTTTCGAAATTGTATAATTTCGAAAACTGTTTTTTCGTCACTTGGTGACTTTTCAAAAACATACTATTTTTTTCGAAATCACACAAGTTATCGCAAACTTATCTAAGTTTCGAAATCTAGTATTTCGCAAACATAAGGAGTTTCGCAAAAAATTGTTTGTTGTCGAAATTTCAAGTTTTCGAAAACCTGCAAAGTTTCGCAAACCTTGTTTTTTTCGAAAACCTGACAAGTCTCGCAATCCTACTTTCGCAATCACAGCTGAGCCAGTTTTCGAAATCATTGGAATTCCATAGTTTCGCAATCTCTGTTGATCAAGGTTTCGCAATCCGAAGTTGTGCTAAGTTTTTCGATACTTGGTTAATTCTACACTTTCTACAAGATCCATTTCTACACAAGTGTTCTAAGATGTCTCAACCACCTAATCATTACTTCCCTCATACTCAGCAACCTCAACATCAGCAGTATCAGCAACATCAACATCAGCAGTATCAACAACAACAATACCTTCCGCACCAACTGAATCAACAACCTTCTCTAAAACAAACATACAATCCACTACATCATTACCTAATGATGCAACAACATCAGATCATTCCTCAACAACAACCATATCAAGTGCCACAACAAAACACTCAGTTTTCCTCCAAACAACCTCATTGGTTTGACAGAATGTGTGAAGTTATTACAACTCAACAATCCCGACATGAGGCAGGATCACTTGAAACACCTCCAATGCTTACACCTGGGAACTATGTTCAATGGTCAAGTCGATTCTTACGATTTGTTGAACTAAAGAAACCTCACGGGAAATACTTGAAGCAAAGTGATACTTGAAGGACCATTTGAGTGGCCAACTAGATTTGAAGCTGGTGATCCACATGCTGATCCTCCACGTCCTCCTGGTGATAGACCCCTTCCAGAATCTGCACTCACTGAAGAACAGAAACTACATCGTGAAGCTGATCAGTATGCAATGGCTTATATACTTCAAGGTATACCTAATCCGATCTATCGAAGTGTCGATGCTCAGAAAACAGCCAAAGCTATGTGGGAACACGTTCATCTCCTTATGGAAGGCACTCAATTGAACAAAGATGACATGGAATCCAAGCTATACATGGAATACACTGACATCACAATTGAACCTGGAGAGTCACTTGAATCCTACTATCATCGTTTCACAAATGTGGTCAATGATCTGGAACGTCACAAAATCACAGTACCAAGGATCGCTGTGAACTCTAAATTTGTTGGTAGTCTTGGCCCTGATTGGCATAAATATGTGACATTTGTTCGTCAAACAAAGAATTTGCATGATGCTCGATATGGTTTGTTGTATGATTTTCTGAAACACCATGAACCTGAAGTGGAAAAAGATCGAGCTCTACGAGGAGGATACACACCAACTTCTACACCAAATTCTTTGGCTCTCGTAGCTCAGTCTCCCTATGCTCCACCACCAATGTCTAATCATGCATATGTTCAAGAGCAGAACTACTTCAGTTATCCACAATCTTCCACCTCGAACCAAATGGTCCCTTATGATTCATCTCTACAGAATGCTTCTACTCAACTTGTTCCGTTAAACAACAATGATGTTGTGTACTACTCCAACTCCAATGACGATGACAGTGATGACTTTAATACGTTGAATCAGGGAGTTGCTCTTATTGCTCGTGCTTTTAGCAAATTCTCCAACAAAACAAACAACCGTCAACGTTCATCTTCTAACACAAGGAAGCAAGCTGTTGTCAATGATGGAAGAGTGGAAATTCGGAATCGTAACTATGGTCGATCTGGTTCAGGAAGTTATTCAGGAAATTATGGGAATGGTCAGAGGTTTAGTAACAATGGAGGGTTCAACAACAACTCAGGATCTTCTCAACAAAGGTCTGAACCAGTTGCAACAAGGAACTCCAACTCAGGGAATGCAGTGTGGTGTTATAACTGTAATGAACAAGGTCATATAGCGACTGCATGTCCAAACCGAGAACTTGGGGGAGTAAGTTTCACAAGCAGGCATTACTCATGGCTCTTCAAGATGAAAAGGATGGACATTTCCCTGAACAAGACAACAACTTCATGGCAAATGTGCACAATGATAATGACATGGAAGATCTAGAAGCTAATGCAGCTGTGATGCTTATGGCCAACATGCAGGAACTTAAGCTTAATGATTCAGGTCCAGTGTATGACACTGACGGCTTGTCTCAGGTACATGACTTCAATACATGCTTTATAAATGATATAATCTCACCCTCTGCATCTGAATCAGATATGGCGCAAGTTGTTCCATCTAAATCATCTTCATCCTCTCAAACAGATGAACAAATAAGCACAGTTGTCATATTTGATGATGACACAGTTGTTTCATTTGATGATCCTATTGAGAATGATAAAAATGATCATTTAGAACAACATGAACCATCATTTGATCCAGACCCTGACCTTATATTGTTATCTAAACAACTGGATGCTCAACAATTGCAAATAATAAAATGCAACGAAAAAAATAAAGTTTTAAAAGAACAAAATGCGTCACTTGCAAGAGATATTGAATGTTATAAAATTCAACTTTCAAATCAGGAAGAAAAGATTAAAAATGCAAAAAGTTTTGAAAAAGCTTTTCAAGATTCTTACAATAAAGAACAAGATCTTCAACGCAAAATGCAAGACTTAATTGAGTCAAACGGAAAGTTGATTTCAAAACTTGAAAGTGAAAAGTGTGAATTGAAAATGCAAGTTGAACGTCTTCAAACAGAACTTTCAAAAACAGAAACAAAATTGTCAAGTTGTCAAAAGGATTTTTGTGAACATAAAATACGAAAAAGGAAGTATATAGATGACTTACTCGGTGATATTGTTGATCTTGAAAAACAACTCAAAGAATTTCGTAACATTGTTTACAAACACGGGAACTCTGTCACAACAATTCAGAAATTTACTTTAAAACCGAGACCCGATAAAGGATTCGCACTTGGCGATTACAATTCAATATTTCTTCACACGGCATTCAGAGAAATTCCAAAAATTTACAGTATGGATTATTTGCTTGATAATACGATTGTGCGTGCTGTTGTTTTTGATACTGAGGAAGAAGAAGAACTTGAAGACGAGAGTCGGTCAAAAATGAGTAATGTTCAATATTGGACACCATATGACTATTCAAAAGCTCCAATTAAGTTTGTTACTCAAAAGGACTTACCTGAGAAATCATGGTTTGTCGAAGAGTCATATGTTTCATCTTCTAATGCGGCCCCTGTCCAAACTGTAGCACAAATAAATGGTCCTTTACCATCATCCGGTGAACTTTCACCCTTACCAAAAAGTGTTCGTGTCTTAAATTATTTCAAAACTTTTATGGAAGACATCGAAATTTTGGAGGAGACAATTGAACGCAATTCTGAAATAAAAATTGAAACGTTTCAATCCGCTTACGAGCGCGAAAAGAGAGATATTTTTCAAAAACAAATGTTGCCAATTGTCAAACACCTCCGTCTCTGTGCTACACGTTGGGATCAGGAACTTCAAAAGGAGGTCAAACATATGATAAACGTTTTCAATGCAACTGAAAATGAAATTTTGGTTCAAAAGCAAAGAACTAGACTTTTCAAAAATGATGCTGATCGACTCTTGGAACAAGTTCTCAATGCTGATATTTTGTCTGTTATCATGAATGATCTCTATAAATCTGGTACTTCTATGCTTAAGGATGATCATTGTGTTGATAATAACTTGTTGAAAGCGGAAATTGAGACACTCAAACAGGAAAATGATAAGTTGAGAAGCTCAAATGATGATGTGACAAAACAATTTTCAAAAGAAATTTGTCTACTCAAACAGAGGATTGAATGGTGTCAAGCTCAAAGTATTGAACGAGAATAGGAACTTCAAAAACAAAATCTTTCAACCTCTTGTCAGCTTTGCAAAAACAATGAGTCTTTCAAAAGTTTGTGTCTCAAATACGAGCAAGAAATTGCGGATTTAAAAATTGAAAATGACGCATTTCTACAAAACCACATTGACATTAAACATTGCAATGGCATACTTGAGTCAAATATTCAGGATAAGAATCACATCATCATTCATTTGAAAGAGAAAATTAAGATACTCCAAAAAGGAAAGTTTGTTGACACCACGGTAATAGCACCAGGAATGTATCACGTAGACAAAACTGATAAAGGAAAGATTGTTCAAAACACTAATGTTGATAACTCCACTTTTACAGGACTAGTCTCCACTACTAGCGTTAGCAGACCCAAGCGAAAAAGTAAAAAGAAGAATAGGATCTTGCAACGTAAGAAAGGACAACTAGAAGCCCAAGAAGTAGAAGATCAACTTAGGAACTTGAATAAGACTCATGTTGCATCAGATTTAGATTCTAATCTGGCAAATTGTAATCAAAATCTAAATGTAACGAATGATGAACCTTTGAATGTTTTCAATATTAATGCATCCTGTGTGTTTTGTCGTAAAAGTGTTTCATCTGGTGATCATACAAAATGTATCGCTAATTCTCTACTTTCTCGTCATAAGAAACGTAGGACACGCATTCCTTCTAGGCCCACAATTGCCTCCAAGTCTAATTTAGGAAAGCCGTCTACTACGGTTTCTAATGAAGTTGAAGTTACCCCCATAGGTGCCGAAAACAAATCTAGGAATGAGCCAACTACTAGTGCATTTAACATTAAGAAAGCAAAAACTAGTTGGAATTGGCAACGTTGGTTACAACACAAACCAGACTTTAAATGGATTCCTAAATTGTTGAATAAATGTGTTTCTAACCAACAGGAACCCGCACTGTCTTTGGGTTCCACCCTTACTTCTGTTCCATCTGTGTCTTCTTCTTGTGATGCAGGTGGTACAGATCGTTCTCTGGATTGTTGATAGCGGATGCACCCGACATATGACAGGCAATCTCAAACTGTTGAAAAACTTTGTCTCAAAGTTCATTGGTACTGTCAGATTCGGGAATGATCATTACACTCTAATCATGGGATATGGTGACTATGTAAGTGGGAACATCGAAATAAGCCGTGTTTATTATGTGGAAGGCCTTGGACACAACCTTTTCTCTGTTGGTCAATTCTGTGATGGGGACCTAGAAGTTGCATTTCGTGAGAAAACTTGCTTTGTTCGTGACTTACAAGGAAACGATCTTATGTCTGGCTCACGTGGCTCCAATCTTTATACAATATCAATGTCAGATATGATTGCAACATCTCCGATATGTCTTCTCTCCAAAGCAGAGTCAACTAAATCCTGGTTATGGCACAAACGTCTTTCGCACTTGAATTTCAAAACCATGACTGACCTTGCTCGTTATAAACTTGTTGATGGATTTCCAAGATTCCGCTTTACCAAAGATCACTTATGTCCAGCCTGTGAACAAGGAAAAAGTACTCGTGCTCATTTTCCTTCTAAACCTGAGCAAAGTACGAATCATGTTTTACAACTGCTTCATATGGATTTATGTGGACCGATGCGTGTTCAAAGTATCAACGGTAAACGCTACATACTAGTAATTGTAGATGACTTCTCCAGATGGACTTGGGTTTATTTTTTACGAAGTAAAGATCAGGCTCCTTCAATGATCGTCACCTTTCTCACTAAAATTCAAGTTCAGTTACGCAACACGGTACGAATAGTCAGAACTGACAATGGAACTGAATTCAAGAATCAGACACTTAGGTCTTATTATGAGAAAGTGGGAATTGAACATCAAATATCTATTCCTAGAAGCCCAGAACAGAATGGAGTTGTTGAAAGACGCAACAGGACGTTAGTCGAAGCTGCTAGAACTATGTTGATTAATGCTCAATTACCAGATTACTTGTGGGCAGAAGCTGTTTCAACCGCATGTTATACCCAAAACCGTTGCATGATCACAAAACGTCATCGCAAAACACCTTATCAAATTGTTCACGAAAGAAAACCGAACATCGATTACTTTCATGTATTTGGAGCACTTTGTTATCCGAAGAATGATCGTGATGATTTAGGTAAACTTAAAGCAAAGGCTGACATCGGAGTGTTCGTTGGATATTGTGAAAATTCCAAAGGTTTTCGGATATGGAATCGTCGTACAAGAGAAATTCAAGAAACCATTCACGCTAATCTTGATGAACTCACACAGATGGCTTCTGAGCAACACAGCTTAGGACCCGATTTCAACCGTCTTAACTCTCCGACATATTCGGCTGAACCATTGCCACTCAAACGCAAAGAATTAGAAACCTTGTTTGCTCCACTGTTTGATGACACAATTGAATACCGTCCTACTGAGGTCCCACCTTCCGCTGCTCAACCTGATAACATTCCAGTACCAGACTCACCTCAACAAACTACTACAAGTGTTGAGAGAGACGGTCCTCCAATTGTATCACCATCTACAGCAGAACAAACTGGTTCTACTTCCCGCCATCCAGCTGAAGATCCAACACCTCAATCAGTTCCACAATCCGTAGAGCATGATCCTGATGCGTTCTTTAATCCGTTTGCACCAGCTACTACCGTTCCTGATATAGCTGAGTCGTCAACACGCAATTTGGATCCTGCTAACATGCGAGATACGTATCAACTACACCCTTCAACACATAAATGGACTCGAGACCATCCACTAGTTCATATTATTGGCCATCCAGATGCACCTGTTATGACAAGACAACGACTTCACACAGATGGAGAAACTTGTATCTATGCACTCACAGTTTGTCACGAAGAACCTAAGAACATCAAAGAAGCAATGACTTATGACAACTGGATTGAATCTATGCAAGAGGAATTTCAACAGTTCATACGATTAGAAGTCTGGGAATTAGTTGAAAGACCTGACGGAGTCTTTGTCATCGGGTTAAAATGGATCTGGAAGAATAAGCTTGATGCTGAAGGGACTGTCATACGCAACAAATCACGTCTGGTAGCGAAAGGATACTCCCAACTGGAAGGACTTGATTTTGCTGAATCCTTTGCTCCAGTGGCTCGACATGAAGCTGTTCGGATCTTTTTGGCTTATGCTGCACACAGGAATATCGTGGTTTACCAAATGGATGCGAAAACAACATTTCTTAATGGAGAACTCCGTGAAGAAGTTTATGTTAGCCAACCTGAAGGCTTCGTTGATCCTGAGCGTCCTAATCACGTTTACCGACTCAAAAAGGCACTCTACGGACTTAAGCAAGCCCCACGGGCGTGGTATGACAAACTGTCCACTTTCTTACTGGCCAATAAATTTTCTAAAGGATCGGTGGATCCAACACTGTTTACAAAAACCTACGGGGAGGACTTACTTGTTGTTCAAATATATGTCGATGACATCATTTTTGCCTCAACAAAACGAAGTTACTCTAATGATTTTGCAAAATTAATGAAAGATAATTTTGAAATGTCCATGATGGGTGAACTTTCGTTCTTTCTAGGATTACAAGTTCATCAATCACCCCGTGGAATTTTTATAAATCAGTCTAAATATGCTCTTGAAATTTTAAAGAAACATGGAATGATGTCTTGTGATACTTATAATACACCAATGGGCTATACCACAAAACTAGATGCTGATTTACATGGGACTCCAGTTGACCCTACCAAATACCGAAGTATGATTGGGTCCCTCATGTATCTCACAGCTAGTAGACCTGATATAGTATTTGCTGTCTACATGTGCTCTCGCTATCAGTCTAAACCAACTGAAAAACACCTCAGTGAGGTCAAGAGAATCCTTCGATACATAAAGGGAACCATTAACTTGGGAATCTGGTATCCGAAGGATTCTGGTTTTGAACTAATTGCTTTTTCAGATGCTGACCATGCAGGATGTTTAGACACACGCAAAAGTACATCTGGTGGATTACAATTTCTCGGAGACAAACTTGTGTCATGGCAATCTAAGAAGCAAGACTGCACGTCACTGTCGTCTACAGAATCTGAATACGTAGCCATGTCTGCTTGTTGTGCTCAAGTCATCTGGATGAGATCACAACTTAAAGATTATGGCTACCTATTCAACAAGATTCCTATCTACTGTGATTCAAAGGGTGCAATTGCTATCTCCTGCAACACAGTGCATCATTGCAAATCCAAACACATCGATCTCCGATATCACTTCATCAAAGAGCATGTGGAAAAGGGTACCGTTGAACTTTATTTTGTTGGAACTGTGTACCAATTGGCGGACTTACTTACCAAATCTTTAGCACCATCAAGGTTTGCTAGTCTAGTTCACCAAATTGGTATGAGATGTTTGACGCCAGAGGATCTTGAAAAGTTTTTACAACACAACTGATCGTCAAACATCATAACTATCTTTGTATAATATTTTTTCTTAACTATAAATCAATCAAAACACAAAAAGATTTTTCATATTTTATTCTCTTAAAAAAAAAAAATGCAAGTATATCGCTTCACTTCAACACTTTGTTAAAATTTTACAAGTGTTGAGGGGGAGTCACGCTTAAATGTTTTACCAATTTTAATTGGTATACTTGCATGTTTTTCGTATTTTACGGTACTTCGGAGTGTGTGGACGTTCTTTTTTACATAACTTTGTCTCATCCCATAATAAGGTCTTCATAAGTTAGGATTAACGGATGTATATCTCAATGTTACACATGCTTGCTATTTACTTTAGGACTCAAGTAGGCATATCAAATAGTTAAGGGACCTAAAGTGACAAAACTTAAAAAAAAAAATTTTCAAAAATAATAAAACAAACAAACCGTATAACACAAACCCACTTTATTCAAAACCTCTTAAACCCTTTTCTCAAACCTACGGCCCTTATTCAACTGAGCTATCCACGATTTTGATCATCAAATTGTAAGTTCCTAAGTAATCTCTAGGGCATTACAAACATAGGATCTCGTTTTATTGTTAATCCAACGGCTCAATCTCAGGTTTTCTAATAATCGAGTACTAGGGTTTGTGATTTCGAAATTCATTACAATCATGATTAAGTGTGTGATTCTTGATAGGGTTTTGTTGCATTGCATGTTTCTAACATATCCTCATCATTTTATCATGCATTCTATCATGTTTGCTTCAATTTAGAAATCTAGGTGTTGGGTCGATTTGGGTTTGTGAGATTATGTGTTTGTTTGCTTTGTTTTAATGGTGGGATATGTTTCTAAGGTCAATAATATGCATGTTTGAACTGATGTTATTGATTTTCACCATTGATGCTTGGTTCTCGATAAGCAAATTTACCACGTTCTTAAATAACTTTGATCTAACTAAGTCCAATGAGTTGTATGCTGTTATAAAATGTCTCATACTTATGCTTGTGATATGCTAGAACCATTCTTGCTCATTAGTCTCAAACTTGATACATTTTCGAGAAAGTTGATCTTGAAAAATTATCGAGATCTTTGTTTAAACGTGTGTATTGCTTATATCTAAGTTGTGTTTATCAATCTTTGTGACAGGCCTGAGTCATTGGAATTATTATTCACTAAAGAAACGTACGTGTAACTTCAAAATCGATTTGATTCTTGTATAAGAATTCTTTCGAGAAACTCAAGAATTATCGCAATCCATGATAAACATATCGAGAAACTTATGTTTTCGATAAATGTAGTTCAACCTCAGTTTTTTCGAAATTATCTTTTCGAAATCACTCTTTGAACTATACTTTTCGAAATCACCAGGTTCTCGATAAATTTTATCGCAATTGATGTTTTTTTGAAAACTTGGAAAATTTTCGCAATCCTTGGATAAAGAAAAGATCTCGATAAAGTTTACAGACAAGAATTTTTCTCGATAATTAACTTTCTCGATAAAAATTTTTTGTAACATTTTTCGAAATCTTCTCTCAATACAAGTTTACGATAAAACGGTTCTTTATTTTTTCGAAATCTTCTCTCAATACAAGTTTGCGATAAATGGATTTTGTATAATTTTTCGAAATCTTGTTTAGGCCTTGTCATATACATGTAACCTTGTTGTGATTCATTGTTGTTGTGTAATGTGAAGTAACTATGAATTGTGTATATCAATCGTGCTTATTTGCGAGTTATTGCATGAACTATGATTCTTCACGTATGCATTATGTGACACTTCACTCATAACAAAATGACACATTTGTGCTTAATTGTCTTAAGTAGTGATCTATAACCAAACTCAAATCTGTGCTAACACGTAACAAATTTGGATGTTTGGTTTATGATTATATTTTTCAGATTAACATGGCTGAACACAACGAGAATGTCCCTGCACAAGCTCTTCCATTACTCACCATGGATGACATCACTCCCGAAAACTACAATGTCACGATTGGCAATAACAATCCCCGAGTTGATTTCAACAAATTGAAAATCACAGAGAAATCGTGCATGATTGTGAAAGATATCCTACTTGCACATCCATGCAAACCTCTGCTCACCTGTTCTACTTCAGTTCCGCTGTTCTACCTTCATCAGTTCTGGCTTACTGCTCAGGCTAACTTGGATGATGAGTCTTTCACTGTTACATTGGATAGCCAAGAATACACTGTAGATCATGACGTTCTTCGAACAGCCCTTCTCATGCCACAAACTGACAACGAATTTGCTCCTCTACTACCTGACCTGGATCTTCTTGACTTCTTCATTGAATTAGGATATGAGGTTGATGATGATGTACCGCTAGTCAAGCTTTCCCAATTTAATGCCAAGAATATCCCTCAGCCTTGGAGAACATTCTGTCTGTTGGTGGTAAGATCTATATCTGGAAGGAAAAGTGGTCATGAACATCCAAGGCTCGAACATTTGCAAACATTCTGGGGAATGGTGACTCTGACACCTATTGACTTTGCAGTTCCTATCATGAATGATCTCGTCCACAGTATTCAAACCGAACGTGTGAAGACTATGATACCATTCACAAGATTCACCAAGCTTCTCATAGAACATCTCTGCAAAAACTCTCCAGAATTCATCAAGAGGATGGCTGATCCTAATGAGCCGAAGCACCTCTTTGAGGACGACTTCACCGCCTCATTCATCAAGACGACCACTTCCTCAACCAAGATCAAAGGAATGAGGCTTCCCGAATACCTTCTTAATGATAAAATCAAGAAGAGTCTGAACTACAAGCTGTATGATAACGCTTACAAAGGGGTACAGGAAGAAGCCACAATAAAGACTCGAAGCAAAGGAGGTGTAAAGTCTGGGAGTACTACAAGCACCACTGGATCACCTCATACTAGATCTAAGGCTGCTCCAATGTCAAAACCCAAGACTTCAACCACACCTAAACCTACATCCAAACCCAAACCTGCTACCAAGCCAAAGAAGAAAGTAACTCCAGAGTACATTCTTCGTGATGAACCTACACCTCCACCTTCTGACACCGAATCCGAGTTCGATACGGAATCTGAAGAAGAAGAACCAGACTATGAACTGAGATACAGAGCACCTGATGAAGGATTTCCTGCAACAGAGATCGCCATACAACAAAGTCTTGAAACGTATGAAGAAGAGACAAGGAAAAGAAAAGGGATCACTATTAATGAGCCTAACGATGATGAAGACGAACTAATCGTTGAACCTTTGGTCGATAAACGCAAACTGAAGAGTATAGTTGTCGACACTCGAGCTGAAGAAAAGCGGCTCAGGAAAGAACAAAGGAAAGCAACTCTCGAAAGCCGACTCATGTCTCAACCTTTAACTCCACCACCTATCGATCAGTCGGAACATGAAGGTGCTACTAGCAGCATGAATCCTCCCGTTGTGTCCACAACGTTAGAATCAGCCCCACAGCCAGATAACACCGTTAAAGACACTGACAAAACTGGAGATGTCAATATGACAGAGACTGCTAACGTAGAGGAGAATGTTGGCGGCCAAGAGAACATAGCCACGGATCAGGAACATGAATACCTCATTACTCCAGAGTTTCTTGCACGAGAAGCAGAGGAAGCAGAGGAACGTCGTAGAAAGGAAAACGAAGAGAAGAACGCGTTCGACACCAACATATTTCTTAAGTCATCTTCTCAGCAGACTTCTTCAGCACAACCTCCACCTCCTCAAGACTCTCCACCAAAGGATCCGACTCCTCCTGCTTCTTCTTCAAACTCTCACAACGAATCATCGTCTGAATCATCACCGGAACATTCATCTCCCACACCTTCTGAAACCGCATCAAAACAGCATTCAATCAATCAACCGAAACAACCAGTTGATCTTCAGGAGCAAGTCAACAAACTCACCAACATGGTCACAAGTCTTACCAAACAAGTTGAGGACTTCCAGGAGTCAAAGCACCTGATCGACAAGTTCTTATACTCTGATTACACAGGATTTATCAGAACTGCAACTCATGATTTTCTCACTGAAAATCTGGTTGATATGATCACTCCTGAGGTAGCAAACCTTCTCAAACCAATCAATGACAACTTGGATCACAGAATCAGAAGTGTTACGAGAAAAATGTTGTCTACTACACCATTCACGCTTCACACCGCAAAACCTTCTACTGTGGCTCCAACCGTCCCTGAATTGTCCTTCAATGACATGCTTGCCAAACTCTTTGACAACATTGCCTCCAAACCCACACAAACTGCTGAAGAAAAGGCACTGTATGATGCTATGGTGGCATACATATCCAAAGAGTCCTGCAAAGATGCTGCTGGCACACGGAAAAGGACAAGAAAAGATGACGATCCTGACCCAAACTCTAAAGGCAAGAAACCTAAGTCAGGAACAGGCCCTTCATCCACTTTACAACAACAAAAGGACTCCACTCCTCCTGGAAATCAACAACAACCCTCAGCTACTGGTCAAGGTCAAACTGAAGAAGCGGAAACACTCATGGAACCTACAGATGACTACCAGGGTCAACCTGACACCGATTACTGTGCTCCACCTATTCTTGATTCTCATGCTGAACCATCGTCACCATCCAAGGCTAAAGACAAAGATGCTACATCTAAGTCCAAGAAATCAAAGAAGAAAAAATGTCATTCATGGCTCGACAATGATGACAATCCTCAGAATGATTGGCTGACAGAAATGGTCCAAGCTCAACCTCCTCTCGAAGAAGAAGAACCACTTCCTCGTAACACTCTACAGTTTACCCAAGTCATTATGAAGGATCTTCAGATCGACAAACTCATAAAGGCAGAGCTCAGAAGAATCAATAGGGATGCACAAGAATTCCTCAAGAAAAGATCTGGAAACAAAGTCGAATACGAGTACCATATGCAGAATATAGCTAGTGCAATGTCTGTCGACTTTGACTGGCTAAATCCAGAAGTGAATACCGATCTAAGTTCCAAGAATCATGAAAAACCTTACTTCACCGACTGGACCAAACCATTACCTTTGAAAGGATTTCCAGACAAACCAAAGATACCTTACAGCTTCTTCTTCAACAAAGATCTTCGTAACATCCAGCTCACTCAGGAGACATCCAAGAAGAAATATGCTTCCTCACTCACAATCTCAGTACCAGCCGCACGATACGAAATTCCTGCTATTGAAGAAACTACTCGTGTTTTCAGCAACTCCATCGTAGCTTACGACAGAGATGCCCTACACGGAATTCTACACTGGCCAGAACGTCGTCGTCTCGGGTATACCAGCAGATTAGGAGAGAAATCATTGGAAACTGTGAAGCAGAAATCTAAGATCATCGCTATCTTGGAGATTCAACAGTCAAAACGATTTAACTACATATTCATGCGTGAAATTGTTGTTAAACGACAAGATGAAAAGAAGTACAAATTCTCCAAAGTAGACTTTCCTGACCTTAATCTCAATGACATAGAAGATATGTATCTTGAAAAGGTTCAACAAAGAATGCGTGGATTTGACAGAGATGTACAGTACAACTTCATGGCATCACTACTTCTTTACATCCGACGACTGATTGTTCAAGAAAGAGTGGAAGATCTTCAGCTTGGAGTGGAAAGTTACCAACAGAAGATCAATTTGACAAAACCGCAATTCTACTTTGAGGGTATCTATCAAACACCACAGTTTACTCTCAACCAAGAACCTTTTGGTTTCACCTACATCAACAGCAAAAAGCTACAAAGTTTCATGAGGTTCGATGAGGTACATAAATTCTGTGATGTTACACTCAAGTTTGTTCGTGATGGGCTTGTCAAAAGGTTGAATGATGATCGCCGTAAGATAGCTAAGGGGGAACAACCTAGATGGAAATCCAGCATAAGAAGACAAGTTCGTAACTTTGTCTTAAAGATTGAAGAAAGGTTATTTCGACGGGAACAGATCAGACGACTGGAAAGCTATATCGGTGCCAGACCATCGTTTCCTGTCAGAAACTTCGAAAGACCAGAACCCAAGTTTACTGACTTTGACACTCCACTTCCTGACAAAGATTAACTTGGTACATTTTGGTTAACTTTTCTTATCAATTGTTTCATTTGGTTGAATTTCACAATGGCTTGTGCACGCATTACAGTGCACAACCTGTACTTGTAAAGAAAGGACCCTGAGGTACGCTTCAGTGCCTCAATCCTAAAATAAGGAGCGAAGGCTTCTTACTTTTGAGTAGAATTTATCAAACATTTATGATTTTTCATAATTCTGCTCAAAAGGACAAGTATTTCACCTCAATAAGACCTAATCACTTGTTGAGGGGGAGCACTTGTCAAAACAAAATACTTTGCTCTAAATCAAAAAAATTCTTGGTGAATCTCCCCGTAAGACTCAAAAAGCATATTTTAATCAAATGTTTGTCAAAAACAACATCTTATATGCTATTTTTGAGGGGGAGAAAATGAAAAAGTGATTAAAATATACGAAGTCAAAGCTTTAAGTTGTATCATGTGCGAGCTAGACTCAGTATTGACCCAGGAATTGACGAGATAATACAAGTTAGTAAAATCGAAAGGACTTATCCTTGACGGGTAATAACATCAAGTTAGTTACTAGAGCTAGTTGTCACCTAAAAACTGACAATGCATCTCTTTAACTAACCACGTAAGCGTGTCTCGAAAAGGATATGTCTTAGTAGAAATGTACCGTCTCGAGAAACTTTCTGTGAACTTGATCAGGCCGGGTAATAACTTCAAGCTAGTCTAACTAGTGATGTAAGCGTGTCTCGAATCGGTCTAGTTCACGGAAAGCGGATCAATTCAAAAGTGCTTGCTCCTCCCGCATGTGCAAATTTATTAAACACTTATGAGCACATGTGCAGGGGGAGCCCTTCAAAAGTGTACACAAAACTCTCAAAGTGTTAAACAAAATATTTGATTAACACAAACACTTTGAGAGATTTTCTATCAAAGGTTTCTTGGCTACTGTCGGAGTTATAAGGTGATTAAGATAGGAATATCCGTCCTATGATCCGCCAGAGCCGGAAGGATCTACCCAAGGACATCTCCCATAGTTAGAATTAGAAGTCCTTAGGTATGATACGAAAAAAGGAGAAATGAATGAAAGGGAAAGAAGGAGTTGAAGAATTAAAAAGAAAAGCAAAGAAAAGGGTGAAAAGAAATAGCCCTCCATATGTTCAACCTTAGGGCAGACACCGGGTTCAATACATATGCTACTGGCTGTTGCAAAAGACAACACCGGTATTGAAGATTAAGTCGTCATGGACCCAGTGACGCGATGCACTAAACCTTCTTAACCACTCAAGTTCTCTTAAAAGGACTTGTTTCATTCTCACGGGGAACCCGCGTAACCTATCGACCTATCTCTTAGAGACGGTTGATATTGAAGCAGGAGACACCTCCCCAGTCTCCGCATAGGAAACCTAGGTGTGCACTTATAGAGTCTAGAGCCTTGAGATACATCAAAGATCTCTTAGGAACACTTAGTATTTCTACAACTGGTGTTCTACATCAATGGGCATCAGTTGTAAACTATCGAGTCCTTCGCAGATCTTAGCAATCTGCCAAGAACGTTTATGAGAGGATTACGTAAGTATTTCTCAATGATTGAACAGAAATCCTGCCAGGGTCAACATCAAACAGCCCTGACAGCAGGTCACTTCGGTAACCCCACAAGGGTTACGCTTAGTGTTTGCGGTGGTTCCATAGCGGTCTACAGTCGTGGAGTGATCCCAAGCGACTCACCCAGTCATTGAGCTACTTAGTAGGTCTAGTAAGCTCCTTCGGGAGTATCTGATATGGGAACGGCCTGGATAAGGATTAGAAGGAGTCTTCACAATATGCTGTTGATGAGCTCTAATTCCTTATCCGTAAGTACCGGTTGTTTTATTGCTAACTGTTTACTCGCAGGTACCTCACTTCCATGATGGTAGATTCCAACATGCTCATACATACATCTTGAAGTCAAAGAAAGCTCCACCAAAGATCTCAGCAACACAAAGTTCAAAGAAAGATTCTACACCAATAAGAAGAATCTACAAAGTATAAAGACAAAGATCTCAATGCATTAAAAGGAACTTCTTGTACGTGAAAATCTAAGTCCAAAGATGTATAAGTATGTTGGAATGGCGTTCAACCACCACAGACGCAGGAGTGACGAATGGCAGATTTCTTCATAACACTATCACTACATCATCACCAAAGAACAAAGACAAAGAGCAAAGTACATCCATTATCATTCTAATCATTCTTGAAGACGTCTAGAGTTTTACATGTCACAAGTCAAAACGACAAAGATGAAGACGTCAAGCAACCATGATGACCGACCCTTAGGGGGAGATTGTTGGGATCATAGTTTTCACTATTTTATGAAGTCTCGGTCATTTGTAATAATAGGTTGCTTAAGTTATTTATTTCTCACAATATTGGTTAAGTTACAAGTTTACTAGGCTTTAGCAAAATGATCCATGGGCTTGAAGCCCACACGTTTTCATGTAAGGATGGAGTAGGAGTGTTGCCCTAGCTCCTTCCCTATATATAGTATGCTTAGGTCTATGTAATACTTGGTTGGTTATGTGAAATATTAAGGAAACTCTTGCAATTCTAATTCTCTATCTCTCATAATCATCCCATTCTCATTCTCATCTCATTTCTATCATTATTGTGCTTGTGTTTACTAAATGGTGACCTAACATAAAGTCCCCTGGTTTGAAAGAAGTGTTTTTGACTCGTGTATCATAATACTTCTTCATCTTTGATTTAGCTTTTGCTTAGCGAATAGCCGCCCTTTCGCGTCGTTCTTCCAACAGATCTAAGTCAATACGCCGTTCATCATCGTTTGTTGTGACGTTAATTTCCGATGTACGGATTGTTGGCATTCCAATTTCTGCTGGTATAACAGCTTCTGTCCCGTAGACAAGAGAAAAAGGCGTATCGCCGTTGCTGACTTTGATTTATGTGCGGTGGGCCCACAGAACATGCGATAATTCTTCCACCCATCTTCCTTTATGTCTGTCTAGGCCCGCTTTAATTCCTTCACCCAGACTACGATTCGCTCGTTCTACCAATCCATTTGTTTGTGGATGTTTAACTGACGCAAAGTGCTGTGTGATGTTTAACTGCGCACACCAATCTTTGAATGGGTTATCACAGAATTGTTTTCCGTTGTCCGAAATAATTTCTCCAGGTAGGCCAAAGCGGCATACAATGTTATCCCAAACGAATTGTTTGACTGGTTGCCCGTGATACTCGCCACTGCTTTTGCCTCGATCCATTTGGTGAAGTAGTCAATGGCGACAATGAGGAAGTTGAGTCCTCCTGGCTCGACTGGAAAGGGTCCTGCAATATCAATTCCCCATTTATGGAATGGCCATGGTGAGGTGATGGGTGTTAACTCATGTTGTGGTCGACGCGGAATTGGTCTGTGAACTTGGCAGTCGTTGCATCTTCTAATCATGTCTCGCGCGTCGCGGTGCATGGTAGGCCTATAGTACCTGGATCGCAAAGCGCGCGCTACAATAGACCGTGGTCCTGTGTGCATGCTGCAACAGCCAGCGTGGATTTCCTGGAGTACGTAATATGCCTGAAGAGGTTTGACGCACCTAAGCCATGGTTGTAGGAATGAACGCCGATATAGGATACCATCTCGAAGTTCGAACATCTGCGCTGTATGCCGTATCCGTCGAGCGTCCTTTTGTTCTTGGGGGAGTGTTCCCTTGCTAATAAAATCCATGATGGGTGTCATCCATGTAGGATGTTCTTCCTCTATCACCGTGGACACTTCCATCTCAGAGATGGATTTGTTCTTCAAGGTTTCCACCAATACCTGTTTTGACAGGTGTGCAAAGCTTGTGGATGCGATTTTACTTAGCGCATCTGCTTTTTTATTTTCTCCTCGTGGGATTTGTTTAATGGAAAACTTGTCAAAATTCTTGATCAAGGATTTGGCTTTTTCGAGGTATTGGATCATGTGTTTTTCTTGAGCCACATACTCGCCTAACACGTGGTTAGCTACTAATCGTGAATCCACATTAGCTTCTAGATTGTGTACACCCATTTGATTTGCTATGCGGAGTCCAGCCAGTAATGCTTCATATTCCGCCTCATTGTTCGTGGCTATGAATTCAAAGCGTAGTGCGTAAGTGTGTTCTGTTCCATCTGGGCTGGTAAGGATGAGGCCTGCGCCTGATCCATCCGTAAATAGAACCCATGGTTCTTGTAATGGTACTTCAACCTTTGGTGATGGAGTATCAGTATCTGGCTTCTCGATAATGAAATCAGCCAATATCTGTCCCTTGATCGCAGTGCGCGGCCTATAGGATATGTTATGTTCGCTCAATAGCACACTCCACTTTTGAAGCCGCCCTGATGCATCAGGTTTAGAGATAACCTACTTGATGGGTCAGTCCGTGATTACAGCTATCGGATGCGCTTGGAAGTACCTGCGCAATCTCTTAGCTGCGAATACTAAAGCTAGGACCAGTTTTTCCATAGCGGTGTAGTTAGTCTCTGTCTTCTTGAGGGCTTTGCTTACGAAGTATATAGGTGTTTGAACAGAGTTTCTGTCTGTCAATAGTACCGCGCTGACTGCTCCATGGGTCGCTGAAAGATACATGATCAGTTCTTCCCCTTGTCGGGGTGCGACAAGCATTGGTAGCTCTGCTAGGTTTTGTTTTTGCTATTGGAAAGCTTCTTCCGCTTCTGGAGTCCATCGAAAATCTCCCTTCTTTGTACACTTCGTGAGTGTTTTAAAGAGAGGAAGTGATTTGTCCGCTGATTTGGACAAGAATCGATTTAGCCCGACTAATTTGCTGTTTAGTGATTGGACTTCTTTTAGTGTGCGTGGTGAAGGTAGTTCGATGACCGCTCTTGTTTTTTCTGGACACGGTTTAATACCATCGGGTTCTATTAGGTATCCAAGAAACATGCCTTATGTTGCTCCAAAAGTGCACTTCTTGGGATTCAACTTCATGTTTATTCTTCCCAATGTCTTGAACGTCTCCTCTATGTCACGCACCAATTCTTCTTTGGTATGGCTTTTTATGACCAGGTCATCAACATAGACCTCCAAATTCCGGCCCACTTGCTTCTCAAATGCATTATCCACTAACCGTTGGTATGTGGCTCCTGCATTTTTTAAGCCAAAGGGCATTTTTGTGTAGCAATACACCCCTTGACTCGTGTGAAAGGCTATTTTTTCTTCATCCTCTTTGGCCATTTGAATTTGATGGTATCCTTTGTATGCGTCTAGGAAGCATTTGAAGGGATATCCGCACAAGGATTCTACTTTCCAATCGATTTCTGGTAGCGGATAGCAGTCTTGTGGACATGCTTTGTTGAGATCGGTGAAGTCCACGCACATTCTCCAGCTACCATCGCTTTTCTTTACCATTACTGGGTTGGAAAGCCAATCGTGGTAATAGACTTCTCGCATGATCCCTGCGTCTACGAGCTTGTGGACTTCCTCTAGGATAGCTTTTGCGCGTTCTGGAGCTTTGCCACGTTTTTTCTGTCATATTGGAGGATATCCTTGTCGGATTTCGAGCTTGTGTTCGGTAATGGCTCTTAGCACTCCGGTCATGTGTTTGGGTTCCCATGCAAAGATGTTTAGGTTCTTTTGCAATAATGCGCACACAGCTGCTCTGCCCTTGTCGGACAGTGATCCCCCAATTGATATCTCTTGGTCAGGATAATCTGGGAGGATTGCAACTTTCAGGTTTGTCACCTTGGTCGTGTGCTGTTCTGGAGCGCGCGGAGCTTCATCTGCCACTATGTTGCATTCTCTTGGAGATGTGGTAGTGTTGTAGAGGGTGACAATTCCCCCTTCCACTGGGAACTTGAGGATCCCATGTGCTGTGGATGGGACTGCGCGCATGGCTGATATCCCCGGTCTCCCAATGATGCCATTGTATGACGAGGGAGACCTGATTACTATGAAGTTCATCCAAGCTGTTGTAGAATGGTGTTCATTACCGATGACCACAAGTATGCGCAATTGTCCCATGGGCTAAATTTTTTCACTTGTGAATCCAGTCAACGACGTCGTGGCCAGAATTAACTGGTTTTGTATCTCAGGTTTTAGCCTTCTGAAGCAGTGTTCATAGATGATGTCCGCAGATGCTCCCCCATCGACGTACATGCGGTGGATATCGTGACCCCCTGCTTGTATCTCGATGGTGAGTGGTTCGACCACTGCGTTGTCCGCAGTAAGAGTGGGGAAAGAGATTTGGTTTCCCTTGGAAAATCTTTGGCTGACTTTTTGTTTCGTGTTTCGCTGCCATGATTGTATCATGTATATTGTCTCAGCCTTATTTTTTGGTATCTCCTTCTTAGCCCCATTCTTTTGTCTATCTTTCCCCTCTTTGATGTTTTTAACGAGGTGGTCCATCTTCCCTTCTCTTACTAATTTATCAATTAGCTGACGTAGTTGAACACACTCGTTAGTAGTGTGACCCTTCTGTCCATGGTATTCGCAGTATCCTCCTCCGATGCGCTTTTCTTCTGGAGTGCTCATGGGTGGAGGTTTTGGAAAATTTTCTCCTTCTGTCGCGAATATTTCCTTAGGGGTTTTTGTGAGTGGGACATACTTGTCATTATCCCTTCCTCGGTTGCGGTAGTTCCTGTTGCGATTGCCACTTTGGTCATTGGATTGTCTCCTAGACTGTTCTTGTGGTTTAAAGGTTGAGTAACCTTTTTTGCTGTCTGCCGCCGCCGCTTCCCCTTGGATGAAAGATCTGGTGCGCTTTGTTAGCTCATCAAAGCTTTGGGGTACCTTATCGTTTAGCTTCCGTATCAGCTCTGGGTTATTGATCCTGTTCAAGAACCCTGAGATTTTTAGTACCTCGGGGCATGCCTTGACTTGCATGCATTCATCCTTGAAGTGCTCCATGTAAGCGCTTGTATATTCCCCTTGGCGCTGTTTCACTCTGGCTAGTTCTACAGGGTTCTTTGCGCACTTCTTTCGTTGTGTGAAATTTAGGCGGAATGCTTTCCGCAACTCTTCAAACCCATTTATGCTTCGTCGTGGAAGCTTGCTGAACCATGTTCGCACATTCCCTACTAAGGTAGAGTTGAACATATGGCGCCAAACAGGTTGTGGCCAATTTTCAATAGCAGCTGCTGACTCGAAAATTTTTAGGTGATCATCGAGATCACCTGTTCCATCATATGTTTTAACATTGGTAGGCATGCGCCTTCTCTTGTCATCTGAGAAATCGCTTATGCGTCGTGTGAACGCATCAATCTTCTGGCGACGCCAGGGAAGGGAAATATCTTCATCCTCCTCGTACCGGCGTCTGTTTTTAGATTTCCAATGTCCCGTCTCCCTATCCTCGTTGTCCGATGAGCTGCTAGAGGGGGAGTTATTCCTTCTATGGCGCTTGCGTCGTTTTTCCTCGGAGTCCGAGTTTGAAGGACTTTCACTTGGGGAGTGGTGTTTCCCCAGCCTATCTTGGATTCTTCTGCTCCCTGACCTTGAGGCGCTTACACTTGGTGAACGTTGTCGTCCAAGTCTATCTTGTACCCTGCGGCTGCCAAGCCTAGCGTGGACATTAGTGTGTCGCCCGTTGTCTTCGTAGTCCTTCGAGTATTGAGAGTTAGATGCTGTACCAAGCCTATCGTGGACATTGGTGCGCCTCTCATTGTTTCTGCGCTCATAGTGGCGCGGTGGAGATTTTTCTTGGTTAAAGTCCAGCCGGTTTTGTAGATCACGGCTTGACCTTCTTCTTGCTTCCTCTTGCATGAGACTAGTTAAAGTCTCATAATGTTGGGACACGAAATCGTTCAATGTCACCTCAGGTGCATCCTCTTCTACTGCGAGGATGTCCGTCTCCGCATGAGGTTCCCTCTCTCTATTAGGCGCTCCTGGTGGCACAATGTTGTCCACTATGGATGCCACCTGGTGGTAAAGAGAGTGCGCTGAATGTCCTCAGCGCTTGAGACTACGGTAGTAGTTCGGGTTGTCCCCAAAGGTAATTCTACCGCGATAGGGATTGGAGTTACATTCGATTCCCGATGATTAGGCGCACTGGTTGTTCCAGAAGTCGGCTTAGGAGTCGAATCTTGATGCTTCTTCCTATGTGAATCATCACGTGTTTTCTCCGGCTGCGGAGTCCGCTGCCCTGAGTTCTTGTTTTTCGGCATTCTAGTCTTGAGTTCTTAGTGTAGGGTCCCACGGATGGCGCCACTTGTTGATACAAAAGTTGGGCTTACCTTGTTTGGACTCCTGCTCTCGTACCAATTAGAATTTTAGTGCTTGTGAAACTTGCGCACTAAGAAAGCAAACAACACCGTTAGGCTTATCGTGGGATTGTCTCCCACGATTAGACTCCGGCCTGAGAGTAAGTAATTGGTTTAGGGTTTAGTTTAAGAGTTAGGGATTGTGTAAATCGTACCTTTTAATGTGAATATATAATTCTATATATAGGACGCAGAAACCGTGTAGGTATCTTGCTCCTTAGTCTTCGCACTCGTGGTGCTTATCCGGGGTAAGGATATCTATTCCGAAAATAGGAGATCCTTATCCTTTAACCGTGCATTCAAGTTGGGCTTTGGGCTTCATGAGCCCAAGCCGTTGGTATTTATGGCCCAAATCATTTGTCATGATAGCCCACTCGTGGTGGGTATGGGCTTAGTAATGTCTATAATTTGGGCTCGTGGCCCAACTATAGGCTATACGTCATCAAGAATGATTCCTAGTAGCCATGTTAGTAACAATGAGCCCTAATCATCTTTTTATGAACTCATGCTTACAAGTATTATTGGTCAAATATTGTACTTGCATGAAAATTAACTAAACTTTGTTACACGTTCTAAATGAAGCACAAGTTAAGGATGATATGATATATTGGCCCAAACATTGTTGTCTACTTGAAGGACTACGGCCCATTTGTTTATGCTTTTCATTACCCAACTTATAACCAAATGGATACAAACTTAAAACATGAAATGAACACAAACAAACTTAAAATATGAAATGAATGGTGCATATTTGCATCATCATACTCAAATGCTTGAGTTTATTCGCTCAAGAGAAAAAGAAAATTAGTTACCAGCTAATAATTGTCATTGGTAACTCTAACCCTAGCTCATTTTGAACCCGATACGACCGCTCTTAAAAAACTACGTACACATCAGTTAGTGTTTCAGTTATAGTACCACACCGAGGGAAAAGTCCTTTCCTTCCCAACCTCACAGAAACATTTGCACTAATAGGCACTTAAAAATTAGCCCCAAAGTTACTGCCTACTGTCAATCAAGATGTGTTATTTTTTTATGATTCGAATATTTATATAGGTTAACTTGATTAAATCTAAAAAATAAAAATAAAAAGCATATAATCATAAAGGGTAAGCAGTGTACTATAAAACATGTTATGTGCTATATCAATTTTGTGAGTTGATATAAATAGATGTTACTTAGCTAGGTAACCGATCAATCGGTACAGTTTTTCATCCGATAGTCCGGTACAATGTTGGAAAACAGTACAGGTTTTCGCCTAGCTACCTTCAAGATAAGTCCATATCAAATGCCATTAGTTATAACATCGAATGATACTAGATGATCACCCACATGAGAATGGACGAAAATAAGTTCATTTTTACAATTGTAAATCATGCACAAAAGTAGAAAAGCTAGTGCATAATTAACATCGTTTTCATAATTAGCCTTTTCATTTATGGAAGTGTGTAAATGCAAAATTCGTGGTTAGAAGTTCTTTTTGTGGTATTATTTTGAAAGTTTAGTTTCTACCGGAACTCAAACATCCAATATAGTCAAAAGTGAAAAACTAATATTTTAAACTACTCGTAACATATATCATATCAACTACTAAAATTATAAAATCGTATTAAGCTAATCATCTAGCTTTAGTTTTTTCATAACATTAATCTCACCTAGGATGGCAATCGAATCATATTCGGGTTCCGGGTTAGCAGGTTAGTATAATCTTTACCCAAACACAACATGTTTAATAATAGTGTTAAGAAAACTCAACCCAAACTTAGATATGCATATCACGTGTAACTCGTTTGTGACTCGTTTAACATGTTTACGTAAATACGTCAAGCGATAAGGAACTATACAACAATTTTAATATCCAAGTTATAATCATAGTTTATTATCATATTAAGTACATAACACTATGCATTTAGTCCAAATCCAACATAAAATCAAAGTTATATATTTTAATTTCTAGTGGCTTATATACTTAAAATAGTTCACAGTTGGCCTGTTTAATACTTACTCAACTAAAAAATGACCCGTTTATTAAACAGATTATACGGGTTGACTTGTTTGTTTACCCAAACCTGTTTAACTTCATGCCGAGTTAGTATCATTTAGTGTGTCTTGTCGAGAATTGCCACACACCCATTTGAAGTTACATATCAAAACCATTTTGTTGGAAGCCATTTAAATATCATGGCCTCGTATATATAACGAGATAATATTTTGAGGCCTTACCAAAGGTCTTTTTGCCTAGTGGTATGTGAGTGACCATCAACCTAGAAATTGTGGGTTCAAGTCTTGTTGGAGGCATTTGAGATAGGTGGTATAGGTTGGGCTGTTTTAAAAAAATAAATAAATAATTAAAAAATAATAATTGAGGCCCCTAAATATTTGAAGCTTTATGCAATCACATGCACACCTCATATACGACTCTATATATACTACCTTCATTAGGAAGTAGCTTTCAAAGTAATAGCAACTATAGAGGTATTAAGATCTTCTCTAGCAAGATCTTCTCTAGCAATAAGATGCCAGAGGAATGGAGGCTCAGTGAAGTCATCCCCATCTACAAGAACAAGGGCGACGTACAAGTGTGTAGTAACTATAGAGGTATTAAGCTCCTTAGCCACACTATGAAGCTCTGGGAGAGGGTTATTGAGAGAAGGTTGAGAAGGGAGACGAGGGTGTCAGAGAACCAATTTGGTTTTATGCCAGGAAGGTCCTCGATCGAGGCTATTTACCTCCTTAGAAAACTCATGGAGAAGTATCGAGAAAGGCAAAGAGACTTGCATAAGGCCTTTCTAGACCTAGAAAAGTCCTACGATAGTGTCCCACGTGAGTTGATTTGGAGAACTCTAATAGATAAGGGAACCCCTAGGAGATGCTTAAGAGTCATAAAGGATATGTATGAGGGGGCGAAGACCCGTGTTCGGTCCACTGTGGGAACCTCAGAGTTTTTCCCAGTGAAAGTAGGACTACATCAAGGATCAGCCATTAGCCCTTATCTATTCGCCTTGATTCATGATGAGTTATCTCGAGGGATCCAAGAGGGCATCCCTTGGAGCATGATATTCACTGACGATATTGTGTTGGTGGCAGAGTCGGCAGACGGGTTAAACAACAGACTTGAGCATTGGAGGGAGGCCTTTGAAGACAATGGCCTTCAAGTAAGCAGGGAGAAGACTGAATACCTGAGATGTGTTTTCAGTAGGATCGAGTTCGGGCACAATGATGAAATGGAAGTTTGTATTGGAGACCAGATCCTCTCACCTAAGGAGTCCTTTAGATATTTGGGTTCGGTTATTCACAACTCAGGAAGGATAGAAGACGACGTAACCCACCGTACTGGAAGAGGCTGGGCGAAATGGAGAGCGGCGTCTGGAGTTCTATGTGATAGGAAAGTACCCTTTAAGTTAAAGGGTAAATTTTATAGGGTGGCAATTAGACCTGCTATGTTGTACGGGTCTGAGTGCTGGCCTATCACAAAAGCTCTAGCTAACAGGGTGGAAGTAGCAGAACTGAGAATGCTGAGGTTGACTTGTGGCAAAACCATGGATGACATGATCCCGAACGGGGTGTTTAGATATGTACTTAAAGTAGAATCTATTATCTCAAAGATGAGAGAAGGAAGGTTGAGGTGGTTCGGTCATGTCAAGAGAAGACCACAAACAGCGCCAGTAAGGATAGTAGAAACGCTTATAGATGACGGCCTGAGAAGGAAAGGTAGACCTAAACTTAGATGGGAGGATAGACTTAAGCTCGACATGGAGGAGCTTCACTTGTCCGAGGACATGACCTTAGAGAGGAAGGCGTGGAGAGATAGGATTAGAGTTAGTGGTTAGTTTTGGGATAGGTTAGTAGGGTTTGGGGTTGCTGTGGTGTCTTAGGCTTTTTAGGTGCCTCTTAGTTGCCTTGCCCTTGCTTTCTGTGTTTAGGGTCCTGTAGCTTGTGCCCTTTGGGCTCTAGGTTTTTTGTTGTGCCTTTTGCTTGTCCTTTGTTTTGCCCTTAGATTTTTGGCCCTTTTGCTAGCCCTTTTTGTTTTGTCTTAGCTCTAGGCCCTTTGCATTGCTTTCCTTTTGGTTCCTCTTGTAGCGTTGGTTTTTTTGTCTGTTTTGGTCGGTCTCTTGTGGCGTTTGTTTTTTGTCTGCTTGGCTTTGTTTGCTTTCGTGCTTATATGCTTTTTATTTATTATTTTTTATTTTTTTTATTTATCTATTATCATTATTGTTATTATTATATTTTATTTTATTTTTTTCTTGCTCCTTTATTTTCGTCGCCTTTCCTTTTTTGCTTATATTTTTACTTATATATATATATATATATATATATATATATATATATATGTGTGTGTGTGTAGGTGTGTGTGTGTGCGCATGTGTGGTGTGTGTGTATATATATATATATATATATATATATATATATATATATATATATATATATATATATATATATATATATATATATATATATATGTTGTCACCAGTTGGAGGTCTTTCTGGAAGCAGTCTCAAAACCTTTAGGTTTATCCTGGGGTAGGAGTATGATCTGTCTACATCTTACCTCCCCCATACCCCGCCCCGGCGGGATTGGGTATGTTGTTGTTGTTGTTGTTGTTTCAAAGTAATAGACCGAGAATAATATATAAGTACTATAAGATTTACGAGATTTTTTTATCCTTTTACATGAATAATTCCGTGGTTGGAACTCAAATAGAGGATGCTCTAAAAAAAATATAGTTGTAAATCAAGTCAATTGGTCCTAAACCAAAAATGATCACTTTGAACAAAAAAATCTCATGAGTCATGGTGGTCAAATGTGTATGCATGTGTTGTTGAACAAAAGTAAGTTTTGTACTTGTGTTGCACAATGTTGAAGTTCATTAGCCCCTATATCACCATCATTCCCCCACTTCAAACTCAACCACCTATATGTTGATATAATGCCCTAGCTTAATTCCAACTCAACCACCTATATATGTTCACTCTATAATTTTTACAAAATAATGTTAGCAATTTATAGAAGTCATTTATAGTTTGTTGTTAATCAAATCGGTTCTTAAGTGAAAATTTTGTTTGGTTTTAAGACCGAGTGTAATGGGTCGGTCTCTCGGACGACCACCAAGGAGAACATATATATCTCACCCATAACTCCCCTCACTTGCGACACGTCATCAACCCAAAAAATACATAAGTTGGTCGTGTTTGAGACCAAGAAGTTGAAAACTTGCGTTGTCCCAAAAGTGAGTTGAGTGAGTGATCTAATTTGTATACATGGGGTGCATTTGAGTGATGTCATCGCTCTTTTTATTACAATAAGTTGATCATGAAGTTTTTGTAGCAGTGGTGTCATCAGTCCTGTGAGGGTCACAATTACACTTAGTCTAACACATTAGCCATGGAAGTCAATTTAGGAAATGCTTGTGTATCAGTTATAACCCATTTTGTCTGACAATCTCTTAAATTAAATGATTGTAGGTTCAAACTCATGCTTATGACACGTGAGATAATTTTATGATATATGTTTTTTACGAGATAATTAAAATTGTTGTTTCAAAAAAAAAATAAAAAATAAATAAAAAAATAAACGTAAGTTACAACTCTTTTGGACAAGCTATCCTAGCCATATACTCCATAATCCTGACGGACTAATGCATGAGTTATCAAGGTTCATGAGTCTTAGTCTTGCAGGGTGGTATTTTAAACTTTGTAACGCAAACAATCGGGTCAAGTAGAAAGATGGTACAATACATGAGTTTGCCTCTAATTACATTAGACTTTAGTGTTAGATATTATTAACTCATGAATTTTTTGATCTTATGGTTTAAGTTGACATTTAGATAACTAACTATAACGGACCAATTACATCGATGACTAATCAACGACATACACAATACCCCGCCCTAGCGGGATTGGGTATGTTGTTGCTGCCTAATCAAAGACATGCCATTGGACCTAATATATCTGAAATGCATGTATCCGATTAATACCGTATTTTTAAAGTTAGTTATATGTGACAATATACATATGATAAACCCAACCCGATAACCCGCAGCCCGATAGGTTATCGGGTCGGGTTGCGGGTTAGTTTTAATGTTTTTAAAACCCGATGGACCGACCCGATAAGCCCCAAGCCTGACCCGATAACGACCTAGTCACCGGTCAATATTATTAATGATATTTTATAAGCCATGGCATGAATTATTATTATTATTATTATTATTATTATTATTATTATTATTATTATTATTAATGATATTTTATAAGCTATCGCGTGAAGAATGTAAATTTCCAAGCAAATTCCATACGTCATGTCCGTATGTGTATTAGTCACTACTCACTAGTTAGTATATTATTAATGTATTAGTCGCTACGCGTATGGATGAATTTAGATTTATAAGTATGAAAATGAGTGACGTCAATCCGGATGAGGCGTATTTCATCAAATTGGAAAAACAAAGAATCAAAGAAAAATATAACTTGCAACGTCCGTCAACCAATCCAAATGATACCGACTAGTTTATTATGTATTTTCGTATGTTTCATTTCGTAATTTCTATTATGTATTTTTTTTATTGTAATGTTTTTATTTTCTATTGTAATGTTTTAGTTTTATTAATAAAATGTTTGAATTTTAATAAATGAAAGTGTTGAGGGTGGAATTTTTAAATTTGTAAAAAGTGTTGTTATTTGGTGTTATGATTTTCTGGTGTTTTTTGGTGTTATGTTATTTGGTGCTGAGATGATGTGGTGCTGACGTGGCCCGGTGTTATGAAATAACACAAGTTATGACTCCCTCTACTCTAAGCCATGGCATATGATTATATGAATTATTAATTGATGCAACTTTTTCTTTTTGACTCATTCATCGTGATAAGACTTGAAATTTCCGAGCAAATTCCATATCCTGTCCGTATGTGTATTAGTCACTACTCACTAGTTAGTATATTATTAATGATATTTTATAAGCCATGGCATATGATTATATGAATTATTAATTGATGTAACTTTTTCTTTTTGACTCATTCATCGCTAGAAGACTGTTAATTTCCAAGCAAATTCTATATGTCCTGTCCGTATGTGTATTAGTCACTAGTTAATATTATTATTAATGGTATTTTATAAGCCATGGCATGAATTATTAATTGATGTCACTTTTTCTTTTTGACTCATTATTCATCGCGACAAGACTGTAAATTTCCGAGCAAATTCCATATGTCCTGTCCGTATGTGTATTAGTCTTGATATAATTTCTTCACACATGTATTTCCTCTTAAGCTTTCATAACTTACAATGGTCATTCTTACAGATATTTCAGAAGCATCTTCATCAAGTAATGATCATCATAAAATGTATGATGTGTTCTTAAGTTTTCGAGGCGCAGACACTCGTAACAATTTCACCAATCACCTCCACAAAGCCCTTGAGGATGCTAATTTCATAACCTTCTTGGACGATAAAAATATTGAAACCGGGCTATATTTGAAGCCGGAGTTAGAGAGTGCCATTAGAGCATCCAGAGCTTCTATAATTGTGTTGTCAAAGAATTATGCTTCTTCCACATGGTGCCTTAATGAACTGGCGTTAATCCTAGAGCAGCATAGGGAGTTTAACCACATAGTTATCCCCATATTCTTTCATGTCGACCCTAGCGATGTGAGGAAGCAACAAAACAGCTTCGGAGATGCGATGGCATATCATAAACAGAAGATGGAGGCAGAAACAAATGCAGAGATAAAAAACGAATGGGCTCAAAAGATGGAGATCTGGAAGCATGCACTTACACAAGTTGCTAATTTAAAAGGGAAAGAACCAAAGAACATGTAATAATTTACTACTTTCATCTCTTTGATTAATATCTCTTTTTCAATATACTTCATTTTCTTTTAACAAATGCTATTTAAACTGAATATCATTTTCAATCATATTGTCCCTTAGTTTACCTGCTCTTGTTTTCTTAAAGTTAAAACTTTCCTACAATTATGTTCTCGTTTCTATAACAATACGGGCTAGGTTTGGCATCCGGCTTACAGGGGTTTGAGCTTTTAAAATAAGCTAGCTTATAAATAGTCTTTATTTGTCGCACAGGCTTAAAGAAGCTTTTATAAGCCATAATCCTTATAAAAGCCTCTATAAGCCTAAGCTCATATAAATGGGCTTATGTGGGCTTTATAGTGAGTCAAATTATTTAAATATCCTTCAAATTAAATAGAATAGATAATAAAAAGCTTGAAATATATGTGAATTTAGTTTGATGTATTTTTATGCGATTTCACATTAATAAGTTTCAACTTTCGACTTATAATATAAGCTTGAGCCCCTTTGCCAAACATACCCATTCATATATGTTTTGTGGACTACCTTTGTGTGTTCCGTGATTTATTATTATTTTTGGTACATTAAGCCCTGAAATTTGGATTGCATCAAATAGAGTCCATGCTTATTGCAAACATGTAGAGCTAGGACTGAGCAAAAAACCGAGAAAACCGAGCCGAACCGGACCGAACCGAACCGAACAGATCATATTCGGTTCGGTTTCGGTTCTATATATCAGTGGTTTTCGGTTTCGGGTCGGTTCGATTTTCTTCGGTTCTGTTCAGTTTTCGATCGATACTCATCCCTATCAGTAGAGCTAGATAATATGCTATAATTTGGATATCTGATGGTAATTAATTAAGAACGAAGGTATGCTATGATATACATACCAGTATGCTAATTTGACCATTCCAAAACACAAGTATATAACATATAACTGAACTATCAAAATTTTACTTCTAATAAGTAAAATTTATTTCAGGTTAGAGACGAATTTTATCGAAGAAATTGTTAGCAACATCTATCATCAATTGGGCATACTCCTAAGGAGTACTCTGCCACAAGACCTACAACTAATTGGGATAGATAATTCCATTCATTTCCTCCGTTCATGGCTCCGAGATGGATCTGAACATACTGCTGATATCCTCACTATATTTGGTATGGGTGGGATCGGGAAGACATCTTTGGCCAAACATGTCTTTAATTTACACTGTCATGAATTCAACCGAAGCAGCTTTGTTGAAAATATAAGTACGCGATGGGGTCAATCTAATGGATTGCTTGAAGTACAAAAACAACTTTGTGATGACATTACGAAAGCAAGTTCAATTCCAGTTCATGATGTATATGTGTACACCTCTACAATTGAGAACGCACTAGCCTGTAAAAAAGTGTTTATAGTTCTTGATGATATTGGTAGTTTCGACCAGTTGGATGTGTTACTCGGAAATAAAGGTTTTCATCCAGGAAGCAAAATCATAATAACCACTAAAGACGCGTCGTTGACGGAGAAATGTTCACTTTTCAATCCGCAAGTTCAATCCAAGCATACCAAGCATAATCTTAAAAGTTTACACGTGATTGACTCACTAAAGCTTTTATGTCTTAATGCATTCAAGTCTGAAGATCTCAAAGAAGGTTACGAAGCAGTTTCAGATGATATTGTGAATTACTGTGAAGGGCATCCGTTGGCTCTTAAAGTTTTAGGCAGGTCACTACGTAACCAAGATGTTACTAATTGGGAACGTTGTGTAAAAGGTTTAAAGAAAGAACCCGATTCAAATATAACTAGTGTCTTGAGAATGAGCTATGAATCTTTGCCATCCAAAAATGATCAGGAATTGTTTAAGCATATTGCTTGTTTTTTTGTTGGAAAAGGTAGAGATTTTACTGAAAAAATATTAGAAGCATGTGATATAGACACAATATCTGGGATTACTCATCTCATTGACAGATGCCTTCTCGATATCGATCGGAGTTCCGTGTTGCGTATGCATTCACTGATTCAAGAAATGGGAAGAGACGAGGTATGTCGAGAATCACCTGACAAACCATGGAAGCGTAGCCGATTATGGTGTCATGAGGATTCATTCAAATTTCTGAAACGAAAAAAGGTAAAGAGCCATGATATTAGTAATACTTGATGTTTCCAACTATTTTGCATTCTTAATATACATGTAAATAATATTTTTGTACAATCATTTCCTCCATAGGGTAAGGGAGATCTACTTGGCCTGAGCCTTGATATGCGGATGCTCGAGAAAGAGAAGTTGCGAGGATCAAGTGAACTTAAAACAGCTGCATTTAGTAATATGGACAGTCTAATGATACTACATCTTGATTATGTGCAAATCAATGGGCCTTATCAGAACTTTCCAGAAGAATTAAGATGGTTGCGTATGTGTGGGTTTTCTTTAAAGTCTATACCTTCAGAGCTTCCGATGGAGAATGTAGTTGCTCTTGACATGTCTTACAGCAATATCGAATTCTTTGATATGTCTTGTAGTAGCCAGCAACGATCAGAGAAGAGGCAAAAGGTTAGAAATTTCATGATCTATTTTTGTTGTTATTATTTGTCCATATTGTTTTTACTGCAATTCACCAACTGTTATTCCCATTTCAACAGTTGCTTGGATCGTTGAAGATTCTTGATCTGAGTTTCAGTAAACAACTTCGTGGTGTCGGTGGCTTTTGTGAACTCCCTTCACCTGAGAGTTTATTTCTTAGTAATTGCTCGAGTTTGATTGAAATCTGTGAATCAATTGACTATTGTGATGAGCTTGCCTTAATTGATCTCAGTAACTGCAAAGATTTACGAAAGCTTCCAAGGACTTTAGCCAAGTTAAAGAAGGTCAAAACATTAGTACTAGATGGATGGAATTATAAGGGCGAACATGCCGTTGTGGAGGCTGTACCAAGAGATTTCAAGTCCTCTGCTGTTTATTTTCCAAGCTCATTAGTAAAGTTGTCGCTTGCAAATAATAACTTGTCCAATGAATCCTTTCCCATGGACTTTAGTTCCCTATCCATGTTGGAGGAGCTATGTTTAAATGGTAATCC